>CM053785.1:385031235-386504985 GCA_028749045.1 Cupressus sempervirens | reverse complement strand
TTGCTGAAATGTTATAAATTGATGCAGAGGATACTTACTTTAGGTTTTGCCTAAAGTAATTAAAGTACTAAAATTCCAAATTAGTCACAGTCAAGGTGACAGAGGGAGAAAATGAAGTTCCTACAAATGCTACACTTGTATGATAAGATGCTTAAACAATATGTCTTTGACATTGTTGTCAAAGAGGGAGAAATAAAAAAAATTGATCTCAAATCTATAGGATCAAATGTGTAGAGGAGAAATAGTAGAAAGAAAAGAGAAATGAAACAATAGCTAAGAGGGTGAAGCAGAAACACAAGAATCAATCAGGATAACATATCAGCGAGGGAGTAGAACAAAAAGGAGGAGACTATACATCAACAAAAAGAGATATCCCTAATACTTATGCCCCCCCTCCCTTTTCACCACAAAAACATTCATAACATACCATTCCTTATCGGGGGGGGGCATCCCCCAAACGCAACCATAATAGAGGGGACACCCCATACGTAGCCATCCCTACCTTCCCCAACCTTCCACCTCTTCCACGACCTTCCCCCTCTTCCATAATGGATAGGTTGGATAAGAGGGTAACCATAATAACAATTACGTAGCCATCCTCACCCCTCATCCGTCATCCATACTTAATGAAGACACCATCTATAATGAAGACACTGTCTATAAATTATATATAACATACTCATATCTATAATTTTTATGTATTTTATATAATTACATCCCTTATCCTCCCCCCTCCTCGAATGGAGGGTCAAATTCTCCCTACTGTGGGAGAGAACCATTATAGGGTAGGGAACTATAGAAAGTTTACCCGGTTGATAAACTGGAGGGGGAAACGTTTCAACCGTGAAAGAGGGAGTTGGTTATAAAATTTAGAATTCAGAGGGAGTCATAAGAAATTCAAAGTTTCTAAATATAATGTTTTCTTTTTGGCATTTGACTTACTATTTTAACCTACTTAGTATTTCGAAAACTTGGTTGATCAATTTGGTTTGCCATCAATGCCAAAGAGGGAGATTGTTGAAATCTAATTGAAAAGATCACGATTAAAGAAGGGAGATTGTTGGTAAAGAATTTTTTCAATCATTATTTTATCGCTGATATCAAACTTGTTATTTGCTGGAATGACCATTTCTTATAAGATCCAAGTACTATCACTTAGTTGATTGATGAGGAGGATTTAATCAATAAGATGTAACAAAAGAACCTAAGGAAAAGGTTGAGTTATGGTTTTGTAATGAAGTACAAGGATCAGTTAAGACAATGGTAAAATGATGTATTGATAATACACTTGAAGATATAGAGGTTGGCTACACTTAGAAACTTTAGAAGAATAAGTTGTAACAAAGTTGTTTGTAAAGCTTGACTAAATTCATCAGTGGGAGCCGAGCAAGTTAGTTCATGCCGAGAAAATTATTAGTAAGTGTTGAGAAAATGTAAAATCTAGTGTGTGCCAAGTGAGATAGAAGGTTTCAAGCAAGTTCAGGTGCTGAGTTAGTAATAAGTGTCGAGCATTAATAAAAACTAGTTGATGTCGAGTGAATCCACAATAGGTGTCCATCATTAGAAAAACTTAGTTGATGTCAAGTAACACAATATGTGTTGAGACTGAAAAATTAAATAGTACTGAGCTACTGCATTATTTGAAAAGTTAAAGATTTGCTAGATCTAAGCTAACAAGTTTGTTACCTTGAATTTTGTGAACTAGATGGAAGATAAGGATGTTGAGCTGGTGGCACAATATTTTATGTAAACCATTTTTAGGTGAATACAAGAGGATTATACATGATGTTTCTAGAAGAAACAAGATAAAGGGTAAAATCATTGAATCTTACCTAATCCATTCAAAAAAAAAAAAGAGCTAGAAGACTTGAGTGGGAAAAGTATTCCAGACTTCTATTTAAGGAGTTACAGGTCAAGAAGCAAGAGTGGTTGGAGAGAGTGTATGGTATCAAGGAGAAGGCATTGAGAGGGAGGAATAGAGTCTAAAGACTCTACTTTGATAGGTGACCACAAAGGTCACTCTACTGAAAATCTTTTCAATTTTGTTCTTTTGACTAGTTGTAATGCACTTGCTGAAATAGCAAGAGCATTTGCTACCATGTTTTTCCTACTTGGAATGGACCTTATGTTTAAAGCTTTAAAATCATGCAATAAATCCTACACTCTTTTCCTGTAAGCAAGTAACCTTTTGTCATTGCAAGAGTATAGCAATTTCACTTGTCATATAACCAATTAAGAGTCTCCTTTGATTATGAGAGTTGTGATTCCTTTCTCTAATGCAAAGAGAAGTCCTCAAATCAATGCTTCATATACTACAACATTATTAGTACATCTAAATTGTAATTGATATGTTGCATTGAAAGACTTACCTTTTGGGTTGACCAATTCAATACCTGTGCCAACCCCTAATTTGCATCTAGAACTATCAAAACAAAATGTCCAAATTGGATCCTCCTTTGGTTTTCTAACCTTGTACCTATTTTTCCTTAGTCTCTCTTTTACTTGAGCTTGGAATGACTATTTCTTGGGGACCCACTACAACTTCTCACGAGGTGGACTTTATGATTCTCCTTTATAACTTCTTGACAGAGGAAGCGTATGTTTTTATTTTTTGTCTTGAATTTCACCTATTAGTTCTTTGATTTCATCAACTTTAGGTTTAGGATGAACAACTACCAAAGTCCACCCTTGATCTTTCATGTACCATCTCCTTCTCTAAACTTTGATCATTCCTAGGGGAGGAGAAGATAACCCTCCACCATCTGAAGAGGTATCACTATATGACAAATTTAGATCTTCAATTTCTTCTTCAGTCTTTTCCACAAATTCAAATGAGTTTATATGACATTGATTTTCCATGGGTTCATCTTCTGGAATTTTATTATCTTTTTCTCGCATCATGTAGGTCAATACTTTTTTAACTGATTCTTGGCATGATGAGCATTCAAATTTAGAGTGACTAACTTTATGCAATCAAAAAAATCTTGGAAGAAGTAGGATACAAGGGCCAGCTTCCTCTCCTAAACACTATAAATTAGCTACCATACTATCTATGAATTGTGTCACAATCTCATCCTTTGGGATCGGTATTTTGAGTTCTTTATTTGGATTACTTGATATTTCAATGGGAGTTGTATCAAATGCCATTACTTTGTATGAGCCCAAATATAATTGTAGAAATGCCACCTCATTTGGAGCGTTGTATTGTGGAATCATTATTTTTAATTTGGGTTTTTCATCTATCTTGATTTGATTGTTCAATCCCTTCCATGGTAACCATAATTGGGTGAAATCCATAGAAAACCATCCTCTTAGGCATTTTGTCCATTATCTACTCAGGAGTAACCCATATGTCTCTTTAATATCAACCACATGTATATCAATGACATCTTGAATTTGGGGATTGACTATCAACTATACCCAAACATCTTTCAATATGCTGATGACTTTCACCTCCATTTTGTCCAACTGTATCACTATTTGATTGGAGGGTTGAGGACTGACCCCAAACCTTTGCGCTGTTGACAGTGACATGACATTACATGAGGCTCTCGAATCAATCAAGAAATTGTGAAGATTCTCCCCATATATCTTGATGGTAAGAAAAAATGGGGGCACCTCCACCTTGTCTTTAAACATAGTAGGCATTGCTTCCGCAGCATTAACATGTTGAGATACTATCTTGTGAGGGACAATGTTTGTATTATGGGGAGTCTTTATATGATCCAAAGTCTTCATGAGCACTTCTCATTGTTGTGGAAAATTTTGCAACATGTCAAACATGGACATATTGGCCTTAGTTTGTTTCAAGTCCTCTATCACACTGTACTTTTTAGTAGACCAAGTAGGATTTTTAAATATTATTGGTACTTTTGCTTAGTTTTGATTTTTTCGTCCTCCATATGGTGGCCTAATTGGTGCAAGATTTTTATGCGCTCTTGGATTAGGAGGAGTTGGTTGTAAAGCTGGAGGAATTTTGTCTATCATAGGAACTTTTCTACTTCTCAAATTGTATGTATTTCGATTGTCATTGCGAAAAGCAAACATCTCTTCAGGCTGAAGGTCAAGTTCCTGGCTAAATGGGAATAAGAATTCTTTGTTGGTTGGTTCTTCTACCTGTGCATTTTGTGTAGCATCATAGGATACTAATAGCATAGCATTAAATTGTATAGGAGGAGCATTGTCATTTACTTGTGAACTTTGAGTCATCTCTTGATTCCCATTATAGTACTAACCATCATTGTTAGATGCATTTTGACCATCGTCACACTGATTAATATCTGCATATTGAACAATGTTATTGTTATTATTGGTAGGAAAGCTTCCATTATTCGGATAGGTGTTCCACTATCAGCTCTTTCTTTGGAAACCATTATTATGATTAGGAGGATTGAAATTGTTCCCCCCATTGTTGTTTCCTGCATTATTATTGTTGTTTCCACTAAAGTTCTTGTTATAATTTTGGCCATAATTGTGTTGTAAGGACCAGCATTGTTCCTTCAGAATTTTTTATTCTATCCTTGTCAAAATCTTAGATGAGTCGGTTCATTGTTCATTTGTGACATAGTCTTTTTCATCTGACCAAATTTGAAAACAAAGCTATTATCTGCTTTAGCAGGTACTATTGCCTTTTTCTCAAAGAAGGTAGCTTTCAGAGGTTCATACCTGGATATGTTAGAGTCAGAGAGGTGCCTATTGTAATGGAACTAGATTCATAGGTATGAATTGACTAGGCATTGTGGGTACTCTGATAGGGTATGTTGGAATTGCAGTGATAGCTTGAGCTGGAAGCATTAATCCTCCTCCATTAGGATTAGCTTGTTTAGTAAAGTAATTGCTTCTATGAAGACTTTATCTAATGTGTTGATATTTTCTACAAGAAGTCTTCTTAGAAAAATATTAGTAAGATGGTCCATAGCATTCAGATAAATCTAGATAGAAACTTCAACTGGTATAATGTATGGTGCTTCTAGCTTATGACATGCCATATGGAAACAATGGTTGAAGCATGAAACCGTCTCAACTAGGTCCCTTTTGATTGATATGAATTGTTGATGTATCACAGCTAGGTTGATAAAAGTTTTGAATTTTTCTAGGAATAATTTTTCAAAGGTATCTCAATCTCCAATACATCCAGGTGGCAAATTAACGTACCAATTAAAGGAAATTTCCCCCAAAGAGTATAGGAATAAATTAAGAACCACATGCTCATTAGCAATCTATTTTTGGTTGCAAATTTCTTTGAATACCTTGATGTGATCTTTGGCAGTTTGTGTTTCTCCATAAATGAACCTTGGGCAAAACTTCTCAAGATTCTTGAGAAGGTCATAGAGTGCAACTCTCAAGTTTATTTGTGAATCTACAACATTTGCAAAAAAGGCCACTGGAGGATTTGGTAGACCTAAAGGTGGTTGTTGTAGAGGTGGAACTGTTGGAATATTTAGTGGTCCACTAGGTGGTTGAAGTAGAGGGAGAGTTGGAGAAGATGATGAAAGGTCAAATGGAAGTGGTTGAATTTGAGGTATTCCTTTATCACTGCATGGTTTTCAAAAATGGGTAAGCTCAAGAAACTCGTGTGCACTTGGTGAAGACCTTAAAGCTCACTAAAATGGGGATTCTAGATCAAAACCCTCCAGTTTGTGTCAACTCTAGAAAAAGTGCACCTATATAAAAGTAAACTTTCCCACAAAATGAGGTGCACAATAGAATTTAGAGCAACAACACACTAGCTCACTAACTCACTAGTGCACCTAAATTTCTTCTATTCCAAAAATCAAAATTAGGCCCTTCTTCTAGTGCCATTTCTATTGAGCTATAATTTTGCACGATGCTTAACGATAGGAATCCTTTTGAACTACTAATCTCTTGAAAAGTCAATATTGGGGATCAACTCCAAGGTTTTGGGTGATCTTGCGACCTACTAGAATCTGCTTAGTTGAAGATAAATGTATTTGTTCACGAGGAGGCCTTTGTGTTGAGATAATGGGTGTTGAACACATTGCATAATATTGTTATATTTTATTTTTTTATGTAATGTCGTGCTTAGATGGACGTGCAACATGTAAAGATTCCCATGGAATATTCTTGATGAGTTGTATCGTAACATTGTAAAAATATTTTATGTAATTATTTAATATTGGGGAAAAGTATTAAATGCCCAATATTAAATGTGGGGTCAGTGGGTTAGGTAGCACATGGTTTTAGCACATGGTTTATGTAATACCACTTGGTGGTTTTGTGGGACTTGCTACTATATAAGCAGCCACAAGGGTAGTTGTTGTGAAAAAGAGTGAGAGAGAGTGACAAGGAGAAGACAAAAGGCAAGAGTCGAGCGGGACAAGGCTTGACAGGTTAGCCAAGGGAGCATTTGTGAAGGTTGAAAGCATGACATGGGATGTGTGGATTCATGCTTGTTCACATAGTTTGCTCGATTGTGGCTATGGCCATGAAGGCTTCCATGGTTGTATGGCAATGGTTATTTTGCTAAATAATACATGGTGATGGATGCTTTTGGAGGCTAGGTTTTTTCCCTCAATGAGGGTTTCCTAGGGTATATCTTGTGTCACAATTTTGTGGGTATGTTGTCTATTCTCTTGCATGTGGATTTTAATTCCGTATTTATTTTAGATCTATTATGGGTTATGTGGAAATGGTTATATTCTTTGTTGCCAAGTTTCCTTACAAGTGGTATCAGAGCTATGGTTTTATTATTGTAACCCTAGATTGAATCCATGGGAATGCATGAGAGGATAAAAGAAAGGGCAAGATATATGAATGATATATTGCAGATCTAAAGCTTTTTGGATTTGCTGTTATGATGAGATGTTAAAAGATTTGGGCATGTGAAATTGTTGGACAAAAATATTTTTTCGGATGTTTCATTTAAATGAGGGTTTTGGGGGGTAGCTTGCAAAAATGACCTCCTGGGTAAAAATAGACCTCACCATTGGATCCGGGTCGACATTTTTATAAAATTTGATATATAATATGCCCTAGTTTGGCCATGTTAAGAGGAAATGAAAGAGCTTTTTAGTTTCAGCCTGTGATGGTCATCAAATTTAATCCCGTCGGAATTTTCGTCACTGAAAAAATTTAAAATGAAAAATCGTACTGAAAATGGTAAAAAGACTGTCTTAGTAAAACGGCCATAACTTTCTCTCAGAATATTGGATTTCAGAGTTCTTATAGGCGTTGGAAAGCTAATTCAGAGCACTACAAGATGGTGTATGTTTGGTTCTATGATTTTGAAATTTTGTTAGGTTTTAAGAGCTCTAAATTCAGATGTTATTTATTTTGAGAACGGATTAAGGTATAACTTGGGCATACGGCGTCGGATTTTGGACTTCGAGTAGTCAACGGAAAGCTCTTGGAGAGCTCTACACATTGGTTTAGATTTGGTGTAGGTTTGGCATGATTTATTTGTTGATATATTGATCTGAATAGTTTATGGTACATATTTTGACTATGGTAACATTGTGAGTTTATGGCATTGGAAGATTTAAGTTTTGATGTCATTGTATACTCGGTTCATATTTCAGATTGGTCTCATGATGATATGGTTATCAATGTTTGGATTTGAATATGCATGATGACTTATTGGATCTACAAGTTGTGCAGTGTTGTAAGCAGTCTATACTTACAGGTTGCATTTATGGCTTGGTTATGGGTTGTCTTTGCCCATTGATCTTTCATTATTGATGCATATTCAGATTGGTGGCTTGGATTTGGGTTATCTATGCCCTCAGTCACATGATTTACTATTTTCTTCATGTAGAAGGGATGAGATGTTGTTACCAAGTACAGTCATGGCAGAGGATTGTGGTTGACTATGCTGACAGGTTGGAAATATTGAGAGCCAGATGCTTGGTTCATGGATGTGATCATGGTGTCATAGATTTTGGCATGACATGATTGGTTATACAGGTACATCCTTTATGTTCATTAGCTTGGATTTTTTGATTCAGTTATGGTGGTATATCTTCTTGGTTGAGGGTCATGGTTATTTGGTTTCTTTTGAGGAGCTCATGATGTGCACTTTGAGTTCTTTGATGGTTTGATGCCTTGGTTGATTCTCATGGTTAGAGGATGGTTATTTTTCATCATGATGTCATGGATAGCTTCGATACACGGTTTAGTGGGAGCTTGTGATAGTGATGGGGTGACAGTGCAGGATTAGTTCCTAATTTGGTTTATATCTTCTTGGTTTGGAGAGGATGGATTTTATGATGCCATAGGTGACTTGGTACCACAGTTGAGTGGCAGTTGTTGGCATTGATATATTTATTGAGTGTTTGTAGATGTTGGAGGTTTGTCTTAGATCCTGTTGCTGTAGAAGCGTCTTTGACATTTGCATGGTGCACTTGTTATCTTCATGGTGTTTGAAGATGGTTAGATCTTGAGGACTCATGGAGTTCTTGGTTATCTTCATGGTATGTGGAGATGGTCCTTCCTAGTATGTGGAGATGGTTTTCTTCATGGTGTGTGGAGATGGTTGCATCCTGAGGACTTACAGAGTTCTTGGCAAAGGTGTGGTTTATGCTTTTATTTGGCATGTTATCCTTGGTGTAAGGATGATTTCATTATTATGTCATAGTATACTCTTGATACGCGTTTAGAGTTGTGACATATTATGGTGTGTTCATATGGAGCATGTTATCTCTTTAGTTGAGATGGTAAGATCATGTTGTCATGTTTATGTTCCTGAGGCCATGGTTGGAACTTTGACATTGATCTTGGTTTAGTTTCTTGGTATTGAGTACACTGATCATAAGCTGGATACTTCATGATATTGCTATGTTGCATTTGGAGTTGGCACGGATTGATTGGTTACAGGTGCTCATGGATACTTAGAGATGGTGGTGACCCTGATTTCTCTTGGATTAGAGAAGTATTTGTTGGGACAGTTGATGGTTTCAGCAGGAAGTCTGAAGGGCAGTCACCTGATATGGACTTGAGAGGAGATTTTTCTTAGATGAGTCTTGGTTGGAGACTTGGGTATCTTGATGAGCATTCTCATTCCCTACTCTTGGTCTACTCGGTGGTTTGCTACTTGAGAGGTATAGCCCATTGTTTATCTCAGTTGCATTATATTTATGCTTGTCTTTCATGGATATGGATCTTGAGCTATGGTACATGAGTTAGTTCTGGAGGGTTCATTTGAGAGATGGTTTAGCATTGGTTATCTCCATGTGCATATGTTGTTATGCTGGTTGAATTTGGGAGATGGTTTTATATTGGGCATATTCTTTGGATTAGGAATGGTTATTCCTTGGTTTAGGAATGGGTTTATTGAGTTTGATCTTCTTGTGAGAGGCTTACATCCATGATTAGTTATATGGTATGGTTTGGGTGTTGTTGAGGCTTCTTATTGGGGTTTTATGGAGGAGATCATACTTGCACGGTTTACATCTAGAGGTGTGTGTAGAAGGACATGATACAAGTTATGATTTGCATGGTTTCTCTGGTCTTGGTTATTTTCTTGGATGTTCAATTTTGACTACATTGGATTTGAGATTGGTTGGAGATTGTGATTACTGGTTTGTGCTTATGTTTTTCATGTGAGAGATGACATGGTTATTTCTTTATCTCTTTCCTTTGTTGGTTGTGGAGAACTTGGGAGAGAATTGGAGATTTTCTACGAGAGTTGTTCTTGCAGGATATCAATTTATGTATTGTGGATGTCCTTGATACTACATGGATTCACTTCTTTGAGATGTGTTGAGTGGATTGGTTATAGATTTGACATTATCTTTTGCAATGGGAGCTTCTTGGTATATATGTGGTAGGTATTGATCTTGAGGCTTGTGATTGCAGGTTGCAAATTGGATATGTCGGGGATATGAGATTCACTTGTTATACCTTTGAGGTATGGATAGTTGGATGGGTTTGGCACTTGCTGTGGGTGCTATTTCAGCTATGGATATTTTGACAACTATGGATACATGTGATTACCTTTGGATCAGGTTATTTGTGCTTGGAATTTCAGTTGGTACAGGATTTTATGATCTTCTAATGCAATAGGTTGGGTGGCTTTCTCTTTGGATGGCTTCTATGTATGTCCAGTGGGAGTGGCATAATAGGAGGTGAGATCATTCATGTTCGAGATGCTGGATACTTTGATTTTGTTGTGGGTACTAAGATGGAGCACTTGGTGTATTTTGATCCATGATGGTGGATGTGCTGGGAGGGATTGTTCCCTTGTTCATTTATGTGGCTACAGATTGACCCTACGTAATGTATACAACAAGTGGGAGATTGTTGAGATAATGGGTGTTGCACACATTGTATAATATTGTTATATTTTATTTTTTTATGTAATGTCATGCCTAGATGGACGTGCAACATGTAAAGAATCCCATGGAATATTCTTGATGAGTTGTATTATAACATTGTAAAAATATTTTAGGTAATTATTTAATATTGGGGAAAAGTATTAAATGCCCAATATTAAATGTGGGGTCAGTGGGTTAGGTAGCACATGGTTTTAGCACATGGTTTATGTAATACCACTTGGTGGTTTTGTGGGACTTGCTACTATATAAGCAGCCACAAGGGTAGTTGTTGTGAAAAAGAGTGAGAGAGAGTGACAAGGAGAAGACAAAAGGCAAGAGTCGAGCGGGACAAGGCTTGACAGGTTAGCCAAGGGAGCATTTGTGAAGGTTGAAAGCATGGCACGGGATGTGTGGATTCATGCTTGTTCACATAGTTTGCTCGGTTTTGGCTATGGCCATGAAGGCTTCCATGGTTGTATGGAAATGGTTATTTTGCTGAATAATACATGGTGATGGATGCTTTTGGAGGCTGGGTTTTTTCCCTCAATGAGGGTTTCCCAGGGTATATCTTGTGTCACAATTTTGTGGGTATGTTGTCTATTCTCTTGCATGTGGATTTTAATTTTGTATTTATTTTAGATCTATTATGGGTTATGTGGAAACGGTTATATTCTTTGTTGCCAAGTTTCCTTACACTTTGCTAGTTTGTTTGATTTTGGATGAGATGTAGAATTTGTTCACCGCTTCAAAATAAAACACACAAAAAAGAACTATGATTTTGTATTTTTTATGTTTTCCAATGAATGCAATCTAATAATACAACTAGTATGAATTCCTAATTTAACAAGGGGTTAGTAAAGAAAATAACAAGTACTTTAAAGAAAATAACATGAAAGTATAAACCTAATGGACATAAGATATGGAAATAACATGTTTACGAGTTAAGCTTTCAAAGAAATCGGTGGGTAACCAATGAATGTAGGAGCAATGCTTCCTTAATTCCATTGATGCAATTATCAATGGGAAACTTAATAACCGTATGATTTTTTTCTCTTCATCAAATCACAAGGCCATGGAAAGTGTGCTCATGTGACACAAAGAGTTATACACACATAATTTGGTGATTTCTTCTCGAGCTAGATATGTCAACAGAATTCATAAAACTATAGCAAATAGAAGAACTAAAAGATCACACAACCAGAAATAAAGCAATAAACATTTGGCTCAATCACAATTCCATGAACATAAATTCACAAAACAATGACAAATTTTGGCTAGAATCACTACACTCCAAATGCGAGCACCAAAAGCATAATATTATTGCAAAATAATGGCAACCCCAATTACATATTACAATCCTATATTTATAAGAAATCATCTCCTCAATTTGTGTTGAGAGTGAGAGATATCTTCATGCAATAATATCTTTTTAAATTAATAAAAAAAACTAATTATATACAAACTAACAATCTAATTGGTGCTTAGTAGGACTCCATCTATTTTATATTCATTAAATTGATGCATGAGCCTTTATATGTCATAAAAAAAAGAATTTATGAGATAAAAAGAATAAGAAAGCCTTCAGTCAAAAATAGAAGCTGATCCTTTACTAGGCATCTGTTAGAGTTAAACTATTGTTAGAATGCATTTTTGGTGCATGGAAAGCTCTAATTTTGGAATTAGCAGTTAATTGTCGATGCACCTCTAGAAAAGCACACCTCAAAAAAAATGCACAAAAATGCACTAGCACACCTGTGCACCTCTCCAAAAATATTCCAATGCTTTGTGCCAAAAAGTGCACCAGCACAACAACTCACTAGCTCACTAGTGCACTAGCTCACCTCGAAGGTTAAAAATGCAAAAATTTCACCAAGTGTCAAAACTAAAATTTTGGTTTCTAGATTTTATTCCCCTTTATACCAAAGCTATGTTTGGATGCTTTCTCTTGAATTTCTCAATAATATCAGTGACCTTGGTTACATCTGGTAGGACTAAGGCATTATACATATCCTTGACCTTTTTTTTGTAGTTATCTACCTCTATTTGGGTTTTAGCAAAATCTTAGAGTTTGGTAACTAGCTCTAACAAGGCTTCTTCTATTATAAATGCTTGTAGAATGTCATCATCAATAGAAACTTCTTCAAAAATCTTCTTGAATTTCTCAACTACTACCTCTTCTAGTATTAATTTCTCTTGTGCATCATTTTTTAATATGTCAAGACATGCATCACTATAATATTTCTCTGCCTGCAAAATCTACTCTTGATCTTGGTCCTTGAGCTAGTGGATCTCTGCATGTAATGATTCCATTACTTTATTACTATCTACTATTTTCTTTATCCAATCATCAAGAAAATCTAACTCTTCTACAGTATATACACCCATAAGCATTCTGTATCTTTCGCCCTTTATTGTCTATAGTACCTATAAATCCTTACCCCATACATGTACCTCATCCAGAATACTAAAATCCTACTTCAAAATTGCTACCATTTTATCTACATTTTCTTGCATAGCATGTAATAACTTTAGATTTCCCTAGATGATAAGTACACCCTTTTCCTCAAAAATTTCCTACCATTGCTAACAGGCCTTCAAAAATGGATCCAAACATACTCCTCCCCCATCTCTTTTGTCAAGTGCAGCATTCTAAGTATCCTCAGGGTATTCAGGATCCAAGGGACCAATAACTTTAGGTAAATATCCTTCCAAGATTTCATTTTTCCTATAAAGTGTCATTATTTATGCCCCTTCTTTCTCCAAACTTCTAAACACCTCTGTCATCCCCATCATGATCATAAGCTTGGTTGTATCTAGGTGGGCCTCCTGAGCATAACCTCTTTGATCTAATAATCTTGGGGATCCAAATCTTCTATTTTCAAATTAGGAGGGATAGCCACTTGCATGAATAAATCTTGATTTCAATCATTGTTGATGAATGTCAATGCTCTTGCCTCTCTTGGGGGGACTCAGGTTTCCTCAAAACCTTAATCAATTCAATAATATCCTCTTCATCAGCATTGAATTGTGGCCTTTTACTTCTGATCATTTCCTTGCATAAGAACCTCAGGACTCGTTCCACCAAAGGCCTTCCTCTTGAGGATGAAGGAGTTTGCTCTGCCACCCCTTTTCCCTTATCACTCATTTTTAGAGTTTTCCCACTTTTTGATGGCTTTCCCTCTATAGTTTTTATCTTAGTGGAGCCTATAATTCTTACCTTGGTGTCTTGGGGAGCTTGCTGAAGATATTGAACCATTTTCCCTTCCCCACACACTTCATCGGTTGATATTTGTTCTGGTTCTTCCTCCTACACCTATTGAATTCTTTCTTTTTCAGTATCTAGAGGCAAGGGAGTAGCAAAGCCTTTATCAACAATTGTGACCTACAATGGGGATGAAGAAATCATCTTTGGACCCTATTATTCTAGTGATGTTTGTGTCTAGTCTTCCTGTTGGGGCTCATTTGTTGGGTTATCCTGAATCTTGTCTCCCACCAATTCTGTCCCTATAGGTATGAAAACAAAATCTGACATTTTAAATATGTTAGTTCCCTCTACATCCTACTCATCAATCAATTGTTGCATTTCATCCTCGAATGTAGTTGTCTGTAGAGGTTCTTCTAGAATTGATGGCAGTGTAATAATGGAACTTCTTCTTCTATCTTGTTTAGTGGCTCTAGCTAGTCATGTTCTTCTATTCAAATGTACATCATCCTCCTCTTCTTCTTCTTTAGGAATGGGTTTTGTGACATATGGGAAAGGCACTACCCTCTTGATCACCCTTTTCCTTTTCTTGACAGGATATTTAATCTTTTTTTCCTTTTTAGGCACGGAAGGGGACACTTTTTTTTCCTATCGAGGAGGGAAAACTTGTTGAGTTTCAACCTCTATTTTTGCTTGGCTAGTTGTAGTTGGTGGAACTTGATGGTCTACCTAGACTTGCAATCCTCCAATATCTTCTAGCCCTTGCACAATTTCTTCTTGTTGCTAAGGAGGTGTCAAGATTTCACCCTCTTCTGGTTGAGCTCTTTGAGGAGAATTCCTATTTCTTTTATCGTTTCCTTTTCTTTCCTAAGGGTGATAGTATCCAATTGCTCTATCAAGTTGGTATAATATTTCGAGCCTAATGGGTGATTGAACTACAAAGGTAGGGATGGTGACCTTCTTCCTTCTACCTTTGGCTAGGTAGGTCTGTGCAGGAAAAATCATTGTCTTGGGTATTGGATCAAATTTCATTGGTTTCCTAATCTAATCTTGTGTCATTTTGATGATATGCCTTGCCTGATGATTAATATCATCATTCTCTTCCCCGTCAACCTCTACATTCATAATTTTTTGTTCCCCAATTTTATCTTCGTTGAACAAAGGGTTGAGCAGCTCCCCTGAGTCTTGTTGCAACATCTACAAAGGAATCTTTATTTTTAGAGACTTTTCTATTAAATACAAAGTCATCCTACAATAGTTCCTGATACGAACATCATAGTCATTTGTTGCATTCATCCAATAGTCCTCGATAGCTTCTTCATGTGTGAATTATTTTCTTGCTAGATATTATACTCTCTCGATATTATCAAAACATGGTCATGGAGCATTGTACTCTTCCAAGGGATACTAATCCCACTCACACTCAAAAGAAGGAATGTCTTGCTTCCATTTCAATTGAAAAGGCCCTATGAATAGAGGCCATGCCCAACACTATTTACATTGTTTTCTAACTAGGTCGTATGCAAATGAGAGTTGTCAGGCGATATCTAAGAGAAAAAATCTATCACTAGGATATCTTGGGAGGTTCTTCAGATTGACCATGGTACTAGCTACCCTTAGATTTGTGAATGTTCTGAATTGAATGTAATAGGCACCAAGTGTTTTTATTTATGCCACTACATCATCTAATAACCTCTTCGCATAATCTCCTTCGATGAACCTGATTATAGTGAGTATGAAGGCATCATTAAAAATTTTGTATTCCTTGCTCTACCCTGAGAGTCTCTTCTTCACCAATTGTGGATAGACAATATATGGCCAAACATTAGGATCCTATATGTTGCCTCTTTTGTATAGCCCTAGGTAGTCTATCATCCTCACGGCTAATAAGTACACTAGGTAGGATGTCATGTAGAACTTCCTTTTGTCCTTAACTACCTCCAACTATTCACACAAGTTTTCACTCAAAGTGGTGGTCCAGTCAAGTGGCATCTTTGTCATCTTAATAGTCTTGATAAAATATAACATGAAGATATTTAGGTGTCTGGCTGCTAGTAGACCCATTACTCTACTCAAAAGTATGATTGAGTACCTGATATCTTCCTTTATATAACCCCTTGTCATGTCCAATTTACCTGTTGTCCTTCCTAGAGGAGTCTTCTCTATAAGATAAGAGGATTGGATAATCTTAGAAGCCTCTTCTAAGTGGTCTCTATACAATCTCTCTACTGCCTCATAGGTTAACCTAATAAATTGATCCACCTTTGAGAGATGGAATACTTTCTCAATGTTGTTGGGTCATAGGTCAAGAACGATCTCTCCTATCACACTCTTCACCACCCTTTCTTCCTAGACAAAATTTTGTGCAAGGGTCATAACAAGCTCTAAAGATTGCACTAACACTAGGTGAGATGCTACATTCACTAAACCTAAATGAATCAAAGTAAAAACTATTGCAGATCTCTCGATGGGTTTATTACATATCTTAAGAATTCTCCCAAATCTATGTGCCCCAATTTCGTATCCTTGATTTCTGAGTTGTCATCATGAAACCTTGATTTTGTTGGAGGAATACCTTGGAACTTCAAGATGACAGGTTCTGGTGCCATTTTCTTGCCTGATGAAGATGCCATTATATCTACACAAAAAAGATGCCCATTAGTGTGGAGTTACGGAAAAAGATTATTATAATTCTTGGTCCTATAAAAATCTTGAAAATTAGATGCTCGAAAAACATGAAGACAAAACCCACTATCCTTTGAAAGCCTATTGGCACACCTGATGCACCTAATAAGTGTGCCTAATACACATTCCCTAGAAGAAGATCTAGATATATAAGGTGTGCACTAGTGGGCCAAGTTAGGTGCACTAATGTGCACCTTTACTTGGTAATTATGTGTTTTCCATCAGGTTGGGTGTGCATGAGCACACTAAGATAGGTGTACTAATGTGCACCTAGCTCTGGGTCATTTTATTTAAAGCTTAGTCTTTTTTTCTCTTTTTGGGGTGCGCATTAGTTAGGTGTGGTAGTGTACACCTATTTTCCTTTATGTTTGATTTCTATTTTAAGGTTTTGCGAGGTTTGGCAAAAGGAAAGGTGTGCACTAGCACATCTGAACAAGTGCACTACTACGCACCTCACATTTGTTTGTTTCTTTGTTGAAGGTCTGAGTGGAAGGTAGAGTAGGGAGAGTGAAACAAAATTGCACCTCAGTGTGTGAGGTGCTGCAAACCTTGAGAGATGCGAGGAGCTAGAAAATTTAGAGATGTGAGGAATTTGATGAAGCACAAAGATATGGTCAAAGTAGACAATAAGAGTGAAGTAAGGAAAAAGGAGAGGGAAAGGGGCTTTATAGGCCTCCCTCCTCAACCCCTGGTATTGAGGTCTGTAGCTTCATGATTGCACAATTGCAAAAATGCTTTCTCTCAAACTTGGCACATTAGCACACCAAATGAAGTGCATTGGTGCACCCTTTTTCTTTCAAAAAGAAGGTTCTATGTAAAATATCAAGTTTTTAGGGATCAGTGGATTTTTAACACAAACTAGGAAACCAAGAGTATCTCAAAAGGGACTAGGACCCAAAAAAGCCCAAAAATGAAATAGGGGGTCCCCATTTCTACTCAGAAATGGGGTGTGCATTGTGGAACCACAACATTTGGTTGGATCAACAATTTAGAATGTGTAATGAGACTTTTCCCATTGGCACTATTATATAAGTTGTTGACTTTGTTGAGAATTACACATTGCAACTTCAAAATGAGACACAATCTTAGTAATACAACTCCATTCAGATTGCTATTTTTGTCCACATAATATATAGACATGCCCTAGATAGTGCAGAAGATAATCAAAAGAATATTATAGAGTACCATTTTTATATGAGTGATGATAGATCTCACTCTCACGATTTTTTACAACATTTTTTTGAGAATTATTTTGATTTCTTATAGGAGCATGCAATTGCTATGGATAGACGTATCATTTGGTCATATAATTGTACAGGTCAATTCAAGAATGCTCACATGTTTTATTGGTTGTGTAGGATGCACGTAGATAGGTGGTGCCTCATATTTGGAGTTTTTTTTAGTCCAAACATTGTAAAGGGGAACATGATGGAGCAGGGGTATGTGTAAAGAGAGCTCTAGTTAAGGAGCACTTGAAGATTTCAGGAGCAAAGCTTCTTGATGCTTGTAGCATTGTTGATTGGTGTAGTTCAACATTATCATAAGGGAGGACTCTTGATTCAATAGTACACAAGTTCTTTTGGTTGGTTGAGGAAGGGTCCATAGGTGGTAGATCAGATTGTGCTACATTGAGAGACTCATAAAAAATGTATTTTTTTTGGAGCTCTGATTCTAGTACATGGACCATTTGGACATGATAGTTAGCTTTCTTTTGTCCTAGTTATTTTTAGTGTGATTGGGATCACTATGAGTTGAGTGAGTGGGTGGACACATGGGCTCCACATTATCTTACACCATTTTCTATCATGCCCTCTATCAGAAATGATGACATGGAAAGTTCACTTGAGCATAACCATCTATCAGATCTTCTTCAACCAAGACATGTCATTGCATTAGTTGTACCATAGGGGAATAATGAGAAATTAGATTAATGGTTAGAACATTTTGTAAGAGGTAAATAAAAGCTTGCACAACTGATCACAGATGATGATGGATTCACATATCCTACTGTTCAATGGTTGTTGCTGGAACATGGCTACAAACATACATGCTTAGAAGGAATGGAAATCTTGCATTTGAAGACTATCAGAAGTACACAACAATTCTCATATATTCACATCTTATTATAGAAACAAATGTAAATTTTTTGAAGCATCAAGGAAGACCAAAAGTAAAATAACTTTTTACTATTACTAATTTTTATCATGAAGCCCTATTGGAGACCCTAAAATAGAGAGAGGACCCTACTAGAACACTCAACTAAGTATACTTACTTCTTATGTTATTTTTCTCATAATGATTCAATGAACCAATGATTATCTCATTTAATACAATAAATTACTAATATTTTTTATGATATTGGAATGTAGGTACATCATGAAGAGTAGCCATGCATGAAGATAAAAAAACTAAATAAGGAGCAGAATGAAGAAAAATCTATTCTATTTTTTACACTACTTTTTTTGACACTATGATTTTTGGTAGTTGTGTATTGATGTAATAATGATGAAACACTTGAGATATTGTAAATATAAACTTGTTGATTTAATGTAAGAAACAAAGATGATTTTACTTAATGCAATTTATGTGGAGGGACCTAAAAATGATGATTTTAATACATACTAACACCAAACTTGCACTATGCCCAATGCCAAAAACTTAACAGAGGTAAAAAATAATGCTTTTACTTAATACTAACCTTAGTGACACCCTTTTTCTAGCTATAGAGAATCTCAATCATTCGGAGCCACCCCGTATTGAAGAGTCTCCAAGGTGCTCTAAGTGCATCTCAAGGTCAATCTTCTGAGGGTCGTAACTTAGAGCTCATGAGGGATATTGATGAAATTTTGAATGCTACATGATGGTCATGTTGAGACCTAAAATAACCTATCTCATTTTCAAGAGATCATGTTTCATTTGGATTTAGCATAGCGATCTCACTTGATGGCAAAACTCATAGTGTGCCTCAGTTCATAGGTGCATCACAACATAACTTTGAAACTGCTGATCTTGGCATCGAATTGTCACCACCATTAGCTCCACATGGGAAATTGAACCCTAGTGATACCCTTTTTCTAGCCATGGAGAGCCTACATCATCCACGGCCACCCCATACCGAAGAATCTCCAAGGTGCTCTAAGTGTGTGTCAAGGTCGATCTTCTGAGGGTCATAACACAGAGCTCATGGGGGCTATCAATGAAAAAAAAAATGCTACAATATGATCATTTTGAGGCGTAAAATAACCTCTCTCATTTTCAAGAGATCACATTCCATTTGGATTCGACACAACAATCTTGCTCGATGCCAAAAATTGCAATGTGCCTCAATTCATAGGTGCATCACAATGCAACTTTGAAACTGTTGATCTTGGTATCAAATCGTTAGTGCCATTAGCTTTGGATGGGTGGGTGAACCCTAATAACACCCTTTTTCTAGCCACAAAGAGCCTCCATCATCTACAGCCACCCCGTACTGAAGTGTCTCCAAGGTGCTCTAAGTGTGTGTTGAGGTCAATCTTTCAAGGGTCATAACTTAGAGCTCATGGGGGCTATTGATGAAATGTCAAATGCTATAGGATGGTCATGCTAAGGCCTAAAATAAACTCTCTCATTTCTAAGAGATCACATTCTATTTGGATTCAGCACATCAATCTCTCTCGATCCCAAAACTCACAATATGCCTCAGTTAATAGGTGCATCACATCATAACTTTGAAACCATTGATCTTGGCATCAAATTGTTAGCACCATTAGCTCTAGATGGGCAGGTGAACCCTATTAACACCCTTTTTCTAGCCACTGAGAGCCTCCATCATCCACGGCCACCCTGTACTGAAGAGTCTCCAAGGTGCTCTAAGTGTAGGTCGAGGTCAATCTTCTGAGGGTCGTAACTCAAAGCTAGTGAGGGCTACCAATGAAATTTCAAATGCTACACGATGGTCATGTCGAGGCCTAAAATAATATATCTCATTTTTGAGAGATCACATTCCATTTGGATTTGGCACATCGATCTCACTCGATGCCAAAACTCGTAGTGTGCCTCAGTTCATAGGTGCCTCATAGTGTAACTTTGAAATCGATGATCTTGGCATCAAATCATAAGTTCCATTAGCTCTAGATGGGTGGGTGAACCCTAGTGACACCCTTGTTTCAGCTGCTAAGAGCCTCCATTTTCCATGACCACCCTGTACCAAAGTGTCTCCAAGGTGCTCTAAGTGTGTGTCGAGGTTGATCTTCTAAGGGTCGTAACTCAAAGCTCATGGGGGCTATCAATGAATTGTTGAATGCTACTAGACAATCATGTTGAGGCCTAAAATAACCTCTCCCATTTTCAAGAGATCACATTCCATTTGGATTTGTCACAACAATCTCACTCAATGCCAAAACTTGCAGTGTGCCTCAGTTCATAGGTGTATCATAGTGTAACTTTGAAACCATTGATCTTGGCATTAGATCATCAATGCCATTAGCTCTAGATGGGTGAGTGAATCGTAATGGCACCTTTTTTTTGGCCATAGAGATCCTCCATCATCTGTGACCATCCGATACTGAAGAGTCTCCAAGGTACTCTAAGTGCATGTCGAGGTCAATCTTTTGAGGATTGTAACTCAGAGCTCATGGGGGCTATTGATGAAGTGTCTAATGCTATAGGATGGCCATGCTGATGCCTAAAATAACCTCTCTCATTTTTGAGAGATCATATTCCATTTGAATTTGGCACAATGATCTTGTTTAATGCCAAAACTTGCAGTGTGCCTCAGTTCATAGGTGCATCACAATGTAACTTTGAAACCACTGATCTTTGCATCAAATTGTTAGTTTCATTAGCTCTAGATAGGTGGGTGGACCCTATTGACACCCTTGTTCCAACTATGCAGAACCTCCATCGTCTATAGCCACCCTATACCAAAGAGTCTCCAAGGTGCTCTAAGTGCATGTCGAGGTTGATCTTCTAAGGGTCGTAACTTGGAGCTCATGGGGGCTATCAATGAAACATAAAATGCTATAGGATGGTCATGCCAAGGCCTAAAATAATATATCTCATTTTGTAGAGATCACATTCTGTTTAGATTTGGCACAATGATCTCACTTGATGCCAAAACTCTCAATGTGCCTCAATTCATAGGTGCATCATAGTGTAACTTTAAAACCACTAATCTTTGCATCAAATTATCAACACCATTAGCTCTAGATGGGTGGGTGAACCCTAATGACACCCTTTTTATGACTGTAGAGAGCTTCTATCATCCGTGGCCACCCCATACCAAAGAATCTCTGAGGTACTCTAAGTGCATGTTGAGGTCGATCTTTCGAGGGTCATAACTCAAAGCTCATGGGGGATATTGATGAAATGTCAAATGCTACAGGATGGTCATGTTGAGGCATAAAATAACTTATCTCATCTTTGAGAAATCACATTCCATTTAGATTTGGCACAATGATCTCACTCGATGCCAACACTCATAGTATGCCTCAGTTCATAGGTGCATCATAGTGTAACTTTGAAACCGTTGATCTTGGCATCAAATCATCAATTTTATTAGCTCTAGATGGGTAGGTGAACCCTACTGACACCCTTTTTCTGACTGTAGAGAGCCTCCATCATCCACAGCCACCTTGGTGCAAGAGCACCTAGGTAGTCTAGTTTGTACCTAGTGCTTCTTTCTTTTCATTTTGGCTTGTAGTTATGCTAGCCACATCTCTAGTAGTTTAATAAGACCTATTAAGTCCTTAGGTAAGGTTAACTTAGTTGCTAAGTGGGTTTTTGCTCCTAAGTTATTGTTATGCCTATAAGTTGCTCAATAGCGATAGAAAAGTTGACCAAGCGTCAAAAGCCATCTTGAAATGTCTAAATAAATCTAATAGGACCCCCTTAACAAGTTTTGTGAACTCATCTAATTAAGAATTTTAAGTTATAGCAAAAATTGCTCAAAATTGCAAAAGTTGAAAAATTGCAATTTTGCAACTTTTGTAACTTTTTCTTGCAAAGTTGAAAATGAGTGAAAAGAGTTACTTACAGGTTTTAGCATGACCACACAAGGTTGGAAACACCTATATAAGGTATGAAATGACCTTTCTATGACTATGATTTTAATGTGCTAACAACAACATCTAGTTGAAATTTGTTTTTGATATTAATTTTTAGTTATTGTAGAGTTGTTGGTTGATCCAAACTCATACATATCAATGCCATGATGCTGATGGAAGCATTGAATCTTTCTTGCATTTCCAAAATTTCATGTGGGCTTGGTAAGTCGAATGTGTAGTAAAGTCACATAATAGTACTTGTTCTCATTTTTCCTTGTAAAGTTGATGTACCAAGGTGAAGGAGGTGGATCTTAGTTGGATCCAAAGTGCAAGAAGCAAGAAGAAAACAACAAGGTCTTGAATTTTACCTTTAGAAGTCCTAAAGAGGACTAATTGGTGTTATCAAGCCTTGTAATAAATCACACCATGTACCGAAGAGTCTTCAAGGTGCTCTAAGTGCGTCTTGAGGTTGATCTTCCGAGGTTCATAACTTAGAGCTTGTTGGGGCTCTCAATGAAATGTTGAATACTACAAGATGATCATTTAGAACCCTACAATAACCTATCTCATTTCCATGGTGCTCTAAGTGCATTTGGGTGACTAAACCATAGTGACATCTTAAGGGATTGCAAAGATTATTTTAGATTAAACATATATATGATAGCATTTCAAATTAAACATTGCATCAAAATTTGATAATAAAGGTTGTTAAAATGTTATTCACAAAATATTACATTTGAATCAAATATAACAAACATGATCAAAATGAATGATATTCCATAAACACGAATAATACACATGATCTACAATAAATTGAACAATACTATACTAAATTAATATGTATATCATTGTCTACGTAAATGAAAAAAAATATCAAAATATATGTATCCATAGACAAATTACACAAATATATATCAAATTCATGTATCCATAGACAAATTACACAAATATATATCAAAACACATAGATCCATATACAAAATGTTGTTGATCATGCCATCAGAATGTGTATAATATCAATTTTTCTATAAACAATGTGGTATATGCCATTTCAAAATGTCTCATGACACATCCTATGACAACTATACTATCCTAGGCTACTAGTGGATGATCAAAATGTAGCCTCTTCACTGCACTAGGTGGATCAAATGCCTCCTACATAAACAAAAAAGGAAAACCCAAAGTTAGACTACTAAATTTATATGATTCTATGTATCTAAGATTGAATTACTTGAATGCATAATGATCTTTTTTTAATGAATATTTATAGTATGAAAATTTGATCATAAATACACCTCTTGTCGACCTCCTATGCCGATTAGGAGTACTCTCATATGTCCTCAACAATGCTTCAACCTCACTAATTGTGGCCTATGTATGTTCAAGTATGTTTGTCAAATGAATCTAAAACTTAAACTATAACATTATAATTCATAGCATGCTAAATTTATAACATATAATCAAGAATTCAAACTACAACTTACCTATGTCGACTCCTCTTCTGGATGTAATGGTTGTGTCAGCAAAGATACAAAACTCTAGCATCCAACCTCCTATGCACTAGATGTTTCCTATAAGATACAAAATACTAGTTATTAATATCATGGAAATTAGTTTTGAATTTATTTATGAAAATAAGGAAAATAAAAAATAAATGATACTTATACATATAATGGGGATCTTAGTGCCAATGGAAATGCCAGAGTGTTTGTGACATGGAATCTGCCTGGACTCATCACAAGTAGCCATGCCCTATACAATAAATAATGTAATTAAATTTTATTACCATAAATATTTTACAAGAATGCATTGATATTTAATCAAATAGAAAGCAGCTAATTACCTTTCCCTTATCAATTGGTCAAGCCTTATCCCCTGCACTCTGCCCCCCACTAACAAGTAATACCTACAAGAGAAAAGAAAGATTAGAAACCATATATGCTACAATATAAAATAGAAAAAATAATTAGAACACAACATAATGTACCATAGATATCTCAAGGCCAAATGAAATAGCCAAGAGCATGACATTATCAACTTGTCTGAGTTCCTCCTCAGTTATCAACTAAACATGAATGAAAATCACATACATGTATAAGTTAGTATAGGTTAAAAATTAAAATTACTCTATTATAAAGATTAACTTTAAATTGCATATGTTGTAAAAAAAAAATTTATACAAGTACTGACACAGAAGGAGTCCATGGCTCTGCATGCGCGTCCTCTCTCACATCAAAGTGTGTAGCCTCTATACACACATCTGGTGTATCCTCCTCAAATACAAATTGATACTCAAAAAGATCACCTATGGGACCCAGAAAAATATTCTTGCACGTTATGTAAGTATGGGGCACACAAACATGTGATGAGCTCATCGACGATGAACTCACACCAACATCATCAACACAGGGAGGCAACACTAACCTAGCCTGGGATATCAATAGGCTACTCAATCTTTGGATGGCTCTAATAGTTTGAGAGCTAGCCTCTGCAATGATATTAGGATGTTGTACTTGAGGAGGGGGGGAGACATCAGTAGGGGGGGATAAAAGTGTCAACTTTCTTCTGCTGGGAAAAGGGTCTATCCTAAGGAGCTTCTCCTCCTACACCCATGTTGGGCTTCATGCTCCAATAGTTCACCTTGAGGCCCAAAAAAAATTCTCCATACAATTTTTTTAGGAAATAAAATGGCACCGCTAAATTGCTATGTGGAGGGATGTCAAAAACCATCCACCAACGATCCTAAAGGTTTGCATGCATAGCCTCATTTGTGCACCATTTAATTGATAGTTTGGGCTTTGTGTGTTTGACTTGTTTACCAGTTTTTGGGTCTGCAAAAAGGTTAACCAAATCATCTTTACTTATATTTAGGGCCGCAACCTCATCATAGTCTAACCCATTATCAAGCTCATCATGCATTTGGTCATGCCAGTGAAGAACAACATTTTGTTCATTGCTAAGTGTTTCAATATTATCAACTATGGTGTTTAACATGGATAAGATGGGAGCCAATGTGGGTATAGTATTATACATGGTTCACAAAACCCTCAATTAAGAAAAAATTTTAAATATCAAATCTTCAATTCAATGAGGGTTTTGAGGGGATAAGGGATCATTTGGTGGATGGTTTTGAGGGGGCACTAGATCATTTGGTGGAGGGTTATGAGGAACATTATTTCTTGCCTCAGTATCATCATTTCGATCAGCCATACCTATTAATTTGCAAAACATAATTTCTATGAAAAATAACCTAAATTTCAAAAATTTCTATTGAAAAAACCTAATTTTTAACAAATTCAATAAAAAATAATTCATTTATAATAATATTTATTCAAAACATTTTTTTTAAAAAAATTACTATTATCATATACCCGTTCTGAGATCTGATACTGGAATAGAGAACACAAAAAAATGCAATGAGAAAAGAGCCCTTGATTTTTTTTATAAATCAATGTTACAAGTTTCGAGTATCCGATTTCATATCGGATACCCAATAATATCGAGTATCTAATATGAAATTGGATACCCGATAAGACTTGGTCCTAACTTTTTAGCTTTGGTATCAGGATGGGTGGAAAAAAGTCAAAGCAGATTTTGAACACTTTTAGACATTTTCAAACTCTATTTTTTTCACATGACCACTTTTTGGCACACCATGATCCTGCACATGCCTGAAAGCTGAATCTTCTTCATTTTTATTTGGTCTTCTAGACTAAATAGAATAAAAGAACAACAGATTCCAGGGTGGTTTCATCTCGTAGGAGCCTCATGGAGTAGCAGCATAGTACAAGATCATCTCCAAGTGGGAAAGTGTTGTCTAGCGTGGACCCTAATCAATCCCCAAGTGGGAGATTGTTAGTTTGTGGTGATTGATTAGGGAAATACTATACATACTTCATAATTCTTTGGCCCTATTTTATCAAGAATTTTAGGCCGACATGTTGAAATTAATAATAACCCTAAAGCAGAAAAAAACTTGTATAAAAAGGCTTAGGGTTAGGGATTTCATAATGTGTGATGCAATAATTTCTTCTTGTGGTAGTATTGATCTATAAGGGGATTACAAATTGTAATTAGGTTGTAATCACTAGATTGTAATAACATTGGACTTAACTGTTTGGTGGACATAGCACAAGGATTGTGTGAACCAAATTAAATCTTGATGTCTTGTGTTCTCTTTTGTGTGATGGAATATTTTTTGATATTGTTTATATTTGCATGTAATTGTTATTTTTGTCTGTGGTTTAATCCTAACAATTTTATTATAAAATCACAACATTTTCTGATAATATCAAATTGTTCACATAAATTGTCTATGCTTTCATATTTTGAATGTGTCTCTATTGAAAGCTCCCATTGCAACTTTAGAGAAACACATTGAATCTAGTTTTATTACCATCAAATGCATTTTCTATTAACTTTTTATATCCTTTCAAAATAGTTGATATGTTTATCATTTATCTTGTACTCTTCTCTTTTAAGAAGCAAAATTCCTTCATGACATTCTGTGTCAAAGTCCACTCACTCTATTGATACTTGTAAATTTGCATATCATTTCAAATAGTTTCAAAATATCTTACGTAATGGTTATACAAAGTTCATAAATCCTTTTCACTACTTTTCTCACTGTAGTTTTATGTAATCTCTTCAATAGGTCTAGGAGTGTATATCTTGTAGCCACACATTCTATGAAGTTAGAATACTTTTGAAATATTTGTCTAAATACTTCACCTGCTACATATATTCTTCGATCTAAAATTAATATCTATCAATTTTGACATAAACAATAATAAATTAAAACTTTCAATATGCATATCATAAAGCACATTAAAAAATACCTTCGATATTCACATCATAAAGCATATTAAAAAAAACCTTTATCTATACAAAATGATCTAAGATAAAATAAACATAAATGAACAAGAGAGATTCATCAAATTTGTCTATCTATCAGATTTGATTTTTTAGCATAATATAAAAGAAGAAACAGACTATTAATTTTGCAAATTAACAGAGCTTGATACAACTACATTTTGAAGTAATTTCCAATACCACCATACAAAATTTTAATCCTAACTCTCTTACATCAGCTTTGAATCAAAACTATTTTACAAAACTTCATTAATGGAGCAGCAAATACTAGTCAAGGAAAACAACATACATGCAATGGAGGGGCACTAAAATAATAAAAGAGAACAACAAATAGATTTCACAAAAGAGGGGTAAAATTTTATTCAAAAACGAGAATGAAACCCAAATAGATTTCAAGGTTCAGGAAGTAATGAAGATGCAACCAAGTGTGCTTACAATAGAACATCGGATCTCCAAAATCTAAGAACATGGGAAAAACCTTAGCCGCATGGATAAAAAGTCTCTTCCATTCACTTGTGCATTTGGGTTGCATTTTTGACCTAAATTTTTAATAGCAAGCCAATCTAGCTTGTCAAATTCATTTTTTCAAAAAATATGATCCCGATAACATCAAAATTTTAACCCTATTTAAGTTTATCATCAAAATTTTGATGTTATTGGGGATATAAACTTTAAAAAAGAAAAGTCAAACCTTATCTATTCATGTGGAAAAGTACAGGCAAGAGGATTCAAAGGCATGACAAAGAGTCATTCAAGGTAAGGGTTTTCAGTGCTTTGATCTTGCATAATGGAACTATTTTTTTTTGGAACCATATCTTGCATAGATGACATTGTAGGGTTCAACATGGTGCATCAATAAAAAAAAACTCAAATGGTGAAACCCATGCTGAATAAATAACCAACACAATAAGGAATGTTTCCCATGCCTTGCAATATTTAACAAAATTTAACTTTTTAGATATCTTTGAGCATGAATCAACATAATCACTTTCTTAGAATGTTTTGGATTCATCACTTATTAAATTTCTCTCATAGCACATTGATATTTAATGGTTTCTACAGAGCCCTTTGTACAAATGTTTGAAACTTCATAGACAAGATTTGAGATTCGAGACTCGAATTAGGGTGATAAAAAAGAGCCATTATGGGGTTGACCACTACCTTAATTAACTTTATCTTGGTTAATATCCTCTTTTGAACCTTCGAATAATCTAGGATCTTGCTAATTCAAGGGCATTGGTGGCCAACCTAAGTGAATGCCCTAGCTAGCAAGAAAAGAATTGTTTAGCAGATGTTGCCTAAATTCTCTATGAGTCCTTTCTTTTTGCTAATAGTCCCATGATATTTATGAATCTCTTCTTATCTATACACACTTTTTTTTTAGGTAAATATGTTGAATCACCTATATTTATGGAAGCAAAATTTTGAGGGAAATGTAAAAAAAGGATGGAATGATTAAGAAGTGGTTGCATATTTCTAGCAATGCCCTTATTCACCCACAATATGAATTCTAATTCCTAAGTTGTCACTGCTCTCCCTTCTTAGGAGAATATTCAATGTTATACCTTATGATTGAAAAATAAGTGGCAAGAAGTTGCATGGGACCATGAGGAAAAGGAGGTATTGTAGAAGTTATGCAAAATGTAATGCCTACCCCTACTTGACTTTTTTTATTGTATTGTCAGATTCTTTTAGGCCAAATTTCTAATTTTGTTTTATGATTATTAGTACTTGGTTACCGGATTAGATTAAATCTATTTCATATTTAGTTGATAGGTGTATTGAGTTACTAGTTATTCCAATGATTTCATGATTGTTTCAATTATGATATATATGTTTATGTAGTGACTTTCAGTTATCTCATGATGGTTAGATAGATGAATTATCTATATGTGTTTTCTATGGATACTTACCCCATAATTGCATGTGTATGGTGTGCATATATGATTTCTTTATGTTTAACATTTCTGATGTGCTTAAGGAAGGGAGTTGTGGTCACTTGCTAGTTGAGATCTACACATTGCACCACTTCCTGCCATTGCCTGTTTAGTTTAGAATATTGTGTTTGTACATGTGTGGATTTTATGTAGATTGCAAGTATCGGGTATCGACTTCTTTGAATTGCTAGGATAAGCATACCCTATCATACTATTTCAATGGTATAAGTGGGGAGATAACTCTTGAGTCCAAATCCTAAATCCTAAGCCAATTGTCCTAGAAAATAGGACAAGTATCTGAGTTAGTTTCACCTTTCTAAATTCGTCAAGTGACGTGAATTCATGATTTTAACCCTAGAATTTGATTTTTGTCCTGTGTCTTCAATTGAGTTGTCGTATTTGGTTTTGTGGGTATGTTGTGATTTTCTGTTATAATTAAATCAAATTAAAAGATAATTTAATGATTTAATTTAATAGAAATTTTATAAAGAAATTTGATATTTAATCATATTTAATTAATTAAGAAATTAATTAAATAAAATGATTAAATTTAAAGATTTTATTAAAGTTCTAATTTTAATGTATTTATATTTATTTTATTTAATGATAATTATTTAGCAATTTTATTTCAATAATAAACTCTAAATAATTTTATCAATTAAGTTAATAAATATATTATTAAAATGTCTCATCAATTTATTTAAATTAAAGAATTCAATTTAAAGATATAGTTATAGTGCTAATTTTGGTGTTTTATATTTATTTAATTTAATAATAATTTATTTAGGAGGTTTTATTTTAATTAATAAACTCTAAATAATATTATTAGTTGAATTAATATATATTATTAAAGTGTCTCATGATTTAATAAGACAAAGAAAACATAAAGTTAATAAAGTTTATTTTAAATTAAATTGCATAAAGTTGTTGCATGAAAATTGTATATAGAAATTTCAATATTTAATTAAATTTAATTAAATTTAAAAGATTAAATTAAAATTCTAATTTTAGCATATTTATATTTATTTAATTTAATGATTATTATTTAAGAGTTTTATTTTAATAATAAACTCTAGATAATATTATTAGTTGAGTAATAAATATTATTTGATTAAAAAGAAAATATGTGAATATTTGATTAATTAAATTTATGCTTTAAATAAAAGGTCTAAAATTAAAAGTCTAAAATTAGAGGTCTAAATTTTGAAAAATGGTTAAGGAAAGATTAGAATATGATGTTATTTAATTATTTAGAAATTAATTAACTATGTACTTCAGTTTAAACTATTTATTTTAAAAGTCTAATTTGAGAAGTTGGATAAAAATAGAATTAAAATATTAAAAGATTAAAGATTTAATATTATTTTATTATGATTATTTAATTAATAATTGTTAAACTAGAGTTGCATTTAAATAACAAGCTTTAAATATTCTTATTAATTTAAATAATAAACTATGTTTTAAATAGTGCTAACACTAATTAATAGGTGGAGGAAAAGAAAATTTAAAAAAAAATTTTAATTAAAAAGTTCTTTAAATGTGCATGAAAGAATTAAATTTAAAAGATTTGATTAAAGTTCTAATTTAGGCTTATTATATTAATTTAATTTAATAATAATTTATTCAAGATTTTTATTTTTAATAAACTCTAAATGATATTATTAGTTAAATTAATAAATATTATATTAAAAACATTCCATGATTTAATAAGGAAGAGAAAGCTTTAATTCAATAAAATTTATTTTAATTAAATTGTATAAAATGTGTGCATGAAAATTAAAATATAATAATTAAAGATAAAGAGTTTTTGCATGATTGCATGATCAAAGCCTTGATTTGGGAGAAAAACTCTTTACTAAAGAAATCATAGCTCATTTCTAGATACACAGGTTTGAAGGAGCCAATTTTCAAAAAGAGGGTTTTCAAAGGAAAACGAAGATTCTTTCATGTTTGTGTGTTCATTGTTTTAGCATCAGATCTAGGTAGGATCTGGTGGGATTGTGTAGTAGTTGCTTGTTCAATGAATTCCTATCTTCTTTGTGTCTATTGTGTTTCTATTTTCAGAAGTTCTCTAGGTTGAAACTCTTGTTTGAGAAAATTAATTTCCATTATAGAATTGTATATGATTTAATCTAAAAACCTTTAGTAAATATTGAACTTTAGAGTTTTCATAACTTAATGAATTATGAAATTCACTTTTCTATGTGCTTTATGTGATGTGTGATTTACTGGTGTTGGGGTTTTTGGATTTGTCTTAGTTTTGGCCAGTCAAGATGTTTACCAAAGGCTTGGGGGTTTGTTATGTGATGTCATGATGATGTTTGTATATGATTGTTTATACTCAACCATGGTAATGTGTCTTGTATGCTCTATGAGGTGTTTTCATCTATTGATTGTTATATTTTTTCAATGTTCTTGTGTGAAACTGAAGTGAATGGTGTGACCTATTTGATATAACCTTCGAGTCTTCGATCAATTGTATTTGGATTGCTTTCCAGTCACTATTATAGGACTAAGGTGTTTGTATGATTTATTCTTGGTGATGTCATGTTATGACATGGATTGGTTTATGTATACTTGATTTTGAGGATCAGTCCTGTTAGGATGATTGTATTGGTGGAATCTATGATTATGATCAATTTTTTTCAATACTTGTTAGTTGGTTGTTTAAGAATTGATGTATGGTATGTGGTATTTTGTGATCTTTTGATTTTACTTAGCTTAAGGTAGGTTATCTAAATGTTAAGTTAGGAAATGGCTTGCAATGGACATTAGGGCCCAAAGTGATTGCTAGCGTAACCCATTGTAAGTTGTTTAATAAGTGAAAACACTACACTAAATGGGAATAAAATGAACCTAATAAGAGTCTTTGTATGTTCTTGCCCATGCCTTGAGTGCTAGTATAGACTAGAATGGGAGTAGAGAGAACACTTGGTTGTGACCATGCATCGTTAGTATGCCTTGTCAGTATGAAATGATACTAGTGTCGCATAGAGTCACTAGGGGGCCGGGGTCAAGTTAGACTACTAGGGTAACTCTAGTGTTGATTCATGTGATGACACTTGCCTACTTACATAGTAGATTTCTTATGTGTTTGTGTTGCCTGTAGGACTAGTTGATACTTGTGTCTTGGTACCCTTTGAGATAGTTTTCTTTCAGGTGATTCCTTAAACCTAGATGTTGGTTTTTGACTTTTATGTTTGTTATCCTGTTTGGGACTTGAGACTATCTCCTCAACATAGTGGGAGTGGGTCATTTAGGTTCCACAAGGTCAGGTGGTAATGCTTTTTCTTATACCATTAGGATCTGACCGTCAAATGTCACTGCTAGATGTATTTGTGCAAATGTTCCTTTCTATCTATTCTTGTATTTCTATAATGGATGGTTGTACTATTGTATTGTATTTGATTTCATGAGATCTTAAGTGATGACATAATTTATTTCATGATATATATTATTTCAGCCTTTCATACCCTTTGACCTATACAATGGATGATTGTGCATTTTGTTTATTACCAAGTGGCATCATATATAATTGTATATTATTTAAATAGATTCATATAGGTATATTATTATTTGATGTGGATTTATTATATATTAGATTTATTATTAATTAAGCTTAAATGTGACTCAACATCTTGGGATTCTTAAGAATTGTAATATGTTTTATGGTATGTGTTTATGTGAATGTTTTGATTAAGTAAAAAAACATTTTAAAGAACCTAAAACCTTTTAAAAAATAATAAAAAGTCTTGAGAGAAAATCATAAAAGCTAACATCTAAGTCTAATAGAAAAGTTTATCATATAACAGGCCTCCAAAAAGAGCAAAGAAAAATAGACAAGCAGAAGGCCAACCAAAAGCAAAGCTGAAAAGATAGCAAAAGGATAGCAAAAACCAGCTCTTGAATAGCTACATAGTCTTTAGCAGGTCAACAACCTAGTCTGCCAAGATGTGCATATTCTTCACAGTGGCCTTCACCTCTTCCATCTTGTTCATCTCCTCATTCTTCTTAGAATGAACCTGAGTGTGTTTGTTAGGTCCCTGGTTCTCAACCACAATAGGAGAATCTTGTCCTTTATCTTGCTTTTACATTTTTAGGAGACTACTCACATTATCTACCATAATCTTTAATGAATTACTATTATTATCAACCATTTTCTTGATCATCTTTTCAATATTATTCACCTTGGCCTCCAAGCTTGTCACCTTCTTTTGATTATCACTATTAGCCTTCTCTAGCACCCTATTTTTGGCTTCAATCTAAAGAATCTTTTTCATAAGGTTTTTAACCTCTTCAGCATTTCCAATAACCTCAGAAAGCTGGTCAATATGTTAACCTAAAGTGTGCTGCCCTCTAGCCAATTTTCTTACCTACTCAACTTCCTTAACAATAAATTGCATTTGTTGTTTCAAATTTCCAACTTCCTTCAGAATGGTCCCAAGGCTTCCTAATGGTCCTATGGTAATGCCACCCTTAGTCTCATCCTTGTCAAAATCATAAATTTTCTCCTGATCCCCATATTCCTCTCTTTCCAGTGCCCCATTGTTCATATAATTCTCAAACCCCTCCTCTTGAAACCTCATCAATTTTATCTTCCTCTCCATTCTGTGAGCAAGAAGTTCATCATCTAATTGAGTCAAAACCCTATCATTATTGTGATCCTTAATACCCAGTCCCTTTCCACCACTCCCCTTCTTCTGGGAACCTCTCATCATTCCCTCAACAAAGTCACTACCACAGTCAAAGTTTCTCCCCTTGGCTTTCTTCTTCTTCTTCTAAAAGCTGCACCCAATACCCCCTTTCAAACTCATATTTCTCCCCTCCACTTCATCCTCAGTGTCCATATCATAGCCTCTCTTTGAGAGGCTACCCTTCATATCATACTCCACCACCTTCAAACTGCTTCTAATTTTCTCAGCCTTTTTGGATTTGAAAACATTCATAATAAGAACTCTAAGTCCCTCATGACACACATGTTCCCCATTTGGATCATTTTGAATTTCCTGAATAGAGTAACCCAATGACCACCTCAAGTAAAAGGGAAAATTGATCCTTATACCATGCCTAAAGTGGTTAGCTAACATAAAGTGATAACCATAAAACATTATAAACCAGCCATCTAGATTCAGGTATTCCATAATAACAAATAACATGAATCTCCAAGGTCAAGAAATAGAGGCAGGGCTGAAATAAGAGTTACTGATTTTCATTAGTTGATGTTGCTCTTTTTTTGAATCCACAAATTCATCAATAGCGCTATTTGATAGCTTCCTATCCTGATAGAAGTTGATGCCTTCCATATCCAACCCTGTAGCCTCCATAATCACCTCATCAGTCACATCCATTCTCTAATTTCCAGCAAGGATAGAGCCGTCCCTCTAGGTTTTGATAAATTGTTGTGTTATCAAACGATTATTTCCTTTGAGCCTTTCCATATAGCCAGTAAAATTCCCACACCTCAAGATGTCCCACACCTCATGTTTCTTCTTCCACTCCTTGCAGCTTGTAGGTTCCACTCTCTTTCTCTTTCCTCCCATTTTCTTCCCTTCAATGTTGCCGAAAAGCTTTCTCTAAAAAACTGTATGCAAACTGTCACCAAAATCAATACAATAGTTGAAGGACAAAATGGTATCAACAACCCACAATCTGTGTGTAATAAAGCTCGGCATTCTAAAAATCATCACCCACTATATCCCAAGTGTGATCAAAACATAATTACAAATCTCTGACATCATCATTATTAAAACATCTTTGCCTACACCTCATTTTATCATAATCAGTAAATTGGCAACCATTAGTAGGTAAAAGATCATTATTATTCCAAATAACATTTTGCTCACTTAAACAAGCCACATTAGTTGCCCAATTAGCAACTTGATTTGCTTCCCTAAAGTTATGGATAACAACACATATATCAAAAGAATTGATAATATTAATAACCTGAAGAATAATATTGCTAATAGTCCATGAAGGCTTAGTGATTTTATTAAGATAGTTGATGATATTAAGAGAGTCTCCTTCCACCCATACCTTCCTTAGGTTCAAACTCTTAGCGTAAATGAGACCATGAAGGGCAACACAAGCTTCAGCCACATGATTAGTTTGACTACCAAATAGGGATAACCATACATCCCACTTTCTCACCATAAGAATTCTTGATAACTACACCATAGCTAGCAATACCTGGGTTCCCTTTAGAGGCCCCATCAAAATTTATCTTGAAACAATTCACTAGTGTACTATCCCATCTAGCATTATCCCTCAAATTAGGGTCCTTCTAGTCCTTATACAAGCTCCTAAGGTTCCAATTTTGGATCACACTATCTTCCCAATCATTGTGAGGTTGTTGGCCAGAACCATTCACTTTGATATTCTCTATAATTAGAGCCTTAACTTTAAAAAAGACTTGATTAGAACTAGACTCCACACCTCTAAAGACCCTGTCATTATGCTCCCTCCATATACACCAACAAAGATAGGGAGAATAAAATTCCACAATCTTAAGATCAAAACATTCTTGGAAGGTGGTTTCCAACTAGTGAAAAACATTTGGATAGTGGCTAGAAAGACCCAAACCATATTCAATAAGTCACACACCTTGTCCCAAAGCTTTTTGCTAAAAGAGCAATGCAAAGTAATATGGTTGACCGATTCACAATCATTCTTGCAGATAACACACCTATTAATAATGATGAATCCTTTCTTTACTAAATTTTCTAAAGTCAAGATCTTATCTTGCACAAGAATTGAAAAGAAAATATTAATTTTAGGTGTCATACCTTTCACTGAAGCCTTAGCCCAACAAGGTTCATGGTGCATATCAAAAGAATAAACATAGGCTAAGGAAACAAAGAACATTCCACTAGGATCAAACTTCCATATCAGATCATCCTCCTTTTGACTTAAAAAGACAACATTCAAACACTTGTTAAGGTAAGCCAAGTTGCCATTCACCCTTTTGAGGTCTAGCCACGTAATATTCTTTTAGTAATCCACCACAGAAGTACCAATAAGATTCTTACATTGCTTGATATAGCTATTCCACCTTGGATCAACACAAAGTGGCTGATCTAAGATCCAAGTGTCATCCCCAAAAAGAACTGTCTTTCCATTGCCCACCTTCCATCTAACCCCTTTCTTTATTATGTATTTATATTTCTGAACATTTTTCCAGATCATGGATCCCACTTGCACCAAATCATTATGAAGGAATTGATTAAAATTATAGTCATCCCTGTTGTATTTGTCAACCCAAATATTCATCCATTCCCCTTCCTCCTTGTGTCATCTCCATAATAATTTGTCCAGTAAAAATTCATTCATAGTTGTAACTCTTATCAATCCAAGTCCACCCTTGTTAAGGGGCATGCTGACTTTCTCCAAAGCAATCAATGGTAACCCTTTTTTAGTCTTTGTTCCTGTCCATAAGAAGAGCTTCTAAATTTTTTCAATAGCATGAGCAAACTTTCTAGGGATTTTGAAAACACTCAAAGCATAAAGTGGAATGCTCTAAACAAAGGATTTCAAAACAATAATCTTTCTAGCCTAGCTAAGAAGGGAACCTTTCCATCTAGCAAGTTTCATGTGAATTTTGTCAATCAGCAAACTCCAAAAACTTTTAGGAGTGTCTAGACACAGAGGTAACCCCAAATAAGAGTTGGAAAGAAAGCCAATCTCGTAGCCAATAATCTTTTTTATTTTATTTTTCCTAGACTCATTAACATTAATGAAGTAAATCACACTTTTGTTCCAGTTGATGACTTGTCTTGAGGGTTGACCATAATCCTCCAAGGCATTTTTAATATTCCTTGCATTTCCAACTGAGGCCTCTCCCATAACAATAGATTCATCAACAAATTGTTGATGAGGGTATATCAAAGTAGAAGAGGATGGATTTAGGCCCACAAAGTCCCCCATCATCACCATTTTTTCCACAAATCTTCCCAAGCATTCATTTAAAAGAATAAAGAGAATAGGAGAGATTAGGTCCCCCTATCTAAGACCTCTAGAAGCCTTAAAGAAATGGGTAGGAGAGCCATTAAAAAGCACCAAAAAGTGGCAGAGGAAACCATCATAAAGATCAGATCCCTAAATCTCTTATTAAACCCAAATGCTTCAAGACCTCAAAGAAGGAAACTCCAATCCACTATATCATAAGCTTTGGAAAGGTGCAACTTAAGAAGAAACCCTTCTTTCTTAGACACCATTAGAGAGTGAATATTTTTATGAACTGTAACGATGGACTCCAAAATTTGTCCATCGAGAACAAACCCATTTTTCTATCTAGAGAAAACAAGAGAAAGAAGAGGCAAAATTCTAAGGGTTGACACTTTAGAAATAACCTTATAAAAGGAATTACAAAAACTAATAGGCTGAAATTGATCCATACTATCTGCTCCCAGCTTCTTCAAAATAAGAGCAATGAAGGTACCATTCACTTCTTTAAGAATATTCTTGGATCCAAAGAACTCTTTAACCCCATTGCAAATATTAGTACCAATGATATTCCAATACTTGTGAAAGAACAAAAAGGAAACCCATCAGGCCCTGGGGCTTTATCTCCATTAGAAGAGAAAACAACTTTAGAAATCTCATCATAAGAAGGGATGTAAGTAAGAGATTTATTCTAATCATCAAAGATACAATTTGGAATACAGTCAAGAAACAAATTTTGTTCAGCCACATCTAAATTGGGGTCACCTTGAAGCAAGTTACTAAAAAACTCCATTGCTTCCCTTTTAATAGTCTCCCAATTCTTAGGAAGTATCTCTTCTATATTGAGTCTAGAAATTCTATTGGCCATCCTATGCTTCAAAGTAGTCATATGAAAAAACTTAGTATTTCGGTCTCCTTCCTTCAAAAAAATCTTTTTGGATCACTGCCTTCAATACATCTCCTCCTTGGTAATGATATCATGAATCTCAGCCAATTTGAAACTTTCCTCCTCCCTAAGACAACCTCATATTTGTCCATCTGGATTCTATCCTGTATTTCTTTTAATTCCTCCAAAATCTTCCTTTTGTTTTCAAAAATATTACCAAAGGTATCTTTATTCCATTTTTTTAATGTTTTCCTTGACATTTTTCAATTTAGTTGAAACTTTAAACATAGTTGTACCTTCCACAATAATATCCCACCACTCCTTTATGAGATTCTCCAGGTCTGAGTGAAGAGTCCACATTTTTTCAAACCTGAAGGGGAAATTTCTCTTATAGTTAGGCATATCAGCTACTAGGAAAATAGGATAATGATCAGATCCCAATCGAACTTGAGCACTGAGAGAACATTTTTATTTTAGGAGCCAATCATTGCTAATAAGTGCTCAATCCAACTTGACCTGAATGAGATCCTTTCCAGTTCTTCTATTAGTCCAGGTATACTCAACCCCATGCAGGTGTAGATCATGAAGAAGATGATTATCAATAAAGTCCATTAAATCTAATCTATTATCCAAATTAGTCTGGCTGCCTCCCCATTTTTCAGCTTCTTTTAAAGGGGTATTGAAATCCCCCATAACTATCCAATTCTCATCAGCAAAAAGCTTTCTCTAATTAGTAATATCTTCCCAAAGAGCCTTTCTTCCCCACTTGGAATTGGGAGCATAAACATTAGTAAGAACCCAAGTGAAGTCATCCTTAGAGTTAGAAAATCTAACATTCATCATGTTTCTATTCTGAGAAATAAGATCTCCTTGAATCCACTTATTATTCTAGAAAAATACCATACCTCCTAAAGCTCCCTCAAAATCATTTCCTATGATCTTCCCACCCCTAAAAGACCTTCCAATTTTTCCTCTAGGATCTTTGTTTTCTAAATAATAAAAATATCTGGCCTATTATCCCTAATCATATTTTTCAAAATGTCATGTTTGTGAGGATTATTTAACCCTCAAATATTCCATGAGATAATCTTCATTTTTTATGAGTTTTATTATTATTCAAAGATAGTCCTCTGACTACCATCCACAATACTTCTATTAGTCTCAGCAATTCTTTTATGCATGTTGGAAGGTCTCCCCACTAGGGAAGGGGAAGATCCAACATCCCCATTCTTGAGGATTTTCCTAGTAGGTGTTGAAGAAGGACAACAATCTCTAACCTTGTTAGATTTAGAATCCCCTTTCTTTGAGACTATATTATAAGATGCACCAAAGATATCTCCTTTCTTACTCTTGGTTTTGGTTGCAACATTCTCCACTTCCTTTTTATGATTGGCTCCTCCTTTCCTCTTAGCTTTAGATGTTTTACCAACTGGGATCACGTCAACTCTTGGTGTCTCTTCCTCCCAAATCTCTTCCTCCTCTTGTGAAAATAGTTAAGAGATCCTCCACTTCACCTCCAACAAAGTTGCCTTCCAAAGCAACATCCTAAGCCAAAGGTTAAGAAATCTCAGCAATAGATAGATCCTTATGGTTCAACCCATTATCGTTGTTGACCCCCTTCTTGGGGTAACTATTTTCCCTACCTTGGGCCTTGTCAAGAATAACACTATTAGGATTTAAGAAATTTTCTTGAACTCCATCCTCATTAAACAACACCTTCTCCTTATCTATTCCCAATCTAGGTTGAGAAACGTCCACACCTGAAGAATCACCTCCACTCTTTGAGATCTCTGTACTATTGATCTATGCAGGTAGGGGAGCATCCACATCCAAAGACACACCTCCACTTTTTGTGTTCTTTGTACTATTGTTCTGTGCCTTTCTCACCCACATTTTCTTGACCTTCTTAGGATCCTTCTTTAAAAAAGGATAGTTTTTGGCCTAGTGTCTAGATTTTTTACAATGAAAGCAGGCAAAGGCAATAGATTCATACTCAATGTGTTGGTTCTAGATACCCACCTTAGATTTAAGAAAAATAGAATTAGGCATATCAATACCTTAGTAAACCCCAATATAGAATCTAGCATAGTTCAATCTTGTCCAAGAGATAGTCATAGTATCTAATGAAAGAAGCTCCCCAAAGGTGTTGGCAATGCCCTAAAACACATGCTCCACCCAGAAATCAAGTGGGAGGCCTGTCAATCTAATCAAGATAGGGGCTTGGATAGTAGAAGCATCCAAAGAGTATAAGTTCAGAGTCCATTTTTGTAATATCAGAGTGTGCTTCTCCAAGACCCATGGACTAGCACAAAGGATATCTGCTTGTCTTCATCACAAGAAAAGCTAAAAGAAAGACACCCTTTGGTCATCACCATAATATCAACCTAGCCTTTCAACTTCCATTTCTTACTCACACAAGCCCTAACAATTTCAATATTGGGTTTGGCACCTAAAAAGCTTCCAACCAAAGTTGAATCCATACGAGAGATGTTATTATCAATGATTTGATCTTGGATTTCAATGGAATACATACCTTTATCCTTCAATGAGATATCTTTAACCAACAGGAAGACAAATTTTCCAGCTGGACCGATCCTAAATAGGCTAGACCATTTTTTATTCTGCTTGCATCCCCCCGAGTCCTCCAAAGTCCTGCCATCATTAGGATCGCTAGTCTCAGTAGAGGAACCATTAGCTGATACTAATCACACTCCAGAACTGGAGAGGTCAATCATGTTTCCTCTTGAGGAATTAAAAACTAAATTCCTTTTCACTCCCTTCTCCATGCTCTTGCACACCATAGTTGATAATCAACATGTTTATTGGAATGTTAATTGCTTCTACTATGTTATAATTGTTGTTCTTAAGTTATTATCTTTAACTTTTAAAAAAAAATGTTTGGCAAACTTAGTAAAACTTTAGGTTAGTTCTTTTGGATCCCTTGGTGGGGTGTTACATCTGGTATCAGAGCGTGAGTTTCTACATTGGAAGCTCAAGGTATATTGGAACACTGCTAGTTGTTAACTAGTTAAACTGAAATAGAACTTGAACTATTATGTGTATCTATTACAAACTTGAATACTTGAGCTAGTTGAACTGAAATGAAACATAAACAATGTTATGTATCTTTTGCAATTTTAACACTTGGAAACTTCAAAGTTTAACACTTGAAACTTGAAACTTTAGACTTGATACTTGAAACATAGAAAAGGAAAAACTTGGATAACTCTTGAGTTGGATTTTAGACACATTTTCTTATGATTTTGCTTTAAGGTGGTATGCCTTTGATTGTCTTTGCAAGCATTATGTTGTTCTTGTTTGGGTGTTTTAGTAGAGTTACAAACTTGAACCTAAATGGTTGAACAAAAAAAAAATTATAAGCAATGGAACTTTTTAACATGAAACTTGGAAACTCGTAAACTCATAACATTTATGTTCTTGACTTTTGATTTATGTCTATAAATTATAACTTTTATGTTTTTTGATGGAATTAGAGACATTGATTTTTTGTTTGGAGTGTTTTAGGGGATCTATTTCAGTATTTGTTAAAAAAGATGAATGTTGGATCAATATGGCTTTCGGTTTATTATTAAACTAGAATCATATTGCTCTAAGTGACTAAAAGTGTATACATAGTTAACTTATTTGTATAAGTTGACATTGTACATAGTACTCTTTGACTTTTAGTTACCCTAGTGATTGTAGTAGACTTCCAAGAGTAAGCCTAAGTCTAGGGGGAGTGGATCTGATGCCTACCCCTAGTTTAGTTTTATCTTTCTTGTAGGCTTCTAAGAGTAAGCCTAAGTCTAGGCAGAGTGGATGTAATACCTACCCCTACTTGAATTTTTTGATTATATTGTCAAATTATTTTAGGCTAGTGTTCTAATTTTGTTCTATGATTATCAGTACTTGGTTACCAAATTAGATTGAATATATTTCATATTCAGTTGATATGTGTATTGAGTTACTAGTTATTCTAGTGATTTCATGATTGTTTCAATAATGATATATATGTTTATGTAGTGACTTTCAATTATCTCATGATGGTTAGGTAGATGAATTATTTATATGTGTTTTCTATGGATACTTACCTGATACTTGCATATGTATGGTGTGCATGTATGTTTTCTTTATGTTTGACATTTCTAATGTGGTTAAGGAAGGGAGTCATAGCCACCTGCTATTCAGGATCTACACAATGCACCACTTTCTACCATTGTCTGTTTAGTTTAGAATATTGTGTTTGTACATGTATGGCTTTTATGTAGATTGTAGGTACCGAGTATTGACTTCCCTAAATTTCTAGGATAAGTGTACCCTATCGCAATATTTCAATGGTATAAGTGGGGAGATAACTCTTGAGTCCAAATCCTAAACCCTAAGACAATTGTCCTAGAAACGAGGACAAGTATTTGAGTTAGTTTCACCTTTCCAAATTCATCAAGTGATGTGAATTCATGATTTTAACTCTGGAATTTGTTTTTTGTCATGTGTCTTCAGTTGAGTTGTCATATTTGGTTTTGTGGGTCTATTATGATTTTCTGTTATAATTAAATCAAATCAAAAGATAATTTAATGAATTAATTTAATGGAAATTTTATAAAGAAATTTGATATTTAATTATATTTAATTAATTAAGAAATTAATTAAATAAAAGAATTAAATTTAAAGATTTTATTAAAGTTCTAATTTTGACATATTTATATTTATTTAATTTAATGATAATTATTTAGGAGTTTCATTTTAATAATAAACTCTAAATAATGTTATTAACTAAGTTAATAAATATATAATTAAATACGTCTCGTTAATTTATTTAAATTAAAGAATTCAATTTAAAGATAAAGTTATAATGCTAATTTTGGTGTTTTATATTTATTTACTTTAATAATAATATAGTTAGGAGTTTTTATTTTAATTAATAAACTTTGAATAATAGTGTTAGTTTAATTAATAAATATATTATTAAAGCATCTCATGATTTAATGCGAGAGAGAGAGAGAGAGAGAGAGAGAGAGAGAGAGAGAGAACGAACATAAAGTTAATAAAGTTTATTTTAAATTAAATTGCATAATATAATTGCATGAAAATTGTATATAGAAAATTCAATATTTAATTATATTCAATTAATTTAAAATTAATTAAATAAAATAATTAAATTGAAAAGATCACTTAATTCAACTCGACATTTTTCCCAATAAGACCTTGTACCCCTTAGAGTTGTACCAAAACGCATCAAGTGATCTACTAGATGTGAGTGAGGGACATTTTCTATATGTTCTCATAACTCATTGATTGTGATTGGCATATCTTGCAAGCTCTTTTTGGAAAATATTGTTGATGAATTTTGTGCACAATGTCGTATGATCATATTCATCATATAATACCTGAATCATGGGTGTCATCTAAAGCAATGATCTCCATATCGAAGTAAATGCTTAAAAAATTCATTAAGATAGACTCTTCTCAATCTTGGTTCGATCCAATCACATTGTCCATCCGGAAATAGTGTTGGAAAAGCCATATCAAGTAATCCTTCTGTGACATACTCATTCACTGGAGATGTTCCAATTCCTAGTCAATGAATTAGTGATACAGGATCTACATTTGTGTTATTTATCCATGCATGAATTAGTTCCATCTCTCTTCATGCATTCGGTGGTTTAGAGGCCATTGATGTAGTATGATTGATAATATTTCCTTGATCCATCTCCATTATTGGACCCACAAATACATATTCATTTGCATCTAAATCAAATTCCATATGAACTAAGTTTTGGTGATCAAAGATGTTATCATATGAATTGGATGTAAGCTTACTAAGTGCATTTTCATCAATTTGAACATCTCTATAGAACTTATCATGATTTATTTTAAATTGAAGTGCTCTGTAAACCCTCTCTTTATTGACTATAAAATTATAACTTGTTCCATGTTGATCCTACTTGCGAACAATGATAATAGGTATATCTTTTATGTGATGTGGTAAGATTTTGGTTGTTTCTCTTACTTCTTGTGGAAAACTTATGGTATGCCATTTATATTTAAATTGACCTCCAGTTGCATGTGTAACTTGAAGAATGGGGTTGATACATGCTATCAAAATTTCTTCTATTTGTGTTAGATTAGAAAGTTGTAATGGTTGTGGACTGGGATCCATGTTGTTTGATGCTGAAAATCGATGTTCATTCTTTTCTTGTCGACATCGATGAAAAATAGGGCCTTCAAGGACTTGTGCAACCTTCATTGAAAGATAACTTTCTTGACAAATTTAGTACATACTCGGCATAGCAAGTTTATCTAGTCCATTTTGAAATATTATTTATAAAGTCCTCAAGTCAGTCCCATTATTTTGAATAGTATTGATTGTCCCCATATCCATTCTATTTTGTGTTCTTTTCAATTGTCTTTGTCTTCTTATTTGAGATGTCAACTCCTATTGTAAATTATAATTGCCTAAATCAACATTCATAAGATCCTCTACTCGATTAGTTGATATTTGTAGAACATGATCTATTGTCATAGAATTCATCCCATCAAAACTAAACCCGCCATTTTCATGAGATTGAGCTTGTCCTTGATTTGAGTCACATTTACATAGTTGTAATTGTTTTATTTCTCTTTCATTCAACTCATCTCAGTTCATAGCTCTTTTTGTTTGTCTTCTCACTATATTTTGATCATCTTGAGATGTTTTTGAATGATGTGCTCTCATCTCATCTACATGTTGTCTCATTTCTTCTTCAATCTCTTCCATTGTCATAGTTGCCCTATGCTTGACATGTCTTTCTCTATCAAGTTGGTTTCGATGATTTCTTTCTTCTTCTCTTTCTACATTAGTCACTTGTTGATGTCATTGTCTCATATAATTTCATGCATATTCTCTATGTTGTATTTTTTTCTCATCATTTTTAGGACTTGTAGCTTCCTCTCTTTGAGCATTATTCCTTTATTCACATCATGGTCTCATATAATTCTGAGCATATTCTCTTCAATACTGTCTTCATTTTTCTTCATTCTCAAAATTTAGTCTTGGATGAGGCATTCTACAAAATGTGAATGTGATAACTTTAAAAATAATAGGATTTAAATTAGTAATCTTTCACAAACAAAATAAAACATAAAATATATGGAGCTATATATTATTGAAAATTGTGGAAGTAAAGATTAATATATTTCATAAATAAATATGATTTTCTCATAGGAAAGATGATTAAAATGTTATTACAAATTTAATATAGATAAATCCCTAAACTATACTCTAATTCAACTATACTCATATCCCAACCTTTATTCGTAATGTTAATGTGGATCATTCCCAAATTTTATTCTAGAATGCTAACATTAACACTAATTCAACTAAAGCCTAAAGCCCAACTTAAATAAGCTATAATTATACTTAGGACACTAAACCAATATGGAAGATTGAAGCTAAACAATCATTAATGGTAAATATACTACAAAGACAAAAGGGTGGTCTGGATGCTTCAAGTGCATTCATAGGCACTCAGTGTTATTCTAAACAAACTACAAAGAAAATGATTCATGGGGCATAATTCTATAACCTTGCATACATAATCCATGTGCTTAGCTGAGAATGCTTTACACAGTCAAAATAATCATTACCCATGTAAACAATAGTTGGAGGATAAAGCAAATGAAATATCCATTGTTGCACAATCTTATAATAGTTTATCATTAAATACATAAATTTTGTCATTTTTAAATTTTTATAGTCCTAATTATTTATATTAGAAATAATGATCAGTTGAAAAATTTTATGATTTCGGCAAAACAAATTGGATTAGCTTTTATCTAGGATGTAAATGAGTACAAGTTTTTTGAAAGATATTGTTTGAATAGATGTGTAAATGTTTACAAACCTAAATGAAATTTACTATTTCATTGTTTCCCATGCAAAAGCAGACTGATTTTGTGAAAGTTTCTGAGCATGCTCCCCCTACTATTTGATATATGTTGTGAAACAACATTGCAAGAAAGTTTGAGAAGTTAATGCAACTTTTTCTTGTAACAGGTAATGGACCTGATACAAGTTTAGCAAGCTCCAAATCTAAATCTAATGTCAGTACAAAAGCCGAAGCTATGGTTGGTGTACTTGCTGCAATATGCATAGTTGGTAATTGTATGGGATATATGTAAGGTATATTTATATATTAATTTTATGAGATGCAATGATTCATTTAATAAATATTAGTTGGCCTTCAATTTTCAATTTTAAAAAGTTAACATTAACACAGTCACACCACTTCACCTCCCCCCATTGATGGGGACACAACCCAAGAACAGAATGGACACAACAGAAAAGGAAAATTAAATTAACTAAGAAAATAAGCTAGTACAAATAGTATAGAGAAAATAAACTTCAAGACATGCCCTAAGGGCTTACAATAGTATAAATCTGGAGATAATTTCTCCTTTTAGTACCTCCTCTCAAACTCCACTCTGAACTGCCTTTTACAATGCCAAAAATCTCCTTAAATAGACTCTAGAGGGTTAAGGACTAGGAGTACATTATAGAAAGTGCTAGTAGGCATCCACCGACCAAATAGAAGGTTCCAGAAGCTGCGTTAGAAGTCGGTGCAAATCTAGAAGAATCCAAAAATGGTAATTGAACTTCTGAGATACATAACTTTTGAACCGTAGCTCCGATTGACGAACCGTTTACATTTTCGAAAAGCTCTCGAAGCGCTCTATAGCCCTATGGACCAGCTTCACTCGTCCCCCATTTTTTGGCCCTTTTCAAGGTCATTTAATGCCCCTAACCTAACTTTGAAGCATTCTTAGGAGGTCTCCAAAACCCAAAAAATTGCAATAACTTTCAAACCGTGGGGCCTTTTGACCTGATTCTTTTTTTGGAATGCACTAAATCAAAATTACATTCATCTGGTCAATTCACACCTTCTAGGTCACCAAAATGATGGCCAAATTGCATGCTCCTATTTTTTCAGGATTTTCTAGCACACTGATAGTTGAATTGTGAGAGTTGGAACCTTTATTTGACCCAAATGGGTATCCAAAAATGAAAAGACATGAAACGGAACTAAGTCTAAGTACATTTTTTTGGGTGACACAGGATTTCCCTTATACCTCTAGATGCTCCTGCATCAGACACCCAAGGTAGATTGAAAAGTGACCTTGTCACTTTATGAATGGTAGAGGAAATCCCAAATGGAAAACCTTAGCTGCTGAAATCCAAGTCGCGTCCTTGATTGGCCATCCTTTCCACTTCACCAAATACTCTTCATACTGCCTATTTCTGGTACTCTTACCCACACGATGATCTAGAATGTCATCTATCTCCTCCTTCTTAGAAGCAGGAATTAGACATGGTTCTAACACCAACTCCTCATCTGCACCATCATCATGATACTCTGTTAAATCTGCAATGTTAAAAATGGGAGAAATGTGAATACCATCTGGCAGCTCCACTTCATATGCATTTCCTGAGTCATGTTTCTTCAAAATTTTGCAGGGGCCAAATTTCTTCATTTTCAGCTTGTTGTAAGTACCGACTGGAAATCTTTCTTTTCGTAAGTGCACCATGACTAAATCCCCTACTTGGAATTCTTTATGTCTTCTTCTTTGATCAGCCCTAGCTTTATACTCTTGATTCATCTTGGTAATATGTGCTTGAACCTCCTCATATAGACGCTTGATATGTTTAGCAAATTCCTCAGCTTCAGCACTTGTCCTATCCCCTTGTTCTATCTTCCTCAGCTCTGGTGCAGTCCTTGGGCTATTCCCATATACAATTTGGAATGGTGATTTTCCAGTACTCCTATTTACAGAGTTATTATAAGCAAACTCTGCCTGTGGTAGAATCAAATCCCATCCCTTGGGCTTATCCCCAACTAAAGATCTTAGCAAATTGCCCAGACTTCTGTTTACCACTTCTGTTTGGCCATCAATTTGTGGGTGATGCGTGGAACTGAACTTCAAGTCGGTTCTTAACTTTTTCCACAATGTCCTCCAGAAATACCCCACAAATTTAGTATCTCTGTCAGAAACTATACTCCTTGGAAGACCATGTAGTCTTACCACCTCTTTGAAAAACAAGTCTGCAATATGGACAACATCATGAGTTTTGTGGCATGGAATGAAATGTGCCATTTTGGAGAACCTATCAACCACCACGAATATTGAGTCATTACCCCTTTGTGTCCTTGGCAATCCAAGAACAAAATCCATACTTATGTCCTCCCATGGCCTTGATGGAACAAGCAATGGCTGATATAGGCCAGTATTGTGACTAAACCCCTTGGAAACTTGACAAACCTAGCAACTCTATACAAACTTCTTCACATCCTGTGAAATTTGAGGCCAAAAATAATGTTCTCTAAGAATGGCAATGGTCTTATCTTGACCAAAATGTCCTGCCATCCCTCCACTGTGTTTCTCCTTAATCAAATTTTCCCTCATGGAACTCCTTGGAATGCACAATTGACTACCCTTGAACAACATGCCATCCTGAATCAAATAGTCTAACCACTTGGTTCTATCTACAGCAACAGGTTCTTTACAAGCTTTCCATGCTTCAGCAAAATCAGGATCCCTGGGGTACAAATTTTTGAGTTCATCAAACCCAACTACTTCAACCTGCATTACTGTAAGCAACAACTGTCTCCTACTTAGTGCATCTGCAACCCTGTTAGATTTTCCACTTCTATGCTTCAACACAAATGTATAACTCTGCAAGAACTCTACCCACTTCATATGCCTCTAATTCAATTTACCTTGGCTATTTAGGTACTGTAATGCCTGATGATCAGTATACAAAACAAATTCCTTTGGCAATAAATAATGCCTCAATTTCTTTAAGGCCTGAACTATTGCATAAAACTCTTGATCATAAACAGAATACTTCTTCTTTGCATCATTCAATTTTTCACTAAAATATGCAATAGGCTTACCTTCTTGGCTTAATACAGCCCCAATAGCACTGCCACTGGCATCACAATCTACCTAGAAAACCTTTCTAAAATATGGAAGTGCCAACATAGGCTGTTCTGTTACCTTCTTCTTCAGCAATTCAAAACTTCTCGTAGATGTTGCAGTCTATTTGAACTCTTTTCTATCCCCTCTTATTGTGTCAGTTAGGGGTGCACATATGCCGCTGAAATTCTTAATAAACTTCCTGTAAAAACTAACTAGATCATGAAATGATCTTACCTTAGTAGTAGACCTCAGAGTAGGCCATTCCAAGATGGCTTTTACCTTCTCTGGATCCATTTTGAGACTTTCAGGTGATATAACAAACCCCAAATAGACTAACTCCCTTTTTGCAAAGATACATTTCTTTAGATTAATTAATAGTGTCTCTTCCCTTAGCCTTTCAAGGACACTACGAATATGCAGTAAATATTCTTCCAAAATCTTGCTGAAAATTAAAATATCATCCAAATAGACAATAACAAAATTTCCCAAGAACTTCTTAAGTACCTCATTCATGAGTCGCATGAAGGTGCTTGGGGCATTCGTCAATCCAAAGGGCATGACTAACCACTCATAAAGACCCTCCTTGGTCTTGAAGGCTATTTTTCACTCATCTCCTTCTCGAATTTTTATCTGATGATAACTTCTCTTCAGATCTATCTTTGTGAAGTATTGAGCTCCACTTAAGCAGTCCATAAGGTCATCCATCCTTGGCAAAGGAAACCGATACTTGATGGTTATCCTATTTATAGCTCGAGAATCTGTACACATCCTCCACTCTCCATCCTTCTTTGGTGCAAGTACTGCAAGTACTGCACATGGACTCAGGCTCTCTCGAATCAAGCCCTTCCTCAACAGCTCCTAAACCTATCTATTTAGCTCCTCTGTTTCAGTAGGAGTCATCCTGTGAGTAGCCTTGTTAGGAAAACTAGCTCCTGGAATCAGATCTATCTGATGACTGATTTGCCTTATTGGTGGCAATACATCTGGAACATTATCAAAGGTAATATCTCCAAACTCCCCTAGTAAATTTGAAACTTCAAGTGGTATTTCACTACTACCTTCTTTATCTTTCCTAGGAATCAAAGCATAGCACATATGTTGATGTTTTATGCCATCTAAACACTTCCTTCCATCAACAAGACAAATCCTAGCACTGCTACATACCTTTTCACCTTCCTTTTTCATGGGCTTCAATTTGTGGTGAACTCCATCCTTTGTCAGAGAGTATGTGTTTGCATGCCCATCATGTACTGCATGTCTATCAAACTGCCATGGTCTACCCAACAATAGATGGAAAACATCCATCGAAATAACATCACAGAGAACTTCATCATGGTAACTTCCAATTTTGAACTTTACTAAACATTGTTCACTTACCAGGACCTTATGATCATCTTTTACCCAAGCAATCTGATAGGGCTGGGGATGTTTCTCCCTCTTGAGCTTCAACTTAGAGACCATCTCTTCTGATACCAAGTTATCAGTGCTACCACCATCAATGATCACGTCACAACATTTATCCTCACACTTGCATTTCGTATGGAACAAACTCCTCCGTTGTCTTGGTTCAATCTCACCACTTAGTAGGACTCTTTCATTTACCAAGGTCTCTCCTCTTTTTGCATCCTCTGAATGTGATGATTGTGCATCCTCATCCACATGAGCAACCCTAGCTTGGCCCTCAGCTCTCCTATCTGTCCTTCATTGTCATTGAAGGCATTCAAAGGCACGATGACCTTCTTCATTGCAATGGAAACAGGTACCACAAAAGCCTCCTCTTCCTTGTCCACATCCTCTACCTCTTCCTCTCTGATTTCCAAAGTCTTGATCATGGGAGCGGTTGAAACCCTCATTCCTTTGGTTCCTGCTAGTACCCACATCTTCATTTTTCTTTTGGGTTTCATTGCAGCCTCCAGATGATCTACCGCTTCCCCTTCCTCCTTGACCGCGCCCTCTTTGTCTTCCTTCAAACCTTTTATTCAGCTTCTCTTCAACTCATAGGGAAAATTGGTATGCCTCTTCAATGCTGGTCATTCTTACCAAACTTAATTCCTCCTGGATGCTAGGTCGCAACCCACTAATATAATGAGCAACCTTCTCCTTATTTGCTCTACATGCCCCACTCTAATCAAGAGTCGGTAAAATTCCTCTATATATTCTTGGACTGATCTTCCTGCTTGCTTTAACCCATGCATCTTCTTAAACAAATCAAGCTCCTAGTCCATAGGAATGAACTGCTTCTTCAATTTGTCCACCATGCGATCCCATCTTGTGATCTTCTCCTTTCCTCTTCTGTTTCTTTTCAATTCAACCTCTTGCCACCAGATTTTGGCATGGGCTTTTAGTTTGGCCTTTGTAAACTTAACCCTTTCTAGGTCCCTGATATCCTCATACTCAAAGTATTCTTCCAGTTCATTGATCCAATCGATCAACTCATCTGGTTTTAGATTTCTTGAAAATACACCCACTTCAATTGTAGGCCTTTTCCCAAACTTAGTAATGGCCCTAAAAAGCCTTTCCTCTACATGATTCAGAACTTCCTCGTCAAATTCTTCTTCTAGTCCCATTACTTCTTCTTCATTGTCATCCTCACTGTTGTCACCTGCGGCAACATTTGCTCCTCTACGGAGCTCCTCTTGCAATGCCTGCACTTGCCTTTGGAGGGCTCTAACCTCCTCAAGATTAATAGCTCTAGCCCTTCCACCATGCTCTCTTCATGGAGGCATCTTCTAACTTGAACCCACAACCACACAGTCCTGGTGCAAACTCCCTCACAGTCGACGCTCTGTCTACACACTCAAAAAAACCCGCTTTGATACCACTTGATGGGGACACAACCCAAGAACAGAATGGACACAACAAAAAAGGAAAATTGTATTAACTGAGAAAATAAGCTAGTACAAATAGTACAGAGAAAATAAACTTCAAGACATGCCCTAAGGGATTACAATAGCATAAATCTGGAGATAATTTCTCCTTTTAGTACCTCCTCTCAAACTCCACTCTGAACTGCCTTTTACAATGCTAGAAATCTCCTTAAATAGACCCCGGAGGGTTAAGGACTAGGAGTACATTCTAGAAAGTGCTAGTAGGCATCCACCGACCAAATAGAAGGTTCTAGAAGCTATATTAGAAGTTGGTGCAAATCTAGAAGAATCCAGAAACGGTAACCGAACTTTCAGGAGGCATAACTTTTGAACCGTAGCTCTGATTGACGAACCGTTTACATTTTCGAAAAGCTCTCAAAGCACTCTATAGCCCTATGGATAGCTTTGCTCGTCCCCCATTTTTTTGGCCCTTTTCAAGGTCATTTAATGCCCCTAATCTAACTTTGAAGCATTCTTAGGAGGTCTCCAAAATCTGAAAAATTGCAATAACTTTCAAACCGTGGGGCCTTTTGACCTAATTCTTTTTCTGGAATGCTATAAATCACAATTACATTCATCTGGCCAATTCACACCTTCTAGGTCATCAAAATGATGGCCAAATTGCATGCTCCTATTTTTTCAGGATTTTCTAGCACACTGATAGTTGAACTGTGAGAGTTAGAACCTTTATTTGACCCAAATGGGTATCCAAAAATGAAAAGACATGAAATAGAAACTAAGTCTAAGTACATTTTTTTAGGTGACACAGGATTGCCCTTATACCTCTGGATGCTCCTGCATCACCCATTCTGCCACTATATTTTACACCTCTCATCATAATAAATGATGCTTTAAATAGTGCTTACACTAATTAATAAGTGGAGGAAAAAAATATAAAAGAATCTTTTAATTAAAAAGTTCTTTAAATGTGCATGAAAGAATTAAATTTAAAATATTTGATTAAAGTTCTAATCTAGGTGTATTTATATTTATTTAATTTAATAATAATTTATTTTAAAATTTTGTTTTTAATAAAATCTAAATAATATTATTAGTTAAATTAATAAATATTATAGTAAAGATGTCCCATGATTTAATAAGGGAGAAAAAGCTTTAATTTAATAATGTTTATTTTAATTAAATTACATAAAGTGTGTGCATGAAAATTAAAATATAATAATTAAAGATAAGAGTTTTCGCATGATTGCATGATCAAAGCCTTGATTTCAGAGAAAAACTCTTTATTAAGGAAATCAGAGATAATTTCTAGATACAGAGGTTTGGAGGAGCTAATTTCTAAAAAGAGGGTTTTGGAAGAAAAAGGAAGATTCTTGCATGTTTGTGCGTTCATTGTTTTAGCATCAAATCCAGGTAGGGTCTTGTGGGATTGTGTAGTAGTAGCTCATTCTTTGAATTCCTGTCTTCTTCATGTCTATTGTGTTTCTATTTTCAGAAGTTCTCTCGATTGAAACTCTTGTTTGAGAAAATTGATTTCCGTTATAGAATTGTCTATGATTTAATCTGAAATCCTTTAGTAAATATTGAACTTTAGGGTTTTCCAAACCTAATAAATTATGAAATTGACTTTTGTATCTACTTTATGTGATGTGTGATTTACTGGTGTTGGGGTTTTTGGGTTTGTCTTAGCTTTGGCCAGTTAGGATGTTTACCAGAGGCTTGGGGGTTTGTTCTGTGATATCATGATGATGATTGTATACAATCTTTTATACTCAACTATGGTAAAGTGTCTTCTATGCTCTATGAGGTGTTTTGATCTATTGATTGTTATTGCTTTTTAGTGTTCTTGTGTGAAACTAAGGTGAATGGTGTGACCTATCTGATATAACCTTTAAGTCTTCGATCAGTTGTATTTGGATTGCTTTCCAGTCACTTTTATAGGAATGAGGTGTTTTTATGATTTTTTCTTGGTGATGTCATGTTATGACATGGATTGGTTTATGTATACTTGATTTTGGGATCAGTCCTATTAGGATGATCATATTGGTGGAATCCATGATTATGACCAATTTTTTTGATACTTGCCAGTTGCTTGTTTAATAACTGATGTATGTTATGTGGTCTTTTGAGATCTTTTTGATTTTACTAAGCTTAGGGTAGGTTATATGTATGTCATGTTGGGAAGTGTCTTGCAATGGAGGTCGAGGCCCTAAAGAGGCTGAAAGGTAACCCATTGTAGGCTATTTAATAATTGATAAGATTTCATCAAATGGGTTTAAAATGAATTAATAAGAGTCATTGTTTTTGTTGCTCATCCCTTGAGTGCTAGTACAAGCTAGGATGAGAGTAGAGAGGATGCTTGGTCACAAGCATGCTTCATTAGTATGCCTTGTCAATATGAAAGGATACTAGTGCCACATAGAGTCCCTAGGAGGGGGCAGAGGATTAAAGGACTAGTTGGATAACCCTAGAGTTAGTTTGTGCGATGACACTTGCCCACATGCATAATAGATTTCCTACATGTATGTGTTGCCTCTGGGATTAGTTGATACTAGTGTGTTGGTACCCTTTGAGATAGTTTGCTTTCACATGATTCCTTAAGCCTTGATGTTGGTTTTGACTTATAAGTCTGTTATCCTATTTGGGACTTGAGTTTATCTCCTTAGTGTGGTGAAAGTGGACATTTTTGGGTTCCACAAGGTTGGGTGGTAGTGCTCTTTCTTATACCATTAAGATTCGACCATCTGAAGTCGTTGCTAGATGTGTTTGTGTAGATGTTCCTTTCTATCTATTCTTGTATTTCTATGATGGATGGTTATACTCTAAGAGTATAGTATTTGATTTCATAGATCTTACAAGATGATGCAATCTATTTCATGATGTATATTATTTCATCCTTTCATACCTTGTGACTTGTATAGTTGATGATTGTGCATTCTATTTATTGCCAAGTGGCATCATATATAATTGTATTCTATTTAAATAGAATTTGTACTTATAGTTATTCTTTAATGTAGATGTGTTATATATTGCTTTAATATTAATTAAACTTAAATTTGATTCAACGTCATGGGACCCTTAAGAGTTGTAACTTATTTATGTGTTGTTGATGTATGAGTGTATGTTAATTGCTTCTGCTATTCTATTATTGTTGTTGTTAAGTTATTATCTTTAACTTTTAAAAAAAATGTTTGAAAAACTTAGTGAAACTTTAGGTTAATTTCTTTTGGGTCACATGGTGGGGCATTATATGAACTTTTTTCAATGTAAAAAAATTAAATGAGAAGTTAATTGAATTCAATTTAAGACATCAATTCATCTCCAAAAAAAGGTCCTTATGCTCCACACAATGGATACCTCTAGAAGATGTGTATAATAACTTGAACTTTCATTGAAAGAGAAGTTTTTTCTAACTAAATATCCTTATTTTTCTTTCCATCATATTGCAAAAAATAGATTATAACTATATGATGGTTCAATTTGGTAACTCCTCCTCATTTCCTATGGGAGACATCTTCTTTAGAAGGTCTCAAAAGAACAAGGTTATATCTAGTGTCATGGAAATGCCATAGCTTGCTGAGAGGAATCACATTTTAAAAAATTCTATAATGGAATCAAAAATTTAGTAAGCATCAAAATTGTGGGAATAATCATTGATCTTGTTGAAACCTTTCTTAGGCTTTTGGAACTTTTGGGAATGTCACTAAGAGGTACCACTCTTACCAATTTAGCCATTAGAGTGGATGAATCAAACTAGCCCATTGAAGACATGATATTATTAAGCACTAGACACAATTGAATAAATGAGATAAACTTAGAAAATAATGACTTATAATTAATGACTTTATGCAAATCAAAAATGAAAATTATTTGATTATCCATACTAGGCAAAATATAAGAAAATTGAGCATGAAAATGTTTGAATCTACAAACAAACTCAATCACTTTTTCCTTAACACCTTTCTTACAATGAATCAAACTAGTTATAGAAATTTGAGGACCAATATTATTTTGAGATTTTTGAATAAAAACATTAGTAATTTTTTGAAATGAATCAATAGAAAAATTAGACAAAGAACAAAACCATTGTAGGGCCTTATTTTCAAAATTCCTAGTAAACTATTTAGTCATAAGTGTATGATCATTGGAGAAGTCACAATACAAGGTTTTAAATTTTCTCTCATGATTCAAGGGATCAACTTTTCCATTGTATGTCTCCAATTTAGGTATTTCCATTTTAAGAGGTATAATGGCATGAACAATATCATAGGACAATGCGTTTGTTTCATCATACGTAGGGATGTTGTATTTGGATTGGACTATGAAAGAAATTTATTGTTGCAAGAATGAAATGCCTTGGGAAAATTTGTTAATGGTTTCTTCAACTAGTTTTTTGGTATTAGACATGTTGGATAATGATGGACGTTGAATGTTGTCAAGGAAAATAATGAAGCATTGTAATATGATAATGTGATATGATAATAAGTAGGCATAGATGATGGGTGGAAAATACATGGAACACTCATAGGAAGAGTTGAGTTAGGATTAGGAATTCCTCCAAGACTACCATGTGTCTCGCATTGGTATTTTGAATAGATGTTGCCATAATATAGAGTGTAGGTAGACATATTAGATAAGGATATTGGAATCATAATAAAATTTTCAATATCAGGATTGGAAATACTAAGGGATTTAATACAAATTTTCTAGACTTGAGATTGCTACCAATAAAATAGGATATGACATGTAATAAATCAACACTATATTCATCATTTTAAACCAAGTTCCTCGATCCTTCAACTAAGGGCATTTCCTTATGCTTATAATGTTCTTGATTTGAAAAATATTTGAGATTTTAAAAATCATAATAAAACTTTTGAACTTAGGTACAAGACACTCTTGTTAACAATCCATTTTCATCATGAAAAGGAAAAGAAGGATTATCACTATTTATTGGTATATCATTGGTAGGAATAATAATATCATCTACATTCTTATGAAATACATTAGATGAATTAAGATATATACCATAAAAGGCCCCACAAGTCTACAAATTCTTCTCACATAGCTATTATATGTATGAGTTAAGGTTATGAAACTCACAAAAAAAGTAAAAAAAAGGAGGGGATGTTTAATAAATTGATCACTTACACTTTGTATGAAGGAAAGTAATGCCTCATCATAATTGATGATTACGCAAGAAAATAACATTTTTATGCAAAACAAGACCCACTATAAATAAGTTAATACATGGTTATACATATAGCCTATAGAAATGCATCTAAATCTAATCATCTAATTAAGAAACAATGGGTAGGGTTGTAAATGCATAAAATGTAACAAGGAAATGCATAATTATCAAGTCTAAACACCAATCAAAATGGAAATTAAGGATGTTGAGTTCACTAAATATGATGAAATAATTTGATATTTGATGAGGGAAATCACTAGGATGGAGAACCAACTAAAATTTCTATACATATTTTCTCTATTAAATTTGAAGGAAATTTGATTCCATAGGATTGGGTTCTAATTGGATATGAGAATTCCTTCACTATGGGAGTAGAAAAATGACTATGCAAATTGGAGAGAGCATTGCAAGGATGAGAGGAGAGATAAATAATTTTAGCATGTAGACAAATTGAGACTATAGATACAATTTCAAAATTATATTTTAAAAGCAAAAATGATGACTGACTTGTGATCCAAATTATAGTCTAAAGTAGTAGCTATGTGACACCTCCTAAGGTCAAGAGTGAGTAGGAAATATAGGGTGAATAGATAAATTATGATGCAACTTCAATAACCTTTTTTTCTATGTTATACCTTTAAATTCGATTAGAATGATTGAAATATAAACTATTTTGTTAGTGGCATACACTTAATAAGACACACTACATTTACAAAAAAAATTATTGTTGAATTGCTTATGAATTTGCTTGAAACTAAACTTTGATGATGTCACTACTACATTTGCACCCAAATTACGATGGTAGGTCATCACAATTGTGACAATCACCCATCACTCAAGTGAAAGTACCACAAATTGGCTCTCGTAAAATGGGTGTCAGACTTTTTGAGTCACAAATTGTGATGACAAGCTTGTTCATCGTAATTGCAATGGCTTTTGGTGTCACAATTTGGCAAAGGCAAGGCCAAGATTTTATCATCACATTGTCATAATTGTGACAGGCCACCATCATAATTACAAAAATTGACATTTTTAGTCCTCCATTGTAATAGTCACACACTTGTTGTATGGCCGATGGTCATCCATCAAAAATTTTATCACAAGTGAGATGTATTACAATAGTAGTGCCATAGGTGCAATTGTAATGCCCCGCCCGGAGATCCTTGGAAACAAGGATTCAAATCAGGCCAAGATATTTTTTTTTTACAAGTATGAATGCACAAGACAACATCATACAAGGATCACAAAGATTGCAACGGAAGACTTCAACACAATCCCGGCAACCAACAAATCTCTGAACGCCACTACCAAACTGACACACACAAACAAAGCCAACAAAGACAACGCACATGATGAGGGCACAAGAAACAACCACTCATCAACAAAACACCGAGCTGGGGTAAAATGAAAAATCCCAAAATTTGGCTAAGCCTGAAATCCTGAAGCCCTGAAAATTGGCTAAGTCTAGATTTCTGAAGCCCTGAAATTTCCTAGAATCCATAACTTATCTCCGAGAGGTCTGAAACCTATCTCAAACGATTTGTCGCATATATTAAAATATATCTTAAGTATAAGGAATTAAATGATATATACGTCAACTTATACTTAAACAATATATTTTAAACCCCTAGGAAAACTGTTCTGAACCAGGAAGGTGTAAAAACCAAAAGGGTGTCCAAAACCAACTTCTGAACTATCATCCGACAAGCCTAGACAGCCCCTATTTCTTGCACGAGAAAAAAATTGGTCTCGAGTTTCGTGCGAGAAAGTGTGCACTTCACAAGAGGACTATTGAGCTTCACACGAGGATTCACATTCTTGCGCGAGCATTCCTACGCGTCACGCGAAGATTTACATTCTCGCATGGGAAGTGTATTCTTTCGCGCGAGGAAGAAACAATCTTGCGTGAGGAAGAAACAGTCTCGTGCAAGGAAAATACAATCTCGCGTGAGGAAGAAACAGTCTCGTGCAAGGAAAATACAATCTCGCGCAAGGAAACAAATTAGCGTGACACAAAACACAAACAAAAAGCTAAACAAACAAGGAAACCTCCACACCAGGGAGTATCGAATCCACGTAAATCGAGGAATGAACACTCGAGAGCACTAACAGCAAGGAAAGAGGAACATCTAACCATCTAAAACATAAAAGAAAAGCACATACTGAAATAAACATCGCAATGAACAAAAAAAACATTTCAGAACTAAACAACCAAATAAGTGCGCGGTTCCTCCCAACCGTTAATAGCATCATAAGACCATCGTGTGTCCTAGCCATCCCCCACGCGTAACATCCCAAGCCACCGACCAAATCGTCGGTATTGTCATAATAGGGATGTCACTACTAAAAACATGCAACAATATAAACACAAGGAAATCTAACATGCTAGTGATAATGCATAAGATAATCCTACAGTAGATAACATCACCTATCACATGCTAAACAACAGTAAGCAACAAATGTACTACTAAATCAAATAACATCATCTAATCATATGCTAAACATCATGATAAGGGAATGCGTCAAGTAAACTAACATCATCTAAACATGATATCCAAGCATTCCAATAAAAGCATAAATCACAAGAAAGCATACTCCGGAACCCGAAGTACCAAGTGAAGACATCCAGCAACGCTCGCACTAGGACAAAAGATCGTCTCTATACACCGATCCCTAGTAATGGTGAAGGTAGCTACGCCTCCCAACCATGTGGAACCCATAGGTCCACACCTGCCATGCTAATGGAGATAATGATCCAACCACAAACACACACAAAGCACAACATCCATGGCTAACACTCACGCCAGACAGTATGATGCTGCAACCAAGAACCTAAGACAATGCAAGGAGTACAGGTCCTGGTCAGACACTCAATAGGCTACTATGTAGGGGTTGACATCCTGGAGAGTCGCTTGGCATCAAAAATCCCAAGCTCAGATCGTGTGTCCTCAAACTTAAATGGGTGTTGTCCTCGAACTTAATCGGGTGCTCACACATTTTACTTATCTTAAGTTTTATTAACAATCACACATTTTATTTAATTATCACTTATATAAAGCTTCCTCTCCCAACCCACGATGCCATGATCATCGGGCTGCGAGATAGAAGCCCCCTCCATATGCTACCCTACCCTACCCATGCTCATCCTATGACAAGCGCCCGTGGGCATGCATACTCCCTTCCCAACCCCAATGATCATAACTTCCGGCAAATCCATGGAAGATCGGGCCTCGCAAGTTACCCAACAAATGTACGTGCACGTACTCATGTGTGGCACACCACCATCACAAAGATCATAACACAAGGACAGGAATGAGAACATAATGCAAAGAAAACACACAACTGAAAGCAACACGGGAAGGACAGATTCTACACGAATCCCAAAGCCAATAAAATCATACATCATGAAATCACTCAATCGGCCTCAATCCGAGAGTATACACGAATCCCAATGATGTAACAAGACCAAACATCATGAACTCACTCAACCGGCCTCAATCCGAGAGTATGGATTCTACACGAATCCTAGCGTTCACAAACAAAAGCAAAGGTCTAAAAAAAAATAACAACAAGTATAAAATCACTTAACTGAACACAATGTCGGGAGTATGGATGCAACACGCATCCCAATGCAACATAAAAGTGCAAAATTGGTCTGACTGATATCCAAACGGATCATCCAAGTCCACGACCCACATTGTGCCAAGAAAACCTGAGAAAATAGGGTGGCACACAAAATGAGGTAAAAATCCCAAATTTTGGAAAAACTTCAAAATTAAAACCCATTTGGCCTTTGGGTTCAAAAACCCCAAAAATTCAAAAATAAATAGAATTAGACACCGTATGCAAAAATGGCCAGCATAACGGTGCAAAACTTCAAACCCTCATCCCAAAAAATAGGGAAATGTTCATACCCGCCCAACCGGGTAGAACTAACATACAGAAATGGAGGGAAACACTAGTTCTCAGCCTCCAAACAAATGGCTACCAAAAATAGGAGAAAAAACGGAGCAGAAACAATAAAATAGGAAAGCCCTACCTCACAGCCAAAAGGGCAAAACGAGAATCTGAACCATAAAATAAATATCTCGCAAAAGTAGCTAAAAATCGCGGCAATCGAAGGTTTTCCCGAGCTAGATCCAACGAGCCTGACCTCGTGACAATCCCAAGCCCGTAGCTCCCACAACGAACAAAACAGTAAATCCTCATGAAGAGGATTTTTGGGTTTTACTCTCCAACTTTCCAATTTGAAAGTGAGAAGTGAGGAATTAAATTCCTCTTTGGATACTTATTCACTTTTCGAGTGAATAATCGATTAGGGCATTTAACCAGCCAATCTAGTTAAACCCCAAATCGACCCAAACGAAAACAGGCTATTCTTATAAATAGGAATTCATTTATGGCAAAGCTGCTAGAAATATAAAATAAATCAATTAAAAAGCCCAAAAACCCAAAAACACACAAACTTCCTTAATAACTTTTCGCGACAATGCGAACCTCTAAATGCACAGACACGCTTACTGGTCTAATCACATAATGCAAATGATTTTGGATTTAATAATCACCAAAAGGTTTAATTTAAGCATTTTAATAAAGTATACGTCAACTATATAAGGACGACATTGGTAAAATATGAATGGCTGAATCACTAACTCCATGTGCCACTGCCAGGGATATAATCCTGCACACTAAACAACACAATCAAGTGCAATTGCATATAATAATATAGCCGAAGCAATAAATGCATTAAATCACCTAATTTAACCATTTATTTAATTATATTAAAATAATCTATTTACATCACTCACGTTCTCATAAAGCATAGCAACGCAAGAATGAAGTAAATAACCATAGCATTAAATCCATCATATAGCAAAATCAGAGGTATGTCCAAATACCAGATAACTAGATAACCAGATATCATCATAAAACACACTGTCATCTCAAAATGGCATCATCATGCAATATGATTAACTAAATAGCATAGTAGTCTAACATCCATGATACTGGAATCAAAGAGTAACATTTGACCCTCAGGTCATCTTAAATGTAAATCATCACATAAGAACAAATATCTCTCAGATCAAAAATATAACAAGGTAAATGCCTGCAGCACATAACCAAATAAATCAACATGAACAATCCATTCTAATTACTTAAGCATTTAATAATGATTGATTACTCTGCATTAAAAAGGCATTTAAAACACATAAGCAAACATAGTCATAAACATGACTAACCACTGCTATAGGAACCTAGTCTAGTGTAGCATGGTAAAAGTACATAGTGCAATCTTTGCACACATCTTAGGGTAATCACGGAACAACCTTATGATACCACATCGATCCTGGTAACCACTAGCACAAACCTCAGTGAACCAAAAATCACATCATAATCTCAAAGATCAGTCAAAAGCATAATCAAAGCAACTGATACAGAAACATAAGTCCAAACACCTCAATGGTGTAGACCACTCAGGGTCACAATCATGATCCATCACAATAAAAGATCAGCAAGGTTGCATCCATCAGGATGACTTACAAAAGTCAAATGGGAGTGGCACTACATCATCCCCCCCAAAGACTAGGCTTACTCCTAGAAGCCTACAATTCAAGAATAGAAACCAAACACACCAAGAACAAAATCCTAAGCGAGCAATAGGAATGACTCAACAACTCTGTACAAGTCAAACCCAAATCACTCCAACATTCTCAAATCATCACATTAACCCCCAAATAGGTTAACCACGAGAGAATGGGTGTCACACAGACACAAGGTCCTCCAACAAGGAACCTTCTATGTGCTAGGAAGAACCCATCTAGCCATAGAGTCAACAATACAAGGTAAGGAACAAGCCACTCTACCTTATCAACAGGTGCCCAACCACGACATGCACCAACCACATGACCACAAAACCAGGTCAAAACACTAAGCACTTCCAACAAAAGTTGGAATCATGGGGAATAACCATCCCAAAATTCCCAAGAATACTATCATGTCACATATGATCATTCTAGAATCCACGTAAACTCACCCGTAGAACCAAGAGGATGAAAGTTTACCAACAAAAGGACACACTCCAAAAGACTACTCACCACCAAGCGTAGGAGCATGACACCTCACCACGGCACAAAAGCTCAACTACCACTAGAAACTAGGGTAACACAACCCAACCAGACAAGATATCACCTTCTCACAAGGTTCAAAGACTTTCGTCAGTGGACACAATCACGAAATGTCTGCATACCAACTCACGAGATGGTAACATGTGTCCAATGATACCATGTCCCTCTAGCACCATGCTAGGAAAACTACACCCAAACTACCACTAAACTCAATCTCCAGCCTCAAGTCAATGGTTTAAGAGAAAGCTTGACTGAGACAGTCCACATGAAGATATATGCTTAGGGAGAAGGATACTACAGATTATTAGGACTGAGAGGGAGTCTCTCTCAACCTCTGCAAAAAATCAGCCCAAGATGCATTAGGGACTCACAATTCCCCCAACCATCAACATACTCACAAGAGAACACTAACTGAGCTAGTGGCATAACCACACTAGCCTACTCTCTCAAGAGAGAAAGAATACGGAGATGTGTCAAGGTCAACATCTAGAAAGGAGAATGTAGACTCATCAAAGAACTGAGTCACTCCCAAACGATAAGGCAACATCATCCACAACAAGGAATGTTCACAAACCACACTACACCACACAAGGGTGGTTCAGTGCAATAGGAAACACAAAACCCAAGCACGAACCCCAATAGGTACCTAATAGATTATGAAGACAAGATAAATCTTCCATTATGAATAACATGAGGAGTTAAACTTCTCCAATAGCCATAAATACGATATGTCATGATTGAATTGGCCTCTACTCGAAAAGGTACTCAGAACATCGATCAACAACTCCAAAAGCCATAGCCTCACAGACGGACTTGGATAGAATCCATTTGAAAAGCGTCGAAAAGATATCGACAAGGACTACAACATGAAGAAGCTAAGAGAGACCTAGACCTACGATCTGAGCCACCACTCAAATCAAAACAACAAAGACAAAACCAACAGGCTTGGTCACCAAGACAAGCAATAGACGAAATGTCCAAATCCACACAAGAGCACACATGCCCAAAACAACATAAGGCATGGAAAGAAAGGTAAATCACACATTGAAACCATCATTATTTTTCTTTCATAAATTCATTAATTAAGCATAACATAAGCACTAATGCATAATGAACTGAAAGATTTTCAAGCAAGGGTCCAAGAGTCACTATAGAACAAGTACATACCTTTCAATTTCTTTCAAAAATAACATTAAGTTTAATCACCATTCAAACCATTCAGTTACAATAACAACTTTAGATCTAACAAAGACACAGTAGCATGTTCTCCATGATATTATCCCTTGAACATACTACCAGAGGTTTGAGATGAACATGATAGAGTCTCAACACACAATAGGACAACAGTTAAAACACATCTAGAATAGTCATCATGAAACATAATCAAAAGCCCAAATGGGAGAATTGCCGATTCCAACAGTAAGTACCAAAAAGAGCTCATTTCAACAATAAGTCAAATGTGACAACTGCCACAAAGAGAGCGATAGGTAAAATGTGATGACTACTCCAAGAGAGGAAAATACTGAAAACCAAAGCTAGCCCAACAACAAGAGGAAAGTATCTCCAACCAAAGAAAAAAAGTATCAAACAAATCACATTATAGGTGATGACTGAGTACAATCACACAAGAGGGATAAATCACCACACAATGCTAAGGAATACATCATCCTAGCAATGTTAGAGAACACACTCACACACATCAAACAGTATACCATCAGTAATCTCATGCATATGCAGAAAGCAATAATTTCCATGCAATGCAACATTTAAATATCCATCAAATTAATACAGTTTTACATAAGCTTAAGAACAATCAGATTAGGGACTTAATTCATTAACCCAAAGATGTAATGCAAAACTACTACTTTGCAATGATTCACAATAAACACTCATTTTCAATGAAAGGAACCATTTCATCATTATAACAACAAAATAAAGAATCACAAATAAGATTCATTCATCAACTTACAATAAGGAGAAAATAGGGAAACAATGCACCTACTCCCCAAGGAGGAACAAAAAGAGGCACACAAGCCAACACATGGACACCAATCAGTGGTTCCATCCAAAAAGGGTCACACAAGAAACCAACCAACCAAGGCACATCGATCCCACCTACAAAGCCAGAAAGACTCACTTCCTTCTCCACACACTGCTCTAGTTGCATCTACTGGACAAGCAAGTCCATCACGAGTAGATACCAAAGCAACAAAGATCACGAGTTCTCACCAAGACACTCGCACTCAACCAACGCAGCAACAACTACATGGGCAACATAAACACAGAGATCCCAATGTTTGAACATGGGCTCTGATACCAGATGTAATGCCTCGCCTGGAGATCCTTGGAAACAAGGATTCAAATCAAGTCAAGATATTTTTTTTTTACAAGTATGAATGCACAAGACAACATCATACAAGGATCACAAAGATTGCAACGGAAGACTTCAACACAATTCCGAAAACCAACAAATCTCCGAACGCCACTACTAAACTGACACACACAAACAAAGCCAAAAAAGACAACGCACATGATGAGGGCACAAGAAACAACCACTCATCAACAAAACACCTAGCTGGGGTAAAATGCAAAATCCCAAAATTTGGCTAAGCCTGAAATCCTGAAGCCCTGAAAATTGGCTAAGTTTGGATTTCTGAAGCCCTGAAATTTCCTAGAATCCATAACTTATCTCTGAGAGGTCTGAAACCTATCTCAAACGATTTGTCGCATATATTAAAACATATCTTAAGTATAAGGAATTAAATATATGTCAACTTATACTTAAATGATATATTTTAAACCCCTAGGAAAACTGTTTTGAACCAGGAAGGTGTAAAAACCAAAAGGGTGTCCAAAACCAACTTTCAAACTACCATCCGACAAGCCTAGATAGCCACTATTTCTCGCGCGAGAAAGAAAATTGGTCTCGAGTTTCACGCGAGATCTTTCACCGCTTCGCGTAAGAAAGTGCACACTTCACGCAAGGACTACTGAGCTTCACGCGAGGATTCACATTCTCGTGCGAGGATTCCTACGCATCATGCGAAGATTTACATTCTCGCGCGAGAAGTGTATTCTTTCACACAAGGAAGAAATAGTCTTGTGCGAGGAAGAAACAGTCTCACACAAAGAAAATATAATCTCGCGCGAGGAAACAAATCAGTGCAACACAAAACACAAACAAAAAGCTAAACAAACAAGGAAACCTCCACACCAGGGAGTACTAGATCCACATAAATCGAGGAATGAACACTCGAGAGCACTAACAGCAAGGAAAGAGGAACATCCAACCATCTAAAACATAAAAGCAAAGCACATACTAAAATAAACATCGCAATGAACAAAAAAAACATTTCAGAACTAAACAACCAAATAAGTGTGCGGTTCCTCCCAACTGTCAATAGCATCATAAGACCATCGTGGGTCCTAGCCATCCCCCGCGCGTAACATCCCAAGCCACTGACCAAATCGTCGATACTGTCGTAATAGGGATGTCACTACTAAAAACATGCAACAATATAAGCACAAGGAAATCTAGCATGCTAGTGATAACACATAAGATAATCCTACAGTAGATAACATCACCTATCACATGCTAAACAACAGTAAGCAACAGATGTACTACTAAATCAAATAACATCATCTAATCATATGCTAAACATCATGATAAGGGAATGCGTCAAGTAAACTAACATCATCTAAACACGATATCCAAGCATTCCAATGAAAGCATAAATCACAAGAAAGCATACTCCAAAACCCGAAGTACCAAGTGAAGACATCCAGCAACGGTCGCACTAGGACAAAAGATTGTCTCTATACACCGATCCCTAGCAGTGGTGAAGGTAGCTACGCCTCCCAACCACGTGGCACTCGTAGGTCCCCACCTATCGTGCTAATGGAGATAATGATCCAACCACAAACACACACAAAGCACAACATCCATGCTAACACTCACGCCAGACAGTATGATGGCTGCAACCAAGAACCTAAGACAATGCAAGGAGTACAGGTCCTGGTCAGACACTCAATAGGCTACTATGTAGGGGCTGACATCCTGGAGAGTCGCTTGGCATCAAAAATCCCAAGCTCAAATCGTGTGTCCTCAAACTTAAATGGGTGCTCACACATTGTGTCCTCGAACTTAATCAGGTGCTCACACATTTTACTTATCTTAAATTTAATATTAACAATCACACATTTTATTTAATTATCACTTATATAAAGCTTCCTCTGTCAACCCATGATGCCATGATCGTCGGGCTATGAGATAGAAGCCCCCTCCATATGCTACCCTACCCTACCCATGCTCATCCTATGAAAAGTGCCCGTGGGCATGCATACTCCCATCCCAACCCCAATGATCATAACTTCTAGCAAATCCATGGAAGATCGGGCCTCGCAAGTCACCCAACAAATGTATGTGCATGTACTCGTGTGTGGCACACCACCATCACGAAGATCATAACACAAGGATAGGAATGAGAACATAATGCAAAGAAAACACCCAACTAAAAGCAACACGAGAAGGACGGATTCTACACGAATCCCAAAGCCAATAAAATCATACATCATGAAATCACTCAACCGGCCTTAATCCGAGAGTATGGATTCTACACGAATCCCAATGATGTAACAAGACCAAACATCATGAACTCACTCAACCGACCTCAATCCGAGAGTATGGATTCTACACGAATCCCAATGATGTAACAAGACCAAACATCATGAACTCACTCAACCGGCCTCAATTCGAGAGTATGGATTCTACACGAATCTTAGCATTCACAAACAAAAGCAAAGGTCTAAAAGAAACAATAACAACAAGTATAAAATCACTTAACCAAACACAATGTCGAGAGTACGGATGCAACACGCATCCCAATTCATAAAAGTGCAAAAGTGGTTTGACTGATATCCAAATGGATCATCCAAGTCCACGACCCACATTGTGCCAAGAAAACTCGAGAAAACAGGGTGGCACGTAAAACAAGGTAAAAATCCCAAATTTTGGTAAAACTTCAAAATTAAAACCCATTTGGCCTTTGGGTTTAAAAACCCCAAAAATCCAAAAATAAATGGAATCGGACACTGTATGCAAAAACGGCCAGCATAACGGTGCAAAACTTCAAACCCTCTTCCCAAAAAATAGGGAAATGTTCATACCCACCCAACCGGGTAGAACTAACATACAGAAATGGAGGGGAACACTAGTTCTCAGCCTCCAAACAAACGGCTACCAAAAACAGGAGCAGAAACAATAAAACAGGAAAGCCCTACCTCACAGCCAAAAGGACAAAATGGGAATCTGAACCATAAAATAAATATCTCGCAAAAGTAGCTGAAAATTGTGGCAATCCAAAGTTTCCCCAAGCTGGATCCAACGAGCCCGACCTCGCGATGATCCCACGCCCGTAGCTCCCACAACGAACAAAACAGTAAATCCTCATGAAGAGGATTTTTGGGTTTTACTCTCCAACTTTCCAATTTGAAATTGAGAAGTGAGGAATTAAATTCCTCTTTGGATACTTATTCACTTTTTGGGTGAATAATCGATTAGGGCATTTAACCAGCCAATTTAGTTAAACCCCGAATCGACCCAAACGAAAACAGGCTATTCCTATAAATAGCAATTCATTTATGGCAAAGCTGCCAAAAATATAAAATAAATCAATTAAAAAGACCGAAAACCCAGAAACACACAAACCTCCTTAATAACTTTTCACGACAATGCAAACCTCTAAATGCACAGACACGCTTACTGGTCTAATCACATAATGCAAATGAGTTCAGATTTAATAATCACCGAAAGGTTTAATTTAAACATTTTAATAAAGGATACGTCAACTATATAAGGACGACATTGGTAAAATATGAATGGCTGAATCACTAACTCCATGTGCCACTGCCAAGGATATAATCTTGCACACTAAACAACACGACCAAGTGCAATTGCATATAATAATATAGCCGAAGCAATAAATGCATTAAATCACCTAATTTAACCATTTATTTAATTATATTAAAATAATCTATTTACATCACTCACATTCACATAAAGCATAGCAACGCAAGAATGAAGTAAATAACCATAGCATTAAATCCATCATATAGCAAAATCAGAGGTATGTCCAAATACCAGATAACTAGATAACCAGATATCATCATAAAACACACTATCATCTCAAAATGGCATCATCATGCAATATGATTAACTGAACAGCATAGTAGTCTAATATCTATGATACTGGAATCAAAGAGTAACATTTGACCCTCAGGTCATCTCAAATGTAAATCATCACATAAGAACAGATATCTCTCAGATCAAAAATATAACAAGGTAAATGCCTGCAGCACATAACCAAATAAATCAACATGAACAATCCATTCTAATTACTTAAGCATTTAATAATGATTGATTACTCTGGATTAAAAGGGCATTCAAAACACATAAGCAAACATAGTCATAAACATGACTAACCACTGCTACAGGAACCTAGTCCAGTGTAGCATGGTAAAAGAACATAGTGCAATCTCTGCACACATCTTAGGGTAATCACGGAACAACCTCATGATACCACATCGATCCTGGTAACCATTGGCACAAACCTCAGTGAACCAAAAATCACATCATAATCTCAAAGATCAATCAAAAGCATAATCAAAGCAACTAATACAGAAACATAAGTCCAAACACCTCAAGAGTGTAGACCACTCAGGGTCACAATCATGATTCATCACAACAAAAGATCAGCAAGGTTGCATCCATCAGGACAACTTACAAAAGTCAAATGGGAGTGGCACTATAGCAATGGCCATCTGTCAGATTTATCCATTGTAGTTGTCATAGGTATGAGATGGAAATGTTGCTAGTGTGATGGTCAAACTGTTGCAGTTACAATAGATTACTGGAATTTTTTGGAAAAAAATTCATGCTTTTGTATCATCTAATCATGGTGTAGTAGGTAGAACTTATATCTAGAATGTAGTTTGTAAGGATTTTCATAACTTCTTATCCTGAGAAATCTTGAAGGATTGATAATCTCAATTATATTATTTTTACTTTGATTTCATTCCATGTAAAGTGTGAGAATACATTGAGAGTATGTTTTAATGTTTATGCATTATGCAAGGTAAGATGGTAATATGGACCTCTCACTAGATGGACTTAGAACCAATGTTTGTGATCTCTTTCAATTAAATCCAAAAGTGCATCTCATAAAATATGCAAATGAAGATAATGATGTTGTAGAGGAGGACCCTTCAAATCTTGTTTCTCATGAGGAGGGAAAACCAAAAAATTGGATAGAGAATTAGATGGTTCCACTATTCTTCCACTAGGAAAGGGAGTATTTATAGGAGGAAAAGGAATCGGGCAACCCATGAGAGGGAAAATCGGTGGAGAGATTATTGGAATATAATTCATGATGTGTGGAACATAATTTATCTATGGTTGGAATGGAGATGGAACAATATTATATGATATTAGTGAGGTTGCATTCATTGTTGGAGGGGCAATTGGGAAAGTGTATGGGCATAGAGGGAGAGTCGTGTATTGTACTATAGGAGGAATAAATCCTTGTGCCCATGGATTCAAATTGGCAGTCGTGACTTTCTACAATTTTTGTTCCTCTAATATTCCTCAAAATATATCTTTGTAAGGGTAATGATAAAATGAGAAATTTGATTTTGAAATTCGTGGTAGGGAAAAATGTTTCCAAGTGGCCTTTTGGCAGTGGTCCACCTATTTTCATGTCAAGTCCTCAATAAACTAATCCTGCGCACAAAATATATGTTGAATCCATGGCTTCCTGCATGGAGAAATAATGATGATGTTGGGCTTCTTATCTATAGTAATATAAAAAGGAAATGGAGATGCAACACTATATACGAAACACTTGACCAAAAGCAGTATCAATCAAACAACTTAGAAGAATGTCAAACACAATCTCCATGAGAGGGGCCAAAGATGAAATTGCATGACTTGCACTAAACAACATATGCATGTGATCAACATAGTAAAATGTATTTCTAAAAAGATGACAATATTTATTTTTCATCATTATCTTTATAAACCATGAGCTATAGTTCTAAACAACATACCAAAATGTATAGGACACTTAGTAGTTTTTTTTCATCATTCTCTTTATAAAAGATATGTTTTAATTAGTTGCTTAGCCATGGGTGTATCCTCAAGAGTTAAGTAAAATATTTGTAGTGTGACATGTTCTTCAGATGTTTTCCTTGTGGTATCATTCAATGTTTTTTATATCTCATGTCTTGACACATGATGAGATATTGTGTTGTATTTACTTATCTACACATCTCCCAAGGGATTTACTGTGCCTTTTTATTTCTTAACATTTCTTTTATAAGTTTGTTTCAATATGGTGTAGCTTCATTCATGTAGCACAAATTTCCTCCTTCTGAAGTACACTCCATTTATACTCATATAGGTCTACCTAATATTGCAAATGTCCTTGATTACACAAGGTCTACTTTAACTATTTTCTTCTAAATATATCTGAGGTACTAAATATACTAACATATTGCAAGCATGATCTTAAAATCATGCTTAATAATTCACAACATTATGTAGAAGATCACGTGATTCAAGAACTTGTTGTGGTGGTTCCAGTTGCTTATATCGTGGTTCAAGTTCCTCTTGTTGTTGTTGATGGTGTTGCCAGAGCTCCTTTCCTTGGTCCTTGTGATGTCATGTCCACTATCTATTGGTGTTTCAATGTGGGATGTTGTCTTCCTTTCTCGTCTCTTTCTTGGAGGTTCCTCTTTCTCATATGGTTTTGGTCGCAACTTTTGTTCGTGTGGCTTTCCTTGTGGTTGCTAAGATTTGAACTCTACAAGCATGTATATTCCATCTTTGAATTAGTATGTTGTGACAAGGCTCATTGAACATAATAGAGATCAAACTAATATTCAATAGAGGTTAATTAAAATCAAAATGTAGTACTTAGCCAATGGAGAAAGTGGTATCCCAAGGACTGAGAATGTATAAATTATCATATGGAAAGGGCACAAGTACAATGTTGTGCATATCTTCTTCAAGCTTATACATATATGATGTATTAAAGTTAAATATTTTCTAAAAATAAATCATCTATTATAAGATATTAAAAAGACATATTAATTATATAGCACATAATTAAAGCTTCTTTACATCTCATACTATAGTTATTAATTTTAATTAAAAAATATCCTTGGAAGACACTATGATACCAAATATTTATAGTTTCTTAAGTAAAATGATTTTACTTCCATGCTTACCATAATACATATGACAATTCAATTTAAGTCCTTTAAAAATCTTTCCAAAATAAATGAATTTGATCTATAGAGAGAAGACATAAAGATAAGCATCTACATACAAAGTATTTATCAAATGTAGGCCTTCCCATGGCCATGTTCTTTCATTCCCCTATATACAAGAATGGATGTCAACATGATAGTTATTTTTATATATATTTAAATATGTTCATATATACAGGGATAGATTTTGATATGATAGTTGTGTGTGTGTGTGTGGAGAGAGAGAGAGAGAGAGAGAGAGAGAGAGAGAGAGAGAGAGAGAGAGAGATGAATTTTAACATGATAGTTCTTTATATGTATAAATATGTTTCTTGACAAAATACTAATAGGAAATTTCATTGCATTGAGTTTGGATGTTCAATATAGTAATAATAATTTGAGAATAACAATCACAAACATTGATTTAGCAATGACATCAACCAAATTCAGAATTTGAAAGGTTGAATGGTGGTTGTTTTAAATTGTGCAGATATAAATCATGGGTAGTGATTGAGCCATGTTATTTCTCAATTATATTGTGTAAAAATTTAGTTTGCATGAATATATCAGATCCCATTCAATAATCCAGCATTGTGATAAGAATATTAATGATTTGTTCATGGATTGAAGTGTAACAACAATCTATATATACCCAAGAATATTTTTTGTAATGGACCCAATGGATATATCAGTGCAGTTGTCCCCATTGAGAGTGCAAAAAGAATCACATTCAAGAAATGAGGATTATGTTGTGCAAAAGAAAGAGTCTTATAAGGGTGGATGGAGAATTATGCCCTTTATTGTGGGTAAGAAACTAGATTCTAACTTTTCCTAATGTGTTTTTCTTTCGATTGTATTTAGATTGAAAAGATGTAAAATGAATTACAAAACCCAAATTAGATCTATATTTTTTTCTCAACATATAACCTAGGCATTTATAATTGAAGAGTGGTCATTGTGGTGTTGCTATTTGGTAGGAAATGAGAGTTGTGCAAAGCTCGCAATGACCTACAAATTGACTAGTCGAAAAGCATGAATTTCATAAAATATTAAAATGAAAAGTTGAACTTGGCATTTGGAAACAATAACTTATAAAATATAAATGTTACCTGCATTCTCTATTAAGCATTGCATGTCATAAAGAACACATAGTGTGAGTCCATTTTGAAGGGACTAGTGTTTCCCACTATCAAAAAAAATGAAACATAGGTTCAAGTACATGGCATATTGTGGTGGCCTCCTTTGCTAATTTGGCCATGTTATGAAGAAAAATCTTTCACTAGACTTTAGGATCCTTTGCTTCCTCCGTATAATATTATTCAACATATCACCACAATAAAAAGAAATAATGAGAATAGTTCATGAATCAATGTATACTTTAGAATGATTTAATATCATTTGTTTCCACTATTCAAATTCTTCTTCATGTCTCCCAATTTACAACAAAAGTTATCAAATGCAATCAAACATGATTGTAGATAAATAGATACAATAGAATACCTTAGAGAGAAATAATTTGAGGAAATCCCATAGAAATCCATTCTTTCAAATACTTCATTCATTGCAACTAAATTTCATAAATAAATGAGTTTGACTATGGCTTTGTTCTGCATTTCTTTAAACCAAAAGATTCACATAGATGGTTTTCATGCAATCATAGGTTAATGTTGAGCTTTACTTGGTTTCAAGAATAGTTTAATATTCTCTACTAATTTGGGCCAAGCACATAAAGGTGGAAGCTCATTTGGCACCACCCCCACCCACCCCCCCCCCCCCCGCGACAACCCCTAACATCTACATTCTATGTTAACATCTAAACTTCATTCATTCAACTGATAAAATGTAACATTCATGAATTATCAAATGATAATGTTCGTTAACACATTAGTTTCATTAGAACATTCACATTATAATTGAAACATAAGATTCATTAGAACATTCACATGAACATTAAATAGAACATAAATAAAACATATATACATAAACATCAATCATTATCAAATAAGTTACATAAGTTCATATAAATCATTTGTTTTTTTTTTTTTTGTCCTTCCCTATATTGTTGTAGAGGCATATCCATGTCATCATCGATATTTCTTCTCACCTTTGGACGTGCACTCACTATCCTTTGCAAAGGTTGGTCCTTTGAAATAACAAATAAAAAGGTTAAATTTTTTTAAAATGAGACTTTAAATATTTTAAAGAACATTGTAGTGCACTCTTTACCTTCTCCAACCACATCATCTTTCCCACGATGTGAACTCATTGTCCTTTGCAAAGGTTGGTCCTCTACAATAACAAATAAAAGGGTTAAATTTTTTAAAAATGAGACTTTAAAGATTTCAAAGAACATTGTAGCACTCTTTACCTTGTCCAACCACATCATCTTGCCCATCGGCTTGGACCTCAATACACTCATTAGGAACAACCTTTGCATCCCCTGCAACTGCATTACAAGATGTTTTCTTAATCCCAACACATATTATAGTTAATTTGTATTACTATGCCAAATTTAATTTAAAATGTTTACTTGTAATAATAATTCAAAAATAAAAAATCAAATAGAAAATGTTTACTTTTATATACATTAATATTATTCTTAATCTAGATCTCATTGTCAAGATCATCGCCATTGTCAATATTGTCACCATCACTATCCTGGTCATCATCATTGTCATCATCATCATCATCATCATCATCAGTAGAAGCATCATCATTATGATCAAGAGTAACATCATTTACATCAGGAGCATCATCAACTTACTCTCAATCATGGTTCACTTCTTCCTCTTCCTTGATATATTCTTCTTCCATTGCATTATACTTTATTAGCCTTCCCCTTGAATCATGTCTAACAAAAAATGACATCTCTTGCTCTCTCTTCCTGATGATGGATCACGTAGTGTGATTCGAAACGTTGATGAAAAATCTCTACACAATCTATTCCAGAAAATCAACATTATAAATCATGGATTGTGGAAATCTGATTGCATTAAAAAATGACCAACCTGGTTTATGTGGAACCTCTAAGTAAAATACCTACTCACATTGGCTTGGAAGAACATAGGAATCATCCCCAACTAACTCAAACAACCTTGTATTAATCATTGGAATCCATTCTCATGCTTAATAAAAGTTCTATCAAGATCATTTTGATTGACTCATTGTCTGCACCATTTAACAATAAAGAGAACTAATTTGAAGGAATTAAAATTATATTCAAGTATATCAACCAAAATTCTATAGTATTGATTTTGAGATTCTTGAGGATGTAAGTCATTTCTAGATGAAATATTGGTCACCTGGAAGACTACACTTATCCCAGAATCACAAGTTATCTTTGTGTCATCTAAATCTTTGATGTGATATTTACAACCATTTTAGAATATAGTCTTGTCGTGTTTCACCTAAAATAATGTCAAACATGTATAAATTATTCCATCATGAGCTAAAAAACATACAATTGATTAACAAACTTATAAGTACCCGGAGATCTCTAAAACCATATGTTAAATCTATTTCCTTTTGTGTAACACTGGGATCTTCATTAAAATGAGCTTGTTTAACCAATAAAGACATGTATTCTCATTTTAATCCATGAACAAAATGTTGACATCATTCAATCCATAACGTCATCCAATCTTTGATTGTTTGCAATAAACAAATGTATTGCATCCCACTCTTTAGTAGTTGTACAAAAGTAAATAGATGACTTAGAACAGATTTATTTTGAAGATTAATAATTAATTAACTATAATAACATCTTATAATTTATTACCTTTCACTTTCCTAAATCTACCTTTCCCCACCAAGTACTCCCCTTTGAATTTTTTAATGCAGTCGAGATCCCAAATGCAATCTATATGGGTCTTTGCTACAAAATTAGGAAGATGTTGAGTAACATACACCATCATCTGGTATGCCATATATCCCTCAATCATAGAACCCTCGGGACATGCTATTTATTGAACCAAACCCTTCAAAAATTTCAATTGTCTCTCAACCATCCACATTGACTTAGGATGTAAAGGTCCACACAATTCAATCTCCTCAACTTGGTGTATCAGGTATTGTTCTTGTGCATTGCAAAATGTTGAAGGTAAACACTTTTGCATTTCACACATTAGTAGAGGAATTATTTTCTTCCAATATTTTATATCTTCTTTATGAATTTCTTTAGATGAAAACCACCTACAAGGGATTCAAGACACAAAAACATATAAATATAAGACTTTACAATATATTACTTGTTTGATATATTGAACAAATATCACTACTTACCTCATGTATTTTTCAAATCACATATCACTTGTTTGATATTATTATTAAAGTGATTTGGGAGTGATAGGGGTATCACATAATACAACAATTGTCAATTGTTCATTTCATTCTTTTCTAACATAATATAATGAAAATTGAATGCAGATTCACAAATATATTGCAAATACAAAAGATTGTGACTTACCTTGATGAAGGTATGTCAATCATGTGTTTTCAGCCCTAGGCCAAATACACTTTCCTTTGATATGAGATTTCTTATATTCACAAAAAATATTATAGGAAAAACAATTTTTCATATGGCTTATTTTATGGCATTACTTTGTTGCTTTCTTAATAACCAAGGAAGGGCACTTGCATTAATCTAGTCTCCATTGTTATTTAATTCAATAATATTTTTCATTGTATGATTGGAATCATGAATGTCACTACAAATTTTGGCAATTTTTTCTTTGTCATCCCTTCCATCCAATATTTTCCACAATGTCTTTGTGTCTTTGATGTAGTCTCTTCTTTCCCATTGAAAAGAGATTTTTCAGCACTTTGATAGTTATGATTTTTTGTGTGGAGGAAGTGCATATTCTCATCAAACAACTGCTTTCTTAAACTTTTGGAATGATGAGATTTAATCTTTGGACCACACATTGGACATGAAAATTTTCTCTTTGTTTGAAGACCTACAAGATAATGATACAATTGGATTAAATATGTTCATTTTTGGAATTAGTATTATTGCATACAACTAGATTTCAGCATAACATACCACAAAAATGTGTCAACCTTGGGGCATCATGAATTTTCCACACAAGCATTGCATGGAATTGAATTTTTTTTAGTCCAATTGGTCTAGAGATATCATACATAGTGAAACCATTCCATAATACCAACAACCCGTCGATAAGAAGCGCAATATATATATTCATATCTTTTACTTGGTACTTACCTAGTTGAATGAACAACATCAGATAATTATTATGGTTATTTCACTCCAAGACTTATATGTAAGTAACTATAAAATAATAAAATACCTAGAACAATCATTTTCAGCATAATGAGCTCCCTCTTTATTGACATCCATGGAGGAAGGTTATTGTTGATAACAAAAATAGGCCAAACCAAGTAAATGGATCTCATCTCTCCCCATGGATTGACATCATCGGTTGCTAGAGAAAGCCTGAGATTTTGAGGTTCTTCTTTAAAGTGTGACCACTTTTCCTCTATGTCCTTAAATTTTGAACCATCCATAGGCTTTCAAATAATGTCATCTCTACTTCTATTGCATGCATGGTAATCCATAAATTGTGCAACTAAATTATCATTCAAGATGTGGAATAATGGGGATGTAATGAAGAACCTTGTGAGGCACCTTTTTTGTCACTTGATCATCTTGATATCTACTCATATGGAATTCAGGGTATTCTACTGCATTTTCATGTTCTTTATGATAAATTACATGATCTTGAGGACAAGCATCTATTGATTGATACTCCATTCCAATATGTTTCATAGTGGCACATAATTCTTGATACAAGCTAGGTAGGACATTTTATGGTGGTAACAAATAGGCACCTATCAATCTATAGAAAAAAATATTAGTCATTAGTATAAAGAGTCTTAATGGTCCATATTTGACCTTTTATAGACTATAATGACAGCATACATGACATTGTTATGTTGGATAAACCATTCATAACCTTCAAATTCATCAACAATAATACAACAGAGAGAAGAGTTGATTGGGATCCTTCATAAAGGGTCATGTTTTCCTTCTCAAGAAGAGGTATATCATGGATGGCCTCAATGTCATCCTCATCCTTATCATCATCATCAACACCAACACTAGCACTAGCGCTAGTACCAAATGTTTCATGGATCAATGAATTTGTACCACCATCTTCAAATGTTTTTTTTGGCACATGATCATCATCTTCCATGGGATCATGATCTTATCCTTCAATACTCACACCTCCATGTTCCTCCATATTCAAACCTCTATGTTCCTCTGAGATGTGTTTGTCCATATCACGTACTACCCTAGGGAGATCAATCTATATAAAAATGATGATAATTAAACCCCCGTTATATGGTTCATATGTATATTAATTCTGAAAATAATATAAAAAACAACTTACCGATTGATGATAATCAAACCCCCCTTCAGTGTGACCATTCTCTCTACAATGTCTCTTAGCTATTTTGGTTTTGATTCTCATTGTCTTTAAGCCATTAACATTCTTGCAAGGACAATAACATTTGTCATTGCCTGCTCTTTGAAAGTTAAACAATAATCTAGCGACGGTCTCCCTATTTTGATCAAACTCCCTTGTATTATCTAACATGATCCTTCTTCATAGGAATAACTTATTTGTGTACTCTTATTGAGTTGGTTGCACTTAATGTTTATATTTGCACATATGGTTTTGAAAGAAACATTTGGTGCAATTAATGTGTATATTTGCAAAAATATTGGACATGTTGTACTTAATATTTATATCTCCACACATATGGTTTTGAAAGAAACATTTGGTGTAATTAATGTGTATATCTGCAAAAATATTAGACATGTTGTACTTAATATTTATATCTACACATATGGTTTTGAAAGAAACATTTGGTGTACAATTAATGTGTATATGTGTAGAAATATTGGATATGTTGTACTTAATATTTATATCTGCACATATGGTTTTGAAAGAAATATTTGGTGTAATTAATGTGTATATCTACAAAAATATTGGACATCTTGTACTTAATGTTTATATCTACACATGGTTTTGAAAGAAAAATTTGGTGTAATTGATATGTATATCTGCAAAAATATTAGACATGTTGTATTGAATGTTTATATCTGTATATATGGTTTTGAAAAAAATATTTGGTGTGATTAATGTGTATATCTACAAAAATATTGGACATGTTGTACTTAATGTTTATATCTGCACATATGATTTTGAAAAAAAAAATTGGTGTATTTATGTCTCTTCATTTTGATTTTGTTCAAGGGAAGCCCATCAATGGTAATAGAAAACAAGAATGCATTTTCTAAGAGTTTATAATTGTTCAACAAAATTAATATTTTACAAGAAAATACACTTGAAGAACTATTAGCTCAGAAGGAAGAACATGGTGTTGATATTAGATCTACCTTGTTAACTCCTAATGAGTTGAGCTATTATTATTTTCCCCCATCACATTCACTTTTATATCCATGTTAGGGAGGTGATTTCACCTACTTCATTCTCATGGCTTTGAATTCCTTAATCATGATCTTGGGTGCTCAAATTAATGTCCAAGATATTTGTGCCTTAGAGCCCTATTTGATCATCATTTGAAAGGGCCTCAATGTTGACCACAAAATGTCTCTTAATATGTTTAGAGGTTTAGAGGTAACATCATTGTGGTAGAGGCTTTTGCTAGGGAATGGGCCTCGTGATTATGGCATTTACATAGAATCAGAACTTGCTTCTTCAACTCCTTTCACTCAACTCTTCACTGCAGTTATTCTTCAACATCCTTGGCTTCCATTGTTGGGCTAGCGTATCTTAGAAATTGAAGCCATGTGATTTCAACCATATATAAAAAATATGTTGTAAATAGAAAATTAATCATATAATATAACCATATATAGTGAATATGTATTTTCATTAGTTTTTATTTACTCTTCCTAGGCTAGACCTATAATATAATTAAATTCTTGACTAGCTAACTTGTGGCTTAGCTGGCTATATAAGAAGCTTGGTTAGAGATAGAAAGCAGTAGAGGATGATATAAAATTTATGGAGAAGAAGGATATGATGTGAATTTGGTTCTAACTTCATGAATTCCTTACATATGGTTAAAACCTGTAAAGCCTTACACTCTGGAATGTTGATAAACTTCTTTTAATTATTACATCGATGTGGCTGCCAATTGCCTAGTCTTATATGGATCTTGTTTCCATTGTTTCATGTGATATTTATACTACATCTATGTGCAACTCTGAGCAGGGCTTGTTGTATGTTTAAGTTCAAGTTTTCAGTTTCAATATACACCACCCTTGCGTCATTTTCTAAATTGTCTAAATACACATTCTAAAAAATTATCGTGCATAAAATTTTTATGATGTATTTTTTCTCCCACCATATAGACCATAGCAACGAACATTGATGCAATGTCAAAGGGAACTTTTTATTTGTCAAGATTAAAAATGAACTCCTTTCCTAGTTTTTGATAAATTACTCTAAGTACCAAAAAATGCATAGACAACAACATTCCTTGATTATGATTTCTACTATATGCCCATTGAATACTATTTAATACGTAGGTCCATGAAGCTTAATGATGATTTTCATACATGGACCTAATTTAAATTGATCCTATATTATATTGACATATTGATTGTATGTTATATAGATATCTTGTCCAAAATAGAAAAATGTGTGAAACAAAACCCAAAAAATTGAAAGGTTGAAAGTGACTAAGGATTAAGTTGTTTAAAGTATATAAGATAATCTGAAGTAACTTTTAAATAAAGTAAAATCATTTCCTAGAAATATGGATGGTTATCCAAGAATCTTAATACATGCAATATCTTCATATCTAATGTAGGACATAAAGATAAATAATCTCTATGAGAGAAGTATATTGAGGACAAGAAGCATTAACCCTTTCTAGTGTATACTGAGAGTTTTAACCCTCATGATAGACCAAAAAAGGAGGAAGATTTCTAGTCTAGGATGCACAAATCCCTATGTACTATCCAATTGATCTATTATGAATATTGATCTTGTTATCATTTTGTCAAAATGGTCCATGATGAAGAAAGGACAAAACTTAAAGAATAGATTCTATATGATTAAAATAATAATAGAAAACTATCATCTAACTCTAAAAAAAATCAAACATCAAAGAGTCTAAACTTAAAATCTATACCAGAAGATAAGCTAGAAACATAGAAAAACTCACTCTTAGTGAGAGAGAATACATTGATATATAATGAGAAATATCCAAGGGAAATCATTTTTAGGGAGATAGTTATGTTTGGGAGTACTAGTCTCAAACATAGTACATCACTAAAAAAAATTACCCCTAAATATAATGCACAAGATTATGTTGTTTCTTTAACTAAATGAAGGAAAGATAATGCTTATCTTAGAAATTGAAGCCATGTGGTTTCAACCATATATAGTGAATATGTTGTAAATAAAAAATTAATCAAATTACTATCCAAATCCTTTATCTTAGAAAATAATATTGTATACAGAAAAAATATGCAAATATAAGGAGAGGTATCTGATGAAAATCAAAAGTTTCTATAGGAACAAGTTGTGAAGATAAGATTCCTAATCTAATATGAAGTTTTCTCTATCAATAATAGTATTAATCCTTTGAATTGAGAGTTTCAAATTATAAATAATTATTTTCCAACCTGAATTAGAATAGAACCTACCAAAAATTAGATTATGTGTTAAAAATTTATAATACACATGATCTGAATTATGCCCTTTATTGTTCATTTTATTGTACCTAATCTGATGATAGTTCTACAAGAATTTGTAATCAACCCAACTAATCAGCAACTAGACCAATTTAACTTGTTTATGGTTTGTTTCTTTGTAAAAATATTTGCTATGATATGTTTTTGTAAAATTTCTTGCAAACTCTGCCCATTTTTTGTGGTCTACATTATTTTTGTATAGGATCTTGAGGTAAGTCACTTAGCATGGGTTGAGTGAGTTTTTTTTTTTTTTTATTTGGATTCTGGAATATGTATGCAGCTGGATCATTTTTGGTAAAGTTGATTTTTCATTTTATTATACCTAATATGATGAAAATTCTATAGGAATTTGTAATCAACCCAACTAATTAGCAACTAGACCAATTTAACTAGGTTATGTCTTGTTTCTTTCTAAAAATATTTGCTATGATACGCTTTTGTAAAATTTCTTGCGAACTTTGACCATTTTTCATGGTCTGCATTATTTTTGTGCAAGATCTTGAGGTAAGTCACTTAGAATGGGCTGAGTGAGTTTTATCATTTTATTATTTGGATTTTGGAATATGTATGCAATTGGATCATTTTTTTTGTTGTGAGATAATATGTGATAAGCACCTTAAAATAGATCTCTTTGACTATATAAATAGATACATGTTTAGAAGGAAATATAAAGACATACATGTTTACAAGGAAAAGAAAAAAATATTTACATGCATACCTCTTCTCACCCTTGAAGAAAATCGTAGAGCATGGGCACATGGATTGCAAGGGCACGACACGGTAATGAAATCACAAAGCAATAGCACAAAATGACAATGAAATCACAGAGCAGGGACACGACTTGACAATGAAATCACAGAGCAAGGGCATGACACACCAATAAAATCATAAAGCAAGGGAATGGCAATGAAATTCAAAGATCACTAAGGCAAAACCAAATGCACCAATCACAAGGGCATGACAATGTTCATAGCTCTCCGCCTCTTTCACATGTAGCTCTCCATAATCAAAGCAAATGGAAAATGATTTATGTCATGTTTTATTTTATTTTTTGTTTATGTTCACAAGGGAGTCTCAATTGCGACTCCAACATCAGTATTGAGATGGCGTTGGGGAGAATTACAAAAAAAAAATGAAAATCACCACAAATTACATTATTGTTGTAAATTGTTGTCATAATTTGACCCCAAATGTTGTAGTGTGTCTTTAACCTTGGATATAGGATATGAAGGACATGAATGCCTTTACATTTGCTTTGATTTGTCATTTTTCTTTCTTTTCCATGCTTGATGAATGAATATCAATCTAAATATAATGCGTTGATATTGCTCGAGTGCTTTGATGTTGAATTCCTTGCTTCAAATATGGTTTCTCATGTATGCTTGATAGTGGATGGATGGAAGCCAAAATGAGAAAGGTCACCTTGATTTTAATTCCTACCTAGCTATTTTGGTGACCAAAACTCAAAGAATGTTGATATGTATTTTAAGGATCCTTCTCAAATCCCATAACCTTTCTCCAATTCAAATTTGGACCCAAACTGTGGAGTGTATGGTGAACCTTAAGTATGGAGCAAGTTAGACTCGACCTATATAGAAAATTTTAGGATCATATTTGAGCCAATGGACAATTATGATATGGAGATTTAAAAATGTGCATAAAGTCATGGTTTAAAGTTGAAATACTTAGAAAAGTTCACAAATAATGAAATAAGCCCTATGTATGCAAGTGGTGATAAATGAGATGAAATAATTAAATGGGTACAACTAAAACTAAGACCCCTCTTATAAATTAAAATAAGAGAAGAAATTATTTTATATATTTATTAATTAAATACATATAAAAAAGGCCAATATAGAATCCTTGGAGAAAAAAATGGGGCCAAGCTAACAATGAAAATTGTACATGCTTAAAATTTAGGACACTACACCAACATAAAGGAGGACTTTAATAACTAAGATGAAAAAACATTAAAAATTGTTTATGATAGTTATGATAGAAGTATCCTAGGTGTTGAAGATGTTTTCTGAAGCTAGGTATGATGTTATTTGGGTGGTCACCTTGGCACTTGAAAGGTTCACTTCTATACATTGCACTTCTTAGCTCTAGGAATACTTGTCGCCTTTGTAGTCACCTGGTTACAATAAATTTACATGATGCTTTGATGACTTTTATTACTTGAATTACATATTAGTTCTTATAATCACTTTTCATGTTGATAATAGTTTGTACTTTCTAAACATGATATATTCTTATGGAAGGCATATTGCCACACTTTTCTCCTATCTATATTACGCATACATATACAAATGCATACATCAAGCTATATCTAGATAATCTTAATTTATATATGTACATTTACAATTTATATTTTCATATAAATAAAGGTCTTACAGAAATGAAATGGTTAAAATAAGATTTCCCCGTATGACATCATATGTAGAGTGCCTCCCACAAGAAATACAAGGTAATCTTATATATAAAGTGTCGATGTGAGTTTACATAATTATCTCGCATCTTGGTAAGTTGTTTCAGATTGCCATTTCAAGTGTCGGTTTTGACTGATTTGTTTTACGATGTCAAAATTAATATGGTTTTGCTACATGATTGGGCTCACAAAAATTATTGTCAATCTTTCCATTGATCATTGAGAATTTTGAAATGTGGTAAGAAGAAAAAAGTTTGATATTCCCACTTCAATTCTATTATAAAATTACTTTCCAAATTATTTTATATTGTGAATGTTTCATTGTAGTACAAGATGGGGTAAAGATTAATAATGATAGTAGAATCTAATTTTGCAGTCACCAACTTCATTTGCTTGTAAATATCCTTACAGTCACCAACTTCATTTGTTTGTAAAAGGAATTTTTATTTTTATCTTGTACTCTCTTTTGAGAAGACAAAATTCCTTCATGACATTATGTAACAAATTCTATGCACTCTATTGATACTTCACATTTTCGTATATGTCTTCAACTTCTAAAAACAAAATGTACAAAATTCATAAATCCTTTTCACTGCTTGCATTGGGTTGTTAATGTTGTCACTATGGTTTTATAGAATCTCTTCAATAGGTCTAGGTTTGTATATCTTGTAACCACACATTTTATGAATCCAAAATACTTTGGAAATATATGTCTAGATACTTCACATGCTACATATATTCTTCAATCTAAAATTAAAATCTGTCATTTTTTACATAAACGATAAAAAAATTGAAACTTTCAATCTGCAGATCATAAAGCACATTAAAAAAAATCTTTATCTATAAAATAAGATCTGAGATAAAATAAACATAAACCAACAAGAGAGATTCATTATAATTATATCCTTACATATAAGGATTCCCAAGGTCTCATGCTTTGCACCCTGCAACCCCGAAATGTAATGAAACTGGGTATTGCTATTTCTGTTCAGATTATACAAACCCACATTTCACCCATCTTCAAAAAACATGTAGATCTTTTTGTTGTGCATTAAAATTCTTAGAAAAAAATTCATCGTCACACCCAAATCAATCTCTCTAATTTCCCATCTATGGTGTCCAGAGCTATAAATCAAAACAACAAAGTTCTTTCCTAGGAAAAGATAAATATTTGCAAATACAACAATTACCTGATATGTGTTTCCCTCTCGATCAACCTTGAGGTGCACAACTGCATCTTCATGATATATTTGCATGTAAAATAAAATATTGGTTTTTTTTGTGGTCAGTCTTGCATATTTAAGACAATGCAACCACATAGTCAGTGGATTCAGCACTCAAAGGGTTCCATTTTCTTGGTTGCTATAAACCAAGAGCCCTCCATCTCCCACTCTAAGAAACCACTCTAAATCTTTCTCCTTCCACTCATCATTGAATATCCTCTTGTACCAAAGTATTTTGCTAACATCATGATAAAGATCCATCAACAACCACATTTTCATATTGCTCTACTCCCACAGATTATGAAAACAAACAGAGCTAGATACAAATATTTTCCATGAACTACAAATGATTTGAAGTCAAAAATTAGTATGAAGAGGAATTTTGCAAAACATTAAACTCAAAATATCATCTACAAAAATTGATTCTTCCACGACTTCAACTCTCTTGTTTGAATCATATTGTTTACATGAGTTGATTCTAAGTGTGGACCAACTTGATGAAGCCTCCCCTTTCTTATCTGCATCATTAGCCTCAAACATGCTAAATATATGCTTGCTTGATCTGTCTTCAAGCAAGTTGGTATGAAGTCTAGCTGATGGAAAATCAACTTTATTCTCTTCACCATTGCTTTAGCTTTCTCATAAATATCTTTACTTGAACAAGAGTCATCCTCTCCACATGGCCCAATACCAAGTTTGTGCCATTTGGTATAAGGCTAGTTACTTGTAGTTGAATTTATTTCAATAAAATTCCTTTCATTTTCTTCATTGAGAATGTTGTTGAGAATCATCCTCTTCAAATCAACATAATTGTCAAGTTCTCTCTTGGAAGCCATCATCTCTCTGGAGGTGCTTCTGGCGAATCCTCTTACTTTAATGTTGAATTAAAACTTGCATTATAAGAAATCTTTTATTTATTTTAAAAGTTTTGTGGCAAAATATTTTGAAATGTTTTATTGTTTTTAATCAAAATTTGACTTTTCATTCAATGTGAAAGAAATTACAATGGTGCACACTAATCAACCACAAGTGCATTGTTTAATTTATTGTTGCCCATGAGCTTGTTAAATTCCCAATGCCTTGAATGAAGTTAAAAAATATATCAAGTCCCAAATCATGTAGTTGGGCCCACTTCAATCATTCTTCCCTCTAGCTTGTTTAAGTTTGATTGGGTTGGCTTGTCAAACTTCCAATGCTTTGAATGAAGTTTTAAAATGTGTTAAGTCCCAAAGCACATAGTTGGGCGCACTTTACTTACCCTTCTCTTTGGCTTCCCAAACTTAGCATGCTTTGAATGAAGTTAAAAAAAATTCAAGTCCTAGAAAGCTAGAGTTGGCCCCATTTCAATTGAAGTATATGTTGTCTAGACAAACTTCCTATGCTTTGAATACTCTAGCTGTAAAATCATATTATTCGCTAGTTGTCAAAATCATTTAAATGGGTTTCCTCCTCTCTAGTCTCCATGCCTCTTAGTTCTATTGCAAATTTTATTGTCTACAATTTTTTAAATAAAAACAATTTATAATATAAACGATTATGGGAATAATCATATTAATATATTTAATCATTATATTAATCGTTGTAATAGTTTTATATATAGATAAATTTATATGGTATTTCTTTGTGAGGTGCTCTTCACAAACCACCCTACAAATTCTTGTGCTTTGTGCTTAATAAAATCAAAACTTACATTACAAGTAATTTTTGAGCTACTATGAAAGTTCTATATCTTGGAGCCCTTCTTTATTTTGAACTCAAAAATTTTCTTTAGATTTAGAGTTTTTCTTTGTTTAACATAATTGTAATATTGTAACATCAAATGACTAAGCACCTATCTTCATCCATGATTTTGAAAAATTAGTCTCTCATATTAAAGTAGTTGTTCCACAATCATCCAAATATATTCTTTAAATTTTCCTTATTAATATGAAAATATTTGATATTGCAGATGCTTTATCATAAAGAAGTTATGTTTAAATGATAGGTTTTAAAACTGAGATAAGATTGGTATTGAAAACACAAGACTAACTTAGTTGTCATACACTACTATTCAAATATAATGTTTAAATTTATTTGAACTATTATTTTATAATTATTTGTGTCCTCTTATTTTTGCCACCCAACTTTTCTCTTAATTCATAGGGGTTGATTGGTTGTGAGTAATATTATATTATAAATCATTATGATTTAAAGTATACCTCAATAATTATTAAATAGTAGTTTAAATTTATTAAATATAATTTAGATGACAATTCATATATTAATGATAATGGTTAAATACATATTATATAATATTATTAATAATTTTTTGAACTTATTACATATTTATTAACATATATTATATTAAATATTATAATTATTATTTAATAATCATAAATAATTATTTAAATATTATGTGTTTAATCATTATTATTTAAACAATATTGTAAATATGATATATGATTGGCCAACAATAGTTTAACTATGATACATCATTAAAACTAATAATGTTAAATACCCTTCATAATAATTGCCTTTCCAAAAGGGTCATGGAAATTCATAGGACTTCTCTGAAATCCAGTTTGAATGCTCAAATACTGTGTTCATTCAAAATATTGCCAATGCCATTGCTCACATTGCCATTAAATCTTGAAAAAGTTTCGCTTTTGTCTGATTTTCTTGGTGTATCAAAATTAATTTATTATTTTTTGTGTGCCAAAATTAATTTATTTTGCCCTTCCTCTAATTCATTTTTAGTCTTGCTCGTCTCAGTCCTTTGGTTACTTTTGGTTGAAATCAAATTGCCTTGACTTTGATTATTCATCTGTATAGTCGTTATGTAATGAGCTCAGATCTTCCCATATTTTAGTTTAATTAAAACATTCTCGTATTATTATCCAAGTTCCTCATAAATCATTGAGTGAATTATCATAACAATAGATTATCTTGTAATTTTGTGTCAAAAATTCATTGTCACGCCCAAATAAGTCCCTTTAATTTCTCATCTTTGTTCTGCAGAGTTATAAATCAAAACAACAAAGTTCTTTCTTGGGAAAAGATAAATATTTGAAAATAGATAGGTTCTCCCCTCTAGATCAATCTTGAGGTGCACAACTTCATCTCCATGATATATTTGTATGTAAAATGAAATATTGTTTTTTGTGGTCAGTCTTACATCTTTAAGACAATGGAACTGCATAGTCAATGGATTCAACACTCAAAAGGTTCCAGTTGCCCAATTGCTATAAATGAAGAGCCCTCCATCTCCGGCTCTGAGAAATCATTGTGAATCTTTCTCCTTCCACTCATCATTGAATATCCTCTTGTACCAAAGCCTTCTGCTAACATCAAAGAAAACAATCCCTTTAGAAGATTCATTTATGTCATCATGATAAAGATCCATCAACAACCACATTTGTATATTGGTCTGTGCCCATAGATTATGAAAACAAACAGAGCTGGTTATAAATTTTTTTCATGAACTGCAAATGATTTGGAGTTGAAAAATTGTATGAAGAGGTAGTTTGCAAAATATTAAACTCGAGATGTCATCTTCAAAAATTGATTTTTCCATGACTTTAACTCTTTTGTTTGAATCATCCTCCCTACATGAATTGATTCTAAGTGTGGCCAGACTCAATCAAGCCTCCTATTTCTTATTTGCATCCTTAGCCAAACATGTCAAATATATGCTTGCTTGATCTGTCTTCTATATGTGGGCTAATTTTAAGGGCAAGGCAATCGGTATGAACTCCAACTAATGGAGAACCAAACCTTTATTCTCTTCAACCATTGATTTACCCTTCTCATAAATATCTAAATAACTGAACCAGAGTCATCCTCTCTACATGGCCCAATACCAAGTGTGAGCCATTTGGTATAAGGCTAGCTACTTGTAGTTGAATTTCTTTCAATAATATTTCCTTCATTTTCAGACCAGCAGAATTGTCAAGTTCTTTCTTGGAAGCCATCATTAACTGTGAGATGCTTCTAACAAATCCTCTTACTTTAAGTTGAATTAAAACTTGCATTATAAGAAATCTTTTATTTTTTTGTAAAAGTTTTATGTCAAAATATTTTGAAATCTTTTATGTTTTCAATCAAAATTTGACTTTTGGTTCATTGTCCAGTCTTAAAGAAATTACAGGCTAGACTGAAATGGTGCACACTAATTAACCGCTAGTGCGTTGTTTAATTTATTTTTTCCCATGAGCTTGCTATACTGCCAATGCATTTGGGCCCACTTCAATTATGCTTCCCTCTAGCTTGTTCAAGTTTGATTGGGCTAGCTTGCCAAACCAAAGCACATAGTTGGGCTCACTTCAATTACCCTTCTCTTTGGTTTGCCAAACTCAGCATGCTTTGAATGAATGAAATTTTAAAATGTATCAAGTCCTAAAACAAGAATTGACCCTATTTCAATTACAATTGCAATTTAAGTTGGCTAGACAAACTTCTTATGCTTTGAATACTCTAGCCCTAACATTGTATTATTTAGTAGCTACCATACAAGGCTATTTAAATGGACTTCGTGTTGTCTAGTCTATCTACCTCTTAGTTCATGGTACTTATCTATCTATTATAAATTTAATTATATTTAATTTTTAAATAAAATAAATTTATATTATAAATAATTATATAAAATAACCATATATTAATTATAATAATGTAATATTTAATATTAAATCAATGAATCATATATATATAATCTTTTTATGATGTGCTTCTCATGAACCACCTTACAAACTCTTATGTTTTGTGCTTAATAAAAGCGAAACTTACATTATAAGGAACCTTTGAGCAATTTTAAAAACTCAATGTCAATTTATTTTTGGAGCCCTTCTAAATTCTCAACACAAACTTTGTCTTTGGGTTTAGAATTTTACTTTTGCTAAAAATGTTGTAATATCAAATGACTAAGCACCTATCTTATCCATGATTTTGAAGAGTGAATCTCTCATACAAAGCTATTGCTATAAAATCGTCCTAAGGCATTTTTTAAATGTCCTTCATTAATATGAAGACATTTGATATTAGAAATTACTTTGTTACTAATGTAATATTTAAACTTACTTAAAACTGCTATTTTATAACTATCTGCTTCCTTTTATCTCACCTTTTTCTTAGTTCAGGAATCTGAAGAAGTTTCTCTCCAATCGACAAATGGTTGATGAGATGTTTGATGTTCCCTCTAATGACTCAGTTTCTCTCCAATCGACAAATGGTTGACGAGATGTTTGATGTTCCCTCTAATGACTCTTGCCTGCAAAATGTCATACTCTCCATTATTTCTTTTTAACCTTAAATACTAATTTTTTATTGACCTTTTATGTGTTTATTCTATAAAATGAAGCATAAAGTCTCTCTTCTCTTTCTAAACCATTCTAAAAGAATTCATTCACTTCTTTTATTAAAAACGTGTAAGTATTAATCTTTTTCTTTTTCTTTTTCTTTAATATAACTTTTTAAAATAATATTATCATAAATTTATTAATATTCTATTGTATATGTGAGTACTACTATACACAATCACATTTTGTTCTTTTAATTCTTTTTTTTATAAAAATGTCGTAAATTAGCACACAATCTAATTAAGAAATAATTTCCATTCAATTTATGAATTCTTAAAATAAAATAAAAAATTCAAATTAAATTATAATATTGCTATTAGAATGCAATCATATAGATTTTGAGAAAAGCTTTATTGACCTATTTGAGTTTATTAGATCATTGATAAAAATTATGTCATATGATAAAATGTATATTTTTTATGATTAATGTATGTAATATTTTTTCATATATTTAATTTAATCAAAACAATGTCATGTTATTTGAGTTCCTCAAAAATAATGAGTGAAAATTTGGTTATTTTAAGATATATAAGATATTTCACTTACAATATCTTTTAATTTTGTATAAAAAATCTTGCTTCTTAATAGTTTTAGGAGACTATATGTGTATATTTTTCTATATTATATATTTTTCTAAATTATATGGCTTTTATTTATTTAATCTAATAGAAAGATCATTCGATTTAATAAGATGATTGGAACAAATTGGACATTGTTTTAGAGAGGCTAAAACAATGCCCATTTTGGATTCGTTGGCAAACTATGGTTCAAATTTGGACTTAAATGGACTTCCACGACATCAGCTGGCTGGGGTTAAATGAGGTGGACTTTGTTGTTTGGTCGCTGATTAATGTAAATATACGTTATATAGTATTGAACTAAAGAAAAAAAGGAATTCACCACTAAATTGATCAGCTCATTCAGAAATTATTCAATTAGGGGAAAGGATCTAGTAGTTGAACGGGTTCTAATTGTTGTGATAAGAATTGTTCACTTAATGTCCAACTTTTTTGAAAAAAAATTGTACCAATACTTGTGACTTTAAAGTTGTTAGTACAATGATGATTACCCAAAATTGAATGAAAATGTACCCTTTGTTTTAAAAAGTAACCAATGATGTGATGCCACATCAACTGTTCAACTATGGGTATCCTTTATGCGCTACTATTGGTCTCACTTTTTTTTTTTTTGGGTTGTTTTGGACAACTTGGCAAAAAGCATGTTGATGTGGCATCATAACAAGTGATGTGGACTTGAAACCTTAGTTATAAGTAGGCGACTCGCCAAGTAAGCTACTATAAAAAAGTAAAAAATTGGAAGCGATTTGAATTTTTTCTTAGAGTTTTGATAAGCGTGAAGTTAGGGTGTTCAAGTACTAGGTCCTCTCCCCTATGTTATTAAAAAGTATTGAACAATAAAAAATCATATAAAACTCATTATCAAAATACATTATTCAAAACACCATCCATTAAGATTACTGTATGTTGGTTTAACTTAGATACAATGAAAACAAACCTACACATAAAAATTGTGAAACAGTCTTGACAAGAAGTTTGGAATGAATAGCTTCGTATATAAAAATTATAAAATCATCACATATGTAGAGATTAGTTTTCATAGTCCATACATCCATTTTCTTAAGGGAATCATCAAATGGTTCGCATATTGAAAGCTATCATTTTCAAATGGGAAAGCATTGAGAATCTGGTTTTACAGCCACCAACTGCATTTGCTGGTAATTTTTTATTCCTTGCAAAAGATCTGCTATGTTCATCTCTTTTAAGTAGACAAAATTCTTTCATGACATTTGTGACAGTCTTCAACTTCAAAGAAAATCATTTCAAGTAGTTTCTAAATATCTTAGGTAATGGTTGTGAAAATTTCACAGATTCATTTCGCTGCTTGTATTTGTTAATGCTTCCACTCTGGTTTTATAAAACCCCTTCCATAGGTGGAGTGCGTGTGTATATCTTGCAACCACACATTCTATGAGGCCAGGCCAAAATGCTTCTGAGAGACTATGTCTAAATACTTCACATACATTGTTCAACCTAAAAGTAACATTACATTAATTAATTTGAATGTTCTAATTCAAATAGAAAGATACAGCATATTCTTCAGCAAGTGTGGTCTATGTTGAGCAGATTTGAAGATCTACTCATCTAAAACATATAGTGAGGGAAATGTCTTGGCTGATGTGTTCGTCAACTTGGCATGTGCTGGTCATAATCTTTGGCCTTTCTAGGGCTGGCCAAATTTAGTGTAGTTTCAGACTATTTAATATACACCTGGGCAAGATAAATTTAATGTCTTTGAATGTTGACTGGGTGTTGTTTGCTGATGTTGTTGGTAGTATATCATACTTGTCTTTTTCCACTGTTTTTTGTCACAGCTGCAGGGATTTGTGCAGGAGGCTTCAATAGTGTGTAAAGCTTGCTAACATGGTGATGGCTTTCACCTTCCTCTTTTCCTTTGAATGTTTGATCATGGTCTGCTTTCATAAGGCTTTACTCATATTAATACTGTATTTTCATATCTGGCTCTGTATCATTGATTTAAAATCTTTTTTCCAGTTGATGCAATTACTTTCTTGACTTTGCCACTTTGAGGAAAAAGAGGGGTAAAAATTTATCAAGACATAAAGGATTACAACAAGGAGAGCTCAACAAGGAACTCTGTCCTGATCAACAAGTTCATCAAAATTTCCTAACAGATCAGGGGTAGTTGCCCCCATCCATAATATTCCAGCCTGGTGCATGAACAGAAGCCCATTTGGCCAAACAATCAGCAGCTCTGTTCCATTCGCGAGGAATGTAAGTAAACCTAATGAACTCAAAAGAGAGGAGTCTGATTAACAACAGTAGCCAGTTGCCAACTACCATCCTCAAGCTGCTGCAAAGTAAGCAAGTTCACCAGATGCCACTTTTAACTATGTATTTGACTCTATATTTTATATCTAATATATAGACTATACCTTTGCTTTTTAAAAAAATTAATTTATTTTGAGATATCTATGTTATTTTTAACATAAACAATAAAAATTTAGAAAATTTCATTCTGCAAATCAGAAAGCACAATAAAATATCTTCATCCGAACAATAAAATCTGAAATAAAGTACACATGAAAGAACATAAGAGATTCTTCTATTCCTGGAATCAAATTTGTGTGTCTTTCAGATTTTAACTTTGCAAGTTAACAAAGCTTACTATAATTACAACCTGATACAAAATTTTGAATCCCAAACTCTCTTACATCAGTTTTAAATCTAAACTCTTTTACAATGGAGCAGCAGATACATCTAATTAGTCTGGTAAACAATGAAAATGCAATCAAGGTACCTTAAAACTTACAACAGAACACCAGAAGGATAAAAATTTGTTCAAGAACACCAGATAGATTTCATAGTTCAGGAAATAATAGAAATGTGATAAGAACACAGAAGTAGATGGTAGTCCCATATGTAAAATGCCTCAGTTGCTGGTCTACCTCAGGGATTTCTTCCCCAGGAGGCCTGTGTTCACTCAGTTAGGAGACTCTAGCATATATTTTTCTATATGCTATGATGTCTCTTTAATCTAATAGGATCTATAATATGTAAACATCTTAAATAACAATAATTCATTAGATTTTATAGCATGATTGTGACAAATTCAAAATATTCTCAATTCCAATATGAAACCATATAATAACTAAATGACAGGATACAACTTATTCTATGGTACGAGAAGGAACCCAATACTAAATTGATCAGCCCATTAACAAACTATTCAACCGTATTATTAAAATTTATTTTTAACTAATATAAAGTATACTAGATCTTGAACAATAAGACGTCATATAAACTCATCATCCAAATATATTATTCAAAACACCATCTATTAAGATTAGTGTATGTCAAAAGGCCATTACTAAGACTATGTTGGTTTGACTTAGATACAATGAAATAACCTTCGTTTATAAAAATTGTGAAACAGCTTGATGAGAATTTCAGAACTATTAGCTCCATATATAACAAATGAACCACCAGTACTCAAAACTCTGAGATATTCCCAGATCAATGATATTATAAAAACGTCTCATTTGCGAAGATTACTTTTCAAAATTTATATATCTATGTCCTTGAGGGAACTGTCAAATGGTTCACATATAATGTCTATGATTTCATATTTTGAATGTGTCTATTGAAAGCTCTCTCTGTAGTACAGGATGGGGTAAACATTGATAAGGTTTGCAAAATCTGGTTTTACAGCCACCAACTGCATTTGCTGGTAACATTTTATTCCTTGCAAAATTAGGGCAATCTTGTACTCATCTCTTTTAAGAAGACAAAATTCTTTCATGACATTCTGTGACAAAGTCCATGCAATCTAAACTCTTATACAACACCTTATTGATGGAGCAGCAGATAGATCTAATTAGTTCGGGAAACAATGAAAATGTAGTCAAGGGACATTAAGAATAAGAAGAGTGCTTGAAAGTTACAACAGAACACTAGATAGATTTCATAAAAAGTGGGATACAAATTTATCCAAGAACAAGAACAAAGACCAGATAGATTTCAGGGTTCAGGAAGTATTGGAGATGCAACCAAGAGGATTTACAATAGAACATCACATCTCAGAAATCTAAGAACATGGGCATAAGCTTAGCCGCATGGATAGACAGTCTCTTCCATGGTAATCCAACTCTGCTGGCCATTCCTTCAACTCCCCACTATCAACATCTATAGAAAGTATGTAGTTGATACAACCCTCATCATCCTCAGTCACCCAAAAGTAATCTCCCTCAAAACAAATCTCTTCAGTTTGCAAATTTCTGGGTGATACAATTGATCCATATCTAAATCTCCACTGCAAGCCAAGCTCATCAAATTCATAAGCATTAAATTTCTGGGTGACTTCCATTTCTTCACCTTTGCTAAGCATTATAATTCTGCCCTTACATGTAACTATTCCCAAGGTCTCATGCATTGCACCCTGCAACCCCGAAATGTAATGAAATTGCGTATTGCGATTTCTTTTCAGATTATACAAACCCACATTTCGTCCATCTTCATAAAACAAGTAGATTTTTTGGTTGTGCATTAAGATTCTTAAAGAAAAATTCATCCTCTCACCCAAATCAATCCCTCTAATTTTCCATCTCTGTTCTGCAGAGCTATAAATCAAAACAAGAAAGTTCTTTCCTGGGAAAAATAAATATTTGCAAATACAACAATTACCTGATAGGTTTTTCCCTCTGGATCAACCTTGAGGTGCACAACTGCATCTTCATGATATATTTGCATGTAAAATGAAATATTGTTTTTGGTGATCAGTCTTGCATCTTTAAGACAATGGAATAGCATATTCAGCAGATTCAGCACTCAAAGGGTTCCAGTTTTCCGGTTGCTATAAACCAAAAGCCCTCCATCTCTGGCTCTGAGAAACCACTCTGAATCTTTCTCCTTCCACTCATCATTGAATATCCTCTTGTACCAAAGCCTTCTGCTGATATCAAAGAAAGAAAGTCTGTTAGAAGATTCATTTATTTCATCATGATAAAGATCCATCAACAACCACATTTGCATATGGGTCTGCTCCCACATATTATGAAAAAAAATAGAGCTGGATATAAATGTTTTCCATGAACTGCAAATGATTTGGAGTTGAAAAATTGTATGAAGAGGAAGTTTGCAAAATATTAAACTCAAGATGTCATCTACAAAAATTAATTTTTCCATGACTTCAACTCTCTTTTTTGAATCATCCTCTCTACATGAGTTGATTCTGAGTGTGGGCAGACTCCATGAAGCCTCCCTTGTTGTATATGTATCCTTAGCCTCAAACATGCCAAAGATATGCTTGCTTGATCCCTCTTCTATGCATGGGCTAAGTTTAAGGGCAAGCCAGTTGGTATAAAGTCTAGTTGATCTAGAATCACTGTTATTCTCTCCAACCATTGCTTTATCCTTATCATATATATCTTTACTTGTACCAGAGTCATCCTCTCTGCATGGCCTAATACCAAGTGTGAGCCATTTGGTATAAGGCTGGTTCCTTGTAGTTGAAAGAAAATAATTTCTTTCAGTTTCATTCCCTTCATTTTCTTCACTCAGAATGTTGTTCCACCTTAATCTTATCCTCTTCAGACCAACAGAATTGTCTGGTTCTCTCCTGGAAGCCATCATCTCTTTGTGAACTGCTAGGTGTTTCAAACAAATCCTCTCAGTTAAATAGAATTAAAACTTGCATTATAAGAAATCTTTAATTTATTTTAAAAGTTCCCTGTTAAAATATTTTAGAGTATTTTATTGTTATCAATCAGAATTTGAATTTTGGTTCAGTGTCAAAGAAGTTATAAGGGTGTACTTAAATGTCATGCACTAATCACACTAATCATCTACTACTACATGTTTTTTTTCCTGTTAGCTTGCTAAACTCCCAGTGCTTTGTATGAAGTTTAAAAATGTATCAAGTCCCAAAATCCATAGTTGGGCCCACTTCACATATGCTCGTTTACCTTTGATTGGTTTGGCTTGCCAAACTTCCAATGATTTGGATGAAGTTTTAAAATGTGTAAAGTCCCAAAGCACATAGTTGGGCCCACTTCAATTACCCTTCTCTTTGACTTGCCAAACTTCAGATGCTTTGAATGAAGTTTAAAAATTGTATCAAGTTCCTAAACTAGAGTTGGCCCTATTTCAATTGCATTTTATGTTGGCTAGACAAACTTCCTCTGCTTTGAACACTCTAGCAGTAACATTATATTATTCACCAGTTGTCAATTCTTAGTACTATCTATCTATTATAAATTTTATTATATATAATTTTGCTTTTAAATTAATTTATATTATAAAATAATGATATATTATTAATAATAATTAAATATTTTATATTTAATCATTCATACATGCCTATATCATCTCTTTATGGGGTGATCCTCATAAACTACATTACAAACTCTTGTGCTCTATACTTAATAAGATTATACTTATATTATAAGGAACCTTTGAGCTACTTTAAAAGTTCTATGTCAATTTTTTTTTGGAGCCTTTCTTTATTTTCAACTCAAACTTTGTCTTTGTGTTTAGAATTTTACTTTGGGAAGCATGTGGAGTTATAATATTGTAAGATCAAATGACTAAGCACCTATCTTATCTGATTTTGGATAGTTAGTCTCTCATACTAAGCTATTGCTCCACAACCATTCAAATTCAATTTTAAAATGTCTTTTGTTAATATGAAGACATTTGATATTGCAAATTACTGTATCACCAAGAAGTTATGTTAAAATAATAGATTTTTTAAACTAAAAGAAGGTTGATATTAAACTCACACAAACTATATTCAAATACAACATCTAAACTTACTTATACTATTTTTTACAACTATTTGTTTCCTTTTCTTTTCTTTTTTGCCTCCCCACCTTACTCTTAGTTTGTAGTGATGAGTGATATTACTTAAATTATACTTAATAATTATTAAATAGTAATTTAAATTTATTAAATATTGTTTAAATGGTATCATATGTTAATTATAATGGTTAAATACATAACATATAATATTGATAATTATTTTATGAGTACATTACAAATTCATTAATAAATATCATATTAAATGTTAATTATTGCTTAACATTATTTCATAATCGTAAATATTTATTTAAATACTACATGTGTAATGATTATCATTTTAAAAATATTGTAAATATAATATATGATAAAATAATATTCAACAATAATTAAACTATGATAGATGATACATAGATGAAACATTATCTAAACTATAATCTAATAATATGAAGTAATAGTTTAGATAATTATTATTCGTGACATAATATTTCAAATAAAGTAATATTTTAAATAAACAAGAGTTCTTGTAGAGCTTGAGTCCCTACCTTATGAAGGGTTGGGAATAATGAGAAAGACATAATATAAGAGGAGCTTTAGGCATTTTAGGTACTAATAATATTAAGTAATAGTTTAGATAATAAATAATTGTTGCATGTATGTGATAAATTGATGTAATATTTGATTTTACTTTTTATAGTATTTTTTTTCAACTATTTCTAATTAAAGAAGCAACTTGAATTTTTTCCAAAAGCTATCTAAAAGTAAAAATATAATAAACAAACTAAAAACATTATTGAAGAAAGAAAGTTTTATAATTAATTTAATCAATTGTTATTTTTAAGTAAGAATTAAAATTTTAAAAGAATTGAATAATTTGTTTAGAAGATATGTTTAATTTATTTATTTATGTTTTTTTTTTTGTTGTTTTTGTCTTTGAGAGAGATTGAAATTGTAACTGGAAAATCCTCGAAGATTTATTGCAAATTCATGACATAGACAAACATCTTTCTAGACCAAGGATAAGTCCTACTAAGGCGTGCATTTAGCTCCTCATTGTAAGCCAAGATGTGTTTTGCTAGCTTGATTTCTGCAGTGCAACTCACTAAAAAACTAAATTAAAAAATACAAGAGCGTCGTCCTTCATCCAAAGCTCTACTGCCATCAGGAGGAGTCGCAGGGATGTGAAAGACGTTGTGACTACCGCTATCAAATATGATGGGATAACACTTCATGGATTCATGGAAAATAGCACAACCGGCAAAGATAAGACAATAGATCATATCAATTAATTTGCTATCAATTAAGTTTTTTTTTTGATGAATAGTTAATAGTTTCTGGCTAAGGCCATGTTGTTTTTTTTGGCTTCGGTCGTCTGAACTCATTCGCGAGGTGATCTCGTATCCCCCGGTCCTTTTTTTGTGAATTGTAATCTTAGTAAATTTTATTAATTCTATTCATCAAAAAAAAATTTGCTATCAATGACCATCGCTATTGTATTTAATATTTTTCAAAATTTTCCAATTTACAAAAATAACTATGAAACCTCAACAAATTCCATCTCAACCAATCAAAATTTTTGGAATAACAAATCATAATTGATTTATTAAATACCAACTTTCAAAATCTTAGCATTTATCTTTGGAAAAATTAATAGCTGAGGGGGGCAAACGAAAACATAAGTTCCCTGCCTTATATTAAGACAGGGACTAATAATATTTTAATATAAATAATATTATTAATAATATATAATAAATCAATAATAGTAATTAATATTTAACATTGACAACAAGATTTGTTGTAATTAGTGAATTATGTCAATAATGAAGACTCATTCCGCTTGGGTTACATCCATGATGAGAAAGTGAATGGTATGTATAATAAATAAGAGGGCCAAACAAAGGGCAAGACTTACCTCCATATTTTTCAAGTTCATCTACGTTCAATGTCAAGGCAATATCTTGGGGATTATTTAATGTAAATATGGTCTTTTAGGTCATTCAAACAATCTTGATCCTAATAAACGAAGCTTATGGCATCATGCTTTATATTTTTTTGGATTCAATTATAATGCAAGTGCAAGGATTGTGGAATATAATAGCTTTTACTTGCATCATTGTCAAAAATACTGGACTTATCATTTTCAAGATAGAAACCAAATTTCAAGCATAGCCATCTAGTGTGTCTCATAAGCCCTTCTAATGTAAATACCTAGCTCCAAAAGGTCAAGGGCACTATATTTTTAATAATACTATCTTTCCATAAGGGTTTTTATGGACTTGCAAATATATAGTCAAAATCATACAAAATATAGCAATAGGGCTTGTGGTTGTCATGGAAACTCACTTCAAATATGTGTGACTTCTCTAAAATCATATTTGAATGCTGACAAGAAAACCCTAAAAAAGATATGGAAGATCAATCCATGCCTCTTCAACTGGCACTATTTATATTAGCTTGGGGAGTAAACATGGAAAATCAATCAAAGGCTCCAATCTTCATCTCAAGCATAGTGGCACCCAAAATGGAAAGGAACTTGTAATAGAAGGAAAATCACATACCTTAATCTAGGGCTTTCAAAAAATGTTAAATCACCAAATCAACATTCAAAATTTTCTAGGGATTTTAAGATAGTAACTAATATAGGGCCCAATTTATTGGATCTCATCGATTAGAAACATGATAAATTAGGGTTATTGACTCTATGGGGGCGGGTCAATCCTACAAATGGAAGAAATAGAGAAATAGTGGAATGCCTCCTTTCATGGATAGGTAAGCATCACTCACTAGTAAAAATTAATGTTTGAATGTAAGAACATTGATATTTAAATTGAATTATTATCATGGAAAAAAAATCATCTTTAAAAGGTATGCTTTACATTTTGTAAACAAGATCCTAGATTTCAATGCCTCAACATATAATCCACCAATACTTCAACGTTGGCCTAGGGTAGCCTCCTTCTAAACTTATAAATAGAAATATCCTAAAACTCATTGACAATAAGCATAGGAAATATTTGGGTTATCAAAAACTAGGTTTTGATACTAGTGAACTAAAAAGTCTAGTTCAAATATGCCCCAATGTTTGTAACCTAGGTGATTTGGAGATCTTAGTAGGTTATGGAATCATTAACATATGCCCAAAATAATATTTTTGTTCCATCAATGAAACTAGGTTAATAAATTGTTTGATAGTTTTTTAGGTAAAGAGGTTGAGCTTTGATAAACCAAAACAATGTAAGCCTAAGGCCCCCCAAATTCTAAATTAGATTCTTGTATTAAAATTATTTTGAATACTGATTTGGGTGGTTTTGAGATTCATGTTAATACAATTTAAAAAAGTAATTCTTAGGCATATGGGCTTGGAAATATGAATAGAACTACTCTTAGAAAGGATAATTGTAATATAATGCAAGAGCGTCCTTAGGTCATTAGAAATCTTACATCACCCAAAAATATTTCCTTTCAATTTCTCTATTTACTATTTATTTGAGTAATTTTCTAGTTGGTTTAGTTTGTGATCAATTTAACAAACTCATTTTCTTATATGCAATCCTTATGGTGTGGTCTACGTATCATGGAGATACTTTGTCTAGCTTTGTATGGTTTTTTTGGAAATTTCTAGATGATGTTATCTTAAGATTGTTCTAGTCCTACATTGGCTTTCTTGTTCTAATAGTTAGGGAGGTGACTTATGACTTGCAATGGAGATTCATGACATGTGATGGGAATTGGCACATTGTTCTATGTTATATACATTTCATGATAAACCCTCTTGTATGTTCATATGGCATGATGTATTCATTTGGGGTCAATCTTATGATTTGAGTCCTAAGCTATCCATTTGTCATATATTTCCTTAATCGTGGAAATTGATGATCAAACATGTGGTTGGTGATTGTGTATGTAAGTAGGGTGGAGGTTATATGTTTAGGTAGTGAAAGTATTCAAACAAGTGGTATGTATGCTACATGATTAAGAGGTATAGTAGATCTAAGAAGAAACTAGGATAACTCTGGTATGTTCATAGTTTCTTACTTTTTAGGAATGATCAACTTTGAGCTTTTTATTAAGGAGAGTGAATGCATATGACTAGTTAGTGGTTGTATATCAACAATGATTATGTAAGATCTACATTTGCAAGCCAACTTAGTGATAATCTTGTGACATTTCTTTCAATTGTGCTCATTTCTCATTAGTTTATTTGGGAATTTTTATTGTTGCATTCTATTGTTGTAAGGTTGTACATCTAATTTGGAGATCCTTTGTCCTTGGTTGTATCAAGTGGTATTAGATTTGGTTTTCCTAGTTTTGTTGGTTGTTGGTGATTGCAAGCACTCAGAATCTCAGGTTTGATTTACATTTCTTATTTTTATGGAGTGATAGAAGTTGAGGTTTTGATCCACATTAACCAAATGCTAGCATAAGGAGGAAAAATAAAGATTGGCTATTGGAAGACCAAGATCACACTTTGATGTAGGAGCATCTTGGGTTATTTGCCAATCTTGCATTAACCAAAAATATTTCCTTTCCCTGTACCAATATGTTATTCTTGGAATAGTCCTTATTGTTTTAGTGAACTTAATTTTTGCATAATTTAATTCTTAATGTAGACCTATCATGAATCGTCGTCCTATGTTCCGGAACTTAATTGCATCTCACTAAAAAGATATCTTTCTCTTTGATCAAGGCATACTCATTTCTTGGCATATCAAGTAGTGTGTGGTAATTATAGTCTTATGTGAGGTTCACGTGATTTCAAGGCTTTCTACAACCTTGGGGACATCTTCTTGAATCATGTGTGGATTTATCTTTGTGCCCGTGGATGTTATATTTCTTAATTGTTTGGTTATCCATTTCTCCTTCGGGGTGGGACCTATATTTTTTAATAAATGCACCTCAAGTTGACTTGTGGTCTTGGTGGCTATATATTTGAGATCTAGGATGATATAAGGTATTATTAAGAGTAGTACGTATATTTCAGTTGTAAATGAATGGAACCAGGTAGGCCATTACTCTGGCACATTGTAAGAATATAATCAACATTGGAATCAATATAAACTATTATTCTTCCTTATTTGAGTTTGATTCTATGTGTGTTAACTCTATAAAGGTGGTTGATGAGTGTCCCTTGGTTCACTTTACCCATCCCCCCTTAAGCCAGGAGGTATCAGAGAAAATATTTCTTTCTTTGTCAAGTCTTGATTAGATCATATAGAAGCCTAATTAGATTTGTTTTAGGGTGGTAGGTATGATTTTGGCCAATTACTTGGAGAGAGTTACAATTCTTGAAGGAAATATTATCAAAATGTTTTAATGTAGAGGAAATATAGATAATGTTATAATTGATATGTTGAGACAAATAACATCTAGACTTGAAGCTGTTGAGACGGCCTAGAGAAGAGGAATACATCTTGATGATGTTAGTGATGATGAAGAAGTTGTTACAACTAATCTTTAACTTGAAGTGGAATAAGATGATGAAAGGCTCTTGAGAGCTTTGACTCGAGTGAATTCCATACATTCTTTTGAACTTTCAAGTTACCATGGGAAGCTTGATGCAAATGCTTTGTTGGATTGGATTTCTAAGGTAGAAAGTACTTAGATTATGAAAGTACCTCTAAAGATAGAAAAGTGAGGATAGTGACTACTAAGTTGAAAGTACACGCTTCTCTTTAGTTGGAAAACTTGAAAACTATTAAACAAAGAAGAGGAAACTTGGAAAAAATCAAGACTTGGGTGATATGGTTGGTAAGTTGAAAAATAAATTCATTCATATTGATTATCAAGTTAATTTTTTGACAAGAGTACAAAAATTTGAGGTAGAAAGACAAAACCATGAACGATTATATTTAGGATTTTTAGAAGTTGGACATTAGATCTAGACATGTTGATGATGAGGTTGAAAAGGTTGCTAGATACCTAAATGGGCTGAGAACTTCAATTAAAGATGAAATCAGTTTTATGAAGATGGAAAGTATTGATGAAGCATACTTGTATGCCTTGAGGGATGAAGATGTATTCGAAAAGAAGCAAGAACATAGATAGAGGAAAGAGGTGAAAGATTTCACCAAAGTAGAGGTAGATCTTATGAAGAAAGTAGTAGATCTAATAATTCATCTCATGACAAGAGAAAAGCTAAATGGAGAGTAGATAATGCTAGCAGAGGAAGAGGTAATTATACTAGAGGTAATTCTTCTAGTTTCTCTAGGAATAATAGTAATGAAAAAAGGGAAGATAGATATTGATTTAAAGGCACTTGTTTAAGTGTGGAGAAGGACATAGAGCCTTCTAATGTGCATTTTCTAGAAAGAAATTAATTATTGATAGAAATTCTTTAATTCAAGAAGAAGCTATTGAATCTATTAATGAACTTGAAAATGGAGAGAACCTGATGATCAAAAGAACTTTGTGGAATGAGAAAATGAATGAGGAACCTATTTCAAAGAAAAGTATTTTCAAGACCAAATGTAAGATTGAAGGAAAAATTTTCAAATTAATAATATATAGTGGAAGTTCAAATAATTTGGCATCTAAAGAATTGGTTTCTAAATTGTAGTTGCAAAGATTGAAACATCCTAACCCTTATCACATTGCATGGATCAAAGATCAGCATAAGTTATTGATAAGTGAACAATGCCTTGTAAAATTCAATATTGGGATTTACTTTGATGAATTTTTGTGTGATATTATGCCTATGGATTATTGCCATTTTCTTTTGGGAATATCTTGGTAGTATGAAGGACAAGCTTGCATGATGGTAGATTGAATCAGTATATTATTTGGGCTAATAGGAAGATACAAGTCTTATTACCTTTGATAGAGAAACTTGAGGTAAATTATTATGCCATAGTAAGATTCTTCCTAGTTCAAGAAAGTCAATTTGTAAAAGACGCAAAGAAACAAAATGTTTGCTTTGATTTGATCCCTAGGAAGACTAGCAAACAAGATGAACTTGAACATGCACCTGAGGTTATATCATTGTTGATATTATTTCAAGATATTATTTCACACAATATACCTACTGGGTTACCCCTTATAAGAAGTATTAGTCATCATATGGGTCTAATACATGGAGCTAGTTTTCCTAACAAAGTACTGCATTGCTTAACACTTGTAGAGAATGAAGAATTGAATAAAAAAGTGCAATTATTTCTTGAGAAAAGTTTGATCAAATAAATTTTGAGTCCTTCTACAGTACATGTTGTATTGATACCTCAGAAGAATGGGGAATGGAGAATGTGCACTGATTCTAGAGCTATCAATAGAATAACAATTAAGTTGAGATTGTCTTTACCTGGGATGGATAACATTATGGATTACTTGAGTAGAGAAAAGTATTTTACCAAGATTTATTTGAAAAGTGGGAATCATTAGATTAGAATCAAAGAAGGAGATGAGTGGAAAACTTCTTTTAATACAAATGAAGGTTTGTATGAGTGGTCAATCATGTCTTTTGGTTTAGCTAATGCACCTAGTAATTTCATGTGATTGATGGATGAAGTTTTAAAGTAGTTTTTGGGAAAAAAAATTATTGTATATCTTGATGACATATTGATATGAAATAAGAATAAATAAGAACACATAATGCATACCAAACAAAAAGAAGAAAATTTATTGGTTAACTTGAAGAAATGTTCATGAAAGAGGAGATTGTGTACCTTAGTTTTGTGATCTTCGCTAATTGATTAAAGATATATCCTAAAAATTAAGGTATAATTGAGTGACCTACACCTATGAATGTTCAAGAAGTTAGATCATTTCAAGGCTTGGCAAGTTTCTATAGGAAGTTTATCAAAAAAATTAGTTTAGTATGTTATGTTATGATAGAGCCAATGAGAAGAAATAAAAGGGAATTTAGATGGACAAATGGATCAAAAAAAAAATTGAAATGTTGAACAAAAAGTAGAAGAATTACTTGTTCTTTCTTCACCTAATTTTACTAAAAAAATTTAAGTTGATTGTGATGCCAGTGAGAATGCAATTGGCATTGTTTTGAGTCAAGAAGGTAATCCTATATATTTCTATCATGAAAAATTAAATGATGCTAAGAGGAAATATTTATTTTATAATCAAAGGTTTTATGAAATTGTGCAAGCCTTTAAGAAGTGGAGATATGATTTTATGCCTAGAGAGTTTTTGCGGTAAACTAATCATAAAGATTTAGAGTACTTGGGAAGTCAAAATAAGTTGAATCAAAGACAAATGAAATGGGTTGAGTATATGAAGAACTTTTATTTTGTGTTGAATCATAGGAGTGAATAGCCAAATAAGGTAGCAAATTCTTTGAGAAGAACAATAATCTTATTAACATAGATGAAGGTTAAAGTACTTGTATTTTTTTGATTTGAAAAAATTGTATGAAACTTATCTTGATTTTGTAGAACCTTGGAAAGCTTCTAAAAACTACATAACAAATGAATAGGGTAAGTGAGATAACTATTTCACTCAAAAATATTTGTTATTCAAAGGAATTCAGCTAAGTATACCAAAAGGATATATGAGAGAAAAAATCACTAAAGAGAAATATAGTGGTGGACCTGCAGGACAATTTGGGATTGATAAGATAGTAAAGTTAATTTTTAAAAGATAATTTTGGTCATAGTTGTATAAGAATGTTTAGAAGATGGTAAAGAGTTTCAGAAGTTGTCAAGTAGCTAAGGGAACTAGTTAGAATGTGGGTTTGTATACATATTTACCTATTCCTAATAAACCTTGGGAAGACATCAGTATGGATTTTGTTTTTAGATTATCTAGAACTCAAAGAGGTAATGATTCTATCTTTGTGGTAGTTGATATATTTTCTAAGATGACGCATTTCATATCTTATAAAATGCATTAGATGTAGTACACATAGCATATTTATTTTTGAAATAAATTGTGAGATTACATGGATTAGCAAAGACTATTATTTCAAACAAAGATATTAAGTTTACTAGTTACTTTTGTAGGACACTTTGGAACAAGTTGAACAGTGAGATTAAGTTTAATTCTACCTTTCATCCACAAGCAGATGGGAAAAGTAAAGTTGTGAACAGAAGTTTGGTAACTTATTAAGATGCTTGGTTGAGGATAAACCTTCTAATTAGTACTTGGTTCTAGCACAAGAAAAAAATTCATACAACAATTCACTGAACAAAAGTACTAAGAAGATAGCTTTTGAGATAGCGAATGGAATGAATCCTAGAGTTACTATAGAGTTGAGGATTTTGGATATTGAAATAAAGAGCAATATTAAAATAGAATAATTTGTGTACTTCATGAAGACTTTGCATGAGGAAGTAAAAAAAATATAGATAACAATAATCAAGGATATAAGAAGAGAGAAGAAAAGAAGAGAAGACATAAAAATTTTGAGGTTAGTGATGAAGTGATGGTATACCTAAAGAAGAATAGATTTATAGTTAGCACATATATAAAGCTGAAGATGAGAAAATTCAAACCTTGTAAGATCTTGAGCAAACATAATAATGAAAATCCGTTGAAGTTGAATTTCCTAAAGACATGGATATCTCACATATATTCAACATTTTTACATCTATGAGTATTTTGAATCTAATGAAGAGGTGTTTGATAATCATGATTATCCTATGAAGAAGATAGAAGGGATTGAAAGATTCTTGGATACTAGAGTAAGAAGAAAACCAAAGGAAAAGACTTCAAGGAATACCTAGTTTAGTCATAGAATAAACTAACTGAAGACTATCCATAGATCTCTCAAGCTGACCTAGATACCCATTTGTTTGATCCAGGAGCATCTTGGATTTGTTGGCAATCTTGCATCAACCAAAAATATCTCCTTTTCATATACCAGTTATAGAAATGTAGTCTTTGTTGTTCGAGTTTTTTCTTTCTGTGCAGTTGAATTCTTAATATAGGCCTATCATGGATCAACCTCCTATGTTCATGGAACTTAACTCCATCTCACTGAAAATATATATTTCTCTTTGATTGAGGCATGCTCATTTCCTAGCACATTGAGTAATGTGCAATATTTGGCTTATGTGAGGTTCATGGGATTTTAAGAATCTCTACAACCTTGGAAACATTTTCTTGGATAATGTATGGACCTATCTTAGTGCTTGCAAATTTTATTTTACTTAATAATTTGGCCATTGATTTATCCTTTGGGATAGGACCTATATTTTGTAATAAATGCACCTACCAAACTAACTTGTGGTCTTGGTGGCTATATATATTTGAGATCTAGGATGATATTGGATATTATTGATATTAGTACAAGGAATATAAAATTATTTTGTCTTTTTAAGCCCAAGCTTCTAAGCTCAACTTGGTTGTATTTCAGTTTTGAAAGGTTATAACCAGGTAGGCCATATGTCTGGCACATTGTAAGAAGATTATCTACATTGGAATCAATATAAATGGTTTTTCTTCCTTATTTGAGTTGGCTTCCATTTTTTTACTCTATAAATCTAGTTGGTGATTTTCCTTGGTTCACTTTACCCATCCTCTCTTGTCTCACACTTGTAAACTTGTTTAGGCGGTGGCATAAGATCATATCTAACTTGTAATTGTGGCAGTTGTACAAGAAGGATTGGTTAGTTGGTTGTAAAAAGTAATAGTTTTTTATTACTAAAAAAATTTGGTTTCTTAAGGAGGATTGTTGGTGTTGGTAGATTTTTGGACCAATTTAGGTAAAAAAATAGTTGTGATCAAATCGCTTAACTTGAGGATTTAAAAACTAGCATCTTGGTAACTTGCCACCTAGAAGAATAAATCCTTGAAGACTGGCATAGATGGTGGAGGATATTAGAAATGAGATCAGGACTGAGATATGAAATGCTTTAGCTGGGGCTAGGAGAAAATCTAAGAAAGGAGATAAATTTGAGGGATTAGTTGAAGGTCTTGAGATAGCTAACATTGAGATTCCTGCTAAGAAGGAAATATTTTTTAGAGATATAGCACAAATGGATGAGAGTCATAGAATTGATGCTTCATATTTTTCTAGTTCTTTATATTCAAAGTAATTGATAGATTGAATCAATGAAATACGAGATTACCCTTAATTTTAATATTTTAAGGACCCGTAGAGAGTTAGGTTAGCATAGACCAAGTTGAAGGTTTTTGCTATCTTATGGTGGAAAGAATTACAAAAATATGGAGAAGATAATGATGAACCTAAGATAACTAGATAGAGGGGTTATAGTTTCTAGAATTAAATCTAAGTTCATACCAAAGGAATATGAACTTGAATCATTTAAGAGGTTACAAAATAAAAATAAAAATGATTTGGTAGTGAAGGAATATACTAAGGAGTTTTACAAGATGACAAGTAGGTTTCAGAACCAAGAGTCATCCAAGGAAAAGGTGGCTAGATATGTTAATGATTTGAGACTTAACATTTAGGATGGGTTAAGTATGTTTTTGATTAGATAAATAGGTTTTACAAGGATCCTAAAACCCAAGTTGAAACAAGACAAAAGGCTCAAAATAAGCAATTAAAGCCCAACCAAAGGACAAAGGCCTAACAAAAGGCCAATACATCAAATCACCAAACAAAAGGTGACCAAAGTGGCATCACGATAGCCACCAACACTAGTTTTTCCTAGGCTCTTGAAACCCAAATAATAAAGGGAAAGAAATCTCCAACCATGATGCACAACAAAGATCAATAGGCCAAAAGCCAGGGGGCAAAAAAGAACAATAGACTAGAAACAATCATGCATTTCCTTTAGATCCCTTCTTATGAGACTGTAATGCCATATCAAAAGAGGTAGAGGATGGCTTCATCTTTTTACCTTTTACTATGGTCCATCCATCCTCCACCAAACCCACCACCACCTAAAATCATAAATCAGCAACATTAGAACTACCAGAAATCCCTGAGACCAGGGAAGAGACCTCAACATGAATAACTACATCCAAAGAAGAAGACATAGGAAGAGCTGCCCTAGATGAAAAAAAAGAGGAGGGCATGACCAAATTACCATTAATAGAGGTCCTTCCAACCCCCACCAAACTAGCAGCCAACTAGCACTGAGAAACAGCAAGGCCACAACTAGACCCTGGAACCCCTGAAGCCAGGGGAAGAACTGTCACAGAGAAATTTACAGCAGGAACAGGAGAAGGAACATCTACCTAAGAAGGAGCCAGAGAGGTGGCTGCACCCAGGGCACTAGAAGAAAATTTAGCTACAACCACAGAAGGATCCAAAGGAGGATCCTCCTTCAAAACACCAAAAGACGGGACAGTAGTAACCAGAGACTGATTTGTTGCCACCAAAGGTGCCAAAGGATGATCCTTAGCCGAAGAACTAGAAATAGTTGAAGAGACCTCCACCAAAATATCCTGAAGAGAGTCATCTTCCCCTAAAGAGAGGACCTTGTGGACCGTGTAGTGATCTTCAGAGGCCCCTTTCCACTAAGAAGGGGGCAGCTTTGGCCTAGATTTACCTGCGGAGCAACCAAAAGCCATGTGACTAGTCTTGTGGCACTTACTCCAACAGAAGGGGATACCCTCATAGTCAAGAAGGATATCCCATGACCCTAAAGAGGAAGCCACAAAAATCATGTCTAGAAGTCCCTTGGAAACATCGATCTCAACCAATATGCGAGCATACGTAGTGCGATAAAACATTGGAAGAAGCCTTATCAATGTAGCAGAAAGCACCAAGGGAACTCCCCACCTCCTCCAAAATAGAATCTACCCAAAGGTGAAGGGGGGGATTTAACAACCTAACTTAGACAAGGAACGTATTAAGAGATTCTATCAATGGGTTGAAATCTTTATGCCAAGGTTTAGCCATCAAGGGAAACTTTGATTTCCAGTAGAAGACATGGTGAAGGATGGCAGCCCTATCAGCAGCAGATTCAAATTTGACAATGAACAATCCCCTAGGAAAAGGGTAGATATGGGCTATCTTTGAAATTAAGGGGTCCCATTTATGGGAAATCCAGGCATGCAAATTTGACAAAGAAGGCCAAAAACCCTTAAAGAAAAAGATAGCAGCATTGGTTGAGAAGTCAGCCAAATAGCTAGAGATCTCATCAACAGTAGAAGGTTGTAAATAAATCTTTAAAAGGTTACTAACTGCAATCAAAGACCCTGAATGCATGGTAGCATGAAGCCCTAGGTTAATAGCAGGTCCACCAAGACCAACCTCAAAGGTAGCCACATTAGCATAAGAAATGGCTGAACCACCCGCACTAGGCGAACAGAACCTTGAAGCCGAAGGGACCTCCATAGAGCCAAAAATGGGAAAAAAACTCAAACCAAAACTAGTCACTAGAATAAGAGTAGGACCCACGTTGAAGCCAAGGCCAAAACCAGGAATAGAGGCCGAGCCGGAGTCAGATCCAGGCATAGAGGCAGGATGGAAGCCAGGGGCCAAAACTGAAGCCAAAGCTTGGTGTAGGGAGCCAAGCGGGAAAAATAAAAAAGATGATGAGCTTAACAATGACACAAATTAAAACCAGTCATTAGAGAAAGAGCAGGACCCACGTTGGAGCCGAGGTCAAAACCAGGAACAGAGGCCGAGCCTGAGTCAGAACCAGGCATAGAGGCATGATCAAAGTCAGGGGCTGAAACCGAAGCCAAAGCCTGGCGTAGGGAGCCAGGCGAGAAAAATCAAAAAGATGTAGAGCCTAAAAATGACTCCATAGCTGAGAGTCCATGTAGGACTAGACATAGAGGCTAGGTCGCCCAGGGCCAAAGCCAAAGCCGAAGCCAGGCACAGGGAGCCAGGCGGGAAAAAAATTCAAAAAAATTGTAGAGCTCAGGACAATGCTCCTCATGCGGATGGGTTAAGTGTGTTGAGGGTTATACTAATTGAAGATTCTTATCTATATGCCTTAAAGGTAGAAGATAAGTTGAAGAGAAAGCAAGTCACCCCCAGACTTAGGGATAAACTAGTTATTGATAAAGGTAAATATAATCTTGTGATCGAAGAAGAACCTTGTCAAAATATAATTTAGGGTAGCAAAAAATACAATGGAGAACTCAAAAGTTCTTGTTTCAAGTGTGGAGATGTTGGTCATAGATTTTTCCAATGTTTGATTGGTTCTAGCAAAGTTATATTAGACCTAGTGGCACATGAGGAACAAACAAAAAAGGATGAACTTGTTAAAAAAGAAGTTACACTTGAGATTGGAGAATCTTTGATGTCCAAAAGATTTATATGGAGTAAGAAGGAACCAGAGCCTATCCATTTAATGTGGTTATTTTGAATTGTTTAAAAATCAAAGGCAAATGTTATAAAGTGATAATGAATGTTTGAAGTATAGATAACACTATATTTGAGGAAATGGCAAGGGACTAAGAAGACACAAGCATGTCCTTATGTGATAAGCATGTTTAAGGATGATCACAAGGTAGAAGTGAAAGAATAGTGTTTGGTTAATTTCAAAATAGGACATTACCAGGATGAGATACTTTTCAATGTGGTTAATATAAGAACTTGCCATATTTTTTGGGTATACCTTAGTAATGTGATGTTGGTCCTATTCATGATTGTTAAAGGAATTTTATTTCTATAATCAAAGATCATAGGACATTTACTTTACTTCCTTTGAAGTATGTACATATGATAGCTAAGAACCTAACCTTAGGTAATTAGTTTGTTTTGGATCAAAAGTTAACCAATCTATAGTAAGTGGCTAATAAGTATTCTAAGATTGAGCAGTTATAGAGATATTTGATGGATAGACATGAATTAGTGAACTTGAAGAGTAGTGACAACTAGATATTATTGTAGGTTATTGGAATAGATATATTAGCATCAAATGAGGAGAAAGATTTTGAGAGTGGATTGAAGGATAATGTATTGAATAATTCTAGAGGTGGAGTTTGGATTAAAGTTAAAGTGATGGTAAAGGTAGAGATAGTTGAATCAATAAGTTTGATCAAAGCATGTGTAGTGCCCACCTTGTGAGGCCTCACCCCGACCCATCATAGCATAGTTGATACATTATTATTTTGATACTCATGACTCGATATGTTGAGACAATATTGGATACACTGAACATATTATGTTATTTCATGGTGTGTGATGTTTACTTTAAGATATTTGATTTCATCATTTAATGTTTTATGAACATATATTTTGATGAAGTAAGTAAATGCAAAATTAACACTTTGATTATGCAATCTTAATGATTGAAAATATCAGTAGGACAAGATAAACAACTGATTATTTGAAAGATGAATGTTTTAATTTATGTGATTTCCCTCATATGTTATATACATATATGCATGTGATTTTCTTGAGCTATTGATGTGTGCAGGATATTTTAATCGAGAAATCTAATGAAGAAACAAAACTGAACCCTATGTACCATTTGTGGAAACCTTGTTGTTTATATTTTAATTGCATCGTGAGATATATGAATGTATCTTTCTGTAATCAGTAAATGTTAATGTTTTGTAACAATGTTTTTATAGTGTCGCTTGACACTCATGAATTGTATATGCATTCTAGCATGATAATTAGGGTTAACCAAGTAACCTAAAGCTCTAAATCAAACTAGGTCAGTGACCTTGTTGCTAATCAGTTTATAATCAAGATTAATTACCCCTAATCTGAATTAGTGTTTAATCTACATTTTGAAGGTTGTTAGTAAGTCCTAAATTTTCTTAGCTTTTGATAGGTCCCTAATTAATCCCTAAGGCCTCAAATCATGAAATCTAAGTACCAAAGGGGTATGGGTATGGGTTGGGGGCATTTTCCACCCTCCTAGCCCATTTTGTTGACTTTTATGGTCACTAAAAAACCCAACTTTTTCTTTGTTGCGAAAATTGATAGTTTTCATCATGAGTTGAATGACTTTAACTCCACCTTGAGGTTAGCCTTAGGTCTATTTGTGTTAGAAGCCTCTAGAACTTTTGGGCAAGTGGGGGAGTTATTTCTTTAAGAGATGGTTGAGTTTAGGATCTTATTTAGAGGCAATTTGGAGAGGGTTTGGGTGTTCACCCAACCTCTAGTTTTAGAGAGATTTTCATAATTGAAGTAAAAGGAGAGGAAAGAAAGCTCATCTCAAACTTGTTCATTTTCCATAACCTGATTTTTGAAGGTAGGAATACTTCACCTCTTTTTGTTTATGTTGTATTTCATGTTTTAATTTCATTGCATATGTGCGTATGTGTGTGTGTTGAGAATGTTTGGGAGGGATGGAAAGCTAGTTTTCTTAGATGTCTTCCTTTGTGTTTTGTTTTGAATTTTCAAAGGGATTGTATGGGTGTATTGGCATTACTCACCCTTGGATAGGGTAGAAGTGGCCATGTATGGGGGAAGGTCTTCAGTTGCACTCCAACAGTGTAGAGTCTCTTCTTAGGATGAGAAGAGGGAGAGAGGGTAGGGTGTTATGGGCCCCTACTTGTCAGCACAAAGTACGTATGAGTTTTTGTATGTAAGAATGGAAGAATAGAAGTTCTTGAGTTATAGCCCCGATAGGGCACCTGTTTTGATGTTGTGTCTGACATCTCTTATTGGAAAAATCCACCTTTTCCCTAGTTTGGTTCAATGTCGAACCTGTTGTGAAAACCTAGTATGGGAGTGAATGTTTGGTTTTGTCTTTATGCTATGATTGGTTGTCTCCTAGTCAATTTTTGTTCTCTCCATGATCACCGTGATGTATTGCAGAATTTGAAATGGATCCCTTGTTAAGGGCCACAAAGGAAATTCAACTTGTTATTGAAGTTCAATTATGTTGAGGAGATTTCTCTTCGGGATTGAATTCTTGTGTAAAATGTATTTGAACTTATTGTTGAAGTGGCAACGATGTCAAATTTTCTTCCTGGTTCTTTCTCGGCAGAACCTTTGAATCAAATGGTCAATAAAATAATGACTAAGTACTATCATTGCTTATGAGATTTTTGTATTTTTAGTTATATGTATGTGTATCAAAAATGAGATAAAATGATGATGTTCAATTGCAAATTTCAAGTTCAAATATGTTAAGGCAAAAACTTATGTTGTGTTTGGAACTTGATTCATTTTCGTGCTTTATAGGAGATAAAATTGCTCTTGCATTATTGTAAAAAAAACAAACTATTGAACTCTATATTTTAAACCCATTCAAAAAAAAAAAACCCTTGTTATAAGAAGAAAATACATTGCTTGGAAGAAAAATCCATACTTAGAAAATAATTTGAAAAAAAAAAAGATAACACTTAGACATAAAAATAGACTTAGAAAAAAAAAAAATCCCCCAGAGCAATATTGCTCTCTAGATTTTGTATGGGGAAAGTATTAATCCCCTCTTTTGAAACAAAGAATCTTTAAAGATTCTCCTAATTATTCCTCTTTGAATAAAATAAATTAATTAAAATTTGAATTATTATTTTTTTTTAAATGGCATAAAAACATAAAACAAACAAATATTAACCTCTACCAATTTAACTTTTTGTATTTACTCCACCCTCCATCTTCCTAGGTGCCAGCTTTTTAAAAGGGCATGATTAAGTTTTAACCAAAGTCAAATGTAATTAATAGGTGATATCACCCATGTACCTTTCCATAGAATTCACATCCCTAGTAGCCCATGTGTTTTAGCAAGGATAGCGTAGGTTTTGCAGTAACCATTTAAGAAATTGTTTTAAAAAAAAAAATTTACCCTCACCTTTTTCTAGCCGCCCAAATCACCTTACTGAGTTTGTAGTCTGGGTCAATGTATGGGGAAGGCCCCTCAGGTAGAGAGCCCCATGTATGTCAGGGTTAAGCTCTTGGGAAAGTGCATAGGCTTAAAATGGGGAGATGTGACGTGTTGGAGGGAAGTATGTGGGCTAGAGGGTAGGTTAGGATTAGTGGGGTAAGGATAATTTAGTTTTTAATCATATTAAGTTTGAAAATTTAGGTTAGTTTTAATTTATGTAAGTTTAAAAATATTAGTTAGTTTTTAGTTGTTAGTAAATTTAATTTGTATGTTTTAGATATTAAATTAGTTTTAGGTTTATTAAATTAGTTTTGGTTAGTATATTGTAAAGTTAGAATTTAGTAGTAACAAAAGTGTAGTTAGTATTAGTTCTACAATTTTTAATATTGTGCGAGTTGTGTTTAGATGATTATTAGTTTTTAGTTAAATGTATTATTTATTAATTAGTTAAATTAAGGTTAGTTATATATATATATATTTTATTATTATTATTCTTTTATTTTATTTTAATAATATAAAGAGAATGAAATTGATTTTAAAAAATGGAGAATTTGTTGTTATGTTTTAATTAAATATATCGATTATTTAATATTAGCCTTGATTTAAAAGAGGTTGTTTAGATTTGGTTTTTATTAATTAAATGGACATTCGAATCATTTAATTACATAAATTAATTGATAATTTGCTTACTTGAAGTTTTAATGATTAATGTTGATAGGAATTAAATTAATTGTAAATTATGTTCTTATTGTTCTGAGGATGTAATATTTAAAGAGCAATTAAAAATATATAATTGTTAGGTCTTTTAATTAATTGAAATTAGTTGGTTTAATTTAATTAATTGATTTAACAATGAATGTTTAAGATTAACAATCTATTCCTACTTGATTTTATCAACTAAGTTGTAATCCTTTAGTATTGATAGGTAAAAGTGTCGTTGTCTTGTAATGTACCTATGTCATAACTAAATTAAACATATCGAACTTGATGAATTTAATTATTAAACTTTTTTTTTAAAATTACGTGTGTTTTTGCCCTGTATTTCTGGCATGACATTTTGGTATCATAGCCTAGTTTCAACACTAAGAACCTAAAACCATTATGCTTCTGAACTTAAAACTAAACTTTAAATTGTGTAGGATGCTTCATGTTACCCAAAGCAACTAGCAAGGTAGAGGTCGTAGGGCGAGAGGTGGCAGAGTGGGATAGGAGGATGGACCGTTGCCGCCGCCTTTCCACCACCACTGAACCTGAATCAGGATATTTTGGATGCCCTTCAGATATTGATTGGTGTGGTTCAGCAGAGGGTACTACCTGTAGTATAGCCAAGGTAGTAGATTCATGTAGTGGAAGCAGAGGGACCCGAAGGAGGCAGAGAGAAGAGTAGGAGTCCCCCAACAAGGCAAGTAGAGGGACAGGGCAAGCATGAGGGTGAGTCAATACATCAGAGAGGACCACCACTCAATAGACCTCCTAGACATATAGGAGATGATATTAGGGAGTTGATATGACTCAGGCCACCATTCTTTATTGGTTCCACAAAGGGAGCAGTAGTAGAGGCCTAGTTACAGAGTCTTTAGCAGTGCTTTGGATTATGTCCTTATGGGAGTAATCTGAAGGAACGTCTAGCAGTCCATCAGCTAAGAGGAGATGCCTCCAATTGGTGGCATCAGGAGGAGACTATAGGAGGAGTGAGGATTGATACCCTCACATGGGAGTCATTCTTGGAGAGATTTCGGGAGAGGTACCTATCTAAGCACTTCAGACAAAAGCAGATTGAGGAATTTCATTCTCTATATCAGAGGGGTCGTATAATAGCTCAGTATGAGAGAAAGTTTCTTGAGCTCCTTCCATATGTTGAATACATGAAGGATGAGAAACTACGAGGTCATTGCTTCATTATGGACCTAAATTTCTCACTTCAGGGTCTAGTCAGTTTGGCCTTCCCTACCACCTTCAGACAGGTAGTGGAGATAGCACTAGTTGCTAAGGATACTTGGGGTAGACGGGAGTCACAAGATCGATCTCAAAACCAAAACTCTACCCAGTAGAAACCCCCTTGGAAAGGGAATCAAAACTATATAGCAAGGTCCTCTGAGGGCCAATATATAGTCTCAGCAGCAAAAACCATAGTTGTAGTAGTAGAAACCCTCACAGGCCGGGTTATCAGGGCTCCAAGCCCAAGCAGTGGTAGTCATAGCGTCCCAAGTAGGATTAGAAGGTATAGGCCCCATAGTTATAGTTAGTCAAGACTCAGTAGTCTTCCGAGGATGGATACAATGGATCTAGTAGGTCAAGAGGCCCACAACAGTCTAGATCACAAGGTGCACTATCTTATACCTAGGGACCATGCTACACTTGTTGTGGCATGGGTCATATAGCTAGAGAGTATCCACAAGGACCATCAGCTAGTGGTGAGAGAGAGGCTATGTTAGAGTTGACAGTTGGTGACATGGGTAGATCCCACAGAGTTTTTTCAATGGTTGACAACCACCAGGCTAAGCATCAAGCCATAGTTATTGAGGCTACAGGTATTATATAGGACCGTATGGTTGCAATTTTATTTGATTCTCAGGCTACTAACTCTTTTATATCTCCATATCTAGTGGAGCATTGCGGGCTAGTGGAAATTAGACAACATGTCAGTTGGGAACTAGAGTTAGCCTCAGGGGCTTGAGTGTCAATTAGTTCCATGATGCATGATTGCCAAATGTAGATTGGAGACATGTCCATGATGTCTGATCTACCCATTACCCCTCTAGGTTCTTATGATGTATTCCTTAGCATGGATTGGCTTTATGGCCATAGTGCCAAGATGGATTGTCGACATAAGAGGGTGGAATGTGTGGATGAAGATGGTATCTCTAGAGAGATCTTCGGAGTGAAGAGACCAATATCCCTTCGTGCAATTTCCGCTATGTAGCTTAGGCAGTGCATGCGAAAGGGGTGTCAATTGTTCACTATCACCATTAGTGATAGAGAGGAAGATTTAGAGGGAGAGCCATCCCTCAATGATTTTCCAATCTTGTAGGAGTTTGCAGATGTGTTTCCTTCAAAGCTCCCTAGAATGCCTCCACCTAGAGCAGTGGATTTTCATATTGACCTTGTGCCAAAAGTCAAGCCTCTATCAAGAGCACCATATAGGATGACTACTCATGAGCTTAGTGAGCTAAAGACTCAGTTGGAGGAACTCTTAGAGAAGGGGCATTTTCGACCTAGTGTGTCACCATAGGGTGCACTAGTGATCTTCTTAAAGAAGAAGGATGGATCACTGAGGTTGTGTATTGATTATCAACAGTTGAACAAAGTAACCATCAAGAACTGATATCCTCTTCCCAGAATTCATGATCTCTTTGACTAGTTGCATGGTGCCCCAGTATTTTCAAAGATTGATTTGAAGTCTGGTTATCATTAATTGAGGATTATAGATAGTGATATCCCCAAGACTGCATTCTGTACTAGGTATGGTTACTATGAGTTCACCATGGTACCATTTGGCCTCACGAATGCTCTAGATGTATTCATGAGCCTCATGAAAGGAGTATTCCATACCTTTTTGGATAAGTTTTTGGTCATTTTCCTTGATGACATTCTGATATATTCTCACGATGAGAAGGAGCATGAAGAACACCTAAGACAAGTATTACAGAGGTTAAGAGAGAATCAATTGTTTGGTAGCTTCTTGAAGTGTGAATTCTATAGACCTAAGATACATTATTTGGGTCATGTCATATCAAGTGATGGTGTCTCAGTAAACCCATTGAAGATTAGGGCCATCATGGATTGGCCAGCATCCACCAGTGTCACTGAAGTGAGGAGCTTTATGGGACTAGCAAGATATTACTGATGCTTCATTGCAGGATTCTCTAGATTGGCACACCCAATCACATCTCTTTAGAAAAAGGGGAAGAAATACAAGTGGATAGAGAAGTGTGATAAAGCTTTTCAAGAGCTCAAGAGAGCCCTCACGAGTGCACCAATTCTTGCAGTACTAAATCCTTTTGCAGATTTTGTAGTGTGCACAAATGCATCTTTGGATGGTATAGGGGTAGTCCTTATGCAGGAAGGATGACCTATTTTCTTTGAGTCTAGGAATTTGAAGACTCATGAAATCAATTACCCTACTCATGACCTAGAGCTTGTGGCAGTGGTTCATGCTTTCGTGAGGTGGCAACACTTCCTTCTAGGTCATAGATTTGAGCTTCATTCTGACCACCAGAGCTTGCAGTACATATTTACACAGCCGAACCTTAATGGTAGGCAAATGTGGATGGAGTTCCTCTGTGAGTATGATTTTGATGTTCATTACATTAAGGGAAGGTGAATATGGTTGCAGATTCCTTAAGTAGAAGGCATCATGAGCTTTCATTTGTGACTACTTGCACTAACTTGAGAGAGTAGATCCTATAGCACTTGCCAGCAGATGAGCTTTATGCAGAAGTTAGTCAGATAGTGCATTCTCAAAGACCCTTGGAAGGGAAGTATTCAGAGTATTCCTTAGAGTCTAATGGAATTTTGTGTCATAGAGGATGTATGTATGTACCTTCCATTGGGGGTTTGTGCAAGCTCATTATACTTGAAGCTCATAGAGCACCTTATGCAGTGCACCCTGATATTAAGAAGTTACATGCAGATCTAAGGTAGTCGTATCACTAGCCAGGCATGAGAGTCTAGATTGCTAATATAGTTGCAAGATGCCTCAAGTGTCAGAGGGTGAAGGCAGAGCACCGTCATCCTAGTGGGCTTCTTCAACCTCATGAGATTGCAGAGTGGAAGTGGGATGCTATATCTATGAATTTTATTGTTGGTTTCCCCATGTCATCTCACCCCCATAATGCCATTTTGGTGATAGTTGACATGTTGACCAAGGTTTCCCATTTCTCACCCTTGCGTACTACATACATAACATGAGACATAGCTAAGGTATTCTTGCAAGATATTGTCAGACTTCATGGTGTTCCCTATAAGATCATCTCTGATAGAGACTCATTGTTCACTTCATCCTTTTGGAGAGAGTTGTTCGTAGCTTTGGGCACTAGGCTCAATTCCAATATAGCGTACCATCCTTAGACCAATGGTCATATTGAGTGAGTAAATCAGGTTCTGGAGGACATGTTACATATGTACGAGATGGACCATCAAGTCAAATGGGAGGAATACCTACACCTTATCGAGTTTTCCTATAACAATGGGCACCATTCCTCCATAGGTATGCTACCTTATGAGACCTTTTATGGAAGACCTTACAGAACACCCTTGAGTTGGGATAGGATCAAGGATCGAGTATCTATTGGTCCTCAATTAGTAAAAGAGATGGAATAGCAAGTGACCTTGATTAGACAACACCTGAGAGAGGCACAAGATAGGCAGAAAAAGTATGCTGATGCAAAGAGGATAGATTGAGATTATCAGGTCGATGATAGAGTCTTCTTAAGGGTGCGACTTCACAAGAGTCCAATTTGATTCAAAAAGGGCTCTAAGTTGGCACTCCAGTTTGTTGGACCATTCAAGATCCTAGAGAGGATAGGACCAGTTGCATATTGTTTAGCTTTGCCACCTAGCCTATCATGCATCCACAATGTGTTTCACATTTTAGTACTTAGAGGACACATTTATGATGCGTCTTATATTATAGATTGGGATGCTTTGCAGGTGGAGTCGGATAGGGAGCTAGGGCAAGAGCCTATCCATATTATTGCCCAATGGACCCTAAGTCTTCAAGGCTGAGAGCTAGACTAGGTTAGGGTCCAGTGGGATTGTTACAATGAGGTCATGGCTTCATGGGAGGATGCAACACAAATGCAATCTCAGTACCCTTATCTTTTTAAAGAACTCCAAAAGGAAGTTCATGCCTAGTGGGGGAGGATGTGAGGCCTCACCCCAACCCATCGTAGCATAGTTGATACATTATTATTTTGATACTCATGACTCGATATGTTGAGACACTATCAGATACACTAAACATATTATGTTATTTAATGTTGTGTGATGTTTACTTTCAGATATTTCATTTTGTCATTTAATGTTTTATGAACATGTATTTTGATGAAGTAAGTAAATGTAGAATTAACACTTTGATTATGCAGTCTTAATGATTGAAAATATGAGTAGAATGAGATAGACAACTGATTATTTGAAAGATGAATGTTTTAATTTATGTGATTTCCCTGATATGTTATATACATATATGCATGTGATTTTCTTGAGCTACTGATGTGTGCAATGAGTGTGTAGGATATTTTAATCGAGAAATCTAATGAAGAAACAAAACTGAACCCTATGTACTATTTGTGGAAACCTTTTTGTTTATATTTTAATTGTATCGTGAGATGTATGAATGTATCTTTTTGTAATCAGTAAATGTTAATGTTTTGTAATAGTGTTTTTATAGCATCGCTTGACACTTGTGAACTGCATATGCATTCTAGCATGATAATTAGGGTTAACTAAGTAACCTAAAGGTCTAAGTTAGACTAAGTTAGTGACCTTATTGCTAATCAGTTTATAATCAAGATTAACTACCCCTAATCTGGATTAGTGTTTAATTTGCATTTTGAAGGTTGTTAGTAAGTCCTAAATTTTTCTAGCTTTTGATAGTTCCCTAATTAATCCCTAAGACCTCAAATCATGAAATCTAAGTACCCAAGGGATATGGGTATGAATTGGGGGCATCTTCCACCCCCCTAGCCCCTTTTGTTGACTTTTATGGTCACTCAAAAACCCAATTTTTGCTTTGTTGCAAAAATTGATAGTTTTCATCATGAGTTGAATGACTTTAACTCCACATTGAGGTTAGCCTTAGGTCTAGTTTAGTTAGAAGCCTCTAGAACTTTTGGGCAAGTGGGGGAGTTATTTCTTTTAGAGGTGGTTGAGTTTAGGATCTTATTTAGAGGCAATTTGGAGAGGGTTTGGGTGTTCACCCAACCTCTAGTTTTAGAGGGATTTTCATAATTGAAGAAGAAGGAGAGGAAAGCAAGCTCATCTCAAACTTGTTCATTTTGCATAACTTGATTTTTGAAGGTAGGAATACTTCACCTCTTTTTTTTCATGTTGTGTTTCATGTTTCAGTTTTATTGCATATGTATGTATGTGTGTGTGTTGAGAATGTTTGGGAGGGATGGGAAACAAGTTTTCTTAGATGTCTTCCTTTGTGTTTTGTTTTGAATTTTTGAAGGGATTGTATGGGTGTATTGGCATTACTCACCCTCAAATAGGGTAGAAGTGGCCATGTATGGGGCAAGGTCTTCAGTTGGACTAACAGTGTAGAGTTGTGAGGCCTCGCCCTGACCCCTCATAGCATAGTGATACCTTATTATTATTTTGATACTCACGACTCGAGATGTCAGGACATTTTCTGATGCTTTGAACATATTATATTATTTCATGTTGTGTGATGTTTACTTTTAGATATTTGAGTTCATCATTTAATGCTTTATGAACATGTATGTTGACGAAATAAGTAAATGCAAAATTAACACATTGATTATGGAATTTTTATGATTAAGGATATAAGTAGGATGAAAAATACCCTGATTGATTTTAAGATGTATGTTTCAATTTATGTGATTTCTGATACATATATATACATATGTGCATGTAATTTTATGGGACTACTAAAGTGTGCAATGAGTGTGCAGGATATTTAGCTGAGAAACACGACGGAGGAACATAACTGATCCCTATGTGCTAATTTTGGAAACCTTGTTCTTTGTGACTAAATTAATTGTGAGATGTATGTATATGTATATTTTTGTGATCAGTAAATGTTAATGTTTGTAACTATATTCTTATAGTGTCACTTGACACTCATGAATTGTTTATGCTTTTTAGGGTGCTAGTTAGGGTTAGCTGTGTAACCTTTGGACCTAAGTCAGATTAAGTTAGTGTCTTTTTACTAATTTTTCTCTTAATCGAGTTTAGTCACCCGTAATCTAGATTAGTGCTTAATCTGCATTTTTTTAGAGTTGTTAGATGATCCTAAATTTTTCCTAGCTTTTTTTTGGTTCCAAATCTATTCCTAAGGCTTTAAAACATGAAATATTTATACCCAAGGGGTATGGGTATGGGTTGGGGGTATTTTCCAACCCTTAAGCCCCTTTTATTGACTTTTGAGGTCACTCAAAAAGTCTATTTTTTCCTTTGTGCGAAAATTGACCATGGCTACCATGAGTTGCATCACCTCAACTCCACTTAGTGGTTAACCTTGGTATGGGTTGAGTTAGAAACTTCTAGATTTGTAGGTGGGTGGGAGAAGTAATTGCCCTTTTTGGTGATTGAGTTTGAGAATTATTTAGAGGCCTTTCTTGGAGTAGTTTTGGTTGTTACCCAATCTCTACTTTTAGAGAGGAGTCTTGGAAGATTGAAGGCAAGGAAGGGAAAAGCTCTACTCAAATTGTTCATTTTCCATTACCTCTTTGTGAAGGTAGGAGTTCTTCATCTCCCTTGTTCAGATTTTCATGCTTATTTCATGTTTATGCTACTTTGTTGTTGTTTGGATGCTTGTATGTATGTTGGATATGTTGGGAAGTATTGAAAACCATGTTCTTGAATGCTTTTCTTTCATGTTTATGTTTGAATTTTGAAGTTTTCTTGTATGGGTGTTTTGGTTTTACTCACCCTTGGAGAGGGCAGAAGTGGCCAATTTCAGGAAAGGTCCTTTTAGTTGGACTCCAACAGTGTAGAGTCTCTTCTCAGGATGAGAAGAGGAAGAGAGGGTAGGGTGTTATGGGCCCCTACCTATCAGCACAAACCACGTATGAGTTTTGGCATGTAAGAATGGAAGAATAGAAGTTCTTGATTTATAGCCCCTATTGGGCACCTAGTTTGATGTTGTGTCTGACATGTCCTGTTGGAAAAATCTACCTTTCCCTAGTTTTGATTCATTGTGAATCCTATTGTGAAAACCTAGTATGAATATGCATGTTTGTTTTGTCTTTTGGTCATGCTTGTTGACACTCGATTAGATTTTGTTCTCTCCACGATCTTAGCAATGTGTTGCAGAAAATGATATTGATCCCTTGATAAGGGACTTGAAGGGAATTTATTTTATTGTTGAAAATTTGAGATTGGAATCCTATGTAATTTGTATTTCAAAACCTTGTTGTAATGACAACGACATCGAGTTTTCTTCCTGGTTCTTTCCCGACTGAGCCTTTGAATCAGGTTTGCCAATAAAATGGTGATTGAGTATAATTCCTTATCAAGTGATTTAATCATAATTTTCAATTAGATGGATGCACATCAAAAATAAGGTGAAATGATGATGGTTTAATTAAGAAAAATTTTCAATTTTCCTTATATGTTAAAAATGAAAATTATGTTAAGGAAAGAAGAATGGATATGGGTGATATTACAATTCAAGTTTGTACTTATTAGGAGATCAAATAAATCTTCTATTATTGTGACACAAACTATTAAATCCATTCAATAAAATATCCCTTTTGTCAAAAAAAAATATAGTGGCTTGAAAATGTATACTTAGAAAAATTATGACTTCAAAAAAAAAAAATTGCTCCAAAGAGTAAAAACTCTCTAGTTTTTGTATGGAGAACAAATTTATTCCCCTCATTGTAATAGAGAATCTTCAAAGGATTCCTTTTTTATATTTTGGTTGAAAAATATATTTAAATTAACCAAATTATAAATAAATATAACAATGCAAAAATAAACTTTTAACATATTAAACTATCCTAAATATCCTAAGTCTACCCATATAACTTTATGTCTTTAATGCTTACCCATTTCCCTTTTTGGGCGCAGCTCTTTGTATGGGCTTGATAGGACTTATGTTTAAAAATAATAATAATAATAAAAACAAAGTCAAAAAAATTGATGATGAGGGTGATGTCACCCTGTCCCCTCATCCCATCCATGTGTAGGGGTAAGGCTTTCTTGGAAAGCGGTGGCCTCATTTTACATTTGTATTGGGGTGCATTAAATTGAAAATGCATTAAAGTTTTATTACTTTTTCTCCCCACCCTCAATTCCCTTGGTCGCCTATGTTTGCACCTACTTTGCTTGGGGCAGAGCATTGTACAAAGGATAGCACTTGGGATGCGCATGTCCTTCGAGGTCAGCGCCTTGGGAGTAGGGTTAAGGTTGAGTTTGGGGGGGGGGGGGGGTGGAAGTGTTAGTATAGGTTAGTGTTAGGTGTTAGAAAGTAGGTTAGTGTTAGTATTAGTGTTAAGTTTAGTATATGTTATGTTATGTTAGTTAGTTTTTTTTTTTTTGTTATTTGTTAATAGTTTTAGTTAGTTAGTTTTAAATTTAAATAAGATTAGATTGTGCTAGTTATGTGATGATTAGTTTAATTTATTAAAGTTTAAAGTTAGTCATATTTAGTTAGTGGGTATTAGATTTAGTAAGTTTAGTTCTAAATTAATATAGTTGTTTAATTATTTTAGGAAGTTTTAATTTAATGATTAGTTAAATTTAGTTAGTTGTTATTTAGTTATATTTAAATTTAATAAGATTTAGTTAATGTTATTTGGAGTAGTATTAGTCAATGAGTATTTTATTTATGTTGTCTTAGATTTTCATTTTTCTTTGTAAAGTTAGTTTATGTTTTTAGTCGGTGTTCTAAATATTTATTTAAATGTAATTTTGTTAATTGAGAATTGGTTAGTAATTGTTAAAAGTAGTTTCTAATTAAAGAAATTTAAATTAAGTATTATTATGTAGTAACGTAACAATGTTGATATCATTTTAATAACGATAGTTCAAATCTTAAGGATGCATTCATCCACAAGCTTATAAACTTAAGATGAAATGTAGAGACCCTTTACTTAAACCGTGATCACAACCATATCAAACTTAGAGCATTCTAATTATTAATTTTTTTTTAAAAATTGTATTTTTGCCTCATAGTTTGGGCATGACAAGATTCTCTTCTTAGGACAAGAAGAGGGAGAGAGGGTAGGGTGTTATTGGCCCCTACCTATCAACACAAAACACGTATGATTTTTGGCATGTAAGAATGGAAGAATGAAAGTTCTTGAGTTATAGCCCCGATAGGGCACCTATTTTGGTGTGTGTCTAACATCTCTTGTTGGAAGAATCATCCTTTTCCCTAATTTGGTTCAATGTTGAACCTATTGTGAAAACCCGATATGGGAGTGAATTTTTGTTTTTTTCTTTATTTTATGATTGGTTGTCTCTTGGTCAGTTTTCGTTCTCTCCATGATCACCATGATGTATTGTAGAATTTGAAATGGATCCCTCATTAAGGGCCAAGAAGGAAATTCAACTTGTTATTGAAGTTCAGTTATGTTGAGAAGATTTCTCCTTGAGATTGAATTCATGTGTAAAATGTATTCAAACTTATTCTTGAAGTGGCAATGATGTTGGGTTTTCTTCCTGGTTCTTTCCCAATGAAGCCTTTGAATCAGGTGGTCAATAAAATAATGATTGAGTAATATCATTGCTTATTAGATTTTCGTATTTTCAGTTATATGTATGTGTATCAAAAATGAGATAGAATGATGATATTCAATTATGCAATTTCAAGTTTAAATATGTTAAGGCAAAAAATTATGTTGTGTTTGAAACTTGACTCATTTTCGTGCTTTATAGGAGATAAAATTGCTCTTGCATTATTGTAAAAAAAACAAACTATTGAACTCTATGTTTTAAACCCATTCAAAAAAAAAAAACCCTTGTTATAAGAAGAAAATACATTGCTTGGAAGAAAAATCCATACTTAGAAAATAATTTGAAAAAAATATATATAACACTTAGACACAAAAATAGACTTAGAAAGAAAAAAAATCCCCAAGAGCAATATTGCTCTCTAGATTTTGTATGGGGAAAGTATTAATCCCCTCTTTTGAAACAGAGAATCTTTAAAGATTTTCCTAATTATTCCTCTTTGAATAAAATAAATTAAAATTTGAATAAATAATTTTTTTTTTAAATGGCATAAAAACATAAAACAAACAAATATCAACCTCTACCAATTTAACTTTTTGTATTTACTCCACCCTCCATCTTCCTAGGCACTAGCTTTTAAAAAGGGCATGATTAAGTTTTAACCAAAGTCAAATGCAATTAATAGGTTATATCACCCATGTACCCTTCCATAGAATTCACAACCCTAGTAGCCCATTTTTTTTAGCAAGGATAGTGTAGGTTTTGAAGTAACCATTTAAGAAATTGTTTTTTAAAAAAAACTTTACCTTCACCTTTTTCTAGCCGCCCAAATCACTTTACTGAGTCTACAGTTTGGGTCGATGTATGGGGAAGGCCCCTCAGGTAGAGAGCCCCACGTATGGTAGGGTTAAGCACTTGGGAAAGTGCATAGCCTTAAAATGGGGAGATGTGATGTGTTGGAGGGAAGTATGTGGGCTAGGGGGTAGGTTAGGATTAGTGGGTTTAGGATAATTTAGTTTTTAATCATATTAAGTTTGAAAATTTAGGTTAGTTTTAATTTATGTAAGTTTAAAAATATTAGTTAGTTTTTAGTTGATAGTAAATTTAATTTGTATTTTTTAGGTATTAAATTAGTTTTAGTTTTATTAAATTAGTTTTAGTTAATATATTGTAAAGTTAGAATTTAGCAGTAACGAAAGTGTAGTTAGTATTAGTTCTACAATTTTTAATATTGTGCGAGTTGTGTTTAGATGATTATTAGTTTTTAGTTAAATGTATTATTTATTAATTAGTTAAATTAAGGCTAACATATTATTATTTATTATTATTATTATTCTCTTTTTTTTTTTACTAATATAAAGAGAATGAAATTGATTTTTTTTAAATGGAGAATTTGTTGTTATGTTTTAATTAACTATATCGATTATTTAATATTAGCCTTGATTTAAAAGAGGTTTTTTAGATTTGGTTTTTATTAATTAAATGGATATTCAAATCATTTAATTACATAAATTAATTGATAATTTGCTTACTTGAAGTTTTAATGATTAATGTTGATAGGAATTAAATTAATTGTAAATTATGTTCTTATTGTTCTAAGGATGTAATATTTAAAGAGTAATTAAAAATATTAAAGTGTTAGGCCTTTTAATTAATTGAACTTAGTTGGTTTAATTTAATTAATTGATTTAACAATGAATGTTTAAGATTAACAATCTATTCCTACTTGATGTTATCAACTGAGTTGTAATCCTTTAGTATTGTTAGGTAAACGTGTTGTCTTGTAATGTACCTTTGTCATAACTAAATTAAACATATTGAACTTGATGAATTTAATTATTACACTTTTTAAAAAAATTACATGTGTTTTTGCCCTGTATTTCGGGCATGACACACCTATAGTTTGCTTTTCCATTATATTTACCAAACTCATTTATGCCTATTTCATGGATGTGTTAGTTTCAAGAATATTATTTCATAATTTATACTAGAGATATATCAATAAAGAATTACTTAGTTGACTATATTTCATGTGTTGTTTAATTATTATGATTACTAGCGTATTAATGATGCTTTGATGATGATTACTTCATCTTTGTAATGATGCATTATTTTATATGAGCATTTGGTGCTTGACTTATAATTATTATAGCACTTACCCCATACTTGCATGTGTATGGTGCATGTGTCAATTTTGTTTTTCTATTTGTCATGTTTTATGTGGTTAAGGGAGTTAGTTGTAGTCACCTGCTAGTCGGGATCTACACAATGTACCACTCCCTACCATTGCTTGTTTAGTTTAGATATATTTATATACATGTACATGCTCATCTTTTATGCAGAATGTAGGTACCAAGCATCAACTTCCTTGAATTTGCTAGGATAAGCGTGCCCTATCACACTAGTACATTTGGGTTCATTTTTCAACCTTTATTGGTCAAATTTTTGACCCAATTTTCAACCAAAATTTGACCAAATTTGACCAAATCATTAGTCGATATTTTTATGGTCAAAATTTTGACCAATCTATTAGTTGAAAACCTTCCAAAACCATTGTCTAAGTTCAGTCAAGAATTGGTCAAAATTTTGACCAACAAAGGTAGAAAAAAATTCAGGCGTTGGTGGAAATTTCGACCAACAAAGGTAGAAAAAATTTAGGTGTTGGTAGAAATTTCAACCAACAAAGGTAGAAAAAAATTTAGGCATTGGTGGAAATTTTGACCAACAAAGGTAGAAAAAGATTTAGGCGTTGGTGGAAATTTTGACCAACAAAGGTAGGAAAAAATTTAGGCATTGGTGGAAATTTTGACCAATGAAGGTGGAAATTTCCACCAATAGCTAGGTGTAAATTTTTTTCAGGCATTCTATAAAACAGTTCACATGCCTTACCTATGATATGACATTTTGCATGCATCCTACACTCTCTCATCTAGTTGATGATGGATTACGTAGAGTGATCTAAAACCATGATTCTTAAAAACACACACAATCAAATCCAAAATGAACTTGCATTACAAATGGATTGTGGAAACCTAATATTGTTAATTTTGCATGCATGTCTACCAGGACAAATATATGTTTAAGTTGTGATTGTCCTGGTAGACATGCATGCAATTTTACCAATATCAGATTTCCACAATCCATTTGTAGTGCAAGTTCATTTTGGATTTGATTGTGTGTGTTTTAGCATCATGGTTTCAGATCACTCTGCGTAATCCATCATCAACCGGATGAGAGAGAGTGCAGGATGCATGCAAAATGTCATATTATACGCAAGGCATGTGAACTGTTTTATAGAATGCCTGAAAAACATTAAGAGTAACTAATATGAAGAATATATAATTAGTTATATGATTGCGACAAATCATGTACATTGTATGAAGGCAGTCCATGGCTGACAAGGCCCACCAAAAGATAAAACATATGATAAAAATAATTATTTTCATCTTTTGAACATATGGGGTACACATAACATGACTTATTATTGCACAATTCAACTAAGTTCAGTTAATTTCCACAGGGATTGTCTCCATTTAATGGTGAACATTTTGCCACATTTCAAGCCTTTTGATTATATAAAGAAATGGATAGCATGAAAAGTATAAGTAATGTCAAGCCATTTATTTACTTGATATATAATGTGAATAGAACTATTATGTTGCTCAATAACAACCACCAAATAAAATTATCATCATTTACCCAAAAAGGGATGGATGGAATGTCAGAACCGACCTCCAACTAACTACTATCGTCATCCCTCTATATTATAAGTTATAGTGGTGCTCTAGATTTTCTCTATTCCATCATACACTTACATATCATACACTTTACCATAGTCCATATCAACAAGGTTAGAGAGATCAATTTCATTTGACTGGTATGTGGAAGACCTTGATGTTGAGAAGTTGTGTGATTCACGTGCAGTGGAAGGTGTTTTGGCCCCTTGGAAGGAAGCTTCATCTCTTTTACCGGCTTCTTTATTTTTACTTGGAGAAGCATATTGCTTTGAATTGTCCCCATGGCTCCTTGCAGATGATGCCAAGAGTGTCCTTGCTACTTTCTTCTACCATAACATAATGTTCACAAAGTGTTAGAATTGTCTCTAGATGAAAAGAAACTATAGAGGTTTAATTGACATGTGATCTTAGTTAATGTAGAAGATAGATTATGAAATATCATCTGAAATGTTGATACAAAAGTCTTCCTAAAACAAAAATGTAAACCATATCAATTAGAAAACAAAAATGTAAACCATATCAATCCTAAAAATGATTTATATCATTAATCAATGTAAAAGAGAGTAGAAAGAAATCATAACTGATACTTGAAATGTGAACATTGTAGGCATTTGATCCTTTGAAATGAACATGTTCTCCTGATGAAGGCTTAAACTAGTTTGGATCCCTACAAAAACACATGACATGTAATTGAATGGATAAAAATTTATGGTACAAGCACTTGAAACACTTAGACTGGATACTGTAGCTCAAGTGCCAAGGTCTTGAAAAATGCTGAACACATTTACTTATTGGTGAAGTTTATATGAAACATCAAGCAAAAGTTTGTTATATGGTGCAACACATTCACTCAAAGCCAATGATCCAGCTAAAATCATCTATTTAGCAAGAAAAACTCTTTACTATTTTTCCCATTGTTCTTTGCACCATCAAGTTTTATTTTAACTATTCTATGTGGAAAAAATGTAATCTGGAGAACAGTTTTTGTTCTACCAACAGGTTCCATATAAAAAAATGTCAAGGATTTTATATTATTCCAATCTAAACTGATTAGAAATTTTACCACAAAATTTTGCAGATCTATCTTCGACCAGGTGGAAGCTATGTAATAGACCAGTTAGAGCTAAAGCAAGTTGCCATATTAAGATGTTGAGGAAGATGTTGTACTTCTATCACTAGGAGCTTGTGTGTCTTCCTCATTACATGCTTGGGCTAAATATGTGTCTGTAGAATCACATGTCTCACCTATTAAAAAAATATAGTACATCAACATGGAAAGAAGGCTTCCATCTTCTAACAATGCATTTAATGAATTGAACATCTCAATTGCAACCAACATAGTTTTGAGGGCTATGTCCCAAATGATCTAGCTAGAATTGTGTTCCAGACCCAGATGTTGCAAATAACAACCTATGATGCCTTCATTTGTACACAATGTCTTTCTAGTTTCTTTCTACTCACACGCCCATTTCATTTCATATGATCATTTGAAAATTGTGTCACTCTAAGCTCTCAATTGTTTCCTCTTAATTGATCATCTGATAACTATTGAATGAGAGCTTTGGGATAAGCTATAGGCATCCATCAAAGCATAAAGGATTTTGTCAGATGGTGTAGATGAAGTAGTAGCATTTTCCTTGGGAGACATGCTTGCAAAATGGAAGCATAGATAAGTCATGTGAACTGTTTGACAGGATGCCTGAATGTAATGTGGTCATCAAAAGTCATGGTTGCTCGATATGCACAAAATAGATATATTGAGAGAATATATTTGTTTAAATTGAAACTACTTTGGTAGACATGCATGAAAAATGTGGAATCCTAGACAAATAGTTCAATTGAATCCTCCTCCTGGAGGAAGGCTACACAAATACATAGTTCAATTGAATGGTCTATAGATACCATCAGGATCAACATTTTGAACAATCCATCAGGATCCTATTATGTATTGGCCACTATTCCTAGATGATTTTTTGTCATATGTGTCATGTTTTTGGCATCACATCTCACCACACTTATCATTGTATAAAGTTTTATGTCTCTACCAGTAGGCATATTCAACTTGCAATAAGTTTGTGACAGCTAATATTGAAAATCTCTTACTGCAGTTTTGAAATAAAAGCTCTACTAAGTAGCAAACAACATTTCATCCATCTTTTATATAATATTGAGCACCACATTTATCATATGTGTTTTATATCTCAAGGATCTTAACTAGACTAGTATTGGGTTGCTGATGGCCTAATACTACCTTGTTAAGATCCTCAAGACAAGACACATCGACTCTGAGTAGAAAGTATCCTAATAAATTCAAATTAAGTGTGGAATAATTAGAAAATCTAGCATTCAAGTATTAAAAGGGAATGGAATAAAATATTTAATTTCTTACCAGTTCATGTTTTCTGATTCTACATTGTTCTTTAAAATCCATTTTTCTACTGTCTCACAATCAACTAGACGATGACCTTCCCCAGAGCACTAAAGAGGTTTCAGTCAAAATTTTAAACTATTTAAGTTTCAATACAATATATTAAAATCAAGAATAATTTGTTGGAAAAGAAAAGCACCTGCCAGAAGGACTATTACTAAGTAGAATATAACAAAACTTACATTATAGCAAAAGTTGTGTGAACATTTACAAGTGATATCATAGCACCCACTTCCAATTATGAAGTCAACACCATACTCACAGCCAGGAGCTGGACACCATTTGGTCTACAAGTACATCCAAACAATAGTTTTAAGAAAATTACTTATTTCATACTCTCTACTAACCCAAAAAAATACTTCGAAGATGGAATAAAGATAAATCTATTAATAACAAACACAAGACCACAATGCTGAGAAAGTTCTAAATTGATAAACAATAAAAAATTTAGCACAAAAGGAATGGATACTCTATATTATGTAAACAACCAAGAATAGAAACTCTGTATATGCTCATATGTGTTCCTCTATAACATCCTATCAAATAAGATTATGTAAAAGCAATTATTTCTACATATGCTCATACGTGTTCCTTTATAACATCCTATCAATTTTATATTATTATAAAATTATCAAAAGCAATTATTTCTACATAGCAACGTGTGATTGGCAAAAATATAAACTTCATTACAGAAAACTTATATCCAAATTGCATCCCATTAAGACAAACTGCATATGAAATTATGCATTAAATTAAACATCAAAAACATGTGATTTTAAAAGTACATACCTTCAAGAACTCAATGAACTTGGTTACATATTCAGATGAGGCCATGTCATAGTTGTAGAAGTCATACACAATTAGTGTCACAACTGCTAAGTAAATGAGCTACAAGGAAGCCAAAAATCAATACTACTCAATACAATGTCTAGAAAAAAATGCAAGAATTGACCCATAGTCAAAATCTAGTTGAGGCACAATAAAAAAGAAAGACATATGCCAATAGCTTATCCCATTAACATAGCTGCCAATAGCTTCCATTAACATATGCTTAAAGTGCAAGTGAAATGAAACACAATTAAAAACATTAAAACCACCAAAACTCTACTTTTATTATCAATATTGTAGAGACACGAGAGCATGACTTGAGGAGAAAACTCCCCACTTGTGAACAATACATTTCAAAAAATGATAACCAAGACATCTAAATGAACAATACTAAGCCATAGGCTTCTTTCCCAACTTCATGTTTAATTGAGGATAATAGAAAATCAAAAGCTTATGATGGTAACTTGTATGGTCTCAACAAACATCACTTCATGGACAGAGACTGAAACAATTGATAGTCAAGGAAAATTAAAAATAATTAAAAATAGGTGAATATCAGCTCACTTACCTCAACTTCTGGTAACTGAACACCCAAGATATTTGTGACGTGATTTTTAAACAATGCAAACTTGGGTTCAAAAGTTTTTGCAGCCATTCCTTCATCGATGCCAAAATCATCTATCCTATATCAGAGTTCCCATGGGATTGTAACTTTAGAATAAGTGATTTAATAGTGAAGAATGCTTCAACATGGAAAAAGAATTTTCAAATAATAACAGTGCACATACATTACATCAACTAAAAAAGATTTAATATTATAAAGCTAGATCACTGTAGAAAACATAAGAAATTAATAAGATCGTTTAGGCTATCTTGTAAAGACTACCCTCAAACTATTCTTGATTAATTATACACACAGATATCTTAACCAGTTGTGGATGAATCCTATATTGCTATAAAATGATTAGGCTGCCCTAAAATTGTTCTTGATTACTTACACACACAAATACCTTAACTAGTTGTGGATAATACCTTAATGCAAAGTCACAACTCACTTCTTGGGACTAGCACAGCATCCTTTGATCATGATATAATCATCCTTCACAATACCATAGTGAGGAAATCCACCCATTGGAGTGATATCCTTCTCAGTCCAGTCAAAGTCAGTGATTGCAGTTTGAGATTCCCAGTCTCGCTTGCCCATCTTATAGATCTTCTAATTCATTTCAGTACAATGATGGTATCCATTCTGCCCAGCCCTAGCAATAGTAAAGGAAACTCTAGTAGGATGCCAAGCACCAATACAAGCAACCTTTTGCAAACCTCTATGTATTTTACGAGGCAACCTTGTTACACCCCACCTAGTTACAACACCTTCATACCCTTTGCCCTTTGTAAGACCAATAACATCAATCATTTTATCTTTCTAGAAAAGAGCATCAATGGGTACCTCCTTCTCAAAAAAGTTGTATGCATAATCTACTTTTTATGGGATTGTTCCACCATTTACTTGGATTTCCATCAGGTGAGCCTTCTTCTACTTCAACCCTTTCATCTTCTTCACCTGCAAAATAATGTAAATATGAAAATACTACCTATACGAATAGCATTTCTGAATCAATTAAAAATATTGAGTCACTTTCCATGATCAGATCCAGATTGTTACACATTATAACCCAAGCATCTGCTTCTAAAATTGAAAGCTCTCTAAATGAAAAGCTTGGCATAAACTATTGATCCGTCCAAGTCAAGACTATTGTTTTCACAAAACCCTCCATGTAAGAAATTTGTATTAGTATTGTCAAAAAAATTTCAAAAAAAAACACCAATCTTGGGATCTAGAGAGACATACCATTGCCAGCAATAAAGGTGCAAGCTATTCTACATGTCATTTGAGAAAATGGGCATTCACCAAAAAATGTTTTTTATTTGTTAAAACGTATGTTTAATAAGAACATAAGATAAACTATTTAAATGTTGCAGGTTACTGAAGTGCTTCACTAATTCCTAGATGAGGATAGTCTTTTTTGGTTTGAGGATCATAAATTGAATGACTCATCTGTTGTTACTAATTTCCAATGTGTACCTGCACATAGGATCCTTTGTTGGTTGCATATTGATCTGCTTGGATCTGAGTGACCAAGTATTGAAGCAAAGTGTCTGTGGTATCACAGATTTGAGACATAGTGAGAAGTCTCATTGTGGACCTAAGTTCATGTGGCTAGAATTTGTTTCCAGATCTATTTTATATCCTGTTGTACATTTTGACATACGGAGTTGGACATCCAAAGTTACCCTAAAAAGGTTTTAAATCCATAAAGCTATGAAAGTTTGCAAGTTTATATGATGCTTGAACAACAAAGCAGGGGTTGTGTCGTCCAAAAGTATGCAGAGTTGTATTTAAACAAGAAAATTATTGCAAATTTTGATCCGAACCAACTTCTTTCTACAATGAATAAACTGAACTATATATTTCTGAAAAATGAAGACAAATCCATTAACTTAGCATGATTAAGATTCATGATAAATAGCAGAATCATTTGTTTTGACTCAAATCACACAACACTAATCATTCTGTTTCTTTGAAGACCTGACACTAAAAATCATAAAATTGAAACAAAATTGCAACTAACTAGTCCTAATCTAAGCATAAGATTATATAGTACAACAGGAAGAGGAGAGAAGATAATGCAAACTAAGGCCAACAATCTTGAATTTCTTGCACTCTAGCTATTTTTGTCAGTCTTTTTTCTCTTCCCTTATTGAAGGAAAACCTATTACAACTAGAAACATACCCATATTTAAACAATATAGGGAACTGTAATTTAGGATAGCTATGGCCTGTCAAAAATTGGTATAAGTCCTAAAATATATATAATATCCATTGAGGAAGCCAAAATGACAACTAAATACTCCAAAATTTAGTTTGGAATATATATATAATACCCATTGTGGAAGCCAGAATGGCAACTAAATACTCCAAAATTTAGTTTGGTTTCCACTGTAATAGAAGGAAAAGTAGACAATGCAAGTAGAGGGGTCCTGCCTTCAGTGCTTGCAACTTAGGGGATTCAAAGTGATGCTCGATTCCTTGGAACAGCCCATCAGTCATAAAGCTTGTTTCAGATATTCAAAACACCTAAAATGTTTTAGTCAGTCTATTAAAAAAACCTTAAAACTATATGAGATGTAGTCATGTGTAGAACCTCAGTGAACCAAACAGTTCAGGGGAATGGGTTGGATGATGGAGGTGTGTGTACTCAAGTGAGGAGGTCACAGAAAAAAATCTAGAGTGTTTGGATTTTACACCTCATTGGATACATATATAAGATAAATGATGGGTTTCATTAACCAAAATTGGTGTCTAAACTTGCTGGTGACGTAAAGTGCCACCTTTGCCTATATGTTTATAGATTCCTTGGAAATAGCCATATACTGACTACATGTGTAGCCAATCTCATAGGGAGAAATCTATGAATTCATTCCATAGCACTGATAAAATGTTTTTATAAAGAAAGAGAGCAAGAGAGTTGGGAAATCTGATAAGAGTTTTATAATAACTAGAAAATAATATAAACATCTTGCAGATGACAACATTAGTGCTAGATTTTGGACTAATAGTTTGATATTAGTATGCAACACTTGGAAGTCTCCTAGGTAGATTAGAATTCAATAGAATTAATATTTCCTATTTTTTTGACACTGGAACACTGATATAATATAGGGAAAAGACCTACTCAAGCATCCTCTACAGAGAAATACTCCTCACAAATTTTACAGTAAAACAGTGAATGAAAGATGATAAAATACCTTGATCTCATTCTTGATATCACCTTCCTTTTAAGAACAAGTGATTATTCTCCAATGTCCAAAAAATTTGCACCTTTGGCTATCAAATACCTATATGGTCATCATGCTCAACCATCAGCAAATAATGCAATTTTTTTAATTGAAGAGTCTTAAAAATGTAATGTTTTGTGCAATTAAGTTACTATTCAAATCATTGATCTGAATTTTATTAATGAATGTCTTAGAACAATGATGGTAGTCAATGCAATAGCTCACATTTATTTAAAAGAAATGTGTGTCTTAGAACAATGTAGGTATCAATTAAATTGTTCATATTTGTTTAGAAGTAAATGATATTTTAACTATCTATATATGATGAGCATAGAGTACTTTGTTAAGAGAATAAACACTTCATTTCCCTTCTAGAGTACACGTTGAGCCTAAAAATAGAACAAAAAATCTCATCCTGAAACAACTAAAATAGTGGGGTATTAAAGTCTCCCTCTACCATTTGCTTACCCTCATAATTGCCCTAATTAGAGAACTCAAAATATCCAATAGAGATTACCTAGCAGGTCTTGTATTAGAAGCATAAGCAATCATCATCCTTAAATAACATCTATTCATGAGGTTAACATTGCGCACTAAGGAAAATTTCTTTTGAGTGCAAAGGGCTAATGCTCTTACAAGATGAGGCCAAGATCATGCCCTAGGAAAATTGGGCAGAAGGGTAGCCACCCTCAGACATTGGCTAAGCTTAAAGAAGTAATTATTCAAGCACCTGATGTCTTAGTTGTAAAATAGTAAAATGCAGCAATGAAGATGTTTCTTATCCTCCAATAAATAAATAAAATCTCCCAATATCTACAAATACGAAGCACTTGTTTGTAAAATGTTAGGAATTAAAATAAGGATCCATGTAGGCAATTGTGATCTAGCCTTGAACCATGAATGGTCTGACAAAAATGTTACTCATTCAGAGCCTGAAAAACAAAATTGCAAACTCCACAAAAATATAACAGTTGATGTTTAGGAAGAAGTTTTTGAGCCATTGCAACAGGAGAGCCTGAACTATGTTAGAAGATCAAAAAAGTGCTTTGTTGTAAAATGTTAAGGAATAAAAACCAAGTCGCATGAAAGTGACTCACAATCTAAATTTATCTGTGAGTAGTCCTGCAACATGTTTTTTTTTTTTTTTTTTTTAATTAAGAAATTTTCTCCCTTAAAAGAATGGCTAATGTTTAGAACGAAAGTTTTTAGGAACTACTGAAATTAAACCCTGAAACTTTAAAGCACTTGCTTAGTAGGAAAAGGTTATGTCAATGTCAGAACAACTTTAATTTGGAAAAAATAAGACTAACAATAGCTAATACTCTTGTGATATGCAGTGCTACTAATGTACAATCTATAGGGTTGTTTGACCATTGAAAGATACTACTTTTAATCAGAAAATACTGTAAAGGAAATCTAGAAAACCCTTCATGCAACCTGTGATAGAAGGTACCCTTCAGCAAGATAGGTCCAGAAAGTCCAGAACAAGAGATGGCTTAAAAATATGTTAACCTTCATAATGCTTTCTATACCCAACAGGCAATCAAGTCCAGCACTACCCCTTCCCACTAGACAAAGATTTCTATGCAAGTCTCTTATGTGTAATCATGAATTTACTGGGTAGTCTCAATTTGAAAAGAAACAAAATATCCAAAAGACTCTAGACAAACAAACAGCCACCAACATTCACATATGTAATAATTCATTTGAAATTAGAAAATACAAGCAACTACAAATGAGAAATTCAAAACACTTTGAAGTGATCCACCCCATCTACTAGTCTACTTGACTTATTTCCATAATAGGAACAGTTTATATCTAATAGAACATCTACTATGGAATTTGTGTGCCATGTGTGATTTAAGCAATCTAAGAGGGAAAGAGACTCTAAAGCCTCTAACTGGAAATGGCTTAGTCCATGGAAATGGAAACCCAAGTAACCAAATACCTTCAAATTACCAACTCCTGTGAAAACACAAAGAGCGATAACGTAGATCTCCTGAAAGCATCTACTCATTCCATCTCCTCTCTTTCTTACTTTCAAAATGAAAGAATGATAAACTTATAAGTTTCTTGAGAGCTGGAGACTGTCAGGTTGGAAAAGTTATGATTCCCTCCCTCCATGGGCTAGACTACCACCTTTGTATCTTTCATTCCCTTCATTAAAGACTAGACTATCATAAAAACCCTCAATAGACTAGGACTAAGTGATCATTTTGCTTAGACATCTCATACTGGCAAAAGAGAATCAACAGTGTAGTTGTTAACTTGCCATGTATCACTAGGCTTAATATTGAAAAAATGACACTGTTCAAAATGGAAAATGCCATTTAAATTCTTATCTGAATACAAACATATTAAGTTGAATAATAAGTATCATAACCTTAACATATTGAGAATTTAATAGACAATAAGAAAATAATGTAGGCAAAACATAGAATGAAAACTTTTCATTGATTATTCCATAACAACAATGGATTATAGGAATCAAAATTACGAGAGATAGTTGTCATCAAAAATTGGAACTGACAAAGAATTAGCAAACTCTAATTTTCTCCCTTAATATTTTGAAGGACTTACAATAAAAAACTGTAATCAGAAGATGTTTTTTAAAATTGTAACCATTTGTCATTGCAACTCTAAAGATGACCATGTGGTGGTTCTCCTTTCATACTATCTAACAAGAGGCAAAAAATGTGTAGGCATATAAAACATGGCACCTACACTTGATATAGCCCAGCATGGAGAAGAAACCTTCTAGTTTGCACTATGATTACATTTTTATAAACATAACAAAAAAGAACCATAATTGTAACATAGCCAAATCAGAGAGTAACTTCTTTCGAACAAGAACATTGATCCAAAGTCATATATGCAAAGAAAAGTTCATGTCTAACTACCATAGGGTATAATGAAATTGAGAACTCTTAACCCTCTAAGGAAATTATCAAATCCTGCATATGGTTATCATTACCTATTTGTGGCAACCAAAAATGGAAATCAATGATGTTCTCAAATTTAACTCATACCACTTTAGAAAAGGTTAGTGCAGGTTAGTGTAGAACCAAAGGCTGAAGAATGCAAAGTGAAGCGATCCTTTCAGGAGAAGCCTTGTTGTCATTAAATCATGACCCACCTACCTAGATCCTCTATCTCAATTCCTAACCTCGGTTGCCTTCTTCATTTACGATTCTCCCGGGGATGAAGGAGACATGTTTAGAGAAGGGTTTGGCCAAACATTCAATTGTCAACTCGAAGAGCATTGGATTGACTTATCTTTAAAACAAGCACTTGATCGCATGTTGAGGTTTCATTCTAGAGGGCTTTCCCTACTATTCTAATGGGTAGGCTATATTTTTTTTCTAGTAGTAATATCAACTCGAGGATTTGGATGCAAGAATGAATGTGCAGCCTATGGCAATGCCAACCCCAACTGATAATGACAAATACATATCCATATAGCTATGATTTCAACCTGTACTCCCAAGTTGGCAATGTAATCAGCACAGGTATTGGCCTCTCTATACGCATGAGAAATAATTAATTTCTTAAAGGTATTTAAAATTGACCTAACCTCTTTAATAATCGTTGCAATTGTCCATGTGGGCTTGTTTTCCCTTGAGGCAATTAATTATATTTTGGAGATGCCTTTACCTAAAGATAATTGCATTTCATAACTTATAGCAAGTTTCACAAAGAGGAGCAACCATGTGACTAGATTGGCATTAATCTAACCATGAGGAGAGCAATGCTAAACAACATTCTCTTAGGTTCTGCTTAATACATTTTGTGTTGAAATCACAGAGGAGCAGAGCACCTTGAGAAAAATCCTTCATTGCTTATATTAGAATTTTTTTTGTAGCACATTATTTTAAATATTTGTGGAAGGAACGACTTAGAGGAAATAATGTTGGATACATCCCTGCAATCATAAGACTTTGAATTCTCGGCTGCATGAGTTCATTGATTGTCATTTTTCAAAATCTAAAATGCAATTTTTATTGCATATGGTTTGGAGTGCATCTAACTCCAATTAAGACAAGGATACCATGTAGAGGAGTATTGTTCCTATTTATCTATCTCAGATTGTCCCATGCAATCACATAATAGTTAAAATTGTATATAGAAATATTTTGAGAAATATTTTGAATGGTGAAATGGGGAAGTCCATATATTGAATTACGAATTTTTCTTACATATTTTTCAAATTTATTTTCTCATTTGTACTTCCTAAACATATAGAACTGATAATTTATCTACACTACTAAAATATACCCTTTCAATTTGACTTTGAAATCTAGGAGCAGTTCACTGTAAGTAACTTAGAAAGTTAATTGCTGAAAAAAACTAGATACTGTTAAACTCTACAAGATTTTAGAATCTGTATGAACTACACTTACAAATAAAAAGTTAATTAAAAATTTAAAACTTCTAAAGAATACAAGAGCATTAAAATTTCTCTATACTATTAGTATTGTCTAATTGTCTAGTGTATGATAATTGATAACAGTGTTTTTAGTTCAACTGCATGCATGCTATTATTTTTTTACTGTAAAAGTGGTTTGAATGTTGTCATTGTTTTGTGAGAGTGATTATATATGTGGTTTGAATGTTGCGATTGATCTTTGACATTGATAACAGTGGTTTGAATGAATGAACATTGATTTTTCAAAATGTATATATATAAAAGTTTCATCACAATTTAGTAGCATCAATTATTTGAAATCTCCCTTTATTTCAGAAGGGACTAGTCCTTTCCCACTTTCTATATTTTAAAACAAATCACCAGACTATAATGAGAGTAAAAGCATATAGAACTTAACCTTCATGAACGGATTTTGAAATAAAAGTTGAGAAAACATCATGAAATCCACTACCATAAACAGAGTACTACAGAGGGCACACCTATAATGTTTGTATTATTTAGAACCTATGACGCAGTACAAATATACTTGCTAATAAAGATGCTCTCCTCAGATACATAATATCATCGAATAGTTTCAAACATTGACCCTCTTCATATTCAACAGGCAGCAAAATTTCCAATGCTTTGAGAGAGGGTGTACTCTGAAGCAAGCTACTTATTACTTCAACTTTTGTATGGTCAAACCTAAGAATGTCTATGCCTATTTTCTTGAGATTGAGATGTGATGTGGTGAGGCACACAGGGGTATGATCTCTTGTCATCTCCTACATTGTATTGCTATGAATGATTAATATAACTAAGAGTTCCTTTCACATGTGAAGTGAATTCTACTAATTTTGAAAGAGAATGTTATGTGACAGGGCTTGCTGAAAGGAGGGAGTAAGTGTAGTCTCACATTAAGAGACGAAATTAGTTATCCTTTACTAGAAAATGCAACTTGGCAAAAGATTTCACTAGAAAAACATGGTAAAATTAAAGAGAGGCATGAAATGTAGGCGTGGACTGTGGATGAGAAACCTCTTTACAAACTGTGTCAAAAACCATGCTTGTTAGTATTTCCAACTCCTAGTTCAAGTATATAATCTAGATGCAGAGTATATAGTTTCATGACTAATACTCATCAATTGATTGGCATTGCAGAGGACTCCAAGAAAAATGCCCTCAATATTTTGAGGATTTATTTTGCAAAATCAGCTGTTTTGAAGAGTATTGTATGAGGACAAGCCAACAATTTTTGCAAGAGGTTAGCACACAACTTATATTGAGATCTATCTTTTACTTCTATAAAGCCATAGAAAATCACAATCCTTGGTTTTTCTATTTAGAATAATTTGAAATCAAACATGTACAAAGAAATTTTTGTGCATGTTTTATGCATCATATTTACTATATTGGAGTAGGATCAACAATTCAAACATATGGTAGTTTGTTTGATATCAATTATGTACCTTTCATCATGATTGTATTTATTAAGACACTCTTCAGTAGTTACCTTGTAGACACTGTATCAATTCGACTGTCATATTTCAGGAACTTTTCAATATGGAGCATAGAATATGTACCAGTTGCAAACTAGATTGCCATAAACTAGTGAAATGCATTTAGTTGTTGCCAGTTGATCAACGAAGAGAGCACATACTCAAGGCTACCCCAGATTTTGCAAAGCGTCAACGATTGTGATTTCTTTACAAACAATTTGATTTTCTTTCTTCTCTTTATTTTTGGTTTTGTTGATCATTTATATTATGAAGCAGTAATGATTGATTTTTCGATTGCTAGTTTAGAGGATTAATAACTACTTTTATTATTATAAACTTGTCTAGGCTCAACAAGCTTGTTTTAGAGCCAATTGAGGGCAATTCATGGCATGCTAATCATATTGTGCCAGTATATAAAGGAGGTGGTATAATTTTCAAAATCACAGATTCAAATTTTCTATGAATTTTACACTATAGTAGGCCTTGTTAGTTTTCCTCTTAAAAATCAATTTTAGGCATGGTTATCTCTATGGAAACAATATGTATGGGTTGTTATGGTGGTCATTTTGGTAATGTTATAGGAGTGTTTTCAAATGCAATATAGGTGAATGCAAATTGGAAAACATGAGAACACTTTGTGTTATCTAGTATTCAAAGGTTACTGCAAAGCAACAAAAGGATTGTCTCTTGACATGAGAAAGAGAAAAACAAGGACTACATATTACAATTGAACAGCTTATAAATAGAGTTTGTCAAAAATGTATGAAGTCATATTCTGAGGTATGTTGGAGATTTGATATAATGTAAGTTTGTGTATTGAATAGGACAACCTAAAATTCTGACTTACAATTTAATGGTTGAGGGATTGATGAGTTTGTATCTTATGCAAGCTTACTAGCATGAAAAGGTAGATGATTCTAGTGAGACTAAGGATGAAAAAGAACTTTTAATTGATGTCTTTGGAAGTGTATATTCAGGGAAGCCCATTGGCATACAATCAGATTCTGATCAATCAAATAAGATTGATGATTGTGAGTTAGAGATGGGAAACAAGAGTCCAAAATGAACTTGTTAAGAGAAGCCATCTTTGCCAGATGAACCAAATTTACACCTGCAAACAATTGAGAGGTGAAGTTCCTATCGAGAAAAGTGGGTACATTGGGATTTGCTTCAACATTAGTTCAATAGCAGCATCTCTATTTCCAGTAAAATTGAATGGCAATATTTTTGAAGTGGTTGCTGATGAGATTTAAAGGTCAATTAGTTCTATATTTATTTTTAACCATCATCTTTTACTTAAATAATTTCAAAATGCATGACATTAAACTACTAAATATGACCTTTAAGTTTGTAAATACCTGTGCAAAGAAACCAAATATAGAGAGCGTCTAAAGATTTGGAAGCCTATGAAGTAGTTTAAATAGAGGAACATCCATATCTGATTGCTTATCAAATATGTCGGCAATGTATATGACAAGTGTCTCCAAGGACTGGAAGTTGCCCACAATATGAAGAAATCTATGTGCTGAAACAATTCTTGGATTGCTTCCTTGTCCTTGCGAGCAATCTAGTTTCAATTCCTTCAAAGTACCTCCACAGTGCATTTCAAGATGAAATATGGCATAAAAAAGCTCATAGAACCTTATGCCATTCACAATCAAATCCTTAATCATATACCTAGTTAAAATTTTGAGTTTAGGGCAGTCAACAGACAGAGAATCTACTCTTCGTATATCTAAATGTTCAATAGTAGTTGAAACGATTACAACATTACCTAACACAACATCTACTGTTATTTCAAGTTTTTGCAGAAGAGGGTAGAGTGAAATCAAGGATACTAAAGATTCATCTATCAATAGAAAATGACTGAGGTAACAAGTAATGAGGTGAGGAAATCCAACGAAACTGATTGGGAAACTAGTGAGATCGTAGTTGTGCAAACGAAGTGTTTCAAGACTTGTACATGAAAACAGGGGAGGGAGTGGGGTTTCCTTTAAAGAAAAATTGTTCTAATCAAACATAGTGAGGTGTTTGACATTACACCAAGATGTGTACCTTACCCATTTACAGACATTATGATGAGACAAGTGTTGCCGTTGGTTATAAATGAACCCAATATCATGGAGGTGAAAGGCATCCAGATTGTGTGAATGTAGAAGTAAGATGTTGGAAATTATATTCTCAACACTTAACAGGATGAGTGGGTTGAGATAACGATAACAAGACCCCAAAAAAAGATGTGGAGAGAAAGTGAGTTTAGGCATCTGAGTGTAGAGAAATCTCCATCTCTTGGACAGAATGCGCATCAAGTTTCCAACTCCAACAAAATGCAAATAATCTCGTGCGCACAAAAAACAACAAATAGGAAATGTTTTTAGTTTTTACATCTAAGCCCCATGTTGGTCGAAATTTTGACCAACATGAGGCTTAGATGTAAAAAAAAAAAAGAAATTTTTACCTTCTACATTTCGATCAACCTAAATTTTTTTAGTTGATGGTCGAAATTTTTGGTAGGAAAATGAGGTCAAATGTAGTAGTGTCACAATAACTCAATGGTAAGAATGAAGAGATAATGTTCATGTATAATCCCAACCATAGTCTAAATACTTATCTTGCAAGGAGGACTTGTAACTGACTTTCCACCCTTTTTAAAACCCATGATTTTATCTTTGTTTGTGTTGTTTGATTTTGAGTTTCGATCTATTTTGGTAATGTTTCTTTTATGTGAATTTCGCTATGTGATTTATTTGGTAAATGATTTAATTATAATATTTTAGTTAATCATATAATATTAAGAATAATTAAATATTATTTGATTAAAAAGAAAATATTAAAGCATGAGAATATTTAAATAATTAAGAACTAATTAAATATGTGCTTTAATTTAAAAGTTTAAATTTAGGAAATTGGTTAAAGAGAAATTATAATATGATGATATTCAATTAATTATTAATTAATTAAATATGTACTTCAATTTAAAAGATTTAACTTAAAAGTCTAATTTAAGAATTTGGGCAAAAAGAGAATTAAAATATTAAAATATTAAAGATTTATTTAATTATTTATTTAATAATAATTAAATTAGAGTTGCATTCAAACAATGAGCTTTGATTATTATTATTAATTTAAATAATAAGCTATGCTTTAATTAGTGCTTGCACTAATTAATAAGTGAAGGAAAAGAATATTTTAATTAAAAAGTTTTTTAAATGTGCATGAAAGAATTAAATTTAAAAGATTTGATTAAAGTTATAATTTAAGCATATTTATATTTATTTAATTTAATAATAATTTATTTAGGAGTTTTATTTTTAATAAACTCTAAATAGTATTATTAGTTAAATTAATAAATATTATATTAAAAACATTGCATGATTTAATAAGGGAGAGAAAGCTTTAATTTAATAAAGTTTATTTTAATTAAATTGCATAAAGTGTGTGCATGAATATTAAAATATAGTAATTAAAGACAATGGGTTTTTGCATGATTGCATAATCAAAGTCTTGATTTAGGGGAAAACTCTTTATTAAGGAAATTAGAGCCCATTTCTAGATACACAAGTCTTGGTGAGTAAAATTTAAAATTGGATCAAAAAAATTGTTGAAAGTTTCAGAGGGTTTAGATTTGCATGCATTCACATATTGTCTCAGATTTTAGTTGTGATTTTGAGGTAGGATTTGAAAATCCATTGTAGAATTTTATTAAAAGATCTGTCTACTTCGTGTCTTCCTAGGTGTTTGCATATTGCTTATTAACTTACCGTATTGATTGTTGAATAAGAAATTATGTTGTAGATTTTAAACAAGAGAAAATTTATTAATCAAAAAAACTTGACTGAAAAAAATTATTGTGATTGTATTCTTATAAACCCCTTTCTAATATAATAAAAATTTGATTATTGAAAATTTGGAAGAAAATTATAAATTGAATAGTTAGAGTTTCAACTTTAAATTTATCTTTAAAACCATGAGATTATCATGAATTTTCTAAATATAGATAAATATTACTCTTATATCTAAAATAATTTAATTGAAAAATTTATTGAAAAAAGGAACAAGATTAATTCAGAGGAAAACATGTTGTAACTAAACTTATGCATGCATGCGAAAATAAACATGCTAAAAATAGAAACTAAGTATAATAAGGTTACATGCATTTGAAAATAAATATGTTAAAAATAGAAAGCTAAGTATAATATGGTTACATGCATGTGAAAATAAATATGTTAAAAATAAAAAGATAAGTATAGTATGGTTACATGCATGTGAAAATAAATATGTTAAAAATAGAAAGCTAAGTATAGTAAGGTTGCATGTGAAAACAAATATGCTAAAAATATAAAAATAAAAATAGTATAGTTGTATGATTTGAGAGATCAAAGGTATGCAAAAATACTAATTGCATGTGTATTTTTATTTTATATAATTTAATTTTTAGATTTATTTATTTTTAAAAATTAATTAATTAATTAAAAATAAATTAGTTACTTAAAAATAAAATTTTAAAATTATTTATTAATTTCTAAAAATGTAAATAAATATTATTCATTTAGTTAAAGTGAATGTTAGTTATATTAGTGATTCGTTAAGTCTAATTAAATTATTAGTTGTATATAAATAATTTAATATTTATTAATGCAAGAGGGAAGTTAATAAATAAATTTTTATAATTTTATTATATTTTAAAAGAAGGTGTGGTAGAGTTCACTTTATAATCATTTAATTAATAACTATTTGACGTTATGAGAGAAATTATAAATAATTAAATTAAATTTATAATTTTATCTCTAGTTGCATTATGAATTAAAAGAAAACTAAATATTAATATTAGACTTAAATAAAAGTCATAGTAATATTTTAGAAATTGAAATTAATATTAATTTTTAATTTAATTTTATATATATATATATATATATATATATATATGTTATTAATTAAATCATTTATTATTTAAGATAATTTAAATTAATAATATAATAATATTGTATGATATTTTATATGTCCAAAAAGATTGGATATTCAAATATTTATTATTTTAAATAAGTATATCAACATAACAATTTATATTAATGTGCATATTCTTACTTTATTTCTAAACACATCTTAATGACCCAAATTGAACAAGAGAAATTGGTGGATTTAGATCATGTGGCTGAAAATTATGTGTTTTCTAATATTCTATTTATAGTCTTGTGATGTTTATTTTCATAATGGTTTTCTTTGTGGGTTATTTAGTTGGCCAACTTAGGATGTGAACTAGAGACAATTTTTGATATTTCTTTTATGATTATTTGACTAGATGTCATAATGAACTTTATTATTTGAATTAAGATTTATGATTTATGAGTTTTATGCTATTGAGCAATTTTGAGAACTTGGGTTTTGAGGACCAATGTTATTTTTTAGGTTGCTTATTAAAGAACCAAATTTGATCAATATTACTTTTTGTCGTATGGGACACTATTGTAGTTTGTGATTTTTGGGAAGGTAGTCTAGGTGCATGTCTATGGGAGTGGCTTGCAATGGGGGCCAAGGCCCAAAGTGGCTACCAGAGTAACTCATTGTAAGTTGTGTAACAAGTGATAACATAGTAATTAAAATATCTTGCCTATCCCTTTTCCTTGAGATACATCAAAAAGATAAGTTAGAGATTTTTCTTTATCCATGCCTTGAGTGCTTGTATAGACTAACGATGAGATAGAGATGATACCTTGAGAAGTATGACTAGTTTTCTCATCATCATGAGAGGGTATTCTGGTTCTACATAGATTCACTAGGGGGCCGAGGTCCTAAGAGACTGCCACGGTAACTCTAGAGTTGGCTCATGTGATGGCACTCCATAGTATGTAGCCTAAGTCTCCTCATGATTTTTTTATATGTCTCTGGTGGTGTACTTGTTGGATATTGCTTTTGATTGTGTATTTATTATGAATTGTTTCTTATTGATTTGGATGTCATTTATTGTTGGCAATTGACTTTTATTTATAAATGATCAGTTATTCATGTGGTGTTTTTTATTGTTGGAGTTAGTGATTGGTAATTTACTTTTATTGATGATAGTTTTTATCTGTTAGTCATTGTGCTTGTGACACTTGACATTGCTTTCGAGGTGGTTGTATATTTTTGGTCTTGGTATTTGTATGTTGACTTCATATCAGATGTTAGTATTGGAATGAGTGTCCTTTTTATTTTGATTATCTCTTCTTCTTAAGTAGTTTGTGTTACCCTTGAGGTAGTTTTGGCTATCAGGATTTCTTGCCTAAGATTATTTTATGATTTGATTATCTCTGTGTAAATTGTACATTATCTCTCCTCCACGCTGGGAGTGAGAGCCTGATTAGGTGACCACGTGGTTGAGAGGTAGTGTATTCTTACCATTTGATCCCCCTTAGATTGACAAATGTTGGATGCTCCTTGATACATTGATACCATTATCATTATTCCTCCTATCTTGAAGACTCCTATTCATTTGATGTATCTATGTATCATGCGTTTTGAGATTCTATGGGAGATTGTATTGTATATTGATGCACTTATATCTATTTTCACATACCCTATGACATGTACAATGGATGTTATTCATTAGATGTGCTTTCATATTATTAGTTGTATTTATGCATTTTCTTATATGACTATGTATGTGTTTATTTATTTTATGATTATGGACATTTAAATTGAGACTTAAACTTATTAATAAAAACATTCTTAAATGTGACTCAATGTGAAGGAACCCTTGTGGAATTGAAACTATATTTGTAATTGATTGTGTTCTTAATGTGTATTTATAAATTGCTTCCGCATTATTGTTACTTTGATGTTGTTTAAACTTTTTTTTTAAAAAATTAGTAAACTCTGTAACATATTAAGTTTATTTCTTTTGGGTTCCCAAGCGGGTCATTACTGCATAGATTATAATAGTAGTAGAATTGGTGGGATACCTAATAGAGGATTTTATTCTATGTCTAGAGATTTTTAGTACACTATCATCAATAGTAGTAGGACTAGTCATGGGAAGAATTGGAGCAGTGTTTGTTCTTTGTATGGAGAAGACATGTGGGTGAAGAATGAGAATGGAATATACATTCTAAATCCTATCAGATGTTCATAAATTTCCTTTATGTAATATATTTTATTCATTTTAGTTTTCTGATGTAGGAGCATCCCTGGGTCATTAGCAATCTTGCATCACCCAAAAATATTTCCTCTTAGTTTCTATGTTTACTATTTATTTGAACAGTTTTCTTGTTGTTTTTTGCTTACAACCAATCCAAAGAGATTATTTTCCTATGTGATCCTTATGGCATGGTCTGGGAAGAATGGAGATCCTTTGTATATCTTTTTATGGTGCTCTAATGTTTCTAGATGAATTTATCTTAAGTTTGTTGTTCTAACAGTGAGGGTGGAAAGTTATGGATTGTGATGGAGATTTACATAATAATAAAAGGAATTCAAAATCTCTACTTGAAATATCAAAAGTTAACCAATTTACACTAAGTTTCCTAATAGATAATGAAGTTATGATGAGTTTGGGAAAGGAAGAAGTGTGTAAAAATCTTGTTGAAAACATGAAAATGTTTGATAATTTATTATCGGATGAATTCTCCATTCATGAAGTAGTGAAAATTGAGTATAATATGAAGGAAGACAACCATAATAAATATAAGGGAGGTTAGGAAACTTAGATAGTAATTGATGACAAACTCTTCAAGAAAGAAAATGAAATGTAGTTTAAGACTCATGACGAGAAAGCTAAAAATAAAGTGCAAGAAGATCATATTAGGGTAGAGAATGTAGAGGAATAGAAAAAGGAGGGTAATGTGTAAGTATGATAATGCATAAAGGGGGGATGGGATTTAAATTAGTGAAACCACATATCTGATTATTCTTCTAATTAGGTTCCAAATTAACCAACATGAAAATAAAACTATAATATAGAAGAAAAATAAATAAAACATCCACAACTTGCAACACAAGAACTCTAAGATTTTTTTATGGAAACACTTAGAGAGAGAAATTATGATGGGAATTAGCATTCATGATGTCCCACTACTATAGCAATAATATTTTCCTCTTTAGGAGCATTACACCAACATATTAAGGGCATGCTTGATTAAGAGTATCTATAGTCCTATTAGAATATATTATAAAAGCCTTGTTAGGAGTGACTATGTTAAGGGATTTGAATCTCCTTCTAAGACTCACTTGGTTAGAGTATTTAATCTTTACACCTATTAGGATCCTACGCATTCTATTAAGAGTGACCATGTTAAGGGATTTAACTTCCAAACCTATTAGGATTCAACAAGTGATAGTGATCTAAGAATAGAACTCACTTCTTGATAGATACACTAGTGTTTCACTCAATGCACTACGCTGATATGCTTCAAAAACTCTCCAACACCTGTTCCCGAACTTCCCAAATAAAATTCATGCATCATAACCCATTACATTTTGATTTACACCTCCTTTTATAGATCTTTGTCATGTTGGAAGAAAACCTAAAATTTGTTACCAAAGTCAACCTTCAAGTCAACTAAAACATGTGATCCAATGTTCCAATTCATCATTTTAAATTCCTTGATGTTGGCCCCAAAAAATTCAATAATAAGTTGAAACATATTTTGAATTTTTCTTCATTAGTCTACCAGTTCAATCAAACTTACTCTATTAGTACCTTGTTCTAACTTTTATCATCAATTCTCTTCCCTAGATCTCTTTTTGTACTGTGAACTAGTTGAGGTGATTATTGGAAAAGGTTTATATGATACTAAAAATAATTCCATATTAACCACACAACCTGAAACTATAAAAATCTTCATTGTTGATCATTTATTCTACAACTAAATCTTCAATCACTCATAAAATAAACACTTAGAAATTCTATCTATTTGATCCAATCCACTACCGGTATGGTTGGTCTATCACCTCCAATGTAATTTTTTACCTCCAATGACAACATGAATTCGATACTTTATGGTCTTTGAATCAATCATCTTTGTCATTATGCCAACAATATTCCCCTCTAGCATCAATGTAAACACTTAGTGAAAAATATATTATTGGTCATCAACAAAGTGATTGACTCCACTAGATTGCATACCAAACTATAGATGACTTTGTGGCTCACACATGACTCCCCCTTATATTCTTAGAGCTACCTTTTTTTAATATACCAACTCCCCCTTTGAAAAAAATGACAAAGGTATGCAAATAGATATAAAAACAAAAAGTGTCTTATTGGAATGCACTTATATGCTTCTAAATATATGAGTGAAATTGATCTTTAAGACTTGATGATCATTCTCCCATATCTTCTTTAAGCTATCCATGATCACTATATAACCTTATAACAAATAGGCTACCTCCTCTGGTGTATCTACAATACTCATATCTGATAAGGCTAAAATAACTCCAACCTATGTTATGCCCCTTTGCAATCAAACCATTTTGAGAATCAAGTGGCTCTATAGCTCTAGTAGTGTAGCTAACCACTTTCTTGTTCATCATTGAAATTTTTAAGCTTATGATTGACAATGCTTAATGAAGGTCAAAAAATTGTAGTTGAAAGGTCCATCAAACAAAAAATGGAAATTAATTTCTTTAACTCTTCTTGAGTTTCAAATATTGTCTTCTTAATGTGTTGTATAAACTTATAAAATCATAGATTGCGGCAAGTATCCTACCACCTTCCTTCAACTAATTCACACCTATTACTAATAAAACTCTATTAAGTGCAATTAACTAAATCATTTTCTCTTATCCCTTTTTCACATGGTTCTTTTACAACTTGTGCATAGCTACATTGTCAAAACTTTACATTTTCTCTCCTACAACTATCACTATTTTATCGAGTTTCTCAATAGATGTCGCACTTGATTCACATTCAACCTGAGGTTACAAATCAAATAATATATTTCTTGTCGATTGGATTACTTGTGTCTCTTTCTTTTTAGCTTTCATAATTTCCATTTTATCTATATATTTTATTTTTTGTGGCAATGTCCATGAATTCATTAGGTGTTAAAGTACTCATGTCAATTAGCTCTTGAATGGCCAAAATATCATCTTCATCATAACTTGACTTAATAGAATATAAGGACTGAATAATTATTACCTTTCCATTTTCCTTACTTGTATTACCCTCCTTTTGTTCTATATTTCCTTACTCATCTTGCATGTACACGTCATCATTATGTTCTTATTCTTCTCTGTTCTCATTGCTTCTAGATATATCTATTACTAGTATTTTTTGCTTCTCCTCAATAGACACATTCACATCAATTATAACATCTGCCATCACCTACTCTATCCCTCTCTTCTCTAGAGCATCTACTTATTTGTATGGAGAATTAATGATATGAATATCATCTATGAGAACTTCAACTCCATCAATATTGGTATGAGTTCTCTTAGTCTCATCTTTTTCATGTTTCTCTTCTTCATTATCTTCTTATTTTTCTTGTTTGTCAAGACCCAAAAACCAACATTAAAATAACCTCTATCTCAACTTGAATTTATTGTAATTAAGCATTGAGTGACCTTTTCAATATTTTCTTGATCTTGAATGTTGTCTATTTTTTCCAAGACTCTCTTTGATTTTCTCCTTTTGCATCTCTAGTTGTAATTGGAGTTAAACATATTCAATCAAATCCTTTTATTTCTTCAATGTAGTGAACCACCTAGCTTCAATCTTGTTATACAAATATGTGGGTATATGTCATTGAAATTAAATGAGATATTTTCTTCTTCTTTTTCATATTTAATAGTACTACATCCTTAATCCATTTTTTCTCCTCTTCATTGAATTTATCATAATGCTTATTTACATCAACTAATGTACCCCACTTACTAACTTTATTCACAATTTTATTTACACAAATAAACTTATTGATATTGGTTTGAACTATTTTTATGTTTGGGGGACCAAATACCTTATAATTCTTACTATTGTCCTTCGCCTCTTTATAACCATCATTTAATTTGGTTTTGTATTCATCTCTCCTTTCAACAACTTGTTCCTTCATATTTTTTATTTCTTCCTCCTATTAGTCACCTACCATGTTCTTGTTGTTTCATTTTCCTTTGAAGACACAATCTTATAGCCTTACTATGTTTTTCCTTCTTCTTTCCTATAAATTTTACAAGAGGAAATTATTTCTCATGTTTTACAATAGCAACTAAATTTTTCCTACTAGTGTGATCTCTATGAGTTATAGAAGAAACCACTTCTAATTCTTCTTATACTACAACTTCATATGTACCATAATATCTACTTCATACTTGTCAATTATCTCATTTGTGAAACATTTCTTTGATGCAAATTGTTCCACTTCCTTTCTTATCTTTTTCTCTATCATTCATTCATTTAATTTTCTAAAGACTTCCTTGCAATTCTCATCAAATTTTCCAAACTTAGGAGCACTATGATCTACTGATTTTGAAAATAGATCTTTTGCATAAATTATTATATATCACCTTCTACTTCATATCCCATGGTAATGACCCATGAGTTCATTGGTTCAATTGCTTCTATGAGATATGGATCAATATCCACCATAAAATAGATCGAGTCCTTATATTTTCCACTATTTCAAATGGAATGCTCTATCTTTGATACATTTTATTCTTCTTCTTTTTGAAATAACCACATAATTCACTTATAGCATTGTTCCCAAGAATCCTAATGTAATTTTTGATATGTGCTACTATTTATGTACCATAGACCATGTAATGTGTGCAATACCATGGAAGAAATTATTGAAGTGGAATAATAAACCCATAAGTACCTAGTTTTACTTGAGTGGATATCTCTTATCATTAATTACCTTCTCTCTATTGAGAATTTCTCTCACATTTCTTCGCACAAGTCATTATCTTCATTCTCTTTAATCATCTAGTATGTTGTAAGAATAGAAGAACCTAGAATACTATTCATTCTTCTAGAATGATATCCCCTATAAATTATCACTATACTAAAAAACTTTATCTCTTGATCTATTATATTATTAAATGTCATCATTTTCTTATCCCATTTTGATCCAATCAATGGGGTAACTTCATTCTAGTGTGTAGACCTCAATGATGGTACTTCTCTAGTAGCACAAAAGTTAGTATCTACATGAATGATTTCATTTGTAATATTGTATGGCTTATAAAGCCACATAAATTGGTCATTCACTTTACTAAGAGCATATCTTCACATTCTCATCATTGAAATCCTTTGAAAATTTTATTGTATATGTGAAAGCCTTGTCTAAAGCCCTCTTGTGTTCATCCCTAAACACAAGATTTCCATAAATCTTCTCATATTACTCAAATATTGTTCTAGAATAAAAATCCTCCATATTACACTAAATATAATCTTTAACATCTACTACATGTAGTACCCCATGGGACATGTTGGACAAGAGCCCATGATTCCATTTTTTTTTGACTTAAAAAGATGTCACTTGAATTCTAATTGTGCCCTCAAAGTAAGTTAAACAACTACAGGAGTCTCATAGATAACAAATTCAACTCCAAAGAAATGATAAATATCTTTCTATGTTTTACAACTAGGGTTTTTGTTGAACATACTTGAACATGATTTGATATTCTCCACAAATTTACTACAAACACCCCTACATATTTTCATTATTATTTTTAGATACTCAAAAAATCATTTATGCCATCTAAAAATACTCTTCAAATGTATGAATTTCTGAATTGCAATCAAAAAACCTTTTATCTACCTTCACACACTAGTATTACATTCTTCACAATTTGAACATAACCATATACTATTCAGCTTAAAGAATCTTGTTTCTCAAACTATGCAACTTTGTGGTAATAAAAAAAACTTTACAACACACTTCAAAACATCATTATTCATCTAAATAGGAAAATAAAACTTACCATACATACTCCTAGGAGGTTCATAAATATATGTGATATTGTTTTCTCCCCCTAAGCCAAAAATAGGCTTAGTTAGCTTATGAGTTCACTACACCTAGTGACAATGCAGATCCTTCTAATGGTTTATCATCACTCTTTTTCACATGTATTGTTTCATATTCCTTATGGTCTCTTCCACTATTTCAATATGATTTACCTTTTGATCATTTAATTAATTAATTGGTTCATTTTCTATGTTTTCCCCTAACATTCAAAACCTTGGAATGTTTCCAATCTTGTGACAATAAAGATGTTTCGTTCTAGTGGATCTTCATGGACCAACATTGCCTCTATTTGTCCTCATTGTGTAATTAATGGTCATGTGACCATATTTTTGACAATGTGAGAATGTAAAATTTCATTAATTCACATTTTGATAAGAGTTTTTTCAGTTCCCATATGACTTTTGATTATTCACTCTCATCTTGTACTCATTATCTTTCATAATTTTTATAATAGTAACAATAAGAATCAAAATTATAAGATCTATTTCTATAAACATTTTTAGTATGTCCAATATCATGACAAATAGAACACATAGGGGTAGTGGGTCTACTTTTGGATACATTAGCAATGTATCCCACCTTTTAATAGTCAAAACTATTGTAAATCTAATAGGAAAGTAAGATACTAAGAGGGGGATGAATCAATATCTTCAAAACTTTTATCACATCAAACATAACCCATGCCAAACATTTTCACCATTTATTTCCCTTAACCTTGTATGAATTCAATCATCCAACTTCATCAAATATTAGATCTAATATCTACTTGCATGAATAGAACACATAAACACATAATCAACATATGATACAAGATTTGGTAACACAAAAACCCTCTAAGGTGAAGATAAAACTATGGTGGGGATGACACCCACAAAATCTTCACTACTGCAAAAATGAAGTGTGTCTATTAGGGCTACAAATTTGATCACTTCTTATGATCTATCCTATGAGGGGTATGCTCTAATAAGAGCTTACAAGACTATTAATTCTACCTTGATTAAAGGATTTAAACTTCACAATTACATGAAAACTCTACTAAGTGATTTACAATAGGCATGTTAAGACCAATCTATTAAGATATTTACCCTTATATACCTATTAGAATGTAATATTACCTTGATCCTTTGGTTTGCACTTGATTTTTGATGACAAATATCCTCTATCTAAATTGTAATCATCTCAATGTGATTGATCTACAATATCTTCTTATTGTACTTCATAGTCACCTTACTCCTTCACAACTTCACATTCTCTAATTCACCTTCAGCTTTGCATACATGCAAACTTGTAATTCACAACAACAAAATATTACTTTAAATCATGCTTAAATAGCCATAGAAAGAAGTTTCTAGATCAAAATGCAAGATCTAGATTCAACCTTTTTGTCACCGACCATTCCAATTTTGTGAGTGGTTCATCTCTTTACATAGGGATTCATATGCTTAATTATAGGTGTAATTACCTCCTTAATTTGCTTCTCAATCATAGAAACATGTTTATTACTCAACAAAATGGTTTACATGAGATTTTGTACCAGTCCATAAACACACACACACAAACACACACACACACACACACACACACACACACACACACACACACACACACACACACACACACATACAAATTGTGTTTCTTGGCACATATAGTTTCTTGATGCTCGATCATGCTTGTTCTTCATGTTGTCCCTTGGCTCATGTTGTACTTGACATTCATTATCTACTCGGCTCATATGTTGTTACATGGATAACTTGGCAATAATTGTTTACTCGGTGACTATGAGTTGCACTCGGTAACTACTTCCTACTTGACACTTACTATTGCTCGGTCCATACTAAATGTATACACGTGTGCTCTTTATAACTCAGTCTATATGGTGTGGTTTGGTCATAGTGTTGAACGACCAACTCTTCCTAGTAAATGACTAAGGGTTTTGCAATAATTGACAATACTAAGATTGCATTTAGGGTCAACAATATCCCCCTTTGGCATTAGTGGAAAAAACACATATCATGATCAAAGTATGACATACCAAAAAATTCAAAAAAAATTCTCCCCCTTAGGGTGTACTTCATACTTCATAGCTCAATCATAATGATCTGTTGTAATTGTTACTTGTGAAATAACTTCCAAAAATAACTTCTTTTTTTCGTGTTTTAGCATTAGAGAATCATACTCCTTATTACTCCATATTCCACAAATACATATAAAAAACTTATATATTATACATTATTTATTTCCTCTTTATATACTCATTCTTACTTGATCATATACATGTTCTCCCTTGTTTTGTCAGTTATGCCTAGAAGTGATATTCAATTGTGGCACAGGAAGTATACCAAAAGTGTGCAAAAATGAGTTGTGCAAACTCATCACTATAGTCATCTTGTTATTTCAATTATTCTTCAAATTTTCAAGGGTTTTACTTTCAATTTCTATCTTTTTTGTAAGATTTACCATGTTATCTTCAATAGACAAATGATAGTTATGTACAAGATCCTTGATAGTATGTATATTCCTTTGCAGCACTTCCATATTAGGTATCAATAATACTTGAATAGAAGTGACCTCATTTCTAATGTTACATTCTTTATGTAACAACTCTGACTACTTACCTTCTAGGAATCTGATCTTTGAAAAATAAAGTGAGTTGGTACTAAGATCCATGCTTAACTCTTTGCTTCCTTTTTGAAGATTAACATCTATCTTATCCATCTTCTCCCTTATGGATTTAGTATAAGAGGGAATATCATTACAAAATTTGGAAAATAATGTATTTTCATTATTGACTAAGTATTCCAAATCAGTGATTAGAGTAGAGAGTTCAACTTGTTTTAGTTCTATCTCCCTTGATACCTTCTTCATCACTCTATTTTAATACTTTCTCTTAGACTACTACATTAGCTTTTTTTGAGTATCTACATTAGGGTCAATCAATTTTTCCACTATCTTTATCAATTACTTAGTGCTAGGGGATTTCTCATCTAAGTCATCAACAACAATAGTATCAAGAAATATGTCTTTTTTATCAAATAATACCTATTTCTATTGATGTTCTTTCCTCATTTCTACTTAATTAGCCTTCCTTACCAACAAATCACTTAGTATTCTCATTTGTTCTTCACTGAGATTGGATGTATCCCAATTAGGAATCACAATTTCCTCATCCAATGTAATAGGTTTACCTTTAATACCCAATGGAGACTTTATTTTCTTCTTCAACATCTTTCCTTTGGAGTCTAGTGTGTTGGAGCTTGGAGCTTGGCATTGTCTATTGTAGACCTTGTGTTTGAACTTCCAGATTTGGCTTGTGCTACTCCTCCTTTGTCTCCTTGGACTCCTATGACACTTCATCTAACTTCTTCACCTCTTCCTTACTCTTTATTGTCTCTCATTTCTTTTTCTTCATATCATATGTTTGGAGTTCACTAGTTAAACTCGACTTTCCTGCCTCCTTTTCTCCCTCCTCTAGAGATCCTGAGGCACTTGATCTATTACAAGTAGCAGACTAAGACTGATCTACTTAGCCATTTAAGCTCTTTTATTCCTCTCATTATCATTTTTATTTCCCTTAGTGGCATCATCTTTTTTTTGTCTCTTTTGCATTCTCTCCTTCATTAACCAACATATTTCTCAACATCACCATCCTTTGCATTATCTTGAGTAGCTTTTAGTCTTAGTGAAAATATGGGAATAGTAGGAATAAATGGTGTAGAGTATACCAATTTTGTGCATACCCATGTGTCTATCTTGGGATAATCTTTGACTTGAACCAACACAATATTTGGATTCAATATTGTCTCTTGTGATGACTTAAGTTGTGGAACTTCCTCCTTTCTTTCTAGTTGTCAACAACTTGATTAGATTCTCCTTTGGCTCATCTTCTATTATAACTATCTTTGTGTGTTATCCACCTTGTTTAACCATGTCATAATTTAAATCTTCTTTATTTTTCATTTTTATATGTTCATCTTTCTTATCCTCATTCTTCTTTTCATATATAGGCATCAACCCATATATCTTTTGCCATATAGTTTTAGTCTCTTGTACTACAAGTTCAATGTTTCCTTTTAAAATCAAGAAAACTCTAGTTTTAGGAATAATTTTCTTTCTATAATTATTCTATTGGAATAAAGGTAAACTCTAGTGGGGGGACGTTGAAGTAGTACTTTAAACTTTAACCCATAAAAACGCTCACCATACATCTATCTCACAATTCAATAAGTAAGTTGAAATACCATGTAAAGCATATACATCTAAAGTATGTAAACAAGGAAGCATTCACACATATATGAAACAAGATATGATTACCTAGAAACCCTCTAATGAGAAGGTAAAACTAGGGTGGGGATGACAACCACAAATATTTACTACTATAGTAATATAGTGTACCTAATGAAGGTTACAATGTTTGAACATGAAACATGATCTACCTTGTGAAAAGTCTGCCCTGTTAAAAGCTTACAAAGATTTTTAGGTCTTACCTTGTTAAAGGATTTCAACACCCTATTATAAGTGTGCCGGATTAAAGGACATTAACTCACAATTAAGTAATACCTTGTTAGAGGATTTCAATATAGCCTGTAAGGACTACTCTATTAAGAGATTTGATTGATTCACCTGTTAGAATGTCTCAACAATGATCCTGCAATTATCACTCTTTTGCTTGATGTGATATCACCTCTATACTGATGTGTACTTGATCCTTCTTGATCAGATGTCTCTTTGTTGTTTATTGTTTCCTTCCTTTGTTCTCCTTTAATTGATTCTACAATGTAATTCAGATCATATTACCTTGGTAACCATGAATGTCATGTTTGTACATGCAAACTCTCCTTCTCTTTCCTTCTCTACATGTTAAACATTTAGGGTTTTTTCCTCCTTAAGAAGACCTGGGTGACTTAAGATTAGGTATGAACCAATGACTATGATTCATCCATATTGTCAGTTAAACCTTCCCTTTATCTAATTGGATACATGTAATACATAGGAATTGCATATAAGATTTGTCCTTATCAACAAAATATTGTAATTCAATCCTTAAGTCAGTCAAAAAATTATTTACATAGTACTTTTTGCCAATACAAACAATTATGTCAAAACTATGTTACTCGGCATCTGAAGTCCCTGTTGCTCATCACTAACTGTGACTTCAATACTATCACTTAGCATGCAGTGCTTTCTTAGCACTTGAATCTTTTGGCACATACTATATGCTTGACACTTAAGTGACTTAACATATGAGTGACTCGACACTCATTGTTTACTCGACATGCTCTAACTTATATGTTGTGCTCGACATATGTTACTTGTTTGGCATTAACTATGTTAATGACTTAAGTGTATAGACACTCACTTGTCAAAACCAATATGAGATTAACACATTCATGTCTTTTGCAATTTTTTTCCTACCCAATTTTGGCATCACAAAAGAAAGTGTCCCTTCTTTGATTTGTCTTTTAGTTCTCAAAGCAAACCACCACCTCTCATTAGCCTTACCATACAATTTGGTAAGAACCATGTTTCCCAACTCTAATGGGGTGTATTTGAACTTAGCCACCATATAAAAAATAGCTTCATCTACTTCTTCTTATTTGCAGGGTGGACCCACAATAGTGAGTTACACTTTTCCTAAACGGACATTGAACTATGAATTTTTTTTTTAAAACTTTCACTTTTAAATGCAAATTGTCATCTAATGATTGCAAATTTGAAGATGAAGTAAATTAGTGTCTTTTGGGATTTTCTATCTAGATTATAAATATTTTTTTTTTCTTTTTTATTTAATTAATTTTATTCAATTATTTGTTCTCCCACAAAAATTGGTATGTTGTCAAAAATCTAATTTTAAAGAGTGATGTTGTTTTTGATAGCCATAACTTTTCTCTATAATAGATATCAATGTGATTCTTTCAAATTTAGATTGTTAACATCCATATCAAGATTATGGAGGTGGTTTGACATCTTTATACTTAGTATTTCATATTTTATTGATGTTCAAAGTTGACCTAATAGTAATTTTTACATACATTTTTTTTTATGCATGTAACTTATTGTGTATTTGTCCAATTCCAAAATTTCTTTTTCTAGTAGAAAGAGGACTCATATATGGAGCTTTTGGTTATTTTTCAGAAATTTTATTCTTTTATTTACTCTTTTTCCATGAGAATCCAATAAAAAGGTTGTTCCCTAATAACAAACCTAATTTTAGTTTATGGTCATATAAGTATATCTAAAAAATCAAAATGTATCAAATCCATAATCATTAGAAAGCTCATTTTGAATACTTATGTCATGCAAAATTCCATATCTTCAATGTTCATCTAAACACTATAATTGTTCTTGGAAGTCATGAAAATAATATGATTCTTGTGGCCTCTCTAAAATGTGCCTAATTAGGTACTTTCGATAGAAACTTAGTTTCTATTAAAAGTAATTTTCTAGTTTCAATAGAAACTTTTTTTTCTAGTTTAAATCAAAGCTAAGAAGTAAAATTGTGGCATTTTAACATGATTTTTTGAGTTTCAAACAAAATTAATTTTAAAAGTACTTTCTATCAAAAGTAATCTACTTTTGATCAAAACTACCAATCTAGTTTTGATCGAAACTACTTGACTAAAACATCATGGCAGCTCTTTTTTGGAGGAATTTATTCCTCCAAAAAAGTGTAACCTAGTATTGTGGGTTCACCCTACAACATCTATTTTCTTATATTTTTATAAAATGAAAACTTGATAATCCTGCACTTTCCTTGATTTTGTGATAGATTTCATCAATGGTTTTTGGGGGCATCTGCACTACAACCCTAAAATGGCATGTATCCTTTTTTATTCTATCTTTTCCTCATCATCTTCATCATCATCATTAGATAATATAATATTTCTTCTTTTCTTTTTTGTAGGTTGGCTTGGCTTGGCTTCCTCTACTAAGTTAATCTATCTTTTTGTCACCACTTTCCCCTGAACAAACCCAATAGCTTTAGCTACTTCTACCTTGGGCTTTGTCACAACTATAGTGGTTGATACACTTGTTCTCCTACTAGTGACCCTTTATGGTGTAGGGGAAAGTTTTTTAACAACCTTCTTTGAGCCTTTTATTTCCTTAGGCTCATTAATCACTATTTCTTTTCCTTTTCCTTTTGCTTCCACTTCTTCATTTCCTTCATCTTTATCACTAAACATATCCTCACATTTACCTTTAGTTATCTGTAAAGGAATCTCTTGTACTCCTTGTTGTCCAAGTACTTTTTCTAAATTCTCAATCATACTCTTCCTCTTCTTATTTACCTTTGGTGCCTTAATATGTATAGTGATCTTCAATTTTGTTGTCTCATACCTATTTAATGGCTCATCATCCTTATCAACTTATTCAGTCAATAATATAGCAATTGATGCAGTCACTCCATCTATTTTTATCTCATATGGTAAAGGTCTCAACCATGAAATCCTAGATATCACTTCTTACATATAGGTATGATCTATATCAATTAGGAAACAAACATCATTGTAGTACTTATCAACTAGGGACTTTGGAACCCTAGACCTTTTTTTCATTTTCTACTTGAATTCTTCAAAATAACCATATATTACCTTCTCAAAATTATCACCTAACTAATTAATGAACTCATTTATTTTTTGAGTGACTAGTTTTCTTTTGTTCCAAACAACATTGCCAATAGTAGGGAAAGAATTTTGGACATAAAAGAATATACAAAAAATTAGTGAGCCAACTTTACACAAGCTATTCTTTTGTTTCCTTATGTTATCTAGATTCTTGTCTAACTCCTTCAGCTAGAGGTCTGCAAGGTTATAGCTATGATGTTTCTTTACAATATTCCATGCAACATCAACTGTAACATAGGGTGTGCTATCTAGTTTCCTAGAATGATAGAATTTGTGTGCAATGACCCTCATAGAAACTGAATCTTGATTAGAATCAGGACTGTCAAAACTTTTATCACATCAAACATAATCCATACCAAACATCTTCACCATTCATTTCCCTTAACCTTATCTGAAATCAATCATCCAACTTCATCGAATATCAGATCTAATATCTACTTGCATGAATAAAACACATAATCAACACATGACACAAGATTTGGTAACATGGAAACCCTCCAACATTAAGGTAAAACTATGGTGGGGATGGAACCCACAAAATCTTCACTACTGCAATAGTAAAGTGTGTCTATTAAGGCAACAAATTTGATCACTTATGATGCTCTACCCTATGTGGGTTTTATCTACTAAAAGCTTACAAGATTTTTTATTTTACCTTTATTGAAGGATTTAAACTTCACAATTAAGTGAGCTCTCTATAAAGAGATTTACAATACGCTTTTTAGGACAACTTTGTTAAGAGATTTACCTTTATACACTTGTTAGAATGTAATAGTACCTTGATCCTTCAATTTGCACTTGATTTCTAATGATAGATCTCATGTATCCAAACTGTGATCACCTCAGTGTGATTGATCTACAATATTTTCTCACTACACTTCTCAGTTACCTTACTCTTTTACAACTTCACATTCATTGATTCGCTTTCATCTTTGTGTAAATGCAAACTTCTAACTTGCAACAACAAAGTCTTACTTGAAATTGTGCTTAAATAGCCATCTAAAGAAGTTTCTAGATCCAAAAGAATCCTTTTTGTGATACAGGACCATCCTAGGTGTAAGGGCAATCTTGTATCACCCAAAAAATATTTTATTTTTAGACTTTTCTATTTTGATAAGGGCCAGTAGAGAGAGTGGTTACTATTGATGGGAACTTGGTATTTTTAGTAATCTTGTCCTATGATATCAGAATGTTCTCATTTTCTATAGTAAGGTTCATTTTAGAGATATAAGGCTACCATAAAAATGTCATTGCTCCAGCTTAAGTATTAGAGAAGTTATTGTGGATTTTTAGTAGAAAAATTTGTAGAAATATTTTCAACCTTACTATTGGAGGCCTTAGACTTCCTGGATGAGGTCCAAAAACTTGACGAAAGGGAACTAGTGCAATTCTAAGCCTATAGATCATAAGTTGGCATTTCCAAAAAGTGGTTATAATAGCCAATTGGAGAAATGGTTTGTGAGTTATGGCCTTCCAAATTTGGACTACCTAAAATTTCTAAAATAATTGTCAAAGATGCATTTGGCCAACTCTATATGTTTTATTAAGGTTTGTCGGCCCTAGGTATTAAGTTTGAGCATCTAGAACCTTCCTAGGTGGCATAAAACTGCCTATTTAAGAAAGGCCCAAATATTTTTTAGGACAACTCTAGGTGATAGTTTGCAGCTTGTCTTGCAAATTATTGTACTCAAGGTGCCCATGGGGGTTAACATGTTGTACTTATGAATTCTATAATTCCACATTTGGGGCACAAATAAGAAGTCCATATTTGTTCTTGCAATTTTTGTTGTTTCTTTGTTTCTGTTATGAGTTTATGGTTTTAAGGGGAGCGCCTTGCATTATTTTGCCACTCGGCCATTCCAATTTTTTGATTGGTTCATATCTCTACATAAGGATTAATGATGTGTAACTATAGGTGTAATTACCTCCTTTTTTTTCTCCTTGATCATTGAAACATGTTTCTCACTTGGCAAAATGGTTTATCAGATTTTGTGCCAATCCAAACATATATATACAAACTGCTTTGCTCAACACATATAGTTTCTTGATGCTCAATCATGCTTTTTCTTCATGTTGTCCCTTGGCTCATGTTGTACTCAGCATTCATTATCTACTCAGCTCATATGTTGTTACCTAGATAATTCAAGAACCACTATGTATTCGGTGACTATGAGTTGCACTTGGCAACTACTTCCTTTTCAAAAGGCACTATTGTTTGGTCCATACTAAATGTATACACTTGTGCTCTTTGTAACTCATCCTATATAGTGTGGCTCAGTCACAGTGTTGACCAACCAACTCTTCCTAGTAAATGACTAAGTATTTTTCACTAATTGATAATACTAAGATTTCCTTTAGGGTAAAAAAAAAAATGCAAGTTTATAATATTTCTTACTAGACTCCTTTGATTAACTTTGGTTCAAAATTGGCATCATGTTTGGTCCTTTTGGTTCCAAAAAACTTGCCCACTTCATAACTGGTATATCTTATATATCCTAGGTCATGGCTTTCTCCATGTATTCTCTAATTTTTTAAATTTCTAATCAATCTTTAGAGAGATTTCATTGATTTTTTTCAATAGATCATTCGTAACCTTCAACTCGCCTTTCATTTTCTCATTATTTTGCTTCAAATCTTCATTATATTTTGTTAGAAATTCATTCTCTATCTGGAATACTTGCTTCTAATGATTTGTTTTATGTAGATGTGCATGCAATATACCAACTTATTGTTCAAACTTGAAAATATTATCTACCTTATCTTTTAATGTTGACCTATTTTTATGGATGAATCTTACAACTCTCTCTCTTTATATTTTTATTCTATAGATTGAACTTCTCATTCTCCAAGGACATAGCTTCCAACATCTCAGATTCCACAAATCTACTATTGTTATACTATGATAGTTGTTCAAAAATCTCTTATCTCTTGACTCATCTTTTTCATTTTCTTCTTCTTCTTTTTCTTGTTCTTCAGGACCCAAAAGCTACTTTTCAAATAGCATATGTGTCATCTTGAATTGAATTTGATTCACCATTGAGTAACCTTTTCAACCTTCACCAATCTTGAATGTCATTCTAGTTTTCCTAAGGATGTCTCTAATTTCCTCCTTTTACATCTCCTATTATAATTGGACTAAAACTTATTCAATCAAATCTTTGTCTAGATTCAATGGAACAAGCTACCCAGATTCACTTGTGTTAGACAAAGAGGTGGGTGTGTATCATTTCAATTCAATGAGGAATTTATTTAGTAATTTCATACTCAATACTATTTCATTCTCAAGATGTTTTTGCTCCTCTTCGTTGACTTTGTCATAATTCTTTTTAATGTTAACTAATATTTTCCATTTTATAAAGTTTTCCCAAGTTTATCTGTAGAAATAAACTTACCTATATCAAGTTGAGATATTTTCACAATTGGAGAACCAAATAGGAGTTCTTATTCTTTGCCTTCAGCTCCTTTTGGCCATCACTTGATTTATTTCCATCTTCCTCACTCCTTTTAGTATTTTTTTTCCTATGTGACATTTTGTTCTTTCTCTTGCTAGTCACCTACCTTGTTCTCATTGTCCTTTAAATATTTGATCTTACTAGGCTTAGAAGGTTTGTCCTTCATCTTCCATTAAAAAATTATAGGAGGAGATTATTTCTCCTATTTCATAGTGGCACTTCTATTTTTAATATCGGTGCAATCTCTACCTATTGTAGATAAAACCACTTCTTCTTGTGATACAACTATAGATGTGCTAGTTTTTTCTCCTTCATATATGGTTCTTTCCTTTTCAACCATCCCCTTTATGAATCCTTTATTCAATTCAAATTTATCCACTTTATTTCTTATATTTTTCTCTATTGTTGGTGTGTTCAATTTTCTAAAGACTTTCATGTCATTCTCATTAAAGGTTTCAAACATAGGAACACCTTAATTTTCCAATTTTGACTATTGGCATTTGATGTAGATGATCTATAAGTAGTTCATAAAAAAAAATTCATTGTTGGAAACATATTCTATCCAAACATTAAGAATAGTATATTGATAAAGTCAAAGGTTTGAATTAGAAATTCTTCCAAGTATCTAGGCAATCAGTGAATAGCCAATCTTCTAGTTCAGTGAGTTGAATCTGACTATAAAGATCAAGTTAAGATGTGTGTTCATAAAATTATCATCTACGTGTGCACATCCAAGCATGTTTACAATCACATAGGTTAAGGTTAATATTTGTAGGAGTTATCAAATATTCAAGAGAGGTTGTCAGAAAGAACATGAGACAAGATGGATGGTTTGATTTGATCAATCACTTGGTCAGTCATATAGCCAACATTGTTATAATTTTCAATTATCATGTTTAGGGTTGACCTTATAGATTTCAATTGGTTTTTTATCATGGTTGCATTGGCTAATCTAATATAAGGTGGTGGAAAAATGTGTTACCATGACATAATGATGGTGTTATATATTATTGACGAAATTGAGTTTTTGCATGGATGAAAAAATTGCAATTGCAAAGTTTTTTTTTTGTAGATATTAATTAGTGATCAATACTTAAGTAAAGTTGTAAGATAGAAAGTTTCATAATCATATCAATTTCATTTTGGTTCTATCTCAAGGAAATTACTAATAGGTTTTCATGTCAAATCCTCTAGTGAAGTCACTTTTAACAAGATGGCCAAGATTTCTAATAGGATTTGAAGATTAAATCCTTTTTAAAAGTAGATGTTATAAGAAGATTCAAATCTCTTAATAGGGTTTTATTATTTGAACTTTGATACTATATTTTAATTGGTCTAATGACACTCTTAACTGAGTATTCCTTAAAAGGGTGTTGTAACTTTGAACAAGGCATCTTTCATTAGTGCACTAGTGGAGCTTTGTGGGCATCATTCCCACACATATTTTTCACCCTCCAACCATGGTTTGTATGGGAAATATCTTGTGTTAAGTGTCTTATGGATGAGAATATTTTATGTGGTCAATTTTCCTATGATGGTTTTATTTTTTTTCTTGTTTGTTTTAATATTTTTAAAGAAGTATTTTATAATTTTGAATACATTGATTCTCGCCCACCCACCCCTCAGTACCTTTGAGACCTAACAATTGGTATCATATTTAAGTGTCCTTGAAGAAGCCTAACAATTGGGTAAGATCCTTGAGGAAGGCATGAATATTTACAAGTATAAAAGACATCTTGTAGAAGAAGAAAAAGGTGATCAATAAAATAAAAACTCAATTGAAGAAATCTATTTCTAAGAGGGAGAAATTAAATGAAAGTCAAGATTGCATTGAATACTTGTCAAAACATGGATCTTAGAAATTTGAGGAGATTATTGTAGATCAAATGAAGAAAAATAAAAAGATGTCAAAAGATGAGGAAAGGGATAGGAATTCAAGAAATAAGGGTGTCTGGAGATATAGAAGAAAGAAGAGCAACAAACAATGCAAGAAAAGTTATAGTATAAGAAAAAAATTGTAGAAGATTTCAAGAGAGTTGTTGAGGATTTCATAAAGGAAAAATAAGAATATTTTTAAAGGATTGAACAAGAAAATTCCATAATGAGTGAAAGGTTTCATAATTTAAGTGAAGAAAAAATGCAAATCCTTGGTGAAAATAATAGACTAGAGGAATAAAGTGACAAGTAGGAAAGTGAATTTTATGTTGTAAAGGAAGCCAATGAGAAACTAATGAAGTACAGTGAAATTTCCAAAAATCTAGTTGATGACAAGTTGATAAGTCAAAGGAGAAGAAGAGAGACTATAGGTCCTGGATATATTAGTCAAAGCACCTTTGAAGTTGGTGGATCATATGAACAAAAAAATCCCTATCAAGATCCAAAGGTTAATCCAATAAATCTTGGTAGCAAACCCCACAATATTCTTGGATACAATTGTGGTAAGGTTGGTTATAAGAAAAATATTTGTAGAAGCCAATGTATTACTAGACATTACCCTTTTGATGGATATTATTATAACTATTACAAGTATGGTCATACTACAAGTGCACGTAGGCTTTGATGGATGCTATCATGCATCTAATAAATATGGCCACAAAGATAATGAATAAAAATCAAGAGTGAATGTTTCAAGGCTACTGGTGAATTAGGAAAGAAAATTGAATTACACATTCTCAATGTGTTGAAATCATGGTCACTTAGTTGTGAACTATATAATGAGGTCACCAAGAGGAAATGAAGGACCATGGAAGATAACTAGCGTAGCATACTTCTATTTTCAATAGATTGTTCATCTCACTAGAAACTTTTGGTTGAGGAACCACTCAAATAAATGGTCAAAGAATCAAAAGGGAAAGTAATCAGTTAATACTAAGGAAGCTAGAAATAAAATGAAGAGATGAAAGAAGAGAGAAGAGAGAAGAAAAAAATGAAGGGAGTAAGGTATATGAAAGAGCTACATGTCATTGAGTGTGGAGACTTCATCATAAAACTAAGATATATATTATCTTAGGGGAAGTAAGTATTATTGAATCCATTTTAAATCCCTTTTAGATGTGTGGTCAAATATAAAAACATTGTAAGATGTAATGAGCTAATATCAATAAATCATTAAAAAATTTTGTTGGAATCCCTAATGTTGTGATTGATCAGGATTGTATTTGGAGTTAGATGGTGAAAAGGTGAGTTCTATCAGTGAAACATTTCTTGCATGCATGTGTGAGTGAACAAAAGGTCATTTTGTCACTTCATTTCTTACCTTGCACATTATGAAACTTTATTGAGTGAAAGATAGCAATGTTCAAGAAAAATTGTGTAGAAGGAAGGTTGTTTATAGTAATTTAGAAGAAAATCAATTGATATTGTCATATCATTGTGAATAATCCTATCTCATATATTTTGAGGTATTTTAATCAGTTATTTGTACTTATATTTTAAGGTTTAAGATGGATACACCTAACCTAGTTAATATAACTCATAGGTCTCATATTGATTTCAAAAGGCACCCATATAAATCCATAGAGAAGGATCTCTTTGTACCCCTAACTAGTGTTCCATATCAAATTTTACACATAGAAGATGTGAGATCTTTCACCTACTATAAATTCCAAAAGTTAAGAGACCAAAGAAATTATAAAATAATACAAGAAGATGTGTGGTGACAACATAACACTAAAAGGTGAGTACAAATGTATCTCTTATATAGTGTTATAGTATGTGGTTCATTACTCTAATGATTTTGAGGAAGAGCAGGTTAGGTATGTGTTAAGATATATCTATGATCAATTTATATCGCTATAAAAACCATATAAAATTACTAATAAGGTTATATAAGCAATAATCAGCATTTTTTCAATCGGTGATGTACCTATTCCTCACACAACCCCTAAAGAGGAAATCATTACATTGACCCAATCCATATTGGATGGGTGTACAATGACAATGAAGAATATAGAGGATGAAAAGGTAAAGTTTTCTTCTAGAATAATAAGCTACAAGATCTATCATTCCAATCAATTGAACAGTGTTCCAGGAGGTGTTATTCATAGTGTATATTTAATGGTAAAAGTAAATAATGAATTCAATCTTGTTGAAGCCATGAGGGAATAGTTGATGTTGAACCTTGAAAATACCAGGAATGTAAAAATAAAATATTTAAATACAATGAGTTAATTAATTATTTACATTTAGACTGATAATTGTGTTAGAATGTCAAGAAATAATTTCAAAAGTGCAATTGGGGCTATTTTAAATAGTTCTACAAGAGAAAGTGTGAGAAATATGATACCTTTTAAGATTATGAAAATTTATGTCAATACTATATGCTTCATGGTTGATATTGACACATGCCAAATGGAAGCAGTAGATCCCATGACATCATAGATGATGATAATGGGTTATCAAGTAGAAAGAAACATATGTATCCTATATGATGAGAGGTTGCTAAGTGAATTAGTAGATCTCGATACTCTAAGGTTTGGGATGTATGTAGAAGAATATCTAAAGATCTATGATGATTTGAGGAACCTAGTAGTAGTTAGGAAGTTAAGGAATGAAATGTATAAGTGCATGACTGAGAAAGGTTTTACTAAGAAATAAATAAATAAAAATAAAGAAAGATGTACACCTAAGAAAGTTAGACATCAAGTACAACCCATGATGATGATGATGTTGAAGTAGTTCATGCAATTAGTAGTTCCCTCATCAATAGACAAAAAATAAGTAGCACATAGGTTAAGAAGGGGAAACCTTCTCCAACTCTAAGGAACTAGGCCAAATAACTAGCAAAAGGTTTCAAGCCTAAAAATCCACTAGTAAAGAAGGCACCCAGTTAAAAAAAGGAAGCAATTGCAAAGAGGAAGAAGGAAAAAGTGGTCCTTATTGATGAAAGTGAAGAAACTAAATCAAATGAATAAGTGGAAGAAATAAAGTCAAAAGGAAATAAAAGTGATAGGTTCTCCCACAACCAAGTCTATAGAGACTAAAACCAAGAAAGGTAGTCACTTTGAATTTTCTTATTCAAAATCATAGTAAGGATGAAATTCTAGTTAATGTGAAGAAGCATTATCATTTGTTTGATAAGGAAGATCAACCTAAGATTAAACAAGTTGTAATTGCTAGTATGAATAAACTTAGTCAATTATGATTTTAGTTACAAGAAAAAATATAAGATGATATGTACAATAAAATAGATTCTAGATGGAAGGAATAATTGACACAAGATAAATAGATGATCAAGTTTCTATTATTCAGTCATATTCCTCTTGCATAGGTTGAAGAGGTTGATGATATAATGAAAGTGTAAGATAACTTCTCAAGACAACATATGGATTAATAAGGTTATTGGTTGGTGAATCTAAGTCAGTAAAAGAAGACACAAAAATTATCTTGAGAGAATATCTAAATATACCCAAGGATAAAGTTGAAGAATTTTATGAGGATGAACTCGTAAGAGAACTAGAAGGTGATCTAGTAATCATGAAATTGATGAAGGTTATACAATTGATGGTTTGAATGTCACATTTGAAGTTTATCAAGGAATGATTGATAATAATGGAAGAATACATGAGGTAGAGATATTGGATGAACATGTGGATGTTTAGAATCAACTAAAATGAAATGGAGTAGCAAAAAGTAGACAAAGAAAAAGAAAAGGAATCAAAGAACATTGCTACTAGTCTATATGTGACCAATGATAATCAATTACAAGGTCAACGAGAATAGCCCAAGAAATAAAAAGGCAAGGAGAAAGGAAATTTTAAGGTAACTTGGTCATCCCTATCCAAGAAAACTATAAATGCAAATAAAATTTTGGGTAAAGAAAAAGTAGACTTTAATAGTTTGAACCCTAAAGAGATGATAGCTTATGCTATACCTTTGAAGTCGAAAGGCAAGTAGAAAAAGATGAAATGGGAAGTCCAAGAAAATTTTGAGCCCAAGGATTATATCGTATCACTTTTAATAAGTATGAAATAATATTATGAGATAGCTAACCAATAGAGCAATTATCTCACTTGGTAACAATAGTTGGTGAAAAGTTGAACACCTCATAATAGGTAGTAAGAGTGAGAGGATATAAGGAATATAAGAAGAAGAGGATATATGAGCTTGCCTACTCAATTAAAACATATTATAATTCACTCATGTTGGCCACCAATAAGATAAAGGAAGCAATCAAGAAAGTAAAATATTGAAAATCATCCCTAAATGTTCAAAATTTACTAGGGACATAATGAAGGAAAAATATGAAGTACAAAAAGAGGTTAACTTTTTATTGATAACTTTGATATTTTACAAGAACTACCAATTTTGAAAAAACATAACTACATTGAATAACATGTTGGCTCAATACCACAATGAGGAGTATTAATGATGAAGGGTACTCCCCTTAATAATGCAAACACACAACAAAAATAGATGAATAATAACAAGTTGAAAGAATAGAAAATTGACATCTTATTATCTCCAAAAGAATGTAATTTTAAATTTTAGGATTATAACATGCATAGACATATGGGCATCTTCATTACAATATTTTGTAAACTAGATCCACCATGTGCATCCTTAGAATTGTCCTAGACAACCCTACAAGCCTTCTTTACATAGGTGATTTTACATCGCCCAAGAAGGCTCTAGAAAGTTTAGCCCTAGACTCTAAGGTTGATCAACCCTAAAATATTATTATTATTCATTGTTTATTACACTAGCAGTCGCATGCTTTTGTACATGCAACGAGTGCACTGATAGGAAATGAGATTTAAGAGAAAAATCTAGAATAAAAATCAAATAATGTAAATATAAGTTTTTTAAAAATGAAAAAAAGAAAAAAGAAAAAGTTGAAGATTAAAACATAGATATAAAATTTATACTATTTAAGAAATTTGAATATTGCTTAAGAAACATGTTCAATAATTTCAAAATTTTATGATTAAATTCAATTTATCAAATATGAAAAAAAAATCATTTAAAAAAAAACCATCAAAAAAATTATTACAAAAAATTAATAAGAGAAATACAAAAAAATAATATGAAAAATAACGACATCTCTAACAAATATTCTATTGACTAAGTAAATTATAGAAACTGAAAAACAATATTTAAAGAAAAAACTAAACTATTCTAAAAAAATAATTTTAAAAAGCTAAAACCTAAATCAATTTAAAAAATCAAAAGTTTAATAAATAGATATCACAACATAATCTAATGTAGAGATCACAAGTAATTATTTTTTAAATAAATAAGAAAAGAAAAATAATAGTTAAAAATGGATATTTAAATATAATCTTATGTGAACAAATTAGATTATTAATAAATTTTAATTTAAATAACATAATATTTACTAAAATATTTTTAAATAGATTAATAAATATTATTTATTTGAAATAAATTTATCAAATATGAAAAAAAAATCATTCTAAAAAACTCATCAAAAAATCTATTATGAAAAATTAATAAGAGAAATACAAAAAAATAATATGTCTAACAAATATTCTATTGACTAAATAAATTATACAAACTAAAAAATATATTTAAAGGAAAAATTAAACTAATATAAAAAATAAATTAAAATAATTTAAAAACTAAAATCTAAATCAATTTTAAAAATCAAAAGTTAAACTAATAGATCACAACATGTGCTAATGTGATCACAATTAATAAATAAATAAAGAACAATAGCAGTTATGAGTGGAGATAACAATTAATAAATATAAAAACAAGAGTTAAAAGTGGAGGGAGATAAAAATTGGCCTGTAAATAATTAATGGGAAGGTTTTTCAATTTTCCGGCCACACTGACAACTTTCGCGGCCAACTTGCAAATTTTTCGTCAAAAATTTAATTTCTAGTAACAAAGTTCCCAGAAATAGCCTATCGGCTAAATTAGAGAGGCCTAATAAACTTTCAAAAATCAAAAGAAGTTTTGAATGAAACTCATTTTCATCCCTTTCAGGTTGCACAACTTTTAAAGAACATAACTCATTGTCAATTGCTCTAATTGACTATTATATACCCCATTTTTGAAATGTCATGACCTACTTGTATATTTCTTAACCTATGAAATCTCTAGCTAACCGAGGTTTGACCCTATATTGGAGCCTCTAAAGCCTTCAAAATTAAGTTCAAAGTTTTTATACCTTGCAACCAATACCAAAAAATATCAATAACTTGACAATTAAAGTTGATATTGAAATGAAACTTTATTGGAACCCTAATATGTCTAAATTAAATTTCTAGGGAAGAAATATGAACATTCTGAGCTCAAATGACCAACTTACTAAAAATATTACGCTTCCAAAAATAACAACTATGTACTAAGGTAGCCCTTATTGAAATAAAAATTAGAAAAAATTTGGGTGATGCGACATTTCTCGTACACCCAAGATGTTCCCACTTCAATAAAGAGATAGACAATCTCTTGATGGTGCCAAATTTTTTATTTCCCAAGCCAAACAACTTACAACATGGTTTAAGGGAAGCCAAGCAAGCATAGATCTTACCACATATATCTTCTCTTTATGAGTTAGAGGGACTATCATTCCTACTCAATGACAGATTTCCCTTCTGGAGAATCAACTTAAGGCATGGGATGTTGATTTGAAGATTTTAAAGGATGATTTTAAGGTTATTTTTAGAAAAATATAAAATGTGATCAATTTTCTACTCTATTTTGTTACTATATTTTTTCTTACTTCTATTTTTCCTTTGTCATTGTTGTTAAAGGTGAAGTAGTGCACTATGTAAAATTTTCTAGAAGGCTCATAGTGATATATATTGGTCCTACAAATAGGTTACTATACTGGGATGGGTTGTTCAATTAGTATACGAGGTAATTTCAACTCTCTTTTTTCTTCTATCTAACTTTACACTAGTTTATAGGTTAATGATAGGTATAACTTAACTAGTCAAGAATAAGAAAAAATAATGAAGGCAAACATAGAAAAACATAATACAATATTTATCTTGTTCAAATCTAGCTAGGGTAAAAACTATGGTTTGTGAGTCATTCCTCACAAAGCTTACACTCTCTTGAAGTGCACCCAATAAAGATCATATCTCTATTAGAATATTACAAAATCAATGTAGGTGTCACATGGTTAAGAGATTTTAATGAGACCTATGAAGGTCTTGCCTTGTTAGGAGAAGCCTAGTTGAAGGACTTCAGAACACTAGTTAATGTGTCACCCTGTTAGGGGATTTAGTACAAAGAACCTATTAGGGTCCACACTCGATAGAAGTTTTTTGTTGTAGAGATATATAAAAATAGAGGAATGATATAAAGAAATAGCTACTATACTTAGCTTGAGTATAGATCCCTTTAATGTTCCTTGGACCTTTTTGATATTGTTCTCTTCCCTCCTTTGTCTCTAAAGCTTCATACATGATCACTTATGTGCTTGGCACTACTTGCCCTTGCACACTTTTTCACATGTTTTTTTTAGGTTCACTAGCTTCTCCTAAACACACTAGCCTCTTCACTCTATTTGTGACTTCTCAATGTCACTCCTTCTCACTTTGTGATTAAATTTCTCTTGGCTCTCTTGGCTCTCTTATTCATCAATCTACAATCTAACCTTGTCTCTTGAAGCATGGATCTCTTTTATAGTGTCTTCTCATTTTTCTTCAAAACTCTAAACTACAAATTCAAATTTTGAATTCTCAAGCCTATTCCTAGCTTGTCCTCGTGTCACTATTATGCTCTTCTCTTGTTATATGTAGCATATATGAATAGAATTCGTGGATGTTTTATGACCTTGATGGATTGTATCACTAGAAAGAATTCAAATTTGAATTCTTTCAAGTATTTCTAGATGTGAAAATGCTTATAATCATTAAATACAATGATGCTTCATCTTGTTGACTTGGATAATCCCTTTTTTATGGCTACTAATCTATCTATCTTCCTTGAAAACTTATCATCATACTTCACACTCATAATTCACTTAGCATGACTTCATCTCAGTGGTTATATTTTTCCATCACCTCTACTAGACTTCTCCTTCACCTTTCTCTAGTCCTCTTGTGAACTAGAGTTACACATGAAAGTTCAATGTGCTCCTCTAGTCACAACTCCATACTAGTCATTGTTCATTCTTTTCCTTGACATCAATGACAATATAGTCATAATTGAATGCACCAATCATACCATTGTTATATTCTTAGGTCTTTTTTTTAGTTATGCAAACAATATGTTTGATTAGGGGTTGTGATCTAAATAATGCAATGAATGTTACTTTTATGTACATTTTTTCTCTAATATTTTGTAAGGGTTAAGAGTAGTTAGTTAACACATAGCAAGAAATTTTGAGTGTCCATCAATACAAAAGGGGGAGACTGTTGGCATTTGATGTAAATTATTTTTTTTAGATCACAAAATTGTGTAGTTGGGTTGTCACTTCTAGAAACATTTTTTATGCCAAGTGTTTAGATTAGTTATACAGATTGTAAGGAAACTTGGCAAGAAACAATATAACCACCGTTTCCACATAACCCATAATAGATCTAAAATAAACACGGAATTAAAATCCACATGCAAGAGAATAGACAACATACCCATAAAATGTGACACAAGATATACCCTGGGAAACCCTCATTGAGGGAAAAACCCAGCCTCCAAAAGCATCCATCATCATGTATTATTCAGCAAAAAATACCATTGCCATACAACCATGGAAGCCTTCATGGCCATAGCCACAACTGAGCAAACTATGTGAACAAGCATGAATCCACACATCCCATGCCATGCTTTCAACCTTCACAAATGCTCCCTTGGCTAACCTGTCAAGCCTTGTCCCTCTCGACTCTTGCCTTTTTTCTTCTTGTCACTCTTTCTCTCTTTATCTACAACAACTACCCTTGTGGCTGCTTATATAGTAGCAAGTCCCACAAAACCACCAAGTGGTATTACATAAACCATGTGCTAAAACCATGTGCTACCTAACCCACTGACCCCACATTTAATATTGGACATTTAATTCTTTTCCCCAATATTAAATAATTACATCAAATATTTTCACAATGTTACAATACAACTCATCAAGAATATTCCATGGGAATCTTTACATGTTGCTCGTCCATCTAGGCACAACATTACATAATAAAAATAAAATAATAAAATAACAATATTATGCAATGTGTGCAACACCCATTATCTCAACAATCTCTCACTTGTTGTATACATTGCATAGGGTCAATCTGTAGCCACATAAAGGAACAAGGGAACAATCCCTCCTAGCACATCCACCATCATGGATCAAAATACACCAAGTGCTCCATCCTGGTACCTGCAACAAAATCAAAGTATCCAGCATCTCGAACATGAATGATCTCACCTCCTGTTATGCCACTCCCACTAGACATACATAGAAGCCATCCAAAGAGAAAACCACCCAACCTGTCGCCTTAGAAGATCATAAAATCCTGTACCAACTAAAATTCCAAGCACAAAAAACCTGATCCAAAGGTAATCACATGTATCCGTAGTTGTCAAAATATCCATAGCTGAAATAGCACCCACAGCAAAGTGCCAAACCCATCCAACTATCCATACCTCAAAGGTATAACAAGTGAATCTCATATCACTGACATATCAAATCTGCAACCTGCAATCATAAGCCTCAAGAGCAATAACTGCCACATATATACCAAGAAGCTCCCATTGTAAAGGATAATGTCAAATCTATCACCAATCCACTCAACACATCTCAAAAAAGTGAATCCATGTAGTATCAAGGACATCCACAATACATAAACTAATATCCTGCAACTCTCATAACAAGTCTCCAATGCTCTCCCAAGTTCACCACAACCAACAGAGGAAAGAGATAAAGTAATAACCATGTCATCTCTCACATGACATACATGAGCACAAACTAGTGATCACAATCTCCAACCAATCTCAAATCCAATGTAAGCAAAATTGAACATCCAGGAAGATAACCAAGACCAGAGAAACCATGCAAATCATAACCTGTATCATGTCCTTCTACACACACCTCTAGATGTAAACTGTGCAAGTATGATCTCCTCCATAAAACCCCAACAAGAAGCCTCAACAACACCCAAACCATACCATATAACTAATCATGGATGTAAGCCTCTCACAAGAAGATCAAACTCAATAAACCCATTCCTAAACCAAGGAATAACCATTCCTAATCCAAGGAATATGCCCAATATAAAACCATCTCCCAAACTCAACCAGCATAACAACATATGCACATGGAGATAACCAATGCTTAACCATCTCTCAAATGAACCCTCCAGAACTAACTCATGTACCATAGCTCAAGATCCATATACATGAAAGATAAGCATAAATATAATGCAACTGAGAGAAACAATGGGCTATACCTCTCAAGTAGCAAACCGCCGAGTAGACCAAGAGTGGGGAATGAGAATGCTCATCAAGATACCCAAGTCTCCAACCAAGACTCATCTAAGAACAATCTCCTCTCAAGTCCATATCAGGTGACTGCCCCTCGGACTTCCTGCTGAAACCATCAACTGTCCCAACAAATACTTCTCTAATCCAAGAGAAATCAGCGTCACCACCGTCTCTAAGTATCCATGAGCACCTGTAACCAATCAATCCATGCCAACTCCAAATGCAACATAGCAATATCATGAAGTATCCAGCTTATGATTAGTGTACTCAATACCAAGAAACTAAACCAAGATCAATGTCAAAGTTCCAACCATGGCCTCAGGAACATAAACATGACAACATGATCTAACCATCTCAATCAAAGAGATAACATGCTCCACATGAACATACCATAACATGTCACAACTCTAAATGCGTATCAAGAGTATACCATGACATAATAATGAAACCATCCTCATACCAAGGATAACATGCCAAATAAAAGCATAAACCACACCTTTTCCAAGAACCCTGTAAGTCCTCAAGATGCAACCATCTCCACACACCATGAAGAAAACCATCTCCACATACCAGGAAGAACCATCTCCACACACCATGAAGATAACCAAGAACTCCATGAGTTCTCAAGATCTAACCATCTTCAAACACCATGAAGATAACAAGTGCACCATGCAAATGTCAAAGATGCTTCTGCAGCAACAGGATCTAAGACAAACCTCCAACATCTCCAAACACTCAATAAATATATATCAATGCCAAAAACTCCCACTCAACCGTGGTACCAAGTCACCTATGGCATCATAAAATCCATCCTCTCCAAACCAAGAAGATATAAACCAAACCAGGAACTAATCCTGCACTGTCACCCCATCACTGTCACAAGCTCCCACTAAACCATGTATCCAAGCTATCCATGACATCATGATGAAAAAAACATCCTCCAACCATGAGAATCAACCAAGGCATCAAACCATTAAAGAACTCAAAGTGCACATCATGAGCTCCTCAAAAGAAACCAAATAACCATGATCCTCAACCAAGAAGATATACCACCATAACTAAATCAGAAATCCAAGCTAATGAACATCAAGGATGTACCTGTATATCCAATCATGTCATGCCAAAATCCATGACACCATGATCACATCCATGAACCGAGCATCTGTCTCTCAAAGTGTCCAACCTGTCAGCATAAAATAGTCAACCACAATCCTCCACCATGACTGTACCTGGTAACAACATCTCATCCCTTCTACATGAAGAAAATAGTAAATCATGTGACTTAGGGCATAGACAACCCAAATCCAAGCCACCAATCTGAATATGCATCAATAATGAAAGATCAATGGGCAAAGACAACCCATAACCAAGCTATAAATGCAACCTGTAAGTATAGACCGCTTACAACACTGCACAACTGTAGACCCAACAAGTCATCATGCATATCCAAACCAAACACTAATAACCATATCATCATGAGACCAAACTTGAGTATACAATGACATCAAAACTTAAATCTCCAATGCCATAAACTCACAATGTTACCATAGTCAAAATATATTAATAAACTGTTCAGATCAATATATCAACAAATAAATCATGCCAAACCTGCACCAAATCTGAACCATTGTGTAGAGCTCTCCAAGAGCTTTCTGTTGACTACTCAAAGTCCAAAATCCAGCTCCGTATGTCCAAGTTATGCCCTAATCTATGCTCAAAATAAACAACATCTAACTTTAGGTCTCTCAAAACCTGACAAAATCTCAAAATCATAGAACCAAACCTACACCATCTTGTAGTGCTCTGAATTAGCTTTCCAACGCCTATAAGAACTCTGAAATCTGATATTCTGAGAGAAAGTTATGGCCATTTTACTAAAACAGTCTTTTTACCATTTTCAGTACGATTTTTCATTTTTAATTTTTTTTTTTGAGTGACGAAAATTCTGACGGGATTAAATTTGACGGCCATCATGAGCTGAAACCAAAAAACTCTTTCATTTCCTCTGAACATGGCCAAACTAGGGCATATTATATATCAAAATTTATGGAAATGTTGACCCGGATCCAATGGTGAGGTCTGTTTTTACCCAAGAGGTCATTTCTGCAAGCTAGCCCCCAAAACCCTCATTTAAATGAAGACATCCGAAAAACCTTTTTATCCAACAATTTCCCATGCCCAAATATTTTAACATCCCATCATAACAGCAGATCCAAAACCCTCAGATCTGCAATAATTTTTCATATATCTTGCCCTTTCTTTTATCCTCTCATGCATTCCCATGGATTCAATCTAGGGTTACAATAATAAAACCATAGCTCTGATACCACTTGTAAGGAAACTTGGCAAGAAAGAATATAACCACCGTTTCCACATAACCCATAATAGATCTAAAATAAACACGAAATTAAAATCCACATGCAAGAGAATAGACAACATACCCATAAAATGTGACACAAGATATACCCTGGGAAACCCTCATTGAGGGAAAAACCCAGCCTCCAAAAGCATCCATCATCATGTATTATTCAGCAAAAAATACCATTTCCATACAACCATGGAAGCCTTCATGGCCATAGCCACAACCGAGCAAACTATGTGAACAAGCATGAATCCACACATCCCATGCCATGCTTTCAACCTTCACAAATGCTCCCTTGGCTAACCTGTCAAGCCTTGTCCCGCTCGACTCTTGCCTTTTTTCTTCTTGTCACTCTTTCTCTCTTTATCTACAACAACTACCCTTGTGGCTGCTTATATAGTAGCAAGTCCCACAAAACCACCAAGTGGTATTACATAAACCATGTGCTAAAACCATGTGCTACCTAACCCACTGACCCCACATTTAATATTGGACATTTAATTCTTTTCCCCAATATTAAATAATTACATCAAGTATTTTCACAATGTTACAATACAACTCATCAAGAATATTCTATGGGAATCTTTACATGTTGCTCGTCCATCTAGGCACAACATTACATAATAAAAATAAAATAATAAAATAACAATATTATGCAATGTGTGCAACACCCATTATCTCAACACAGATGAATTTGAAGGTTCAAATTAGAAAATTGTCAAGTGTCAAGGCAATCAGTGAATAGCCTTCTCCTACTTCAATGAGTTGAATTAGACTATAAAGATCAAATTAAGGTTTATGGTTATAAATTTATCATCTAAAAAAGCATATATAAGCATGTCTACAATTGCACAAGTTAAGGTAAAGATTTGTAGTAGTTATCAAATATTCAAGAGAGGCTTCTAGAAAGATTAAGAGATAGGATGAACAATTTGATTTGATCAATCACCTAGTTAGTCATATGGTTGTCATCATTCTAGTTTTCAATTGTCATGTTTATGGCCGCCCTTATAGATTTTAATTTTATTTTTAACATGGTGGTTGGAAATATTTGGTGGGTAGGCTAACATAATTTAAGGTAATGCACGAACATGTTACAATGGCCTCATAAAGGTGTTATTAATTATAGATGAAATTTAGTTTTTGTGTAGATGACGAAGGTGTGATTATGAATTTTATTTGTTTGATGTAGAGATTTATTAGTGATCAATATTGAAGTGGATCTATAAGACATGAAGTGTAATAATCAGATCAATTTCATCTTGGGTCCATCTCAAGGAAACCCCTAATAGGTTTTCAAGTCAGATCTTCTAGAAAGGCCACTTTTGACAAAATTAACAAAATCTCTAATAGGATCTAAAGATTGAATTATTTAACCAAGTAGCTAAATCCTTTAACATGTTGTTCTTAATAGAACTTTGATACTAGATTTTAACTAGGCTAATGCTTTTTTAACCAGGTCTACACTAAAAAGGCATTGTAATTTCTCTTAGTAAGGAATTTTTCATTATTGCATTAGTGGAAGATTGTGGGCATTATACCAACATGCAATTTTCAGCCACTAACTAGAGTTTCCACAAGAAAAATCTTGTGTTAATTTTCCTATGTGTGCGAATGTTTTATGTAAATAGTTTATTTAAAATATTTTCCTATGCATGTATGTTTCTTTTAAAGTTGTTATTGAAGTGTTTCAGATTTTTGTCTCCACTAATTCAACCCCTCCATCCCCCCCACCCCAAGTGCATTTGAGGTCTAACATTAAAATAGACTTTTTGCATAAATTATTAACATATTGGCCTCCACTTCATATCTTGTATGAATAACCCATGAGGTCCTCAATTCAACTCCTTTCATGGGACATGTGTTGATATCCATCATAAAATAGTTAGTGTTCTTATATTTTTTCACTATTTTTTTTATATGGAATTGTCTATCTCTTATGCATTTTCTTCTGAAATAGCCCCATACTTCACTTTTGAAAATGTTACAAGGCATCCTAACATAATTTATAATTTTTTAGTGTATATATAGAATATGTAATATTGTCCGCAATGACAACATGCATTTGATACTTCATGCTCTCTAACGCAATCATCTTCATCATTATGCCAACTTAATATGTGTATGAATTTGAATAATGATGATACCAACTATGATCTTGGAAGGAAAGTGAATGATGTGTTGTATTAGAATAACTATTGAAGATGAAGCTCATGCACCAATAGAGCTAGAGGTTAATTACAACATGATGGGAATAAATTAAGTAATTGGTGAGGGATATTTATCTCATGAGGAATTTTTTGAGGAGAATGAAGAATAAAAGAGGGATTTTATCAAGGAAATACTAGAATTGGATGTTAATTAGATGGAGTAAATAAAAGAAGAACAACTTAGAAGAAGAGGACAAGGGATTTTAAAATTTATGGATTGCTACAAAATGCCATTGAATTAAGAGCCATGTGTGAGGAAAAATGATGAAAAAAGAGGGAGTAAATCCTTAACTAAACTAAAAGATGAATTCATGGATGTTAAGGACCAATAAAATCTCACCTTATTATTCTATGTAGAAAAGGGGAAGGTCCTTCCTATGAGAAAATGAAACTCGCTAGATGGAAGGGTAAGGGCATAAATGTCGCTAAACAATAACACTTACTAAACCACAGTCTAACAATTATGGCATTGGATATTATTTATGACCCAAGAAACTAAGTTTGATAAGTATGAACTGATAAACCTACAAATAATGATTTATATATTTAAAATACATAGTATCAGCTGGGCATCCTAGGAAAATGTTCTTTGAAATCAGCTGTCATAGACAAAATTGGATGGTAGAATGGGTTTATAGTTTCAAAAACTCAATTTTTTCTCATTAATTTATATAGCCCAATAATTACTAACTATTAAAAAGAATTACAGAATGAATTGGAATTGTATTCTTGGATTTAAATGAGAAAAGAAGAGGAATTCAATTGGAACCAAAAACATTAAAAGATTTTAAATAATGGGTGATTAGTAATGAAATAATGGATATCATAACTAATAATTATTCATTCATATGGAATAATCAAAGGGAAGGTTTTAGTATTAACATCGTTGAAAATTTGGATAGTTTTATGTTTAAAGGAGATGCTTTTAATAGATCAATATCATCATCTACTTTAGCGGTGAGTGGATTAGACTATTTTCTAGTAATAATGGGAATAGAAGAAGAAAGTAGACCCCAAAATAAGCCATTCAAATTCAAATCCATGCGATTGTAGGATAAAGATTTCCAAGGATTGGTTGAAAAATGGTGGCAAGAGATAGCTTTGAGGGTTCTAAAAACAAATTGTTTTAAAACTTAAAATGGTAGAAACATAAAATTTTGAAGTGGAATAAAGACCATTTAAAAAACATATTTTGAAAAAAAAGGAGATAGAAAATCAATTCAAAATATGAATGAAGAGGTCATAGGAATAACAATGAATAGAAGTAAATTTCTAAGAGGAAAAGAGCTACTTTAGAAATATGAGGATTGCTTGTCTAAAGAAGAAACCTTTTGGAAATAGATTTGAAGAAAATTTAGTCTATTTGATGGGGATGAGAACTCAAAATTCTTTAATAATAGCATAAAATTGAGAAGAAATATAAATAGGATAATGAAAATTGAGAATGATAGGGAAGATATGGTAGAAGATCCCAAAGAATTAGATAAAGAATTTCTTAGTTCCTACCAAAATAGCTTAAAAATTTACAAGATTTTTTTATTATAACTCTTCAATAACAATTATTAAATAATATACCTAAACTTATCACTGAAGAACAATAAAAATCTTAAATCATGAATAGCATATGGAAAGAATTAAGACTGTTTGTTTTAGCTACACCCAAATCAAGCCCCAAGTCCAAATGACTTCCAGGTTGGATTCTTTTTTAAATGATTTCATTTTCTAGGTACAAAAATGGGAGATGTAATTGTATCAAGATGGAAATGAACCAAATTTTTTAAAGAGATGAATAACACATTTATTTTTGGCCCTAAGTGTTAAGATTATTGAGAGGGAGAGTGATTCAATAATTAGTAAAATAATCAACCTTTTAAACTTCTTAAACCTTTAACTAATAAATAATTTAATAGAAGAACATGAAAGTATTCAACACATGAAATCATCTACATGTTTGACACAAATATTTTGGTTATGCAAAACTCCATATTAGATCAAAACTATAGGTGGGATGAGTACCCACAAATAATATGCTATTCTAAAGTATGCCCTATTAGGAGCTTAACCCTATTAGGAGTTATAAAGACACTTTTAGGTTTCATCTTATTATGGATAGCCCTATTAAAGTACTTTAAATACTAGTTAAAGCTTCACCTTATTAAAGGATTTAAAACAAGGACCTGTAAGGATCCACCTAGCTAAGGGATTTCACATGTTACCACTATTAGGATGAATCTTCCTTTGAGTTCAAGGCTTTATTAAGATAAATTTTGTGGGAATAAAAAATTTAGTAGCTCTTATTTTAGTGCGTTAATTAGGTCCCCATGCATTTAACACTCATGAAATTTCTTTTCAAAATTTTAGGTATCTTATTCTATCCTTGACCAATAGTATCCAACTTTAAAGAATTTTTTATCATTTTTATAGTGTTGAAATGACCTCCACATGTAAAACAAATTGTGAATCTTCCAAATCATGACACCCCATAAGTTTTTGGTCAAAGGAATGGTAATAAAGAGCATCATTAATATCTAGATGCTTGAAAAAAAAAGGATTCATATTGGTTGCTAGATAGGGGTGGGGCTAAGATTTTGGATTTTAGGTGTTCATAAGTAGACTAGTACCAAGGTTTTTTGGGACTAATAATTTTTCATATGGCTCTAACTATGGAACCTCAAAGGTCAGTATAATCGATTGTTCAACTAAGAATTCATACTTTTATACACTTAATAATAGATGGAATGAGGATGTAATTTTTTTCATAGTATATTTTTCTACAACCATGGCACTTGATGAAACTTGATTGTAAAAAAAATTAGTTTAATAAATAAACCAATCTATTGGTGGGGACAATATTTTCATCTTTCATTTCATAGTGATCATTTACCTAGTAGATGAACAATTGGGATTTTCCATATACCAAAAGTTTTGTTTTTTATTATGGAAAACAAGCTTTAAAAGGGCCTTGAAACTTGAACAAAATATAGAATAGTCAAAAAAAGAATGCTAAAGGCTACAAACAGAGCCCGAAAGAAAAAAGAAAGAAAATCTCCCTAAACAAAGATAGAAACAAAAGTAAAGCTAGGGAGAGATGCCAAAAAACTAGGGCTACCCACAAAAGGTTAGGGTGCTCAGACGATGTCTCTCAGCACTTTTGTTGCAATTATCTCCAACTCTAACAGCTTGCTAGCTACCTCCGTCATCTCAAAAGCCTCTTGATCTAGGGCTGGGGTGTCTTTTTTCATAGTGCTAGATCTAGTCCACTTCCTTGCATTTACTTCCACAGTCTTGTCTTTTATGTTGTGGGTGTCAGGGTCCTCCTCCTTGCTAATACTTTGGTCATCTGTATTGTGTATGAACCTCTTAATGTTCTCATTGTCCTTGAGGATCCTAGAGCTCTATTCAACTATGCCTTGCATTGTCCTATCCATCACTTGGGCCCTATTATTGACTTCTTCCACTCCTCTGTCCATAGTTTGTTCATCCTCCCTGACCCTATTCTTTAAGCTATAGGTCTCCCTTTCCAGAGAGTTCACTCTATGTTTGAGCTCAAGGATTTTGTGGAAGAGCCACTTGGAGCTATAGAAGCTATCTACCACACTATTTTTCACATTGTTAAGGACATCCATTTCTGAGTGCTCCTTAGCAATGTTGCTGAAGATGACTAGAACAGGACTGATCAACTCCTCCATCAGGATTCCGCCCTCTTCATTTTCTTTAACCTGAGTTCTGATTATCTCCCATTTTATGCCCATAGTAGCTAAATATGATTCAAAGTTCCTCCCCACCACCTTCCTATCTTTCCCCATGACCAAACATCTGTAAGTGCTAGTGCCAAAATCCTCATAGCCTTGTTTGGGTCCCTCCCTTTCACTTTGGTTGGGCTCTCCTTCTGCCTTCTTAATCTCCTCCCCCTATTTATCCTAGTTTTCATTCGAGTTTTTCCTTTTTTGATTCCTTGACTTCATAGCCTCCTCTTTTCTTGCCGACATTTTGATAGTGATGGTTCTCCTGCTTTTCTTTCACTCCCTACCTTCCCCTTCCCTAATATTCTCCTCTCCCTCTGCACTATCCTCTCCTATATCCATCCCTTATGCTCATTCATCATAACTCCTATTTGAGGATATTTCCATGTCTTGTATGGGCTCAAGGGGCATGTTTTCCTCCTTTCGATCAGATTTGAGGGTTTTTTTCCCTGAGCCATGCTGCGGAGAATCAGACTCCTCTAATTTTGTGTGCATCTCAAGACTTTCCTCTGTATCTGAGGGCAAATAAATCTCATCAGACTCTTTAGATTCCCCTTTTCCTTTCTTTCCCTTTTTCCTATCTTTGATTTTTTTACTCATAGTCATAGCTTTGAAGTATTCATAAATTAACAATAGCAGCCCCTCATGGAGCACCAAATTCCTAGTGTGCTTTTCTTGATACTCATTAATGTTTTCATTCATAGAAGAATAAAGGTAGAAGGGGATAAAGATTTTTGCGCCATACCTAAAGTGGTTGAGTAACACAAAGTGGTAAGTGCATAGATGATCAAACCTAGTGTTGAGGGTAATGTATTTGATTAGAGCACAAAGCACAAATCTCTACAGAGGCTTGATGGAGCTTGGGAGATAATGGGTACCTCTCTTCACCAGTGCCTATTTTTCCTCTTGGTTCTTTGTGAATTCCACCATCGCTTGACCTGATATTTTTTAGTCTTTGTAAAATTTCTTTTCAATTATGGGGATGCTAGTAACCAAGGAGATAACTTATTCCATCATAGAGAACTCCACCCCATCAATTTTGACCATGCCCTCGTTCCAATTTTTTACCATACTTTTGGTTATAGAGGGTTTCCATCCATGGAGGCATTCAATATAATTCATAATCTCTCCTTTATTTAGTATATTCCACACCTTGGAATGTCTTCTCCACTTATGGGCTTCGTCCTCTATTTCCCTCTTGTGTCTTTCCCTAACCATGGTGTTCTTCTTTATGCACTCTCTATAATTAGTATCGGAGCCCTTCAAAACCAGCAAGCCTTTGACTATCCTCATTTTCTTACACCTATTTTCCAACTTGTTAATTCTCTTCCTGCAAGCAGTACTATACATGAGTTGATGGATATTGTAGATATGGGAAGTACTAGATATATCATACTTCCACCTCACAACTCTGCACATTCCCCATAAATCATTAACTACCATAATAAATCCAGACATATTATTTCTAACCACTTCCCACAACTTACTAACTTTCATAATGGCTTTTAATTATACCCAATCTGTGTGAGATAAGATCCTTTTTTATGACCTCATGAAACTCTGACGGGATATCATAACCATCCATCCACTTAGCCACTCATTGTACTTTACTGCTCAATTCGCCAACCTGTCCGCCATATTGTTGGCCTCCCAGTACTCATGTGCAACATAGGTTTTCTCAATGGATTTGAGGTTCTGAATGCATTCTTGAATAATATTTTTGGTTGACCAAGTAGGCTTATTCTTCTCATTTAGGCAATCAATTATGTTTTTTGAATCTCCTTCCAAGCATAGGCATTTCACTCCTATTTCTTTTGCTAGATTTATAGTCTGGTGTACCACAATGGCCTCCACATAATGATTGCTTTGAATTCCAAGGGGGGCTTGCAATCACCACAATCCATTTCCCAGACACATTTCTTATGATGCCACCAACCCCTGCCTTTCTTGTGCTGCCTTTGGCTGCTCCGTCAAAATTTTCCTTATGCCAACCCTCAGGTGGAAAAGACTAGCAACATCCCTCCCTTTTGGCTATGTCCTTGTTCTTAAGAGGATGGATGGGACCTTTAATGTTGGTGTAATTTTCCATTAAGGCATTGAGGTATTCATGAAGAAAAACTTTGGCATTAGATTCCTTGTCCCTAAAGATTCAATTATTTTGCTCTTTCTAGACCCCCAGAAAACATGTGGTAAATCCCATTTCCATAAAGTCTTGGAATCATTTCTAGCAAACCCAAGTTGCCATTGATCAAAGAGCTACAGAATTTTGGAAGGAAAACACTAGGACAAATTGAAAAAAGATAGGAAGAGAGACCAAATAGAGATAATAAAAGAGCAGTGTATAAACATATGGTCTACACTCTCACTATTATTTTTGCATAAGATACATCTATTAGGCATCATGTTACCCCTTTTGGTGAGGTTATCCACCGTGAGGATACGATTTTGGAGTAGGATCCAAAAAAATATGTTAATTTTTGGAATAAGGCCTAGGAACCAGGCTTTGGTCCACATAAGGGCGTGGCCCTAAAATTGCAATGCCTCATAACCAGAGGCCATGGTGTAAAGATCATGCATAGTCTCCCCACAAACAATGGCATCTTTTTTGCGAGATAAAGAAATATGTCTTACCATGCCCATTAGCAACTTCAACTCCTCAAACACCTCTACTAGGTTGATCCACCCATTTTGAATTCTGTAGTCACTCACCCTACTCCCAAATCTTTCAATATAGACATTAGCCCATATGTTGAAAGATTCAATATCCCAAAGAGGGCCTAAGCTTAGCCAATAATCAAGCCAAAAATTGATATCTTCTCCATTTTCCACATGCCATTTAGTTTTGTCAAATGCTAACTCTGTAGTTCTCATATGTCCATTCTAGATGGAAGAGCCTCTGGGATCTAAATCCCTATCAATGAACTATTTAAGAGTGATATTGTTAGTGTATTTAGACATCAAAATACCTCTCCATTCACCTTTGTTGTTGAACATTCTCCAAATTTGTTTTTCTTGAAGAGCTAAGTTGAACTGTTTCAACTTTCTAATCCCTAGACCTCCTTTATTCTTAGATCTTTAGATGGTATCCCAAGCCACCAATAGGTATTTCTTACTCTCATCATTGCCTAACCACATGAAATTCCTTTGGATAGCTTCAATGTGCTTAGCCACGTTGGACAAAATAGAAAAAAGGCTAAGATCATAAGTAGGTAAATTCTGTAAGGTTGACTTAATTAGCATCACTTTACCCACCTAGCTCAAGGTGATACCTTTTCAACCAACAAGCTTCCTATTGAATCTATTCACAAGATTTTCAAAAAAAGTGTTACGAGGTTTAATCCCCAAGGGAAGCCCTATGTAAATGGAAGGAAGGAACCTAGCCTTGCATCCAAAAATTTCTGCAATTTTCTTCTATCTTCTTAATGGGGTATTGAAGAAAACCATCGAGCTCTTTTCCTAGTTAATGAGCTACCCAAAGGTGCTAGAGTAAGTATTCATTATGTTTTTCATAGTTCTTTCTTGCCTCACCGAGGCCTCACCTCCCATAATCGTATCATCAACAAACTACTGGTGAATAAAAATAGAAGGACCTAAAGATGGTTTCAAGCCCACCAAAATCTCCTTTGCCCCTCCTGGAATAAATGAGCCTTCCTAGGCCTTTAACCAGAATGTTAAAGAGAATAGGGGATAAAGGGTCACCCTGTCAAAGACCCCTTGAAGGTTTTAAAAAAATTAGAGGGGGCACCATTCACTAGGACCACAAAGCTGGGAGTAGAAACCAGTTAGGTGATCATCTTCCTCACTTTTGCATTAAAACCAAAAGCTTCAAGAATTATATGCAAAAACCCCTAATCCACCCTATCATAAGCCTTAGAAAGATCAAAATTGAGAAGAAATCCTTCTTGTTTACCCATCTCAAGAGAATCGATAACTTCATGGACTTCCATGGTAGAATCTAGAATTTGTCTGCTAGGAACAGAGCCTGACTATTGGGGCGAGATGATCTCCAAAAGGAATTTGATAAGTCTATTAGTAAGAACTTTTGCAAAGATCTTATAAAAGGAGTTACAAATACTAGTAGGCCTAAAATATCCAAAGGTATCTACCCCAATGAGTTTAGGAATTAGAACTAGAAAAGTAGCATTAATTTCTATCAGCAAATCTCTAGCATCGAAGAATTCCTAGGCAACTTTAACAATATCAACATGAACAATATATGAGTACATATGGAAGAATAATGTAGGGAAACCATTAGGGCTAGGGGTGTTCTTAGCCAAAAGATCAAAAAATTTATTTTTGATTTCATCATAATTAGGGATAGCCAGTAAGGACCAATTTTGAGCTTCACCTATGACTTTGGGGATGGTGTTAACAACCTCATTCTGGTCCTTTGCATCCAAGTTGAGATCTTTTGTGAGAATCAATGAGAAATAACTAATGGCCTCCTTTTCTATCTCATTATCTTCCTTTAAAGTATCATAACCCTTTTTTATCTCACTAATTCTATTGGCTACCCTATGTTTCATAGTTGAAAGGTGAAAGAATCTAGAATTTTTGTCCCATTCCTTGAGCCAAATTGACCTCAACCTCTGCCTCCAAAACATTTCCTCTTTCCCAACAATGTTGTGAAGCTTGGCCAAGATTTCCTTCTCATAGTTCAGAATGATTTTGTCATAACCCCAAGTCTGGATATCATTCTGTACCTCAACCAATTTCCCCAATATCCTCTCTTTATCCTTAAAAATATTACTGAAATCAAATTTGTTCCATTTGCAGATTTCAAATTTAATGAACCTAAGTTTTTTTGCAACCTTATACATAGTTGTCCCATCCACCTCAATACCCCACCACTCCTTGATTTTTTCATGCAAGCTAGGATGAGTCAACCACATTTTCTCAAATCTAAAGGGGAAGGCCTTCCTTCTATTGATTTTATCAAGAGTAAGAGAAATAGGAGAATGGTCCAACCCAAGCCTCACAAGAGATGAAAGCTTATAGTGGAAGATACCCAACCAATCCATTGAAATAAGAGATCTTTCTAATCTAACCTAAATGTAGTCCTAATCAATTCTCATGTTGGATCACATGAACTTATAGCCCCAAGGTCCACATCCAAAAGGGCCATATCCCTAATCAAATCAACCAAGTATTGCCTACTTTTAACATCAGGCAGGAGCCCTCCTAACTTTTTAGAGGCTAAGAGAGAAGTGTTGAAGTCCCCCATTATAATTCCTTTAGTGTCACCTAATTTGGCCACCAATTCAAAAAAATTAGTCCAAAAAATCCTTCTACTATTTTTGGTTTTGGAAGCATAGAGATTCAACAAAAACCATCTCACCTGATCTTTGGGATTGAAAAAATTCATAAGAAAAATATTAAATTCATTAAAAATGATACTGGCTTCCAAAGATTCCTTCCATATGGATAGTAGACCACTTGATGCACCATTTGAGTCTATAGCAATATTTTCCATGCCTTTCCCAAAAGAGATCTTCTCAATCTTATCCTTCTTCATTTTCATTTCCTAGATTAAAAAAACATTTGGTATATGATCCCTGACCATATTCTTAACTATTTCCTATTTATGGATTCCATTAAGTCCATGTATGTTCAAGGAAATGATCTCCATGCTTTGATATTACATGATTCCTGGATGGTTCTTTGAGTCCCATCCAGTAGATTCCTTCTTCTTTCTTCCTTTCTGATTTGGTTCTTGTTCTTTCTTCCTGGGGTAATGGATTTGTGTCCAATATCAACTTTCACCCTACTCCTAGTGGTTTCTAGAGAGACTAGGGAAGGATCCTTGCTATTCTTTTTTTTCTTCTTGAAAAAAATCCAAGGGACATCATTGACCTCCTTACAACTATCAAAGAGAGCTTCTAATCGAGAGAGGTGCCCAAGGGTAGTAGCTAAGAACCTTTCTAGGATCATATTCACTATTGCAGGAGATACCCCTTTATTAGGGCAAAAGTTTGATTCTTGTGAAGGAGGGTGGTCCTGTAGCTCTCCAATAGGCCCTAACTGAGTGTTTGAAACACAAGAGATTTCCATCTCCTTCTCTTTGGTATTTGAGACAGAGCACTTCCCACCCTTCTTAGGAGAAGAAGTCCCATCCTTCCCACCTAAAGAGATAATTGGTTCTAGAATAGTATTCAAGAGGACCCTATTGTTATTTGTTGAAAGGCTCTATTGCTGATCCATCTTATCAGATTCATTGATAACTACCAAACTATTCCTTTCCTTTGGGAGATCCCTCTTTTCATTTCCTTCACTAACTTCACCCCCCAGGTTCTTTTCTTCTAAAGCTTTTTCTTTCCACACCTTTCTGGGTGCACCTACCTTGTTCTTACCTTGTTTGTTTTGGGCTTTACCAGACTTAACCTTCTCTTTGAAGATAGGGAAGATCTTCACTTTGTGTCCTACATTTTTGTAGTGAAAGCAAGAAAAAGGAACATTTTCATAGTCAATCTGTTGTACCCTTCTTCCTAGTCGAGACTAAAATTCAATCACTTTGGGCATATCCCAACCCTCAACCATCCCAACACATATTCTAGCATTCGTAAGTCTTTTCTTGGCTGTAGTGATAGGATCAATTAATAGCAGTTCTCTAAAGGATCTAGAAATGCCATCAAAAACATCTTTGTGCCAGTATTCTAAGGGCAACTCTGGCAACCTAATCCAAACTGAGGCCTAGGTTAGGAAGTCATTGTTCAGGTCAAGGTTGGAAGTCCACTTTTGAAGGATGAGATTAGACTTACCCATCAACTAGTTTCTCGTACAAAGAATTCTAGAATAGTCCTCTTGGTAGGAAAACTCAAAAGACATAAAACTTTTAGCCATGGCCATTACTTCAACCTACCCTTTCAGCTCCCATTTTTTCCTTGCAAAAATCCTTACCAAATCAATGTTTGGTCTAGGGCCAATAAATTTAGCCACTAGGGTGGTCACCATACCTAGGATGTTGTGGTCAATAATTTCAATAGGAACTTCCAAAGCAAAAATCTCCTTTTCCTTATCGGACTTATCAATGATTTTGAGGAAGGTCGACTTACCTAAAGGTTTGACCCCAAAGAGATTCATCCACTGCCCCAGGCCCTAGGGGCCCCTCCCCCTAAAGACTAGGTAATGGACGAGCAATTTTCTTTTCTCCTAGATGTGGCTACAAATCATGTGGGTCCCCATTCTCTATAGCATCTACATCTTTCCTGTCCTTTTCTTGCTCTGTCCCTACAAACTGATCACCATTCCCCAGCTTGGCCATGTTCCCACCCAACTTTTGATTCAAAATTCCTCCTTGCTCCACTCTACTCATTGCCATAGTTTTTTTTAAATTATTAACCCTTGTTTGTAAGCACTACAGGAAAGAAGCCCCACTATTTCACCAAGGGTCAATGGAAAACATTCTCAATTAAGATCCATAGTAGAGAATGGCCTTGTGGGGACTTGAACCTTGGTTGTAGGCCCTATAGGCAAGAAGCCCCACCATTTCACCAAAAGGACAAGCCCTATACCAAAAATTTTGTTATATTTCATTGTGTTGCAATATTTAGTCATATAATCAAAGCTTTATATTCAAAAAAAAAAAATTGTCTATTCAAAGGTTATTCTATTGGAATTTGGAATCAATTCTCCCAATGGTGGAATAAATACAATTCTTTCCCCTAAGTAATTTATTTTATGCAACCCATAAAAGAAAAAAAAATCATCCATTATAATATGTAACTAATAATACTGAATCATCTAAGAAATTTAAAACAAAGGGTGTTCATCCTGGACTAGTGCAATTGGGAGTTGATTTGTTCCTTTATTTATTTTTAATCCATGTATTGAGTGTCAAACTCAGTTATTATCATTACCCGTTTATCTACCCACCTTGTGAGGTTTTATTTTCTAATTAGGTATTTCAATGGGTCTATATTTTCTACTATTAGTGCCTTGTGAATCAACATTCAATGTTTAAGATTTTACCAAAAAGGAAACTACTAGATACTCACATTCAATGAGTGTTCATCTTGTAGTTAGAAATTATTTGACTAATGTATTATGTTTCCCTCTCTTTTCCTTCCTTATTGTGTTGTTCCAAAAAGAGACCCTACACCAATGACACTTTTTGAGATATACAATTTAAATAGTTTACATACAATGAGAGGCAATAGTAGGAATGAAGATATTATATAATATTTGAGCTATTAAGATTCTTGTTAACATTTCTAATTTGATCTTAAACTAATATTCTTATAGAGTTCATATTGAAATAAGTTACAATGTATCATTCGACAATACAATGAATCTCCAAATACATTATATTTTTTCTTGAAGGATTATCTGTTGTGTTAGGTTATAAGGTGAGTGATTTCCATTATTTATATTTTCTTTGATCCACTTTGATACACCTATTATACAAACACTTCTTGGGATTCAAGTGTACTTGTTTCTCCTTCATTCTAGAAAAGATCATTTCTAGGTTATCCAAATGACTAATTTTCATAATAGTTCATCTATATAATCATACATTTTTAATGCATAAAATCATGAAACATTGGTGGCATTAACCTTTGATAGGTTACTTTGGCATTTTTACAACTAAAGGGAATTACATTCCAACATTATATTACTCATGTATAGGTTATCTTATTGTTCATTTTCTAGGGCTAATGTGATCTGATTATATCCTAGAAAACTATTCACCAATGAAAACATTTTACAACCATTTATTAAATCCACGATGATATCAATGTTAGAAAGTGGAAATTCATCTAAAGAATTGTTTTTTTTAGGACATTCCTTTATTGAATCTCTAAAGTTACTACATATTTTGATGCTACGAAGAGGCTTCCTCACTAGGATTATAATAACTTGCATTGTTTTCTTTATCTTGGCCCTATTTTAGTGTTCAGTACTTCAATCCTTGTTGTGTTTGATCATACCTTGACTTTCTAAATTGATTGATCAAGGATGTTGTAGATATTGTAACTAAGAAAGGTCGGATAGGCGAGTCATGTATGTTGGTGATCTTCAAGTGAGGCTAGGATACCTCCAAAAATGATGAGTTGGAGGAATTCAAACTTCGTCCCTCTGATGAGGAAATGGAGAATGACCTTAGAGATGACTCTCTAGAAAAATTTTTGGTACATGCAGCCAAGTAACCTTGCAAAAGGAATGGCAAAGAATATTGACTTCAAAAATTGGAAGATATTACTCTTTTTTCCTTTATGAAATGTCTTATCAGTGTGAACAAATATTTGGTTTTTTAATTTTCCCATTTTAAAGACATATTTTTCATGTTTGTGTGTGAGCACGCACTCGTGTGTATTTTGTATGAAAAGTATGTCTTTAAACTAGGAAAGTTTTCATTTTAATGCAAGGAAATTATACACATTCTAAGAAGATTGTATCAGAGATGAGAAACTTTATTAATTTACAAAAAATACCATCATTCAAAATATGCATGTTTCCAAGAAGGATAAAGGATTAGCATGTTTGGTTTGAGCTCTTTCATGTTTTCTCTTAACAATTTATTCGACCACTAGCTATACACAAATGCTTTTAGAATTATGCCCCTCTAAAAGACCATTGTATTTAATGATGTTTTGTGCAAAAGGAAGAAGATGTGGATGAGTAAATTGAATATTAATTTCAACTAGTTTCACACAAACAACAACAAAATAAATGTTTTCATTATGGATAAGTTATGTGAGAGGAATTTGAGTAATGGGATAGGGAGGAAGAAAAAATAGTATATCAATGATATTAATCCCACTTGTGGCCAACTTCAAAAAGCTTACATTGGCACCAATATTTTATGGGAGAATAAACTCTTATTGCCTAGTTTAGGACTAACTTGCATCAACTTTTTGTTGAGACCAAGCATTTGGAAATACCTAAAGAAGCATGGGATGAATGGGTTTTTTCTTTTTACAATTTTGGAAATGTGGAAAATAAACATCATTTTATTGTTGAATGTGTTTCTTACAAGGATAGCATAAAAAAAGTTATGGGTATTTTAATACCTTGCGCTTGGCATAACTTACTCAATGAACTCATCATCAATTTACATAGAAATATAAATAATTAACTAAATTTGATAACATTTCCCATAGGTTATGTTTAGCCTTGTAAATGTTAAAATTATATTCTTCTTCTTCTCTTGGAATGTGTTCCCATTTGATTGTATGATGATGTAGACTTTGGATGACCTCCACATTTTTCACTTATTTTAAGTAGAGCTAGGACGTACTTAGGAAAAATACTATAAAAGAGTATCTATCTAGAAAGGGGCCTTGGTACAATAGCACTTTTTGGAAACTCTATTCTAACTAGATGCTTGATAGGTTAGACTTAACCGATTTACTATATTTATAAAGTACTTTCCCATTGACCTAATTTATAATTCATGGTATGACTCTTTTCATTTTAACATAGGAGTAGGGGAAATACGTAGTAGTTCTCTTTAATTTTTGAATCACTAAGAAAAATAATATAAATATACATGGTGGGATTTCTATTAGTGTAAATGATTATTATTTACACTTTCTTAAGTTTACTTAGGATAAATGTATTATTTTATTATTTATTAGGTTAGACACCTAGGAGTATGCATACTCATATGTGTTATGTTGACAACACAAGAGTTAGCAACTCTATTTTAGCACATGGTGTATACAACACTAGAATTTTCATAATTAACTAAGTTGTCATGTAGATAACATAGTTGTTTGCACTCTTAATTAAGCACATGGTCTCTACAACATAATTTTACATGACACACCTTTGTAGGCTTATCCTCTCATCATTGCATTACTCTTGTGCTCAATGGAGGATAATCCACTCTTGGTGGACATGTGCTTAGTTGTGAGGCTTATCATATTGCTAACTCCTAGTCATTCTAGAAGCATTCTAGAGGCCTTTATATATAGGCACTCCTAGTGTAATTGTACATAAATTGAATTTCATATTGTAATTCTAATCATACTCTATTGGTCTATTTTGTGCTAGTTATTGAGCTTCTTGGTCTTGGGTGATTTTCCCCTAAGGAAAATTCCTGCATGGTATCAAAGCTATACCAAATTATTACATGGTATCAGAGCCATAGGAGTGTCATTTCATAGCCACTAAAGACCATTCTTGCTTCACCTCTTGGAGGACCTCAGTTCAGATTCGAAGTATCTGCAACTATTGGGAGTGTCTAGAGCCAAAGCGGACCTCACCATTGCATCTAGAGTGTCGATTTGGTGAATTTTGACTATAAATTTGTCTATTCTAGGCCATAGTCAAAATTGAGGCAAATTTTTTTTGCAAACTAAAACCCAAAGGCTCAATTTACAAAATTTGTATGATCTCTTTGGATCTATGCAATTGATATTCAAATCTACAATCAGATATTGGCATCATATTTAGAAGGTCAAAAAATGCCCAAATCAACTTTTGCTTCATCAAAATTAGATATCTGAGGTGAAATTTAGGGTCAATTAATTTTTGGAGGTGCAACGACGGCAATTCAAGGAAAAGCAATTACAAAGTGATTTTCAATTAGCGATATCTCCCTTGTACAAACTCATTTTTTCGAGCATTTTTTTTTGTTTTAAGACAGAATTTCATGATCTACACATTGGTGCAGGTTGTTTGAGATCTCTATTCCTAAATTTTTCAGCAACTCACAAATCTCAATTTTTGCAACATCAAAGGCTTAGTTCAAGCTAGTCTAGACTCATATTTAGGTGCCGTTTTTTTTTAGAATGCATGATTTTTTGTCTATTTTCCAGATCAGGTATCAGTTTGGAGCAATTCTAAGTAGACATAGTACTTTTAGAATTTGGTCTCATTTTGGCCTATTGGCAATTGTAATTAACTAGATCCTTGAGAGGTCTTGTGTCTTATCTTGTTGAGTCTTGTATAGCTTCATATTTGTTATTCTAGCCAGCAAAATCAGAAGTCTAGTTAGGCCCTAAACTAGCAAGTGGCTATTCTAAATGCACTAAGTATAAAGTGTCAAATCATATATTAGGGTGGTTGATTGATTATTTTTTGCATTTTGGGGGGTGCATACTGTTAGGAATAAGGTGTCTCAACCTTGTATAATTCCTATTCTTATTATTATTTGTTTTGTAAAATGTATTTTTTGTAAATAATATGTAAATGTGAGTGTACATGTCTAGTTGGCATGTTGATCACTTACATGTGTCGGTATCTTGAAGTGTGTGAAGGAGATCATGGCTGAAATGGTTATGACGGATTCCTATGAAGCATAAGAGCTATTTAAGGAATGAGCTATGACAGGTGTAAGAGCATCTTATGACATGAGGCCTATTTGGGCACCCAAGAATGATTTTTTGGTGTGTGTGTAAGAGAATATGCCAAAAATAGGTTGGTATGATAGATTCCCTTACACTTCTCTTGTGACCACTATTTTTGGCAGATTCTATGACAAGCTTTCATTGTCTATTCAAGGGATGGATGCCCTTTTCTTGGTATTGGATGTGCATGTGGCATTGTGCATGTTTCTTGGTGTTTGAGCCATGAAAAATGCCCAACTCCATTATGGGCATTTTGTTGGGTCTTAAGATGTTCATAAAATGAGTATTACATGTTGTAATGCAATAGTGTGATAGATGAAATTTTGCAGGTACTGAGGTGCTGCTAGAGTCTTCTATTGTTGATGTTGAACTTGCATTGCAAGTGTATTGTAATCTTGTGTTGAAGATAATACATTGTGCAGGTTCTGGAGGGGTGGGGTTGTTTTACTGAAAGGTTTTTCCCCACCGGAAAATCTTTGTGTTATGTATTCTTTCTCTATCTAATTTTTGTATGCATGGTTGGCTGCAATAATGTTGTTTACATGATATTGAATCTGTAAGTGTAGAATATTTTAAAAGGATTTGCACCATACTTTCCTTATGAGATTAGTGTAGGAAGTTGTTTCCACACCTGAGTTTCCTTACAAGTGGTATCAGAGCTTGATCAAATTTTGATCCTAGTTGTTGGGTAGGGTTTTTTGAGCTAATCTCAAGTTGAGTGGGAGTCTTGTGCAAAGCATCCTGAATCTTATTTGCAGATTAAGATGGTGAGTTCATCATATGGAAGAATGGAGGTGGAGAAATTTAATGGCACTAATTTTGAGTTGTGGAAACTCAAGATGAAAGACATGTTGGAAGATCGTGACCTATGGGAAGCAACTATAAGCGCTACAAGACCAGCAACTATAACTCAAGCAGATTGGGATATCAAAGATCATAAAGCTAAGGGTCTCATAAGACTTTGTTTAACTGATGCAGTCCTTCTGAATGTTCTAGATGAGAAAACCGCATATAGTTTGTGGGAGAGACTTGGGGTCGTGTATCAGGCCAAATCTCTGGTGAACAAGTTGTTCCTAAGGAAGAAGTTGTATTCTCTATGAATGGAGGAAGGTGGATCCTTAACGGATCATTTAAATGCATTTAATCTACTGACTGCACAGTTGACATCTGCTGGTGTCAAGTTAGAGGAGGAGGATCGTTGCTACACACTTTTGTGTTCTTTGCCAGATTCATGGGACCATCTTGTGATGGCTCTCAGTAGCACATTAGTCACCTTCAAAATGGATGATGTGGTTTCTTCACTGCTATCAGAGGAGATGTGGAGAAAGGCTTCCATTTTAGAAAAAGAAGCCCTTGCTGTTCGTGGGAGATCCACGGAAAGAGGAAAAAAAAATGACAATAAGTTTGACAATAAGGGTAGATCCAAATCCTGTGGGAAGTCAAAGACTTCCAATAAGTTTAAGGAAAAATGTTGGAACTATGAAAAGACTGGGCACTTCCGTAAAGACTATAAAGAGCCTAAGAAGAAGAAGAAAGCCTCAGATTCTAGTTCTGAAAAATCTCAAGAAGATGGCGATGCATTCATCATAACTTTGGCAGCCCATGCATCTGATGATGTGTGGTTGGTTGACTTGGGTGCATCTTTTCACATGACCTCTCATCAAAACTAGTTCTCAAGATATGAAGAGTTTGATGGTGGAAAGGTGTACTTGGGTGATGATTCTCACCTAAAGATAGTTGGACGCGGAAGGGTCACTATCAAATTTCCTGATGGACGAGTAAAGGGAATCAATGGAGTTATGCACATTCCAGGCTTGGCATGAAACCTATTATCTGTAAGTATGTTGAATGATGTAGGTGTGCAAGTTGTTTTTTTGAAAGAAGGATGTAAGATGATTAGAGGATTGATGGTGCTTGCTAAGGGTACTAGGAGAGGTACTTTGTTTCAGCTAGATGCATGTATTCCTCTATGTAATATTTCTTCATCCTCACCATCTAAATGATCAGTGAAGAATTCTGTGGTTATTGGTTTCGATGGCAATGCAAACACTTTGGAAGGAAAGCTTCCTGCAGAAAAGAAAATGTTGTGGCATATGAGACTTGGCCACATTGGTGAGAAGGGTCACAGAACCTTGAAAAAGAAAAATATCATTGAGGGGTTAAATGATTGCAATCTCGAGTTTGACTTCTATGAACACTGTGTATATGGTAAACAAAATCTTGTTCAGTTTTACTCTAGTTCTCACAAATCTTCTAATGTTTTGGATCTTATTCATTCTGATGTATTTGGTCCTGTAAAAGTTCCTTCGATCTCCAAGTCTGTATTTTTTGTATCTTTCATAGATGATTATAGTAGAAGGACATGGATTTATTTCCTTAAAATTAAGACACAAGTCTTTAGTCGATTCAAGGAATTTAAAGCCCTTGTAGAGAATCAGACTAGTAAGAAGATTAAGTGTGTGAGAACTGACAATGGTGGTGAGTTTTGCTCAGCAGAGTTTGAACAGTTCTGTAAAGAACAAGGTATCGAGAGGCATAAGATAGCTCCTTATACCCCAAAGGAAAATGAAGTTGTAGAGAGAATGAATAGGACACTGATGGAGAAGGCTAGGAGTATGCTTAGTGGAGCTGGTTTAGAACAAAGGTTTTGGGCCGAAGCTGTGGCCATTGCTTGCTATCTGGTTAACAGATCTCCTACATTAGCCCTTGTTGGTAAGACACACATGGAGGTGTGGTCTGGTAAGAAGCCTTCAATTAGACATCTTTGTGTTTTTGGTTGTGAAGCTTATGCATATGTTCCAAAGGAGAAAAGATCTAAGTTGGAAAACAAAGTTGTTAAATGTATTTTCATCGGGTACAGAGTTGGTGTGAAAGGATACAAGCTTTGGGATCCTGTGACTAGTAAGGTGTTGTATAGAAAAAATGTTATTTTTAGAGAGCTAACATCTTCTCCTATTGTGCTACAACTAGATGAAAAAGAAAAGGAAAAAGATGTTGTTCAGCCCCTGAGAAGACTGAACAAAGAGACCATGTTGGGTCTAATGATGAGGAGAGCTCTGGCAGCTCTGATAGTTCAGAAGAAGAGGAAGAACAACCTCAACCTCAGCCCTTGAGGAGATCCATGAGAGAAAAAAAGCAACTAGAAAGGTTTGGTTATTCCATGTTAGATTTCATTTGTGCTTTTGCTTTGATTACTAACACTGATGAGCCTAGATCTATGAAAGAGGCTTTGGGCATGGAAGATGCAGGTTCTTGGATTGAGGCTATGGATGATGAGATGGCTTCATTAGAGGAAAAAAAAACATGGGACCTTGTACCTTTGCCTAAAGGGAGAAAACCTGTTGGCTGTAAATGGGTGTTCAAGAAGAAATTCTTTGCAGATGGCAGTGTTGAAAGGTACAAAGCTAGATTGGTTGCAAAGGGGTATTCACAGGTAGAGGGAATAGATTATGGTGAAATATTCTCTCCTGTTGCAAAGTTGACATCCATTAGATTTCTATTATCTCTTGCTGCATCATATGATTTAGAGATAGAATAGATGGATGTGAAGATAGCTTTCCTTCATGGTGATTTGGAGGAAGAGATTTATATGTCACAGCCTGAGCACTACATTGTTAAAGGTAAAGAATCCTTTGTTTGCAGATTGAAGAAATCTCTATATGGTTTGAAGCAATCTCCTAGGATGTGGTACCTTAATTTTGGTGCCTTTGTGTTGTCAATTGGATTTGTAAGATCAAAATCAGATCATTGTGTTTATTTTAGAGTTGAAAATGATCGCCTTCTTATTGTTGCATTATATGTTGATGATATGTTGCTGTTTGGGAAGGGTAAGGGTATAATTTCTGATTTTAATCCTCAGTTGTCAGCACAGTTTGAGATGAAAGATCTTGGGGCAGCTAGGTACATCTTAGGTATGGAAATCAGTAGAGACAAGTCTAACAGAAAACTTTGGTTGAGTCAGAGTAAGTATGTGAAGTCTGTGTTGGACAGGTTCAGCATGGCAGATTGTAGACCACTATGTGTTCCTATTTTTGTGGGAACAAAGTTATCTGTAGATGATTGTCCAAAATCTCCTAGTGAGGTGGAGGACATGAGTAGAGTACTTTATCCTAGTGTAGTTGGCAGTCTTATGTATGCTATGGTCTGTACTAGACCAGACATTGCCCAAGCAGTGGGAGTCCTAAGTCGGTTTATGGCTAATCTTGGATGGGTACATTGGGATGCAGTTAAGTGAGTATTCAGATATTTGAGGGGTACATCAGATTACTCCATATGTTATCATGGTAACTCTTCTAGATCTCTGCATTCAGTTTGTATTCATGGGTTTGTGGATTCAGATTGGGCAGGTGATATTGATCACAGGAGATCCAGCAGTGGTTATGTTTTCACTATATTTGGTGGTGCCATTAGTTGGATGAGTAAGCGACAACCTGTGGTTGCTTTGTCCACTAGAAAAGCTGAGTACATGGCTACTACTCATGCTTGTAAGGAAGCCATTTGGATTAAGAGATTATGTTTTGATGTTGGTGTTGATGCAGAATAGATTACTATTTGGTGTGACAGTCAGAGTGCTATTTTCCTTGCAAAGAATCCAACTTTCCATGCCAAAATGAAGCACATTGATGTGCAGTTTCACTTTGTGAGAGATATGGTGGAAGATGGAAAGGTAAATTTGGAGAAGGTAGATACTGTGAAGAATTTTGCAGATGCATTAACGAAACCAGTGGGCACTGAGAAGTTCAGATGGTGTTCAGAGTCTATGGGCCTTTCAGCCTATAGCGGTTAGTTCCTGTTATGTTCCTGATTGCTCTTACAAGGTGTTCGACAAGTGGGAGAATGTTAGGAATAAGGTGTCTCAACCTTGTATAATTCCTATTCTTATTATTAATTTTTTTTGTAAAATGCATTTTTTGCAAATAATATGTAAATGTGAGTGTACATTTCTAGTTGGCATGTTGATCACTTACATGTGTCAGCATCTTGAAGTGTGTGAAGGAGATCATGGCTGAAATGGTTATGACGGATTCCTATGACACGTAAGAGCTATTTAAGGAATGAGCTATGACAGGTGTAAGAGCATCTTATGACATGAGGCCTATTTGGGTGCCCAAGAATGAGTCTTTGGTGTGTGTAAGATAATATGCCAAAAATAGGTTGGTATGACGGATTCCCTTACACTTCTCTTGTGACCGCTATTTTTGGTAGATTCTATGACAAGCTGTCATTGTCTATTCAAGGGATGGATGCCCTTTTCTTGGTATTGGATGTACATGTGGCATTGTGCATGTTTCTTGGTGGTTGAGCCATGAAAAATGCCCAACTCCATTATGGGCATTTTTTTGGGTCTTAAGATGTTCATAAAATGAGTATTGCATGTTGTAATGCAATAGTGTGATAGATGAAAGTTTGCAGGTACTGAGGTGTTGCTGGAGTCTTCTATTGTTGATATTGAACTTGCATTGCAAGTGTATTGTAATCTTGTGTTGAAGATAATACATTGTGCAGGTTTTGGAGGGGTGGGGTTGTTTTACCGAAAGGTTTTTCCCTACCGGAAAATCTTTGTGTTATGTGTTCTTTCTCTATCTAATTTTTGTATGCATGGTTGGCTACAATAATGTTGTTTACATGATATTGAATCTGTAAGTGTAGAAGATTTTAAAAGGATTTGCACCATACTTTCCTTATGAGATTAATGTAGGAAGCTATTTTCGCACCTGAGTTTCCTTACACATACATTTATTGATCTAATGGATTTTTTTTTCACATGTCAATTTGGTGTTAGACCGAGGTTGAGAAAGAGGAACTATCAAAAATGGAGTACCTTGATAATTGATCATCTAAGAAGAGAGCATAAGGAAGTATTTCATTATCTATGTTCCAAAGAATTTCCCTCTTCCATTGATCTACCACCTATTAAAATAATTTTAGATGTCATTTTTTTTAGTCTCAATGCTGATGGTTTAGCTATCATTGGAAAGGCAATTGAACCTTATGACATTTGGATGTGACTTTAGAAAGTATATGGAGATCCAACAATTCCTTCATTTCCAAAAGACATTTTGTCTTAAATCACTCTAATTATGGTACCTTCAACTCCAGTTGAGATCCTACCTCCTGATGCTCCAATTTCTTCTACTGATCTAGTTCTAGCCACAAATGCTCTTAATTCAATGCAGCAAGAATTACCATGTTTTCCTACTTTAGCTTCATAGGATGACTTCCTTCCAGACATTGTAGGGTTATTTTTGGAGTCTTACATTGAAGATGTGGGAGACATCATCGATGACATCCATCTTCTCTTTGTTGAGGAGACTTCTTCACTTGTTGCGAGGGAATACTTTGACCCTCAACCACTTGAGTTGTCTTTTGAGACTAACATGATTGTGGACATTTCTTTACAACAGTTGGAGGAGAACTCTTTCACTTCAAAGGAGACAAATTATTTTTTGGAGATTGTATTCCAATTTCCTCAGACATCATATTTTCTAAGGATTCTTCCTACTTGTTGGGGAGTATTCTCTACTATACCTATTGCACCATTTCTTCCTACAAGGAGGAACTTCATCCAGCTTTCATGGTGCAGCTTCTTCAGTCATCAAGGAGCTTCTTTCATGGGTGTGCCTACATCATTGAAGGGAGGTGACATTGCTTCTCTTCTCATATCTTCCTATCAGGATGCTTAATTGTCTTTGGTGGTTGATTTAGTTTCATACATGGACATGTTACCTTGTTTTCTACCTTATTTTTGGCATTCACCATATTGGTTCATGGCATCTATATTCATCAAGGACTTTTCAACATATGAGCAGCCTTCAAAGGCAGCATCCACACCATACTACATTTGGATCCCACTTCCATCTTCCTATCCACAGTGAGAAGCATACTTGCACCTATACTTGGTGTTTCTTCTTCCTCAAGGGAGAAATTTTTTTTGTAGGCATTGGATTTTCTTTCGTCTTCAAGAACTCATCATTTGAGATCCTTCACTAAGGGGGGATTTCATGGAGGGATTCTCTATTGTATATGCATGATGTATGTCATAATGGGGGGGTTTTAATTACTCCATCCATACATGCATCTTTCTTTATTGTACTTATCTCTCTTTTTGGGGGAGGGTTTTTCCCATGAGGTTTTCCCTCTTTCTCCTTTTTCAGAGAGATTTCATTTCATTGCATTGCATTGTGTGTACAGCATTGTATTTGTACTCGGGTACCTAACATGACCTAGTAGTCAAGACCCATTATGCATTTCATCATAGCTTTTATGAGCTTAAGTGCATTCCCCTAAGTTTCACTTAAGGGGGGTGTTAGTGTAAAGAATTATTATTTACACTTTACTTAAGTTTACTTAGGATAAATTCATTATTTTATTATTTATTAGGTTAGACACCTAGGAGTATGCATACTCATATGTATTTTCATGTTGACAATGCTAGAGTTAGCAACTCTATTTTAGCACATGGTGTCCACAACACTGGAGTTTGCATAATTAACCGAGTTGTCATGTAGACAACACAATTGCTCACACTCTTAATTAAGCAGATGGTGTCTACAACATAATTTTACGTGACACACCTTTGTAGGCTTATCCTCTCATCATTGCGCTTACTCCTATGCTCAATGGAGGATAATCCACTCTTGGTAGACATGTGCTTAGTTGTAAGGCTTATCATGTTGCTAACTCCTAGTCATTCTAGAAGCATTCTAGAGGCCTTTATATACAGGCACTCCTAGTGTACTTGTACATGAATTTAATTTCATATTGTTATTCTGATTATACTCTATTGGTCTATCTTGTGCTATTTATTGAGCTTCTTGGTATTGGATGATTTTCCCTAAAAAAAATTCTTACATGGTATCAAAGCTATACCAAATTCTTATAGTTTCTTCCTAGAGATGTGGATACTGATTTCACTTGTTGAAGTACTACCCTCATGTCCAAACATAGATACAATTAGGGTGGGTTCGTGAATCAAGGGTTGTGTTCCAAGTATGATGACGCATTTATGTGTTGGAAAGAAACATTGATGAGGCTCCACCATAGCATCTCATTTTTTGTGTTATAGAGGTTGGGGCCTTGATTATGTCTTCTTTTGTTGTATCAATCATTTGTTGGAAAAAAATTCATCAAGTAATGAGTGAAAAATTCTAGTTCATCTTAGAAATGAGTATCATTCTCTCCATCCACATCCCTTCCAAAGACCCTTGGCTAAACAGTCAAATATATGCACCTAAATTGACTATTTTATGAATTTATTAATTAAATTTAAAAATACACAACCATTTTATGTGATTTCATATTTGATTTTTTTTTTTTAAATGGTTATTCTAGGGGAAAATATGACACTACAAGTAGGAAATTTGCATTCTTTCCTACACTTGTAGGATTACTTGGGTTCTTATGCATGATACTTGTGTCATGTTTTTTTTTTCATAGTTTTACTATGTGATTTTTTGCCTTGTATTTGGGGTATTATTTTTTGTGGTGCATTTTTTTTGTTGGTCCTATCATTCTGGCCATGATCTAGGTGCCATTTAGAGTTGTGATTCATTCCTTGTCCTTCTATGTGTGATTCTATTATAACAAAGTTGAACGATCATAGAAACACAAAACAAAAAAAGGTTCCTCCAATCATGGCAAATAGTGGAAATAAAATGACCAAAATTGGAATAGGTGATGTTATTTCTAAGAATCCAGATCATATAAGGCAGCAGTTGTAGAGTCTTCAGTTACCATTTTTCCTGACTGTACATGTTTAAAAAGTGAGTTTGTTCGAACCCTTTCTCATAGAAGAGACGATGGATATGCTACTAGAACTCATTGAGATTGATTGGGAGGCAATTTCAATTTAGAGAGTTCAAAACCTAGAGGAGAACAACTAGGTAAGCCCCCTCTTTCTTGGTAGAAAACTATCCCACTCTCCCCAAACCAAGACATGGTAAGAGCTACCAAAACAAAGTAATATTGGTTAAAGAATATTTCTATTTTACTTGTTTGTATGCATAAAAAAAAATTCCTGTGAGAACAATTTTGGATGAATGGTTTAATAGAATTTGGGGAAAAACAAAATATATGTATTATTATCAATTTTAGTTGTATGATATAAAAAGGATTATTTGTGGTCTTTCTTAAAAATAAGGATATCCAAGATTTTTTATTATTTTTTTAATGTAAAATTATTGAATTGTAGGGCAAGCCATGTTCAAAGCCTTCTCATGGTCACCAAAAGGTAACTTTAATCAAGTCTTAGCTAGATCCTCTCTCCACTAGGTTGAGATTTGCAATATTCAACCATAGTCTTTGGTTGTTTCTTCCCCAAATTTCAAACCCCTAGGGATAATTTTGCAAGTCAAAGAGTCCAAGATAATTCTCCCTCATCTCAATGCACATATTCTTATTTCTCTTGACCCTAAAGTGGATTTTCCATATTTGATTTTGTTTGATGTGGAAGGTGAATTTTTTTCATAGAATGTTTCCTTGTTAGGAAACCTATGTGATTGTTTTCATTATAAGTTAAATGGACACACTAGAAATAGTTGCCTTTCTTTGAAAACATTTAGAGAACTTTCGATGTGTTGAATAAAAATAAAGACAACATTACAAATGTTGATGCTTCTCACTCAACTTTGAGACCCTCTGTTAATACCAAATCTTATAAAATTAACATTAGTGATGGAACAAAGGTGAATCCAAAGGAAAATGATTATTATTTTAATAAAAATGTTACAGATAAAACTTTATATAAAAGATAAGATGTGTATCATGAAAATAATAGGGACATTGATACTGGTAATAAATTTGCATTATGTTGAATCCATTTGAATAATTTGAAGTTATCCCTATTGGATCTGATATTTGCGTGGAAAACTTAAATGGTTGTCAATCCCTAGGCCCTAAAAATACACTTTGTCTTGCTAAACTAAACGCCCAATATCCAATCCTAAATAACATTAAAATAATAGCTACTAATAACACTAAGCCCTCCATGACACCTATAGATTAGGGTAGGGACTTAACTGAGGCTACTTTTCTCATGAGATAGAATTGGAGGAATATGATGTTACTACTAATTATGAGGATAATTTTAACAAACTCCTAGAACCCTATGGTGAAAATTTTGAAGTTTTTCATTGCTAGAAAAAAGGAAAAAAGACACAATTACACATAAGGACATTATTCACATAGGAAGTGCAATGGGGAAATTATTATCAGAGAACTAGTAGTAGTGCTATTAGGAATATTTGAATTGTTATCAAAGCCCAAAACTTATATATTATCAACAATAAAGAAGCTAAAAAAAGGGTAGAGAGAGAGAGAGAGAGAGAGTATTAGAAAAGTATTGCATGTGCATGGAATAGTGATTACTATTGAAAGATCGTACAACAAGCTATTGGAGAGGAGTAGATTTGTATAGAACAAAATGACCTATCAAGTAGTAAAGAAAGCCAATATAGGTCAAATTTTATTTTATTTTATACCCAACAAGTTTGTCAACAATATTATTAAATCCTTTAAAAAGGTGGTCTTTAATAGGACTTAGAAGTGATTGTTTTGAACTTATTGTAAATCCTTTAATAAAGTGAACAATGTATTAGTGAGATTAAAATTTCTTAGCAAAGTAGTCTTTGACAAGATATTTGATACTCCTAATAGGGTATTAGACACTTTTCATAGGGTGTAGTAATTAATAAGATGACATTATTGTAAGATCTGAACAAGGCACCTTGTTACTATAGTGATGAGTTGTGAATTTCATCCCCACTATAATTTTTCCCTTCAACCAAGGGTATTCTATTCTGTTATGTGTTTATGTGTTTTATGTTTATTAATTAAATTTACATTTCAATAAATAAGATCTATACAAACCTTATCAATCATACTATTGATTATATTAAGAGATATCACTAAAAGTAATTAACAGTTTATCAGTATGTGCTATTTAAAAGTTCTTAAGATTAAAGTTTTATCAGGTATTGGTTAACCACCTCCACCCCTCGCCCCCCATTATCTCACTTGTAACTTACCAACAATAAGTATCAGATCTTTTTGGTTCTTGGAAGGAAGTCTAACAACTTGAGTAGGTACAGGAAAAAGGTGAGATATAAGTATCGAAAGGAATTAGAAGAAACCCTAGAGAATGATAATGAAAAAAATTAATTAAGGGGCAAGATGAGAGTATCCTTTACAAAAATGAAGAAACTAGCAGAGAAGCTAAAATTGAGTCTTAATGATATGGATACATTATCAAAGGGAAGTAATAACTCTGAGGAAGTTAATCCTGCAACAAAAGAATTACTAGAGAAAAATGGTAAATTACAAGAAAAGTTGATGAAATAGAAGGAACACTTGGACACCACTGATTTGGGAGTTATCAGCAACAACACAAAAGATAAATTGAATTAAGGAGCTAGATGAGAGCATCCTTTACAAAAATGAAGGAACTAACAAAGAAGCTAAAAATGAGTCTTGATGATATGGATAGGTTATCAAAGGGGAGTAATAACACTGAGGATGTTGATGTTGTGATAAAAGAACAACTAGAGAAAAATGGTAAATTACAAGAAATCTTGATGAAACAGAAGGAAAACTTGGATGCCACTAATTTGGGAGTTATTGGCAACAACATGTAAGATAAAGGTGAATCATCAAAGTCCAAATAACCGATTTCCAAAGATGATTAAAAAGGTAAGATGAACTACCATCCTATATGTTAATATATTGGTGAGTATGGTCACACACAAAATATCTACAAATTGAAACAAGAAATGAGTGCAAGAAGAATATTATTCAAATTTTATTGCTACTGTGTTGTCATTAGCAACACAGTATCCTAGATAAATGAATAAATTTTATCTCTATGGTTATTGGATACAAAATTTACCAAGATAAACAATTAGACAAGGTACTAGGTGCAGATTTATAGTTTGCATACGGAACTATCATGGAAGGAAAGAAGTTTGTTTTGGGAGAAATTTTGAGAGATCAATTAATGATGAACTTAAGAAAAACCAAGAAACAAGAATTGAAGCATGGTCCATTACTGGTGTGTATATTATTTTATGTACAAAATTATTTTCTTGAACTGGGCACAGTATATTGGATAGGCAATGAACTTATCACACATTAGATCAATAAACTTATTGAAATCTTACGTAGAAATTTATATTTTGATGTGGTTTTACTTTAAACATTTTCAAGAGAAGATGAGTAGAAGGAATCAAATTTCACCTCATCCAGTAGATAAATACAAGAAAGACGTATTTTTTTCTAGCTAGCATGTATTCATGTATAGTGAAAGAAGTGGAGCCAAGAACATCTTGGTTGTCACCATATGGTTAGGAAGTCTCAAAAGTTAAATCAATATTGGCAATAAAATGAGTGCTAGCAGAGCCAAGAGATGAAGATATTGAAAAGTATTGAACTTATGAAGAATTCTATAGAAGAGTAACATCTAAAGAGAAAAAATCAAAAGGAGAATGAAGCAGTAGATAGAGGTCAATAGATATGTCGCTAACATATGTGAACATAAATAGCAAGATGGAGAAACATAATGGGTTGTTGAACAAAATTGAGAAGGAAGACACAGTCAATAACAACTCAAGCATTTAGAAGAATAAGAAGTCAAATTATAAGAGGAGCTAGGCCAAGAACACAAAGAAGGAGGAATGAATCTCGAATAATAGTAGAAATACTAAGAGCCTGAATAGAAAGGACTATGAATGAATTAGCCAAAGTAACCAAAGAATTCAGAACTATTAGGTACATATCATAGTACAAGTATAGGAAATGGATTGGAGAAGAAAACAATATTTTAGAAGATGAAATAGAGTTTTCAGTATATAACTTTGCACAATTTCCAATCCAACTCAAAAGAACTATTCTAGAAAAACTACATGACAAAATCCTAGTGAGATGGAAGAATAAAGAGGAAATGGAAAAACAAAGTAGAGAAAGACCATTAATACTCACAAAACTAGATGCAAGTATTACTAAGATAGATAGGTTATTATAGGCACATGCAAGTAAATTTTTTAATCAAGAATAGGTAAAATAATGTATGAATTGTATGATGGTGTTGAGAGAGAGAGTTAAGATTGTGGAATATAATCTTCATGCTAAAGAGATGTTGGAAATGAGAATGAAGTAACTGAGAGGGGGAGGGGGTGAATCAGTTACTACAAAAACATGTCACAATCCCTTAGATGTCTAAAAGTTTGATCTATTTTACAGATTACTGAAACTTGATATTGTAGCAAATAATAACAATCATTAAGAACTGATATCAAAACAATTCAGCAAACTCAAACACTAGAAACACCAGATTTAACGTGGAAACCCAATATGGGAAAAACCACCAATGTAACTAGTTACTGTTTTTCACTCTTCTGAAGTGAGCCCTGTTAGGAGCCAACCCTGTTAAAGGTTACAAAAACAAACTGTTAGGTGTGACCCTGTTAGAGGATTTAATCACCCTATTAGGAGTGGCCTTGCTAGAGGTCTTTAGAACAATTCAACTGAACTGTCACCTTGTTAGAGGATTTACAATAGAGTTGTTAAACCCACTCTGTTAAGAGATTTTGAGTTCACTGTTACAATGGTTAGAAAGCAACAATGAAGTGACCTGATATAATGTGCAACTTATCTTTTGCTTATTACAGATCTTTGTTCGGCTTGATTGGATCCTTACTGATCAAATACAACTTTGCAGCTCCTTCAATGCATCTGATCCTTCATCACACTTCTTCAACATTCGCTCTTATGTTCAATATTCGCTCATTCCATATCCATACATTCGCACTCTTATGCATCCAAATTCTAACATCTCACAAATTCACAACTTGATCTTTCATATATACCTTATAGATTATCTTGGTCGGCTCTAATCACTGACCAATAATCAAACAAATACAATAGTCGGCTAGAAATAATCAAAATTACAAACTAAAAAATCCCTTTACTAGCCAACACAGCACGGTAAACTCTGTTCAAAAATAATTCCTGTGTTAACCGATTGAGCCCGGTTAATACAGAGAATACGGTGAAATCCTTCAGTCGCCGAGTGAACTCGGTAAGCACTGAGTTCCCTATGATGACTGAGTGAGCTCAGTGAAACCAACTCCTCTTTGATGATTGAGTGAGCTTGGTAAAAACTGACTTCTCCATCTTTTCTTTGATGATCGAGTGAGCTTGGTGAAAACTGACTTCTCCATCTTTCCTTCGATGACCGAGTGAGCTCGGTGAAAACTAACTTCTCCATCTTTCCTTTGATGACCGAGTGAGCTCGATGAAAATTGACTTCTCCATCTTTCCTTTGATGACTGAGTGAGCTCGGTGAAAACTGACTTCTCCATCTTTCCTTTGATGACCGAGTGAGCTCGGTGAAAACTGACTTTTCCATTTTTCCTTCGATGACTGAGTGAGCTCAGTGAAAATTGACTTTTCCATCTTTCCTTCGATGACTGAGTGAGCTCAGTGAAAAATGACTTTTTCATCTTTCCTTCGATGACCAAGTGAGCTCGGTGAAAATTGACTTTTACATCTTTCCTTCGATGACTCGGTTATCACTGTCTGTTTTATTTTCTTCGATGACCGAGTGAGCTCGGTTATCATTGTCTGAACTCGGTTAACTAAGATTAAAGACTGATATGACATTTTGTGTGACATCAAGGACAACACTATCCAAAAATCTCCCTCTTTGGCATTGATGGCAACACAACATGTCATAACAGAATGAAATTTTGAAAACAAGATAACAGACTTCTCCCTCTTTCACTAGTCTCCTTCTTTTAAGGAGCTTCATAGCAGATTTTGAGTCTCATAAATTTCAGAAGGATATGACAGTAAATCTCTCCCTCTTTGACAACACATGCCAAAGACAACAGAAGTAAAGTGAATTGCAATGTACCTATAGTACTGATTCATATGCAATGATTTCTGATTAAACTGCATCAACAGATAGATCTTCAATCTGGTATGCGTTGATGCATCACTAAAGCTTCCTTTAGTGAACTTCAAATAGGGGAATGACCCCTAACTTACCTCTAAGATATAAAAATGCATCCTTAGACAAGGGCTTTGTGAATATATCAACAATTTGTTCCTTTGTGTGGACATATTCCATTCTGATCTCCTTGTCTTGCACCAATTCTCTGACAAAATGATATTTGATTGCAATATGCTTGGTCTTGGAATGCATCACTGGATTCTTGGATATATTGATTGCACTTGTATTATCACAGAACATAACAACTGGTTCTTTGATTTCCATCTTCATTCCTTGCAATAGTTGCTTAAACCAAACAATATTAGAACAATTTACTATTGCAGCAACATACTCTGCCTCTGTTGTAGATTGGGATGTACAATTTTACTTTTTGCTTGTCCAAGAAACCAATCTCTTTCCAAGAAAGAATGCTCCTCCACTTGTTCTTTTTCTGTCATCAAGGTTCCCTGCCCAATCAGCATCAGTAAAAACTTTCAAATCCAAATTACCTCCAAATTTGTACCATAGCCCATAATCTCTAGTTCCTTTCAAATATCTCATTATTCTCTTGATTTCCATCAGGTGGGTTTCTCTTGGTTTTGCTGAAAATCTTGCAACAATACCAACTGCGAGAGCAATATCTGGCCTGGTATGAACTACATACTGCAATTTTCCAATCATAGATCTATACAATGTTTGATCTACCTCTTTTGATTCATCATCTTTTGTAAGTTTCAATCCAGTACACATAGGAGTTCCAACAGGTTTACAGTCCTCCATACCAAACTTTTTCAATATCTCCTTGATGTATTTTGACTGAGTGATGAAGATGCCATTTTTATTTTGTTGGATTTGAAGACCAACAAAGAATTTTATCTCACCAAACATAGACATTTCAAACTCCTTGTTCATTTGTTCTAAAAATTCTTTGCAAAGATCATCATGCCCTGTGAAAACAGTATCATCTACAAATATTTCTACCAAGACAATCTTATTATCTGGACCTTCCTTTATATACAAGCTACTATTATCATTAGCTCTTTGAAAACTAATCTGAATAAGATAATTATGCAATCTTTCATACCATGCTCTAGGAGCTTGTTTCAGACCATACAGTGCCTTGTGTAATTTGCATACCATGTTCCTTTTATCTGGATCAACAAAACCTTCCGGTTGTTCAATGTAAACTTCTTCATTTAGTATTCCATTGAGGAATGTTGACTTGATATCCATCTGATAAACTTTGAATCCTTTGTGAGCAGCATATGCAAGTAAGGTTCTGACTCCTTCCAATCTTGCAACAGGAGCAAAAGTTTCTCCATAATCTATACCTTCTTCTTGTGAGTATCCTTTGCATACCAATCTAGCTTTGTTTCTAGATACCTTACCATCTTCAGTCAACTTGTTTCTGAATACCCACTTGGTTCCAATTATATTCTTGTCTTTAGGCCTGGGTACAAGAGTCCATGTCTTGTTCTTGTCTATCTGTTCTATTTCCTCATTCATTGCCTCAATCCAACTATCATTTGCCAATGCATCCTTAATACTTCTAGGTTCAAAATCAGCAAGTAAACAAGTATTTTTCAACTTACTTCTTGTCAGGGTTCCTTCATATTTGTCTCCAATGATCTGATCTGGTGCATGATGTCTTCTGACATATTTTGCTAATACAGGTTCCTTGCCTCTTGAATGAATCTCATCGTTATCCTTTTGTACTTTAGATTCTTGTTGTTCTGGCTCGGTTGATTCAGACTCGGTAGACACTTGCTCGACAGTGTTTGAAAGTTGCTGAGGCTCGGTTTGAACTATTTGCAACTCGGTTACTGAAGACTCAGGAGTTGAGGATTCTTGAGTGAATGGTATACTTGGTATAGTATCTGGTTCAATGTAAAAAAATCTCTTGTAGTCTTCAGGTACCTTTTTGCTTTCTTCTTCTGATTTGTCCGCAAACTCATCAATTTTCACATGTGCACTTTCTATGACCTTTTGAGTGGATAGATTTAAACATCTATATGCTTTGCTTTTGCAAGAATATTCAAAAAATATTCTTTCATCACCTTTTACATCAAATTTTCTTTTTCTAGATTCTTTCAAAATATAACATTTGCTTCCAAATACTTTCAGATAACTTACATTGGGTTTGTGGCCATACCATAATTCATAGGGAGTCTTGAATGAGTCTTTTTTCAGCTGTACTCGGCTTAATGTATGAACTGCAGTGCTGATGGCTTCCTTCCAATATTTGATAGCAATGTTCTTTTCTATCATCAGGGTTCTTGCACAATCCATAATGGATCTGTTTCTTCTTTCAGCTATTCCATTTTGTTCTGGAGTTCCTGGTGCTAAAACCTGTCTTTTAATACCTCTTTCAATGCAGAAGTTATTGAATTCATGTGAAATGAATTCACCACCTCTGTCTGACCTTAAACATTTTAGTCTTTTCCCTGTTTCTTTTTCTACTCTTGCCAAATACCATTTGAATTTCTCAAATGCTTCTGATTTATTTCTTAGATACATGACAGTCATCATTCTTGAGTAATCATCAACAAAGAGAATGAAAAATTTCTCTCCAGTATAGCTTTCTATTCCAATAGGTCCACATAAATCAGTATGTACAATTTCTAATATATCTTCAGATTGATAGTTTTTACTTTTAAAACTAGTCCTTCCCATCTTACCAATCTGACAGTTCTTGCATAGACCAACCTCAGGTTTCTTAATGTTAGGAATGTCTCTTACTTTCTTGAATTTTCTTATTTTTATCAAATTATCAAAATTGACATGACACAACCTTTTATGCCATAACCAACTCTCTTCAATTTGAGCAATAAAACATGAGCATTCACCAAGTTCTAGATAGAATAAGTTACCTTTAGTTTGGGTGCCAGATCCTATCAGCTTTCCTTGCTCATTCAACAGTCTTGCCTTTCCATGCATGAATTCTACCTTGAATCCAGTATTGAGTAACTGTGCCACACTTAGCAAATTATGTTTGAGACCTTCAACCCAATAGGCATTATTACAAACAAGTTCTTTGGTTAGACAAATTCTTCCTCTTCCTTTTATGAAACGAGGTTCATTATTACCAAACCTTGCACTGCCACCATCATAATCTTCAAACTGATCAAACTTAGTTTTATCACCAGTCATATGATGTGAGCAACCACTATCTATAATCCATGTATCATTATTTCTTATATGAGAGATAAGAGCAATTTTATCTTCCTCATCATTGTCAGAATCATCTTTAACAGCAATATAAACAATTTCATCCTCACTATTATCAGAATCTTTAGAATTTTCAGCCATGAAACATGATTTCTTACCTTTGTTCTTGAATGATTTGAAATCTTTCTTGCCATTCCATTTATGATCCTTCTTTTCATCATTGTTCTGCTTGTTCGGGCACCTAGTTGTAATATGACCAATTTTTTCACATGAAAAACATATTAGAGAAACTTTACCTTTATATTTTCCTCTGCCTCTGGAATATTTCTTTGCTAGAAGAGCTTCAATTACTTCAAGATCACTGTTTGAGCTTAGATCCGATTCATCTTCACTTTCTGACTGAAGTTTCTTTTTGCTTTTCTCCTTGAGTGAAAGTTTGGCCTCAAATGCTGATTCCATGTTCTTGGAAGTTGGAACATAGTTGTCAAAGTTATCTAGTTCAAATTCAGTTAATCTCCCAACTATGGCCTCAAGATTTATCTGATGATTTGCTTCACATCTTCTTTCCTGAATTGCAGACACTCTGATTGCATAAACGGGAAGCAAGGTTCTGAGAACTTTTCTTACAACTGTTTCTCCTTTGATGTCACCACCAGCTGCCCTGATTGCACTTATACATGCTTTAACTCTTTCAACATACTTTGCAATGTTTTCATCCTCTCTCATCTTCATTTGATCAAATTGTCCTCTTAGACTTTCTTCTTTTTCTCTTCTCACATTGTCATCCCCTCCATAGATTTATTTTAGCTTGTTCCACATGTCAAAGGCGATTTTGCAATCCTTAATATCATCAAATTCTTCACAACTGAGATCAAATGCTATGTCTATCATCATGTTGTTGTGAGTTTTCTTTTTAGCAATATCATTGACTGACAGTGTGCCAGAAGGTTCTTCATATTCTTCTTCAAGGTATTTCAGTCCAGTATCACCAATAGTAGCCAGATGAAGTTTCATCAGTCCTTGCCATGCTGAGAAGTTATCTCTATTAAGTTTTGGAATTTCTCTTTTGTAAGACATCCTGATCTTTTGCTCTGATACCAATTGTTGGAAATGAGAATGAAGTAACTGAGAGGGGGAGGGGGTGAATCAGTTACTACAAAAACATTTCACAGTCCCTTAGATGTCTAAAAGTTTGATCTATTTTACATATTACTGAAACTTGATATTGCAGCAAATAATAACAATCATTAAGAATTGATATCAAAACAATTCAGCAAACTCAAACACTAGAAACACCAGATTTAACGTGGAAACCCAATATGAGAAAAACCACCAACGTAACTAGTTACTGTTTTTCACTCTTCTGAAGTGAGACCTATTAGGAGCCAACCCTGTTAAAGGTTACAAAAACACACTGTTAGGTGTGACCCTGTTAGAGGATTTAATCACCCTGTTAGGAGTGGCCTTGCTAGAGGTCTTTAGAACAATTCAACTGAACTGTCACCTTGTTAGAGGATTCACAATAGAGTTGTTAAACCCACTCTGTTAAGAGATTTTGAGTTCACTGTTACAATGGTTAGAAAGAAACAATGAAGTGACCTGATATAATGTGCAACTTATCTTTTGCTGATTACAGATCTTTGTTCGGCTTGATTGGATCCTTACTGATCAAATACAACTTTGCAGCTCCTTCAATGCATCTGATCCTTCATCACACTTCTTCAACATTCACTCTTATGTTCAATATTCGCTCATTCCATATCCATACATTCACACTCTTATGCATCCAAATTCTTACATCTCACGAATTCACAACTTGATCTTTCATATATACCTTACAGATTATCTTGGTCGGCTCTAATCACTGACCAATAATCAAAAAAATACAATAGTCGGCTAGAAATAATTAAAATTATAAACTAACAAATCCCTTTACTGGCCGACACAGCACGGTAAACTCTGTTCAAAAATAATTCCTGTGTTAACCGACTAAGCCCGGTTAATACAGAGAATTCCATGAAATCCTTCAGTCGTCGAGTGAACTCGGTAAGCACTGAGTTCCCTATGATGACCGAGTGAGCTCGGTGAAACTGACTCCTCTTTGATGACCGAGTGAGCTTGGTAAAAATTGACTTCTCCATCTTTTCTTTGATGATCGAGTGAGCTCGGTGAAAACTGACTTCTCCATCTTTCCTTTGATGACCGAGTGAGCTCAGTGAAAACAGACTTCTCCATCTTTCCTTCAATGACCAAGTGAGCTTGGTGAAAACTGACTTCTCCATCTTTCCTTTGATGATCGAGTGAGCTCGGTGAAAATTGACTTTTCCATCTTTCCTTCGATGACCGAGTGAGCTCAGTGAAAATTGACTTTTCCATCTTTCTTTCGATGACCGAGTGAGCTCGGTGAAAACTGACTTTTTCATCTTTCCTTCGATGACCGAGTGAGCTCGGTGAAAACTGACTTTTCCATCTTTCCTTCGATGACTCGGTTATCACTGTCTGTTTTATTTTCTTCGATGACCGAGTGAGCTCGATTATCATTGTCTGAACTCGATTAACTAAGAGTAAAGACTGATATGACATTTTGTGTGACATCAAGGACAACACTATCCAACAAGAGATTGTAATAGAAGAATCAACATCTATCGAAGCGATAAATTATTTAAATGAAAAAATTGAAAAGAGTATACACATTGATCTCACTAGAGAGGAAACCCCTACAAGTGTTAAAAGTGCTTACGATAGAGAATCTACAAGTATAGGTATTGAGTCAGAAGAAGAAATTAAAGAGTATGAGAAATTAGAAGAAAAGACAAGAGAAGAAGTAGAAGGGAAGACAAATCAAAGTGATGATGGAGAAACTCAAAATGATATATCATCCATCGATAAAGCCCTTGTTATTGGCGAGATGGTGAGTACAACTACTATAGGAGAATAAACACACAAAATAACAAAATTTTAAGAAAAAAATGAAGAAATATTAGAAATACAAGTTGCCACAACCCTTTAGGATATGGAGTTAGTATAAGTAACATAGGAGAAAAGGAAAAGAGAAATAGCTGATGAGGAAGACAAAGTAAATAATATATCTAAATTTGCAATATTTAAAATGAATTATGTTAAATTGAGCCATGAAGAGAAAAAAATATATACATGAAGACATCAAGAGATAATTGAAATGTGAAGCTTGTAAAAATAATGATAAACAAAGAGTGAAGCTTGTAAAAATAATGAGAAGTACATTTTCAAGTTTATTGATTGAGGTAGAAAATGACAAGGATAAATCAAGTGAAAAATAGTTACAAATGTATTTAGAAGAGATTAACAATTACCAACATATCAAAAATGAATTAAAGATAAAATTGGAAAATGGATCAAGTCCACCAAAGTCAATAGAAGATACATATACGCTATCAGTAAAGAAGAGAGGATTAGAGGAATTAGTAGTTGAAGGATTAGAAGTGATGAAGTTAATTTTTATGGAAAATGAACTTACAATTGAAGAATCATGTCAACTATCTCTTTGTATGGATCTAATGAAGAAGAAGATGTGAATGAATGAGATACTCTTAAACATATTACAGTCTACACAAGAAGAAGATATGATTGATAGAATAATATAGGTAAAGAGTCACATTATTGGAATCACAAGATTAAGGGATGAATGGAACAAGATTTTGATGAATCCTACTAGAAAGCAAAAACATATTCAGGTAGCAATGTAGAGTCGGGGACAATTTTGTGGCATTGTTATCAAAGGGAGATAAGTAAAGAGAAGTTGATAAGTGAGTTAAGAAGAAGATATGGTAGATAGAAAGATGTATGGAGGAGCAAGAGCAATGGGGGAGTGGGATATACTTGTAAATATAGACCATATTTTAGTGAATGATTATCTTTCATCAATGTCAAAGAGGGAGATTATTAACTTGACAAAATCCTAAAACCCTATGGTAAAGATTTTGAAGTTTGTCATTGTTGGTAATAAAGGAAAAAAGGCACAATTACACATAAGAACTCAAAATAGGAAGCGTAATAAGAAAAGTGTTTTCAAAGAATTGGTAGCAGTGTTATTAGGAAGATGTGAAGTTTTATCAGAACCCTAACACTTATATTTTATCATAAATAAATAATCTTATGAAAAAAACTCAAAAAAGGCCAAAAATAGTTTAAGGAAGCATTAATAAAACCTAATTAGGTCATGAAATAGAAAAGAGGAAATTAGTGAAGAACAAAAAAAATGGAGAGAAGAGACGAGAGTAGAAAAGGTAGAGAGATTTAAAGGAGGAAGTGTTGTGAGAATATTGGAAATGTATTGCATGTGCATGAAACAATAATTAGCTATCAGAAGATTATGCAGCAAGCTATTGGAGAGGAGTAGAATAGTATAGAATAAAAAGGACCTATCAAGCACTATAGGAAGGCTAGTATAGGTCAAATTTCTTGTTGTTTATATCTAAAATATTTGTCAACAAGATTGCTAAATCTTTTAACAAGGTGATCTTTAATAAAACTTATAAGTGCTTGTTTTGAACTTATTGCAAATCCTTTAACGAGGTGAACATTGTATTAGTGGGATTAAAATATCTTAACATAGTAGTATTTTATAGGACTATTAATACTCCTAGTAGTGTATTAGACATTTTCATAGGGTGTAGTCATTCAAAAGATTACATTATTGTATGATCTTAACAAGGAACCTTATTATTGCAATGATGAGTTGTGGGTTTCATCCCGACTACAATTTTTTCCTCTAGCCAAGGGTTTTTTGCAATATCAAAATATTGTGTTATGTGTTTATGAGTTTGATGTTTATTACTTAACTTTACAATGTAGTAAATAACATGTATAGAGAGTTATTGGTCATACTATCAATTATATTAAGAGATATTGGTGAAATTAATTAAAAATTTGTTAGTTTGTGTTATTGAAAAGTGCTTAAGATTAAAGTTTTATCAAGTACGGATTCACCTATCCCCCCCCCCCAATACCTCACTTGTAACTTACCAAGAGATAATGGGATTCCTTTTATTAAAGTTCTCAGTAAAAATGCTTTAACAAAAATAAAATTTAGTGAAAGACTATCTATTTCTAATCAAAAGGTAATAACAAGAATCTCCACTTTGAAATGATAGAGTTTTTTAAAAGACTCTACAAGAATAAGAACTCCCCCAACTAATTTTCTTCCATGATTAAAATTCATAGCTGGAATGTTTGGAGGCTTGAAATACCAGGCAAAAAATGGTGTAATGATATTGGTCAGAAGGATATTGTTTTCTTATATGAGATCAAAGTGGTAGGTTATCATGCTTATAATACTTTGAAGATTATTTGGAATAAGGTCTCATGTTTGTACTCCAATCACAGCAAGGGTAAAGCGGGTACTTCATTTCTTATTGATCCAACTTGGACAGATAGAATAAAATGTGAAGGCCTTTCTCCCTTCAAAAGATCTCAATGGGTTGTTTTCAAATACCTTAATAAATGTATTTAAGTTTGTAATATTTATATTGGTAATGATTATAAATATAGAGATATCTTATGTGATTGGCTAGTCAACAATCTTCGTAAGGAACACTGGATCTTTATTGGAGATTTTAATAAGATTAAGAAAAAAGAAGGCAAATGTGGTGGCAAGACTCATGGGTGGAAAGGTAATGAATTTTTTTCTAGAATAAATTTAAGAGAAAATTTAAACTAATTGATCCAATGTCTAATAAAAGAATTTATAGGAGGGGCATATGGTTCGCATGGTGCAATAATCAATCAGGCCCTCGGAGATTATATAGTCAAATAGATAAATGTTACTTTGAATCTTCTATCTTTAATGTGAAACACTCCTTTACCTCCTATCATATTAATATCACACCTATCAACATCTCTAACCACTCATCTATTTCAGTAGAGATTAATTTTGTTGACAATAATAAGGATAACGAAAGAGATAGAAAAAAGACATATTCAAACTAAATACTCCCTTGCTCAAGGATGATGATATTAATGATGCAATTATATAATGATATCATGGATTACCAACTTTAAGAACCAAATTCATTTCCCTATTGACATATGGAACAAGAAAGTCACCAATTGGAAAGATATTTTTTTAATTATTGGGAAAAAAACTATAGATAGAAAGTCTCACTTAACCCTATGCCAAAGATCCCTTATTGATGCAAAACCAAATATTCAAAATAATGGAATCAACAAGGAGATAGAAACTAAATTAGCACATGATAAAAATGAGCTAAGAAGACTTCAAAACTATGAGATATAAGGGCAAAAAATTAGAGCTATAATGAATTGGTTACGAGAAGATGACATAGGATCCAAATATTTCTTTAATATATTAGGTCAAAATGTAAAAGATAGTTGATTGATAAAATCTTGAGTGAGGAGGGAATCAAAAACTATAACTCTAATATTGTGAAGGTCTTCTTCAATTTTTATAAAGATTCATTTCTTTTGAACACATAGAGAATAACCAAAAATATCTAAAGTTCTTCTCTAAACTTATCTCAAAAAAAAATCTCACCTATAGAAGGCAAGGAACTTGGTGCTTATATTAAAGTTAGTGAGATTTGAAGCTGCTATCAAGAGTATGGAGAATGGGAAATTCCTTGGACCCGATGGTTTACCTATGGAATTTTACAAGTAAAATATTAATTGGATTTGTGAGGAATTAAGTACCACTTTTGATTGTGCTTTAGCAGTGATTCCTTCATGGTTATGATAAATAGAGGCCTTATTAAGCTATCACCAAAAAGTGGAGATAGAACATTAGTTAAAAATTGGTGACTATTACTCTATTAAACCTATATTACAATATTTTGTCCAAAATCCTTGCTAGAAGAATCTTTGATATTCTTGAGAGAATTATTTCTAATACCCAAACTAGTTTATAAAAGGAAGATGCATCCTAGATAATCTTATCACTAGTTGGGAATGTTGTCTAGTGTGGAGCCTGATTAGTCCCAAAGTGGGAGACTGTTAGTTTGTGGTGACTAATTAAGTAACTAATTTTAATGCTAAAGTGACAAAATTACTTGTATGAAATGGCTTAGGGTTAGGGATTTCATAAGTTGTGATGTGATAATTGCTTCATGTGGTGGTATTGAGTTGTAAGGGATTACGGATTGTAATCAAGTTGTAATCACTAGATAATAATAATATTAGACTTGTTGTTTGGTGGACGTAGCCTAGGGATTGGGTGAACCGTGTTAAATATTTGTCTCTTTATTCTCTTCTATGTGATTTATTATTTTATGATATTGGTTATATTTGCATGTAATTGGTATTTATGTCTGTGGTTAATCCTAACAAGTGGTATCAGAGCAAGGTTATTTTTTCAGTTATCTTCTACAAGAAGGTCTCATGGTTGAGTGGGAGTCTCATAGTTGAGCGGGAGTCTAATGGTTGAGTGGGAGCGATAGAAGATGAGGGTAAGCTAAAATTTGATAACTTTAATGGGTAGAACTTTTAGTTATGAAAAATGCAAATGAAGGACTATCTTTATCAGAAGGATTTATGATGGTAATTGGAAGGAAAAGCCAAGAAACGAGGAACTTTGATAGATGAGGAGAGAAAAATTTTAGATAGAAAGGTACTTGGAAGTATTCTATTATGCTTGGAAAAATTGGTGACATTTAGCATTAAAAAAGTGAAGACAATGGAAGAGCTTATGCAAACCCTAGCGAAATTGTATGAAAAGCCCTCTGCTTTAAACAAGGTATTTCTCATTAAGTGTTTATTTAATATGAAGATGAAAGAAGGTGGATCTATTTCATATCATTTAAATGAGTTTAATATAGTTACTACTCAATTATATTCTATAAATTTTAATTTTGATGATGAAATTAGGGCTATCTTGATTATTTTTCTTTGCCTAAAAGATAGAATGGTTTGGTAATGGTTGTGAGTAATTTTGTTTCTGGATCTAATACCCTAGAATTTGATGATGTCTTTAACGTTAATATGAGTGACAAAAATCATAGGAAACTCTCAGGTGGATCTACATCAAGAAGTGCTTTAAATGCACAAAGAAAAGGTAGAATGACTAAGAGAGGAAGTAATTCTGGAAATCAAGAGGAAAAGCAAAGGGGAAGAGGTCTCAATCTAGAGGACCGAAAGGTTGTTGGTACTATGGGAAACCAAGGCATAAGAATAAAGATTGTTGGACTCAAAAGAACAATGAAGGAGATAAACTAGAAGGGAACAAGGAGGCAAATGTGGTAACAAACAAATTTGAAGAGGATGCATTTCTTCTTTCTTTAGAAAGTGTTGATGATTCTTGGGTTTTAGATTATGGGGCTTCATTTCATGTTACACCCCATAGAGGTTAATTTAATGATTATGTGTAAGGGGATTTTGGGCTTAATTATTTCGGGGATAATGAACCCTATCAAATTGTTGGAAAGGGAAAAGTTAAGATTAAGTTGCATAGTGGGAATCACTGGCTACTACATGAGGTAAGACATGTTCTAAGGCTGAGTAGAAATTTAATTACAATAGGGCAACTCAGTGATGAGGGTTGCGTAGTTACTTCTAATGATAAAAATTGGAAGGTTTCAAAAGGTGACCTTGTAGTAGAAAAAGGTGTAAAAGGAGGCACCCTATATCTTTGTACAAGTTATATTGTTCGTTCTACTTTAATTGTTTTTATATAATAATAATAAAAAGAACAATTGTTCTAATTGAGGAGGGAGAACAAATAATTGTTGTTGATTCTAATACAGTGCTATATTGACACTAAAAACTTAGGCACATGAGTGAGAAAGGTATGAAATTACTTCATTCAATGAAAGTTTTACCAGGTCTAAAGTGTGTTAATATGGATTTCTATGAAAGTTGTGTGTATGGAAAACAAAAGAGGGTGAGTTTTGTAAAGAGTGGAAAGGAAAAGAAAAATGAGAAATTAGAGCTTGTGCATACAGATGTATGGGGACCAGCTTAGGTATCATCCCTTGTTTTTTTTCATTTTTCTATTACATTTATTGATGATGCAACTAGAAAAGTATGGGTTTATTTCCTTAGACAAAAATCTGATATAATTCAAACTTTTAAGAAATAGAAATGCTTGGTTGAAATGAGACAAGTAAAAGGCTAAAATATCTCAAATATAATAATGGTGGTGAATATTACAATTACAAATTTGAAGATTATTTCTCCACCAATGGTATTCATAGACAGAAAATTGTTCCAAGGACTCCACAGGAAAATGGAGTGGTTGAATGCATGAGTAAGACAATAATGGAGTGTGCAAGGAGAATGAGGTTACATGTTGGGCTACCCTTAAAAATGTGAGTAGAAGCTGTCAATACTACTATATATTTGATTAATAGAGGTCCCTTCACTCCTTTGGATTATGGTATTCCAGAGGAAGCATAGACTAGTAAGAAGGTGAGTTGCTCTTTTCTCAAAACCGTTGGTTGTGAAGATTTTGCACATATAGATTATGAAAATAGAACCAATATGGAAGCTAAGTCAAAGAAATATATATTTTTTGGATATAAAATTGATGAATTTGGTTATATGCTTTGGGATTTTGAAAATCATAAAATTATAAGAAGCAGGGATGTCATATTCAATGAGAAAGTGTTGTACAAAGATTTGTTGTAGCAGCATGAGAAGAAAGAAAATGATTATGTGGTGTTGGATGATACTCTAAAAGATTATGTTCTAGTAGTTCATCATGCTCTATAACAACCACAACAACAAATACCACACACCCAAGTGAATATTAGATGGTCAACAAGGCTAAGTAAACCTCCAGAAATATTTTTTCCCTCTTTGTACTCTATTTTACTAACTGATGCTAGTGAACTTGAATCTTATGTGAAGTTTTGTAGGTGGATACTAAGATTCAATGAAAGTCTCTGTTGATAGAAGAAATGGACTCTGTACTGAAAAAAAAAGACTTGGGATTTATGTAAGTTGCCTGTAGATAAAAGGGCTTTATAGAATAAATGGGTTTACAAATTGAAAGAAGAGGATGGAGGTAAGGAAATATTTAAAGCCAATTTAGTTGTAAAAGGATTTGCATAGAATAAGGGCATTGATTTTGATGAGATGTTATCTCATGTTGTTAAAATGACTTCTATTCGCACTGTTTTAAGTATTGGAGCTATTGAAGATTTTTATTTGGAGAAGCTTGATGTTAAAATAGCCTTTCTTCATGGTGATTTGGATGAAGAGATATATATGACATAGGTATAGGGTTTTAAGGTCAAAGGTAAGGAGAACTTAGTGTGTAGATTGTAGAAAATTTTATATGGCTTGAAGCAAGCACCTTGGTAATGGTATCTAAATTTGAAAATTTTATGCATGAGCATGGATACAGTAGGTGTCATTCAAATTATTGTGTTTATTAAAAGAGGTTGGATGATGATAGGTACATTATTCTATGTTTATATGGTGATGATATACTTGTAGTTGGGTCTAACATGGATCACATTAAGGGTTAAAATAACAATTAGCACATTCATTTCCTATGAAGGATTTGAGGGCAGAAAAAAATCCTTGGCATGAACATTCGTAGAGATAGGAAGAAAAGAAAATTGACATTATCTCAGGCTGATTATATTGAGAAGGTGTTGTAATATTTCTCTATGGAGAATGCTAAAGCTATTAGCACACCTTTACTTGGTCATTTAAAGTTAACTAAGGAGATGTGCCCAAGAAAAGGAGTGATAAGATGTCTAAGGTACCTTATGCTTCAGTTGTAGGAAGCTTGATGTATGCTATGGTATGTACAAGGTTAGATATTGCACATGCAACGAGAGTCATTAGTAGATATATGAGTCATCCTTGAATTGAGCATTGGAATGCAATCAAATGGATTCTCATATATTTGAGAGGAACACCCAATAGGTGTTTAGATTTGGGGGGCTCTACTACTGACTTACAGGGCTATGTTGACTCAGATTTTGTAGGGGATATTGATACCAAGTAGAGTAGTAAAATTTATGTATTTATTATTGGTGGGTTAGCAGTGAGATGGGTTTCTCGGTTATAGAAGGTGAATGTTTTATCCACTAAAAAGGAAGAGTATGTTGCTTCTATAGAGGAATCCAAGGAGATGATATCACTTTAGTTCTTCTTGGAAGAATTGGGACACCCATAGAGGGATAATTATTTATTTATAGATAGCTAGAGTGCCATGTATCTTGCAAAGAATTATGCTCTATATTCAAAGATAAAACACATATAGTTGTCATTCGGTCAATTTTTGGATAATGAATAGTTGAAGCTAGAAAAGATACATATGTGTCATAATATAGTAGATATGTTTACAAACGTAGTGACAAGGGAGAAGATAAAGTTCTCTTCAGCTTTGGTTGTTCTTCTTGATTGAATAGAATAAAGGTAGAGCTGAGTTGAGGGAGGTTTGATCTAGTGGGAGACTCATGGAGTAGTAAAATTGCTACAACATCAATCTCCAAAGGGGAGATTGTTGTCTAGTGTGGAGCCTGATCAGTCCACAAGTGGGATATTGTTAGTTTGTGGTGCCTGATCAAGGAAGTACTATACAATGTTGTTACGCTAATGCTTGATGTGAAAAAGGTATTAAATTCATTAAGGACCTAATGGTTGATAATAGGAGATTGGGAGACTCTTAAGAATAAGTTTAGCATTCTCGCCACTCAAAAGAAAACCTATACTTTGATTTCTAAATTTATCGGTCCTTTTTTCCTAGTAAAATTCTTAATTCAGAGCAAATCATTCAACAACTTAAATGGAAAGATGGTAATATTTTACTTGATCGTTCCTCTAATATAATTTACAATATGATAAAATACAATGACTATGTCATTAATTGTGTCAATCATAGTTGGAAATTTGGTTAGTCATACTCTAGATGGCATCTGATCCTTGATTGGTTTTGGGATTATGCCTATGAACCTAAGAAAGTTTGTTTTAGATGAATTTCTCTTCTTAAAATGCTTGTTGTTGGGACTAGATTGGAGTATTTGAGGTTGGATTATGGTAGTTTTTCCTTTTGTGGTCATCTTGAAACTTTTGAGCATCTATTTTTTGAATGTAGATTTGCATGTGAAGTATGGGTTATTTTTCCTAGAAAATTTTGTATTTTGAACTATAATTATGGTATTACTTGGCAAGATATTTTTGTTGGTTTTTTAAAAAAAATTTGCATGAGTTTGAATAGGTTTTGTTTTGTTCCTACTATGGAAATCTTTTTGTTTCTTTGGAAGAGGAGAAATAAAGATATTTTTAGCTTAATAAGAGGGTGCTTATTAGGTTTAATCTTAAACTCACCAATTTCTATATCATGTCCTAAGTCTTTGCAATGTTGGAAGTCCCCATAGATAGATTCATGACTTCGATTCGGGATGGACCCATGCTGTTGTTCAAGGAAGATGTGCACTCAATGCAGTGTTTTGAAACGTACTCTAATATACTAAACAAAAAAGAAAAAGAAAGATTGCATATGTTTTTGCAAGAAAATAATCTTCACGAGAACATAGGCTTACAAGATGATCAAGAGATCTTTCCATTAGCTGGACATGATGAATAGGAACCAAGAGATGTTGAATGTATGGAAGATGCCATAATGAACATGGTTTTAAACTAGATGTCTTAAATTAGTCTATTGTAATATATGAGTGCAGCAATCAATCCTAGTACTGATATGTTCCATTTTGATGTATATACATTGTAGTAGCAAGAAGATCCATTTTTTAATATTTAAATAGTCTGCTATTGAAGTGGGTGGTTCTAAAAGGGGGAAACCCCATCATTAGGGTGTGTTAACCTCAATTAAATCAATGTACTTGCAGCATTATAAACTATTCTAATATAAAAATGTGTCACTTTAGGTGCATATATTTGGTTTCATAGATGCTTCCCTAAAGTGGGTGCTTTTTACTTTCAGCCTTGATCTTAGTTTAGCATTTCATTTGACTCCTCAACTTTTTTGAAGCAATGGATGTGGGACTAAGATATTTGTAAGGGTAGGGGACTGGGGCCTCACCTTATTTTTCAATGGGCCACATTTCTCCATACACAATTGGACATTTTACATATAATGAGAGTGTCTTGGGGAGAAGGGACTGTGATGGCCGCTAATCCCCCAAGCAAGGAAGATAGATGTGTTCTTGAAAAACTAGTGATGCCAGTTCTATAGAAAAATATAACCAACAGATGTCTTTGACCTAGTGTGTAGCTTGAACATGATCATGGTATAGGTTTGGGTGACTATACCAAAAAAACATGCTACTTCAATGTTCTCTAGCACTCATTTGAAGTTGTGTAGGATGTCTTGAACTAGATCTCCATGAGGTTCTTCCATTTTAGGAACAAGGGAAGAAAAGGATCCCATGAACCATAAGTAGACTTTGTAACTCCAGTCAAAATGATCCATAATGGAGTGGTGTTAGTCATTTTACTCCAGGTTGCTTAGAGAATGGCCTCTTCTCCATGCAATAACCTTGACCTTTATAGAGAAATCCTCAAGGGAAATGTCACCAAAGAGAGCACCAAATTTTTGCAATGAGTGAACAATAGGGTACCATTAGGTATGCTAGAAAAAAAATTTGGTTCTTAAGAAGCTCAAACTTAAATAAGGGTAGTCAAGAAGCTTTGCAAGAGTGGGACTTGGTGCATATTACAGAGAAAACTCTAGGATTTGGAAGGTAGCTCTTCATTTATTGGGAATGATAAAGAGAAGGGAATTTTTAAAAATTAAAAACTGCATTGCATGGGCTATAGGCCAAAGATTTTACAACATTTTATAGATCCATAGTGAAACCTTAACAAAACTTTGGAAATTTTCATTCTAGGGGAATCACCTTTAGATTTGGACATGATATGTGGACAAATGTTTGAGTAAAGGTGGATGGGCCCTTGAATATATAAAACTTGTCCAAAGAATGAATATAGTATAAGAAAAGTATGCATGAGAGGACCTAAAGGGGAGATACTATTGGTTATCTCTATGTCCTAGATAGAAATACCTTCTATAAAGTCAAATATGAGTACCCAAAACTAGTTAGTTTTTCAAATAGTGGAGAAAACCATAGATGATACGATTTGACACCCACTTCAAAGACTATTGAAGAGAAAAGGAAAGGCATGTGGTACATTACTTCTTGGGACAAGTGGAAGATAAGAGAACCAACAAAATAAACTAGACTGGGAATGAACATAATCAACACCATACACTCCAATTAACAAAAGAAGAAAGATAGAACAAGTAATGTCTCCATGCTTCATTTAGAGTAGAAATGAAAATGCTAGAAATCAAGCCACAAAATACATCTATATAGGACACATCATAGAATGAAAAACTACAATGCAATGCATAGGAAAGGTTCATCAATAATATAAAAATTTAATACCAATGTAGATGGGTAGATATACATATTCTTTTTAAGAAAACCACTAGGGTTTATATGAACTACTCCAAGAGGTCATTATGAAACAAAACTGAGCATGATTCAATGTTAGTCTAACAAAGGTGACCAGTATTTTCCTTCTTGACACTAACATTTCAAATAGATGCCAATTGTTTTACTGTTAAGCCTTTTACTAATTTTGGGACGTAACAACATTCATTTTTTTCTTTCACCTTTGCATGCTGGGGATTTTTTGATGGGGAATGATTTCCTTGAGATTTCCTTCTGAAGAAGACATGTTATGAATGCACAAAAAATGTGGACCCAACCCTTGTTTCTAAGATAAAGAGAACGAAGAGGACACACATTAGCAACATCTAAACACTAAACTAAAACACATATTTTAACAAGGGGTGCACTTAGTTTTTTTTCAAAAAAAAACAAACTTCACTCTTATGTATTATATTATAGTTTAGGGTTTAGCCAATCCCCACATTAGGCTGGTAGGTTATTTTGGAGTTATTTTGGTAGAATTAGGTTGGGGGTGTGAGGTAATCACATGTGGCAAAGGAATGTACCACTAGAGTTAGACTATGGTGAATAGTTAGCGAGGCCCATAGCAAAACCATGATAGAAGAAAAGATTTAGACTATTGTGGACATGTTCAACATTGCCCAAATATATAATTAGTCAACCAATCATAGTTTAATCTTATAGAAGTACATAAGATTTAATTCCAACATCATTTTAGTCCTTATAAGTGAACTAAAAATTAAAATATATAAGATTTATTAGTTCTTGTGAAAGATGAACAACCAAACATCTTATAGAATTGAAAATTTATAACAAAATTTATGTATTTATATTTAATGTTTTATTTTAAATGATTTTTAAAATGCTATGTTTTTGTCTTTTTATTTATCTATAGTAAAAACAATAAAAATAAAAAATAAAAATTTCTTTAAAAAAAAAATGTTGTGTGAAAATTTTTAATTCATTCAATCAAATGCCAATCATAATAATGACTTCTGACATGATGATTATTGTATATATTTTTTATTAAGGAAAATAGATTTTGAAGGGTGCCTAAAACCTTTTACACATAAAAATATTTTCAATGGAGCCCAAACAAAAAATACAACAAACCAGAGGTGAAATAGGTCACCAACCAAAATAAGGTGACCAAGGTGGCCTCACAGATAACACAATACACTTCTACCACAAAATAAAACTCAATAAAACCATTTAGGACCCTTTAATCCCAAAAGAGTGAGATCTAAGAAGTCAATCAGAGGACTATTGGGAACATTTGTATTTTTTTCTTTAACCTTTGTCCAACCTTCCTCCACCAGAGAAGCGTCCATCTCCCAACCCAAAGCATCAACATCTGACCCAACTAGAGAAATAGGCAGAGCCACACCAAAAAAATTTCCCAAAGGAGCCTAACCAGTAGAGGAATAGGAAATCACGGCATCCACATCCAACAATGGATCAATAGCCTAGTTAGAAAGGGCAGAGCCACAGGCACCTACAGCAACCATAGTCGTGCAAGAATCCATATGAGAAGAGTCTTTAAGGACAAAGTAATGTTGAACCAAAGCCCCAGACCACCAAGTTATTTTCTTTGATTTCCTCAATTTTGTAGGACAGAGTTCTACAATATGTCCAGTCCCAAAGCAAACCCTACAATGAAAAGGAATTCCTTCATAGTCTAAAGTCTAAATCTAGGAACCATTAGGGACCTCAAGTTTGATCTTCTTAGGGAGTACCTTCGAAGTATTAACCACCATGAGGATGCGAGTGTAAGTAGTATGCATAATATCAAAAGATTTAGAATCCACCATTTGGAAGTCATCAATGGCATCTCCCATAGTTTCAAGAATTAAATCCAGCCATGGGTGAAGGGGAAGATTTGGGAGCCTAACCCAAAGAGGCATATGAGAAAAATATTTAGATGCAAGGTCAAGACCCTTGTGCTAGGGTTTGGCCAACAAAGGGTTATGATCCTCCTAGCTGAAGCGACTACACAAAATAGTCTTCCTATCATCAGCAACATGAAATTCTACTATGAAAAAATACTATCCATAGGGTAAATTTGGATAGATTCAGAAATCAGCGAGACCCAATGCTTAGAAATCCAAGCATGAATAGCCTAAAGGGAAGGTTGAAAGCCTTGAAATATAAAAATGGCTTCCCTCATAAAGAACTCCTCAATCATATGAGAAATTTCTTCGGCAATATCATCCTCCAACTCCAACCAGATAGGATTGTAAACCATGACAGGAGTCACAATCAAGGAAAAAATCGGACAATCCATAGCTAGAACCCCCAATCCATGGACATTAGCTTTGAAAACTACCACATTCGTAGAAGAGGCAGCATTACCGCCAACAGCAAAAGCAAAAAACCTAACCCCTGATCTCCTGCTAGAAGAAATAGGTTGAGCAGACACGGCCCCAACAGCCATACTTGGCCCAAGCAATGGTGGGAGCAGCGAGTGAGAAAATTCTAGGAGCAGCGAGCGAGCGAACTCAATGTTGATTATTGTATATGTTATATCTTGAATTTATTATATATATTTTATAGGTTATTTCTAGTTGCAAAAATAATTTATCACTATTTTATTTTTTAAATTGTCATTCCTTAAAAATTTGGGTTAAATTATCAACCATAATTTTTCAATGACATTGTGAAAAAATACTTAAATTTGAAGTCATTTCACATATAATTCAACAATTTTTAATTATTTTATTCACTTTAATCATCCACATGCAAATGAATTTTCTATTCGATTCTTTAATAGATTACATTATTTTGGTTATATTTATGCTCCATTTTTACATAGGCATAGAAGATTTTTGTTCATACATCATCTTTTCAAATTTTGATCCTAAAAATTTAAGAAAACGCCTCATTTTTTAACTATTTGGCAAAAAAAAAAATCCAACAAATTAGTAAGCAAATCCTTCTTTATCATTTAGGCCACTTTTTAAGAAAATTTTATTTGAATTTTTTTCTATATCTTGATTTCATTTACAAAACAAAGTGAATTAAATTTTTTAATTAAATCTCTAGAACTAGTACATAATTTGGGGAAGAAACCCATCCAATAGCGGTTCACTCATTTTTAATCATTTAATATATCAGTAATGGATCATTTATTTACTAATAGTTGATTTTTTTTGGCTTTTGCTGTCATTTTTTCATCCATGATTAGATCACTTGTGCACCATTACTAGTGAGTTGTGAACCTTTAGTAGAGATTTGTGAAGCACTATTGGACATTTTGTAAACCACTATTGGTGATTGAAAGAATAATAATTGGTGAAATGGGAGTCGAGTATTGGTGAACACTTTTTTGGACCACTTTTTAACCCTTTCATTAATAACATCCTCTGTAGAGTGCACCATTTTTGGCAATAAGTTGAAACCTTAGCTTTAAGCAGTTAAGTTGAATTTGGGAGCAACCAAAAATTGGGAAATTTTTACTTCGTCTAGTACCTCAATTGAGAATGTGAAGTTAGCTATAGCCACCACTAGATATCTTCCCCTAGTCCAACTTTGACTTAATTAATCAAATCTGCACAGTCCTTCCAAAATTATTTCTATCCTCCTCCATTTCTTGTTTACTCTTCCCCTTCAGCATCTCAAAAGCCACTAATCAATCTATCCTAGGGCCCTAACTATTTATTACTTAAGGTAGGAAACTTTTCTAAAAAGTGGGGAACCCTGTATTGCAAATCAGTACTTAATAGACCAATGCAACTATTATAAAAACAAAAAAACAAAAAAAAGAGTCTCTCAATTAATTTCAGTATCATCCTTCTGTACTAAGGATGATTAGTGACATGGGAGTTGTGCGTAAATTGTTTTGTGTCGCTCCATCTAGGAAATAATTGTTGTGTGTCATGGCAAGGATATTTAATCACACCATGTTTGGTTACAACTACAGAAACCTTAGTTGGATTTGAAAAGAAATTAATTTCAGCTTGACTTGAATTTCAATAATTTATTAAAAAAATTATTTTCTCACCGAATATCAAGATCGATTAAATATTGGAAGTTGACTTCATATTCAAAGATTTCAACTCAAAAACCATAATCTCTCCCACAAGTCCTTTGAATTAAGTTTAAGTAATCCATATACTAAGAGTTGAGATATTTATCCTGGCAATGTCAATGAGTTAAAAGTCCTTTGAGAATGCAATCATGATCAAGCTTTTCTCAGCCAATATATTTAAATACTCCAAATTCACTTCATCAAAGTTATGATATCTCTATGAAGATCAAATTTAGTATGAAGGAAAGACAATAGAAGAAAAATAAAAACCTTCTAAATAGATATTCACTCATATCAAATGCCAATTTTAGATGACCTTAAAATTTGATAAAATTCTCTTAATATTTTATCCTAAGTTGATTGCGAACTTTGATTGTGAATTCGGTCTTTTTCTTCCAAGCGTTGTTTCTCCTCCATCCCTTTGTCTCTTCATGCCCTATGAATCCCCATATATGGAGGATGGAGATCACTATGTTCCCCCCATTATGTGACCCATCTCTCTATGCACATACCTAGTTTCAAGTTATTAGCAAGAAACAAAAGAGGTTCCTCCTAAAAAAATGCTAGAAGTGCTTTGGTCAAATCTCTTTGATTCCATAGGAAGCATAACCCTCTGACTCTAACAAGAAGGGAAATATGTCTTCAGTCTAGAAGATGTAAGATATCCTCTATTGCTTCATACATCCCTCTCACTCAAGCCCTCCCACACAAAGAGGCTAGCATTTAAACTATCTCATTATCTTCTTCAACTCTTTTCTTTGCTTTAGGAGAAAAGATATTCCCTCTTGGCAGACCCTTGGTCATTTGTAATGAATCAAAAAGCTCCAAAGATCCCAACACCCCCCCCCCCCACCAAACCCTACTACCCTAAATCAAAGGGAAATGGATATCATAGCAATGAGAGAATTGAATTTTGGTGCTTCATGTAGCTCATTCAAGCTCTCGACATATTAGAAGGGGAAAGACAATTAGAGGTGGTCGAATGGTGGATCTCAGCATTCTCAAACTAGCTAAGTATTTCATGCCTTGATTGTGACTTATATTCCATTAAATGCAATTCTAGAAATCTTAAGAAATTCCTAGTGAAAGAGGGGAAAATCTTTTATGCAGCTTTTCCTTTTTTTTTTATGGATTATCCTAATAATTCTAAACCCCATTTATGCTTTCTGCAAAGAATTTCCATTTGGTTTAATATGGGAATCATTCCATCTATCTCTTTAAACAAGGATATCAGTCAATGTGTTGGGGATTGTCTTGGCTCCTTTCTAAGGTTTGAAAATCCTAGATCACATCAAGAAGACTGCAAAATTCTCATCCTACTAAATTCTGGATTTAAATTATCAAAGATGACCATAAGCAATGATAACACTTCATTTAGCATCCTCATGAAACATTATTATGGAGACATTGATAATAGTAGGGTAACCTTACTGGCAGAATTTTCCTCCCCACAAGCTATTATGTGCTCTCTCAATTTGATTCATCCATAAATCTCTCCTTCATCTATGGATCCTATGATCAAATTCCTACAAATGGGAGGTTTTTTTTTTAATCACCATCCTCAACCTATTCCTAGTCCCCGAAAAAAGTCTCCTCCTTTCCCCCTCCCCCCTCCCTTGTTCCAGTTATTTGATTGATGGCCATCACTAATTCAAATCTAGAGAGGTCTACATCCTCACCTCCCCCTCTCATTAACTTAGATTATAGTGAGATGGTTGTGTCAACCAATGTTCAACCTATGGTCCTTCCTCATGGCTTATCTCTTCTAGATATGGATGCAAGTGTCCCAGCCCCCTGGATAACCCCTGTCATGAGGTGACACAATCATTTCAAAATTTACCTACAACTACTAAAGAAGAAGTTGCAACAATTATTAATTATCTTCAAGCTAGATTCCTCCAGCTCAATGACTTAATGGGTAAGTTTGTCTTCACTCATGAAGAAGTGCAAAAAAACTTCCAAAATGGAATGAATTGGAAGCGAGGCTCCCAGCTACCTCAAACATCACCCTAAAAGCAATAAATGTTAACGGTGATTCTAAACAAACTCTAATGCAACTATCCTCGATTTATGAAAAGATAGGTCTCAATCAAGAGTCTAACTTGGATGGAGACCCCCTCTGGCTCTCTAGTAAGCCTTGATTTCGAAGCATGTCATCATTTATCTTATCAATCCTCAGAATCTGCCCATTTCTTGAACATTCCTAAAGTGGAAGCCTAATTGGGGATTGTTACAAACTCCAAAGGCAACAAATCACCAAACTATGGTAAAACCCCTAACAAAAGAGGCAGGAAATCTAGATCCGACTTAAGAAAGCAAGATCGTGAGGCAAAAAATCAACCCAAGCTCACCTTCATCTTCAACAATGAGAAGGGGAAGTGCTTTCCACACAATCCATCAAGATCACATCATGGAACATTAGGGATTGAAATGCCCCTATTAAATAGCGGTTATTAAAGCATTGTCTCAAATGCTTTGAATCTAACATTATCTTGTTGTAAGAAACTAAGTTATACTCTAATGGATTAACATGTTTTGATAATAAATTAGGAATTTGGAAAGTATGGGGCCATCCAGACATTCCTCGTTTGCATTTGGAATTGAAAACTCATCCAGTTCCTAGAAGTTAATCGCCCACATTGGATGTGTGGGCAAGTCAATTGCATTAATTCCAACCTGAAATTCACCCTTATCAATGTTTATGATTCTATCTCTACATGTGGTAAATGTGAATTGTGGGAAGAGTTAATTGTGTTCCTCTCCTCATATCCCTCTAGCAACATTTAATTGGAGGTGATTTTAATTCCATTACATGTTTAGAGGAGAAATAAGGTGGTATCAAATCCCTTAATCAAGCTGCTAGAGATTTTAAGAGCTGGATATCTGCAAATAATCTACTAGACATCAATCTCACCAATGGTTCCCATACATGAAGCAATAGAAGAACATGTCCTAAGCTTATAGTAGAAAAACTGGATAGATTCCTTTTTTTGGTGATTTTTCTTCTTTTGATTACAACCTCTTAGTATGAGTGAACCAAACCATTTCCCAATCTATCTGAACATTGGGAATTTGGTCAAGTCAAATAGAATCCCCTTTAAATTTGAAAATATGTAGTACCGAGACAAGGAATTTCTTTCCCTCTTGGAAATGTAGTGGAATGAAGAACCTTTTCAAGGATCAAAGATGTTCATTTTTGTATCCAAACTCAAACATCTTAAAATTAGAATCAAGGAATGGAATAAACTATACTTCAATAACATTTTCAAAGAACTGGCCAATTTTGAACCAAACATTGAATGAAAAGGTTCTATGCAATAACATGGCTAATGATTCTTATTTCCATGAGAAGTATCTCCTTAATAAGTAGGTTGGTTTACTAGCTAAAGAGGAAATATTTTGGAAACAGAAGCCAAGAGAGTCTTAAGTGAATGAGGGAGATAGGAACACCAATTTTTTTCATAATAACTCCAAGGCCCGTAATTGTATTAATAGGACTACTAAAAAAAACTCCCTGAGAAACCTTATAGAGGACCCTACAACCTTGGCTAAAGAACCTGTATCTTATTTCAATGACACACTAAACATATGGGGTTCCTTAGATCTAATAGCTCAAAAAGAAGTCATGGATCTCATACCTAGACTTATTACTAGAGATCTCAATGCAAATCTAAACAAAAAATTCACCAAAGAAGAACTCAAATATGCCCTATTACAAATGTAGCCTAATAAGGCCCCAAGGCCAAATGGGTTCCAGGCTAACTTCTTCCAAAAATGTTGGCACTTTTTAGGGGATGAATTATGGGAAGTTCTAGCTAGAAGTAGAAACTCCAAGAGCCTACTCAAAGAAATCAATCACCTTCCTCACCCTCATATCAAAAAAGGTTGAGGCATTACATCCTGGGGACTTCAAATCCATTGCACTCTACAATACTATCTTCAAAATACTTACCAAATCCTTAGCTAACCATCTCATAGTTGTCATCCCCATTATCATTTCAGATTAACAATCAGGTTTCATCCCAAGAAGATCAATTATGGATGGTGTAATCATCATCCAGGAACTTATTCACTCTATCCAAAACAATAAATCTTCATGCATGTTAGTCAAATTAGATACCTAGAAGGATTATGATAAAGTTGACTGGAGATTCCTTTGCAAATGTATGGAAGCCTTTAGTTTTTCTAAACAGAGGATTCACCTCATCTTCAACTACATCTCCTCCCCAAAAATCACCATTTTTCTTAATGGAGCTCCCGAGGATTCTTTGACATCTATAGGGGCTCAAAAAGGGAGATCCCATATCCCCCTTTCTCTTTGCCATCATGGCAGAAGCCTTTGGTAGGTTAACTAAGGCCTCACAAGACCAAGGGCACATCCAAGGGGTCAAGGTAACTGAAGAGATTTCAAACATTACACATCAATAGTTTGCAGTTCACACTATCTTGCCTAGTCAATGCTTAATCAATGAAGCCATAGTGATTAAAGCCAACCTTGACTTCCGCATGATTGCCTTAGGCCAAATAGTCAATATTAATAAATCAGAAATATTCTTCATTAACTCATAATGAATCCTCGAGGGTAGGATATGCAATATCATGAACTTTAAGAAAGGTAAATTCCCTTGCAAATATCTAGGTATGCCTCTAGACAAGGGAATTAGATCCACAGATCTCTGGGAACACATTTCACATAAAGTACATTCTAAAATGAACACTTGGAATACCAAGTGGTCATCAAGTGTTGGCAGATTAACCATGATCAAGTATGTTCTTACACCATTTCCATCTTATCAAATGTCTTGCCTCCCCCTCACCTCCAAAGCAAGAAATGATCTAGAAAAGAAATTCAAGACCTTTTGGCAGTTCCCTTCTTGACATCAAAAATTTTCTCTGTCAAATGGGACAACATTTGCAAACTGATTAAGAATGGGGGATTGGGGATAAGGAAGCTAATCTGGCAAAGCAAAGCCTTCGGTGCTAAAATTGTGTGGAGACTACACAAGGAGTCCCATAGGAAATGGGCCGAATGTATCTTTCATAAATATCTCTCCCCAAATGATCCCCTCAATATATTTAGAATAGTCTCTCCCCCAGGGGCTCTAGAGTTTTGAATTTTATGTTAGATAATAGACCCCTGATTGCAAACCATCTTTCTTGGGATGTGGGGAATGGTCATTATGCACTATTCTAGGAAGACTCTTGGGGCAATTATCCCTACTTAGTTAACAACATTCCTCCTAATATTGTAAACTCCTTAAAGGACCTTTGGGGTGATCACCTAATTAACTACATCTCCTTTTCAAATAATGATCACCATTTAGGATGGGAATAGGGATCCTTAGAAGATATCCCCTTATCCAATGATGAAAAAGATATATTCAAGAATATCCCAAGAGATCAACAGATCTTCTGCAAACCTAAAGATAACTCCTGAGTATGGATTAAGGCTAAATCCAGACCATATAGTATCAAGGAAGGATACAACTCTTTGGTGTTGCAAAATAATTGGACCTCCTCTCTTCACCTAGACCTATGCTAGAACACAATCGACCTCCCCAAAGCAGGTATGTTCGTCTAGGTAGCAACCCAAAAAAAATCCTAACAACAAAATGGTTTAGGAAGATTGGGTTTGCAAGTCCTTACCTATACTATCTCCATAAAGAATAAGAGGAATATGTGAATCATTTCTTCCTATCTTGTCCTTATGCTCCTAGCTTTGTAGGAAACTTCACCCTTTTGTGGCCTTTCCAAACTTTGTACTTGGCCATCTGCAAACATGGCCTTCCAAGGTCTCCAAGAGCACATATGAATCTCTTTGGACCTCAGCCCCTGCAATTCTCATATGGGAATCATGGAAAGAAAGGGATCGTAGAATCTTCAAAATCTAGAAACGCCTTAAGAATCTTTATGTAACAAAATAGAAGCCAGTGTTGTGGAAAACATAAATAGAAAATTGCACTCTAAACCCCAACTTGAAGGCATCTTCATTGATTGTGATTCATGCATGAAGGAGTGGTTGGTCTAAACACCTTCAATGTGTTAGTCTAGGAGGAGCTAAGATTAAGCCGAGTCAGAAAGATTGTGTTTGGTCATGTACACCCCTGCCTCCCCCCCCCCCCCTCCCACCCACCCACCCACCCACCCCACATCATGGCATAAGCTCAACTTTGATGGAGCATAAGAGGTAACACAGGTCAAATAGGCATTGGATGCATAATGCATGCTTGGGATGGGAATGTCTGTGGGCAATTAGCCAAACCTATAGGAGTGGCTACTAACAACATAATTGAAATGGAGGCACTGGTGGAAGGTGTATTACTTTGTAAGAAGCTCAATATCAAGAATCTTATTATTGAAGGGGATTCCCATATTACACTAGATGCTCTTAGAAATAAATTCTCCCCAAATTGGATTTTAAATGCCAAACTAAATAGAGTCATGTCTCTTATCAATCTCTCCATATAAAATCTCACACATATATAGAGAAGGTAATTCCCTTGGAGATTGACTAGCTAATAAAGGTGTGGAAGGTATCCAAATTTACTACCTCCCCCCTCCCCAAAGACTCTTATTCACTTTTTCCTAACCCCTTTATTCTCCCTTGGATTTATTAAATATTGTACTTCCTTAGTTCACATAATTCATTACTGTGTAGGCATTCCCTATATGAAGAGGAGGAGCTGAATTTTCCATCTAATAGTAGATACTGTGTTAGAGAGGCATGACGACCATAGAAATGATCTCATTCATTAGTTCTTTACACGTATTTGATAAATCATGAAACCTTATCTCCATCTCTCACAAAATTGTTGTTCGTCGAAGTCATTGTCCTTGTTAATGTTTGGTAGCTTTAGTCGTATAACTATATGATTGTATACGTAGTTATATATGAGATATAATTTTATGTGAGATATAAACATATTATATGAGACATATATATATATATATATATATATATATATATATATATATATATATATATATATATATATATATATATATATATATATATATATATATATATATAAAACAGTAGTTAAGTCTATATAAAATAATTATTTGATTATCGAATAGACATGTCCCATGAAGGAACATGTCTATTCATGACCTATGTTTAACATAAAAAGAGGATGTTGCATATGGAAAACATATACCTTATTATAGGCAATGCTTAATACATTTGCAGCAACGATCCGGGAAACTTTACATGGTATCAACGCAGGTTCAATAACAAAAATTAAGGAAGTCTCTTTTCTCTAGCATGTTGTAACTGTCAATGGCTTCTCTGGGAGGCGTGGAATTAGATATTGGAGAGCTAACGATGTTGCAAGCGTGAAGTTTCTATGTTCAAAATTTCTTTTGGGAACATAATTTTTTTTCTTTCTTCTGCAATTAAGTTTTGGAGTTATCTCGAGCACTTAATTCATGTAGAGGAGTGAGAGGTGCAAATACTTCTTGCATCATATATAGCAGTGATTGTTACCTTTCTCCCATTGTTTGCTGAAATCTTACCTCCACTGTCATGTTCACTATGGAAGAGTGTCTTCTGGTTATCGTACAACTATGTCTTGTTTCACTCAAGCAATGATAGGAATGTGCATAGAGCTTCATTTTATGTACTCAACATCTTTCTTGCTCTAATTCGAAGATAGAGCCTGATGTTGTTTCCACGTTCCATCAACAATTTATGAAACTCGAGCTTTCTTCTTCATGCTCATTGATTCATTTTATATAATGATTATTAAACTTCAATATTATGGTTGGTTGGCGCTTTGTGTTGTTTTAAATTTGAAGTGCCTATGTTGTTCATGGTGTTGTCAGTTCATATGATGTTAAATTGAGACATTCTTTATGAGTATGCCTTTTTGCATTACCTTGCTGCAGTGGATGTTTGTAATGGCAGGAGTCTTATCAGCTGCCATTGCTCTTACTTGGGATGCTATGGTGAAGTTTATCAAGCCTATTGAAGGAGAATGTACACAACGATCTTTGTGATTATCAGAGTAACATGAAGGGATATGCACTAAAGACAACTTTAGGCCATCTATCATCTTCCATTTTTTCGATTCTTTTTAAATAGCTTAGAAGGCGAACCATAGCAAGTGCCTCAATAGGAGCAGCCCCCATTTCACTCAGCATGATATCATATGAAACAGTGCTTTTGATTTTAAACTTGCTTGTGATCAAGCGCTTTTGGATTCCTTCAATTTGTTTCCATTGTGCTATAGTAGTGTTGCTAGCCCATAATTCACACCCGTAAAGAACAACTGGCAGCACAAGAAGACTGAACAAAGTTTGAATAGTTTTTCAATCCCACAACTCTGTTTCACGGCACCTATTCTGAAGAGCATAAAAAGCCTTCCACCCACCTAATATCCTTTTATACCTACAGCTAGACCAACTTAGTTTTTTGTTGAAATCGATGCTAAAGTATTTATACTCTGCAACTTCTTCAAGAACACTTCCATTGTAATAAAATTCATATTGGTGTTATTTTTTATTATTAGAGAAAATCATAACCTTAGTCTTGCTGATATTGACCTGCATCCCCACCATACCGCAAAAACGCTCAACAGAAGATAGATGATCTTTCAAACCACAAGCAGATTTGGCAATTAAAATGAGATCGTCCGCATATAGGAGCAGTTTTATAACAAATTCACCTAGATGAATGCCTTCACCCTTTTGCATGTTTAACCACTCTTCCAGTTTGTCAATATATAAACCAAACAAAGTAGGAGATAAAGGGCAGCCCTATTTGACCCCGATATCGCTCCTAAAACATTCTAAAATGCCATCTGAGGTTCTAATTTTGACTTTCACCTCTTCGTACATCCTATGAACAGCAGCTCTGAGATGCATAAAAATCCCCAATTCTTCCATCCTAAACCAAAGCTTGTTTCTCGGGATGGTGTCAAAAGCCTTTTTAAAGTCGACAAAGCAACAAAATACCTCTTCCTTTTTCTCCCACTCCTTTTCAATAATGTGTCTCAAAGTGACACAGTGATCCACTGTCGAGTGCTTTGGCCTAAAACTAACTTGCCCTTTAGCACGTTTATGGTTTTCTTCTGCCCATTTGTTGATCTTAGTTTTTATCATGCTGCCAAAAAGTTTAGCAAAGAGGGAATTGATCATTATAGTCCTGTAGTTGGAGGGATTGTTAACATCACCAATTTTAAAAAGTGGTATTGCAAGGCCGATTGTCCAATCTTTTGAAAACCCTTCTTGGCAAATTTTGTTGAAAATTTCAGTGATGTGCGGTGCAAGAGTTTTGATACCCCACTTCAAATATTCTACTTGGAGCGCAACAAGGTCTTTTGCTTTACCTTCACCTAACTTCTTAATCCATGCCTCTATCTCTTGCATAGTGAAAAAATTTGTATCATCATTGACCAAAGGTGGCTATCTCACTCCACCCTCTTGTTCATAAAGTTTCTTAGCATATTCAAACCATTGGGTGGCAATAATAATATTATTATTATATATAAAGTAGTGTAAAATAAATTAGATATATGTTTGATCATGTGATGATTTATGGGATTGATATTTGGAAAACATTGTGTTTGAGAGGACTTAACATTTACCAAATTGTGAACTAAAATATTAATATTTTTTGAGTATCTTTAATAAGATCTAAAGTGATATTGAAAATGTATGTTCACATTTTTTTTAAAAAGTATCTTAATATATTTTAAAGATAGCAATAGAAATTGAAGATTAGAAGTACACAAAATTATCCTTTATGATTTAAATGGAGTTAATTTAGATAAGATTTCATCTTCATATGTAATATCTAGACATATAATTGAAAACTAATGGATAAACAATATTGCTTCATTTTCCATACTAAATCACTTGCACCAATGGACAAGAGGTGTGTAAAAAATTCACATTAAGTTGTTGTGTGCTTTTTTGTTTTACGTGACAATGCAGAGCCAAAAAGCAAGAAGCCAAAATCACCCCAAAAACCTAGTATTAATCTCCATATCATTCATGTATCTTGGGGATCTGCCAAATAGTTCTTGGAGACAATATGTCAAATAATTGAGTTACCTTCTCTATGCTTACATGTTTTACAAACATATATGCCAGATTAGTTGCAGCTACAACTGAGAAGAGTTTCCTATTATTTATGTGGGGATGGATGTCCTACCTTGTTTTAAAGCTCGCATTTCCACATAGGGAGGGAGGATACAAAGATTGTGGAGTATGGCTTTAAACTTTTGTATTACATCTGGGCATTCCACGAGCACGTGTTTGAAGAAATTTTGTCAAATAGCTCAAGTGCCTTGTCTATGCTTCCACATTTTATACAACCTTCTAGCAAAAAATTTTTGGAGGCATTTATCAAACAATTCGTGTTCATTTTCCATAGAAATTTTTCAAATGTGTCTTCCAGGACAAGTATAGCTACAACATGTAGAAAATTCATCTATTAAGTGTGATAAATGCATTGTCAAAGAAACATAATTATTTGCTTATGATTATTGTTATAGATCTATGTGCTTGAATGCATATATATATATATATATATATATATATATATATATATATATATATATATATATATATATATATATATATATATATATATATATATATATATATATATATATATATATGATTAAAACTGGTAATCAAAATGATTTGAATTGGTAATCGAAAGTGTTAGATGATGGTAGTTCAAGAGCTCTCCTTCAATCCATGTCATCCATGTTGGCAACAGAGATTGCTACGACTTACCAAAATTTTGCTAATGTTCCACTCCAACATTTTTGAAGTTATTTAAACAATTCACGTGTCCTCTAATGCTTACAAATGCACACAAAAGAGTTCGCAATGGTATAAAGTGTTTGGACAAAGGCCTCCACCATGGAAGTGCAAAATGGCATAGGAAGAGCTCACATTGCCATCTTTTTGTGCGCAAGAGTTGGCTATTTTGTTGTTGTCATTGAATTCATAAATCTTCTCTATGTTGACCATGGATTTTTCGGAATGATAATAACCAACAAGTGGACGCGTCCAACCAAGCAAGTCACATATGCCCATCACTTGGCATCTTTATAGCCTCAACATTTACTTTATAGAGCTTCCTTCAGTGACGAGGACAACGAGCAAGTGAATATTAAAATTCACATATCAATTACATGTAGAAAGTCATGCCACATGTCGTTGCTTAATTCCTCTTTGCCTTTGTCTAGGCTTTCCTAATTTTGCTTCAGAGCACATTGTGTCAAGAATAGTATGAGATCAATGTACCAGGTGTTCTGTTATTTTATGCGAGGGATTTTCCTAAAGCAATGAAAGAAAGATGTAGTTAAAGAAAATGATGTCAAATTTTGTGAGTCTTCAAGAGTTTCTATTATCAGTGAATGTAACAAACAAAGAAAAAACCAGTGATTGAAATGGTGGAAATTTGATGGTAATCATTATTACTATGAAACTTGCCCATGTATGGAATTCTCATGTTTCACTACAAGAATGAGTGTAAACAAATTTACTCAACAAGCAATGGTTGGTATATGTTAAGACAAAGCAGGGAATGTCATGTCAATAGTTGGGGAAGAGAAAATAAACTATTGTCAATGATGAAATCTGTCAATGCATAGACTCCACATCGTTTACATTATGAAATATATTGTGCTTATATAAGGGTTAAATTTTGTCATATTCATTCAAGTGGCAAATAGCAATGTATCTAAAAAGAAAAGAAAACTTGTTGGTCGTCCATGAAACGTCTCTACTTCTTTCACTCATCCACATCTGGTGAGAGAATCCTCCAAATTATAATTGTCTTTATTAATGATAGTAAACAGGTGAAATATATATTTCAATTTAATTAGTGTATCTAGATTAATTTATAAAATAATAAAATATAGTTGGTTTTATGAATTTTTATTTCAATTATTTATAAACAAGGTTATGTTATGTTTACAATATGGAGGAAGTGAGATATTGAAAGGGAGATATAGCCATAAAAAGTAGATATTTAAGATAGAAGTGTAAGAGAGAAAGATTTAAGGATATAGCGATAAAGAAGAAGATGTAAATAGAGATGAAGATGATTATGGAAGAGAGGAATATGTATAGAAGGAAAGAGATAGACAAAGATGGTAGATGGAGATGGTAGGCATATATATATATATATATATATATATATATATATATATATATATATATACAGAGAGAGAGAGAGAGAGAGAGAGAGAGAGAGAGAGAGAGAGAGAGATGAAGAGAGGGTGAATTATAGAAGGGAGAGAGTGAGGGAGGGAGAGAAAATGGTAGATAGAGATGGTATGTATAAATATATATAGAGGAGGCATAAGAAAATAATGAGAGGGACACACACACATCCCTCTCCATTCTCTCTCTCTCTCTCTCGGATTTAGAGAGAGTGGAGAAGAGATGGGGATAGATGTGGATAGAAAGAGAGCGAGGTGTAAGGGGAAGAGTAAGAGAGCTAGAGAAAGGTATGAAGATTGAGATTGAGAAGAAGAGGGATATGGAGGGCGGGGGAGGAGGAAGATAGCAATAGAGTGGTGGGACAAGAGAAAAATAGATATAGAAATTGATATAGATCGATAGAGAGATGAGATATGAAGAGGAAAAGATAGAAAAATACATAGAGTTTATGAATTTTTATTTAATTTTTTTACCAACAAGGTCATGTTATGTTTGGAATATAGACATAGAAAGAGGTGGGTATTGAAGTAGTGAGTGTGAGAAAAAGTGATAAAGAAATAGCGATAAAGATGAAGACATAGATAGAGATAGAGATGGGTATGGATATGTAGGAGAGGGATGTGTAAAGAAGGAAATGGATAGATAAAGAGGGAGAAGAAAAGAGTAGATAGACGTGGTAGACATAAATATATATAGAGGATACATAAGAAAAGAATGAGAGAAAGAGACATAGAAATATAAAGACAAAGAGAGGTGATGTAACATCCACTTTATCCGGGTCTTAATTAACAACCAACATATCCAAGAAATACACTTATTACTTCATTTTCAAAGGAAGACAATTAAACCAATTTCATTCATATGAAAGAGAGTGACAGTTAAAATCAATTAAACAAAATTTCTTAATTAAAAACTTAAAACACCATCAAGGAATTTACTATAGAAATTAAAATCCATATACCATGGAATTTGAACTGATAAATCATTGTAAGAATGATTCTGCAATTTATAACAATATCATATAATGACTACCATCCAATACTGTTATATCAAAATCAAATGACGATTACCATTAAATACCACTATATAAATTTAGGGCATCACATACCACTATATCAATTAGGGCATATTATCATTGGATCATTTAGGACTTCAGATACCAATGTATCACTTAGGGCTTTAGTTACCATTGGATCATTTAGGGCATTAGATACCGCTATATCAATTCGGGCTTCAAATACCATTGAATCAATTAGGGCTTCAGATACCACTATATCATTTAGGGCTTCAGATACCACTAAATCAATTAGGGTCTCAGATACCACTATATCATTTCTTTCCTTTTGATTGCTTAACTGTGGTAATAACATCATATTAGAAAATATGCTCATATTTATTATTCATATAAATGAAAGATTGATATAACAATCCATCAAATAAATCTTTCTTTCACAACTAAATGTAAAATAATTGTAATGATGATAAAACTCAATTAACCTTACCTTAGTCTTGCATATACATCATAAAAATAAAATACCTATTTCGAGTAACCAATTGAATGTATAGCTTATCTTTGTCTGTTGTACGTCTAACAACTTGGGGAGAGGTGAAACATTGTCAGGGGCTTAACCACCCAACCTCGAACCATAACTTATCCTCACACAATCTCTAATGAGAAAGGCCCTTCCTACTCGAAATTAGCCTTGGAACATCTGTTATCTATTGAGCATCCTAGTATTTAAACACACTACTCGATTTGACAGCAAGAGATTACAATAACAAGATCATGCATGGGTTATTAAATGATATTATTCTAGATTTAATGTATCATATCTAACTTTTATTTTCTATGTCATAGTAGACTCCATCTCACCTTTTCACCCTTTTCCATAGCTATACAACTAATGAATCCTAGGTGCTCAAATCTCAGAGCAATCGGCTCTGTCTGTTATTTCTCAACAAATTCATGAATAACATATATACTCTAGCTTATCACAATTTATGATTTAAAAAAAGATATTCTTAAAGACTGCAGAATTTATTGTTTAATTAATTTAGTTAATCATATTTGATTTCTCTTCTGTGTTCTTGTAGATTTATTTCACCTGTTCACCATTGTGGCTTTATTGTCAGTGATTCCCAAGTGCATTAGATGAGCATACTGCTCTTATTATACATTTATCATGGTTTAAAACAGTATAATTCTTGTTGTTGATATAAATACTATTTGTGATGGTTCATATATCATTTTGAGACCCCTAAAGTTACCACTCAACTTCTTTATTGATGGTCTGAGATACAATGAAAATATATAAAGAAAATCAAAAATGGAAGATTATGAAATTCGAAGGTGACCAACAACAATGCTACATATGATAATCTGAATTACCATGCCTAGCTGACTGCAGTAGGTCTTACATTCAGGAAAAAGGTAGTAATAAAAAAAAGTTAGAAGCTTTTCATAACCTAGTATATATGTGATTGAAGACCTTGACTTGGGATTGGCACCCTCACGTCTTCTAGCCAGAACTCTTGCATGGCTCAGTTGTAACACAAATTCGATCAATGTTGGATATGGCAATTGCAAGGTGCTAGCAGATACAGATAAATTATTGTGATGTCATGGAACTTGGATTGTTGTAAAGCACGGTATTCGGAAATGGTAGCCGAAAGATAGTAAGGCTGGGATTTTTGTGATGTCCAACTTCCATTACGGCTTCTATTTAAAGACTAGTCATGGCTTCTCGACTTCCATCGGTTTCAAAAAAAGAAATCCATTCGAATTCCAATTATTAATTCGATTATGAAGAGAGAGAAAAGAATAAATAAATTTAAAAAAAAGTTGGAAAGAAGAATTGGAAAGATTAAGATTTTCAAATGTTATTATAATATATATATTTGTATATGTGCATTTAAGTATATAATTAGGGTAACATCATTAAATTATGTTATTATAAATTATTAGTGTCATTTTATTTGCATATTTATATGTATGTAAGTATTTATTATAATAATATGATGAAGATTAATTAAAAATCTCTTAGAGGTACATTTTATATTTTAACTCAATTATTTATGTTTCTCAAATTATTTATTTAAATAGCTCATGCGGGTTCCATAGATGAATCCTATTTCAAGTCGCTAGGTTCTCAACCCATCTGCTCAATGATGGTGATGCTTCTATGCCTAATTCTTTTCTGACAATATTTCCACCCCTTCGACGTGTATCCTGCAAAGAAATTCTCCACAATTAAATCATATTATTATAACAAATTATAAATAATCATAATGGCTAGTTGCCTTTTCAATTCCATGAATTCGTGATAAATAATCAACTAGCATGTTATCTTCACATGAAATTATAACGACTAACCATTTTATCATTTCACTGGATTATAACCAATTTAACTGTCATTTGACTTCATGTGAACCTCAACGGCTATATTTTAAATTAGGTCAAAATTTGGTATGTAACAGGTGAGGAGAGAGAGAGAGAGAGAGAGAGGAGATTGATAGAGGTGTGAAGATGGAGATTTAGAAGAAGAGGGATGTGGAGAGGAGAGGGAGATATAGAGGGAGAGAATGAAGATGGAAAATATACATACATACATATATATAGAAGATAAGGACACACATACGCACCCACCTACCTACCCACCCCCACACACACACACAAAGTTAGAGGGGGATGGGGAGAAATTTGAAGATGTAGAGATTTAAAGGTATAGGAAGGGGCTAATGAGGAGAGATGGATGTATAGTGAAATACAGATAGATTGAACCTACAAAGATAGAAATGGGTATGGAAGGGGAAGAGGAAAGTAGAGATAAAGATGAAGATAAGAGTGGTCATTATATCAAACACTTGTGAAAGCCTTCAATACCAAGCAATCTTTTAAGGACATCAAAGTCATTATTATTATTTCAGGTTTCCCCTTTCACACATTTCCATCTTTATTACCCTGTCAACCTCGCACGATTTATGGGCATATTCTTCTCTCTTATTTAGAGCTCATTTGTTTCCATTTTGGCATTGTCTACTTCTAATGGATACAAGCATTGGGATGAAGACAAGAAACGGGATCTTACAAATCTAGGGTTGTATCTCTAATAGGAGACTCATACTAATGTTAAACACTTCTAATAGTTTGGTAATAAGAGCGGTGCGGAAGATTGTGGGCCAAGAATTCTCACTCCTTCAAGATAGGTCGAAGTCCAATGCTGAAATTACAGCTACGTTTGCTGCCATAATTCTGCACGTCGATGAGGATAACATGTCTACCCTAGAGTTGTGTTGAAGTCTCTTTAAAGCTCCACTAGTGGTTGACCTTGGGGAAATTCTAAATAACATAGATGACAATCTATGTATTCCCAAAAGAAGTGAATAAAAGATCACAGATAGACCAGTGTAAGTTCACCCCATTCTTATCATTAAGAATGTTGTTGCTTTCAACAAGCGGATTCCGTCTATTCGCCTCAATTGGTGGTTTTTACTCTCTCTCTCTCTCTCTCTCATATTCCCCAACCTCTAGAGCGGCATGGCCTAGACTGGTTTCTCATGAACTATCATGTGGGAGAGAGCGACTATGAAGTCGACTCATTCTTCGAGGAGGATTAGTTAGTTATTTTAGAAAGCTCTTACTTCTATTATACTATTCAAAATTTTGGCTTCTGCTTACATGGGACTTAAGGATACTTATTTTAGAATTTATCGAAAACGTTGGAACTTTATATATGATTACAAACACTAAGATATTTCATGCTTATTGTTTGTAATTAGTAATTTGAGATATTGGGTATGAAGATTTTGAAGTATTTCTCTTCTCAGGCGCAGGTATTCGAGACCCAAATGAGGCCTAAGTGGTCGCTTTCTAGTTCTCATGCCCTCCTAATTGATTCACTTCCTAACCTTTGCATTGCAATGAGCTTTTATATATGCGTAGGCTTAATGTTCACATTTTATTTCTATGCCTAAATGGGTCCAATGGCTTTACAAGAATGATTTTTCTGCTCTATATTTTATAAGGTTAGGGCACAGTGATCGGCTAAGCTCTATTACTACCTTGGTGGAAACTCTATTTATATGGAGAGCTTCTTGCCAAAAAGGATCATCTATGGCATTTCCATAATAATGATAACTTCATTTGTGGGAGTTCCATTTCCGATGGATTTTTCCTTCTCACAGTAATGGTTGCTCTGTAATGGGATATCCTCTTTGCAGCTGAGAAATTGTGTAAACTACTATGAATTTTGTAATCATTGTCCAAATGGGTTGGTCTAATTTTGTCACATTATTGGTTGAAACTAATGCTCTTCTATGAATTCTCTATCCTGAATATTTATGTATAAGGGATCCCCCTCTCCCTTCACTAATTCTAGCCCATTGCTTAAACTCAGGGGCCCGTTGAACTTGTGGAATTATAAAGGCAAAATGTGTTATCACTTCCATTTTGGCTTCCTTAAGGCCACAAGTCCAGAATCATTGAGCTCCTTTCATTATGCCCTAGAAGTTTTATTGTTGAGTCATTTTGTCACAGTAATATTTGCAAGTTTCTCCCTTCTCCATGGGGACCCATAATCCTCCTTTCGAGGTTTCTACTGAGTTTATACCAAGTTATTAGGAGATAAATATAAGGTTAATGGATTCTGATGGAAACCTATGCAATTTACTCTAGCTATGGTTAATTAGTATGAGATATATGTACAATGAAGTTTTCTTATGCTAAGTTCCACCTTGGTTTTCCAGCTCTTAACATTTTCTCCTGATATCTTTGATGTTCTGGATTTCTGTTGATTTGTTTGGGATCAACTTTTATGGTATGGCGATTACTGACATTTTTATACAAGATATTGTCTTTTTGCTTGGCTATCTCAATTATGACTATGATGCTCTCTTCTTGAGAAGCGATTATGATTTTCACAGGATATTAACTATTGCAAAGGTTTTATGGCTTATATTCTTGTCTCTCCGCTTGAGGCAAAATGTATTTCTTATTTTTCTGTGTGGGGCGAAAGGGCCAGCCCACTTGGCTTTTGTATTATTACTTATGGCTCTTGACTCTATTTGGCTCTTGGCTGATATTAAATTCAGTCTGAAAGCAAGCTACTGCCTTGGAAGTCTGAATGGCTCTACTTGTTGTTTGGTGTTGGAGCCAGCACCCTCCTAGCTCAGTGCCCATATTATGGATATTAGAGCCAACAATTGGCTCTCCAGCAATAAAGGAAACATGAAATCTTTGCTGGAACTTCTCTATATTTTGAATCTCTTTCCTTGTTCCAAATGGACCTCTTATCAAGTGTTGGGGGAAGCTATGTAGGTCTGCCATTTTAACTGCAGGTTTACATATATTTCACCCAATTTGGCTAGACTTTCTTCAATTGGGAAGAAAAGCTTCCAACTCATCCTCTTGAGCTCCAAATTTTCTCCTTTGTTTCTCAATACTTGATGTAAGGGTGCTAGGCCTGCCCAAAGACCTCACTTTGAGGCAAATGTAAATGGTGGAATGCCACCTTAGCCAGCCTTTTTGGCCTTTGTAAATAGAGGGTATGCTCTCTCAATCATGTATCGGGGGAACTTCCCTTTCCTCCCTTTGTATACAGGACTTCAGTCCCAGGCCACAATAGGTGTTTTCTTTCCCGTTCTTTTTCCCCAAGTGCCCACACTTTGTTCTTTTTCCCCAAGTGCACACACTTTGAACAGGGTAAAACATTGTAAATATTTTGAATATAAATAAAAATGTAGGCTATTGCCTTTTACTAATCAAAAAAAATTTGATAAAATTCTCTAAGAATGATAATTTGCAAGAAGGAATCTACATGTCTTGCAGCAATCCTTACCAGAAGAATCAAGAATTCACGGGAGATATTTTTACACAGAACCCAATTAATTAATTCCTCATTTTCTACAACTTCATCTTTATCAGGTACCATTTGCTATAACTTGCAACTAAATGTTCAACTTCTTGCAAAGGATATTACAACTTGCGGCACTGACATCTACACATGTACTACTTTCCATCTTTTAGACAATTGCCTCCCATACATTTACAATTACAAAGATATTTAATAAGTATCAAAATCTAGAAATGTGAGTATTAAACTTTAACTTCATTAATGTAGGTAGTGGAAACAACCAATCCTTGAGCATCATAAGTCCGCAATAGCCTGCGTCGCTTGCCAGGAAAATCCATCCATGAGAATTCCAAATGAAATGACTGAGATTCTGCAATGCTTTTTGCTACATTCTGTGGAAATGCCAAATACATGCCTCCTGGCAATAACGTCATTTGAAAACCTCCATCAAAGGTCACACAACCACCTTCCACATTTCCAGTCCAGTGAACATTTGCACCCTTTCCAGAAATCGTGTTTATATCCTGAGAAAAGAACATAATCAGGATTTGACAGAGGTAAACAAACTGCTGCTGTAAATAATAGGAAAACTGATTCAGAAGGGAACTTAAGTTTGACTCACAAGAAGATAGTTCACCTGGATGCTTAATAGGGATATAAAAGCCAGTACTAAGTACAAAGGTATACTCAAAAGGAACTTATTCAGCATACATCTTAGGTTTCAGCAATATTTACAGGTAACCAGTTAAAGAAAATAAAAAAATATTTTATATTCCTAATTCATGGATTGGGAATGTAAAACATCGTTTGTTATCAACCAAACAAAGAACTGAGAAGCAGCTTTCAGGTATATACACAAACACTAATTCATTAAGATCCAGATATGAACCTGTAGAGCGTTCATTTTGCCATCACATTTGCCTACTTTCATGCACACATAGAAGCATGTATCTAAACCATTAAAATGGTAGTCAAGATCAAAAATCAGTGTGTAGCATTCATTATCCATCTATATTTCTAGTATGTCTGTATGCTCATCTCCACACGTGTATGCAAGACTTGTGTATGACAGTAAGTTAATAACCACTACCCACACAAGTTTTACTGTAAGTGATACCTGAATCAATCTCCCATTCTCGTCCATTTGAAGCTTTAGATCAATATCAGCTTCAGCAATTGTTGATCCATAAAATCCACTTCGTTTTGTTACAGAATGTCCCAACCATCTACCTAACAATGCATTTATTCTATCTTCGTTTTTCTTCTGCAAAAGACCACAGACCCATCAGTGGATGTATAAAAATAATAATAACATAATCCTATCAACTACACCAAAACCAGCAATATAACGAAAGACACAAGCCACTCATTTGTCAAGAAAAGCACTGTCATTCAAAAAGCTGCATGTTCTACCAAAGATGAATAGTAAAGCCAAGGCCATTCAAATAAGTGGATTTCAGGATGAATCTTTTGAAAAAATGATGTCCAATCTACAAATAGATATAAAGCGAACATAGGTCTTCACATTTGCAAAGAATCACCTATGACAGATTCAAGGTGTATTGATACTATTATATGCAACTTCACATAAACACGGATAAAATGGGATATTCACCATGCATGTAATTGAGTAAGATACATACATAGATTCCAGGAAAACTGAAGCAGTAAATGAGTGGAAAATAGTTCTGAATGTCATAAAGTTTAGAACTTCAATGTGTATACTTGTGATTTAATTAGACTTTGCTAGTTTATTAAACTATCTAGGTTCGAGGACCATACAGAAAATCAGAAACATGGTGGAAACAAAGTATATCATACTCACACTACTAACATAGGTTTATCCAGTCTTGATATTATTATGGCAAGTAGAACTCAAGGTGCATTCTGAAATTGAAAAAACCTTATGATGTAGAATGTGCTTATATTGCATTTCGGACAAAATAATATTAGACTTGAAAGGAACGTTACAATTGATTAGAGCAAATCCTCAAGAGAACAGGTTCATTACAATGAGAAAAAACCCAAGAATGAAAAATCTTCACATTAAAAAATGAGTAGTTCTAAGATACAAAAGTCTGTGATAGTACATACATAACAAGGAGGATCCATCGATATGTGAACCAGTGGTACAGTTTGGCTTCCTGCTTAAAAAAATGGACTACTGAATGACTATCATTGTGCTCGTTGACCTATATCCTGTACATTGCTTGGATTTTTTATTGGTTTATCTGTACTTAATTACAAAGATGGTAGACTAACTTACATTTGTTAATGGTCAACTGACAAAGCATTTGTGTAGAATATGTACATTATGATGTTACATAATAACATGCAGCATGACTGTAATATCAACATATCAAGGTTATCTAAGAGAATGGCTTCATCTTTCAGATGATACCAAAATCGTGGTGGAGTATTTAAAGGCGTCAGTGCACTGTGTACCTATGCAATAGGTGCATATAGATGTAGAGTAATTATATTTTTCCCAAGACTACCATGACAGTGTGCAAAATTGATACCCCTTAAAAAAATCTAAATCAATCATATGTGTAGCCAAATGTTAAATCATTCTTGTTCTATCAATATCAGCTTTGTTATCCTTTTTGTTTAACAGTCAAAATCCTTAGGTTCAATATATCTTGGTCTGCTAACAATGCATGCAAGATATTCATCAAGAGTATTATCATGCTCTGAATCCTAAAGGATATTGTAGCACGGACAAAGGAAGGAAATATTGAAGTTAAAAGAAAGATTGACGGCAGATGCCTAGCAAGGCAAGAAGGATCAAGGTCAAGGAGTTTCAAATGCATAACAGAAAAAATCTTTGGGGAGTCTCTTTTTTCCTTTTTTTGAATAAAGGGTGGAAAGCATAATATATTAAATGATAGAACACTGGTATAATTACAGAGTAAAAAGGAGTTGCAAAGCACAGTAGGGAGCCCACACAAGACAAGAATACGTCATAGAAAGGTTACATAGTGTATTTAAAACAGCAAGACAAAAGAGATCTGGTATCTTACAAATAACAGCAATATTAGGTGCAAATGCCAATCACCGGATACATAGAAACTTAAAAAACAGAAGAAAAATAGACTATTCGCTGCTACTCATTATATTACTGTCTTCATCACAAGCAAGGTTGATATTATTGAACACCATTAAAATCAGACACTGGAACATGAGGCAGATGCTTGAGCAGAGTGTACCTTCGAACACATTTTTAACCTTCTGAAGATCTTGATCTAGCTGCTTCGAATGAATGAAGTAAGCATTGCTGAAAGCTAAAGGGCAATTGTTTCAGAGGCTAGCAGACATGGTATTGAAGATACATTTAGCTTCTGAGAAAGATTCAAGAAGAAATTTGAGAAAACAACTACATGCAGAGCTGACTGTTGATTGATATACTCAGCAAGTACTTGTTGAAGCTAGGGATCATTAATACCATGATCATGGACAAGTTTCTGACATAAAAGTCACAAAAGACTTTGAAATTGAACCAAGTCATAATGTTCGATAGGAAGTTCAACTACAAGTCCCGAAAAGAGAAACAGGTGCAGGGATCAACCAAAGCATCTGCACCAGAGACTGCACAGATGACATTCTTGACAGTTTCATTATCAAATTAAAAAACCTTCTTCGGGATTTGATACAGCAAATTCATCCACTTATGAATGAACCCATGTAGGCATGCTGATGAAAATATGCAAGTTTAGCATGATGAGCTGATGCAAAGGAACAATAGAAATCTGAGATGAACAAAATGGATGTGCCTTTTACCCTTTCCCTACAACTATCTGCACATGCCACATAGAAGGAACCTGCCACATTAATCTCTTGGAGAGAGTGTGTTCTACCCTTTCCCTACAACACTAACAGTGTCACCAAACACACCCGAGATGGACTCACTGCCGCATTGTAGGTAAGGTTTTGGTAAAACCCTAAATTTGCACATGCCTAATCTGCTTCTTCATGCACCTCCTTGTTCCACCTATAACTTCCAATGAAGTTTATGCTCCTAGTACATTCCTAAGCACAAAAAATGCTTGGAACTGAGCTCTACTCAAGCTGGATGAGAAGGATGGGCCACATATGCATGAAGACTGCAAGCAGAGCCCACAATGCCTTTTGTATTCACATAAGAAATTATTGGAAAAATAAAAGTACTAGCTTAACGTATGGTTGCTTGTAGCTTCACACTCCATTTTCTTTTCAAGCTAAAAGAACCATCATCTCTTATTTCACCTCTTCCAGGGCTACTTCACATGGCTTGCCATCATGATTAGGAATTCCTAAAAGATGGTATTCGAGGCAATTGATGCCTCCACTAAGCTTCTTGCAGTAGGTCCACATCATAGACCCTCCTTGATGCAGAGGCATAGGCAAACTAGGTTATCCTTCACATAAAGTTTATCTACTCAATTCACCCAAATCCTCCTCTATCAACTTCTAGTCCCAATTTTTATCTACTCAAAGTTTCATATAGACATTTGACAATTTCCAATATCAACGCATAATTTGTGTGACAAGATCCTATGATCACTTCCTAGACCTAAACCCACATAGACTAGGATTCCAAACAGATGCTTGAAATGACTTACGATTGTGGAGAGTGGACCAAAGCATCTCCTATTGACTTATCAGAATGAAAATGGCTCATTTTTAAGGACCCTTGAGGGATTCTAATCCATTCAAGTATTCTTGCTGAAGACAGGCCTAATTCACAATTAGGTCAGCCTAATAGGTTTTCTACCCTTAGCTGTATTTGGGACATCTTCCATCCTCATTTTGATTTTGTGATACCCCGATCTTAGATCATTTTTTCAAAAATATCGCACACCATGTAATTCGTCCATCGATTCATCTATCCTTGGGATTGCCTACCTATTTTTGATATTTTTATTAATTAAGGCTCTATAATCACTGCACATTCTCATAGTTCCATCTTTTTCCTTGACAAATACTACTGAGTAGGCAAATAAATTATTGCTTGATTGGAAGAGTCCCATCTCCAATAATTCTTTGATGGTCTTTTCAATTTCCTCTCTGTATTTATGGGGATGTCTATAAGGGGTTGTTATGACTGGTTTGGCTCCTTCCTCTAATTCTATGGAATGCTGAAAACCCCTTTTTGGTGGTAGACCAAGAGGGATATCTTCAAAAACCTTTTTGTGTTTCTTTAGGATGGGACGAATATGTACATGTACCATAGGTTCATTACTTGGTTATTTATCAAGAACCACACACTGTGCTACCCATTTTCCTTGATCATGTCTAAGAATACATTCTATTTTGTTGTAAGACACTATTTTGGGAACCCATCAAATTATCCTTTTAATGTTATATATTTTCCCTCATGTTTGAAACATATTCCCAAATTGGGGTTATCCATGGTGAAATGTCCTAAAGTGTTAATCCAAAGCATTCCTTGGATGATATCATTTTGTAGTTTCACTACATGAAAATATGCCTTTATGGTATAATTACTTAGACTAATTTCTAATTGGGGAATGATCTTTGTACATAGATCAATGGTGCCATTACCCATCATCACTTTGAAGCCTTTGAAATTTTGAGTTTTCAATCTTTTCTTTGCTACCAAGTCCTTGCTAATGAAATTGTGGGAGGATCTTGTATCTACTAATGCAATCACCCTTCTACCCTTTAATGTTCCTTTGACACGAAAAGGTCTCTTTCCACTTTATTGAGTACCGATCGCTAGTGACCAAACTTCTTTCACATCAATCTTTATTTTTTAATTAGGTGCTTCATCCTCGCTTCTTCCATTCTATGTAGTTGTCCCCTTTTACATTGGTGGTCTCATGCCCAAGGTTCTTTGCATTTGAAAGTCAATCCTTAAATAGATAAATCATGTTGGAATCATCACCACCGTTACACCAAAAGCTCAAGCTGTCAATGCACGTCACAACAGCCAGAGACAAGGATCCACAGGAGGCAATTAAGCACATGTCATTAATCCATTGGTCCATGTTGAACGGTAGCTTCACGTGGAGGGGAACCTCCCAAAAAACCCCCCTCAGCATGACTCGAGGGATTTGAAACCGTAACCCAATGTTGTGATACCACTTATTGGAATCACTACTACCGTTACACCAAAAGCTCGAGCTATCAATGAACGTCACAACAACCATAGACAAGGATCCGTGGGAGGTGGTTAAGCACATGTCACAAATCCATTGGTCTATGCTGAACGGTACCTTCACCTAGAGGGGACGGAAGCACCAACCTACAAACAATTCATCCATGTTTTTAAGTGCTTCTTTCCCTCAACATTGGTCTCCAGGACTCCATGGTTCTTTGCAAAAGTAACATGTTTTACTTCTATTTTCTCTTTTTGATCCTTCGTGCTTATTTGGAGTTCTAGGAGGGCGGTTCTAAATCTTTCCTAGGATGCATTAGATTCCACCTTCCTGGCCTTTTGAATGGCTTCTTACATGGTTTGAGGTTCTAAAGGGTTGACTATGTTTTTAATAAAATCTTTTAGACCTTCAACAATAAGTATGTAAGCCTCCTTTGTTCTTCTACTGTTCCATGTTGTCTTAGATGAGTGAATTCTTTGAAGTACCATTCAGGTTGAACTTGACCAAATCGTTTGAAAATTTTTTGAGAAAGTTCTTGGTAAGAAGTTATGATTTGATGGCCTAGGAAGACAAGCCCATTGCGCCACTATTCATGGGTTGTTCCTTCTAAGTGGATAATGGAAAATTGGAGAGCATCTTCTTCAATCATTGGGCTAAGACTAAAATTGCTATTTAATTTTTAATGCCATGCATGGGCTGTCATTTTTTTTACCCATCAAAATTTGGTAGTATCACCTTGTTCACCTTGTGTTTAAGATCTTTATTTATGCATCTCCTTGTTCTTTTAGGGTTCTCATTCTTTTGATTCTCACAGAATTTTGCAAATGTTATCAGTTCCCTAATTTTAGGTTCAAAGATTGCATAGGCTCATGCATTTTCTACTATGCATTGGTGGGTTGATCTATTCCTTCCTCTTCCATTAGCATTTCTTCCCTTCGTAAGAAGGGTGTTTTGGGAATTCGAGAAGATGATGACTCATTAATTTCTGGTTCATTCAAACTTATATCTCTCTCGTGGGAAGAATTATTCTTTTGCAAAGCTTTTAGAAGAGCCTGATTGGATTTATCTAATCTATTGTTTAACTCGTGAGGGTCTAGTTTAGTTTGATTGTTCCATGAAAGTCCTCATTTTGTTCATGGTGGTCTTCTTTGTTCTTCACTTGTAAGTTTGCATGAACTACTACTCACAAGATGGCAGGATTATGCTCTAATACCACTTGTTGGAATCATCGTTGTCGTTACATCAAGAGCTTGATTTGTCAATGAACGTCACAACTAGAGACAAGGATCCACAAGAGGCGGTTAAGCACAAGTCACATATCCATTGGTCTATGCTGAACGATACTTTTTCCTAGAGGGGACGGAAGCACCAACCTCCCAACAATTCATCCCAATTTTTATGTACTTCTTTCCCTTGACATTGGTCTCCAGGACTCCATGGTTCTTTACAAAAGTAACATGTTTTACCTCTATTTTCGCTTTTCAATCCTTCGTGCTTATTTGGAGTTCTAGGAGGGTAGGTTCTAAATCTTTCCTAGGATGCATTAGATTCCACCTTCCTGGCCCTTTGAATGGCTTCTTCCACGGTTTGAGGTTCTAAGGGGTTGACTATGTTTTCAATAGAATCTTTTAGACCTTCAACAAATAAGTATGTAAGCCTCCTTTGTTCTTCTAATGTTCCATGTTGTCCTAGATGAGTCAGTTCTTTGAAGTACCAAAAAGGTTGAACTTGATCAAATTGTTTGATAAGTTTTTGAGAGAATTCTTGGTAAGAAGTTATATTTTGATGGCTTGGGGAGAGAAGCCCATTTTGCGACCATTCATGGGTTGTTCCTTCTAAGTGGAAAATGGAAAATTGGAGAGCATCTTCTTCAATCATTGGGCTAAGACTAAAATAGCTATTTAATTTTTGGTGTCATGCATGGACTCTCATTTTTTTAACCCATCAAAATCTAGTAGTATCACCTTGTTCACCTTGCATTTAAATCTTTATTTATGTATCTTGTTCTTTTAGGGTTCTCATTCTTTTGACTCTCATAGAATTATGCAAATGTTATGAGTTCCCTTATTTCGGATTCAAGGCTTGCATAGACTCTTGCATTTTCTACTATGCATTGGTGGGTTGATCTATTCCTTCCTCTTCCATTGGCATTTCTTCCCTTGGTAAGAAGGGTGGTTTGGGGATTTGAGAAGATGATGACTCATTAATTTCTGGTTCATTCAAACTTATATCTCTCTCGTGGGAAGAATTATTCTTGAGCTTATTAATAAAGCTTCCTATATTTTGCAAAACTTTTAGAAGGGCTTGCTATTGTTTAACTCATGAGGGTCTAATTTAGTTTGTTTGTTCCATGAAAGTCCCTAGCCAATTGATCATTTCATTCATGGTGGTCTTCTTTATTCTTCTCTTATAAGTTTGCATAAACTACTACTCACAAGATGGCATGATTATGCTCTAATACCACTCTAATGTCCTCCCAGGTGCCTTGTTGAATACCTACAAACATATGTTAGTATTCCAATATGTCATATATAAAAGTACCAACCGAAAATAAGATATTATCTAGCTATGAAAGTAAAAACCTGATTCCATTTTTATTCCCTCCTTAAGGAAAGGTTGTGATCAGATATTTAGCTCCTAGGGGAGTGCTTCTTGGGGTTTTGGCTTAGAAAAATCTTCCACTAAACACAATCTCCTCACTATATCTCCTATCTTTGAGGTCTTATGGATAATCAATACTAGTATATCCATCCTTCCTAGAAGAGAATTTCTCCCATTCTAGGCCTTATGGACAATATCCATCCTTCCTAGACGAGAATTTCTCTCATTCTAGGCCTTATGGACAATATACATCCTTCTTAGAAGAGAATTTCTCCCATTCTAGGCCTTATGGACAACCATACTGGGTATATCTATCCTTTCATATGCATATGTTCAGTATACTAACCTTTAGAAATGCTTAATCTCTATCTTAATTCCTTAATAGGAATTATAACATTCAAGTTGGAATGTTCTGGGTTCTTTGTGAAAGTAAAACATCAAGCAAGTGACAATTAGTGATGGATTCGGTGGATAAAAGAAATTGGAAAGCTAAGTTACATCTGCAGTCAACCAACTCCAGCATGGACAAAAGTGTACGCATTTTACCTTTAGGTGACAAAGTAGCAGGCAACATAGATGTTGGTACAAGTGCTAGTAGTCCCAGCAAATAGAAGAAAACTAGGCCATTGGTACACATGGCGGCTCCTCTGAGGGATGTAGTAACAGCACGGGCAGTAGCATTAGAGAGCTTGAATAAACTCGAATGCAGGAAGTGCTGGCAAGACGTACCGGAGGATGACCTGATAAAACAAAGTTTAAAGAGGGCACTATTTACGGCCTATAGTAAACTAGTTTGATGCATACTACTGTATTATGAAAGTTACAACAGAGAAAGTAAATGCCAATGAATAATAGGGAACCACCATATATTTCATTAACGTTCTTCCAAGCAAATCAATGGACCTCAACATTATATCATACTGCTATTGTCTCTCGTTTATAGAGTGTTCATATACCATCCTACGGGGTGTGACTCAACTGTTGCAACATAATGACTTACCCATCAGCCACTAATGCCTCACTAATAATTCAACCCATTCTTGATAATTACAATTATGCCGACAACACCCATAGGTATAATGGATGATACAAGTGCTTATGTTTTGTATTAAAGACTGAGGGTGCACTCAGAGTCATGATAGATACCTTTGATGCGCATTCACGAACGAGCACATTTCCATATCTTAGGCGGAATGAAGGTTTCATTCACCATCGTGTTCACATGGATGTTTAGCATACTAGGGCACAATCGGAAAAAGATTGATATGAAAGCATGAAAGATGACAAGGGAGGCAAAGGAGTTTTTGGGGCCTTACACCTGCATAGTTGGAGTTTTTGGCGAAGGCATCGAAAGGACGAGGATGAAGAAGTCCTTCATTGCATAAAGATCATGGCAATGTATTATGGATGTATTATTGACAGGGTTGATCAATGCTTCCGATATCTCCCTCCCTCAAATAGTATTGATGAATGGCACTGTCTATGATTGGGAAACACTATTGGCAGATAGAATATTCGAGTTCATGACCCTCCAGTACAAAAAAATTACATGCCACACTATGCCTTAGGGCTATTCTTGGATGCCACACGCATGCAGATTTCACTTGACCACCTAGAGGTGCAACCTAGCCCTTAACGCATGGCGAACTGCCCACCATGTACTGGAGGCACTTGACATAGGAATGGCACCAACAAGTCAAAATACTTTCAAGACAGAAGCAATAAAGACAAGTTGTTTCTAAGTCGGAGTCAGAGGACGTGGACAATAGACAGGAGGAGATGTCAAAGAGCTCTAGTGCCTTGGAGAGGGGGATAGTCAAGTGGCTGAGAACAACCCTGTTGAGCCAATAGTTGCCATAGTCGCCTCAATGCTCGCACAGGTTTTCTTCACCCAAACTTTATTGTCACACACTACATACTTGACTCCATCAATATTGACGAGATTGGTGACCTCTGCGACAATTCCAACATTTCGCTAGATCCACACACCAATGAGCATGACACCCATGACATTAGCACCTTCGGCAGAGTTAGTTTCAATTGCACCACCACTTTCAGTAGAGTTGGCTCTACCTATAGTACCACAGGATGTTAGTGAGAGTAGACCTGAGATGGAGCTATTGAGTGTTGAGTCACAAGGACAAGAGCTCGAGCAGACAAAGATAGAGGGAAGGGAGCCAAGTGGAGCGGTGGAGATGCTAGGGTTTGGCAAGATGACAGAGGAAGAAACAACAAAGGTGAACTCGTGGCTAAGAAAGCACAACATGGCACTGATGAGACTGATGGGGCATACCCTTACCTCTCCACAATGGGACCTACTAGCCACACAAGAGATAGTCGATTCAACGAGACCGATGCCCAGGGAGTTTTTGAGAGTCGAAGAATCTATTGGATTTAGCCACAAAGCATGCCCAGGATACATTAGTCGAGGAGCCTACCCAAGAGACACCCATGACAAGGAGTGTGGAGCAGGGCCTTGCACAAGAGCTTAGTAGGATGGAGCCTAGAGAGGGTGACTTAGAGCAGTACCTACAAGAGATGGCCATAAGAGCTAGGAGGATGACAACCTCTACTCAATCAAGAACTCCAAAGGAGGTGAAAGAGAATTTAGAGAGGCTCTTGACATTTGTACAAGTGGGATGCACGAAGGATTTCAAAGATTACTACAAGTCTAGGGGGTGTCCTATGACAAAGTCTCTTGCCATGATGGAGGACTAGGCACTCCGGGAGAGACCAAGAGTGACTCGAGTTGTTGTGTTGATCAGGGAGATTGAGAAAGGCTTCAAGGGAAGGCTATTACTCTCTACGTCACTCAAAGCATGTCTAGTCCACATGTGAAACAACCTAGATGGAGTTAGCGACTAAGTTGCGAATAGTGAAGGGAGATGTACCTCGAGATAGGGAGGCAGCAGAGAGGCCAGCCATGCAGGCAGCGAGAGATACTTTTTTGTCTCAGTTGGAGGAGGCCAAGGCAAAGGCAAATAAGGTCATGTTGGAGTCATGAGTACGAGTTTGATAGAGGAAGTGGATACCAAGGAGAAGTAGTTACTAGAGGTAGCCATAAAGGGAAAGAGGATGATGGAGCAGAAGTTGGTCGCGAATCAGGACTTGCAACTTAGAACATAGTAGGTGTATGGGTTGTGACCTTGCTTAACAACAACCCCACCACCACCATTAGCGGCTACAAAATCAAGTACGCACTCTTAGCCTCCCCAATCCTAATTTCTTCTCTCTTGTATAGTGTAGTGTGGCTTTAGCATCATTTCATTTTGATTGTACGTCATTAGGAGACAATTTTTTTGGTGGGAGCAGATGATGTCGTTGGGTATAATCATGTGTCGTAAATATATTATAAAGTGTTAATTATGTGGTTGGTCATTACCATGGCCGAGAGGTAGGTAGTTAAGGTCACGATGGTTCACGTTGCACCCCCTCAGAGGTTATATGTACACTCTTTAAAATGAAACAGATCATTATCATTGGTATCGCTGTTGTTATTCTTATCACTTGGATGTAAATTTGATTGATATTAATGAAAGATATGGCAGTTCTCTGATGTTACATTGTACTCACTCATATCTGTTATAATTCTCTATCTATAGTAAGCATTAATTCTCTTTACCCATAGGCGGTAAGCAGATCACGTGACAAACAGTGAGCTGATATCAATGGGCATAAAGATTTCAGGATCTTCAGAATTAAGCAATAACCAAATGAGAAGAGAATATATTTGTTTTTCTTGTCATGAGCCTTGAACATCTAACCATCATTGTGGAGTCAATGAGGAAGAATAAATGCAGCCAAACATTGGTAAGGACATAAATACATATATAAAGTATAACTTGATACAAAAGGCACAAGACGAAACAAATACACTGGATTTCAAGCACGTAGGAAGCAAACAAGGTGCTGTCTTCGAACCGAGGATAATATTATGGAAGAACCCATTACTATAGATGAAAGGTATACAACACTCTTAATTGGTAATTTGCAGATTACTATTGATAAAACTAAAGAAGAGAAGACTCCTTTGATGAACCCATATATGATCATGATGCATTCCATTATCACTTCATGAAGGGTGCATGGCACCAGCTATAGTAGCAATTAAGAGTGATGATGACATTGTTTCTGCAATTGAGGACAAATCAGAAAATTTGATATGTGATGGCCCAACCTCCCTAGATGAATTTGAACAAAACCCTTCATCGCCGCTAGATTTGATGGACCAGTTGTTAGTAACAAAAGAGATGCTTGTACAAGTGTTGACAAGGGCAGATGACACAAATTCATTGAAGATATTATATGGAAATCAAAAATTGATGAAAGGCAACAGAGTTTTTCATGTGGAGTCACTAGTACACAACTACAAACAGTCAATGAAACATTTGAAAGGATGAAACCAGATTACTTGCAGCTCTTAGTTGATAGGGAACTTGCTATCAAATTTGGGGAAACCAGAGAAACAGAGGTTGATGAACTTTGTCTTCAACTAAGAATGGGAAATTATTCATTGTTGAAGGCTAAAAATCATTCTTCTATGGCAGCAACTCACAAGGAAGGTGATCCTAATTCAAAAGCCAGGGAGATCACAAAAGCGAGCATATCATTCCCACCTTACCCTATTCAAACGAGACATTATGCTAGCAATGATCCAAGGGACCAGCAAGAAGTTAGATTCAAGAGTCTGGTTTTTACAACAGCAGTCGTATGCCTCCACATTACCATGAGGCAACAACGCTTCCGCATAAGGATGAGGATAAATCAAGTGATACCAATTTTGACATGTCATTTGGTGATGATCATTTCTTTGGTGAAGAGGATGATTTGATTGATTACTCTTGTAGTGACCCAGGAAGTCTAGAGTTGGCTTTGATGAATAATGAAGGTTCCTACAGCTCAACTACAGACTTATCACTGAGTTCTTATGACATGGCAGTAGTTTACTTGTTGATTGGTCATTTTATCTTTATACTTAAGTTATCAATGGCTTCCCTACTTGGTACATTTGTACATTTTCATATTTCACTTGGCCTGTAGGAGTTAGTAAGTTGCAGGCAGATTCATGGAGACATCACACCTTGTAGTACATGCCTTATGAGATGACTATCTTTCTAGTGTGGGGGCATGGTGACAACAATGTTATAATACATAATGCTGACCTAGTTTATGACAGCGACATCTGGAGGTTGGATTAGTTTATTTTGGTGCACATTGGAGTTGTCTTTCATAGACTTATGGTTACCTACCCATTCAGCTAGCTGATTGTAGAGAATGGTGGATTGATGGACACCTATTTCTACTCCTAGGATCGTGTTGATAGGCTAATTTGGGATCCAGGAGTTGAGAGGTTGATTGCTTTGTGTTTTGTAAACTGTGATGAGTTGTACTATTTGAGACTTGACACAGTTGTGATCAGAGTAATGCAACAGGCAGGTGCAGCAATGTTTATAAAGTTGACTTGGGATCCAGAAATCTTATTGATAAATAAGTTGCATTTGGACACATTTCTTCACTGTGTTATAGGATGTGATTTCAAATTGGGTTGTAGATCTACTTGTAGATGTTTATGGATCCAGGTATTACTGCAGATTCATGATTGCTTGAGGACAAGCAATCTCAAGGACATTAGGAAATATCTACGTCCACTTCATCAAATATTTAAAAAGTGACTTCGGAGCTAAGTGCAAGTTATTTAAAGAGTCATTTTTAAATTTAAAAGGGGAAAAGGTGACAAAAGGAGAAGATGACAAAAAGACAGAGAAGTGGAAATTGAAGAGTCATAGCTTGATGCTTTAAAAGAGGAAAGGGAGACTCATTTTTGGTATGCTTAGATATTGATTTGGTTTCAGATTGGGGAAGCTTCAGCTTCTATTCAAAATCCTGAGGATGGAAGCCTTCAGGCATCTTCTTGGTGAATCAGAAGCAAACCCATTTCAGCTTGTTGGTGAATTCCAGACGGAGTTCACATCTGCAATTACAGGTACATTTTCTAGTTGTGCCATTTTAATTGTTGATATTTATTTAAGATTGGAATTTAGTATGTTAATGCATCGCTGAAATTATAATGCAATAGCAATTTCTGAATATCTTTACTTGAGTATTTGTTGGTTATTGTACTAGTTAATGTGAAATCTATTACAAAATTTATCTATTTCTGAGATATTCTGAGCAAAACTGGGATAAGAATATCCAATCGGAATACTAGACCATTTTAGGGTTTCACATTTTTATTCAAAGTTTTATAAAATATATAACCTCCTAAAGAGATCGATCCACAGTGGATGTTATTCTCATGAAAAATAAAACCACCTTTTAAAACAACTTTCACCTAAGAACTCGTGCTGAGGGGGAATATTTTATTAATACTATTATTTTTTCTAAGTCACCCCTTTTAACTTATTAATAATAAAAGAGTACATTAATACTCCAAATTTATTCTTAAATTCATCATCTAGGCTCCAAACTGAAAGTTGACTAGTACCACCAATACAAGGACGATGTTTGAATGTAGAAGGCGAACTAATAAACTCCCTCCTTGAAAATAGGGATCTTCCCTTAAAAAAACCAAAGTCTCCATAATGATCCCAAACGTCCACTAATGCATTCCAATCAACTCCCAATAAATCCTTAAAAAGTATGAATCCCTCCTAAAATATAGGAGATTGTTCCAAATTGTCCAAGGTGGCTTTCAAATCCCTAGGATAGCTCTACAAATCTATGGATGGGTCCCCAATCCACTCTAGTGACCTATGGGAACTTGGATAATAGGCCAACCTTTATTGACATCTAAGTTGTCTTATGGGTCCCTATCCACTCTTCTGACCTATGGAAACTAGAACAATAGGCCAACCTCTACTAACATTTGAGTTGTCTATGGAAGGGACATTACATCAGATTAGATAGAACAAAAGGTTTTGTCTCGGCAAAACTCAAATTCTTTTAAGATATACTTTAATTTTTTTAAAGAAATGTAAATTTTGTGCAAAATACAACTACAAATGTTACAAATGAGTTTGGCAAGTGTTTGGACGCAATGCCCCCGATGAGGTTGAGGGGTAGTGCCCTCATAAGAATCTAGGGACTGCAACCCTGCTACCTTCCTTGTTGCAATACAAGGCAGTTTGAAGGGATGAAGCACCAGACACCAAGCCCAAATAAAGCCTTTGAAAGCACATAGACCTACATAGTGCATGCAATTTTCATAATTTTTTAAATGGAAAAAGATGGTTTATTTTAACAAGAATAGTCAAATGCTAGAAAACCAGGTTTTTTCAAAGTTTATGCTGCATTTTTACTGCAGAGGATTACCTAACTCGTATCAAGTGAGTTTTCGGCACACGGTCACTGGGTTTTAGTGAGTACTTGCCAAGTGTGGAGACCATGACTTGCTGAAAACTCAACCAGCAGAGTTCAATAGTTTTTCTATTGAGTCCTCAGCCAACAAAAAACCTTGCAAGTAATCAATGAACTTGTATACTGCAATCTAGATGATTGGACCATCTATAGGATATTGACGGACCAAGTCTAACATCTAGGTTTGATCTTCAAGCATGATAGTCAACAAGAAGTATCATTGAATCTAGAGTTGTATATGTCTTCACAATATCTGTTCAGACTATTCTCCATAAGAAGATGTGGCAATGAGGGACAACCATTACCTATTAAGAACGACCCACTTAATGGAAAAGTAAACAAATTTTATTCTATGAACATTTCTTCAACATACAACTTATTTAGTTATTTTTTAACTTTTTATTCTTTTATTCATGACTATGCAACAATCAAATTTGCTGACTAATATTTTGGTGAAGCTTGGACATGGATTTGATAAGCTGCATACACAGAAGACATACACACCAATATTTTTTAGGCCTTTAAATTTAGCACATATTTAATGGGTTTTCGTATCTTTTTGCTAACAATATGATTATTTTCTTAATAAAAACATGAAACGTAAGAAGTTTTAAAGAATGCAAAAAAAAAGCCCTGACTTGATGATTTCAAAGCCCCAAAATCACCCAAGGAGCACCTTTGACCTCTTTTTCCCATAACTATAACTTCTTAATATGATAATACTTATGGCTACCTCTTGCGAGGTGGGAATTGGATCAATCTGAAGTGGATTAACAGTTTGATGTTTTGAGTCAATAAGGGACTCAACTAAAATGTATACATTCCAAATAATAGCTTTGTATGTCAAGTGAGCTAACCTCATAATAGTCAATTGTGTTTGCAGAACTAATTTCTCCATCCTTTTTCTCATGAAACATGCCAATCATGTCAACAATACCACGTTGATTCAGGATATGATATGCTCTCATTCGGCTGTTTTTGTCCATGGAATAAAGACAGCTTTCAGAAACAACAGATGGGCGTCGTGGGGGCACCTTTAAGTTCCTGCAATATCCTCCATTTACAGCCTTAACCTTCATGTCCTCAGAAGGTTGGATTTCCATAAAACAAACATGGAATAAATGAAAAATGCACATAAATAAAACTGTAGAAAAATACAAAAAAAAATCTCTCAAAGCTGAGAACTTCGACATGGTAACAGTATGTGCAGGAAACAATGACACAAAACTTTAAAAAACAGTTTGGACAGGAATGATGCTGAAAATTCATCCAAGCGCAACCCAATCCCCGACTCCAAAATACTGTAAGGCAGCCAATAATCCCCAAGATTAAGCAGTCTTAAATATAATAGTGTTCCCTGAAAAACATGAGTAGCACACCATAACTAATTTAAGAGTTGCCTACTGGATGCAAGTCGTGGATAATTTTGACAAAATGGATCTGCTGAGCTCAATTTGATTTAAGGCATGCTTTTTGCATTTTTTCTTTCCAGTGTTTTTGACAGAGGACTGCTGAATGCTAAGTATATTCTTGGCAAGTCTTGACAGAGGACTGTTACATGCTTCCTTGTGGTTCTTTACACGCATTAATTTGTCATACTGTCAACTTCCTAATTCCATTTAACTCATTTGTATCCACTGGACTTTTTATTTCTTAATATGAAGTGTAATCCTTCACGATTTGATGGCTCTTCGAGTCATCAGTTTGCATAAATCGCTCAAGCTTGAGCTCCAATATAAATATATGACTAAACACTTCATCCTTCACTCGATAATTAGTGGTTTTTGATTGCCCTAAGCATTACATCTTATAGGTATAGTGGTCAATGTCAAGTTAATCTCCATTGTTATTTCTTTGTACTGGATGTTGGTTTTAAAAATTATAAAACAATTATTTTAAATTTTAATTAATTAAAAATTTTGATTAACGGTGCATCATGATCCATACTCAGAGGTCTATGTCTATGATAGCGATGTCACTTTACCTATGTTATTATTATTATTTTTAACTTCAAATAGAAGTATTTCTTCAAAGAAAAACTTAGGGTTTTTCAAACTTTATGAAATGATATTTTAAACCTATTTCAATTTTACTTATTTTTTAACTTCTCCATGCTATAATTCCTTTAACATTTCCTTGATTGTTTGTGGTACATAACACTCTTTAACAGTTAATATCAGACTTCTTTAGTAAATTGTGGAGCATTGTGACATAAATCTCTTTGCATTAAACTGTCTAGATGGTGAGGCTTTCCCTTGGATATCGGGTTTTTTAATCTACCTTTTGCAATATGTACTAAGATTATAGATGACACGTGGCTGATTTCTTCTTAGAAGAAGTCAAGTATAAAGTAGTATTGGGCATGCAGTTTTAAATACTTTTTTGGGAAGATTATTTTTTAATGCATCACTATACTGTTTACCCTCCTGGGGTAACAAGAACTTAATGCATAGATATATAAGCAAGATATTCGACACAGGAAATATGGAGAACACAATAGTAATTCATATATTCATTACTCACCAAACACAATGTTACATGTACAACATACAGCATGTCTTTGCTTATGAAGAAGGTTCATACATATAGTGTCTAAGGGGATGCGAGGCAAACCGTCACACCCTTGTAACTCCCTCGATTATGCCAAACTACTTAACTACCCAAGTTTCCCGACAACATCATCCCCCCTAAAAAGGAAGTCGACTCTTGACGACAAACACAAAATGGAGATAATGTTCTACACCTTATACATATAAGAAACAACTAGGATAAGGAAGAAGGAAGCATCCCTGGAGCTGGTTAGGATGTTGGAGGGTTCAGCTTCTTCCATAATCGGTACACCTGCTGAGTACGAATGTCCAAATCTGCTCGTGCCTAGGATTTTGTCTTGATAGCCTCCTTTAACATTAAGGCAACAAAATTCAGTTCAGCCTCCTTGCGATCACATGCCTCCTTGGCTTCAACTAACTGAGTCTCCACTAGACACTTCTCCTTTATGACCACTACCAACTATGTTTCCACCACACACTTCTCCATTATAATTGTTGCAAGTTGTCTCCACGGAACACTTCTCCTTGGTAACTACAACAAGTTGGGTCTCTACCGTAGTCTTACCCTTAGTGGTTGCCTCTAATTGCGGCATGAGTGTTGCACGCTCCTTTGCCCAAGCTGCGTCCTAAGTGGCTAACTGGGTGGCTATCTCCTCTTGAGATCTATCTGCGGCTATCCTAGCTTCCTCCCTAGCCTCCTCATGCCTTGTTGCAAACACACTTTGCACAATTGTCCTACCTCTATCAACCACATCGGTAAGAGCAGCAAGATATGCCCTCATATCCTCGTCGAGTGTATCATATGCTCGTTCTTCCTTTGTCATTTGTACCCTGGCCTCTACCATCGCTCCTGGAGGACATCCACCCTCCACTACATCTACTAGCACCGCAAGTGTCATCTGCTCTTCGCCCCTTGTACCCTCCAACACTAGTGCAACAACCTCCCCTATGTTGCACTATCCAACATCATCTCATCAGGATGGAAGTCTTCTCTCATCGAAGATTGGTTAAAAGATCCTAGAGTTATCGGTGGAACCTGAAATCGCCGCAGTAGATAATCACTTGCATGCCCCATCACTAGTGGAATGTGTCCCTACCTAGGTGTTGTAGAATTCTCTCCAACCTGCTCAGTCACACACCTACAACTATATCCCTCTAGATTAGCCAATAGTGTTGTATAGATTGTCACCACAGCATCCGACCCAATCACGTCAAGTTGAACCTATGGCTCCTTTGACGTGTTGCCTTCTATCTCCCGAGTCTCCCTCACCTCAACCTCCTCAATGACATCTCTGGATGGCGAATGTTGCAACTCTGTAACACCTACAAAAACAATATCCGCCACCTGAGGAATTTATAGACTAGTCTTCATGTCAGGTGCTAATACTAAGGCTTCCTTTACTGCAATCTCCATCTCTGGTATAAACACGATCGTTCCTACGGGCAGAGACATAATCACAAGTGCCTTGATCTGGCCAAATGCAAGGATGGGGGTAGCACCCATAGTGGGCACCAAATGCACTGTGGAAGACAACATAGGACGCACAAATAGTGACTAAGGCTCTGACACTACCTCTCTCTCATCCTCCTTGTTTGCCTGAGAGTTGCCTTCATCCGTGGCAATCACACTCTCTGTGGTGTACTATCACCCACTATCAATATCCCCATGAGCATCTATCTCCTGTTTGCCCTACTTCTGACCTACCATTATCTATCTGCCAAGCATATCCAAGTGTCGCCATCTCATAATGGGGAGCTCGCCAAGTGCCTGTGGTCCCACTTTGATCTCCTTCAACAGAATTTCATGTGGAATCTATGTAACCACGGAGTCCAAGAGTATCCCAGTAGCATAATGGGGCGTATAAAAAGTTTTATGCTAGAGCATCATGAACTCATACATGCGCTCTCATAATAATGTAGCCCAATTATACAATTCATCGCCCATTAGGCTATTCATCAAAGATACCTACGAAAAGGAAATATTGGAGGTGCAGCTCGAACTTGTCAACTAGTTCTTCACAACATCCATGAGACATCTCCAATGGCCTTCTCGGATAAATGCCTTCTTGATTCCTCTGTTGTATGATAGCCTCTAGAGGGACTCCTTTACAAATTAGCCTCATGTAAAAATCTTTATTCTCCTAAATCAGTTTCAAGGGCTTCAAACCCACCTTAATCCCCTCCTCTGGCAACCAGAATACCCTTTGAAACTCAGCCACTAATGTAATCTTTGCCATATGGTTCAGGTAGGGAACCGTGCTTCATTTTGAGGATCCATCAAATGTAAAAATCTTTATTCTCCTAAATCAGTTTCAAGGGCTTCAACCCCACCTTAATCCCCTCCTCTGGCAACCAGAATACCCTTTGAAACTCAGCCACTAATGTAATCTTTGTCATATGGTTCAGGTGAGGTTCTCTCTACAAATTAGCCTCATGTAAAAATCTTTATTCTCCTAAATCAGTTTCAAGGGCTTCAACCCCACCTTAATCCCCTCCTCTGGCAACCACAATACCCTTTCAAACTCAGCCACTATTGTAATCTTTGTCATATGGTTCAGGTAGGGAACCGTGCTTCATTTTAAGGATCCATCAAATGTTTCAATCATCGCTCTCAAGGGACCCTCAAAATCTCTAATGCAAAAGATGGGCATCTAGATAACCCATTGAACTTGTGCTCTTCCCAAATTGTCAGTGATAAGAAAATTGTCTAGAATATCAACAGTCTTATACCACCATTTCCTGCAATCCAAGTCATTCAAGCCTTCAAAGGTGATCGTTTGTGTTGTTATATAATCTTTCCGAGAAACTGTCGATGCCATTTGTTGCCCCTATACTATTCGCCTTATTTTCTTTTTCACGTCTATGTTCACTCCTCCTGCAACTCTCACACCTGAGGATAGAGTTTGTGCATGCTTATTCAAATTCATATTGTTCCTACTTGAATCACCTTCCTGTGACTACAACCTTGCTTTCAAATGTCTTTTCCCAATCGCCTACATAATTGTTTCTTGTTTGGCTTTAGTGTAGGAAGGAGAAAAAAACGTTCGAGCCTTTTGCTTCTATGTGCGGCATTTGTGCTTCCAACTATCCGCATGATGTCATCTCTAAGGGATGCACTGTACGGCTCAACCTTACTCTTGTTCCATGAAACCCCTGTATACCCTGTAAAAATTACTACTTGTCATAGTGGAAATAAGTTACAGTGTGGCCTATTGTTTAGTCCATTTCATCCTTCGTCTTCCTCTGTGAGTGATTCTTTCCTTCACCTGCGGTTTGTATTCCTGTTGTGCGGTTTTGGGGTTTTGATCATCTCCCAAATTTATTTCTTGTAATTTGCTTTCTTGGTACTTGATAGGCTCATCCTTGGCAAATTGGTGGGTAGGACTATCCTTAACTTTAGCCTCCCCTTCCCTGTATTATGTGTATTCCGGAGGGAATTCATTCTGCCCCTCCTCGATTTCCAACACATTGCAATACAATTTGAATAGTTCATAGTCACCCATTTGCTAGTGGAATAGGTTGTTCATGGAGTTTGCATCCCCTAAGTACACACTCAAATCCAATTCCCCTTCGTCATTGGGTTCCATGCCTCATTTTCCTTCATCCACTCCGTCGTCAAATTCAAAATCTAAGGAAGATGTCGTCTCTCTAACCATCTGGGTTCTCAAGTTGATCACTAAATTTCTCCCACCCTTCTTGAAATAAAGTGTTTCTTTTCCAATTGTGCTTTGCTTTGGCCACCACTAGCCATACTCTTCATAAGATGGCATCATATCCCTTCTGCTAAAGAGAAATTACTACAAAGTCTAGGGTAAATGGTTGTGTGTCAATTGTTATTTTATGTGCCATCAAAGTTCCAAGGGGCTTAGTACCATGTTGGTTGGCCCCCAAGAGGTTGAAGGTCAGCAACCACAACGTTGGCATTTCGAGGCTCTTCCAAGTCGCTTCTGACATAACATTGACCCCTGACCCACCATCAACAGTTGTGTTGGCGACAATGGTGCCTAAAATACCCGTCTCAACCATGGCAAGGTGTCATCCACTATTTACTATGAGTATTGTTGGGTTTGCTACCAAACTACCAAGAGCCTTGGCCCGTTCTGAGGTACCTGTCCTTAGGAGGGTTATTCATAGGTGGGGCATTGTTTCAACTAGGTCATTGACCTTTACCGAAACTTCTAGTTGTATCACTTGCCTTAGAATATTTTGTTTTGTCGTTGCTCAAGCAGAGGTATAAATCGCATCTCTTGACTCGCTACAGGCCTGTAATCTTTCTCAATCTTGGTCTTTTCCTAGGTCCACACCACCTGCATTGCTTCTTTGGGGTTTCTTTCTTTTGGAGATCCCAACCAAAGTTTCCCCATCGATTGCAGTTTCTACACTGTATCATCGGTTTTCCTTTCACATCATATTGGATGTAGGTATGGTAATTGTAGTTATTCCCTCGGCCTCCCCACCAAGTATTTCTTTAGCTGCCAAAAGTTGCATTATTGTTATTTTACTGTGCAACCATCCCTGACGTAGAGGGTTGCTCTTGTGTAAACAATACTTGTTGGTTTTTGACCCTAATATTGTAGGGACATTCTTTAGTGGAATATCCCATAATCTAGCAAAAGTCACAAAAAGACTTCTTAGGACAAGAACCTTTTGTGTCTGACTTCTTTGCAGTCGGTACACATTACTTCGCCCTCCTCATTTTTGCTAGATGCTCCTTTTTTTTGCCTGCAGTTCTTTCATCATTCGCTGGAGGTCCTTCTACAAGGCATTTACTTTTTTAGTTGATTCCTCATCACTGCTTCCCTTGAAGGACTCACCATCCAATGATGACTTGCTAACTTTCTTAGAGGTCTTGTATTCACTCTCCAAATCCATGGCACGGTTGTATGCATTGTCGTACAAAATAGGAGGTACGATCTTCATCTTTTTCCGGAGGGATTTTCTGAGTCCCTTGACAAACCCCTCGCTTCTTGAGTTTGTCTGTCATTGTACACTTCATCTTCCCAAGTAATTCCTTTAGTCATTGTCTATAAGCTCTAACGATCTCGCTCTTCCCTTATTTCGTACCATAGATTTCCACAAGTATTTCATTGTCGTCTCTCAGCAATTTGAATTCTTGGAATTCCTTTTTCAACTCAACCCATGTCATCAAATTGGTCTTATCTCCATCTCGGTACCAATCAATAGCTCCCTCCGTGAGTGTAGCGAGGAATTGTTTGACCCATTCATCCTAGTCGGTAATCTCATTCACTGTCCAAATGGTCTCGCACGTCTGGCAATGGCAGAGATTATCCTACTTCGCCAAGCCCATAAATTTGGGCAATTTCTGCTTGTTTGTCATTATGGCTACCAATTGTTGTGCCACCGGTTGTGCCAATTGTGCCTCAGGCAAGGTTTGCATCTGCCCCTACGCACCTGTGTTGCCTGTGTTGCACTGCGTTATGGTAGGGTCTGATAAAAGGTTTCGATTACCAAATTGTATTCACTCATTCGGTGTGTGAGGAACAAACTGAGTATCTTGGTTAACCTGTGCTTCAGTCACGCTAATTCCTTCTTCACTCCTACTTCAATTCTCCATCCATGGTGTACAAGACAAATTTATGAACTACTCTCGTGTTTCCTCAATCTAATTTAACACTTGTCATGTTTCTTCCAATAACTCCTCGCTACTTCTCGCCCACCGATGTTCCGGCAAACCGCATTCCCCTTCGATCACTGCACCTCTCGTGGCACCACTATTGTCACCCTTTGTGACAACTTCGTGATCCCCTTCGGGCAACCCTTCAACTAGTTGTCCTTCGGCAAGTTTCTTGAACCTTCGTCTTCGTTTGGCTTGCTGTGCAAGAATTAGCGCTTGGGGTGTGGCATGTACGACATCATTTGGCTCCTTTCTATTTCTATATTTATTTTAATAGATTGGGCATCAATTCCAAGAAAACACCATAAGTAACAAACAGAACACTTCTTATTTATTTATATCTTCCATCTGATATGGTTCTTTCACCGCCTCAGAGGCTTTGCAGACTCCACGGATGGTCGCCACAGATACTCCTACCTCGCATGCTACTCATTTGTTGATATTGCCAGTTCCAATTTGATGCCTAGAGCTCGTTGCTAGTATACCCAGGCCACTGCCTTATTGAGTTTGATCAGGATTGACATTGATCGTCTCCCATCTTACCAGTTCTCATTGGATGCTCCTCTCCATCTCCTCCCCTCATAGTAGGAGTTGAATGGACATGTTAGACTTGACATTTACAAACAGTACATCACCACTACCTTGATTAACCCCCATGGGGGTCTGCGTTTGCGGATGGCCTTCTACTCTAAGTACTATTTGGAGATCCACGACAAGATTATTGTGCGTCCCTGTAATAACCCTCACTCGGCTATAACTAGAACAACTCCCATTTCACCAACTTTCCTCACAAATCCAATTTTAGGCGTTTTGTCAAACACTTGGAAAATCAACTATCCAACAAAGCATTTGGAAATGCAAATATATTAACTGTTCTTTGATGTAGCCAAAATATACCATCCCTATAGGTGGTGCATCAACCTTTACTTCTGTAAAGGATTTATATAAATTTCTGAACTTTTCAATCATATAAAATTCTGAAACAATAATAAACCAATATTCTTAGTGAAACTTAACTCCAAAATTCACTTTAAATTCACAACCAACGAACTTGCAAAATTAGAACTTGTTTATATTAATAGGGGTAGAAAAACAATCAATAGCAAATTCAATTATTTTTGAAACTTGTTGCTTGATTTGTTAAAGCTGTAGCTTCAGTCAGATTGACTCGATCTGATAAACATTATTGTGATTGGTAAATCATCATTTCCTATATATACTTATTCATGTTAAATAATATATATTATTCTATATAGTATATATATATTGTTATACATATTATATAATAATATATTATATATATATATGGTTATTTATATTACTAATATATTAATATGTTAAGTAGTGTTGATTAACCGTAGAGACATGTCTCTTCATGAGACATGTCTCCTCTCTTATTCATAAGCCTCCATTTGCATTTGGAACACAACCAATAAAATGGCAATTGGTAGTACATTTGCAGCGATCCTAGAAATCAACATGGTATCAAAGCCAACTGCAAATGTACTAACAAGTACGTGAAAAGAATAATATAGTTTTAGAAAAATATAGAGAAGTGGACAGTAAGTCTGCATGTTATTTGTGGGACCCAACTCATATCGTCGAAATAATTCATGTGTCCGAATCTGTTTGCCTTAATAGTCCTATCGCACCTTTCCTTAGCAATCATCGCAACCCTTTGTTAGCTGTCACAACCTGCGGGAAAATGAAAAAACTCTATAAGATTTTGTAGAAAACTTTTTGTTTTTCAAATTGACTTAATCAGCGGTTTTTTGACCCAAAAATCGTAAACATTGTGATTTTTTCATCCCAAATGTGCAATTTCTTCAAAACATCGTCGGCGATTTATTTGGCGATTATATTGGCTGGCAGTTTTGCTCGCAATATTAGCGATATATCACAGTTTTTTAAAGCTATGGTCAAAATATAAAAGCAAAGTATAAGAAAGAACACTACACGATGGCATAAGGAAAAGAACATCAGATGACATGGAGCTGCAGGAGATATAAGGGACAAAAGTCTCCGTCAAATCATATTCGTATACGGAGATATATTGGATGGAATTATAACTACCATTCAAGGATGTTACATCATATTATTAAGGGCATCTGCGGGTCCTCAAGATTTGGTAGAAGATGCAGTCCACTCATCTCATGGAACAGATTTTATGGTTGCTACTTCATTAGATAACATTTGGCTTATCAAAGGAAGCAGGAATATCTTGACTTTTGATTTGAGGTCCATGGAATGGAATGTGTAACTAGGCTGCCCTCCTGAAGATCCAGTTGATGCCACTTCAAAGAAAGTATAACATCCTTGGGAGTAGAACAAATGAGAGACCAGTTATTATAATTATAGGATCCTAAATTAAACATCCATATCCCCAATAGAACATCCTTGAGTGGACAAGGGTATTTTTGCAGACCTGATTCTCTCCCAAACTCTTGCTTAGTATGTTCATGGTGATCAATGTTAACCGACAAAGGTAACTAGTATTTCAAGGTACATGTTGTATCAAAAATTAACATTACTTAATTTGTTTATACTCTCCCCAACATCTATGAAATGGTGGGCCTCTCCTTTGTTCGGTGATTTCGGCATGGTATATTTTTTAGTTCTCATAGGAAAATATTATATGGTGGTATAATAAGTTTCATTTGTTGTTATTATTATTGAATAATATTTTAAGTGGTGTATTATTTAAGGTTCCTAAATATTTTTGGGATATATATATATGGAGAGTCATGCCCTTAGCTAAACTAAGAAATAAGAAAATTAAAAGGTGTGATTATTATATTTGATTGTTATTATATTGGAAACAAATATAAATTCATTGTTGTTATATATATATATGAACACGCAAGTATTCTAAGATCTTTCATTTATCTTCTCATTGTAGTCTTTCTCTGTTGTATTTCTATGTGATTTTTATGTACCATAAGAAATATGTGCCTTGATCTTTTTCCTCCAAGAATGTCATTTCAAGAAGGAGATTGAGATTCAGAGGGGGCGTGACATTTCATTTGAGGCAACCTTAAAAGAGAGGGAGCATATAGAGAATATGATTCAATCAACCTTTGGTGATCTTGGTCATGTTAATTCAGAGGGAGTAAACCACGTTGTGATAGATTCACTAATGATATAAATTTGGAATACACAAATTGCAAGATCTGCATAATGTAAGGTAATCAAAAGATCAAACAAATACCTTTGCATGAACAAAGGAAATTTGAGTTGTTGTGAGACGTTAATGAAGCCTTTACGAATTCATTGGAACCATCTACGAGTCTCTCTCTTTGATGAATGAAACTCGACATATGAGTTGTAGATTCATTCATGTGGCACAATCATACTCAATCAAGATATTAGCATATTGTGGCCAAGTTTGAGAAAATGGAAGGACATGTTCGCTTCTATCGTTAAGCTAAATGAATGTTTGGACCTTCAATGGGCAAAAAAGAGCAAGTTGGAACTTAGAAAGGAGTTGTCATATTTGATACAAAATTGTTCAACAATATAAGAATGAGTGAAAATTTTACATTGTGGGGGGAATAATAGACAATGTTACATTCCCACTTGACCCTTGTTTAGAGGGGAGATATTCCATTCTCAAATAATCTAAGAAGACAATTTATGAATCTTCATGGACAGATAAGTATTCTTATCTTTTACATTTATCTACTCTTTGTAGTCTCTCTCTTATTTGTAATTCTATACATACTATAAGAGTTTTGCCTTGATCTTTTCGTTTATGTTGAGGATACTCTTACAGGAAAAGAAGGTTGGTACTTAACATATGCTACCAAATTTTGTGCAGACTCAATCTAAATGATGTAGCTCCAAAGACCCTGATGATCAAGATGGATAAAGTGAGGCTCTTGAAGAAAACATCTTTGATGATTGAGATTATGAGATTCTTCTACATTAAGAGGGAGTATGACATTTCTTCTAAAGCAACGCAGGAGCTTGGAAGATTGATACTCAGAGGGAGCCTAGAAATACATGTGTGTGATTGAATTACTTTGATGGGCCTACTCCTATGTATGTCATGAGGAAGTAATGACTTATCACTAGAAAATCAGATTCAAAGGGAGTCTAATAGGCATCCTTGGGCGAAGAGAGCCTCTCAGGAAGTAACTACGGGACCTAACTTCCCAAGATCATTGTTCAGAGGGAGGATTTTTGATGGGTACACAACCCAACAACCAAAATAGACACAATAGAAAGGGGAAATTATATTAACTGAGAAAATAAGCTGGTACAAGCAGTACAGAGAAAATAAACTCAAAACATGCCCTGCGGGCTTACAATAGCCTAAATCTGGAGAATATTTCTCCTTTTAGCACCTCCTCTCAAGATCCAATCCGAACTGCCTTTTACAATGCCATAAACCTCCTTAAATAGACCCCGGAGGGTTAAGGACTAGGAGTACATTCTAGAAAGTGCTAGTGGGCATCCACCGACAAAATAGAAGGTTCCGGAAGCTGCGTTAGAAGTCGGTGCAATTCTAGAAGAATCCAGAAACGGTAGCCGAACTTCCGGGAGGCATAACTTTTGAACCGTAACTCCGATTGACGAACCGTTTACATTTTCGGAAAGCTCTCAAAGCGCTCTATAGCCCTATGGACAGCTTCGCTCGTCCCCCATTTTTCAACCCTTTTTGAGGCCATTTAATGCCCCAAACTTGACTCTGAAGCATTCTTAGGGGGTCTTCAAAACCCGAAAAATTGCAATAACTTTCAAACCGTAGGGCCTTTTGACCTGATTCTTTTTCTGGAATGCTCTAAATCTTGATTACATTCATCTGGCCAAGTCACACCTTCTAGGTCACCAAAATGATGGTCAAATTGCATGCTCCTATTTTTTCGGGATTTTTAAATGAACTGATAGTTGAAGTATGAGAGTTGGAACCTTTATTTGAGCCAAATGGGTATCCAAAAATGCAAAGACATAAAATAGAAACTAAGTCTAAGTACATTTTTTTGGGTGACACAGGATTGCCCTTATACCTCTGGATGCTCCTGCATCAGACACCCAGGGTAGATTGAAAAGTGACCCTGTCACTTTATGGATGGTAGAGGAAATCCCAAATGGGAAACCTCAGCTGCTGAAATCCAAGTTGAGTCTTCGATCGGTCGTCCTTTCCATTTGACCAAATACTCTTCATACTGCCTGTTTCTGGTACTCCTACCCACACGATGATCTAGAATGTCTTCTATCTCCTCCTTCTTAGAAGCAGGAATTGGACATGGCTCTAAAACCAGCTCCTCATCAGCACCATCATCATGATACTCTGTCAAATCTGCAATGTTGAAAATGGGAGAAATGTGAATACCATCTGGCAGCTCCACCTCATATGCATTTCCTGAGTTATGTTTCTTCAAAATTTTGCAGGGGCCAAATTTCTTCATTTTCAGCTTGTTGTAAGTACCAACTGGAAATCTTTCTTTTCGTAAGTGTACCATGACAAGATCCCCTACTTGGAATTCCTTATGTCTTCTTCTTGCATCAGCCCTAGCTTTATACTCTTGATTCATCTTGATAATGTGTGCTTGAACCTCCTCATGTAGACGCTTGATGTGTTCAGCAAATTCCTCAGCTTCAGCACTTGTTCTCTCCCCTTGTTCTATCTTCCTCAATTCTGGTGCAGTCCTTGGGCTATTTCCATATACAATTTGAAATGGTGATTTTCCAGTACTCCTATTTACAGAGTTATTATAAGCAAACTCTGCCTGTGATAGAATCAAATCCCATCCCTTGGGCTTATCTCCAACTAAACATCTCAGCAAATTGCCCAGACTTCTATTTACCACTTCTGTTTGGCCATCAGTCTGTGGGTGATGCGTGGAACTGAATTTCAAGTCTGTTCTCAACTTCTTCCACAATGTCCTCCAGAAATACCCCACAAATTTAGTATCTCGGTCAGAAACTATACTCCTTGGAAGACCATGTAGTCTTACCACCTCTTTGAAAAACAAGTCTGCAATATGGACAGCATCATGAGTTTTATGGCATGGAATGAAATGTGCCATTTTGGAGAACCTATCAACCACCACGAATACTGAGTCATTACCCCTTTGTGTCCTTGGCAATCCAAGAACAAAATCCATACTTATGTCCTCCCATGGCCTTGATGGAACAGGCAATGGCTGATATAGGCCAGTATTTTGACTAAACCCCTTGGCAACTTGACAAACCTGGCAACTCTGTACAAACTTCTTCACATCCTGTGTAATTTGAGGCCAAAAATAATATTCTCTAAGAATGGCAATGGTCTTATCCCGACCAAAATGTCCTGCCATCCCTCCACTGTGTTTCTCCTTAATCAGATTTTCCCTCATGGAACTCCTTGGAATGCACAATTGACTACCTTTGAACAACATGCCATCCTGAATCAAATAGTCTAACCACTTGGTTCTATCTACAGCAACAGGTTCTTTACAAGCTTTCCATGCTTCAGCAAAATCAGGATCCTCAGGGTACAAATTCTTGAGTTCATCAAACCCAACTACTTCAACCTGCATTGTTGTAAGCAACAACTGTCTCCTACTTAATGCATCTGCAACCCTGTTAGATTTTCCACTTCTATGCTTCAACACAAATGTATAACTCTGCAAGAATTCTACCCACTTCATATGCCTCTGATTCAATTTACCTTGGCTATTTAGGTACTGTAATGCCTGATGATCAGTATACAAAACAAATTCCTTTGGCAATAAATAATGCCTCCATTTCTTTAAGGCCTGAACTATCGCATAGAACTCTTGATCATAAACAGAATACTTCTTCTTTGCATCATTCAATTTTTCACTAAAATATGCAATAGGCTTACCTTCTTGGCTTAATACAGCCCCAATAGCGCTACCACTAGCATCACAGTCCACCTGGAATACTTTTCTGAAATCTGGAAGTGCCAACACAGGCTGTTCAGTCACCTTCTTCTTCAGCAATTCAAAACTTCTCGCAGCTGCTGCAGTCCATTTGAACTCTTTTCTATCCCCTCTTATTGTATCAGTTAGGGGTGCACATATGCCACTGAAATTCTTAATAAACTTCCTGTAAAAACTAACCAGACCATGAAATGATCTTACCTCAGTAGCAGACCTTGGAGTAGGCCATTCCAAGATGGCTTTTACCTTTTCTGGATCCATTTTGAGACCTTCAGGTGATATAACAAATCCCAAATAGACTAACTCCCTTTTTGCAAAGACACACTTCTTTAGATTAATTAACAGTTTCTCTTCTCTTAGCCTTTCAAAGACACTACGAATATGCAGTAAATGTTCTTCCAAAGTCTTGCTGAAAATTAAAATATCATCCAAATAGACAATAACAAATTTTCCCAAGAACTTCTTAAGTACCTCATTCATGAGCCGCATGAAGGTGCTTGGGGCATTCGTCAATCCAAAAGGCATGACTAACCACTCATAAAGACCCTCCTTGGTCTTGAAGGCTGTTTTCCACTCATCTCCTTCACGAATCCGTATTTGATGATAGCCACTCTTCAGATCTATCTTTGTGAAGTACTGAGCTCCACTCAAGCAGTCCATAAGATCATCCATCCTTGGTAAAGGAAACCGGTACTTGATGGTTATCCTATTTATAGCTCGAGAATCTGTACACATCCGCCACTCTCCATCCTTCTTTGGTGCAAGTACTGCAGGTACTGCACATGGACTCAGGCTCTCTCGAATCAAGCCCTTCCTCAACAGCTCCTGAACCTGTCTATTTAGCTCCTCTGTTTCAGTAGGAGTCATCCTGTGAGCAGCCTTGTTAGGCAAACTAGCTCCTGGAATCAGATCTATCTGATGACTGATTTGCCTTACTGGTGGCAATCCATCTGGAACATTATCAGAGATAATATCTCCAAATTCCCCTAGTAAATCTGAAACTTCAAATGGTATTTCACTACTACCTTCTTTATCTTTCCTAGGAATCAAAGCATAGCACATGCGCTGATGTTTCATGCCATCTAAAAACTTCCTTCCATCAACAAGACAAATCCTAGCACTGCTACATACCTTTTCACCTTCCTTTTTCATGGGCTTCAATTTGTGTCGAACTCCATCCTTTGTCAGAGAGTATGTGTTTGCATGTCCATCATGTATTGCATGTCTATCAAACTGCCATGGTCTACCCAACAATAGATGGCAAACATCCATCGAAATAACATCACAGAGAACTTCATCACGGTAACTTCCAATTTTGAATTTTACTAAACATTGTTCACTTACCAGGACCTTATGATCATCTTTTACCCAAGAAATCCGATAGGGCTGGGGATGTTTCTCCCTCTTGAGCTTCAGCTTAGAGACCATCTCTTCGGATACCAAGTTATCAGTGCTACCACCATCAATGATCACATCACAACATTTATCCTCACACTTGCATCTGGTACGGAACAAGCTCCTCCGTTGTCCTGGTTCATTTTCACCACTTAGTAGGACTCTTTCATTTACCAAGGTCTCTCCTCTTTCTGCATCCTCTGAATGTGATGATTGTGCATCCTCGTCCACATGAGCAACCCTAGCTTGGCCCTCAGCTCTCCTATCTGTCCTTCCTTGTCGTTGAGGGCATTCAAAGGCACGATGACCTTCTTCATTGCAATGGAAACAGGTACCACGGAAGCCTCCTCTTCCTTGCCCACGTCCTCTACCTCTTCCTCTTTGATTTCCAAAATCTTGATCATGGGAGCGGTTGAAACCCTCATTCCTCTGGTTCCTGCTAGTACCCTCATCTTCATTTTTCTTTTGAGTTTCATTGCGGCCTCCAGATGATCTACCGCTTCCCCTTCCTCCTTGACCGCGCCCTCTTTGTCTTCCTTCAAACCTTTTACTCAGCTTCTCTTCAACTCGTAGGGAAAACTGGTATGCTTCTTCAACGCTGGTCATTCTTACCAGACTTAGTTCTTCCTGGATGCTAGGTCGTAACCCACTGATATAACGAGCAACCTTCTCCTTATTTGCTTCTGCATGCCCTGCTCTAATCAGGAGTCGGTAAAACTCCTCTGTATATTCTTGGACTGATCTTCCCGCTTGCTTTAACCCATGCATCTTCTTAAATAGATCAAGCTCGTAGTCCACAGGAATGAACTGCTTCTTCAATTTGTCCACCATGCGATCCCATCTTGTGATCTTCTCCTTTCCTCTTCTAAGTCTTTCCAGTTGAACCTCTTGCCACCAAATTTTGGCATGGCCTTTTAGTTTGGCCTTTGCAAACTTAACCCTATCTGGGTCCCTTACATCCTCATATTCAAAGTATTCGTCCAGTTCATTGATCCAATCGATCAACTCATCTGGTTTCAAATTTCCCGAAAATATACCCACTTCAATTGTAGGTCTTTTCCCAAACCTAGAAATGGCCCTAAAAAGCCTTTCCTCTACAGGATTCAGAACTTCCCCGTCAACTTCCATTACTTCCTCTTCATTGTCATCCTCACTATTGTCATCTGCGGCAATATTTGCTCCTCTACGGAGCTCCTCTTGCAATGCTTGCACCTGTCTCTGGAGGGCTCTAACCTCCTCAGGATCAACAGCTCTGGCCCTTCCACCACGCTCTCTTCGTGGAGGCATCTTCTAACTCGAACCCACAACCACACAGTCCTGGTGCAAACTGCCTCACAGTCGGCGCTCTGTCTACACACTCAGGAAAACCCACTCTGATACCACTTGATGGGTACACAACCCAACAACCAAAATAGACACAATAGAAAGGGGAAATTATATTAACTGAGAAAATAAGCTGGTACAAGCAGTACAGAGAAAATAAACTCAAAACATGCCCTGCGGGCTTACAATAGCCTAAATCTGGAGAATATTTCTCCTTTTAGCACCTCCTCTCAAGATCCAATCCGAACTGCCTTTTACAATGCCATAAACCTCCTTAAATAGACCCCGGAGGGTTAAGGACTAGGAGTACATTCTAGAAAGTGCTAGTGGGCATCCACCGACAAAATAGAAGGTTCCGGAAGCTGCGTTAGAAGTCGGTGCAATTCTAGAAGAATCCAGAAACGGTAGCCGAACTTCCGGGAGGCATAACTTTTGAACCGTAACTCCGATTGACGAACCGTTTACATTTTCGGAAAGCTCTCAAAGCGCTCTATAGCCCTATGGACAGCTTCGCTCGTCCCCCATTTTTCAACCCTTTTTGAGGCCATTTAATGCCCCAAACTTGACTCTGAAGCATTCTTAGGGGGTCTTCAAAACCCGAAAAATTGCAATAACTTTCAAACCGTAGGGCCTTTTGACCTGATTCTTTTTCTGGAATGCTCTAAATCTTGATTACATTCATCTGGCCAAGTCACACCTTCTAGGTCACCAAAATGATGGTCAAATTGCATGCTCCTATTTTTTCGGGATTTTTAAATGAACTGATAGTTGAAGTATGAGAGTTGGAACCTTTATTTGAGCCAAATGGGTATCCAAAAATGCAAAGACATAAAATAGAAACTAAGTCTAAGTACATTTTTTTGGGTGACACAGGATTGCCCTTATACCTCTGGATGCTCCTGCATCAATTTTTTAGGTGCAATCCTTTGTGAATGATTTCTCTATGAGGAGAAGTTCTAAGTGAAATTTATTGTAATGAGTTTTTTTCTCTATGAGAGAGAATTAAGGTGAAAGCACTTATACCACTCTCTGACTTGATTCATGGGAGTTACTATTTCGCAACAGAAGGTAATCATTGTAAGATGACAATCTTATAATGGTAGACCTGTTATCATGACAAACTTCATTAAGTTGTTGTCCCAGAGTGTTGAAAGTCATGATAACGAATGTATCATAACAGACTTAATGTAAGTTGATGTCACTGAAAGATTAAATTCTTGCAATTGTGTGTTATGAAAGGTGACAATCTTTCATATGTGTGAGGTCACTATTGTAAGGTGACAACCTTATGAATAGTTGATCTATATCTCCTAACACCAAAATGTGTTGGAGCAAGTGTTATCATGGTTCTTCGGGCTAGATTTTGCCAAACACCTTGATAACCAACTTATCATGGTTCTTCGGGCTGGGTTTTGCCAGACACCTTGATAATCAACTCATCATAGTTCTTCGGGCCAGATTTTGCCAGACACCATGAAAACCAATTGTTATGGTTCTTCGGGGCGGAACTTGCTCGACACCATAACTTAAATCTGTCATAGACCACACTTAAAGTGGTATTCAAATCTTGTATTATAAATTGCTTCAATTCTCTTTTGCTAAAGAGGGAGTGTTGAGAAAATTAGCCTTATAGTGAATAGAATATCATACTGAGATGATATTCAATTCACTATAAGGATAAATTTCCCAACATGATATTGCAATACATGTTGGTTTGCTGAATGTCAACCTTTCCCAACCCAATCACCTCTAAATCTGCTATACAGGACTGAATTCAAATCGCAGGCCTTCCAGACTAAACCACTGCCCAAATTATTAAGTGCAACCCTCCTGATAATAATCACAGATCACAATTAGATATAAACACTGCCACAATAATGGATGGCAGCCCTATGAATGCACAAAAAAAATTCCCCAATTCAAACACATGACTTTCAACAGCAATATCAGATAATTAAACCTCTTCCAAACCAGTCGATTTGCTTGGCATAAATCCACTTCTCTTGCACAGAATAAACAGTTGAAATGATAGAAAAATTACACAAACTCACAGCACTAATGATATTCTCCAAAGCAACAGTAGTACAAAAATGGAGATGCAAACCTTAAGAAACTGATCCACAATACCTCAATTGCAAGATCAATGCTCAATTCTAAAACTCCAAACCCTTATACATCAACAAGGGCACAAACTTCAAAACCTCGGAAAAAACCACAAAGTCAAAAAAGAAAATAAATATCCAAGTGTGCTTTTCTCAACAAATAGGCTTGTATTTATAACCTCAAGATGCCCTTTTCGTTGCCAAAATGTAACTTCACTCAAGAAGGTTCACCACACAACATTAATTAGAAGCTTCCATTAGATTCTTTCACTTGACTTGGCTTAACTAATTAATAAATGGCTCTTTCCAATGATAACTCAGCCCTCAACTTAAGGGAAATTATAAAGTTAAATTATAACTTTATAATAAGTCATTTAAATATTTAATAATAATTTGGTTACTCAAAATATAATAACTCCCAATATTCATCATTTAAATATGTCATTTGAAAAAGAAGTCATACCTATTAATTCCTCATGTGACCAAATGCACTTTCCAAAAATAGAAAGGGTCCATCTCAATCAACACCCCACTTACCACAAATAGTAAGTACATAAAACTAAACCCAAACAAAGTCCAATCTAAGCAAAACGAAGACCAACCTATAGCTTACTAAATTGTGGAGAAGACAAGACCCTCCCAAGCCAAGCCACTGTTACAAGCTAGGGTTGTCGTTGCACCAAAAGATCGACTTATTAATGCTTGATTCAACCACTAGACTTATAGAACACAGGAGACAATTAAGCCATGTCACGAATCTCGAAGGGGAATGTTGGCGGTTAGTCCAACAATGCCCCCCTCAGCGTTATCCGAGGAGATTCAAACCTATGACCAAGCTCTGATACCACTTGTTACAAGCTAGGGTTGTCGTTGCACCAAAAGATTGACCTGTTAATGCCCAATACAACCACTAGACTTATAGAACACAGGAGACGGTTAAGCCATGTCACGAATCCCAAAGGGGAACGTTGGCGGTTAGTTCAATGGCCACTGCCTTAGAAGACCCTCTATCCACGATAATTAGCCTACGAGGATCACAATAATAGGCTAATCCTTGAAATTGCGATGCAGGCAAAAATGGGGACATTACAGTCCCTCATACTTGAGCTGACATTGGTGTCAAGCCCTCCACATCTCCCTGGAATCTTTTAGAGTTGGTTCTCACCAGCTCCATTGCCAGACGAATCACCATTTGACCAGAGATGACCGGATCTGTCGCCTTTGCACTTTATCAGAGACCGAGAAGGAGGTCAATTTCATCTTCAAATGCCCTGTATACATTGAGATTAGAGGCAGGTTCCATTGTCTATTCAGAGATTGCAGCTCTCTTTTGACCTTCTTCTATTATTCCGACTAGCAGTGTTAAGCATTTTACCTCCGGAAGAATTCATAGCTCCGTGACCACACTTTACACCTTATGTTTCCTCAGAGCCAGGCCTCGGATCAGCCCATCACCGCTTTATGCAACCCTCCAAGGGCATGAAGAGGTCGCTAGCTACACCCATCCCTGGACATACTAGATCTATTAGACCTCGTTGTGGATTTATCAAACAACGGCACCTATCCCCAATGCTACTCAGAGACGGGCCCGAACCCCTAGTCTTCCCAGGCCTTATCCTCCGGTGATGGATTTCTTTTCATTGAGAAAGGATAGTTAGTCCTCTTGACTGATGTTAGTTTCCTTGCTTTGCTTTCTTGTTTGTTCTTTCTTAGACACTATTTGGTGCTCCCGCTAGGTTGCTCTTCACCCCTGTTGTATTTTCTATTAAAGTTGTAGCTTCAATCAGAAAAATTTGATCTAAGATACATTGTTGCTATTGGTAAATCATCATTTTCTATATATACATATTCATGTAATAATAATATATATTATTATATATATTATAGTATATTAGTATATGTATATGCATAATATATATGTATATAAACATATATATATTATACAAATTATTATTACTAATTATATAAATTAAATGATGATCAAACCTTGGAGACATGTCTCTTCATGAGACAATGAACAGACGTGTCTCCTCCTCTTACTTATATGAGATCCAAATCTACATTTGAAACATATCAATTACAATGGCCATATTATTACATTTGCAGAAAAGATCCATGTTACTCAACATGGTATCAGAGCTAAACTGCGAATGTAAGAAAGCAAATTGTTTTACAAGAAGAAAAACATAGATATATAGAGGGCAAGAGAATAATGTGCATTCCTTATCATACCTACATAGCCAGCCAATGCCAACTCGTCACAAGAAAATAGAGATCAGATTGGAAGTGACTTAGAACATTGAGGAGGAAAAGGAGCAGTTGATTACTGGCAGCCATTGAGAGAAGGGAACCAGAGAATGAGGAAAGAAGATGAACAGCATAAGATATACTTCAGATTAAGGAGAATATTATGGGGAGGATACAATCACTGAACATCACGGATACACCCAGTAATATAACAAAACAACATCAACGATACATATAGTTGATATTTAGAAAATGAAAATTTGGTTGAATGTTAATAGAAGCAGCATGCATAAGAGCAGGATACAATCATTAGGATGGGAGCACATCAATGACACACTGGACATAATAAATAGCCAATAACGACACTCCACTGGATATAGTTTTGAGATCATTGAATAAAAGACCATATTTAGTTATCCAGTGCTATAGCCTAGCATTGAACATTCCTTTCTGTATCTGGATCAGTTGGTGGAACTAGAAACACGGTTAGAGATTTCAGGCTGGCTATTCTGTAAAGTCAACACCTATATCAATAAAACCATTACATTAATGAAAAGAAGTGGGATAGAACAAGGATATTCATGCTGCATATTGCTACTTAATTATACTTCTCTGGATTCATATAAGACCATTAAGCATATTATAACTAGTCTGATATATTTCAGATCAATATTCCCGGTATAAAGATGCAAAGACCATTATTAACTAGCGACTGATAAAGAAGACACAAGATTGATTATATAGATTATATATGTGTTAAGAAACATATAATCAAAATACGTCCATTTTATAGAAGATTGGAAATCATTCCATAGTCACAAACACATTATCTAAATGTAAAGTTTCTGCAAATTCTGAAGTGAATCAAACTTATATTGTACCTTTTATTAACTTGCTGTAGATGATCTTCAATAAACAGTCTTATTTGAATGAGATATTATAATTTTGGAAATGCTTCTTCTTCCTACAATTCGTCTTAGGGCAGTATTGATTTAAGGAGCAAACTTCAATGTGTTGTGTGTCCTTAAACCTCAATCACACCCACCTCTTATACCATGACCAAAGGGCATGTCCCCTAAAGGGACATGACCCTCTCTAGGTCGGCCCACATTACCTTCTAGAAATTGGCGCTCAAGGAGGATGATTAATGATTAACTAACATAACAATTTAGTTATAGTTTAGTGCATAACAAAAATCATTTCCAAGGATTGCCGCCTTAGCCAAGTGTAATATATTTAAGTGCCCTAGGATGGTATTCAAGAAGAGAAGAGTAATATGCTGTTTGCACACTCAGACCAGTATGAATATCACTGTTAGAAGTTTAACACTCCCTCTTAACTTGATAATCATACTTAGAGATAAAATATCTAGCATCATCAATTACGATGGATAATTATAGACTGATACTCTATATCTATATGAATCTTTTGAGCAAGTGGTATCATGGAACACATGATACTGCGTCATATAACCATCTTGTGATATGACTTATCACTTATACTAGTGATGTCAGTATTGCATGTAATGCAACACACAGAATAAAATCTGAAGAATGATTAAATTCTTCATTTATCCAGGTTGTGACTCATAGGTACTAGCAATCCTATATCACAACTAGATCCTGAGTTTAAGTTCTACCAGAACACAGGATAAAGTCTGAACAATAAATTCTTCCTTTATCCAAGTTGTGATTCATAGGCATAGAAATGTCTGTCACAAATGATCTTGAACTAATCTAGATCTAACAATAGTTATTTACTATTCAACACATTATCTCAGAGATCGTCATCTCTCATAATGTCTTTCATACAAGTATTCATTATCTCAAAGATCGTCACCTCTTAAATAATGAATACAAATGGTGGAGCCCATAATAGTCAATAGCCTGACAATAAAATTATTTTATTAATAATTTAAAGAATACAAAATTTTATAATTCAATCATACCAAATCTTTTCCTAAAGTGATCTATCTTCTCTAGAGAGAGGTTTGGTGAGAATATCTGATGTCTAATCTGTAGTGCAAATGTATTTTAATGTTACAGTATTCTTATCTACCATATCTCTTACATAATGGTAAGGAATTTCGATATGCTTGGCCTGTCATGGAAAATTGAATTCTGTGAAAGCTTGATGGAACTTTGATTATCACAATGAATAACCGTAGGATTCATGGCTTGACCAAATAATCCCACAAGTAACTTTCTAAGCCAAACTGCTTCCTGAGAGGCCATCACTGCTGCAATGTATTCGGCTTATGTGGATTTTTGTGCTACTAAAGATTGTTTTTTGCATATCCAAGAAATCATTGTTGATCCTAAACTAAAACAGCATCTTGATGTACTTTTTCTATCCTTCACACTTCTACCCCAATCTAAGTCAGTGAATCCATGTAAATCCAAGTCAACTTTTTCATATTTGAGCCCAAGGTTAAGAGTGCCTTGAAAGTATCTCATAATTTGTTTTACTGCAACTAGGTGAATCTCTTTTCACTCACACATAAACTAACTTAAGGCGTTAATAGCATAGCATATATCAGGTCTTGTATTTACAAAGTACATAAGGGACCCAATCATCTGTCTGTAAAGAGTAGAATCTATGGAAGGTGATTCTCCTCCCGCTTCTTTAAATTTATGTAAATTAGTCTCCATTGGAGAAGACATAGACTTGTAGTTCCACATTCGAAATCTCTTCAAGATATCTAATGTATACTTCCCTTTGTCAGCCGACTGGATGGGTCCGGCGGTGTTTCTGTAGCCGACGGATTGGCTGTCGTCGGTGTTTTGTATTTTGTAGCCGACGGGTAAATAGTTTGTAGCGGACATAATGGTTGTGGCCGACGGACTCCTTCGGGAAGGTTCGGCGGATAGTATTTATATCCTATCTGGGATCATTGTAAATCATGAATCATCTACTATTACTAATATTATAATGTAAGTCTCGCATATGCGAATATAATTCTGTTGTTCGTGTTCATTGTCTGTATGCGTTGATTAATTTACCAGTATGGTAGACATTTGGCACCGTTGCCGGGGATCGAACCCGGGTCACCCGCGTGACAAGCAGGAATACTCACCGCGTGACCCAAGTTCAATCCCCGGCAACGGCGCCAAATGTCTACCATACTGGTAAATTAATCAACGCATACAGACAATGAACACGAACAGCAGAATTATATTCGCATATGCCAAACATACATTATGCTTCATAAGATGAGTAATAGTGGATGATTGATGATTTACAATGATCCCAGACGGGATATAAATACTACCGCCGAACCTTCTCGAAGGAGTCCGTCGGCCACAACATTACATACGCTACAAACTATTTACCCGTCAGCTACAAAATACAAAACACCGACGACAGCCAATCTCTCAGCTACAGAAACACCACCGGACCCATCCAGTTGGCTGACACCATCCCCTCCAAAAAAACAGTCGTCTCCTGACGACTAATAAAATTAAGAGACAACTTACAGACAACAGAAGAAATACTCGAGAGAAGGGGGCATCCTAGAAGTGTGTTGCTGGCGACGTAACTCATACACCTGCTTTGTCCTAATGCGGAGATCTATCTGAATCTGAGAATTAACTTTGACGGCCTCCTTTAGAAGAAGCGTCGCATCCATAGCCTACATCCTAGCTAGCTGCATCTCGTGCTCAGCCGCATCCTTATCTGGGACCGCCGCCTCTGTACCTTGCCTAGCCATGTCCCTCTCCTGCACCGCTGCTGCCATATTTGCCAGTAGTGCTGCCCGCTCGGTGGCCCATGCTGCCTGCTAGTCGGCCAAGTCGGCGGCTAGCTTCTATCTAGCCGCACTCTCAGCTGTCAATGATCTCTTTCCTGCAACCCTGTCCGCCTCCGCACGTCGACGACCATAGTAAACATCCTTGTATAATCGCACAATCTCATGTGCCAGCTTCATCATAGGGCTCTCACTGGGTCCCAACTCCGGCTCAGTAGCCCAATCTGCCAACATCTCAGCTGTCTCCACCGCCGGCCAGCCGCTGTCTACAAAACAAGTCTGAAATCGTCGAGGACAGATTCCACAGATATATGCTCTGATCAAATGCCACTCCCTCCGCCGAGTCAGGGCCTGAATTGCCACATTGTGTCCCTTCTTCAACGCAAACTTCATAGTCCTGAGGTAATCCCGACACCTATCCTCATCCGACCCGTAATCCTCCTTGGCGAAGTCCTCCAATGACCCTTCTGAATCACTGTTCTCCTCCTCATCAGTGGGAGCCATGCCCACATCTGGTGCCATATTCTCTGCTGTTGGCGCAACCACGGCATGTGGCATTCCCTCCTCCTGAAGCTGAGGCTCTGGTACTGCTGGTGATGTTCCTGAACGCCTAGGAGACTGAATGGACGGATCCCGCTTCGCAGGAGTGAGTCGGAACTGCTGCCTCAGAAACTCACTAGCTCTATCCATCACCTCCGGTTGGTCTGACTGCGCGAGCTCCATGTTCTCCTCCAGTACTGGCCGAGCTAACTCGGCCTCTGCTAAAAAAGATGACGAAACAGTGACAACTGCATTACAATCAATGACCTCCAACCAAACCTACGGCTCAGGCTCTGGCGGTGGCAACTATGCTCTTTGTGAGACTACGACGACAACATCTGCTGGTACAACTGGAATCACCTCCGCTACAGCTGTTGGCAATATCTCGACGACTGTCCGTGGGACATCTGTCGCTATCTATGGGACCATCTCTGTCATTGTCCGTGGGACATCTGCCTCCGCTGGAGGAGTCATAAGGACCGGGACATGGCGTTGACCAAACGCGAGAATGATTGTAAGAAAGGTAGTCAAGTGCGCCGAAGTTGACAGCTGAGGAGGGGTAAAGAATGTGGACCCACTACCTGCTGCCTCACCGTCAACTTCCGCCGATGTCCTCACCTCTTCTTCCACGAACTCCGCCCTGTCACTCATCGAAGTGCCCTCCTGTCCGCTATCTGTCTCTCCGGAAGCAGCCAGTCCGCAAAGTACTTTCTTGTGACCTACTGCTGATCCTCCTGTATCCAAGTGTCGCCAGTAGAATATAGGAGGCTCCCCGTCTGCCAACTTGCCCCTTGGAGGAGCCTCAAAACCATCTAGTGGAATCTGGCTAGCTGCAACCTTCAGAAATAGCCCGATGGCATGGTGCGGCATAAAAAATGTTCGGTGCTGAAGCATCATGAATTCCTCGATCCTGTTGGCAAGCACTGAGGCCCAATCATATACCACTCCTTGCATGATACCATTCATAAACACAATCTGCGGCAATGCCATATCCGAAGCTCAAGTGGCGCCTGTCAACCTACTCTTGATGACGTCCATGATGCACCGCCAATGACCCTCCCGAATAAAGTCCCTGCGAAGCCCTCTGAACTTTTTCCCCTAAACCGCTGCCTACCTCTCGATGGGTGTAAGACCCCGGCACACTAGATCTATCCAATGCTCCTTCCGTTCCCGTGAGAGTTTATGGTTCTTGATTTCCACTTTCCTCCCATCGGGACCAGGGATGCCAAAAACCCTAGTGAAATCCCTAGGTTTAAAGGACACCGTCATCTGCTGCTCCTTGTACAGGAATGTACTTGTTCGGCTCCGGGCGCTATATGTCTTTATCATGGTGCGCAATACTGATTCGAACAACCGGATGGAAAAGATGGGAAGTTGGATGGCCTAATGCACCTGTGCCCGCATCAAAATCTGTTTAATCTAGTCTACCTCTGAGGTTTCCTGCCACCACTTCCGGCATTCGCTCCCACTAAGACTCTCAAACTGGACGGTGAGATAAATGAGTTCCTCCTTTGTCTTCTGTTTCTTGCTACTGGAACCGAAGGGGCCTGCAACTCGAATCCCCGATGCCAAAACTCTTGAATTCTTCTCCATATTTGCTGCCAACTGACTCTTCCACGGTTTCTGCTTGCCCGCTGACTCCATGCAAAATGGTATCTTCTTTCCTATATAGGCCCTCCCTACTCCCGTGGCATGCAATGGAAGCAGTCGGTAAATCCGCGGAAAGAAAAAAAAAAAAAATTTGTCCGCCCAATCCCCCCGTGGGGGAGAAAAGTTAGACGACCGCTGGGTGTGGCTGCCCTGGGTTGCCCTCTTGCAAAAGAAATGCATCAAGCTCCCAGCGAGGAGGTCCAAGACTGAATCCGTTTTCCTCCACTCTTCTACCTTGCGGAGGGAGTGTGTGACGGCATGCTTTACTACTGATGAAATCAAAACGCTTCACCTTGACGATTGTCCAGCTGCCATAATCCCCGCACCTTCTCGATAGGCCTCTTACTATATGTAACACACTCAGTGAAAACGTTAGTTGCTCCAGACGTCCAGTATCGGTGCAAACTCTTCTAAATAGAGAGGACCAACTTGACCAAAAAACTCTTCAATAATGATGATCATGAAATTGCTACCGTCCGATCATTAATAGCTTGTGCTCCTTTATTATAGATGTCTTCTCTGATATGTATAAATAAAATCCTTGCACCAACGGTCGCTATCGCAACCTACCATGCTCTAAGTTGAGCGTCTTCCACACAGGAATATATCAATTATCAATTATCAATTCTTCACTTGCCCTTGGAGAGCCGATTGGCTTGTATATATATGTCTATCAAACTGTGAAATGCTGTATGGTTGTCTCTGATATTTGTATGTGATTCACGCTGCAATTACAGGCTTACACAATGTTCTCAGGTAGAGGTATTTGCCGTCTTTGATATTCTGGAATTGCTTCTCTAATGTATGGGCCATCTCTGATTTATAAATCACGGCTAAACTCTGTATGCAAAGATTGTATGGGCCATCTCCGTGCGGTCTCACTATATGTGATATGCGGAAGCTGCCGCGGATAGGAAAGGCCGAAGGAGGGGATTTACCAGTGGAAAAACTCTTACAAGCGGAATGGCAGAAAAAAACTCTTACTGGCGGAGTAGTTTTCAAGTTTAGAGCCCACGGACAGGCTGTCCGCAAGGCTTTTTATTTACCCGCGGACAAACTGTTTGCGGGGTCTTTGCCTTTCTCGCTTGCGGACAGTCGGTTCCGCGGGGCTTTTATCTTTATCGCCCGCTGGGCTTTTCTGTCCACGGGGCCTTTCTGTCTGCGGGGCCCCTCTTTTTTTTTTTTTTTTTACTCAAATCAAATAATAGAGGTACCTCCAGTTGGCGTCGCCGCCTGAGAGTCCTTTAATGACGACGACGGAGGATTCAACGATGACGACAACCTTCTTGCGCGGTATGTTTTCAATTTCGATCCGTTAACTGACTGAGTCATCTCCTATCCGTCCAAGGTCACCAGTTTGATTGCTCCATTGTCGCCAACCTCCTGGATCTAGTATGGTCCAACCCACCTCACCTTAGAATTTTCCCGGCTTGATTTCATTGCGGCCATCATACTTCAATACTAACTGTCCCAGCTGGAATCTATTACGTTTCAGATACTTATCATGCCAGAGCTTGCGTCTGTTCTGTGCCACTTCCGTCACCCACTGTGCCAACAACCGTTTCTCCTCAGGCTTATTCAAATTATTCAACCGCTCTTGTAAGCTTCCGTCGTCATCCAACTTGTTTTCCAACGCTATTCGGAGACTCGGAATCATGAATTCCGTTGGGACCACTTCTTCCTGTCCAAACATTAAGTGGAATGGTGTGTGCCCTGTCGTCACCTTGTATGCCGTGCGGTAAGCCCACAGGGCAGCGGGTAAGTTTTCCTCCCAATCAGCACCTTCAACCGTGCAGGATTTGTAGATGATGGATACTAGGATTTTATTGGTGGCCTCCGCCTATCCGTTTGCTCTTGGATAGTACGGACTCAACAGTGAATGATAAATCTTAAACTGAATGGTGAGCAATTGAATAACATGATTAACAAAATGACCTTCCCTATCACTTGTTAATTGTAACGGGATTCCATACCTGGTAATGATCTGTTCATAAATAAATTTTGCAGTGCTGACGGCCGAGTTATCTGGTAATGCACGTGCCTCCACCCACTTGGTCAAGTACTCCGTTGCAACAATGATGTACCGGCACCGTCGAGTCTTGCTCACCCTCAGTGGTCCAATGAAATCTAATCCACATCTCTCAAAAAGTTCCTATGCGTGTGCGGGGTGAAGTGGCATAAAATCTCTCTTCAGCGGCTTTCCGGCCCGTTGGCAAGTGTCACATCCGACAACCCATTCCCACGCATCATTTGTACACCGTCGGCCACCAGAGACCTGCCAGCAATATCTTTCGTGCAGTGGTGTCGGGCCCCATGTGTCCTCCCGCAGGACCCTCATGTGCTTTTTTTAACACCTGCGGTATCTCCTCTTCCAACACACACCGCCAAAGAATATGATCCGGCCTCATTTTGTAGAGCAATCCATTGATCAATTGAAACGTACGACTCCTGATTATCAACTTGCGCCTATCATTCGGTGACATCCCCGTGGGAAATTGTCCTGTTGACAGGTACTCGCCAATACTCCTGTACCATTCCGGCAGTACCCCACTCTGAAATAGCTGCGCGTCAGGGAAGTCGTCATTCACACCCTCGGTTGATTCCTCTGTTTTGATCCGCGACAGGTGGTCGCCACTGACATGTTTCTTTCCTGGCCGAACAATGATTTTGAAAGTGAATTCCTGCAATAGGAGTAGCCATCTACTAATCCTCCCTTGGATGACGGGTTTATTAATCATGTACAACAGGGCCTGGCGATCAACATAGAACACAAACGGTGTAGCAAGCAAATAATGACGGAATTTTTGCACAGCATAAACCATTCCCAATGCTTCTCTTTGAGTCGTGTTGTAGTTCTGCTCGACCTTTGATAGCAACCGGCTGGCAAAGTATATTGGATGATCCAGTTTGTGATTACCAGTCTGTGCCAGGGTCACGCCGATCGCATAGTTGGAGGCATCCACATGAACATGAAACTCCTTATTCCAGTCCGGATATGCCAGGATGGGTGTTGTAGCCAGTCGTACCTTTAGCCCTTCAAATGCCTCGTCCTGCTCTTTATCCCATCTAAATGATTCTTCCTTACAAGTTAACTTATCTAACGGTTGGGACACCTTGGCAAAAATTTTAATAAATCTCTGATAATAACCTATATGCTCGAGAAAAGATTTTACCTCCGTCACATTAGTAGATGGCTGCATTTCAAGAATAACTCACCTTGTCAGGATCCGTCTTTAATCCTTCCTTACAGACAATGTGTCCGAGCAGTCTTCCGTGCGGAACCATGAATCTGCACTTCTTGGGATTTAATGCTAGCCGGGCTCTGTGACATCTCTCCATACATTCACCAAGTGCTGCCAGGTGTCTGTCCTCCGTGCTAAATGTTGACCAATCATCCAAGAAGGCTTTGAAGTTTCCCACGGACATCCTGTCGAAGATATGCAGTATAATCCGCTAGAATGTGGCCGGCACGTTACACAACCCAAATGGCATCCGGTTGTACGCGTAGACCCCATCTTCGACGACAAACGTTGTCTTCAACTTATCCTCCTCTGCTATAGAAATCTGATTGTATCTATAGAACCCGTCCATAAAGGAGTAGATTTCATGTCCCACAACTTCCTCCAAATGTTGTCTGTGAATGGAATCGAAAAAGGATCTTTGATTGTTACTGCATTCAAGCATCTGAAATCGATGCATATCCGGATCTGAGTAGTATCCTTCTTTAATGAAATGACTATCTGTGACACCCATTCGCTGGTCTGCACCTTGAAGATAATGCCAGCTTCTAGCATCCGGTTGATTTCCTCCGTAACCCGTGCCGCATAGTTCTTGTTCATCCTGTAGGGTCGCTTTCGTACAAGTACAGCTCCCTCCACCAGCGGGATGCAGTGCACACACAATTCCGGCAGTACTCCCTTGAGGTCCTTGCATGTCCATGCAAACACATCCTTGTAGTCCATAAATATCTTGAATGCCGCAGCCTTGAGTACTGGATCCCAATTATCTCCGACTAGTATGTTCTTCGGCTCTGCCTCATCCCCCAAATTCATCGTTTGCAGCGTAGCTTCATTATACTTGATTGTCTCCCCTTCACTGAATGCATGGGCGGGTGTAACATCCAACGGTGCCTCCTCCTCCTTTACTTCACTAAACTCCCTCGGATATTCGTTCTCAATAGACAGAACATTGCAGCTGTGAAATAATTCATAGTCCTCCATTTGCTAGTGGTAGAGACCGTTGACGGAATCCAAGTCGTCATTCGTTGATCCCCCGTCCAATCGGAGGACGCCTTTCTGATCCGGTTCCATCTGTTGTCTACCTTCATCCTCCTCTCCCTCAGAATCTGATGACAGGGCCTCTTCCCCTACCATTTGGGTATGCAAATCAATGACGAATCGACAGCCTTTACTTTCCAGTGATAAGGTGTTCTTCCAGTCGTGTCGAGCTCTTGCTTCGATAAGCCACCTACGGCCCAAGATGGCGTCATAGCCTTTCCTCTTCAACGGAATCACCACGAAATCCATCAGAAACGGCTGAGTGCCAATGGTTACAGGCTGTGCCATGAGACTACCCAATGGTTTAATGCCATGTTGATCGGCAGTCAGCAGCTGAAATCTCGGAGGCCATAATGTCGGTTGTCCCAGTTTCCTCCAGGTTTCTTCTGGCAATACATTTACGCCGGATCCTCAGTCAACTATGGTGTCTGTGAGAACATGTCCAAGTATCCCCATCTCGACAACTGCAGGGTGCCATCCGAATGTTAGCGCCAACAACATTTGATCTTCTCCTCCAACAGCAATTTCCTTTTCCTTCCATTTACTTGGTTCTCCCGGTGACTTTTCCTTCCCGAGACTTGATTCTCCTGTAATATTTGAAAGAGCAGATCAAAGTTGAGGCATGGTGAGAAGCAAATCATTTACCTTTACTCGCACCTCTGTTCGCAAAATTTGTCGTACTATGTTTTGTTCCGCCGAATTCCTCGCTGAAGTGTCGGCGGTGTCCGGAGGTGTTGCTGTTTGGGATACTTTTCCAACCTCCGCCCGTGCTTCCGCAAATTTCCTCTTTTCTTCGGCGGGGTCCAGGTATTCTTTTGCTTGTTGCCGCGTAATTGCCAATACATCTTCATCATCCGTCCCAACAATGATCAAGTTCACTCCAGATTTTGGACATTTTGAGTCATCGTGATCGCCGGGTCCACACCATCGGCACAATAGTTGAGGTGTATTTGCTGTTGGACACTCCTGCGCAAAATGCCCCCACAAGTTACATGCGCGGCACCGAATAATCGGCCGTCCGTTTGCATCATACTGGATCTGGCTTCTGCTTGTATTGGTATTGTTATTGTTGTTGTTATTATTCTGTCCACGCCGATTATTCCTGTATCCTCCGGATGTAGCGCCGGCGGTATTCGTGTTTCTGCTACTACTTGACGGGGAAGCCTCCTGTGTGAGAAGCACCTACGGAGATCCTCTTGTCTTCATGTTAAAGGGGCAGTCTTCTGTCGAATGGCCCATGATCTGACAAATGTCACAAAATTGGTTCTTTGGACACGATCCTTTAGTATGGCCGTCGGTCTTACACTCCGTGCACCACAGTTCACTGCCTTATGGCTCCTTTTGCATGTTTTTAAACTCCTCCATCATGCGAACCATATCCTTCTGTAGGGCACGAACCTTCTTGCTGTTGCCTTCGTCATCGCTGCTATCATCTCCGGCAGGCTCGTCGTCATCAGAATCAGATGAGCTAGTTTTCTTCTTCTTTGTCTTCTGTTCACTTTCAAGATCCAGTGCTCTGTTATACACGTCCACATGACGATAGCGGCACAATTTTCATTTTCCTCCGCAACTTCGAGCGTAGGCCGTCCACGAACCATCTTTTCTGCAATCCGTCCACCGGCTTGCTTTTCATTTTGTTTATTAAGTCTTTTAATCTCCTGGCGTAGATGCAAACAGTTTCGTGCTTCCCCTGTTTGGTATTGAAAATCTCTGCTACGATTTCATTATCATCCCGCAAGAGTTTAAATTCCGCCAGGAACTCCTTTTTAATGTTATCGCAGGTATTCAACTTTTGTGGACCCGTATTCAAAAACCAATCAATCGCCACACCCCGTAGGGTTGCTGAAAATTGCCTGACCCATTCGTTGGCCTCTGTGATTCCATTTGCCCGCCAGATTGTCTCACATGTCTTACAATGTCGGATGGGGTCGGCTGTACCATCGCCCTCAAACTTCGACAACTTTTCTTTGGGTCCCACCATCACAACACTGGAGGTCTGCACTGTTACACCAGAGGTCTACACTCCCGCACCGGTGGTCTACACTCCCACATCAGAGGTCTGCACACCCACACCAACGGTTTTCACTCCCACACCAGCGGACTGCTCTCCCATACCGGAAGTGTCGACAGCTGCGAACTTTGGTGAAGAAGGATCTTCTGAAGTTGTTTCCCGCGGAAGTCTATCCCGGACGAAGAGGTCACTCCACGCTCGTGCTCCCTCAGCACTGCGAGCCGTGCGAGTTGATGCTCTTCTGTCTGAATTTTCTTCCCTTGGCGAACACAAATTCAAGAACTCCTCCCGTGCTTCTTCCACCAATTCCACCCGCTGCCGCGTCTCCTCCAACAATTCCTCCGCACTCCTGTTTCCGTCGGCAAGCTTCTGGAATCTCCTTCGACAGTCTGCCTGCTGTGCCAAAATTAAATGTTCTTGTGCAATACGGATTTCATCTTTTCCCTTCACCTTATTTCGATCCTTGTTAAGCTGATTTGGCATTAATCTTCATTCCTCCCACCTTCCAGATTCATAAGGCAACGGCGCCAAATGTTTACCGTACTGGTAAGGAAATCAACACATACAAACAATGGAACAGAATAGCAGAATTATATTCGCATATGCCAGACTTACATTATAATATCAGTAATAGTAGATGATTCATGATTTACAATGATCCCAGACGGGCTATAAATACTATCCGCCGAACCTTCCCGAAGGAGTCCGTTGGCCACAACCATTATGTCCACTACAAACTATTTACCCTTCGGCTACAAAATACAAAACACCGACGACAGCCAATCTGTCGGCTACAAAAACACTGTCGGACCCATCCAATCGGCTGACAAAGGGAAGTATACATTAGATATCTTGAAGAGATTTCGAATATGGAACTACAAGTCTATGTCTTCTCCAATGGAGACTAATTTACATAAATTTAAAGAAGCGGGAGCAAAATCACCTTCCATAGATTCTACTCTTTACAGACAGATGATTGGGTCCCTTATGTACTTTGTAAATACAAGACTTGATATATGCTATGTTGTTAACGTCTTAAGTTAGTTTATGTGTGAGTTAAAAGAGATTCACCTAGTTGCAGTAAAACACATTATGAGATACTTTCAAGGCACTCTTAACCTTGGGCTCAAATATGAAAAAGTTGACTTGGATTTACATGGATTCACTGACTCAAATTGGGGTAGAAGTCCTAGGGTGTTTCTGTAGCCGACGGAATGATTGTCGTCGGTATTTTGTATTTTGTAGCCGACAGGTAAATAGTTTGTAGCAGACATAATGGTTGTGGCCGACAGACTCCTTCGAGAAGGTTCGGCGGATAGTATTTATATCCCATCTGGGATCATTGTAAATCATGAATCATCTACTATTACTAATATTATAATGTAAGTCTGGCATATGCGAATATAATTCTGCTATTCTGTTCCATTGTTTGTATGTGTTGATTTCCTTACCAGTACGGTAAACACCCTTCATTAAGTATAATGTTGCCTTACTTCCAGTCCTAGGAAGTAATGGAGTCCCAAATATTTCATCTTGAATTCTCTAATTAGATCTTTCTTGCATTGATCTATGAGATGATTATCACCTGTTATTAGTAAATCATCAACATACAGTATCAAAATTACCATATCATCTTTATCCCTTTTATAATACAAATTTGGATCAGCTTCGTTCTTGGAGAATCCTAAGCTAGTGAGATACTTATCAATTCTTTCGTCCCAAGCCCTTGGAGCTTGTTTAAGCCCATAGAGAGCTTTCTTGAGCCTACAAACAAAAACTTTAGGATCATGAGTTTCAAATCCTTCAAGTTGCTCTAAATATACCTCTTCTGTAATCTTTCCATTCAGGAATGTTTTTACATCCATTTGATGTACTTTCAATCCCTTCCAAGCTCTATGTTTAATAGCATCTGAAACATTGATTGGTTCTGATTTAGACAAATCATTCATGTTTGTTGTATAACTAGAAAATCTTCTGGGTCTTTTGCTTTCTCTGACTGTTCCGAATGGTGCAGCGAAGTCTTGTGATTCCTCTACTATCTTAACAGCCCAAAGTGGTCTTTTCTTAGAATTTTGAGTTTCTTCAAGATTAAGATTTTGAATTTCATCTTCAATTTCTTCAATGTTCTCCCTCTAAGACTCAGATTCAGTATTTCTTTCAGAACTAGGTAAAGAGAGGGTCCTTCAGAACTTAGGGCTCTTTTGAATGCTAAATCTTCTTCAAAAATCACATCCCTACTAAGTTCAATATTTTTCTGACCAAGTATGAAAATCCTATATGCTTTAGATGTTTCACTATACCCTACAAAAATACCTTTCCTCTCGGAGGGTTCTAACTTAGTTCTCTTTTCTATTGGAACATGTATATATATTGGGCACTCAAAAATCCTAAGATGACTTATTTTGGGTTTAATCTTAGTAAAGAGTTCTTCAGGAGTTTTATCTCTAAGGTAGGAGTGAGGACTCCTCTTTTGAATATAGACAGCAATACAAGAGGCTTCTTCCCAAAGATATATTCTAGATTTTGATCAAATATCATAGCTCTTGCAACTTCTATGATTGGTTTATTCTTCCTTTCTACTACCCCGTTTTGTTGCGAGTTATAAGGAATGGTATACTCCCTCTTAATTCATGTTTCTTTACAAAACCTGTTAAGCAAATCTGAGGTGTATCCCCCCCCATTATCAGTCCTAAGAATTTTAATTTTATGTCCTAATAAGTTTTCACTTAAGCTTTTAAATTCTTTAAATCTCTTCAGGATTTCTTCTGATTCTTTGCATTTTAAGAAGTAAATCCAAGTTTTCCTAGAGAAGTCATCTATAAAAGGTAAGTATGAAAATCCTCTGAGAGAAGAAACAGACATAGGTCCGCATAAATTTGAGTGGATTAATTCCAAAACATTGTTAGTTTTTCTAGTGCTATCATAAAATAGACTGTGGTGTTCTTACCCAGAGCGCATCCTTTGCATATGCTTGAGTGATCCTTATTTAGTTTAGGTAAACCAATAACCATCTTCTCCATAGTTGATAAAGTTTTGAAATTTAGATGTCCTAACCTTTTGTGTCATATTTCATTTATATCCGCAACTTCATAAAGTAAGGCTTGAATGGGTCGATTAGGTTCTGAATTTAATTCATACGGAAACCCTTTTCTTTGACCAATCAATTTTGCTTTCTTAATTGAGTTCTTAGCCCAGGTTATGACTTTACCATCCATGAATGCAACATTATATCCATCATCTTCAAGTGTTGTAACTGAGATTAGATTCATTTTTATTCCTAGTACATAGAGTACTCCTTTGAGAAGTAGAGAACTACCTGACTTTAGTTTCAAGGTACCGATGGTGACTTCACCATTAACCTTTACTGATATAGAGTCTAGTGCTTCTTTGTATCTAGTAATATGTAGAGATGATCCATTATCAATCACCCATGCTTTACTTGAGACTTCATTTGATAGTGTCAAATACAATAGATGATTCTCAAGATCATAGATATCTTCTTCTCTAGTAATGTTTGTACAGTTCATTTGCTATTTAGAATTCTCAGGGTAATTAGATCTGTAGTGTCCAAACTTTTTGCATCTAAAGCATTTTATTTTTGATAGATCTTTCTTAGGTTTGTCATTCTTTTGATTACCCCTTTTCTTCTTGAAATGCTTCATCTTTCCTTTATAGGAATTTGTATTAAGAACATCAAGTTCTTCATCATTTGTTTTCAATTTTCCCCCTTTCTTAAGTTCTTTGGATTCTTCCTGAAGACAATCTCCCTTGAGTCTATTGAAGTTAGGAAGATTATCTTTGGCACTTACTCCTTGTGCGAATGTTTCCCATTAGTCCGGTACCCATCTATAGCCATCAATGTTAGTTTTGTATCATTAATGATGGTTCCTATACTTGCAAGTTCATCTCTTAGGCTAGCAACCCTTAGGAAGTAAGAATTCATCGAATCTCCTTTTGTTATTTGTATGTGATTTAGTTGCCTTTTTAGTGCGAGAACTCTAGTTGCATTGTTAACTTCATATGCATTTAGTAATGCATTCATCATATTAAATGATGTTTGATGTTTCGTTAACATGGGTACTATATCATTTTTCACTCCATCTAATATGATTTGAATGGCTTTCCTATTTCCTTTACTCCAAATAGATTTATGAGGTTCAACAGTAGGTTGTCTAGATGCTGAATCAACAAATTGTTTTACATCATTTTCTTCAAGAATCATCATGATTCCAAATTTTTACGCATCAAAGTGTTCTTTCCCATCAAACCTGTCCTCGAGTTTAATTGTGTATGCCATTGAAGATAGGAAAATGATGCTAGATATATATCAAGTCTAATTATTTAATTTGCAAAGCCTAGGTTCGACTACCAGAGCTCTAATACCATGTAAAGTTTCTGCAAATTCTGAAGTGAATCAAACTTTTATTGTACCTTTTATTAATTTGCCGTAGATGATCTTCAATAAACAATCTTGTTTGAATGAGATATTATAATTCTGGAAATGCTTCTTCTTCCTGCAATTCATCTTAGGACAATATTGATTTAAGGAGTAGACTTCAATGTGTTGTGTGTCTTTAAACCTCAATCACACCCACTTCTTATACCATGACCAAAGGGCATGTCCCCTAAAGGGACATGACACTCTCTAGGTCGGCCCACATTACCTTCTAGAAATCAGCACTCAAGGAGGATGATTAATGATTAACTAACATAACAATTTAATTATAGTTTAGTGCATAACAAAAATCATTTCTAAGGATCACTGCCTTAGCCAAGTGTAATATATTTAAGTGCCCTAGGATGGTATTCAAGGAGAGAAGAATAATGTGCAGTCTGCACACTCAAACCAGTATGAATATCATTGTTAGAAGTTTAACAGTAAATAGTGTGGGTATTAGGTTATATTGTTGATCATCAAACAATCTTCATCGTATAGCATGATTACCATCATCAATCTGAGAGTGATATCAAAATTATTGTGTAGCAATATTTTCCTTATCAAGGAAAGGAAACATTGTTGCAATCTCTAATACATGGAATAAGGATATCAATAATATCTACATTCACAAATCATATTCAGTACTCTTTACTGTGGAAGAATAAAAGAAGCATGAACAAACTATAATTAGAAAGAAGTCCTTTAAAAATAAAAATTAAGAAGAATTAGCCCACATTACAAATGACAAGGAAGACACATAAATATTTAGAATCATGGGAAGCATCAAATGTGCATAGTGAGACAAATGAGGTAGCATTGGGAAGTAATAGCAGTATGGGGGATTTATGTAGAGTAAGGTTATGCATGATACCAGTACGGGCCCTTGAATCTGTAGACTACAATGGAATCATCATACAAGTACAAACCGAGACAATTCCTCTACAAACTTATATGCAATTCTAAATCTACGGTAATGGGAGGTTGCAGACATAAGCAATCTATTCTTTGTATGGATTGGGCCATATAGGAAATTATAGAATCCCAATTCGTGATCAGTCATCAATGTACTTAAGGTTAAAAATATGATCATCGCGGAATGCATGCAAGGTTAGACATATGGGCCTCCTTAGCCAATGGAAACGATGTGAAGAGTTCAAAGCATTTTAAGGGTTTATATTGACTAGTCTATAGATTATAGCTCAGTACGAAAACCTTAAAGAAAACATACTTTAAATTGAAGAGTACAAAGTTTGTAGAGACTTTCAAGGAGAAACAAGTCCTAAGAAGGAATAACAACCAACATCAAAACTCATACAACATTCATATCTCAGATTGTTTTCAAAGACATGAAGAACGTTGGTGAATATGGAGGGAAGACACGTCAACATCAACCTGAACATAAGGTGAAGAGCAACACAATAGAGCCATCATTATAATTGCCAATATCCATTTATCATTATCTCTTTGGAGGAAAAAAAAAACATTTGTGGTCAGCAAGACTGTTTGGACAGAAAGGCTATATCAAACATAAGTAGAACACCCACATCGCAATCAACTTTTACAATATCTGATATATTAAAACAAAGATATCAATGCCATAACAATAAACTGTGACAAATAAAGAGTTGTGTACAAATTATATATGAAGAGAAGTCTCTTGTAATATAAAATCAAGCCCAAATTCTTATGGGACCGAACAGGGGACATTACAGAAATTTTTTAAATGGCTTAAGGATAATGAAGCAAATTGGAGATTTAATAAGCAGTATGGTTTTCATACTAAATGTGCCATTGAAGTGGCAAGCAATAAAGATAAATCTATGAACTAATAACCCAAGTGAGGGGTGATAATGATGCAGGAGCATCTTGGGTTTGCTTCGTGACTACTTTGGAGTTCATGGGAGGAGGCTCGGTAGTTGCTTTGGAGGGTGCTTGGACTGGTACTCGATCGAAGAAGTATCGGTGCTCGGCATGCTTTGGGAACCTAGCATGGTCTATGGGACTTGGCATGGTTTGGGAACTCGGCATGGTCTTTGGTTGCTCGGCATGGTCTATGGAGCTCGGCCTTGCTTAGGAATTTGGTGGGTGTTGCAGGCCGTGTAACTAATTTTCCACAATGGGTTAAAGGATGAAAATTTTAGGGATTGAAGAGGGCTTAGAGTACTAACTACAATTCAAAGCACGAGTTCTAATTCAATCGAAGCTAGGAGATATCGCAATTTTACTCGGATATCAATTTTGGGCATTTAATTGTTGTTACAGGCCGACTTGTGGTATTTAATTTATACATTTGTATTTAATTTGTGTTTTGGGCCGACTTGTGGCTTAGATTGGTATAAGTAGGGGTTGTGGGCAAGTCTTTTGTCATGATTCATTCATTCGGAAGAGGAGTGAGTGTGGGGAGAAGCCGGAGAGCGAGTTTTTCCTGAGTCTGTGGACAAAGCGCCAAATGTGAGGCAATTTACAGCAAGATTGTGATTATTCATCCATCATGGAGAAGAGGAGGTGGTAGAGGAGCGAATTTTGAGAAGAGCTAGTAGCTGCGGCTTGGAAAACAAGGAGATTGCTTGGTGGCCTTGCGAGCACAAGTTGAGATCTTCCTTGGGGGTTTCCACTAGAGTGTGGATCTGGACTAGCTAGGGTTTGATTTGGATCTTGAGGGATCTTACAGAACTATTACTTGCTTTGTATTTGGCCGTAACCAGGAAGGCCTTACAACCTAGCACATTGCATGTAGTCAATTAAATTTTATGAATATTATTGTAAATTTGGTATCAGATATTGCTTTATTGCTTCAAAACTGTTGTCTTTCCGCTATGTGGTTATATAGTTGGGGGCTAGGACATCTCCTTTGGGGATTCTCCTGCCTTGCACTGCATCAAATAAATAAATATATCATTAAGAAACATACAAACACAAACAATAAAACACTCGACAGAGCAAAGAACTAGGAATATTTTAGAATATTTGTAGAGAACATCCACAACAAAATGGATACACAAGTATCAATTATTAGTTGACCATCATATATGGTGTTATAAATTCCATCAGATTTCCCACACAAGGAGATGATAATATGAGGAATAATAGTGATGATGAATCATTTATGGGAATAGAACTTCAATACATTCCTCAAGATACGCATTGCAGAGAACAAAATTATCGCTCATGAGAACTAAGTATCTCTAAATAAATACTATCACCCAACAATGTTGTTGGAATGAGTGAGAATTTTACATTGTGGGGAGAAATAATAACCAATGTTTTATTCCCATTATTTGACACATGGACCTTCATTGGAGCAACTTGTATCAAGAACAGTAATGCAGAGAGAAGTATCTATTATCTTTGAGTATTATATTTACTTACTTATTGTAGCCTCTCTCTTATTTGTAATTATATGTGCATACTATAAGAGTTATTTGCCTTGATCTTTTCCTTTGTATCTGAAGTTGATCTTGCAAGAAAAGAAGAATGACACATTAGGCAGCTTAAAAGAAGTTGTGATTAGGCTGGATAAAGTGAGGCTCTTGAAGCAAATATCTTTGATGATTAAAATTATCCTTCTACATTAAGAGGGAGTATGACACTTCTTCAAAGGCAACGCAGGAGCTTAGAAGATTAATACTCAAAGGGAGTCTAGAAATACATGTGTGTGATTGCATGATTTTGATGGGCCTACTCTTGAGTGCATCATGAGGAAATATTGACTTATCACCAAAAAGTTGGAAGATTGATATCAGATTTGGAGGGAGTTTGACAGGCATCCTTGGGTAAAGAGAGCTTTTGAGGAAGTAACTACAGGACCTGACTTCACAGGATCGATGTTCAGAGGGAAAATTTTGAGGTACAATCCTTTGTAAAATATATTCTCTCTATGAGGAGATGTTCTAAGTAAAATTTATTCTAATGTATTCTTCTCTATGAGATAGAACTGAGGTGAAAGCCTTTGTACCACCCTCTAACTTGGTTCATGGTGATTACTATTTCACATATGATATGTAATGAAAGGTGACGATCTTTCATTGACATATATAAACAAAAGGTAACCATTGTAAGGTGACGATCTTATAAATGGTAGACCTGTTATCATGACAGACTTAATTAAGTTGCTGTCCTAGAGTGTTGGAAGTCATGATAATGAACGTATCAACCAGAAGGTAACTATTGTAAGGTGACGACCTTATCAATAGTTGACCTATCTCCTAACACCAAAATGTGTTGGAGCAAGTGTTATCATGGTTCTTTGGGCCGGATTTTGCCAGACACCCTGATAACCAACTCATCATGGTTCTTCAGACAGGATTTTGCCAGACGCCATGAAAGTCAATTTGTTATGGTTCTCTAGGCCGGATCTTGCCGGACACGATGACTTAAATCTATCATAGACCACACTTAAGGTAGTGTTCAAATCTTGTATCATAATTGATGTGATAAATCTTGTATTATAATTGATGTGATTATCTTCTTGCTAAAGAGGGAGTGTTGAGAAATTTAGCCTAATAGTGAATTGAAGCAAATTCCATATGTGTGTGTGTGTGTGTGTGTTGATGGATTTATGTTGATATCCTTATATATGTCATTCCAGGAATATCATACGGAGACAATATCTTTTTGTATACTTGAGAGCACAAGGTGTTTTACAAATCCTCCCTAGCTAAGAGGGAGTGTTAAAGTTGTAGCTTCAATCGGATAAATTCGATTTGAGATACATTGTTGTTATTGGTAAATCATCATTTTCTATATATACGTATTCATGTAACAATAATATATATTATAGTATGTTACCATATATTATATATAATACATGTATATATTATACATATACATGTATATATTATACATATATATATATATATGTGTGTGTGTGTGTGTGTGTGTGTGTGTGTGTGTGTGTGTGTGTTATACAAATTATTATTATTAATTATATAAATTAAATGATGATCAAACCTTGGAGACATGTCTCTTCATGAGACAATGAAGATACTTGTCTCCTCTCATACTTATATGAGATTCAAATCTGCATTTAAGACATCAATTACAATGGCCATATTATTACATTTGCAGAAAAAATCCATGTTACTCAACATATTCTAGTCCCTTGGACCCTTTTGTTGGTCTCTCGTTGCACATAAATAACATTATCTTATCTTGTCTTGTCTTATCTTATCTCTGTACAACAACGTGGGTCAACTATGTGACATTGCCATTACAGATTTACAAGTGTTCTTTTTATTTACCACTCCCAAGAGGCTTAAAGGTCATTAGTTGGTCCTTCGTTGGGTTGCATCACATTCATCTCCCTCCCGACAGTTGCTTTCAAAAAGTTCCAAAGGATTTTGTTGTCAATGTTGTTCGCACTCGACTTATTCCCTTCAATTTCTCAGTGCGAGGGATGCTTGCACCAATAGATGAGATGGTGCAAAAACCTATCCACCGTAGGACTGACATTCAGTGCATCCCACATAGAGTCCTCTGTAACTTCCTCTTGTGCGGCCTCCCTTTGTATGAATGTCTCAGTGGTGGTCCACAAGAAAAATCGGAAGTCCGTTGTCAGAGCGTGCTCTCCTTCAAAAAGTTCCATAATTTCTTCTTCATTGGTTGTGTTGTCATTAACAGGTAGTCCCATCTATTCCATTACCGTGCTTCCCAAATTCAATTCGAGAATGGTGCCAAATGTTTACCTTCCTGGGGTAATAGGAACTTAATGCCTAGATATATAAGCAAGATATTCGACACGGGAAATTTAGATAACTCAATACTAATTCATATATTCATTTACCACCGAGCACAATGTTAAATCTGCAACATACAACATGTCTTTGCTTATGAAGAAGGTTCATACATATAGTGTCTGAGGGGGTGCGATGCAAAGCACGGCACCTATGTAACTCCCTTGGTTATGCCAAACTACTTAACTACCCAAGTTTCCCGACATGTATAAGCTAAAGTTATATTTGGAAGTATATTGTGTTTGAGTACCTCAAGGGTACCTAAGACATTGAAGTTATTATTTAACGTTGTCATTATAATTGTTGTTCTAAAAAGTTGATTTAGTTAAAATATTTTGTTACTATAAATATATAATTTCTTAAAATATCAATATATTGTTTTTTTCTCAAAGTAATCAAATATATGACTAAAGTACTAAACTGCTTAAGAATGTTATTAAAATCTTAGATTAAATTGATAGGCATTCAATGTACTTTTCTACAACCATACAAATCACTAAAAAAAATCTTCGGCATACCTATTGCACCTTAAGTTGTGATTGCTAGTTTTAAATGCTCTAAGTGCAATAATTTTGGGCATACAACACGCTTTTGCAAAAGTGGTTAGTGGAACCATCTAAACAAAACAAGGATAATACTATGGTCAAGCAATAGGAATAAAATTGCAAAAGTATGGAAAAAGAAACAAGAGCAAGAAAAGAAAGGGAGAAGCCCATGCTGGAGCAAACAGCCTTTCATGCCCAAAGTGGGAAAAATAAATGGTATATTTATTTACAATGGTGGCTCAAGCCACATGAGTAGAGACAAGCAAATTCCTAGCCTTAAAAATGGTAAATGAAAGGAATGTTAAATTTGGGGGTCCTGCTACAATGAGGATAACAAGAAAAGGTACTCTTAGCCTTGACAACGGAAAAACAAATACTGAAAAAATACTTTATATGTTGAATGGTTGAAGCATACTCTTCAGTGTTAGTCAAATGTGTAATCAAGGATACACCCCTACATTCCATACTCAAGGATAAGAAGAGTAGTTGCAGAGGCAAATAGAACAGCAGATAATCTGTACATCCTCAGGGAGATCAAGGGAGACGGATGCTTTATTGAACAAGCAGATGAAAGCCGGTTATGGCATAGACAAAAGGGCCATATGAACTTCTTGTTGGACATTATGTTGTCATTGATGTCAGAAGTCAGTGAAAATTAAATGTAATCGTACATGATTTCATGTCTCCTATAGCTGCAACAATTTTAACTGCCTTTTTGAGATGACAAATCTGAGCACTTGAGCTCTGGAAGGACAGTGACAAGCTATATAGCTCTCTTAATGTTAGCATTATGCTCCATATGGTAGTTCCTAATTGTATACCACATGTGTTGTTGTGTAGAAGTATCTGCGATATATTTTTGAGGTTTGTTGCTGTGAAACAGTATGTGCACTCAATTGCACTCTTGTGGTGTTTGGCTCCACATTTTGACAAAATTGAGAGTTATGGCTTGCCATTTGGAAGTAATGTAAAGCTACAATTCAAGAATCATATTCCAGAGTTTCAGTGGCCGAGCTTCAGAAGACAGAAAGTTAGAAGTGACAGCGTTTGTTGATCCAATTGACTGACTCTGTTGAGGTTTTGGAATGATGAAGCGGAGAATGATGTGTGCCAGTTGGAAGAATCGTGTGAAGGTTATCTAGGACCACTAGCGTCTATGTAGGGTGACACAGTGTGCGTTGCCTCTCTTTTGGACTTGACCTATTATACATCTGGTTTAAGGTTTATTCTTGTGGGCAACTTTTGAATACTGTAATTATATTCTAGGCCAACTTGTGGAAGTAACTATCATGGAATGCACATATAGCATTGAACTAGATTTATTCCTTTTGTGATTGTTGTGAAACTTGTGAGAGTATGTGAGTGATGATGCTGAATGAGTAGCATGCACAATGTCTACTCAATCATTGTGTGCAAACTCATTTGATGATCCTATGCATTGCGTGAGGATGCTTTGAAGTTGATCATATCAAGAAGCTGAGCATTCAGCCTTAGAGGTCCATATTACAAATCTCTTATATTATGTTTGACATTGGTGTCTCGCATGCTGAGTTGGTCCTCCGGTCTTGGATTATAAGATTGGTGTCTCCTGTAGGATGGCACCTGCAAATTAACACAGAGTGCTGTCTCTAATAGTTTGGTGCCTACTTCATTTTGTAAATTTCTCATTATATTCCTATTTGGTTGGATTGGGCAGTAGATCCAAGCAACTAGTCACTGTGGTTTTTCCCTTCCGAGTTTCTATGTAACTTTGGTGTTCATTTGAGTCGATGTGTGCTTATGTTCATTATTTGATAAGTTGCTTGATATTGAAGGAAAGACAAATAAATGCTACTATGTATGATTTGATTTTGAAGCTAGTTATGGTGCTTGGAGCTATTAATGATAATTAAAGTTCAACCAATTTTTAAAATGGCCTTACAGATTCACACTCCTCCACCTCAGTACATCTGTGTGCTTAACACTTTTGACAACCAGACATGGTACAAGTCAATATTTAGCAGCCTAGTATATGTGACATCATCAAGGTTCAACATTGTGCAAGCACCAAATGTGAAGCAGATTTGACGGTTAGTATGTGATGATTGCCAAATTCCACTAATTGTTTTCAAAAAATGATCTTCAAAGGCCAAGCATACCTTAAGATTGGCACTAAATTAGTTTATTTACTTATAATGGGCCAACCAATTTTGGTGCCACATTGGAAGTTAATTAGATTTAAAAGTAAATACATTTATATTATCTTAAGGGATTAAATCCTCATTGTGATTGCCCTCTTTGGGAATTAATATTAAATATTCATATTTTAAGTTTGATCAACATCTTTAGTAGTCACCAGTCTTCAGTGAAGAGGTATAAGAGGTAAGCAATTATCAAAATATCTTGCAGATTTAGAGCAGAAATATATTTTCAAATAGCAGATTTATGGACAACCTTTCAAGGAGATTTGTCGTAGACTGTTGGAGGTGATTTAAAGCAGATTTGGAACAGGTCTAAGAGAAGAATTATAGCTAATTTAAGGAAGATTTATATCACACCTTTTGAGGTGATTTAAGGCAAATTTAGAGCAGACCTTTTTGAGGTGATTTGAGGTGATTTGTAGCAGACCTTTCAAGGTGATTTATACCAGATTTAAGGCAGGTTTTTTAATTATTCTCAAAAAGGCTAATATTTTGTTTTAGGGGGTCTCATGATGGGTTGGTGCCCAATACTAGGGATTGGTGTCTCCAGCAAGTTGGTGCCTACAAAGGCAAGTGGGCATTGGTCTCTCTAATAGGTCAGTGCCTACAAAGCTTGTAAGAGAACTTTATATGAGCAATAGTTAGCCGTGGCTTGTTACTGAAAGCATTCCATGCAAATCTTGTGCTCTTCGTGTTCTTAATTGTTGATGTTGCATGATTGATGTTCTTGTGATTTTAATTTGAAATTGTAAAAGATTACCTTAAAACTATTCCACCCCCACTACTATAAGAATGTGCTCGTCACCAATAAGTACCTAAACTAAAAAAAATGACCTGTGGAAACTAATTGTAGAAAAGTATCTATTAGTTGACAAGCTACATGAGAGAAGTGATCATCATGACAAATGAATGTTAGTAGACCATCTAATGCATGTTATAAATTCAAGCAGGTTCTGCATCCTTTCACTTCTCCTATATAGTGTAAAAGTTATCAACCAATAATCGAACTCCATACCAACATTAACATTTGCATATAACAATGCAAAGAAAAGTAAGACCTATTGATGATTGTTGTATTTATAGTTTATTACCACAGTGTTTTTATGTATCTAGCTAAGATAAGCTCACTTAGGTAGTTGTCAATCATTTCCCATATCTCATGCACAAGAACATATATCTAATCTTAGTTGAGTTACATTCCTTCTATCATGCTAGTTCATCAATTTATCTCTGTCTATCATGCATATCTAGCTTTAGTTAGTTTTCAACATTTATGTATTGCCTTGCTCTATAATAGTAGGCCCAATAACCCATAGATTGACTATTAATTTGTGAAAATTGGAGATTTTTATCTACATCCATAAAATAATCCATGAATCATATGGATCACGTTGTAAAAAATAATTATTTTACATTGCACAAGTTGGTGCCTACACACCTGCAAGAAGTCAATTGAATAAAATCCCTATCATCGCTAGCAAACCACAGTACCTTCAATGATAGTGCACACATTAAAGAGGTTTAAACCCTCAATGATGGTAACTAGTCCTTGCTGTTAATTTTTATTGAGCATTTTATGCAATGTAATAACACTGCTCTCAAGCATATGGAGAGATATCATCTCAATATGATATTCCTAGAATGACATATTTAAGGATATCAATATATATCCAACAACTTAGATGTTATCTTTCAATATAATTCGAAGTATGATTCAACAAGAATATGTTATATCTTAGAAAGATATGTGTTATCTAATCTTCGGCATTCCACAACAACAACTGAATGTAGTCTATCAAATAACAACCTTGATCTCAGGGACAACAAAGCAGTCTCAATTATGACAAGCATCACGATCTCCAGCACATTCCAGATCAAAACTCAAGAGCAACAAATATAGTATCACTAATGTCATGAATCAATGCTTGATACATAAGAGGAACTATCATGGCATATATATTAATATATATAGCCTGATCAGGGCACAATCATAAAGTATCGAATAGCATGAGATATCAGTATGTGAAGTAAATCAAACATATACATATATGTATGTATATATATTTACATATGCATGTCTATACATATACATACATATATGTATGTTACATATACTAATATCAAATCCAATTGAAGCTATTACTTTAACACTCCCTCTTAGCGAGGGAGGATATGATCAATTTCTTAATCTCAATTATCTCATATTCGAGTTTGCATAAAAAATGCTTATACACAATTATATCCCTTTAAGAATATAGACTATTTGATTTCCAACACATTCTAAGACACAAACATAGTTCATCAAATAGTCAATGTTGATCTCATGATTTTTGGCTCAATCCAGGACTATCATGATTTACTTATTGTAATGACTTCTAGGACAGCAAGTTAATGTAGTCTATCATGACAATGGATCATGAATATAGCACAACAACCACAATATCATGATTTCTAGCTCATTCCAGGACAGCAATTTATTCTAGTCGATCATGATAGATTTTATTAAAATGATTACCGACACATTCTAAGACAGCAACTTAATAAAGTCTATCATGATAACATGGTCAAGCTATTGCTAAGATCGTCACCTTACAATAGCAGCCTCGCACATTTACCAAATGAAAGATTGTCATCTTTCATGACATAAATCATGATAGCATCATGTAGTAACTCACATTATATCCACCATGAACCAAGTAATAGGGTGGATCCACCATAGCTGCTCCTAGAAGGTGTAACAAGGGTTTTCACCTCAAACTTCTCCCTCAAGAAATTTCACTTCAAACTTTCCTTTTGTAGAGAACTCATTAAAAAAGAATTGAACCTCGTAATTCTCCCTCTAAACAAAAGATCCTAGGAAGTCAGATCCTCTAGCTAATCCCTTAGAGGCTCTCTTTGTCCAAGGATGCTTGTGATAAACTGTCGGACTCCCTCTGAATCTGATATCAATCTTTCATCTTTCTGGTGACAAGTCGTTACGTCCTCATCATGTACACAGGGGTAGGCCCATCAAAATCATGCAATCACACACATGTATTTTTACACTCCCTCTAAATATCAATCTTCCTACGTTGCCTTTGAAGAAGTGTCAGACTCCCTCTTAATGCAAAAGAATACTCATAGTCTCAACCATCAAAGATATTTGCTTCACGAACCTTACTTTATCCTACCTGATCATTAAATGAATAATGAATTCTAGATCATAGCTCTTTAGAGTTATTATCATAAGATTGAGTCTGTACAATATGCCTAATGTACCATTCTTCTTTTCCTGTAAGATCATCTTCAAATACAAGGAAAAAAATTAAGGGAAATAGCTCACATAGTACATATGGAAATACAAATAAGAGAGAAACTATAATGAATACATAAATGTAATACTTAAGATAATAACAATTATCTGCATATCAATATCCTTGATACAAGTTGCTCCAATGAAGGTCCGTATGTATCAAATCAGAAAATACTTCGATGTACGCATTTGTTAATCAATGGGAATGAACATTGGATATTATTTCCCCCCACAATGTAAAATTCCCACTCTATCTTTGAACAATTTTGCATCATTTATAACATCTTATTCTGATCCATTTCTTCTTTCAAAGGTCTTTTAAGCATGCAAAGGTGAAGATGATCACGACATTTTGTTAAACAATTTGCATACATCTACTATCACGACCTTGATAAAACTTATTCAGATAAGTAAGAGATATTTTCCACAAGTCAAATTGTGATAATGCTATCAGAATTCAACTGTGATTCTTTGGATGACAACCATCATCGACTAATTCACCTTCACACATGCTTTTCCATTGGAGTTGAGAATAGTGACCGATTTTTTTTCTCAACCTTGCTTTGTGATGGCATGAATATGGCCCTACAAATTGCAAATTTTATGTCAAGGACAGTATATAGCTCAATATATACATCCTTCAATAACCAATTTTCCCATTCATGGAAATAAGGATCCCTCTCTCAGTAGCTAGTGAAATCCTCTCTCAAACGCTTGCTTTAACTAGTTATTTCATTTGATTTCGCTGTTGATTTAATGATAGATATTAAATTCCTTAATATTGATTTATTTGATCTCGCAGTTAAGATTGTCCACTAAGAGGTTCATGCAGTGATGATTCTTAATTCTTTCGTGTTTCTATAGAAAAGTGGTTTCCTCTCCATAGTAGTCAAACTTCCCATCAAAGCATTGAGTCACAAAGCACCTCTCTTCTTAAGAGCATCAACTCTCTCATTACACGAGCACCCATCCATTCAATCAAAAAATATCAACGTTGTTAGTAATTGCAAATAATTTCAAAATAAGCAATGTATGAGTGTGTGGGGACAGATTCGGAAACCCTAAGGGGTTCTCAGATAGTATTCAAGGCACAATCGGAGTGAAGCAGGGTTGTCCTCTCTCTCCCACTCTCTTCGAGATCTACATTGATGAGCTTTAGACCTTCCTCAAGGACTTCTTGCTCCTTGGTTATGGCTGCCTTTTACACTAGGTCACGGTCTCCATTTTACTCTTTGCGGACAATGTTGTTCTTTTGACTTCTTTCCCTAAGGGACTCCAACGGCTCCTTGAAGAGTCGGCCTCCTTCTGTGCTTCACGGTAGATTGTTGTTAACCTAGGAAAGACTCGAGTGATGGTCTTCAATTGCCTGAAGACCTCACATCTCCATTTCTACTTTCAAGGGAAGCAAATAGAGATCACTTCCTCCTATAATTATTTGGGGGTTAAGTTTTTTAGGCCCTGTTTCAATCTGAGACCTACTATGCAGCCCTGGATGAACAAGGGGCTTGGCTCCCTAGCAATGCTTGAGAACAGTGCTTGAGACATCACTTTCAGGATACCACGACCAAGATGTCCCTATTGGACTCTTTGGTTAGACTGATTGCCCTCAATGGTTCTATTTTGTGGGGTCTTCTCCTTGAGTTAGACTGGACTTCTGTAGAGTGGATTTAGACCCTCAAGTGTATTATCAAGGATCACCGGTCCACCCCCCTCAGTATCATCTTAGCGGAGTTTGGTGCTCATCCCTTCAAGCTCGAGACCATCTTCAATCTAGTTTGGTTCCTCTATTGATTGCAAGGTTTCGTTGACTCCTCTGAGGATTACTATAGGTATTCCTATTTGGCTTATTGCTCTTCCAAGACAATCGCAAGCTCCAATCCTATTGGCAAGGGCATTGTTGGTTCACCCAGGTTTTTGCTCTTCTTAGCTCGATTGGGATCGCGTTGGACCGTCTTCCCCCCCCCCCTTTAGTTTTCTCTAGAAGCGCCTTCTCACCTCTTGCCCTCTCGGCAGGAGTTGAACGAGTATGTTAGGACTGACATTTATAGATAGTATATTATCACAACTTGGTGTAACACTTCAGGGGCCTCCCAAGGATGGCTTTTTATGCAAAGCACTTCATGGATATCTAGGATGGTATTATTATGCATCATTGGTACATCTCCCATCGTTAGACTAATGTCATTTGCATCTCTTTAGGATTCTTTTAAGGTGGGCTCTCATTGGCTACAAATCCAGACTCTCATTGGCTACAAATCCAGACTAACAATCAAATTGATAGGGAGGAGAGGTTTTGTCGTCTCTGCCAGCTTGGGAAGGCGGAGACTAAGGTCCACTTTATTTTTTGCCACCCCATCTTCTACAAGATCAGAGGGAGGTTCTATTGCTTGTTCAAAGAGTGCATATCCCTCTTGACTTTCTTTAGATACACGGATCAGCGGTGCCTTGCTCTTTATCTTTAGGAAGCCTTACAACTTCATGGTCACATCCTACAGCCTTAGCCATCTCCAACGCAGCCTACCAACCAGCTCAATACCTGTTTCTTCGCACTCAGACCCCACGCCTGAGTAACGAAGCGGCCTATTTGCCACTTTTTGACTCACACCAGCTCTGTGAGACCTTGCAAAGACTATATGCAACAACATCACCCGACTCCCAATAGGTCTTTGAGGCGCCCCAGGACCCACCCTCACATAGGGCGATACCCCTCAATTCTTGACTACTTGTCTATGAGGAGTAGTTAGGTGGTTTGTCCTCCTCTAGCTTGCTCTTCTGCTTTCTTGTCTTGTTCTTTTTGCAAACACTGTTTGGTGCTCCTGTTGCTAACGATTTCCTCTTATATGGGCTTCAATCCCTTAGACCCTCATGGTCTCTTGTTGGACATTAATAAATTTATCTTATCTTATTTATCACTGTGTGAAGTACATCGATTTTACTGTCTTCTACAATTATTATTGTAGATTGCATACCACAGTCTTCTTTGTTGTGTATGCAGATTACTGCGCAGAGAATAACAATATTATATTGTCATTAGAGTATATAGATGAGACTTCAGGGCTCAGAGTTACCTACAATGAGGCTACCTGTGTTGCCTAAGATGAGACTTCCAGTGATTTGGGGCAACAAGATCACACACCTCATCTTCCAAAGACAATTCCACAAGATGAGCATTTGACAAATTTTGCAGATATATTTTCTGAGTATCTTCTTGCAAATTTGGACACCGCCAATGACACTCATACCCTCTTTGATGACTAGTCAAGCACAATTGTTGCCTTCATTTTTGCTTTTGGAATTTGTTCTACATTTGTTTCCATTAGGTTGTTGATTATCACATTCTTTAATTAGGCCTAAGACTCTTGATTTATTTGCAGCACCTCTCAACATCCACATAGCAAAACCTAAGCAACTTCCAAAGACATCACATATTCAAATATTCTAAGTTTTCATCCCTCAATTTTCTTCCAAGAATGGGAAGATATCTTGTGTACACATTTGGCTTTGGTTCTTCCCAAGGGTGAAATAATGTTTAGTGATCACAACCTTCACTATTGAGCATCGACCATCAACAAGGAACCTTTATCTTAAGGCAAAGTTGCATGGTCCCTCTTCTTATCTCTATCGTAGACTGGAGCTTTTTCCTTGCACAAAGTTATCTATCTCACCACACTTTGACCTTCTAGAATGCTAAATACTAGAGCTATCAGGGTTTAATTCTAGGAACATCTTGGATGGAGACCGTTGCTCGAGTTTGGATGTATTTTGTGTTAAATTATTAGGATCGCTTTTTGCAAATGTGCTATCATGGCGATTGTAATTGATGATCTCCAAATGCAGATTTGGATCTCCTAAAAATATGAGAGACATGTCTCTACGGTGTAAACATCATTTAAATAATATTATATTAACATGAATAATAATAATATGTATAACAATATATATATATATTGTTAACATGGATAAATATATATAAGAAATAATGATTAGCAATAACAATAATATATAACAGATTGAATCAATCCCACTGAAGCTACAACTTTAAAACTCCCTCTTAGTTAGGGAAAATTGATATAGAACACATTATGCTCTCATGTATATGAAAAGATATCATCTCACCTATAACAAATTCCATAACTTTAATAAAAGCTTAAACAACACCTTAAGTGCGGTCTATAACAATAACTATGTCATGGTGTCCAACAAGATTAGACCCAAAGAACCATAACAAGTTGGTTATCATGGTGTCCAGCAAAAACCAACCCAAAGAACCATAATAACAGGTCTACCATTTATAAGATCACCACCTTACAATGGATACCTTATGTCTGTTCATTATCATGACTTCGAGCACTCCGTGACAACAATTTAATAAAGTTTGTCATAATAACAGGTCCAGCTATTGATAAGATCACCACTTGTCAATAGCTCCGCTCTAAATATATACATCAACGAAAGATCGCCACCTTTCATGACATAATCACAACAGTATCATGCAATGACTCACATGATATCCACCATGAACCATGTCAGAGGGTGGACCCACCATAGCTGCTACTAGAGGGTGGAACAAGGGTTTTCACCTCAGACTCCTCTCATAGAGGAGAGCACATTACAAAGAATTTCACTTAGCACTTCTCCTCATAGAGAAGATATCATCCACAAAGGATTGCATCTCAAAATTTCTCCCTCTGAACAATGATCCTGGGAAGTCAAGTCTTGTAGTTACTCCCTTTGAGACTCTCTTCACCCAAGGATGCCTCTCGGACTCCATCTGAATCTGATATTAATTTTTCAACCTCCAGTGATAAGTCATTATTTCCTCATGATGTATTCAGGGGTAGGCCCATCAAAATCATGTAGTCACATACATGTATTTTTAGATTCCCTCTAAATATCAATCTTTTGAACTCCTCGTATAAGGTTGTCTTTGATGAAGTATTAGACTCCCTCTTGATATGAAAGGATTCTCAATCATAAAGGATATTCACTTCATAAGCCTCACTTTATCCTGCTAGATCATCAAATGACTAATGAGTTGTAAATCAAAGCCTTTTTTAAAGCTACTATCATAAGATTGAGTTTGCACAATATTTGATAGCATATGTAAAGTACCAACCTTCTTTTCCTATAAGAATATCCTCAAACATAAAGGAAAAGATCAAGGCAAATAACCCTTACAGTATGTATAAAATTACAAATAAGAGAGAAACTACAAAGAGTAGATAAATATAAAAGATAAAAATACTTATCTGCACATGAAGATTCACAAATTGTCTTTTTAGATTATTTGAGAATGGAACATCTCCCCTCTAAATAAGGTTCAAGTGGGAATGGAACATTGACTATTATTCCCCCCACAATGTAAAATTTTCACTTATTCTTATATTGTTGAACAATTTTGCATCATATTTAAGTTATTTTGTCAATGCCAGCAGATCACTCGAAAATACAGTCATAATTTACTGCTAAAAGGAATATGATTACTCTTTTAATCACTCTTGCCTTGAATGATGAGATATGGCGAATCAACTATTCATTATCGTCAAAGATTGCTTCAAATGTAGATATCCAGGCACATAAAAAAATTAGTCACCAAGACTACCTAGATTTTCATGTGGCTACAAGAATGACTTGGATCATCTCTTGATTAACTTAATTTGTATGATAAAATTTGTATCTCTAAATAATCTCCAAGACTATCCATAATAGAATACACGGACCTTCAAGTATAATAAGTGGATGTGATCTTGGTTTGTTGAGATTATACTATCATTCTTCCTAAGAGTCCTTGTTCTCTTAGGAAATAGTCATGTCCTTGCCATATCATAAAGCCTTTATTTTATATTTACATATTATTCTATGCTCCACAGTCAATACTTCATCCTTAGAGACGTCATATATTATACACAAGTTTTTAATCTTCCATCCAATGCTAGAGATCGATGCCTCAATCTAATGTCCTTGAATCCTATATGAATTGGGACTAATATTATCTTGTAAGAGACCATCTAAATATGTTTCTTTGATATGTACAGGTTTAACTACCAAGAGTTGTATCTGGTGTACTTCTCCAATCTCAACTTCATATGTAAACCCTTCCTCATAGTAATACAATTATCTTGATGAAAGTAAAATGAGGTAGGAATTACTCCCAAAGCCCAGTCTATGATAGATATAAGAAGTTAAACTCATCCTTTTGATCTATGGTATGGCTCATGTAGGTGCCTCGAGTTTGTTTTTGGTTTTTTGTTGTTGCTGTTGTTTAAGGCAAGTCTTCTCCACTTTGTTCATTCAAGTTTGTAATAGTTATGTGCTGAATGCATTGAGTCAACTTGCTGATGTATATCCCAAAGGTGAATGGAAGTGAAGGATTCGAATCAAATGCCTTAATTATGATTCTGACCTGTATCACTATAATTCATTATTCTATGCATCTATCTTTTATACCGATTGGGCATGTTACTTATTTCATCTTTATGACTCTGATATTAAATCTGCTGATTGAGTTGATAGGGCCCATTATTTTCTGTTCTTGTCTGTGGCTGAAGTACTGTTATATTATGACTAATATTGGGTTGAGAATATTTGTTTAGGGTTCTCCTTTGCCGACTGGTCTCCTCTCCCGTCTGCCGGTTTCATTTTTGCTGACTCTACCCTTTTCTAGGTATTGACTTGATTCTGAAAACCAACTCCTCCTGTGTCTTACTGCAGTAACATTATCAGAGGATCAATTTCACTTATATTCATAAGAAATTGTATAGAAAACATATTTTACTATTAAGTATCATATTCACATAAAAATACTTACCTCCACATCATACACTGTCCTCTTCATATGATATGTAAGGAGTTCGATCCCTTCCAAGTGACACACATACATCATGTTTTGGCAGGTGAATGTCGATTCCCTCCTTCGACAGCTGATGCGTAAGTGAGAAACCTCATTTCATATTAAGGCATATTTCTGTGGGCCGCCCATTCAATAATTTTATTTATTGTATGAGTCCATGTGAATTGTCATATCTCATTTTTCAGTCTATGTATTAACCACATACAAGTGGAACATTTAACATATGTTTCAATTTCTTTTATACTCCAAGATTGCCACTTTTAAAAATGTTTCTTCCCTTTAGTGTTGCAAATAATTATTCCTCCACGTTAGACTCCTTGTTCTCTGTGCATATTACGTGGCAGTGTTGTTTCTTTATGCAGCAGGTTAACTATGAAATTCACGCTCCTTTCTCTATTAATGGTTTACATTTTAATACATCTTTGTTTGATACTTTCCATGGGGTAGCATGATTATTCACGATCTCTGCCACATCATTGATGACTGGGTCCGACATTATTATTATTGTCTTGTTTCATAGAATATCAGGTCACTTGCATTTGTGAGATGTTGGGTAGACATTTTTGCAACCCATTGCCGCCTTGGATGTTTCGCAGGATCCATTGCATTATGAATTTGGCATTCCACTATCATGTATTCAATGTACTTATGGGTCTCGTCAGTAAAGTGTCAACCCTAATTGCTTTCCTTTATCCCTCTTTATGCGGAATCGACATTCAATGTCATTTACTCCACTTCTATCATTGATAATTGTATCCTCATAAATCTATAAACATACTGGTATTTACGCATGTAAGTCATTCACAATTTCATTTTCCGGCGTGTAGCATTCATTTGTCAAATGGTAGCCAAGTCGTGGGTTATAAAAATGGATTTTACATTTGTCAATTGTATTTATTTTGACTTATTCTCTACCAACACTACATCCCTAGATGAAATTCCATATAGAGATTTTGTTAAACAGTTTAAAGGCCATCATGTCCACTTACACACCTGCATACTTATTGCCTTTGTTTCCAAGTTCCATTTGACATTTTATTGTGTGAGAATACTCAACAAAAATCATGGATTTTGCTTACACCCAGACAATGGTGTTCGTTTAACTTGAGAATTTGAATTCTCTTCAACATATTACTTCTGCATACAAGATTGTTCCATTCGCATCTGTTAGTGTAATTTCCCAAGTGTAGTATGCTACTAAATATATTGTGTCTTATATGCTCTCTATATTTCACATTTGCAGCCTGGTGCTCTGATACCATGTTAAATTATTAGGATCACTTTCTGCAAATGTGCTATCATGGCCATTGGAATTGATGATCTCCAAATGCAGATTTGGATCTCATATATATATGAGGAGACATGTCAGACACGTCTCTATGGTGTAAACATCATTTAAATAATATTATATTAACATGAATAATAATATGTATAACAATATATATATATATTATATACTATAATATATATATATATATATAAAATTTACAATAATATATATATAATATACAATATAATATATATATATATATATATATATATATATATATATATATAAACATGGATAAGTATATATAGGAAATAATGATTAGCAATAACAATAATGTATATTAGATCGAATCAATCCAACTAAAGCTACAACTTTAACATTTTCAAATAGTTTAAGTTGTGCCATAGATTGAAGATGCTAATCTAGGGGACAAGCAAAGAAAGTCTGACTTGGTTTTTTAAGTTTGGATAGAAATTGGCAAAGACTATATGTGGGTAGTTAGAAGTTCCAAAATATTATTTTATTGGTTCACTCCTTACACTCCAAAATAAAACAAGGGACTATGGAATATATGTCTTCAATTGGAGCCTTGTATAGATGAGATATATGTGAAAAGTCACTTATCCAAAGGTAAGGAAACTAATCATGTTATCTTAGAATATCTGTGCAAATGGACAAATGATAATGTGCTAATGGGAACTGGAATAAGAGGTGGCAAATAGATTAAGACCATGTGGTCAACTGGTTATCGCTAAAGATCAAGAGAGCTATATGCAAACCCAAAAGAGAAGATCAATATGATAGAATAATGCTATTTGAGTCAAGGGTACAATATGATTAGAAAATAAAAAAGAAGCCTCTGCTCATATAGAGCAAGGCAAGGCAGCACATGAATAGAGGAAACTAACTCAAGATAGACACTGATCTCATTAAAGCAAGACATGCATGCTTGTTGGAAATAACTAGATGACATAGCTTGTTAGATGGAATACAACTCAAATTAGGCTAGTTTCAATGAAGTGCATATGGTATGGCCACATGACTAATTAACAAAATCAGGCTTACCCTAATGCAATATAGTAATAAACTAAATACAAGAAAATAAAAATGCACCAACACACCTTTGCAAGAAAAACTTAGGATCAAACAGATAGAGGGGGCCCTCTTATATGTGCTTGCTGGCATCAATTGTTTTATGATTGCCTTTACTCTTGTAACATGAAAGATGTTTTGGCTTCCTTTCTTATCTGTCACCGCACAGTTGTTATTTTATTACAAGTATGAGTCATCGGGCTGTATATGTGATTATCACTCTTTGTCAAAAGCTTTATTCATTATTGGTTATTATTATGTGATCCCTATTCGGACCAGGTATGTGATGATGATTGGGCATTGTGTTTCCTTCTTATCTGAGGTGGCTCGTGTGTGAATACGTCTGGCCTCTTGATTGCCAACAATTTATAATACTGAAACAATGTGTCCCTTAGTATGTATCGAAAAGACTTTTCTTTCTTATCCATTGGATATATATTGTCTTTGGTAGAGTATCAGTGGTTGGTGATATTCTACAGAAGATTGAGGGAGATCTTAGGAGATGAACCTTTGATGTTTTCTGTGTTTGAAGAAATAAGCTTATCTTCTGTAATAAGTGCACTATATGCTACAGCATCATTGGATATAAGATCTGTGAGCATTAGATTTGTATGGATGAGTCTGTCTCTTTGATGATTGTATCTGTGAGATACTAGGATATTTTTATATACTGTATCTACATAGTTAAAGTGATTGAACTGTGTATAAGTCCAATTGATTGATTGTTTAGTGTCAACAATCATAAGCATGATATTTTCGTATTTGTTTTGGCGTCTAATAAAAGGATCTATTTTTCGGAGTGGATGGTTTTTTCCCTCGAGGAGTTTTCCCAAGATAAATCTGTTGTCTTTTGTTATTGTATTTTTCCATACAAGTATTCTTGAGTTCTGGTTCAAAACATCAGCACGAGTGAACCAATAAAAGAATATTTGGGAGATTCAAACTACCCACAAAGACCCTTGGCCAATTCTATCCAAACTCAAAAAACAAGTCACACATTCTCTACTTGTCCCTCAGATTAGCATCGTCCATTTATGCACAACTTATGTTTCAAGCTCTTAGACTCAGCTGGTCAAAAGGTAATTTTCTTTGATGATATGACACCCCTTCCAAACACATACATTTTTTATGAGTCTTCCAAATGAAATTTTTCATATTTGTTTTAATCTTAGTTGTCGATTTGGGATGCAAATCCGATTCGGACACATGAATCAGATTTGTGGATTCGAGATTTTTTATTTTTTTATGTTTCCCATTATGATTCTTGAGGATTCGTGTGTGTGTGTGTGTGCGCGCGCATTATGTATATCTATTCCAAGTTTGGCATGTGGGCCCTTGGAGATTCATGTTGGATTCGTGAGGGTCCACATCAATTCGTGACGGATGCATGCAAGGTTCAAATTTGACCCTATGGATTTGTCTCGATTCACAGCCCATTGATCTGGATGGATCTACTGTCCAAAACAAGGACCCTACCTGGATCCAAACGAATCCAAGCACGAATCAAGATCCAGATCCGAATCCGGGCTCCCAAGCACGAATCCAGTAACTATGGTTTTAATGTCATATTTATCACAACTTCTAGTCAAGTCAAAAAAAGTGACATTTAAACAAGATATTTAAAGTGTTAATTAACAAAATTGTAGAAATCATGCTATTGGTTCCTTTTTTTATCCTTCTTGATATAAATTGGCTTCAAAAGAATGTCAAGGTTGCAAAATCTTTAAAGGATTTGCCATTGATCAAAATAACAAAAAAGAACATCGAAATTGTCTTTATAGCTAAAAATAGCTCCTACTATGTTTAGTTGTTATTGTTTTTAAAAATATGGTCATATTCTAAGAAGTCTATTTTAGCAGCTATTAATGATGACTATTTTTAGACAACCTTCTAAAAGGATTGCTCATAGTTTGCAATAATCTTTTCAAGGAGTCTAACTGAAGATTACATGAGTTCAGATTAGTACTAACAGATTATATTTTTCTAATAAAACTTCAATTTATTTTGTCAATTATTTCTTGAGCTAGAATTTAAATATATATGAATTTGAGAGAAAATCAACTCGGTTGTAGAATGGTAACTAACACAAGTTACAAAGAGAAATATAGCATAAATTCAATAGTACCAATAGAACATTCATTACTCGTACTAGAATACCAAATGGCAAGGAAATGTTATCTCTTTTATTGATTATCAAAACATGAGTCCATCATTCATAATTCAAAGTTCTTATATAATGGTCCGTTGGTTAGGAAAACCAATGGACGCATCCCCTCTCTTCCCAACTACCCACCCAACAAAGCTTAACTAATGCTAAGTACTTTATTACGTACTACATTTATACCCCCCAAAAAAGAAGTCATCTTCTAGACGACTACCCAACAAAACAAGAAACCCATATTTCAAGAAGAGGTTTTTTAAGGCATCCTACACTTGAGGCCCCTCGTAGTCACTAAAGATTTCATTTAGCTGCCTTTTGTTTGGCATAAACCCCTTGTAGAACACGCAGAGTATGTCTTTTTTGCCTCTATTGTTGTGATTCTATCTTCCAAGGCAACCTTTTCTATCTTCCAAGATTCTTTGAAAGCATTTTTTTTCGCCTTCCACTTGTCTATGAGAGCAACTTTTTCAATCTACCACTCCTTAGCCAACCGTGCTACCAAGTCTTTGCCTTGCTAGAGTTCTGAGTATGTCCTTCGGAATGCAACTTCCATGTTTGTCAGTGTCTATATGAGAAGCAGTTGCTCCTGAGCTAGAAGTATGGTGTAGCGTTTTGTCCACTCTGCAACTATTTCCCCCCAACTGTTTCTACCCTCTACTTCTACGTGGCAGTAGATGGTTCCTCTACTACCTCCAGCTATGGTTTCCTTTCATCTGTATTGCCACAGGCCACATTCTTCTTCTATTAATTGTATACTATCCATCTCCCTCCATTGTTTGTCCTGTCTGTGGAATACGGCAGCTATGGAAACAACCCGTACTTCCTGCTGCTTGCATATGGTCAAAGGTGTGCGTACGGTTGAATGTGTGCGTACGCTTCCCCTCCTTGCTTGCATATGGTGAATGTGTGTGACTTGTGTACATTTACATGTGCACGTACACGTAAGACACATTGGCGGCTAACCTTCTTTCCTCCTATCGTACAAGCTTTACCTTCCCCCCATGTACGAGCTTGATCTCCTACCTGCATACATTGAACTTCGGCCTCCTTTGCTTGTATTCCATTGTACCTTTGCCTATAAGTTTTAGCTCCACACTCAGCATCCTCTCCTCATACTTCATTGTCCCTCACACACGAGCTTTGGCTCCAACCTCCCCGTTGGCTCTTTGTGCCTGTACCGTGCCAAAATTCCCTCCTCCGTCACTCACTCTAGTTGCTCCCGTATGCCTCCTCTTCCTCCAATGTATGACCCCCTCCTCCCAACTATGGCCTCTTCCTCCCGACATACGACCTCCTCACTGACTAGACGCACAGCCTCGTTCCCAATCCGATGTACGGCCTCTTCCCAAATTGGAGAGACAACCTTCTCCTGATCTGGATGTACGGCCACCTACACGTGCTCTATCTCCTTCCGTACTACTATGTTCGTTTTGTACTGCGTAACTTTCCTTGGTATGGCTGCTTAAGCATAGTCCTTTCTTCTATTCCGCTATCCTCCTCTATTTATTTTAGTCCCTAAAGAGTTTGCTTGCACATGGTATGACCATTCCGTGCCACCGTTATTTCTTTTTGGGTGACTATCCTTTATTTTGCTTTTTATAACCTTCCTCTTAACTTCCTCCTTGTCATCTTTTATATTTATGAAGTAGGTAGAAGAAGGTTCCTTTGTTTCCTTATATGGTTTTAATTTAGACCCATTAACGAGATCTTTTATCGGAGTATTCTCCAAAGTTAATAATTTTATGGCCCCATATTCTTTTACTTTATAGCCTTCTAGGTACCTTTTTGGCTCCGCATCTTCAATCTGTAATATGTTACATTTCGGCTAGAATACTTCATAGTCCCTTTACTTGTTTGCACTTCCTCTTCCTTCTCTTCCTTGGAGGGTACTCCTTTGATACTTCCCCCTTGTGTTATTGTTACTCACAACTGAGGTAGATTTTCTAGTAGATCCGCAGTTTTAACGGGAGTGGTGGTCTCCAGTATTTGTTTAATGATGTTTGTTACCCACTGGGTGTTTGGGGGTTTAACCACGCTTCTACTTCCTTTATCATATTATCTCTAATGTCCCTTCTAACTTCCTAAAATCTTTCTTTTTCTATAGCTGCATTCGGATATTCTAGTTTCTTGGCCTGCATTCTTGTGATGGCTAATACTTCATTCTCAGGTTCTGCAATCTTGAGCATGTTCACCCCTTTTTGTCTAGGGCAATTGGCATCCTAATGGTTACTTGGCACGCACCATTTACACAACATTCGTCCATTCTATCCTCCTCCATTTTGACAGTCGCATGCAAAATGTCCCCATTCGTTGCACCATCTACATTGGATCATAGGTCTTCCTTTAGAGTCATACTGGATCCCTCTCCTCGGTGTGTTGTTGTTGTTATTATTGTTCCCCTGCCTGTTATTTCCATATCCTCCAAATGAGGCTTTTGTATTTACATTTCCTGGAGGGGTGGAGGGTGGTGTGGATTGTTCTCCTTGGGTGAAGAATACTTGTGTGTTTCGTACTTTTAGATTGTAAGGGTAGTCTTTGATTGTGTGTCCCAACACCTGATAGATCTCACAAAATGCTTTTCACGAGCATGTTCCTTTTGTATGGCCCTCCTTTTCATAGTCTATGCACCATAGTTCCCTCCCTTCACTTTTCTCTTCCTTACTTCCTATTACCTCCTTCATTAATCGCATCATATCCTTCATCAGAACTTGGATGGTCTTGGATTCATCCCCGTTTTCTTCTAAGCTTTCACTCCTACTTCCATGCCTTTTGGCCTTGGAGGTTTTATTCTCACTTTCTATATCCATTGCCCGTGTACATGCATCCACAAAGGTTGATGGTGGAACTATTTTCATCTTTTTCCTTTGGGACAACGTCAACCCTTCAATAAACCACCTTTTCTTCAGTCCATTTGCGAGCTTGTTGTCAAGCTTTCCTATCAATTCTTTCAGCCTCCTACTATACGCTTTGACCGATTCATTCTTCCCTTGTCTTGTATTATAAATCGTTGTCACTATTTCATCATCGTCCCGAAGGAGTTTGAACTCTTCTTCAAAGGTTGCACGAAGATTATTCCATGTATTCCTCTTGCCTGCCTCCAAGTCTGTATACCAGTCAATGGCTATACCTCTTAATGTGGTTGGAAATGCTTTTAGCCATTCATTTGCATCATTCTCTCCATTTGCTTGCCATATGGTTATGCATGTTTTACAACGACGTGTGGGGTCCTCTGAGTCGTCCCTGTGAATCTAGGGAGTTTTTGTTTGTCCGTTGCCATTCTTCTACTATTTTTCCCTCCTGTCAGGATGCTCCCTCCCGTCGGGATGCTCCTTCCTGACAAGACACTCCCTCCTGACAGGAAGCTCCCTCATGTCTGGACGCTCCCTCCTGACGAGAAGCTCCCTTCCATTGAGAAGCTCCCTCCTGTCGAGAGGCTCCCTCCCAATCTTGACGAGAAGATCCCTCCTACCGAGACGCTCCCTCCTAACAAGATGCTCCCTTCTGTTGGGACGCTACCTCCTGCCAAAATGCTTCCTCGTGCCGGGAAGCACCCTCCTGATCTTAATGAGACACTCCCTCCTAACTAGGTGCTCCCTCTTGCCGGGCTAGATTCCTAAGTGCTTGTTCCAAAAATATCTCCTTCTCCTAGGCTGGAGTTTTGTTCCTACCGATACTCTCTACGTGCAAGGGTTTTAGGATTTCTGCACCTTGCCTTCCTAATGTCTCAAAAATAGCCAAATTGGCTATTTCTTCTATTATGTGTTCAATCAACCCTTCTTGGTTTCGAAAGTGGTCCCCTAATCCCCTTAGGTAACGACATCTTTCCTCCTATTGTTGAAGGCCTAACGTCCTCAGGGAGACTTCCTCGTTAGTTTCTTCCTCTAGCACCCACCTCGGATATTTGTTTGGAATCAAGGGCATGAATTGGTTTAGTGCCTATTTATCTTCCATGAATTATCACGCTCCTCCAGTTCCTGTTCCTATGTTCTTTTGGAGAATTGTTGGAGCATTTGTTGCCTTCTTTGTTTTCTTTCTATTTCCGTTCTTGCTTCCTCCATGTGTACCAATTTTCTTGCCAACAGTCAAGGAATTTGTCCAAGTAGATCATACAGAGAGAAATATAGCATAGATTCAATAGTACCAATAGAACATTCATTACTCGTACCAGAATACCAAATGGTGAGGAAATGTTATCTCTTTTATTGATTATCAAAACATGAGTCCTTCATAATTCAAAGTTCTTATATAATTATCCGTTGGTTGGGAAAAACAACGGATGCATCCCCTCACTTCCTAACTACCCGACCCAACAAAGCTTAACTAAAGCTAAGTACTTTACTATGTACTACACTGGTTAAATCAAACACAATAAACACAAGTCCAAATTCATGAATGACTTCATATTGTTTAATATTTTTTTGTGATTTCTTAGTCATAGCTAAAAGGATCTTCCAAATTACATGATCATACACCTAATGTAGACATAGTACACTTCATGGATGATTCAGTTGAAGTACAAGGTTGATGAGGAAATATGGACTAGCTTAATAATCATTTGAGCAAGGACGAACGATAACCACTTCAAGTCAAAATCCTTACATGGTTCTTATGTGTATATCTTACATATTACATAAAAATGCTTTAGCGTGTTATGTTTCCTGAAGTTGTGAAATTAATTGTAATTTCTGTTTTACAAATTTTCCATGGCTTCATTAAAGTGTTTTTCTGTACCTTATGTCATAAAGCAACTGTTTTTACTGTGCATTTTGCTTAGCATGAATACTATAGAAACTTCTAAAGATTAGCTTCTATAAAACTACGTTCCACAAATTTAAGAGTTCTAATAATCAAAGATTCAAAAACATTTAAGAAACAAAATTATTAATAACATCTGGCAATGTACATTTTCAGTAATGAAATGCTTACTTTGGAAATTCTTCGTCAACATCATCCTCACCAAGAACTCCCACACGCAAAACTTTGTCCACCACATCTGCAGATTGGTGTCTAAGAGAAAATGCCATTCCTTCTGGGAAAAATCCTATCTGCATGAGGCATATTATTAAGTAGTCAGAAAAAAAAAATCTTAGCAAATACAATGTACTCACAAATTCAATAATTTTCCAAAAGTAGCCTAATTCCTTGAAGACACACTTAAATGTACAGACAGAAAGTAAAATTACCAATAGCTTCAGATATTGTAATAATATGACATGAAGATCTCAGTCACCATTGTAATGAAAAGAGCATCCTACCTTGGCGCACTTAGTACTATATATTTGCATTGGAGCTTATTTGCACCTGAATGGTCACATTTTATGAAAGACAATATAATTCCATAGCAAAGATTATGACCAGATTTCATGAAAGAGCACATAATTCTATGGAATTGATTACTTAAATGCAGTGCTCTGCCACAATGACTTGGGGCATAGAAATGGCTACCTTTGTTTTCAGAAAAGCATAATAATGTGGGTTTAAATTATTATCATACAAATAAGATGCAAGCGTGTAAAATCATGCCTGCAAGGGTTTATGTATGTATTTGTTTAGTCAAATTTAATAGTAAATATGAAATTTTAATCTGCTGTGTGATTCCTGAGTTGAATAAAGGAATAACAAAATATTGAGAACGAAGTTCTAAGTTCAAAAAATATGCAATGCAATGATAAACATAGAAAGAAATGTAATGTCCCCTTCTCACATATATAGCCAAGTTTGCGGCCATTAGCTTATTTACTATATTTCCCCATAAGCTAAGTGATGACCAAAAGGTGAAAAATAAATTAAATAATTTAGTTGTCAAAAGTAATATTTCAAATATTATTAAATTGACAGCTTATTTTATTATTAAAAAGAGAAAAGTAACTTTAAGTTGTGCATAAAGGAGGAATTAGGCTCACGTGAAAAGGTCGTGGTTTTGTTATCTTAAAAATGAATTTAAATATTACAGTAAATATGGAGCCAAAAAGGAAAATTATTAATTTATTCACTAGGGAAGATTATAAAAGCAGCTGTGAAGAGAAAAGAGTTACCATCTACTTTTGGCACTGTGATGATTTCTGAGTTTTTTATTTCTTGAGGATGAAGATCTTCTAGAAATTCCAAATGAGGAAAATAATCTCCTGGCTGGATTTGATGATTTTATCCCGAAGTCACCAGGTTGCCTACAAGTAAAGTTTTTCCATAATGGATGCCTTTTATGTATTTTGACATGTTAAAATATTTTGGTTTGTTGTTTGCATTTTTAGTAGGGTTTGCAGGTTGTTTTTTATGATCTTTTTGTTGAATTTCCAAGGATCCCTGCAAATGTACTAAGCACTACCATAATATTTGGTATGTGTTTTCCAAATGGCAGCGACCTCTTATTTAAATTGAGAACAAGCCATGAATAAGACATGTCTATTCATTAGTTAGATAATTAATATGATAAAAATTTAATCATTGCTCTATATATATATATATAGGTTTATCTAATAGAAGCTACCAAACAACACTCCCTCTTAGCTAGGGAGGATAAACACACGTATTACCTCAAATTAATATCAAGTTAGCAATTAAGGATATCTTTGATCAGAAGACATCTATCATTTTGATATCATGAGTATTGGCCTTCAAAATATATGATATTCACCGAATATCTGAGTAATGGTCTCCACAGTATCGACACTTGATATTCACCATGTACTCAATAAGGTAATGTTCTGCAGAATATCAGCATATGATATTCAGCATTTTAATAGCACATTTGAGTATTGGTCTACAGAGTATCAATATGTATTATTTACCAAATACTCTTTTAGTAATGGTCTCCAGAATGTTGAGATGCAAAATATTCACCAAATACTATTAGTAATGGTCTTCCAAAATATCAAGTTGCATAACATTCACCATGAACTCAAAAATGTTTATAAGGTATGTGCACACACATTCTGATAATGCTTACCTTATAAAACTTCACCATGTAGAGCATAATCTATCATGATCTGCATAGACATCATATGATATCCATCATGGTAGAAAATTAAGTTATTGCAAGATCGTCACCTTTCAATAACTTTTGCAAATACAAATGACATCATTTGGAAGTCATCACTTCCTCATGATGCCCATTAAAATCACATAGTCACAAGGTATATTCATGAAGCATGGTCCTCTTGACTGCTACAATTGATCACTGGAGAATCCATCTCAACATGGTTTACTCCCTCTGAATCAATATGACCAAGATCGCCAAAGGTTGACTGAATCAAACTCTCTATCTACTTCTTTAGATGAATGTGTCAGAATCCCTCTGAATATCAATCTTTTGAGCTCCTTTACCTCTGAAGAAGTGAAAAACTCCCTCTGATTCTAAAATCAATCTCCCTTTTCCTACAATAACATCCTCAAAGGAATAGGTCAAGGCAAATAGCTCTAATAGTAAGTATTGAAATTTAAGTAATGAGTAAATAAATGTAATACTCAATAATGACAAATACTTATCTCATATGCATCAAATCACAAACTACCTCCATATGCGTCAATATTTAATCTTGCTTATACCATTTGATTCATAATATCAAGTTATTAAATAGCATTCTTTGAAAAATATTCTTCTCATGAATTACCATATATATATATATATATATATATACATGTGGACCATATATTTTATAATAAACTTAAATAGTCTATCATAAAACTTAAATAATATATTTCACCATAATGTAAAAGAAAACTTAAACAATATAAAATATATATTTACCTTAAAGGAATCAGTACCTAAAGTCTTACCATTCCTCCTAATATGTAAGTTCCTTATATTGTTGTTTTCTTGGTGGCGCGTCCTTCCAAGTGCTATTCTTTTCATTTTCCCTTAGGGGTTGTGTGGGCCCGAGTTTATCTCCTTTGGTCTTCTTATACCGATCACATAATTGATTCTCAAATCCTTTATGTCTTAGTTGAAGCTCAAAATTTTATGATTTCATCTTTCAATAATGGCATTCCATGATGCCATGTTTCTAAGAATCATGTCACCATTATTAAACTCATCAAGCTCTAACAACTTGTCTCTTCCTTTCGTTGATACCACAAATGACGATGATTATGAAAAACCGTTTCATATTAAAAAAAATTGTACATCTAGACCTCCAAATTATATTGCTATTAATGTTGAGTTTACCAATTAATGAACATCCATCGTTCACAAAACTTGTCAATAATTGTGTCGATGCTTGGAGTTTATCATGATCACGTGAAAAAATTCTTTGCTCTCAAAATCCTTTGCAAAACTCCAAATCTCATTGTTGCTTGTTGTAGATGCACTACCACAGACCAGCATCAACATGACCGATGGTTGACTGTGAGAAACATGGAGATAATATTCAAATGTATCCACATAATATGGAGAATTAGTTTTTGTTTGAGCTAGAATGGAACCCCTCTATAGCTAGGCATCTAGAGCCAAACTATGGTCTTCTAGGCAAATCACATGATAGAATAATTGTGATCCTTCTCTGCACCTCTTTGACCATTAGTTTTCTTGGGTTCAATCAATTGTGTTGTGGTTTGGGCAGGATGAGAGCATCATGAGAATGGAAGACACATATCTTCTTTATTATTTACCTGGTCTTATCTCTCTATTATTCCTTCATCCACTCAGTAAATTCATTTGAATGCAAAGCTCCACTCTTTCGCTCATAATTTCCGCAGGTGTGCCTCTTCTCATTCATCTTCTCAACTTCCTCTTTAACGCGGTGGGCATTTTGAATAAGCCATGGCTTGCATTTTTTCAAAATCCAAATAAAATTTGTGATACTCAATAGGTAAGCTACACACACTGTAATACAGATCATGCATGGGTTGTGACTTCTCTTCCATTATATTTAGTTTACTCATTCAATGGTAACAAGGCTTTATAACAAACCCGAATTCGAGTTCACTTTACCCTAGGAGGCAGTGACTTTTCTCTGTCCTGCTATGGATCTTTTGAACTGATATTTTATGGTGATTCGTATCGGCTTTATAGAAAATAGGAATTTCAGATTTTAATCACTGTTCTCCAGATGTATGTGCAAATTTGATATGTTGCTGCTGTAAAGTCCCTACCAATTAAAAATATCGCAGAAATTTTGATATTGATATTGTATATCATCCAGGCAGCAAATATATCTTAGTACACTGGATCATATGGCCTTAATATGTTTGACTGTCAACCTCTTGTATGTGATTCTTCTTTTGAAGATATTGATCTTTATCTATATAATGAGACAATATTAAGAATACTGTTCTTAAATACTTAATTATATATCCTTGCTTGTATTAGATTTCCATCTGCAACCTTTATATTATACGCTAACAACATATTATACACCACAACATATATTTCACATATAATCCCCGCCATTATAATAGTCTTTCATGGTGGTTATCGTTTCTTTTCTTAATATCTTTTGTAGTTTCCAATACTTCCATGCTTGATTAAATCATTGTCTAACCATATTTCTGACTCATCCAAATGTGATTGCTGCTTTGATTTCTCAATAAACCAAATAAAACTTTCCTTTTGCTTACAATTGAACCAATTTCTGGTTACTCCTTTTACAAGTAGGTTGGAAAAATATTAATTTTCCCGCTTCTTGGAACAAGCTTATACTCTTGATAAATTCTGCACCAATATTACATCTGACCTTTAATTAATATACACATCAAGGTGTACCTTCATTGATGACTTTGATGCAGTTGCTATTTCACACATGGATGATGTTGACTACCATAAAAAGACTGAGATCACTGACTTACATCTTCGTCTCTGCCTTTATTTGATCGAAGTCTTGGTATCTTGGAATTAATTCAATGGTTATTATTCATCATTTCTTACAGGAAGGTAGAAGAACCTGCTCTGATACCATGTTGAATTTCTGAGGATCACTGCAAATGTACTAAGCACTGCCATAAGATTTGGTATGTGTTTTCCAAATGGCAGCAGCCTCTTATTTAAATTAAGAACAAACCATGAAAAGACATGTTCCATTCATGGGACATGTCTATTCATTAGTTAGATAATTAATATGATAAAAAATTAATCATTGTTACAGATATATTCACATAACAATAAACTTATATATATAAATTATATCTCATATATAATTTATATATAGGTTTATCCGACAGAAGCTACCAAACATCAACACTTTCAGGGTGTTGTACAGGTCATACCATTTCCTCAATGTAGATAATACACTTCTCTTTCTTGGCAAGGCATTTACCAAAGATCTTGAGGGAGTTTTGAACTGAATTTGTACGTTATTAATGACTATAAGATAGTGTCCAATTGTAGATAGGCATGATGGATAATGTTTATTTACCATGCAGTTTCGCAAACCTTTCCAGTAAAATGAGAAATGCTTTTAGTCTAGGTTTGTCAGAACCTCAGATTAGCATCCTTAAGAACAGGCACTAGAGTGATGCTCCACAAGCATCTTTGCTAAACATCAAGAAATATAAAATTTTATAGACATCCCCTTTAAGTAAACATGTCAATGTCCAGTAGGTGCAATCTCTTTCAGACATAACTCAATGCTTCGAGCAATCTACTTTTTTCAAAACAATCAAAAGATCTAGGCGCATGGTGTATGGCCCTGGATTTCTTCCCCGATAAAACTTTAACTCCATGTTAGGATATTAAAAGCATCCGGTAGCAGCAACATAGCAACTCAAGATGAATTTGTCTTGGGAAAGAGGAATGTATCATTAAAACTTTTTCGATAGCAGAATCAGAATGCTCAAAAATCAGTCAATTTAGATTAAGGTTTGGATTAATAGGGTTACTTCTGTTAAACGAAAGCACTTCCATTAAACTTCACTCTCAACTACCATACACCATTACCAATGCACTCAATCATCAGGTTTGGGTAGGAATTTGAACATAAGATAAATTATGAAGCTAAGCTATCAAAACATCATAAACTGTAGAAATCCAACCTCTCTAGATCTTTATTATTTAAAATTCATAGACTAGAGAGGTGGAATGGCATAGGCCACTCAAAGCAATAATTGGTAGAAATTGCAGATCAAAACTACATCTGTAAAATCTGAATTTTGAATTTTCTGAAAACATCATTTAGTTCTAAAAACAGGTAGCCATTTTCTTCTCCGGTTGCCCAAATTTTAACACTATTGAGTTGAACGTCTTTTGAGAATTCTGCAAGTTCGAAAAATTTGCAAAGAAATTTTCAAGAATGTTCTAACCTTGTCCTATCCAAAAAAAAATTACATTAGATTCCTTTCTTAAGCTCGCTATTAGTTGGAAAGGGAGAAAACCTGAAAAATGTGATATATGCAAACTTTTCATTCATTTTTCAGGTAACTTTTACGGTTAGTTATTTATCTTCATCTGTGCCTCCTTCCACGCTCTTGCCTTTCATCCGCTTATAACTTTAAGGGAATACGATTGCACAAACATCTGAAGACCGCTTGAGTACTAAGAAGTTGTTTCGGGGTGCGTTCCATAAAGAACAATCATCTAGTCAATGAAATGCCTCCAATATCAAACATATTTAAACCTAAATTTACTAGCTATTTTCCCTAAAGAAATCTTGAGTCAAAGTATTTTAAAATTTGCTATAGGGTTATTTAAATAGAATCTTTCGATACAGTGAGAAATCAATACCCCAAATCAGACCTATCTGCCAATGGTGATACGGATGTGAAATGTTAAATATGGAAGTAGTATGATTGCAAAGTAATTCAACAAATTTACTTTAAAAAATGCTTGATGGTAGAGAGCAAAATAATAGAACGCAGAGGCTGGAGCTCACCTGCTCATGGTTGTCAATTGTGAACATATTAGTCTCCCTAAGCTTGTATTCTTCCCATTCTGATTCTGTGTGACCTCCTGATATTGATGTCTTGGGTGGGGCTTGCTTTATCTTCAACCTATATCATAACACAGCACAAATGCACAGGGTACATTTTCACGGCAAATAATGGCAGCTACATTTCACATTTTTATTGATATTAATACGATATTACCCACTGTTGGTTACGGTTGCTCCCCAACGAATATAGATGAAAAATATGAGCATTGCTCAATGAGGGAATTCGTTTCCAAGACACGGATTGTGTAAGTAAAATTACGATGGGAAGCAAATCTCACGTTTGCATGAGGCTGACAAGTTCATCTTCCCCATACGAGGTAACAGCTAAGTTGGTATTAACACGTTGCAGTGCATTCCCCAAGACATCGTATTGCTGCCACTCGTACATTTCAAACATGAACAAAATAAGCGACATCACAAATGCAGATAATTGAAAGAATGAAAGAGTGAGTTAGGATTATGATTACACACACAGAAGGAGCCTTTCCATGAACCCTTGCTTAAACTAATGAACTGATGAAAGACCTCTGTGCTCATTGCTCGATCTTCTTCTTCAGTACAGCTTTGGGGATCAACGGTTGCCCTCATTAAATGCGTTCGCCTTCTCCCTCTTCCATGTAAACAAACCCTGTTTGGCCTTGGCCATTGCAAGTTCACTTTGAGCCCAGGCAGGCCAACCAATTCCACTGTCACACCCAATGCCGCCATGGAATCGAGTTTCAAACTCTCTTGTACTTCGCTAATGATCACAATCTTCGTCCATTCATTTTCATCCTCATGCTCAGTTAAATTCAGATAGAATTGAGAATTTTGTTTTCTTTCTGCCGCATCTATCATGGGGCATTTTACAAATTATCGGAAGGTCAGAGTTGTTCGTTTCGAATTTTCAAATAAATCATTTAAAGATGATTTCTTATGTTTAAATAAATGAATTATTAGAAATGAATTCCTTATTTTTTTTAAAATCAATTAAAATGGTTTCTTCTCGTATCAATCGATCAGTATAAATGATAAATAGGTTGTTTATTTATTGTAAGTGAATTCCTTATTTCTAAATAAATCATTTAAAATGGTTTCTTCTGGTATCAATCGATCAGTATAAATGATAAATAGGTTGGAATTGATAAACAAATAGACACTAGCAGTGACATGCTTTTGTGGATAGAAAATATAAAATATCTATTAATAATAATGAAAGAAAAAAAATATAAAAATTAAAGATAATTAAGTGATAATTGATAATCTACATAATATCAAAAATAAATATTAATAATTGATAGTAAAATAATTGTAATAACATAAGAGAACACTTAAAATTTATGATATATTTAAAAAGTTATGAAAAAAACAAATTACATGTTAAATAAAAATTAAGAAAAAAACGTGTTTATCAATAAATAAATAAAAATTTAAATCCTTCACTTATGTGTTTATCAATAGGAAAGTATTAAAAAGTTTGATTATTATTAATTTTTTTTTATTAAATTTCAATTAATTTTAATTAAAATAAAATAATCGTTTAAATTTATTTTAAATAGAATAAGAAATAATTTTGTAAAAATATTTAACTAATTGCCATCTCAAAAAAGTAGGAAAAGAATATATTATCAAAATTTTCAAAAATAATAAAACTAATTAATTTAGAAATTTATGATTTATACTTTTGTTTTTAAAAATCTTTATCAGATTTTAGATTTTTTTTGGTCTTTTATTAAAGATTGACATTTAAAAGATTTGCATACTATCATCTTACTTTTCTTTCTAAAAATCTTTTTTTTAAGATAGTATTTTAGCCTTTTGTTTAAAGCTTTGCATTTAAAAGATTTCCATGAAAACTACAATCCTTACTCTTGTTTCTAAAAGCCATTAAAGATTATTTTAGTCTTAAGAATGACTTTTAAGAGATTTGCATGGAAAACTATCTCATAGAACATTATAATGAATTTATTATTTTATACCATATTAATCTAAAATAAAAATAACTTCATGTGTGCTTAATGAAATATTTATTTAACAATTTATTAATTTATTTAACTTAATTTTGTGTAAATATTATTTATAATTAGTTTTTTATTAAGGAAAATAGGTTTTAACGGGGGCCTGAAACACTTGCATAACAAAGAACTGACAAAAAGGAACACTTAGAGTAGCAGTATTAACTAAAAGCAACCAACTAAAATAGCCCTCCACAAATAAAAGAAAGAAACCTGTAAAAAACCAAGGGGGTAGGACAAAAACCCAAGGTTGGCAAAAAAGCCAGGATGCTCAGGTGATTTCTCTAAGTATTTTTGCTGCACTAATTTCCAACTCCGACAATCTACCAGTTGCCTCCTTCATGTCTGAGAGATCATGGTCAGGTTCGAGGATGTCCTTCTTCTTCATGTTGGATCTAGTATGATTCCTCAAGCTATCATCAGGTGTCTTATCCTTGGCGCTATGGGGAACAGGACCTCCTCCTTACTGGTTCTATGCTCCTCTGCTTTGTTAATGAGTAGCTTAATATTCTCATTAGCATCTTTGAGAATGTTATAGCTTTGTTCAAATATAATATGCATTGAGCTCTCCATCGTTCAGACCCTATTTTTCACTTCCTCCACTCTATTGTCCATGCTCTTTTCTTCCTTCATTATCCTATTCTTTAAGCTGTAGTTCTCCCTCTCCAAGTTGTTCACTCTGTATTTGAGCTCTTGGATTTCATGAAAATCCATTTGGTGGTGTGAAAGTTGTCCACCGCGTTGTTTTTGGCATTGTTGAGGACATCCATTTAAGGATTTTCCTTAGTGATGTCACTAAAAATCACAAGGATCAGGTCAATCAACTCTACCATTTGGATTTTGCCCTCTTCATTCTCTTTGACCAATGTTTTGATCAATTCTCTACTGATCCCCACTTTAGCAGAAATAGTGTCAAAATTTCTCCACACCACATTCTTGTCCTTGCCTGTAATCGATCATTTGTATTTTTTGGTTCTAAATTCCTCATAGCCCTACTCCTACTCCTCCCCTTCACTCTGATTAATGTCCCCTTCTGCCCCATCCTTCTCCATCCCCTATTTTTCCTCCTTGGAATCAGAGACTCCCTCTTTTCTGGCCCTTGGAGGTCGTGACTTCGTCCTCTTTTCTTGTTGCCATTTTGATGGAGATGTTTCTCTTGCCCCTCTTCTTCTTCATGCCCTCCCCTTCTCTTAGATCCTCCTCACCTTTAGCATTGTCGTCCCCCGTATCCATGCCTTTGGCCCTTTCATTATAGTCCATGTCTAAAGAAGTGTCAAAGCCCTGTTTAGGTTTCGTTATTGCTTTTTTATCCTTCCTTTCCATTTTAATGATTCTTTTACTAGAGTGTCTTGCGGGGACTCATCCTCCTCCGAGTCCATATGCATCTCAAGGCTGTCCTTAGTATCAAAAAGCATATAGTCCTCTCCCGACTCATCGAAGTCCCCTCTACCCTTCTTGCCCTCCTTCCAATTATTAATTTGTCTCCCCATAGACCTAGCCTTAAAAAATTTGTAAATTAACAACAAAAGCCCCTCATGGAGTGTTGAGTTGCTTGAATTCTTCTCCTTATAATCATTAATATTCTCATTCATAGAAGTGTAGAGGTAGAAGGGAATAAATATCTTCGCCCCATACCTGAAATGGTTGAGAATCACGAAATGGTGGGTGCAAAGGTGGTTGAATTTGGTGTCGAGGGAGATGTACTTGATAATAACCCGCAACACGAACCTCCACAGTGGCTTAACGGAACTCGGTAGATAGTAAGTTCCTTTCTTCACCAACACCTTCTTTTCCTCTAAATCCTTGGTGAATTCATCTACATCCTACTCTAAAATCTTTTTGTCTTTGTAGAATTTCTTCCCCATAATGGGAATGTCAGTCACAGTGGAAATAACATCATTTGTCACTGTGAAGTCCACCCCATCAATTTTTAAAATTCCCTCATTCCAACTCTTTACCATGCTCCTAGTAACGGAGGGTTTCCAACCATGGAGTTGTTCTATGAAATTCGTGATTTCCCCTTTTTTTCAGAATGCTCCACACCTTGGAGCATCTGCACCACTTCTGAGCTTCGTCCTCTAGTTCCCTCCTGTGTCTTTCCCCCACCATGATGTCTTCCTCTATGCAATCTCTATTTCTAGTATAGATGCCCTTCAAAGCTGGAAAATCTTTGGCACTCCTCATTTTCTTGGAACTTCCTTTCACCTTGTGAACTTTCTGCCCAAAATTGATCCTTGAAGTAAGTTGATGGATATTTTTGGTGGGAGAAGTACAAGTGTTATCATACTCACACATCACATTTCTACACAATCCCCATAACTCATTAACAATCATAATAAATCTACACATCATATTTCAGACCATTCCCCATAACTCATAAACAATCATAATGGACTTTTTATGATTCCCAATCTACCCAGGATCCTTTCTCTTTCAATCAAATCATTAATATCTGACAGGAAATTATACCCATTTGTCCACTTAGCCACTTCATTGTACTCGACTGCCCAATTAGCCAACCTGTCCGCCACTTGGTTGGCTTCCCGATACTCATCAGCCGCCTAGGTTTTTTCGAATGTCTTGAGGTGTTGGATGCATTCTTTTATGAAATTCACGGTCATCCATGTTGGCTTGTTCTTCTCATTAAGGCAATCTATAATATTTTTTGAATTTCCTTCCAGCCAGAGAAATTTAACTCCCATTTCTCTAGCTAGTTTGATAGTTTGATGAGCCATAATTGCCTCCACATAATGATTAGTTTGTATTCCAAGGCGGGCAGAAACCGCAACAATCCCTTTACCAAAAGCATTTATGATGATGCATCCCACCCCAACCTTTCCCAAGTTGCCTTTGGCCACCCCATCAAAATTAGCTTTATGTCATCCCTCAGGTGAAAGAGTCCATCTGCAACCTTCCCTCTTATTTTTTTCCTTGCCCTTTGTGCAAATAGAGGGGATGGGACCTTTGATTTTGGTGTAGTTTTCAATCAAAGCATTAAGGCATTTGTGGAAGACAATTTTTTCCTTTGTTTCCTTCTCCCTAAAAATTCTATTGTTCCACTCTTTCCAAACCCCCAACACACATGGGGTAAGGTCCAATTCCACATAACCATGGTATCACTCCCTAATAGCCCATGGTGCCATTGTTCAAAGAGCCCCAAAATATTGGAAGGAAAGCACTAGGTCATGTTGAAAAAAGACAAGAAAAGAGACCAAATAATTCTAATGAAATGGCAATGGATAAAAATATGCTCAATACTCTCACAGTGATTTTTGCACAAAATGCATCTGTTGGGAATCATATTCCCCCTCTTGGTGAGGTTGTCCACCATAATAATGTGGTTTTGGAGCATAATCTAGAAAAAAGAAAATGTTAATTTTTGGGATGAGACCCGGATACCAGGCTTTGGCCCAAACAGGGGCAGGCCCAATGTTTTGCAATGTCTCATGGCCAGAGGCCATAGTGTAAATAACATTCACATTCTCCTCCCAGATTATAGAATCTTTGTTATGGGACATGGGAATATGCCTAACCATGTTCATCAATGACTTGAGCTCCGGTGACATCTTAGTTAGATCAATCCACTCATTTTGGATCCTGTAGTCACTCATCTTGCTTCCATATCTTTCCATAAAAACATTAGCCCATCTGTTAAAAGGCTTTATGTCCCAAAGAGGCCCAGATCTAAGCCAGTCGTCATGCCATAAATTGATATCATCACCATTACCCAGTTTCCATTTTGCTTTCTCAAAAGCTAAGCTCTTTGTTCTCAAAAAGCCATTCCAGATGTTAGAGCCCCTTGGGTCAGGATCCCTACTGATGAACTATTTGAAATTGAGGTTAGCAACATACTTAAGCTTCAAAATATCTCTCAATTCCCCATTGGTTTTGAAAATCCTCCAAATTTGTTTTGCTTGAAGGGCATAGTTGAATTGTTTCAACTTTCTAATCCTAAGTCCCCCTCTGCTTCTTTGATTTGCAAATGTTCTCGCAAGCCACCAAAGGGTATTTCTTGTTGTCATCGGTATCAAACCACATGAAATTCCTCTAAATTGCTTCCAGATTGTCAGCCACCTTAGAAGGGATAGAGAAGAGGCTAAGAGCATAAGTGGGTAAATTTTTCAAAGTGAATTTAATCAACATCACTTTGCCAACCTGACTCAGAGTGATGCCTTTCCATCCCACCAGTTTCCTATTGAATATGTCAATGAGATTGTTCCAAAAGATGTTAGGAGGTTTGGATCCCAAGGGGAGGCCCAAATAAATAGAAGGGAGGACACCAACATTGCAACCCATAATGCGAGCCATTTTCCTCTGTCTGTCCAATGGGGTGTTAAAAAAGAACACCGAACTCTTGTTCCAACTAATGAGTTGCCCAGAAGCCTTGGAATAAGTATTAAGGATGCCTTTCACAGTCTTATCTTCTCTCACTGAGGGCTCACCCCCCAAGATGGTATCATCCACGAATTGTCAATGGGTGAAGATCAAGGGACCAAGGGAAGGTTTTAGGTCCACTAAGTCCCCTTTGCTCCTTTTGAAATGAATGAGCCTGCGTAGTCCTTCGTCCAAGATGATGAAAAGGATAGGAGAGAGAGAGAATCTTCGTGGCAAAGTCCCCTTGAGGATTTGAAGAAGTCAGAGGGGGTCCCATTAACCATGACCGCAAAGGAAGGGGTAGAAACCAATTGAGAGATAATCTTTCTCACTCTGGAATTAAAGCCAAAAGCTTTAATGATTCTGTCCAAAAACCCCTAGTCCACCTTGTCATAGGCCTTAGAAAGATCAAGTTTGACAAGAAAACCCTCTTGTTTGCCAACTTCAAGTGAATAAATCACTTCATGAACCTCAATGATGGAGTCCAAGATTTTTCTACCATAGACAAAACCCTATTACTGAGGTGTAATAATCTTTGGAAGTAATTTGATAACTTTGTTAGTTAAGACCTTCACAAAAATCTTGTAAAAAGAATTGCAGAGGGTAATAGATTTGAAAGTTTCAAAAGAATCCACACTAGTGACTTTAGGAATCAATACCAAAAAAGTAGCATTGATTTCTTTAAGCAGGTTCCTAGCACCAAAAAATTCTTGAACAACTTTGACAAGATCATATTGAATAATCTCCCAATACATCTGGAAGAAAAAAGTGGGGAAACCATCAAGGCCAAGGGCCTTCTTAGTTGGCAGAGCAAAAACTGCCTCCTTAATTTCTTCTAACTTTGGGATGGCCACTAAGGCCCAATTTTAAGCATCATTAATTACACTAGGAATGGTGTTAAGAATAACATTTTAGTCCTCTTCTTCCAAGTTAAGGTCTTTAGTAAGGATGGAAGAAAAGTACTTGATAGCTTCCTTCGCTATCTCATTATCTTCCCTGATAGTGCCATTCCCCTTTATGATCTCACAAATTCTGTTGGCAACCCTATGTTTCATAATGGAGAGGTAGAAGAATCTTGAGTTTTTGTCCCCTTCCTTGAGCCAAACTGACCTAGACCTCTGCCTCCAAAACATTTCCTCTTTCCCCGCAATGTTGTGAAACTTAGCTAGGATATCCTTCTTAGAATTCATCTTAATATCATCATAACCCCAGGTTTGAATCTCTTCTTGCACCTCAACAAGGTCCTCCAAAATCCACTCTTTAGCTTGAAAAATATTTCCAAAGTCCATTTTGTTCCATTTTTTAATCTCTAACTTAATGACTCTGAGTTTCTTGGTTGTCTTGTACATGGCAATTCCTTCAACCTCTATACCCCATCACTCTAAATATTATTTATAATTAGTTACATGTATAATGGTTTCAAATATTTATTTTAAAATAAAATCAATATATCATTTGGTTCATATATTTATTTAACATTAAAGCTACTTTATTATTTGAATATTTCTCGTGGTAATAATATGATATCAATATAAGTAAAAGAACAATATTGTTGACATATAGAGTCTTTCAACCATGAAAGTCATCAATTTAGTATCATGTATACTTCTATTACAAAATCTGATAAATAAATTATTACATTCTTGTTGCCTGGTTATAGAATTGTTCCAATGCTATAAGCCACGGTTAATGTTTTGAAACTTGCCTCATTTTAATCATTGAAATGTTATTTTTATCTCTAATTTTTTTGTATGTTTCTAAACCTTCATGTCTTCGGCTCATTCTCAGCTCCGCACAGCACTTGGAATTTTTAAAATCTGGCTTCTGAGCCCCAAATTATCGCAGGTTAATGTTGAGACCCAAAACACGTATTTTCAAATCTATCATTAACCATTAACCTCTCAAAGGTTAATGATAACTTTCAAATCACGCATTTTGGAGTAGGTTAATTAACCTCTCCAATAATGTATTGTTCTTAACCTCTTAAACAGGTTAATGATAACTTTCAAAACACGCATTTTGGAGCAGGTTAATTAACCTCTCCAAAAAAACGTATTTCTTAACCTCTATGAGGCAGTTTTTAACCTGTGTCACATGTAAGTTTTAAAACAAAGTGGCAGTTGTGATTCGATGGCATTATCAAAGAGGAGGAAAAAAACTCGAGAAAGCAAGAGATATGAAGTATAACGGCAAGGATTCAGTCAAAGAAATGCTATCGAGCATTATTAAAATTGTAACAAAAGAAGAAGATATTATTAGAGCCAAATTGGGGGTTCTATATTTTTGCCTGCGGTGAATTATAGTGAAGAAATCAGTGCAATAATTGCACAGCCATTGTCTTGATCGTATGATGGGGGTGAGGTCATTGTTGCACATCAGCCTAATTGTTCAGAATGATATCCAACTACGTGTGATGCATGGTTAGTGTCAATTCTACACCCGCTTCACCTCCATGTCAAACCAAACATTTAATCGAGCATTACAGAATTCATATAAGAGAAATAAGATAGAACTAAGTGCAAACCATAATGGTGAAAACTTGAAAATCTAAAATGCTTTCATACATGAATCCCAAGGCTCGAGTTGTAGATATGAAAGTAAGAGTCTCCAAAGAGCTGCCAAGTCGAGCATATAAGTCTCCTTTTTGAGGCGATGATTGTGTAAACGATTGATTCGCACTCGTAATGAAGGTATTGAATATCTGATGAAAAGACATGAGCCAAGTCATCTCATGCTGGTACATAAATGTAATTAAGGAAATACACTGCCTGTCTAAGGAAGAAAGTGTGGGTTGTTTGACAGAAAGCCTCGAAGGTTCATGAAAATTTTACAAGCATGGATGACGCACGTAAATCATTTGACAGAATGTCACGAGTTTTGTGGAATTTATATATAGATAGATGTGATGGGCAAGCCTTCACATTGAAGGCAGAGACTTCGGAGGATTTGTTTGAATAGAAGACAGCACTAGAACAGGCTTTAGCTCAGGCACCCAATGCAGTCCTTGTTATGGGGCAGAATGGCATATTTTGAAATGACTCAGCTGATGCAACAGAAGAATCTGGAGAACATTGGAGGGATAGGCGGCTTGTGAAGTCTTTAGTTGTGGGCAAGCCGATTCTTCTTGCATTGGAGAATATCGATGGAAGTCCTTCTTTCCTGAAGAAAGCTTTATGCTTCATTGAGCAATATGAAGTTAAAATAGAAGGTATTTTGCATCAGTCTGCAGATGTTGATTAGGTGGATCATCAGGTCCATAAATATGAGCAAGGAAAGAATAAATTTTCACCAAAAGAAGATGCTCACATTGTGGGTGACTGCATCAAACATGTGCTAAGGGAGCTACCATCATCACCAGTACCAGCCCCATGCTATACTCCACTACTTGAAGCACATAGAATGGAAGGCCAAGAGGCTCAGATTGGCACATTTCCTAAGCCAAATCGTCGATTATCGTAGAAGGTTTTGAAGATGATGCATGCTATGTCATCACATACATCAGAGAACCAGATGATAGCATCTGCAGTTGCAGCTTGTAGGGCATATTTGCTCCTAAGGCCTCTTTTGGCAGTGAGAGCTCAACTGATGATAACAGTTGAGAGAGATTGTTGAGTATTATATCGGTGACAGGTAGAACAAGAGCGCCACTCAAACAACAAAAGCCATTGCAAAAGTGGAGAAGCCATTGCTAGAGAAAATGATAACAGTTTTCGATGACGAGGAGGAGGTGTTGTTTGCCCATGATATTATTCAATCAATGGCGTGCAATTAATTATAGTGCAGTAGAATAATGGATTCAAATTCTTGGGGTGAGAGCATAAAATGCATGAAGAAATTTCCTCCTCCACAATCCATGATAACCCAAACGGGCATTATAAAAAATCAGTGCATATCGACATTACAATACCTCACCTTAAAGAAGAAGAGAAGAGTGATGGTAATATGAAGATGCAGCGTGAAAGTACATACAGTGCAGCAAAAAGTGGTGAAACATTTGCCACCTTTCCTTCACTTGTGATTAAGATGTAGGCAAATTGGGGCATCCTGTAGATGGTATACATGAACTTAGGAAGGTCATTGTGTTTGAACTTTAGCTCACATATAATCTATCAGGGATCAATAAGGATCGATTATTCAATCATCCCCTCAAAATATTTAAGGTTCAAGGTTCAGAGCATATAGGTTAATTTTTTTGAGGTTAATTAACCTCACCCAAATCACATATTTGGGAGGTGGTTATTAACCACAAAGAGGTAGTTATTAACCTCTGTGTCTATATAAGGACACCTATTGGCTTTGTAAAGGGACTTTTTGGCTTTGGAAAAAGGGAGCACTATGCTAAAATTTTGGTTAGGAGATGATATTTGGAAAGTATGTACAAATTTTGTCTTTGTAATCAAAAATTCTTATTAGGTTTTTGGTGCAAAAAAATAAAGGAACGTGCAATTTGAGTTCTCTTCTTCTGAATCTAAATTGTTAAAAATGTTGATTCTCTTTGTAGTGAGCATGCTCACGGTATGGTGTAGATGTTTATGAATATGTGGATTAGCATTATGCTAGTAATAGTTTTCAATCGTAGATCTTGATTGTTGTTATTAGCGATTTTAATTTAGTAGTTCGGGAAAGCCTTGGAGTCGTGTAGTGCATTTGTCATCATGAGCTTTCTCACCTTTTAATTTTGATTTCATATTTATTCAAAAAGCTTTAAAATTATATCATATGAGGGAGTTGCCCCTCTAAACGCAAAGGAAGGCCGCATACCAAGGGCCTATCCAACTGTTGTGAACGGTTTGCCACACACTCCATTGGGCAAATTCTACTGTGACAAATCTGTTTACCAACAATTCTTGAATTAAAATTTTGCATCTCTTTTACGCACGCTTATTAAAAAGACAACAATAAGCTTATTGATATTGTCAAGATATTATTATCAAACAAAATGACTTCAATGCAAAAAAAAAAAACATGATCTCAAGATTAGGCACATTAGCCTTGAACTAGTAACTATTGATATATTATTTCATTCCAGGTATAACAAAATACATCACATTGACATCACATCTAAATCATGCAATATGACACAAGTCTAGATTCAGCTCCTCCAAAGAATATTAAAAAAATTATTAAATATTTTAAATAGGATACCCAAATCTTCAATAAAAAAATATAAATCACAACTAGTGAACCAAGAATAACTAGTTGTAAAAAAATCTAAACTGTAAAAATATAAGCAATATGTGAGTAACTAAACAAAAATTAAATTACAATATGATGATCCATGAAAATTAAAATGCATTCAATATAATGAATGAGTATATTTTTTTAAATCATCTAAGAGCAATCTTAGAATAAGAGATTTCTATTCCAGATTTAATGAAAAAAATTTGTTTCCAAAAGACAAAAAAATTCATAAGTTTCGGAGCTAAAAAAATAGAGATAGGAGTAAAAATTAGCTCTTGGATATTTTCTATAATTAAAAAATAAATAAATGAGCAAACTGATTCTTATCAGAAAAAAATAAAAATGGGAAAGGGCTTACAATTTTTTGGTGAAAATTTGTAAAAACTGGGAGCAAAGCTCCCACGTATAAGCCTATCGGCTTAATTAGAGGATAGAATGCATCGTGTTGTAATTGATTGTTTGTGTTGTTATTGTTTATGCAATTGTCTATTATGATGTCTAAATATAAGAAATAATGATAAGGAACAAAAACTTATGCATTTAAATAGCACTATTTTGAATGCTTAATCAATCATATCTTAATATAATATTGATATATTTTGTACATACAAGGTTTTTAGATATTTGATAATTATCCGCACTAAAGCGCTACAATTATATCTGACATGTCCAAAGTATTATCTAAATCTAATAAGTTTTTAGTAATGATAATAAACAATAGCATGAGTATACATATAGCAGTGTATCGAATGTTATGGCACTAGTAAATAAGTCAATGTTGAATAAGTAGTCACCCTACTAATTGTATACTTGGGCTAATAACATATTTTAAAGACAATTGCTAGATTCATATGAATTGAGGTTACAAAAACTCAATCTTTTTTTTTGCATGTTCCAAATGTAACTTTCATAATTCCACATGTAACTTGCATAATTTATACTTGATTAGTTTAAATTAAGCATTATTAATGGTTTTTTTGAAAAACTCCAAGAACCATAAATAGTTATGTAGTCATCCAGGACAATTGAAAATTCAATATATACCCCTTTGCCTAATCTTATGATTATTGCTAAGGGAGAATGCCATTGACTATAGTATTTCTTTGATTTAATATGAAGTGTCCCCTTACTCTTAGAAGGCATGTAACATAAAAATGATTGTTAACTTCTCTTTAATGTAATCTTAATATGTAACATTTTTGTAGATTGGGCAATAGTACTTGAATCATGGATTATTAACTAAAAAATTCATGGTTTGTTTATTGTTAACTATTAGAAAGGTTTTTAGATATAAAGAGTAGGTGTGCTAACTTCTTCATCACATCAATGATGCAAGAGAGTCCAAAAGGATCCGGGGGTAGTTAACAATCCTATATGCAAGAGCATTGGGCTCAGGTTTGTGGACCTATGATTTGCATGGTTGGGGATGTGTTTGAGGCACATTGGGGAACCTTGTCCTAAGTGCACATAAATTTTGGCATAATCATGTTGGAGTTAGAGCCATTTTGGTGGTTGTTGGTAGTGTGTTCCTGATTTCCTAGACAAACTTTGGAGATTATTTTCACGAGCTTTGATTTGTGGGAGTTGACTCATGCACTCTAGGATTTGGATAGTTGGATGGAATGTGGACCTATGCATAAGGGTGTGTACTTTTATGTTGTCATATGAGTTAGTTATGCATTGTAAACTCGGGGCATGTCCTAAGTGTTATTTAATTTAGTCTATCAGGCCAACTTGTGGCTTAAGCATGTATTTAATGTGAGTGTTTATTTAATATAATTTGCTAGGATGACTTGTGGCTTGATTTAGTATAAGTAGAGGGTCTTGTGATGTTTTGAGTCATCCATTCAATATTGAGTTCAACATGGAGTAGCTGGGAGGAGCAAAATTTAGTAGAGCTAGTAGCTAAGTGTGGACTTGGAAAACAAGAAGGTTGCTTAGTGGATTGTGAGCACAAGTTTAGATTCTTCTTGGGATTTCCAACCAAATTGTCGGTATGGACTAGCTAGAGTTTGGATCTTACGAGGGCTTGCAGAATTGTTGTTGTATTTGCTTATGTATTTGGCCATAACCCGGAAGGCCTTACAAACGGGTATGTTGGATGTAAATCTTATGATTCTACTATGAGAATTGGTGTTGTTTTGTATCTCAATCTCTAATTTATTGTTATTCTTCTATTATGTGGTTATTTTTTGGGGACTAGGATATATCCTTTGGGGATTCTCCTACCTTGCACTACATCATTTTAGCACAATGCATATTTTTTGCCTCGAGTCTGCCATACTTGTCAAACTAGCAATTGCATTTTTGACTGAATACATGGAAGGAATTGGACAATGCATAGGCCACTTTTAGAGTTTTATCAACCTACAATATTTTTTAATGTATTAATGTTTTGTCAAGGTGTTTTTTATTTCATTTTTAAGTTTAAAAAATGATGATTTCTAGTCCATTGCCTTGAATGTTGATTGCAGCAACCTCTCAAGTTTTTTGGGTGTTCTTTTGTTTGTCAGTGTACAAATGAATGTTGATTAACACATGAAAATTCTATTAATTTGATTTGTCTATTTCATAATGTCTTTTAATAGAATTGTTAGAAATTCATTTTTGTGCAGTTGTTCCTCCATTGCTATAAAATGGTGTGCAAGACTCGGATGCAATATCAATTGTTTATTATTTGCAAAATAGTCTTTGCTTGGTTAAGCTAAAATATTGCAAGAAAGGTAGACATTGCACTAAAGAGAATGCAAGGAAAGGGATGGAGAGGTATTTATACCTATGCTCTAGCCATCTCTTAATCTCCATCTCTTAGATCTCAATTACATATTGGAAAGCCATTTTTTTTTAGCATAATGAATACACCAAATTTTCTAATAGTATAAGTAGATGTGCTTGGTAGTAGTTGACTAATGGTTGTGCTTGGTATTAAATTATATTCTCTCTAAGGTGAGCTATGTTTTCAACAAGAGTTGTTTCATTTATATTGAGAATACAATCATAATCTAGTTTTTAGTCAATTTGGAAACCTGACATAAAAATGGTTAATCCTTATAACATTTTTTTTAATGAGTTCTTTGGTGACATTTAATGTGATTGTCATCTCACCCCTTATAATTGTTAGATCAGCACATAGTAGTTTACATGTTCTATTTGTTTGATCTAATGTAGTTCTATAAGCCCCCATTATGCCACCTTCAAATAAATTTCCATATTCTTGAGCATTGAGATCTACCAAATTTTGATCTTTAGCTTTTGATCTGTACAAAGTGTAATAAAAAGATTTAGACACGGTAAATTGAATGAGTATAGTTGAAGCACAAATGGAAAATGTTAATTACCTTTTGGATGCTTCTTCTAGTATCGCTTGAATATGTTTTGTATCCTATTATGCTTTCATTATGTTGTTGCAACACAATTTTACAGTATTTAGTTATGTGTCTTAATACTTTATAAATTCCTTTGCATGGAATAATTTTTTTGAATCTTGTATAATGCATAGTGCAAAGTTGTTGAAAAAGTTTGATAAATTTTCATAGTTTTGATAATTGCCATTATCAATGTTTGCAAGGTTGTTTGGTTTAGTCCATATTGATAGTGGTTAGTTGAAGCACATTTAATTTGATTTATAGTGGTCAACACTTTGAGGCATTATAAATATTGGATGGTTTTCTTTTGATTTGTAAATATCACAAATTTGTGTGTCTACATTGCTTTGTGTATGATCAATTTGTAGTCAATGTTAATTTTTTAGTTGATGTAGGAAAAAAATGAACTTCATTCTTTTGCATTCAATTTGTGAGTATTTGGTTTTTTAAATTATTTTTCAACATGTTAACGCTAAAATTACCTACAATATATATTGGTGTTGATGTGTTTACGAATGAGAGCAATTCATTTGTTATTGTTTAAAAAATTGTCACTAGTGTATTAGGTCTTGCATATAGGCTACATGTGTTTGTTTTGTCATTAGCAATATTTATTGTTATTATTTTTGCCTCAAGATTTGTTGTTCCATGTTGTCTTCTATTTAAAATTGATAAGTTAATTTTAGCAAACATAGTTATGCTATGTATATAATATATTGAGTAACAGTTAAAATTATGTAGTAGATTAATGGGTCCTTATTATATTTCATGTTCAATTTCTTCTTCAAAAGTATCTTGTTCAATATTATCTTGTTATTTTGAAGTGTTAGAGCCCTAATTTCCAAAATGGCTTTCAAAATAGTAAGGAAGAAATCTACCAAATTGGTCTCAATATTATCTCATCAATGGTTCAATTTCACTCCTTATCAGTTCATTATGGCTTAACTTTTAACTGGATCTTTTAATCCCTGGTAACAATCCAAAAAATGATGGACAGGGTCATTGATGCCATAACTTGCATCATTTAATCAAAAAATAAATGTTTAACAAAGTGTGTCCAAAGGCTATCGATGATAAGGAGTAGTATTAGGTTGGGGTTTTGCACTGAAATAGTGACTAGTTTGGCAGAACAAGCTATTTTATGAGCCTCTAGGAGTTACTCTCTTTAGATCTACTCAGAACAAGTAAGAAGACTTAATCTTACAATTCCTAATTCTAGTATGAAATGGAAAACATCTAAACACTTCCAAAATATAGAAATACAAAACACACTTAACATAATTGACTAAGATTCAATGTGGAGATTATCTTAATTTAGACAACTAAAGTATTTAATAGAAATGAAATAAGATGCTTGGAAAAAAAAAACTACTTTATTGCAAAAATTCAAACTAGTTTTAATTTCTTAAACAAAAATATATTTATGCTTGCAAAAAATAAATCTATCCATGCTTGTACAAGAGAATTTATCTATCCTAGCTCTACAATTAACTTAGCAATTGTTGTTCAACATGCATGCTACTAGAATTTATCCTCGTTCTAACTTATCTAAATTGATAAGATCAAACATAGCTAAGAATAAGTAATTAAGATGCATCACTGCTTTATCCATTTGAAATGAAATTACCTCTAATTTTAATAGAGTATCAATGAGAAGAAATAAATAGACCATACATTTAGCTTCTAGATTTATATCAAAATAGAAATTTGTATAACACAAAAATTATAGTACTTGAAAGTAAATGCATAGGATCACCTTTCTTTGGTTGAGTGGTCCATGCTCTTCCCCAAGTTGGGATCTCAAAACACTTTCATATCAACTTGATGCTTACATTAAAATTGGCCCCTGAGAGGACATAAAACATGGTTTTGAATTACAACTTGCTGAAATGAGAATGACTCCTATGATAAATTCATACAAACTAACATGCTAATGACTAACTATGGGTATATATAGACATGTTCTTATTTTAATTCAAAACAAAAATGTTTTCTCGCTAGACATGTAATGTTAAGAACAATTTGAATAAAAAGACAATTATCAACAAGTAACCTCCGGGATTGGCCATGTATCAACAATATTTTGATAATAATAATTATTTGAATAATGGAACTATAAGAACATCATTTATCTCTTGATCTAAATCACTAACTCCATGATTAAATTTCAAAGTCACAAACAAATCATCATTAAGTTGCAACAAATAAAAATTTCATTAATGCACAAAGGATTTAAACTACTATAATATTAGTCTATTAATGGCAAAAAATCTCAAGAGTTAATAAGAATAAATATTTAATTATTTTGCATAGATGTATTCCAAAAAGAGAATGCATTTACCATGATATATTAGTTCTAATTATCTTCAATAATTAACCTAACATGAGCACAAAGTAATATAGATATAAGTGTATTAGTCATCATATACTTGCCTAATTAATAAAAATAAGTTATGTTTTTTAATTTAAACATTTTATAAAAGGAGCATTACTTTGTTCTCATCACCTCTCCCCTTCTTGTTGTAGGCCATGTCCTTATAGTTGATATAGATTTCCCTTGTTTAGAATATCAATTTTGATAACCAAATCAAATCTCTAGAGCCTATATTAGTGGTACAACTTGAATGGTTGGTACCCTTGTAATTCTACCACATTTTCCCTCTGCCTCTAGAATAAATATATAAAAAACTAGATGCGCCCAATTTTGTTGGTGGGAGGATAATTAGAGGGTTCTTAATTCTCATGCCAATTCATGATCTTTCTTGATCTCCAATGATCAAAATCACTCTCTACTGTAGGTCATGCTCTAAGTTATATTGGATCTCTTCTCCTCAATGGAATTATATATTTCTCTTATTGTTAACTGGGGGGGTGGATTAGTTATTCTTAGGTTCAGATGTGTCAATTCAACTTTTAACAACTTCAAACAACTTATTCACACTCATAAACTCACTCGGCCAATATAGTGACACATCGATAATTTAACTTATTCATTCATCAGTAACTATTTGTTTAGTATATGCCAAATAACATAAATAAGCAAATTTTAATAGCATGCATCATGAAAATAATATTCACACATGTATGACACTAGGATTTAACACAGAAACCTAATTTGGGACAGACCACCAAGTAACATGCCACTACTTTTCACTCTTCTGAACTGAGCTCGATTAAGGACCAACCCTATTAAAGGTCACAAAACAAATTTTTAGGTACAATCTTGTTAAAGGATTTAATCACCCTATTAGAAGTGGCCTTGTTAAAGGTCTTTAGATCATTCCATTAGAATGTCACATTAAATAAAGGATTTACAACATGACTATTAGGTCAACCTTGATTAAAGGATTTTACTGTCACAATGGTTAGAAAGTAATAGATAGGCTTGATCTAATAAAATATAACTCACTTTGCAAATTTAGATCTCCATTTTACTCATTTCTAGTTCATCAATTGGACTTCATCACATACTCCATCTCTAATCTGCTAGGCACCACTTCAAGCAATCACTCTTCACCAACTTCTAAGTTTCCCTCTGCTACTCTTTTCTTCGCTCATTCTTTCCAAATTTGCCAATCAACAACCATAAAACATCTCTTCTACCTCCTTAAATAGGCATCTTTGATCTTTTGTCACTTAAACATAATCATAAATCTTAAGGTTTTATCATATTCATTGAATTTGTCCATCATTTTGTTCTTCTTCTCCTTTCTTGAAACTTCTCATTAAATTCTTGCCTTAGATCACTTAACAAACTCAAATTGTACATTAAATATGTTAGCTCATCAATCCTTATCATTTATGCATTTTGACCAATTTATAAATTCAACTATGTCAACCTCAAATCTTGATTCTCTCACAAACTATTAAAATGCTGACACTCAATCATCACTATGTTCTTCAACTCAGTCAATACTAGGTAGCTCAGTCTTTATTGATCTATCTCACTCAACTTACATTGACTTGATCACTACTTTAGTTTTCTCTTCATCTTGCTTGGCCATAACTATCAATCGGCTAATACCATTTTCTCGACTTAACTTAAATTCCTTAATCTTCTGCTTAAACTTCTTCATTGACCTAGTAAATTGTCACTCAATCAAGCTTAGTTTTTTACTCAACATCTCTTCTACATTTCAACTCATCTATTTTCTTCACTGTATATAATGATCAAACAACACATTATCTTGTCAAAGGCTAACTGATCAAGTGCCCATTGTAATTTCATCATACTTACTCCTCTTTACTTAACAACTTTACTAGTTCACCTCGTTATCTCCTCTTTTTCAAATCATCTTCATCAATCAACTAATATGCTACTCTACAATGTTAGAAAATTTCTTACTAGTAAGGTTTGATATTAATGACAACATAACAATTGTTCCAATTGTAGTTTCAACCAATCTCCCTCTTTGACATTGATGACAACACCTTTAGTTACCATGCAATGGAAAAATATTCCTTATGATTTGTCCCTAATAGCTTCCTCTATGTTTTGTATCAGATCTTCATTAATATCCTTAGTTTTATTTTGATTCTCATCCATGTACTTCTTTACACTTCACCCTCTATGATACTAATTGAGATTCTTTAATGTAATACCAGTTGTAATGGATCCCTCTCTAACATATCACCATGTAACTTGACACATATATTCTCCCTCTTCTTCTAATTGGATGATAACTATCATATTTCTTCCTCTTTGACAACAAGGACAAAGATATCATCCACTGTAAATATTATGTACACATCTCCTTTGTTGTCCCTATCTGAGTGATCTTTGAAATATCACTCCCTCTTTCATCTTTGACTTGCAGCTTCACCGACTCATACTTTTGACTTTCTTTTTACAGCTTTAGGAAACTCCTAAAGTGTGACCTTATGCATCAATGTGTAAGATATTATGATCATAACAATTGATGCAATGTTGCATCACTTCACAGTTTGCTTTAGATAGGGGAATGACCCATAAATTACCTCTTAGATACACAAATGCATCCTTAGGTAATGCTTTAGTGAATATATCAGCTATATGCTCCTTTGTGTTCACATATTCCAATCTTACTTCCTTGTCTTTCACCAGTTCTATCAAGTAATTATGTTTAATGGAAATATGCTTGGTCTTTGTGTGCATCACATGATTCTTAGACATGTTTATAGAACTTTTTTTGTCACAGTATATCACCATAGGTTCACTAATATCTTCCTTGATACCTTCCATCAATTGCTTGATCCACACAATGTTTGAACAATTTACTATTGCAACAAGATACTCAGCTTCTGTTGTGGATTGAGAAATACAATTTTTCTTCTTACTTGTCTATGAAACCAACTTCTTTCCTAGGAAGAAAGCTCCTCCACATGTACTCTTTCTTTCACCAATGTTTCTAGCCCAATCAACATTTGTGTGAACTTTCAGCTCAAACTTTTCATTCTTTTTGTACCATAAACCATAGTCTTTTGTTCATTCAAATATCTCAATATCCTTTTCACAAGAATCATGTGATTCTCCCTAGGATTAGCAAAAAATATTACAACAATAGCGGAAACTAATGCAATGTCAAGTATGTTATGAACAACATATTGTAATATGTTAATCATTGACATGTACAATGTCTGATTTACTTCAGCAGAATCATCATTCTTTGAAATTTTATGTTCAATAGCCATAGGTGTTCCAACTGGTCTTGAGTTTTTCATTCCAAAGGTTTTCAATATCTCCTTGATATACTTTGATTGTGTAGTGTATATACCTTCTTTCATTTGATAAACTTTCAAACCAACAAAGCATTTTATTTCTCCAAACATTGACATCTCAAATTCTTTATTCATCTCATTAGCAAACAATTTGTACAACAAATCACATCCTCCAAACATGATATCATCAACAAATATTGCAGCTAGCAATATTTTATTCTCAGATTCACTTTTCAAGTACAAATTGTTATTGTAATTAGTTCTTGCCAAACCAATTTTCACCAAATACGTATGTAACCTTTTTATACCATACTCTAGGGGCTTGTTTCAAATTGTACAATGTTTTGTGTAGTTTACATATTGTGTTCTTCTTGTTGGGGTCAACAAATCCTTCAAGTTGTTCAATGTAGACTTCTTCTTCTAAGATTCCAATAAAAAATGTAGATTTCACATCCATTTGATATACTTTGCAACCTTTGTAAGAAGTATGTGCAAGTAATGTTCTTACTCCTTTCAACCTTGCAACTGGGGAAAATGTCTCTCCATGGTCAATTCCTTCCTCTTGTGCATATCCCTTACAAACTAGTCTTGATTTGTTCCTTGTGACTTTACCTTTCTCATTCAACTTGTTTCTAAATACCCACTTTGTTCCAATCACATTCTTGTCTTTCGTCCTTAGTACCAACGTCCATGTCTTGTTCTTCTCAATTTGATCAATTCCTCATTCATTGCTTTAATTTAATCTTCATTCTCGAGTGCATCTTTAATTGTTCTTGGCTCAAACTATTTCTTTTCATGACTCCTAAATCTTTGTCTCCAATGATTTGATATGGTGTATGGTGTCTTCTCACATATTTTGCTAAGACATGTTCATATCTTCTTTCTTGTTGTGGTGATTCACTTGTTCCAACTTTCTCATCTCCTCGAGTTGTCTACTATTGTAATTTGGCTTCTTTTGTCTGGTGTTCAGTCTTCTCTCTTTGTGACTCAACTCCTATAGCCTAATGCTCAACATCTTTCTAACGCTAGGGAGAGCTTGTCTATTGATAGTCGACAATGCTAGTCTACTAATGCTGATAGTCGACAATGCTAGTCTACTAATGCTTGGTAATATCCTTTTCTAGTTTAGGTAAGGTACTTGGTTCTCCTTCACATATGTAGATAAAGTTTATGTAGTCTTTAGTTCCCTCTTTCATTATTTTTTGCAAACTCATCAACTCTAACATTTGCACTTTCCACAATTATGTTAGTGTTAGTATTCAAACATTTGTATGTTTTTCTTTTAGTGGAATATCCTAAGAATATACCTCCATTGCAATTTGCAACAAGTTTTCTTTTCCTTGCATCTTTTAGTGCATAACACTTGGTTCCAAAAACTTTGAAATATTTGACATTAGATGCATAACCATACCATAGTTCAAAAGGGGTTTTATTTATGCCTATCTTAACTTGAACTCGATTCAATGTATAGACAAGAGTACTTACAACTTCTCTCCAATACTTTTGGGAAATATTCTTCTCCATCATCAGTGTTCTTGCATAGTCCATGATTGATCTATTTCTTCTTTCAACTATCCCATTTTGTGGTGGAGCCCTTGGTGCTAACATATTTATTGTATTCCTTTGTCATTGCATAATGTATTGAATTCCTCAAATATGAATTCATCTCCTCTATCTCATCTCAAGCATTTTAGATGCTTACTTGCTTCCTTTTCATCTATAGCCATATACCACTTAAACATATGAAAAGCATCCTATTTTTCTTTAAGAAACATTATAGTCATCATTCTAGAGAGATCATCAAAAAATAGAATAAATTATTTGTCGCCGTAATAGGGTTTCACTCCAATAAGATCACATAAGTTAGTATGAACCAAATCCAAAATATCATCAAAAGAATAAGTCTTTCTCTTGAAACTAGACTTTCTCATTTTTCCGATTTGACATTTTTTGCACATCACTTTATCAAGTTTTCTCAATCTTGGTAATCCTATTACTCTTTCCATCTTACTAATGCTTACCAAATTATCAAATTTCATATGACATAGCCTCTTATTCCATAACCAAACATCTTCAAATTGTGCAAATAAACATGTATCTTTAGATAGTTCTAAATAGGACAAGTTACCTCTTGTTTTTTCTCCTCTTCTAATTAGTTCATCGATAGCATCATAGATCTTTGTCTTCTTGTTTTGAAATTCAACTTGGTAGCTTGAACTATTCAACTAAGAAACACTCAGCATATTATATTTCAATCCATCAACCCAATATGCATTGTCACATCTAATTTTGTCATTCAATATAACTGGTCCTTTACCTTTCACATAACATGGTACATCATTTGCAAACTTAACACAACTACCATTATAATGGTTTATCTTTTCAAACTTACTTATATCACCAATCATTTGATGTGAGCAACCACTATCAATTATCCATTTATGATTCTTACTCACATGTGAAATTAGAACATCTATCTCAAGTTTCTCATCTTCATCGGATTCATCTTTCATTACAACATAAACAAATTCTTCATCATGTTCATTAGGATCACTATCATAACCATCTTCTTTAGCAATGTAACAATATTTGTTACCTTTCCCTTTGTAGTCTGTGTTATCTTGGTTGTCTCTATTGTCTCTCCTTCCTTGGTATTTGATGTTTTTCCTTTCTTCCTCCTCATCTCTATTGGAACACGTTGTAGTAAATTACTATTGGAACACCTTGTAGTAAATTACTAACTTTGTTACATGTAAAATAGATTATAGGAAGTTTACCTTTGTATTTGCCTTTTCCTCTTGTTAGCCTTCTTGCCAATAATGCTTCAAGATTATCAAGATCATCATCTAATTCACTATCATTTTCCATAGGTTTACTCTTTTAACTTTTATTTCTTTTAGATTCATCAAGGGTTAGTTGAGACATGGAAGCACATTCAGCACTAGAAGGTTTATAATTATCAAAATTTGACAATTCAAATGCATTGAGTCTACCAAGTAGACTATCCAAGGACAGATTATTATCAGGTGTACATCGTAATTCTTGAATTATAGATACTCTAATTGCACAAATGAGAATTAAAGTCCTCAATACCTTTCTTATCATAGTCTCATCATATATTTTTGCTCTAGCTCCTCTAATTGCATTCACCACCTCTTTGATTCAACCACAATAGTGTGCAACAATTTCTTCTTCTTTAATTCTCATGTCATCAAACTTGCCTCTCAAAATTTATGCTTTCGCCCTTAACACATTTTTGTCACCTTCATGGATTTTTGCTAGCTCATCCCATAAATTCTTTGCAATAGTGTATTCCTTCAAATCATCAAACTTAGCATAACTTAGGGAAGATGCCAAATCTATCATCATTTGATTGTGCTCTCGCTTCTCTCTTTTTTTCTCAATTATCATGGGTCTAGGTACTTCAATATATTCATTGTCCAAGTAGTATAGTGTAGAATCTCCAACTTCATATAGATGTAATCTCATAAGTCATTGCCATGCTGGGAAGTTCTCTTTGTTCAGCTTAGGTACCTCTCTTTTGGACATCTTGATATTTAGCAAAAGTCCATTCAAAATTTTCTTGAAAGCATCAAAGATCTTATTCCAATTATTAGAATGATTAGAATAACTGAGAGGGAGGGGGATTGGATCAATTATCCTTGGGTCTAGATGTACCAATTCAACTTTTAACAACTTCAAACAACTTATTCACACTCATAAACTCCCTCAGACAATATAACAACTCATCAATAATTTAACTTATTCATTCATCACTAACTCTTTGTTTAGTATATGTCGAATAATAGGACTAAATAAGAATAAATAGCATGCATCATGAAAATAACATTCACACATGTATGAAACCAAGATTTAACATTGAAACCAAATTTGGGAAAAACCACCAAGTAACATGTTACCACTTTTTACTCTTCTAAAGTGAGCTCGGTTAAGAGCCAACCTTGTTAAAGGTTACAAAATATGTTGTTAGCTGTGACCCTATTAAAGGATTTAATCACCCTATTAGAAGTGGCCTTGTAAGAGGTCTTTAGATCATTCCGTTAGAGTGCCACCTTCATTAAAGGATTTACAACATGTCTATTAGGTCAACCTTGATTAAATGATTTTACAACCACAATAGTTAGAAAGTAACATCGAGGTTTGATATGATAGAATAAAATTACTTTGCAAATTCAACATCTCCATTCAACTCATTTTAAGTTCATTGACTAGACTTCATCACATACCCCATCTCTAATATTCTTGGCAACACTTCAAGTAGTCACTCTTCGCCAACTTCTCTCTTTTTCTATGCTACTTTGTTCTTCATAGTTTCTTCACAAATTTGCCAATCAACAACCATAAAATATCTCTTGTCCCTGCTTAAAGAGGTAGCTTTGATCTTTTTCCACTTAAACATAATCGTAGATCTTAGGGTTTATCATATTCATTGAATCTATCTATCATTTTCTTTTTCTTCTCCTTCCTTGAAACTTATGGTAACTTCTCATTAAATTCTTGCCTGGGATCACTTAATTAACTCAATTTGTGCATTAAATATGCAAACTCATCAATCCTTATCATTTATAAATTTTGATGAATTTCTAAATTTAACCGTGTCGACCTCAAATCTTGATTCTCTAAAAAGTTTTTAAAATGATGACACTTAGTCATCACTGTGTTCTTCATCTCAGTCAACATTGGGTAGCTCGGTCTTTACTAATCTATCTTGCTTAGCTTACACTGGCTCACTCAGCCTTCACTATGCTTGGTTGCTACTTCAATTTTCTCTTCATCTAGCTTGACCATAACTATCACTCCACTTATATTATTTTCTCAACTTAACTTAAGTTCCTTAATCTCTCACTTCAACTTCTTCATTGAGCTAATAAACTGTCACTAGGTGAAACTTAGCATTTTACTCAACAACTCTTATACACTTGAACTCATTTATCTTCATCACTGCATTTAATGATCAAACAACACATTATCTTGTCAAAGAATAACTAATCAAGTGCCCATTGTAATTCCATCATAATCACTCCTCTTTACTCAACAACTTTACTAGTTCACCTGTTATCTACTCTTTTTCAAATCCTCTTCATCAATCAACTAATATGTCACTCTATATTGTTAGCAAATGTCTTACTAGTAAGGTTTGACATCAATGACAACATAATAATTGTTCCAATTGTAATTTCCAAAACTTGCAACCATGAGGAATCTAAATGGTATCTCTTATAAAATCCCTTATTTAGTTGATTTAGATTTCTCTAATAAATTGGGCCAATATTTTTTAATCTGGTCATAGTCCCATAATCGTCTCTATATGCACGAGCCTTGGGGTTTTCATGTCTTATTGGAAGAGATGATCTTCTTTGTGCTTCCTTACATTATCCATATTTTGTTCCCATTCTACTTGATTTTGTATGAATGCCAAAATGCTCTGATTTGGACCTTCCTACATTAAGTTTCAAAAATGACTCCACATAGTGTCCAAGTAAAAATACACAAAAATAAAACTCATACATTTTTTTTATTATACTTAGTTCATTTCTCATGTAATCATCTATGAACTCATGATCATCTTCATAGTCCAATTTTCTTTTTATCACAATTTAATTTATTTTCCACAACAAAAATTGTTCCCTTAAGAATAAAGCATACAACCCAACAAATTTTCTCATACAATAAGCATAAAAGAAATTTGAGAAATTGTTTCACTCTCCCATATGCTTCTTACAACTTCTTTTTCAAAAAAATTATCTTTAACTATAAGTACTTATTATTTTCGACATATTGCATAGAAACTAAGGAAATGTACATACAAGGTGTAGAAGAAGTGGAAGCTTCATGGTCATTTCTTTGATTAGATTGTTCTTCCTTAATTTTCAGCTCTATTTTCAATCTACAAATTTCTTTTTCCCATTTAATTTTCTTTGCAAATGTTTTTTTAAGGGACTCTTTTGTTTTAAGTAGATATTCATTTACTTATCTCAATTGCTCGGTGTATTGCTCTACAAGTGTCTTCACACTATGAATAATGGAGTCCAACTCCTTTTCTCTCTTTTTAAGATTTTCATTAAATTCTTACACTTATTTGAATTATTCATGCAACTTGAATTCTCTTATTGATCTCTTCATGGCCTCCCTTATTTGTTTTTCTTCCTCTTCCTTCAACCTTTTTGTTGTTTGTGTAGAAGTCTCTCCTCCTATTCAATCAACTCTTTTCCCTCTCTATAGAAAAATGGTTCTAAGGGTTCTTCTCCAGAAGGACTAGGACGTGGTGAGGACTCAAACTGTGAAGGATTAGATTGTTTGAATTCCTCTAAAGCCTTTTTTTCATCTAGAACTACCTTAAAAAAGGATAACAATGTTGTTGATATGAAGACGACTATTTTTTTCTTCTGTAAATTCTCTTCCAAGGTTGGGTTAATATACATAGACTCAACACATTGGTTTGTCTAGGTTTCAAGAGTAATAGTATCATCAGTTCAAATTTCCTTAATAGTAGATTCATTATTAAGAGAACTCTTATATTGAGGTTCTTTATGGATTCTCTATAGAGATGGGTTCCATCTCATAATTTAGTGCTACAATTTCTTCGTGAGGAGAAGAAGGTGACTGAGGATTCTCAATATTGGTTGGCCTAGGATTAACTTTTGGGTGTTTAGAAGAGATTGGAAGACTTGGGTCAATATGGCTAGAAGTAATAGAGGTGGCTTGAGTTTCTTTCTACCTATGTGACCTTATTCTTGTTGGAAATATAAGAGAGTAGCTATGAGGGGAGGGGTGAATCAGTTGCCACAAAAACAAATCCTTGTCCCTTAGATGTCAATACAAACTTCCATTGATCATGCAATATTGGATAGCTCGGGTTAATACTATAATATTACTGATGCTCGATTAACAAAGAAATTGTGTGATTATTAATCTATTTTAGTAACTTAGTTGCAAAAATATAAAGCATAAGAAAATAACATGAACACAGATGATGCCAAGATTTAACGTGGAAACCCAATTTGGGAAAAAAGCCCTTCCAACTAGACACAATAATTTTCACTCTTCTGAAGTGAGCCTTTTAGGAGCCAACCCTATTAAAGGTTACAAAACATACTGTTAAGTATGACCCTATTAGAGGATTTAGATCAGCCTGTTAGGAGTGGCCTAGTTAAAGGTCTTCAAACACTTCAATCTTGACATGTCACCTTATTAGAGGATTTACAAAATGACTATTAAGTCAACTCCGTTAGGAGATTTCTTTATTGTTGCAATGGTTAGAAAGCAACAACAATTTGACTTGATTTATAAAGTAACTTTCTTTACAGATGTAGATCTTTGTTCTGGCTTGACCTCTAGATCCTTCCTAATTAGATGTTCTGTGTAGTTTATCTTCCACACTTTCCATCTCTACCTTTTTCCTTCGCTCACATATTCATCTTTTTCATATGCCACTTGTTACACTTTGTCCTCAAAACTTGGCCTTTCCTATAATCATAAGCTAGGAAAAAGTCAACTTGAATACCCTTTCAAAATATCAGTAAACATCCAAATAGTTGGCCTCAAGTAATAACACATTTGACAATTACATTATACTTTCACTTGGTCAATACTGGGATTGAACACTCGGTTGACACTATAACTCCTTCGATGTCGAACCACTCGATCAATACTACATACAGGAATCTTTTTATTAACCAATTGCTCAGTTAATACTGGAAAGTATTCTTTACTCGACTTCTTGGTTAATACTTAGATATACAAGGTTAATACTGCAAACTCTACATTGCTTAGTTAATACTAACATTTGTGTAAACATCAATGACAATCTACAATTAAAGTATTGTTTCAAACAAACTCCCTCTTTGGCATTAATGGCAACACAACATGTCAACATAAACTAATAGAAGTATGAGCAATAAGATAATATCCTTAGTTTCACTCTAATTCTCATCTATACCAACTCCCTTTGATATTCTTCTTGGATTTGTCTCTACTGCTTTCCTGTCAATACTTTGTTGTAATTATCTCCCTCTTAACTGTACATTCCATTATCTAAATATGAAGACTCTCCCTCTTTCACATTGATACTGGTCTTCCTTGAATCTTTCATGTTGACACTAAAATCTCCCTCTTTGACATCAATTTCCAAAGGATACAAACTTTTGAAATTACAATGTACCTTTTGTACTTATTCATATGTAATATGTTATGCATTACACTGCATCAACTTGATTGATCTTCAATGAAGCTTGGTTGATGTCTCACTATCTCTTGCTTTAGTGAGCATTAGATAGGGGAATAACCCCTAGTTTACCTCTTAGATACATAAATGCATCCTTAGGTAAAGATTTAGTAAATATATCTACTATCTACTCCTTGGTGTTCACATATTCAAATTTCACCTCTTTTTCTTGAACCAATTACCTTAGAAAATGATATTTAATTGCAATGTGCCTTGTCTTTGTATGCATCATTGGATTTTTGGATATATTGATTGCACTTGTATTATTAGTATAGATAACCATTGGTTCCTTGATTTCTTCCTTCATTCCTAACATCAATTAATTAATCCACATTATGTTAGAACAATCAACTACTGCAACAACATACTTTGCTTATGTTGTCGATTAAGAAATGCAGTTCTGCTTCTTGCTTGTCCAAGACACTAACCTCTTTCCAAGAAAGAATGTTTCTCCACTAGTGCTTTTTCTGTCATCAATTCTTCCTACCCAATCTACATCAATGAAGGCTCTTAACTCAAGATTTCCTCCTTTCTTGTACCATAACTCATAATCTCTAGTTTCTTTTAGATATCTCAAAATTCTTTTGATTGCCATCATGTGATTTTCTTTAGGATTAGCAAAAAATCTTGCAACTATGCCAATTGCCAGTGCAATATCAGGTTTGGTGTGATCCTCATATTAAAGCTTCCCAATCATTGATCTATAAGTAGTCTAATTTACCTTCTCTGAATCATCATTCTTTGAGAGCTTATGTCTAGTAGACATAGGTGTTCCAACTGGCTCAAAATCTTCCATTCCAAATACTTTCAATGTTTCCCTAATATATTTTGATTGAGTGATGTATATGTCATCCTTCATCTGATGAACTCATAGACCCACAAATAATTTAATCTCTCCAAACATAGACATTACAAATTATTTCCATGTTGCTTCAAAAAATGACTTGCATAACATCTCATGTCCACTAAACATGATATCATGAACAAATATTTCTGCGAACAATATCTTGCCCTCAAGTCCTTCCTTAATAAATAGATTGTTATTATCATTTTTCTTTTCAAAACCAATTTTTACTAGATATTCTTGTAGTCTTTCATCACATGCTCTAGGATCTTTCTTCAATCCATATAAGGCTTTATGAAATTTACATACCATGTTTCTTTGACTTGTATCAATGAAACCTTCAGGTTGTTTAATGTAGACTTCTTCTTCTAATACTCCATTCAAGAAAGTTGATTTGACATCTAATGTACTTTGAATCCTTTTTGTGCTACATATGCTAAAAGTATTCTGACTCCTTCAAGTCTTGTAATAGGTGAAAATTTTTCCCCATAATCAATACCTTCTTCTTGAGGATAACCTTTGCATATAAGTCTTTCCTTGTTTCTTGTTACTTCTCCTTTCTCATTCAACTTGTTTCTGAATATCCACTTTGTACCAATCACATTCTTATCCTTTGGTCTAGGAACAAGAGACAAGGTTTTATTCTTTTTTATTTATTCAATCTCTTCATTCAAAGCTTCTATCCAACTTTCATCTTCTAAGGCATCTTTTACAGATCTAGGCTCAAATTCACTAACCAAACATGTACCTTTTAATTTATTCCTTGTTAGTATGCCTTTTGTCTATCTTCCAATTTTTTGATTAGGTGCATGATGCCTTCTAACATATTTGGCAATTCTTGGATCTTTCTTTCTTGATTTCAAACTTGGTTCTCCAAGACCTTCATCCTTTTGCTTGAGCTCCTCTGGTTGATCTGGTTGTAACTTGAGTGCCTCTGTCTGTGACTCAGGTTGCACTGCCTGGGGTTGTAACTTAGGTTGAACTATCTATGAATTGTTAGGTACATTTGGTTATTGATTAGCTTTAACGTTATGAGGTAAAGTCTCAGGTTCTTCTTCATAATAGATAAACTTTTTGTAATCTTTGGGCTCTTTGTTGCTTTATTCTTCACTTCTTTCTACAAACTCGTCAATCTTTACATGGACACTTTCTATGACTTTGTGAGTAGTAAGATTCAAACATTTGTATGCATTGCTTCTATTGGAGTACCCTAGGAATACCCCTTCATCACTTTTTGCATAAATATTTCCTTTCCTTACACCTTTAATGATATAACATTTGCTTCCAAATACTCTAAGACAACCAACATTGGGTTTGTAACCATGTAATAATTTATAAGGTTTTTTCTTTGTACCTTTCTTTAATTGAACTTGGTTCAGCGTATGAACTACTGTGTTGATTTCTTCTCTTCGATATTTTGGTGCAACAGTCTTCTCTGTCATTAGTGTTCTTGTACACTCCATGATGGATCTGTTCCTTGTTTTTGATATTCCATTTTTCTCTGGAGTTTTAGGTACTCATACCTATTTTGATTCCTCTTTCATTGCAAAACTCATTGAATTCATTTGAGATGAATCCTCCTCCACTAGCTGATCTCAGGCATTTCAAATTCTTCCTTATTTCTTTCTCAACTCTAGCCAAATGTCATTTTAACTTTTGAAAAGTGTCAGATTTATCCTTTAAAAACATTACAGTCATCATTTTAGAATAATCATCAACAAATAGAATGAAATACACATCTCTACAACAACTTTCTACACCTAGTAGCACAAAAAAACTATGTGAACTAGTTACAAAACTTCCTGAGAATTATAGGACTTACTTTTGAAACTTATTTTACTTATTTTACCAATTTGACATTATTTACACATGCCCATCTTAGGTTTCTTCATATAAGGTATGCCTCTTACTCTTTTGTCCCTGCTTATGGTGATCAAGTTATCAAAGTTAACATGACACATTATTTTATGCCATAGCCAACTTTCTTCAATCTGAACTAGCAAGCATGAACTTTCAATGAGATCTAGGTAAAAAAAATTTCCTTTTGTCTGATTGCCAGTTCCAACTAGTTTTCCTTTTCCATCCAATAGTTTAGCTTTTCCATTCATGAATTCAACTTTGTATCCTATATTGTTCAATTGTGCTACACTGAGTAGATTATGTCTTAATACTTCAACCCAATAGGCATTCTCACATTTGATTCCATCAATTAATGCTATTATTACTTTTCCCTTTACATAACATGGTTCATTATTTCCAAAGCTAACACTTCCACCATCATAGTGTTCCAAATATTCAAATTTAGTTTTATCACTAGTCATATGATGAGAACATCCACTATCTATGATCCAATTATAATTTTTGCTAACATGAGAGATAACTGCCATCTTTTCATTTTCCTTATTATTTGATTAATCTTTAATAGCAATATAAATGACTTCATCTTCATCATTATCACTATCATAATCTTTTGCAATGTGACATGATTTCTTACCTTTGCCTTTGTAGTCCTTGTAGCTTTTAAAGTCTTTCTTTCCTTTAAATTTGTTGAACCTTTTCTCATCTTTATCTTCTTTGTTTGGACATGTAGCAATGTGACCAACTTCTTCACATGAGAAACAAATCAATGGAATTCTACCTCTGAATTTTCATTTTCCTTTTGCTACCTTTTTTTCTAAAAGAGCTTCAATGACTTCAAGATCTTCATCTGAATCATCTTCTTCACTATCAACTTGTTTACTTTTTGAGTGTCCTCCTTTTCTACTAAGGGTTAGTTTTTCTTTGAATGTAGATTCAAGATTGTTATAAGAAGGAACATAGTTATCAAAGTTATCCAACTCAAAAGCAATCAATCTTCCCACAAGAGTATCTATGGTTAAATCATGTGTTGGATTACATATCATTTCTTGAATAGGTGAAACTCTAATTGCATAAATAGAAAGAAGAGTTCTTAGCACAAAGAGTTCTTAGTACCTTGTTGATTGTTGTTTCATCATCAATTTTAACTCCTACAACTCTGATTTCACTTACACTTTCTTTTATCCTTTCACTGTATTGGGTAATGTTCTCAACTTCTTTCATTTACAATTGATCAAACTTACCTCTTAAACTTTCTACTTTGGCTCTTTGCACATTTTTGTCATGTCCAAAGACTTTCTTCAACTTTTCCCACATGTCAAATGCAGTAGGAAAATCTTTGACTTCATCAAATTTAAAACAGTTCAAAGAGGATGCAATATGAATCATCATAATATTGTGATCCTTAGCTTCTTTTATTTTCTCCACAGTCATAGGCTTGGGTGGTGGCACATATTTTTTCTCCAAGTAAAATGCACCAATATATTTGATGCTTGATATATGTAGCTTCATCAACTCCTAACATGCTGAAAACTTTTCTTTGTTTAGCTTAAGGATCTCCCTTTTGTAAGACATCACGATCTTTAGCTTAGGTCCTTAAAACCCTTTCCTATAAGCACCAACTTCTTTGATACCAATTGTTGGAAATGTAAGAGAGTAACTTGGAAGGGAGGGGTGAATCAGTTACCACAAAACCAAATCTTTGTCCCTTAGATGTCGATATAAACTTCCACTAATCATGCAATGCTAGATAGCTTGGTTAATACTATAATATTACTGATGTTCAGTTAACAAAGTAATCTTAAAATTATTTATCTATTTTAGTAACTTAGTTGCAAAAATATAAAGCATAATAAAATAACATGAACACATATGACACCAAGATTTAACGTGGAAACCCAATTTGGGAAAACCCACCTTGCAACTACTCACAATAATTTTTCCTCTTGTGTAGTGAGCCTTGTTAGAAGCCAACCTTGTTAAAGGTTACAAAACATGCTGTTAAGTATGACCCTGTTAGAGGATTTAGATCACCTTGTTAGGAGTAGCCTGGTTAGAGGTCTTTAAACATTTCAATCTTGAAATGTCATCTTGTTATAGGATTTACAAAATGACTCTTAAGTCAACCTTGTTAAGAGATTTCTTTACTGCTACAATGGTTAAAAAGCAACAACAACTTGACCTGATTTATAAAGAAACTTTCTTTGCAGATTTAGATCATTGTTCTGGCTTAGCCTTTGGATCCTTCCTAATTAGATGTTCGTTGTAGTTTATCTTCCACACTTTCCTACTCTTCCTTTTTCCTTCGCTCACATGTCCATATTTTTCATATTCCACTTGTTATACTTTGTCCTCACAACTTGGCCTTTCTTATATATCATAAGCTAGGAAAAAGTCATCTTGAATACCCTTTCATAACATCAATAAAAATCCAAATAGTTAGCCTCAATTAATAAAATGTTTGACAATCACATTTTGTTGGCACTTGATCAATACTGGGATTGAACGCTTAGTTGACTTTGTGACTTCTTCAATACCTGACCACTTGGTCAATACTACACAGAGGAATCCTTTTTTAACCAATTGCTCATTTAATATTGGAAAGTCTTATTTACTCGACTACTCAGTTAATACTGAATATACAAGGTTAATAATGCAAACTCTACATTGCTTGATTAATACTAACATTTGTGTAAACATCAATGCCAATCTGCAATTGAAGAATTGTTTCCAACAATTCTTTATGGCCTTCTCCTCACTAGATGACCACATTCCCCTAATTAAATTTAGTATTTTTAGAAGCAAAATTTTTTCTTTTTTTCATCTTTTTAATCTTACTCTCTCCCATAAAAATATTAGCTAACCTTCCTTTCCATATTTTTTCTTCATCAAATAGTGGTTTATAATCAAATTAATGAGTGAATGATATCAAACCTCACTTTGTTTTGAATATACCTTATCTATCATAGCTATATGTTGAGAAAATAAGAAGGTGAGAAAAATAAACCTTGCCGTAGTTCTTTATTCCTCTTACCTTATGCGAGTTATTGTTCTCATCTATAGGCCCATTACAGTTCCATATTGTCCTCCACAGGTAAAACTTATCAGGCAGATAACCTAACGCCTAATAATCTCTTTAGTATTTTCTTTGTGATTTTTTACATTGGGGGGCATAGTTGGTCATTTGGGTGATGGAAAGCTTAAATTAATTCCTCCAAATTTATCTTCCCCTTTATAACAAGATCACCTTAGTTGGGATACCAAAGATTTTATAATTAAATTGGTTGTTTACTTTAATAATCTCTCCTCTCACTCAAGTAACATTCACATTGAAATTTTGAATATATTCTTCTACCATCTCCTCATTGTAGCCCTCATTTATTATGATAAAATCTAGTCATCCTACTTGTTTAAGCAGTTCATCAGCTTTGGCATCAAGCCCAAACCTTTATAACTCACACTTCCTCTTTTTTACCCATGATAACATAATAATTTTAGACACAATGTCTCTCAAACCATCTTCAAATAAGAATTTGAGAATTACAACTCAAATAGATAAAAATGTGCCTTAATTCCTCTATGAAATAAAAAAATGGGAAAAGACAAATTAGTATCAAATGTGTGAAAATGTATGTATTTATGGTAATTATTTAAATCCCTAGTACTTCCTCTAGAAGACATCCCATTACACACATGTGAATCCTAGACATTCTTATCTTTGAACATCTTATTTTGATTGAAAAAAGTAGTCTTTATTTTTATTCCTAGATTTAACGACCACTATTATGACACAACATTTCCAAAAATGATGAATGGAACATATGAAAGTACTGCAAACCATCATATTTTGGTGCTTCATCAACTTTTTATTAAAGTAGGGGAATTATTAAACTTTATGCCTTCAACTTCCACTTTTTAACTTTTATTTTCATAATTAATTGACAATAAATGACTTTGAAACTTCTATCTATTTACATAACTCACATGCTAAAATATTAGGAAGTATAGTTTCAAATTAAAAATAACAACTAATGCATAACTTATCGATGTCATAATCTACTAGTTGTCAAAAATATATTTCTTCTTTTAAAGCAATAATTTTCTTGACCAATTAGGAGCTAACATGAGTTTACATGGAAAATAGATGTCTTAATCACTCGTGCAAATTCCTAGGATCTTTTTGGTACAATTAGGAGCCATAGATTATTTTTAAACATGCAAAGTTCTATTACCAAGAATTAGGAAGAACTAGGAGTGGTTTGAAAAATTTACAAAGCAAGTAGTTGTTTCCTATTAATAATTTGCTTTTTGGGAATCAAACATCATTTATGGTTCTCAATTCACCCCTGAGATTGACTACAATTTGTAGTTTTCAATCAATTACTTATTTTTATAAAGTAGATTTCCATTTCTTGTTTTCAACTTGCCTTCTTTATTACTTTCTACATGAATCAATTAGAATTATTTAACATGGAAGAAATGTCTCCTATAATAAAGTTCTTAACGAGGGATTAAAAACCCAAGATGTATTTCTCTTTTGATGTTGGCTTATGATATAACTTTATTCGATACCCATTGATTGAAATGTTTTTCTTATCTCCATCAATTAGGACTAATTACACTACACCATTTGTAAAAACTTGGTCAATTAAATATGGTCCCAACCAATGGGTGTGAAATCTAACTTTGAATTCTTGGAATCTTGAGTCTAATAGTAGTACCCAGTCTCCTGGTTAAAACTGCCTGCTCAAGATTTGTTTATCATCCTAGGATTTTCCATATTGTTGAATAATATTTACATTGCAAACAACTTTCATTCTCACTTCATCCATCTGATTCAAATGTTGTTTCCTATATTTTTCCTCTTTTGTGAGATTAATTTGTACTTCTAGTGTTGTTTTTAGTGTTTTTTTTTCAAAGTCAATGTGCACAACCCATACACTAATTGATATGAAAAAATTCTAGTAGTAGTTTTTTAGGTTGTGTTATATGCCCACCTACCCAAAATATGACCTTCTCAATGAAATAGTTTTTGTCAAAATGTTCTTTATTTCTCTATTTGTTACCTCCACCTAATGATTATCTTAAAGATAATGAGGTAAATATTTTTGGTTTGTTATCTGATGCCTCTTCATAAAGGCTTCTTTTATTCTTGACATAAATTGAGGTCCCTAATCAGAGACCATTTCTCTAGGAGCTCAAAATCTTTGAAGTACATGCTTTTTGAGAAAATTATATACTATGTCCTCCCTTTCTACTAGTAAATCTTTGACTTCTAACCATTCTTTTATATAATTTGTGATAACCACTATATGATGATTTCCCTGGAATGGTGGATGAATAGGTCATATGAAATCAATTCCCTATTTCTCAAATGGCTCAAGAGCTCTCTAAGGATGCAAAGGAATCTCCATTATTAATGTAGATCTTCCTATTTATTGGCATTCATTGTAATGTTTCACATAAAATGAAACATCTATAGTCATTATCGAGAAAAAGTGTGACATGCTCCAAGAATCTTATGCATATTTCTCACTTTTGAGTAATTTTCACCTTATGGAGCAATATGACATGAATGAATAATGTCATAGACATCTATTACCTACACACATCTTCAAAATGTGTATATATATATATATATATATATATATATATATATATATATATATATATATGATAAGGATTATTTATAAATAAGAGACCATTAATCTATTTCAATTGTGAACTTTCTTTTTCTATTCTCTTCTTTTATTTTGAGTTGAAACGATTCGGACACTTACATATGGAAAGATAATTAGCAATATCAACAAACCAAGGTGATTGAATAGAAATAGAAAATAGAAGTGTTAAATTCTTGCAACATAAGAAGTCATCTTATTATTCTTCCTTCCATAACAACTCCATTCATCTAATATATTATTGATCAAAACATAGTTCAAGAAGATACAAGGGATTTTGGCACAAATAGAAATGAGAAAATATTGAAATCTAATTTTTTGGTACTTTCTATGTTTTAGTATTTTGCATTTTGGGAGGCCTTTGGGGCATTTTTGGGCTTCAACACTACCAAGAAGGTGTAGTGTTATGCTTAAAATTTCAAGCACCTAATGTAGAACTTTTGAAGAGCTCTCCAGAAAATCTGGCAATTTGTGATTTCAAGCTATGAGTAGAAAGTTGCGACTTCTACAAGTAGACACAGTTTTTAATATAGATTTTCATAGTTTTAGTAGTTTTTAGAGTTTATTTTGCAATTAATAACTTGTGTACTTTTCATTTCCATTTCCAAGGGGTAGTGGTGACCTTTGAGATTCATCAAACTTTGTATAAAGTCTATTTTTGAATTCAATAGGTTACTTTTTGGTTTACAAAAATCTATTGTTGCTTTTCTACTATTTTCAACTAATCACAATACCATAGGTTCTATGCCAGGTATTGTAGTCTGAATTCTTAATTCAGATCACTTAAAGAAAAATGGCCAGTATGAACAAACACTTTGTAAATAGTATTGTAATATCTAAATTTATTATTTTTATGCACAAGAACCAAAAATACTTTCTCAGTAGTAGCATAATTATGTTTTATGAAGATAATTTATTTGCTAATATAGTAAATGTCATGCATGTCTCAATTTTCATCCATTTGTCTTAGAATTTCTCCAACAAATAATTTGGAGGCATTAGCATGGATTTGAAATGGTTCTCCCCATACAAGAACTTTAATAATAGGGGATATAGATGAAGCTTTCTTAATTATTTTAAATATGTTTTTAATAGTCTTTAATGTATTTAAATTCAATGTCCTTTTTTAGAGAAGTGAATAAAGGTTCAGTCATTTTCCTCAAGTCCTCTATAAATATTTTGTAGCACTCTCCATGCCCAAGATAAATTCACACATCAGTTTGAGCTTGTGGAATAATGATCTGCTAAATAATTTTCACTTTCTTTGGATCAACTTTTATTCCTTCTTTAGAGATGATGTCCCAATATTATTCCCTCTTTCATCATCAAATAAAATGTCTCATCATTCAAAGAGAGTCTATTATCCTCACATTTCTGAAGAACATTTTCTGAACTTTTTAAGTCTTCTTAAAAATATCTTGAACAGTAAAATCATCCATCTAAATGTCTATACAAGAAGTAGTGAAGTCTTCTTAAAAATATCTTGAACAGTAAAATCATCCATCTAAATGTCTATACAAGAAGTAGTGAAGTTTGAAAAAATAGGTAACACAACTCTTTTCAAAGTAGGAGGATCATTGAAAAAAAAAAAGAGAAATACTCTATAAGTATACATTCCTCAAGGGCAAGTGAACATAGCCTTGTCTTGGTAATTAGGAGCTACTTAGATCTTATTATATCCACTAAATCCATCAAGAAAGAGAAATGACTACGACCAACAAGATTTTCAAGTACTTGATTTATAAATGGTAGGGGAAACGTATCTTTTTTAGTGGCCTTGTTCAAATCCCTATAATCCATACACACTCACCACTTACCATTTTTCTGAGGCATAATAACCAATGGCGAAACCATTGATTACTATGTATTGGATAAATAAATCCAATTTTTGATAGTTTCTCTAATTTTTGTTACATAAAATATCTATGAGCTGGGTTAATTTATCCTTTTTCCTACCTCATTGGTTTCAAATCCTCTAATAACTATGATGAATGCACAAATATAGATGAATTCCTTTCATATCTTGATAATCCTAAGCACATGCTTTAGTATGTTGTTCCAACTCCTACTTTTACTTGTGTTCTTGGCTTGGAAAAAGAGTTAAACTTATAAATAAAGGTTTGGCATCTTGCACCATAATTTGTTTTATTTCATTAGATTCTTGATACATACATCATATCTTATTGAGACCTGCTTCTTGCAAATTAGATTCATAATCTTCCTCATTACAAGAAAATTACTGGAACTTAGTGAAATATTAAATTCAAAATATAACCAGTTCAAAAACTCCATTCCTCTTTATATCCATCTCCTCATCTACCTATAATGGTGTATCATTTGGTAAGGTAGATTTAAGTGGAGGACACAAATAATTTTCTTTTTTTCCTAAAGTCATTAGATCTAGTCATGCTCCTTGACCTAAAATCTATCAATATTGTAGCTTTTTCCAACCATAGAATTCTAAAGATGATTGAATATCCCATTTCCTTCTTCCTTGGTTTTAACACTAGGAAATCAAGAGGATAATCTCAAGTTTCAATAGTAATCTTGACATCTTCTAAAACTACCTCAATTTTTATTATTATAGATTTATCATCTAATTGGAACATAGTAGTAGTGGGTTGGATAGTATTAGATCCTAATTTTGTAGTTATATCAAAAGTAGCAATTTTGATAGTTTCCCCTAAATCTATTAGTATAATTAGTATTTCTACTTCCTAATATTAAGAGTAATTACTAAAATTATAGGATCGCTATAGTTGTGCAAAAGAAAATTTCCTAATAAAACATCAATTAGTTTTACTCTTTCTTGAATTATGGGAGGTAATTTCTTTTTTTCTTCCTAGGGTTTTGATATAGGGAGATTTGATCAATAGATTATCTTTGGGATGTCTTTAATAGCTTGGAGCAATGAGATTTTAACGTTGATTTTATTTACGTCTTGTAAGATGTATGAATCCACGATTTCATCATGATCATTTTGGTAGCTATCAAGTGCTTCCTAATCTTTATTAAGCCTTTATGGAATAAGTTCTTTATTAGTTTTACTTTTAGTTTCATTATGATTTTGATTATTTATTCTCTTTCTGCCCTTTTGCACCTATGATATCAGGTCTGCAAGGAACATTCTAATTTGTCAAGTGAATATAATTTATCTTAATTAAATTTAAACCAACAAGATTAGTGTCAATATTATTGGCTTGTTGAGTTCTATTATTATTTGGGTTTGGAATGGGTTGTGTGAGTATCAAAGGTATCCTTACACCTTGATTTTCCCATGAGTAAAACTATTTTTTATTTACTTACCAATTAGGTTGATTCTATTTCCATGGTAGTTGATCATGTTGTCATTATGATTGATTCCACTGAGGATCAACCCATTCAGTAGGTCCCCATGGTGGTCCCTAAGGCATACTTGAGTTTTTCTTTGGATATTGAGGATTCCAATAATTGTAGTATTCCATGAATTTTGATTCCAATTAATTTTTTCTTTATATTATCCTTGATGAGAGTTAAATCTAGGTTTTTGAGATCTATGGTCTATGTAATTCATATCCTCTTCCATGACAACTAGTTTGGTTAGTTGATTTTCAATCTTAGAAAGGAGATTATAAGTACTAGTAGTATGAGATTTATCATAGATTGTATAAATATCTACTTGATCTAATGGACATTCCCTTAAAGGATTCTTTCATCTACATTTATAACAATAAATGGCTAATGGTTCAATATTATATTTATCAAGTTGACTGTTAATATGAAGGATTATATTAGTTTTCAAATATTCCATTTTCTCCATCACTTGAGACACATATGGTGTTAACACCTTCCTTTTGGAACCTCTTACTCTTATTCTAGTTCTTGAGTAGTTCCTAATTATTTTAACAATATCATTCAAGGAGATTTTATTGGTGTCCCCATTTCCCATGAGGTGAAGGGCTTCTCTAGATTCTTCATCAATGCCTTTTAAAATTATTATTTTAGTAAGTTCTTCATTCAAACCATTGGAACATCTCCCATGGAAATTTTATAACCTATCAACCTAATCTTCCAATTGCCTCATTGAAAACAATTATTATTTCCTATCTCTCACTTAATAGTAGTCTTGATATTTGTCTCGAATTACAAATTTCACCAATTTCCAAGTGGAAGTTGAGGTTGAATCTAATCCCATAAACCATCTTAGTGCATATTATTTTAAATAATAATGTATTAAATTTAATTAATAATTATTTATATTATACTCATAAGTTTGACATAAGACTTTAAACTAAAATAAGAATTGGTGAGGGTCCTCAAAAGTTTTCCCTTTAAAATTTGGTAAAACAAAAGGTAAGATGTTTTTCATAGGAGGTTCATCATCTCTCTTATTGAGATTAATGGAATACAGGGATGTCCTATTAGGAGGGTTCCTATTAGCATTTTGATCACCCATAATTCCTTGATTAATGAATCCTTGTTTTTTTCATACTCAATTTATTCTTCAAAATTTTCTTTTTCAATATTCTTTTATTGCTCTTCTGAAATTTTAGAGCTCTAACTTCACAATTTTTTTCAAATTGGTAAGGAAGGAATCTACCAAATTAGTCTCAAACTCATCTTATCAATGGTTTAAGTTCACTCCTTATCAATTGTATGGGATAACTTTTAACTAGATCTTTAAATTTTTAACAATGAAGCCAACATTAATGATGGACAAGGTCATTGAAATTGCAATTTTCATCATTGAATAAATTTATTAATGTCATATTGGGTGTGTCCAAAGGTTATACCTGATAAGGAATGGTACTAGGTTGGGGGTTTTGCATTGAAATAATGACTGGTTTGGTAGAACGGGTCCTTTTGGGAGCCTTTAGGAGTTACTCTCTCTATCTACTCAAAACAACTAAGAAGATTCATTCCTACAACTCCTAATTCTAATTTAAAATAGAAAACATATAAATAACTAATCTGATTCCAAAATCTAGAAATACAAAATACATAATACATGCAACATAATTGACTAAGATTCATTGTGGACTTTATATTAATTTAAACAACTAAAACATTTAATAGAAATGAACTAATATGCTTGGAAAATCAAACTACTTTACTAAAAGAATTCAAACTTGTTTTAATTGCTTAAAAATAAATCTATTTACCCTTGAAGAAAAGAGATATATCAACACTTGCAAAAAATAAATCTATCCATCCCAAATCTACAATTAACTTAGCAACTATTATTCAACATGCATGCTACCAAAATTTCCCCCCAGTATAATTTATTTCACCTGGAAAGATCAAAGAGAACTAAGAATGATTTAATTGAACTACAACATGTTACCTTATTCTTCTAAAATGTGATTGCTTCTAACTTTAATAGAGTGCTAATGAAAATTAATTGTTATGATTAGTGATCATCGAGGAGGGGGTTGAACAAGATAAATGATGCCAACATCAAAATACCATTATTTATTAATAAGGAAAAACTATTTAAGGGGAAAATCTCGATGTGGATTATGTGCATAAATATTTCACTACTACAATAATATGTACCATGTTAAAGGTATAAGTACATAATATAGGGAGTACAACCACATTTAGACTTATATCCTAGAGTGTACTAGTCAAATACATAAACCAAAATAGATTCAGGCATACAACCAATTACATAAAAAAAATTGGGCTTATAGTTCTATGTACTAAACTGACTAGAAGCATATGTCATTTAGAGTAAAACTCCTTGACCCATGTTTCATTAGTAGTGGTTCACGCAAATTCATCTCGCATGAGAATAAATGGAACACTTAACACTAATTGGACCTAGGTGACACTTCATAGAGGTGATTCACACAAATCCATCTCCCATGAGAATAAACTCTAAATCTTATATTCATACCATTCGCATCCATACATCATATTCACCATTCACCAACTCATCACAATCAAAACTCTACCTCAAAGATGAAGTCATAACTAAAAAATAAAACTCTGTAAGCTCAAAAATAGAATAATAAAAGGTTTGGAAACCCTCATTCCAAAAAAAGATCATGTCATAAAAAAATTATTATAACCAAGTGCAATCATCTCTGATTTTGAATCCGTGAAATTATTTACTCAAAACTTAACTATGGTTAACCATGTATACTAATTGATAACTTTGAATTGCTTTGCTCAAACAAAATATTTTCAACCTAATATTGAATAGTGAATACCTCACACATATGATAACATCTAGATTGGTGATGATTGGATTAGACATAATTATTTTTCTTTATTCAATCTCTACATGACCTCTAGCTCTTCATAATTTTTTGTATGACTCTAATCTTTTTAACTGCATTTTTTTATTCTCCTAGTACTTAGTTAGTTCCATGCATCAAATATTTTGGTACAATACTGAAAATATGGTCAAGAGTAGTGAGTATAATTACTATTAATGACAATATATCATGCATCATAAGTTAACTCTTGCCAGTAATATCCCACTTTGGCATTGATGGTAAGACTTGGTGAAAAATGGCTAAGTGTCCATCCCAAAATGCTAAATAAAAAATATTAGAAATTTCCTTGAGAACTAATCTCCCCCTTAGGTAAGTATTCTATTTTTCACACAAATCTTCTCCCCCTTTTACATCAATGCGAAAGATGAAGTCAAAAAGCAATTTTTTCCTACCAAAATCATATATTGTTTGCATAAGCATATATATAAGTGTTAAGTATTGTTGAGTTATTTTTTTACATGATGTTGAATGACAGAGATCCTTTCCAATATCTCTCTTGAAAAGCTGATCAATGACCAACTCGTAGGTTTCATATAGCTATTTTTCAACCTACTGGGTAACTCAATCGAAGATAAATGTGTATGTTCATAAGGAGGCCTTTGTTGGTTCCAACCAATATGCACAACCTGTTGCTAAAATATAACCACAAAGAGATATATTTTTGTAATTTTTGTTTTATGATGAATGCAGTTTACCAATGCAACTATATGAATTCCTATTTTAACCAAGTGTTTGAAAAGAAAACAACAGAGATAAAGTAACAAGATATTTTAAAATTAATTGTTGAAAGGGAAATTCCTTAAGCCAAAGTAACAACATGTCTGCAAATTAAATTATCAAAAGGATATGGTAGGAAACCAATAAAATTAGGAGTAACGCATCCTCAAATCCACTGATGCAATTGTTGATGGAAACTTTAATAATAACTGAAAGATGTTTCATGTTTCATCAAATCACAAGGCCATGAAAAGTGCACTCACGTGAGACAAAAAACTATGCAATAACAAAGATGATCCTTTCTCAAATTTGTCATAATAATGGAATTTTTTAACACAAGGAAAACACTAGAACTAAAAGATCACATAATCATAATAACACAATAAAACAATTGGATCCATTATTATTCATGAACATGTATTCACAAAAATAACACACGTCGGCAAGAATAACTACACTCAAAATGAGAGCACCAATAGCATATATTATTGCATTAAACTAATGGCCTAGAGTACATATTACATCCATGTATTTAAAAGAAATTCTCTCCTCCTTTTTTTTTAGGAGTGAGAGATCTTTAAATGCAAACTTGTGCTAATAACTAATAAAACTAATCTAATTATATATAAAGTGACTCTCTAAATGGTGCTAAGTAGGTCTCCACCCTTGTTTATAGACATTAATGGGTGCATGAGCCTTTACATTGCATAAAAGAATGAAGGAATAAGAATATAAGAATATAGAAGATGTGAGATGATCTGGAAGTCTCTTGTAGCTCTACAAATGGAAGATCGACCTTCTTTAGGCATTTACAGGAGTTGAATTGCCATTAAAATGTGTTTTCAATGCATGAAATGCTCTAAAATTGCAACTAGTAGTTAACTATCAGCACCCTGCTTCTTCTTCAAAACTGTCAGCACACCTCTGTTAAAAGTGCACCTGTACACCTTGGTGATAGGATCCAAAAATCCAAAAACTCTTCTAAGTTTCAAAATTGAATTTCCAACATCTATTTTTTCTTCCCCTTTATACCAAAATGATGTATGGATGCTTGTTCTTCAACTTCTCTACTTCACTAGCCTTTAATAAAGCTAATGCATCATACTTGCTCTTTACTATTTGTTGGTAGTTACTTACTTTTATTCTAGTATCCGCAAAATCCTCAAGCTTGGTGTCGAGTTCCAAAAATACTTATTCATTTTTGAATGCTTATCATACATCATCTTTTGACAAAGCATTTTCAAATGTATCCCTGAATTGTTGAACTATTGACTACACCGACAAAAGCTTGGTCTTTGAATCATCTTCAAAAATCTCAAGGCTAGTGGCGTCATAGTACCTTTCCGCTTCCAAAAATTGCTCTTGAGATTTATTCTTTATTTGTTGGATCTCCTCATGTAATCCCTGCATAGCTTTATTTTCTTAGGATATCTTCTCTATCCAATCGTCTAACTTATCTAGCTCTTTCGCTGAGTATACTTCTATTAGCATTTGGTACCTTTGACCTTTATTGATCTGAGTGCCTGTAATTCATTAGCGCCCAAAATCTTAGTTTACAATGGAAACCAAATTCTCAACATTAGTTTGGATATGGTGCAATAGGTTCAAATTACCATGTATTATCTGCACTTCTCTTTCTTCAAAACTTTGATGCCATTGTTGACAGGCATCCATAAATGAATCCATCTATAACCCTATATGTTTCCTTCCAAGTGCATCTCCAAGAGTGATCTCTAGATTTTCCAAGTCAATGCATCCCACCACTTCATTAAGGTAGCCTCTCAATAGTTCATTCTATTATTGTAGTGTTATCAACTCTGATTCATCCTGATCCAAGTGCTTGAACACTTCTTTGAGGCTTGTAGTGATCAACACTTTAGCCATGCCCATTATGGAATTTCCCAATATGATTTCCTTCATATGGTAATCCTTAGGAGTTAGTTCTTTGATTTTGACATGAGGAGTAGGAATGGTGATCTGGGCTAAAAGGTCCTGATCTTGATTCTTCATAATGAAGGCAAGTGTTCTAGCATCACCCTTAGCTGGATCAAGATTCTTTATTGCTTTAATCAATTCCTTCATTCCTTCTTATTTTGTTAGCTCCATCTACTTCTTATGTCAAAATATAACCTTCTCCTTCAGCCATGATGGTGTGGTGCCCATTGGTGACATGTACTTGGCTAAAGAAGTTAGTTATGAAGCAGACTCCTTTCCCATATCACTCCTCTCTCAAGTCTTCTCATTTCAAGGGAGTTCTTTAAAGGGAATTTCTATGCTCAATTGGGCTAAGGATCTAGCCTCTATATCTAAGGGAACTTGTTGAGTTTCCTCTGCAATTTTCCCCTCTTTAGAATGTATGCCTAAAATTTGGGCACACTTCTATGAGTCATTATATCCAAGATTACTCAAAAATGAGGTCTCGAATGACGGCTAACAACTCTCTATTCATGGAGTGCAAGGGTTTGTAATGAAGGCCCTCAGTTTGACCTAGTTTGTGCCCATGCAAGTACACCATGAAACAAGAGATCCAAGGATAAAAATATGCATGCAAATAAAAATGCTAACTAATCTATATGATAACAATGCAAAACAATGCAAGATCTAATCTATGAAAGCAAGATCTAATCTATCAATGCAAGATCTAAGTTAATATGAAAATTCAAGGATGAAACCTCATGATGGAAGCCATGGATGCATGAGAGAAGAAGACAAGAAGATAGAAGTTCTCCACAAAAAGCTTTAGTATTCAAACTCCTTCAAAAATCACTCTCCAAACCTCCAGCATAACAATAGCATAATAATCGATGTCAAAAATTAGGAGAGGGCTCTCCCTTATAAAGAAAAATGTGGAAGTGGGAAGCTTCTCACAACCAATATGGGATAATAGAATTTGATCCATGTGAGACAAAATTCCACCGAGGAGAAAAGAGAAGAAAAATTAAATGAGGGAAGGAAAAAGGAATTTATTTAATTAAAAGAAAGCAAGTTCTTTTAATTAAATAGGAAATATTTAATTAAATTAAAAGAGGAGTTTTTCTCTTAATTAATTAAATGTGGATGAATTTAATTAAAAGAGAGGTTTTCTTTTAATTAAATGGGGACTTATCTTATTTAATTAAAAGGGAGATTTTCTTTTAATCAAACAAAACTTAGGATAAAATGATCAACCTTAGAAATGAAATAATTGAATTTGATCAAGGAAATTGATTTGAATTGGTTTAATAAAATATTGCAAACCATTGATTCAAGAAATTTGATAAATTGATAAATTTAATAATGGGGGCCCATAGTCTAGGCAACCATTTTAGGGTGCATACACAGATACTTCATCGACATAAAGCTATTGATATTGTCCTTCCTCAGTGCCTTGACTTTCTGATTCTGGTTGGACCATTGGAGGAGGTGGAGTTATTAAACCTTTATCTAGTATAGAGGTCATATCCTATGGTGGTGGTGGCGGAATGCAAAGAGATCCTTGAGGTAGAGGAGGCAATTGATTCCAATCCTCTCCTAATAGCTCATTTGTCAAGGTATCCCTTATCTTTTCACCCACTATCTCAGTGCCTATCGACATGAAGCCAAAATTTTAGAGGTCAAAAATATTGGTTCCCTCACTTTCCATCTCAGCTATCTATTTATTTTATTCATCTCTTGAAGTTTCTAGTTGGATAGGTTCCTTAGGGGAAGATGAAGGTGTTTGAGTTGAGCTTCTCATTATTTACTCCTTTGTCACCTTAGCTGAGCAAGTTCTCTGACTTAAGGGGAAATTTTTTATTTATTCCCCTTCTTCCTCATCCTTTTCTTCAGGAATGTTTTTGGGACTTATGGAGAGGGAGTTCTCTTCCTCTTCAATCTCCTTTTTCTGACAGCTACCACAGTTGTTTCCATTCAAGCTTTCTTCAGAATAGAAAAGGAGGCTTCTTCCTCTGAAGTTCTTGGTGGTGGGATCCCTTATTCCTCTAAAGGTTCAACCTCTTATTGCTTTGGTTGTGGCTCTTGTAGTTTCTTTACTGGCTTTGGCTCTAGTTGGGCTTCTACTTTTTGGCTTTGGTTGTTTGCTTCCTTTCCCTAGGGGCTACCCTTTTCCTCTTACCTTTTCCCTTATTCGCCTTGAAATACTCAACCTCTCTCTCATGTTGTTGTACCATTTTTGGCCTCATTGGTTATTTAGTGGGGTAGGTTGGTATGGTGAACTTAACACCTTTTCTTTTGTGAGGCTTGGTAGTAGCTTGTAAACGTATGGCTTGAGGAACTAGATCCATCTTAAATGGCTTTCGGATCCATTCCCTCATCAGTTCCACTACATCTCTAGCCTGATGATCTATGTCATCATTCACCTCACACCTTATTTTATAATTCATAATAGGCCTTTCATATATTTTATCCCTATTATACAAGGGATCCATTACCTCTGGGACATCCTTTTCTATGTCCTTTAGGGGTATCTTTATCTTTAGCACATTTTATACTAGATGTAGACTCATCCTACAATAGTTCCTAATGCAAATATTATAGTCATCTATCACATTCATCCAGTGATCTTTGAGGGCCTCTTCATTCACAAACTTCTTCCCCACTAGATGATGAACCATCCCAATATTGTCCAAATATGGGCAAACAACTTGATAGTCTTCCAAGGGATATTGACCCCACTCTGAATTGAAGGTAGAAATATCTTGTTTTTGCTTTACCTTGAACACCCCAATGGTGATTGGCCAGACCCATTTCTTCTTATGTTGTTTCCTCGCTCTGTCATATGTAGAAGTGAGTTGGTAGGCTATTTCCAAAAGTATAAGTCGATTCAAAGGGTACCTTGGGATCTTTTTGGGGCAGAAAAGAGTACCAGCTACCTGAAGATATGCAAATGTCTTAAACTAAATGTAGTAGGCTCCTTCTTTAGTTATTCTTGTAGCTACCTCTACTAACATTCATTTAGCATAATCTCCCTCAATAAACCTAGTGATGGCAAAAATCAATCCATCATTGACTACCCTATTTTCCACACTTTGCAGTGGGAGCTTCTTCTTTACTAGTTGTGGGTATACCACATAGGGCCAAGCATTCCCTTATTGCATGCTCCCTTCCTATAGAGCCCTAGGTAGTCGATGGTTCTAGTTGCTAGCAAGCACACCATGTATGATGTCATATAGAAGCGTGGGTCTATCTTCACTGAGACTAACTGCTCATCCAAGTTATCACATAGGATGGTGGCCCAATCAATAGACATGTTTGTGGTCCTTATGGTCTCAATCAAGTGAACCATCCAATTGTTTAAGTGACCTACTATGAGGAGGCCCATTACTCTAGTGAGGAGAACAATTGAATATTCAATGTCATCCTTCATGTATCCCCAAGACATGTCCACTATGCCTACTCTTCATCCCAGAGGTGTCTTGTCAATCAAGAATGTAGATTGTACCAATTCCTTTGCCTCTTTCTCGGTTTCCCTATACAACATGTCTACTCCATCATAGGATATTTGGAGGCATTAGTCTGTCCTTGGGATGTGGAACATTTTCTCTATGTTGTGTGGTTTGAGGTTGAGGACTATCTCTCCTGTGACACTCTTGATGACCTTCTTTTCTATCACATAGTGTTTGACCAATGTCATCATCAATTCAAAGGATTGAACTGATGTAGGGTGTGATGTAACTTTCACCAACACATTCCAAATCAAAGATGATATCATTGCTAACCTCTCCTTTGGCTTGTTGCATATTGTCAAAAATGTGTTCCAGTCAATGTGATCGAGTTCTATATCCCAGATCTCTGCATGCTCGTCTTGGAATCCAAACTTCTTGGGAGCTCCTTGATACTTGAATGCTATGGGTTTGGGTGCTATTTTCTCTAACATTGAGGATGATGATGATGCCATTTTATTTGCACAAAAGATGCAACCATTATTAATCTTGGTGGCAAAAGATCAAAATGAGACTCAACCAGTGCCTAGATTGACAAAAAATCGAGGAAATTTTTGACAAACTGAAAAACTAGCAAAAATTGTAGAAAACCCCCTTCCAAAGCCTATTTTGTGCACTAGTGTAAGTGCATGGGGTGCACTATCTGTTGCCCTTTTTGAAATGGCTAAGTGAACAATTTTGCACATAAGGTGTGCATGGTGAGCATGTGCACAACTGCGCACATGTGCATCATGACTCTATTGTAGAAGGGCGGGGTGGTGGGCTTAGTTTTCCTTATAATGTTTTCTCTTCGAGGAGGTGTGCACCTTCAAGAGGTTTGTGTCTTATACCTTGTAGTTTGGTCTTTTAGGGGAGTGAATGGCATAGCTGTAGAGATCTTTGAGGTGTGGAATTGTGCTAGAGGTGAGAGACAAGTGAGGGAAAGGGGGGGTTATATAGGCTTGGGACCTTGGTATAGTGTGCACCTCTAAGGTGAAGTGCGCAAGTGTGCACTTAGTGCACATGCACAAGTGTGCACTTAACACACATGTGCAAGTGTGCACTTTTAAAAACTTAATTTTTCCCCTACCCAACTACATGTCTTTGCCTAGCTGAGGATTGGGTTTTGACCTAGACCCAAGGGAGGGTCCTAAATTATCAAGGCTTTGGACTAGATGCCTCACAGAGAGTTTTGAAACTAGAGGCTCCCCATTTTGTGACTCAAAATGGGGCGTGTGTTGTGACACTGCGACAAATAGCCCCAACAAAAAGGGAAGAAATGACAAAGGTATTTCTTCATAGGAAGAATTCCTCTAACATGTGTCAAGCGACAATTGTATTTCAAATATTTCAAGCATCTTTCAAGTCTTTTGGAAGTTGAAACTTTAGAATCTCAAATCCTTAGGATCATTGTATGCTTAGTGTACCAATTTCCCTTTGACATCTCAATGTGTAGTCTATCACGAGTATCTAGCAACTTGGATAAAATCTTTGGCTTCACCAATCCATTTATCATAAATCCTCGTAAACCTGTTTGTCCATCATTATCTAACCAGATGAGAGAATTTGTTTTGAGGGCTCTTGGTGAGTTATCAATTCTTTTTGTGTTAGTCTTTGTTAATCTTCTTTAACTTGCTTCATGGAGCTCATGTATTTCCACTCGATTCTTCCTTGAAGCCTTTTTCATTTATTGTATGAATTGGATAGCCATTTTGGAGTGCATATCCCACTATCTAATTACCTTTTGAAATCACTTGGAATCATTTAGATGTAACACCTTTTGTGATTTATTTTCTTTATTTTCTACCCTAACCACACTTAGACTATGTGGCCAAGGTAGTGGTTCTGTTTTCCAGATCCGTACTTCAGTTCATAACTCTTGCATTCCTCTTTTAATGAATTTTTAGGAAACTCTCATGCCAAATAGTGAACTTAGCAGTTCTTTGAAGAGACCCTTTTTCCTAAACTGATAAGTTCTAAATTATCCTGTGCTACTGTCAACCTAGATTCAAAAATCATATAAATAACCAATTCTTAAATTTGTAAAGTGTTGAGAGCTATCAATCTGTGATTACAATTTTAAGACTAGAAGTCCTCTACAAATTCAAGCAACACCTATTTTTCTATTGGTACAAGAAATAAAATAATCTTAATGCTTTGACATAGAAATACCTCTTCCCTATAGTTGGGGTAATCTATTTGTGTGCAAAAATATCTTGATTGCACCTAACCCCCACACTAACTAGAAAAGACAAACATGACTTTGAAAGAAAGCACATGAATAAAAACAAACATGCTTGTAGAATTTTTATATTTTATTTTTTTTGAAATGTTTTCCATTTTAGGCTTTGAAATAATGTTTTAGAAACTGGCCATTGACTGGCAATGGAACCAGTTCTCCTTGTAAAGAACTTGGCCTAAAAGTATTTTCTCCCAAAATCTCTACAATTTGATAAGGACCAATCCACAAGCATTGAAACTTGGTTTGACTACTTGGTTTTTCTTTTGCCTTCTCCTATAGAAGAACAAGGTCAGAAATTCTGAAAGATTTGACCATGGCTTGCTTGTCGAACCATCATTTTATGACAGCCTGATGTTTTGACATATGCTCTAAAGTATTGTCCTTTTCTCATCCAATTCTAAGAGATTCATTAGTCTGATCTGGACTCTATCAACATCCTCAACATACCCTCTCATAAATTTCAATAATGGAATCTAAAGATTGGGTGGGAATATTGGTTCTTGTCCATAAACGAGTAGATATGGGGCCAAAGTGATCTTAATCTTGACTCTATCTGTCCATAATGTGTACTTCATTTGAGTGTGCTAGTCTTTTAGATTCTCCATGATCAAGTGTTTTATGACTGTAATCAAGTTCTTATTAGTGGACTCTACCACACCATTCTCTTGGGGATAGTAACTAGATGAAAACTTAATTGTCTAATTCCCATTGAGCAAGGAAAGTTGATGCAAAATATGACCCATTATCGCATACCAAGAAGAATAGCATTCCAAACCTAGTAACAATGTGCTCTTCTACAAAATTAGTAACAACTTTTGTTGTACAATTTTGGAAGGTTTTCTACTTATGCCCAGCACGTGCAATAGTTTATAGTTGTAAGGATTCACATGTGTCCCATTAATGATGGTGGGTTTATTGGTCCAATAAATTTCAGCCCCCTCTGAGCAAAAAGGTGAAGCTCAAATACTGGTTGTAGTGGCATAGTTGGGTGTCTATCCCTATTGGGACTTGTTTGATAAGTGTGGCAAGAGCATACATGTTCGAATGTATCCTTGAAAATTATAGGCCAAAAGTAACTTGGTCTCAAAATTTGATTCGTTGTAGCCTTTATTGACCTATGTCCAGTGCCATATTTGTTGTGATATTGTTCCAATACTTCTTTCACTTCTTCTCATCCCAAACATTTCAGGTAAATTCCCTCATAATTCTTCTTGTAAATTTTCTTGTCTTGAAGGATGTAGGATTCACATTTCATCTTGAGTCCTCTACGTTGGGAATTATTCATCTAGTTAGGGTATTGATTCTGTAAGAGGTAATAGACAATATCTTGATACCAAACATTGGTGATTATCTCTTAATCAATGTCTACATGAGACACTATGATTTTTTCTTCATTATTAGTTCTAATCTTATTGTCAGCTATCATCTTGGTCAGCCCTTGTCCTCTTACTAGCTTCATTGTTTGAATTTCTAAATTGAACTCTTGTAATAGATCCATCCATTTTCCTCTTCTTCTACCTAATTCATTCTACATCAATAATGATTTGATTGCAGGATCTGACACAATAGCATATACCTTACTATTGAGTATGTAATGGAAAAATTTCTTGTCTACCTTTATTAGGGTGATTGATTGTTTTTCAATATTGGAATAGTTTAATTCAACATTCTTTAGCGCAAAACTCTTGAATGTGATAGGTATCTCATCTTCTTTATCTTTCTTTTGTGTGAGAATCCTTGCACATGAATGTTCTGAAGCAAAAGAATAGATTTTGAAAGGTAAGCCATAATCTAGACTTACAAGTACTAGAGTTGTAGAGATAAATACTTTTATATCTTCAAAAGTTTTCTTGATTTTAAGAACCCATTCAATTTTTTCTGCCTTCTTCAACAAGTCATTAAGGGGGAAAACTATCTTAGAAAACCCACTAATAAACTTACGTACAAAATTAATCTTCCCAAAGAAATATTTATGCTCTTTACAACTATGAGGAGGTGACAACTTTAGAATTGTTTCTATCCTCCCAGGATCAATGGATATCCCAACTTTAGAAATAATGTGACCCAAAAGCTTTCCTTTGGTAACCCTGAATGAACACTTCTTAGGATTAATAGAAATGTCATACCTCTAGCATCGATTGAATACTTGTCTCGAATCAACAATATGAGTACTCCTATATTTTGAGAAGACAATCAGGTCATCCATATAGAGAACTATGCATTTATTTATCATCCCCTTGAATGCTTCATCCATCGATGTGTGAAATGTAGCTCCTACATGGATTAATCCAAAGGGCATTTTTCTATATGCAAAGGCTCCCCATTTTGTTGTGAATGCAGTCTTTGACCTATCTTCCTCATCTACCATCACCTGGTTGTATCCTAAATATCCATCCAAAAAAGACATCTTTTTAAACTCATTTACAATCTATAGTACTTCATCTAGTAAAGGCAAAGGGTAGTTATCTTTCTGGGATGCCTGGTTTAAATTGTGAAAATCTACACAAAGACAGATCTCTCAAGTCTTTTTTCTTACTACCACCAAGTTAGAAACCCATGTAGAATGTTGAATTGGAAAGATAATCTTAGCATCAAGAAACTTTTGGACCTCTTTCATTATTAATGGCTCGATAATGGGGTTCATCGGTCTCTACCTTTGATGAAAAGGCTTAACATTAGGCTTCAATGGAATATCATGAGTAATGATGTGAGGATCACACATCTTGAGTTTCTTCATAACTCCATGCAATGAAATATTTATATTCTATAAGTAACTAAAGCATAAATTTTCATTCTCAAGGATTACATACCTTTCTAATCTCACCAACTTAGGATAATCTTCTATGCCTCGATAATATGAATCACATTCTTCAATCTCTTTTCTTCAACAATTCTTTTACTACATGTTGATTTGTATCAGTCAAAGATACATTCCAACTCTACCATCCCCTTAGGAATGGTATTAGTCTTCAAATTTATAATCCCATCTTCATCATCTAGTTCATCATCCTTAGGTTTTTCATCAGGAGTATCGTTAATCTCTTGTCCTTTGAACTGATCATTACACATGATGAACTTAGGAATATGTTGATAATCTTGGAAGACCTAGAAGTTAGTAATGTTGTTTGGAATAGTCAAAGCAAACACTAGTTCAATTGAAAACCTTTTGAGTTTCATTCTTTCAATGGGTTGTAATGCACTGGCTAAAATTGCAAGGGCATCGGCTACCACATTCCTTCTTCTTGGGATGGACCTTATGTTTAAGGCTTTGAAATCTTCCATCAAGTCCCAAACCCTTTTTTGATGAGCACGTAGTCTCCTATCATTATAAGAATAGATTAATTTAACCTATCTAATCACCAACTGAGAGTTTCCTTCAATTATGGGAGCTTTGATGTCCTTCTCTCAAGTGAAGAGAAGCCTATGGATCAAGGCTTCATATTCTGCAAAATTGTTAGTACACCTAAATTGTAAATGATATGCAGCATAAAAAGATCTACCTTTGGGATTAATAGTTAAATACCTATGCCAACTCCTGATTTGCATTTAGATTCATCAAAGCTAAGCGTCCATAATAGTTTTTCTTTCGGCTTCCTTGACTTTTATTTTTTTGTTCGAAGCTTTTCTTTCACTTGGACTTTGAAGGATTGTTTCTTTAGGATCCATTGCATTCTTTCACCTACTGGACTCGTTGAGCTATTATTGTTTACCTTTGATATGGGGATAATTTGTTTCTTTTGCTCATCTTGAATTTCCCCAATCAACACTATGATTTTATCAATTTGTGGTTTAGGTCGAACTACTATTGAAGTCTAGCCTTGACCCTTTACAAAGTGTCTTATCCTTAGGAATTGAATCATCCCTGGAGGAGGGGACAAAAAATCTCCACCATCTAAAGAAGTATCACTATATAATGCATTTAGATCTTCTTTTTCCTCTTCATCATTATCTACAACTTCAGATATGCATGTCAGACTCACATATCCTTTTGGTACCTCACTTGGAGTTTGACCCATTTTCAATTATATTATCTAAGTTAATACTCACGTAATTGCTTCTTTGGAATGTGAGCACTCAAATTTTGAATGTTTTACTTTGTGCAACCTGCAAAATCCTAGAAGGAGAAAAATGTTTGGGTTCACTTCTTCTCCTAAGCATTTCAAATTCACAACCATGCTATCTATGAATTGAGTCATGATCTCTTCTCTTGGGGTAGGGTTCAGTGATTCTCTACTTGAATCGTCTAAATTTTTAATTGAAGTTACATCAAGAGCCATCACCTCATAAGAGCCTAAGTCTAATTGAAGAAATGCTACTTCATTCAGAGCATTGCATTTTGTGATCATTATCTTCATCTTTGGCTCAACATCTATCTTGATCTAATTATTCAATCCTTTCCAAGGTAACCCTAGTTGTGTAAAACTAGTGAGAACCATCCTCTTAGACATTGGGTACACTCTCTACTTAGTAGCAAGCCATATGTTTCTGGAATTTCTGCCACATGTATGTCTATGATATCTTGGATTTGGGGGTCTATAGTTAATTGTATTCAAAGATCATTCAATACCCCAATAACCTTTACTTATGTTTTATAAGTTCAATCACTATTCGATTCGTAGGTTCTGAATTGACTCCCAACCTCTGAGCTATCAAAAGTGGCATTACATTGCAAGAAGATCTTGAATCTATGAGGCAATTTTTAAAGTTTCTTTCGAAAATTCTAAGACTAAGCAAAAAAGGGGGCACTTCAACCTTGTCCTTATACATTGTAGGCATAGCCTCAAAAGTGCTAACTTGTTATGATATTGTCTTCTAATGACCTATGGAAAGTGTTGTCTTGCTATGGTCCAAAGTCTTTAGCAGGGCTTCCCTCTGATTAGGGCAATTTTATAGCATATCAAACAAGGATATATTGGCCTTTGTCCCTTTTAAATCTTCAACTGCACTGTACTTTTCATTTGACCAAGTGGAATTCTTTAGTATCATAGGTATATTTCCTTGGTTTTGATTTTGTTGTCCAACATAGAGTGCTCTAATAGGTGCTAGATTGTTATTTTCTCTTGGATATGGAGGCATTGGTTACAATGCAGGAGGAATTCCATCATCATAGATTCCTTTCAATTTCGTAAGTTGTAAGTATTTTGATTATCATTTTGAAAAGAGAACATCTTCGTTGGTTTAGGATTTGATTCTTGATTGAATGGAAAAATAAATTCTTCATTGACTTGTTCTGCCATTTTAGAATTTTATGGAGAATCATAAGATTCCAGCAACATAGTATTGAATTGTATAGGGGGCTCATTATTAGTTCATTGTGAATTCTGGTTCACTTCTTAATTTCCATTGAAATATGAGCCACCATCATTGGTTATTTTTTGACTGGTGTCAAGTTGATTGATGTCCACAAATTAAGCATTATTATTGTTGTCTACAGGGCTACTTCCATTGTTTGGATGAGCATTTCATTGTTGATTTTATCTTTGGAAACCATTGTTGCGATCTTGAGGATTGAAATTATTCCCTGCATTGTTATTTCTATTAAAAATCTTCTTGTAATTTTGACCGTAGTTGTTGTTGTAAGCACTATAGTGTTCTCTAAATGTTGTTATTTTGCCCTTGCGACAATCTCAGATAGGTTAGCTCATTAGTAATTTAAGACATGGTCTTCTTCATTTGACCTAACTCGATTGTGACATTTTTTCTACCTTAGTGGATGGTGTTTCCTTTTGCTCAAACAACATAGCTTTTGGAGGTTCATATCCTAGGTAGGTAATGACTAGAGTTGGTATAGCTAGTGCTTATTGTAGTGGAATTAGATTCAGTGGGATGAATTAACTAGGTGTTACTTGCACTTCAATAGGATATGTCAATATTTTCGTACTAACATGTGTTGGAACCATCAACCCACCCTGATCAGGATTGGCCTATTTAGTAAGACAATCACAGACAATCACCTTAGGAAGATAGTGGTGAGGTGATCTATGGAATTAAGATAAATCTGGATTGTAGCTTCAACTAGTATGGTCTAGGTTGTTTCCAACTTGAGGTATCTCATATGAAAGCAGTGATTGAAAAATGAAATAGTCTCTGTTGGATCCCTCTTGATTGATATAGACTGATGGTGTATCACAATTGAGTTGATGAATGTTTTGAATTGATCTAGGAACAATTTTTCAAAGGCCACCCATTTATGGATACAACCTGATGGAAAATTCATGTACTAGTTAAAGGCAACCTCTCCCAACTCTTGTTGAATTTTTTTTTGATTGCACATTTCTTTTAAAACTTTGATATGATCCTCAGTTGTATGTGTTTCTCCATAAAGGAACCTTGGGTAGAATTTCTCAAGGTTCTTGGGAAGGTCATTAAGTGTACCTTGCAAATTAATTGGTGAATCTACGACATTTGTAAAGAAGGTCATCAATGGAGAATTAGGTAGAATGATAGGTGGAGGTAAATTTGGAGGTGGAAACGAAGATGATGAAATTTAGAATGGGAGTGGTAGAATTATTGGTATTCTATTATCACTATGAGGCTTGCAAAAATGACTAAGTTCTAGGAACTCGTGTCCATCAAGTGAAGACCTTAGAGTTTGCTGAAATGGAGATGGTGGATTAGGACCTTCTATTTTGTGTTAAATTTGAAAAGAGCACACCTCTAGAGAAGCACAACTTTGAAAAGAGCACCTCTTCAAAAAGTGCACCTGCGCACCTTCTGACAGTGACAAACTTAAGAAATTGTTTGAATGTCCAAAACTACATAATTTTTTAACAACAACTTGGGTTTTTGGGAAGAATGGTTATAGGCCCTCCTTCTAGTGCCACTTCTGTTGAGTTGTAATTTTGCATAATGCTGAATAGTATAAATCCTTTTGAATCTCTCTCTGAAAAGTTGATCAATGACCAACTCCAAGGTTTTGGATGGTTGTTTTTCAACTTGTTGGGTAACTCAATTGAAGATAAATGTGTATGTTCATGAGGAGGCCTTTGCTGGTTCTAAGCAATCTACACAATCTTTTTTTTGAAATATAACCACAAAGAGATATATTTTTTGTATTTTATGTTTTAAGATGGATGCAATTTATCAATGCAACTAGATGAACTCCTATTTTAACCAAGCATTTGAAAATAAAATAACAAAGATAAAGTAACAATAAATCTTAAGCAAATCATTGAAAGGGAAATTCCTAATGGACATAAGCCAAAGTAACAACATGTTTGCAAATTAAAGTATCAAAAGGATCTGGTAGGAAACCAATGAAATAAGGAGCAACACTTCCTCAAATCCACCGATGCAATCATTGATGGGAACTTTAATAATAATTGAAAGATGATTCATATTTCATCAAATCGCGAGGCCACAAAAAGTGAGGTCACACAAGATAAAACACTATGCAAGAACAAAGATGATCCTTTATGTAGTTCATCACAGCAACAAAATTTGTTAACACAAGGAAAACACCAAAACTAAAAGGTTGCACAATCATAACAAAGCAATAAAATCATTAGCTCCATTATTATGCATTAACACACATTCTCAAAAATAACACACTTCAGCAAGAATAACTACACTCAGAATGAGAGCACTAATACCATATATAATTGCATCAAAATAACAGCCTGGAGTACATATTGCATCCATGTATTTTAAAGAAATCATCTCCTCCTTTTGTGTTATGAATAAGAGCTCTTTAAATGCAAACTTATGCTAAAAACTAATAAAACAAATATAATTATATACAAACTAACTCTCTAAATGGTGTTAAGTAGGTCTCTACCCTTATTTATATCCATTAATGGGTGCATGATCCTTTACATTGCATAAAAGAATGAAAGAATAAGAATATAAGAAGATAGAAGCTATGAGATGATCTAGAAGTCTTTGGGAGCTCTAAAAATGGAAGCTTGGTCTTCTTTAGGCATTTCCAGAAGTTGAACCACTGTCAAAATGTGTTTCTAATGCATGGAATGCTCTAAAATAACAACTAGTAGTTAACTGTCGGTGCACCTCTGTGAAAAGAAAACATATGCACCTTGGTGAAAGGATCCAAAAAGTCTTCTAAGTGTCAAAACTAAATTTTTAGCATCTGGGTTTTCTTCCCCTTTATACCAAAACGATGTCTAGATGCTTGTTCTTGAACTTCTCTATTATCTCCACAACTTCACTAGCTACTGGTAAATCTAATGCATCATACTTGTTCTATACTACTTGTTTGTATACTACTTACTTCTATTCTAGTATCTACAAAATCCTCAAGCTTGGTGTCAAGTTCCAACAATGCTTCTTCAGTTTTGAATGCTTGTCATACATCATCTTTCAATGAAGAATTTTCAAATGCATCCCTGAATTGTTGAACTATTGACTATACCAAGCAAAGCTTGGTCTCTGATTCATCTTCAAAAATCTCAAGGCTAGCGGCATTATATTATCTTTCCACTTCCAAAAAATTCTCTTGAGCTTTATTCTTTATTTGTTGGATTCCCTCATGTAATCCCTCCATAGCTTTATTTACTGAGCATATCTTCTTTATCCAATCATCTAGCTTACCTAGCTCTTTCGCTAAGTATACTTCCATTAGCATATGATACCCCTGACCCTTTATTTATCTGAGTGCTTGTAAGTCATTAACCCAGGTACGTACTTCATCCATTAGCCCAAAATCTTGGTTTACAATGGAAACCAACTTGTCGACATTAGTCTAGATATGGTGCAATAGGTTCAAAATACCCTGTAATATATGCACTCCTATTTCTTCAAAACTTTGATGCCATTGCTGATATGCATCAAAAAATGAATCCATTTGTAACCTTGCATATTTCCTTCCAAGTGTATATCCAAGAGAGATCTTCAAATTTTCCTTCAAAGTGCATCTCCAAAAGTGAGCTAAGGATCTGGCCTCTATATCTAAGGGAACTTGTTGAGTTTCCTTTGCTATTTTCCCCTCTTTAGATACTTCATTGGCATAAAGTTCTTTATATTCTCCTTCCTTAGTGACCTAAAATTTTTCTTTTGGTTGGATCGTCGAAGGAAGTGAAGCTATTGACCCTTTATCCAGTATAGTGACCATATCCTATGGTGGTGGAATTCAAAGAGTTTGTTGAGGTAGAGGAGGCAATTGATTCCAATCCTTCCATAATGGCTCATTTTCTGGGGTATCCTTTATCTTTTCACCCACCATCTTGGTGCCTATAGGCATGAAGTCAAAATTTGAGAGGTCAAAAATATCATTTCCTTCACTTTCCATCTTAGCTATCCATTTCTATTGTTCCTCTTATTAAGTTACCACTTGGATAGGATCTTTAGGGGGAGAAAGAGGTGTTTGAGTTGGGCTTCTCCATCTTTCCTCCTTCATCACCTTAGTTGAGCAAGTTCTTTGACTTAAGGGGACAAATTCAATTTCTTCTCCTTCATCCTCATCCTATGCTTTAGGAATGGTTTCTAGGACCTATGGAGACGGAGTACTCTTCTTCTTCAATCTCCTTTTTCTGACACCTACCACAATTTTTTTCATTCTATCACTCTTTGGCACAAATGGGGAGGCTTCTTCCTTTGAAGTTCTTAGTGGTGAGACCCCTTGTTCCTCTAAAGGTTCAACCTCCTACTTCTTTGGTTCTAGCTCTTGTAGTTTCTCTACTGGCTTTGGCTAGGATTTTGTTGATTGAGCCTAGGTTTCTTGCTTCCTTTCCTTAGTGGCTTCCCTTTTCCTCTTACCTTTTAGCTTTTCAACCTTTAAATAATCAACCTTTCATTCATGCTAATGTACCATTTCTGGCGTCACTGGTGATTTAGTAAGGTAGGTTGGTATGGTGACCTTAGCACCTTTTCCTTTCTTAGGCCTGGCAGTAGCTTGTAAAGGTATGGCTTGAGGATTGGATCCATCTAAAATGGCTTTCAGATCCATTCCCATGTCAACTCCACTACATGTTTGGCTTGATGATCTATGTCATCATTCTCCTCACACCCTATTTTAGCATTCATAATAGGTATATCATATATTTTATCCTTGTTATACAATAGATTCATTACCTATGGGACATCCTTTTCTATGGCCCTTAGGGGTATCTTTATCTTTAGCACATTTTCTACTAGATGTAGACCCATCCTACAATAGTCCCTAATGCGGACATCATAGTCATCTATCACATTCATCCAATGATCTTCAAGGGCCCTTCATCCACAAATTTCTTCCCCACTAGTTGTTGAACCATCCCAATATTGTTAAAATATGGGTGAGGAGACTAATAGTCTTCCAAGGGATACCTATCCCACTCTGAATCGAAGGTAGCAATATCATATTTATTCTTTACCTTGAACACCCCAATGGTGATTGGCTAGACCAAGTCTTCTTATATTGTTTTCTCACTCTATCATATGCATAAGCGAGTTGGTGGGTTATTCTCCAAAAGTATAAGCTAATCTGAAGGGTACCTTGGGATCTTTTGGGGGCACAAAAGAGTACCGGCTACCCAGAGATATGTTAGTGTCTTAAACTAAATTTAGTAGGCTCCTAATTTAGTTATTCTTCCCATTGCCTCTACTGACATTCGTTTAGCATAATCTCCCTCAATAAACCTAATGATGGTGAAATTAAAACCATCATTGACTACCTTGTATTACACACTTTGCAGTGGGAGCTTCTTCTTTACCAGTTGTGGGTATACCACATAGGGCCAAGCATTATCATCTTGCATGCTTCCCTTCCTATATAGCCTTGGATAGTCAGTGGTTCTAGCTCCTAATAGGTACACCAAGTGTGGGTCTATCTTTACTGAGACTAACTACTCATCCAAGTTGTCACTTAGGATGGTGGCCTAATCAATAGGCATCTTTGTGGTCCTGATGGTCTCAATTAAGTGAACCATCCAAGTTTGTAAGTGACTTGTTGCATAGAGGCCCTTTGCTCTGTTGAGGAGAACAATTGAATATTCGATGTCATCCTTCATGTATCCCCAGGTCATGTCCACTTTGCCTACTCTTCAGCTCAAAGGTGTCCTATCAATCAAGAATGTGGACTGTACCAATTTCTTTACCTCTTTCTTGTTTTCCTTGTACCACCTGTCTTCTCCATCAAAGGATATTTGGAGGTATTGGCCTACCCTTGGGAGGTGGAACACTTTCTCTATGTTGCATGGATAGAGGTTGAGGATTATCTCTCCTATGACACTCTTGATGACCTTTCTTCTATCATGTATTGTTCAACCAATGTCATGATTAGTTCAGAGGATTGAACTAATGTAGGGTGTGATGCAGTGTTCACCAACCCACTTTGGATCAAAGCTAATATCATTCTTGACCTCTCCTCTCATTTTTTGCATATTGTCAAAAATTCATTCCAATAAATGTGATTGAGTTCTATATCCCGAATCTTTGCATGCCCGTCTTGGAATCTAGACTTCTTGGGAGCTCCTTGGTACTTGAATGCTATGAAATTGGGTGTCACTTTCTTTGTCATGGAGGATGATGATGATGATGTCATTTTATCTACACAAAAGAGGTAACCATTAGTAATCTTGGTGGGAAAAGATCAAAATGAGACTCAACTAGTACTTGGACTAACGAAAAACTAAGGAAATTTTTGACAAACCAGCAAAAATTATGGAAAAACACCCTCCAAAGCCCGTTTTGTGCACTAGCATACTTAGCTCACCTATGCTGGTGTGCAAGGTGCACTAGTGTGTTATCTGTTGCCCTTTTTGAAATGGCTAAGTGCACATTTGTGCACATATCACAGTTGAACACATTCTCATGGTGTGCATAGTGTGCAACTATGCAGATGTGCATATATGTGTGCCTATAAGAGGTGTGTGGTTTATAACTTTGAATCTAGTCTTTTAAGGGAGCAAACGACATAGTTGTGGAGCTCTTCGAGGTGTGAAGGTGTGTTGAAAATCATAGGTGAGAGACAAGTGAGGGAAAGGGGAGGGGGGGTTATATAGGCCCAGGACCTTAATCTAGTGCACACCTTCAAAGGTGCACACATGTGCATGTGTGCATCCTCAAAAGGAGGTGAAGTACACATTTGCGCACTTAGCACATGTGTGTATGTGCGCATTTTATACACTTTAGAGTTTAAAATTTTGATTTTTCCCCTGCCAACTACCCATCCATGCTCAGTTGAGGATTGGGGTTCGACCAAGACCCAGAGGATGGTCCTAAATGATCGAGGCTTTGGACTAGATGCCTCAAAGAGAGTTTTGAACTATGGGGTCCCCATTTTGTGACTTAAAATGGGGCGTGCATTATGAGACCACAAGTACAAAATCACATCATTTTTGAAATATTAGAATAACTATCCTTCAGAGAAATGATGTCATTGATCCATGTCTTTTTCAAGCTATCTAAAATTTGAATTTTCCCACATAAAACATAAGTTGTCTCTTGACCATTAATAAGATCTAATGGATGTTGATCTCAGATTGGTTTTGACAAGTGACTTTCAACACACTTAAGTCATTTACATAGTTCATGTTGAACTAGTAATGCATGTCAAGTACAACATGTAAATATTAGACCATGTTGAGTTGCAATGAATGCCAAGTCACTCATGTGACGAGTCACTCAAGTACCGAGCAAATAGATCATGCTGACTGATTCAAGAGCCAAGTAAATAGTAGATGTCGAGCAATTTCGGTACCAAGTTAGAACAAAATTATAGTGTATGTCGAGCATCAGTAACTTCATATGTTGAGTAACACAAATTGGAAATATTTGTTTGCTATGGCACAAACAACTATGTAAACCATTTTTCAATTGATCTAAGGATAGATTTCGATCTTTTGAAGATAAGGATGACTCTATATGTGAATTCCCTATGTAATTACTTGGAACCAATTAGAAAATGGGAAGGTTTAAGAAACAAAATGGATGAATCTCAGTCATAGATTCATACCTAACCCTAAGTATCCTACTCTTCTTAAGGAGGAAAAAACCCAAAACTTCTTATGAATGTGTAAGGGATTAAGGATAATTATAGAGAATTTTGCATGAAAATAAAAGAACATTCATGGAGACTTAGAATTTATGAAGAAGGAATGAATTATAGAATCAATCAGAGAAGAACAGAGGATAGAGAGAAGGATGCAACATTGATACATCAGTTCATGAAGGATCAATTAGAGATTGGATAGAGGTGATTTGTTATCAGGAAAGCAAATGCCAACCACAAGATCTATGCTAAGATATTTTTAACATGTGATTTTAGTTAAATCTCTTAATAGAGTAGTCCTAATAGGCTTTATGAAATCCTTTAATAGGGTGCTTACTTAATTGTGAGTTGAAGTCCTCTAACAAGGCACACTTCTAACAGGGTGTTGAAGTCCTCTAACAAGGTGGGACTTAATAGTCTTTATAAGCCTTTAACAGGGTAGGCCTTTCACAAGGTAGATCACAATTCATGTTCAAACCATTGTAATCATAATTAGATACACTTTATAACTGCAATAGTAAATATTTGTGGGTGTCATCCCTACCCTAGTTTTACCTTCTCATTTGGAGGGTTTCTAGGTAATCATATCTGGTGTTAAGTGTGTGTCTTTGATTACATGTTTACATGATTGATGCATATGCTTTATATGTTATTTCATTATATTAATGCATGTGATGTACGAATGGAAAAAAATTTATGGGTCCAAGTTTAAACTCCTGATTCACCCCCCTCTCAAAAGTTTACTTCTTTTCCACTTGTAATTCCAACAATTGGTATCAGAGCCTTGTTCTTTGAAAGAGAAGCTTTGCAGCTTAGAGGAACAATCTTGAAAATGGAAGTCTACAAATTGGAAAAGACTATTGAGAACCAGGAGATTGAAATACATCTCATACTACATCAACTGAATGAGGCAAGAGAGGAACTAAATAAATCCTTGAAGAGAAGGAAAGAGATTGCCATAGCAGAGAATGACACACAATATAAAGAGATAGACACCACCAAGCTATTCATAGATGGAAATTCTAGTGAATTTGATGCAGTAGTTGCATATCTAATGGAAAATAATAGAATCCAAGCTGAGGAAATTGGAAATCTCAAGATAGAGTAAGAATCACAAGCTATACTGCTACGTGAGGTGACTGAACAAAGGAAGAAAGCCATGGAAGATAAAGCGATGATTGATGAAGACAAAAGAATTCTAGCAAATAGATTGGAAGAAAAGTCCACAGAGCTAACATAGATCTCCAACATGCAATTGGATACTCTAAGTCAAATGATGAATGCCAATTATGAATTGAATGTCAAAGACATTGAAATAACCACATTGAAATTGCAAAATGAACAATTGCAGAATGATCTAAAAAGAGAAAAGGAATTTTCTAAAAGTCTTAACAAGCCAAATGAAGCCATCAAATACTTTGAGCAATTATTGAGATCCCCTAGGTCCAACAATGACACATTTAGATTGGGTTACACAAGCATTGAAGAAGGAGAATCATCAAAAGTTGTTGAAGAAAGGAATAAGAGAGATAAGAACTCAAAACCTACTTATCATAATTGTGGAAAGAAAAGGCATGCTACTAATGTGTGCAGGAGCAACAATGCAAATTAGAATATCAACCCTAAGAACATGATTCATTATCATAAGTGCAACAAGAAAGGTCATCAGGCACATGAATGTAGGATCATGACCATGAACACACAAATATTTGAAGGATATTACTACAACTATCAGAAGCATGGACATAGAGCCTTTGAATATAGATCCAAATCCATGTGGTCATCAAATAAGCTAGCAAAGGTAAGAAGCTATGGAAACTCTTATAATTGGGATTACAATACAAGATATAGTTGTCACTATTGTCAAGAATATGGACATGTTCCTAAGAATTATATTAGGACACACTTCAGTGGTAACTACAAAAGGTGGTTGAGTCAAACCACATGCTTTAGTTGTTTGAAGACTGGTCACATAAGTAAACATTGTCCAACTAGGTCAAAGGCACCAAGTTGTGAATTTGATAAAGGCAATGGAAAGGCAAATGTTGAACACATCAGAGATGAGATGAACAAAAAATGGAAAAATAAAGATGCTTGTAGCACATCAAATGTAGAAGGGATCACTTCACCCAATGGGTCAAGTGATCACACCTCATCAATTTGAATAAACAAGAGGTATGTGGGACTGATATTCAAAGTGTTGTATCATACATTAGTTCCAAAAGAAGTTAGTACTGAAAGGACTACATTAGGATGAACGAAGATGCAAGATGTTGTAAATCTAAGTTAAATATTTAAAAGTTTTCATCTTGTTGCTGAGCATGAAATGTTTTCTGTGTATGCCGAGTGGAATACTAGTTGATGTCAAGCTACCAAGATTGGCTAGTTGATGCTCAACTCATAGTAGCTATTGAGTGATGGTAATATTAATGGGTGTTGAATGATTCTAAAATTAATTTGATGCCGAGTATACAACTATACAAGTACTAAGCATTAAATGCAAAGTTTTGAAGGGTATATGATTGAATTCTACTCATTTTTTGTCATTTCAAAATTGAGCAAAGAGCAAGCAGAGCAAAAGGCAATTTAGAAACATGTTTACAACTTTTGATTTCAGCAATGATCTCACACCAATGGACATATTTTACAAAGGTATTTATCATAAGCTGAGCTATGCAATCTTATTTTGCATAAACCCTAGTTTTACAAATGGCATCTAGTTCAAGGAATGTAGAAGGGAAAGAGGTTTTAAATGTTTAGCTTGTAAGTAACAAAGTCAAATAACCCATATTCAAGGCCATCCCTAACATAGCATACAAACAAGATCCCTCTCGCACACTTTCAATGATCCCGCCTAATGCTATTATGGTTCAGGATGTAAGGAAATGTTATAATTGTAAAATTGGTAGCATTCGAGACCTAGAAATCAAAGAAGCTCATGATAGATTATGTGATAATGGTGTTCTAAAAGAAGAATATTAAATTGTTGAGAGAAAGGGTTTGACCTGTGCCCTAGATTTTCCTAGTGTTTTCAAGACTAAATGGATTAAAATTGTGTTAAGTCAAATACATGATGGATGCTTATGGCTGGAAGGTGGACCAATTAAGATATCAAAGAGGATAATTCATAGGGTGACTGGCTACCCAACCATAGATCAGCCCAAGACTCTGAGGAGTGACTCCAAGGAAGTAATTGAAAAAACACTGGGGCAAAATGGAACAAGAAAGGGATGACAATTGATACTATCACTGATCTACTACTAGACTTTGCTATTAGGGTAATCTCACACAAATTCTATCAATCTAGTAGATTGAATATTATATCCTATATTATAGTAGATGTTGGCTACAAGATTGTGAAGAAAGATCAAACATATGATCTAGTAGAACTCCAGCTATAACAACTGATGGAAAATCTTGGAGCTATTAGGAAAACCAAGAGTGCACAATGCAAGTTTGGTGCAATACATGTCTATATATTCTTTTATGTGCATAATACATTTCCATATTTTGGTATAGTTGGATGGAAGGCTGATAGGTCGTTCGTAGTTCAAATCAATGAGTATATTGAACATATGGGTAAAAATTTTGAGGCATTGACGACTAACTACTTTGAGGACTTTAAGAAGTTAATGAAGCAAAGGATGAGGATACCTGTTTCATTGGTTGAGAAACACTACAATGATATATATTTTCTAGTTGATGTTGATTACACCTTTATATAGGCTAACATACCAAGGGTGAGATGGTTAAGACCACTTGGATATGCGATCAATGTTGATGAAGCATCAACAACAATCAGAGCACTCCTAGCAAAAGAAGTTGACAAGACTGCAAAAATATTTGGGAATTATGATGTGATGAAATCAAAGATTGAAATGGAGTTAAAAACTGCCTGCCTCCACACTTAAGAAGAAAGATGAGCTCGTAAAGAAGCTAAAAGCAAAATTTGGTGAAGGAGAAAGTGAGGATGAAGAGGAGGAAAAAGAAGAAGAAGATCAAACACAAGGACCTCTTGCATTGACCCAAGGCATGGGAGAGGACAAGGAAGAAGAAGAAATAGAAGGTGTTGAGGAAGAAGGAGCCGAGGAAGCACCCACACAAGCCAAGACAAAGAAGAGAAAGGCTAAGGCACAACTTGTGGCTAAGGGAAAGAAAGTTGTCAAGCCTAGCCCAACCAAGCCTACTGCTCCTACCACCAGATCCAACACATGTGCAAACACACAAAAGGCCAACGAGAAGACTAAGGCTACAGAACAAGGAGACCAAGTGTAGAAGAAACAAAGAAGAAAATATGTTGTACAGCTTGACTCAGATGAAGAAAAGACTGAATCAGATGATCTAAGTCAATTCAAAGTGGTAAGTCACAAACCACTTTCTAATATTGAAAATGTTTTTGAAAATGTCAGAAATAATGTAGATTTGTCTAAATTTAAGCATATTGATTTTGAGAAAATTGAGAAAGAGGAACATAAGTTAGTTGAAAAAGCCCTATATGCAATGATGTCTAAATAAGACTACACCATTAGAATTTCCTAACTCAGTACCCAAGAAATTATATGACTTAGTTGAGCAAAAATGGCACTATTGTTTAAATTTGGAAAAACAAATAAGGGAAACTACTTTGGCCCAAGTAATGCCAGAACTGACAAAATATTAGATTGCTAAGGCTACTAAGAAATATGGAGTTAGGTTTACACCTAAGTATAGAGCCTTCAACATTCTTCAAAACAATATTGAAGATGTGGTCAAGAAGTCTACCCAAATATGGAAACTAATTTATGGGTTGACCACTATAAAACAAGGAGAAGCTGACCCTTTTGAGCATAAATATAATGATAAAGAAGATAATGACAAAAAAAAAGATGATAAGGAAGATGACAATAAAAATAATATAGTTGGGGAAGAAACACAAAAGCAAGATGATGACACAGCTACAGCTGAACATCAGCAAGATGAATAGAGTGTGCAGGACACACAAATGATTAGTGTCAGTCCCCCACATGACTCAATCAAGTCAAATAAAACCTTTTATTGTTAAGGATGTTTTTGATGCTTCAAATCAAAACATCAATCCATTGAATACAAATGAATTGAAAAAGATATTGGACCAATCTACACTACAAGCAAATTTATGTGAAAATCCAGTGTTGATTAGTGCAAATGAGCTCCAAAAGGTAGTAGCTGATATCACAAGGGACAAGGTGAATCCATAAGAACCACCTTCTTCAATCCCTTCAGTTTCTCAAGTGTAACCTTTGTCTCAAACACTAGTAGATACATATACTAAGGTTGATACAAGTGACAAAGTTGTTACTAATGAAAAGAAGCATGAAGACAAAACAGGATAGATAGATGCATCTATACCTAAAGCACAAGAACAAGCTATTATTCAAATCATTGTGATAGACAAGAGTAGATTTGAAGAGAGTGAGGATACACCTAAGGTAAAGGAACAAGAGGCCATGCAAGCATTGGCAACTCTACCAACATTTGGCACTTCTCCTACAAAAGCTCTTCAGAAGCAGAGCACAGAAGCTATACCATTGTAGATCTCAATGCCAAGCTCAAGCTCTTCAAAAGCTAAAAGGGTTATTCACTATGGTGATATCACTCTTTTTGAAGAGATTATTATTCCAAATTTTTATTATGATGCTATGACATTACATCAAATAAGCATTTTGCAACAAGCTTTGGAGAAGAAAAAGCATCAAGAAATTCTTAAAAGAGAGCAAGGAAAAAGCAAGCACTTCAAGATATTAAAGATATCTTTTTAGATGCATTTAGCCTACCTACTCCTAAAGAGACCAAGCCATTACTAGAACAACTGTCAAACAGTGGAAAAGGTCAAGTGCTAAACTTTTAGAGTGGTCTAAGAAGAAGTTCCAAGGGAAAGTTAATGAGAAGATATTTGGTGAGATAGCACTGACTCAAGTTGCACTGGCAACAAAGGTTGAGGGTGTGAAGAAGGTACTTGAGAATATATTCTCATTGTAAACCAAATTTTTTGATCCTACACTCTTCACCCAAGAGACTGGACATTATATTCTGAGCCTGGAGAGAAATCTCAACATATTAGGTACAAGGTTACCTCAAAACCCAACTCAGAGTGAGAAGCATTTTCATACATTGCTTCAAACACAAAGTCAATTAGTTGTGTTAACAATAGAAGAGGCTACCATAAGAGCCAAATTGACAAATATACAAGCATCTCTCACCCCTCATATGGAGATACTACACAAGGAGCTAGGCTATGTAGAAACTTTGTTAAAGAAAGACCCCAATCTTTCTACTCTAGATGGCCTAGTACACCTTGTTGCTGAGCTTGCCATCCAACTCAAGTCATTGGATGTTGCATGTGACAACTTGGATGTAGCTCTAAAAATCATAATGGAGGTTCATAAATTATTTTTGGAGAAACACACTATACATGTATAACCCATTTGACATAAGTGTCAAAAAGGGGGAGAATATCCTATGGGGGAGACATATAAAAGGGGGGAGACAACAAAAATAGGGGTACAAAAAAAAGGGGGAGAAATAAAATGTAGAAATAGAAATAGAGTAGCATAAAAGAGTATAAGTGCATTGAAGTCAAAGAGTATCAGTCAACAGAGAAAAATCCACTTAGAATGGAGAACATATTCTAGATACAGATAGAAATAGAGTAGCATGAAAGAGTATAAGTGCATTGAAGTCAAAGAGAATCAGTTAGTAGAGATAGATCCACTCAAAATGGAGAATATATTTTGGATACAAAATTGATATATTAATCTGGGGGGGTTATAAATTTTGAGGTATATAGGCTATTGCAAAATTTTGAAAATTTGAAGTTTTGTATATAAGCCGAGTCATGGATATGTTATACTTGAGAAGATTAGATTGATTATGTATATTCAAGTATTTTTGATACTCATGTCAAAGGGGGAGATTGTTGATCTCAGATTGGTTTTGACAAGTGAGTGTCAACACACTTAAGTCATTTACATAGTTCATGTTGAACTAGTAATGCATGTCGAGTACAACATGTAAATATTAGATTGTGTTGAGTTGCAATGAGTGCTGAGTCACTCAAGTGCTGAGCAGATAGACCATGCCGAGTGATTTAGGAGTCGAGTAAATAGTGGATGCCAAGCACTTTAGGTGCTGAGTTAGAACATAATTATAGTGTATGTCGAGCATCAATAACCTCATATGCTGAGTAACACAGATTGGACATATTTGTTTGCTATGACACAAACAACTATGTAAAACATTTTTCAGCTGACCTAAGGATAGATTTTGATCTTTTGAAGATAAGGACGAATCTATATGTAGATTCCCTATGTAATTATATGTAGCCAGTCAAAAAATGGGAAGGTTTAAGCAACAAAATGGATGAAATCTCAACCATAGATTCATACCTAACCCTAAGTCTCCTAGTCTTCTTAAGGAGGATGAAACCCAAAACTTCTTATGAGTGTGTAACTGATTAAGGAGAAGTATAGAGAAGTTTGCATGTGAATAATAGAGCATTCATGGAGGCTTAGAAGTTATGAAAAAGGAATGAATTGTAGAATTAGTCAGAGAAGAATAGAGGATAAAGAGAAGGATACAACATTGATACATTAGATCATGAAGGATCAATAAGAGATTGGATAGAGGTGATATGTTATTAGGCAAGCAAGTGCCAATTGCAGGATCTATGCTGAGACATTTTGACAGGTGATTTTAGTTAAATCTCTTAACAAAGTAGTCCTAATAGGCTTTATGAAATCCTTTAATAGGGTGTTTACTTAACTGTGAGTTGAAGTCCTCTAACAAGGCACACTTCTAGCAAGGTGTTGAAATCCTTTAACAAGGTGGGACTTAACAGTCTTTGTAAGCCTTTAATAGGGCAGATCATGATTCATGGTCAAACCATTGTAATCTTAATTGGATACACTTTATAACTTCCTTAGTAAATATTTGTGGGTGTCATCGCCACCCCAGTTTTACCTTCTCATTTGGAGGGTTTCTAGGTAATCATGTTTGGTATTAAGTGTGTGTGTGTTTGGTTACATGTTTACGTGATTGATGCATATATGTTATTTCATTATATTAATGCATGTGGTGTATGAATGGTGAAAGTTTTATGGGTCCAAGTTTAAACTCTTGATTCATCGCCAACACCCCCCCAACTCAATGAGGGTATCAAGAATTTTGTACACCAAATTGTTTGATCCTACACTCTTCACCCAAGAGACTAGACATCATATTCTGAGCTTGGAGAGAAATCTCAACATATCAAGTACAAGGTTACCTCAAAACCCAACTCAGAGTGAGAAGCATTTTCATACATAACTTCAAACACAAAGTCAATTAGTTGTGTTAACAATAGAAGAGGCTAGCATAAGAGCCAAATTGACAAATATACAAGCATCTCTCACCCCTCATATGGAGATACTGCACAAGGAGCTAGGCTATGCAGAAACTTTGTTAAAGAAAGACCCCAATATTTCTACTCTAGATGGCCTAGTACACCTTGCTGCTAAGCTTGCCATCCAACTCAAGTCATTGGATGTTGCATGTGAAAACTTGGATGTAGCTCTAAAAATCATAATGGAGGTTCATAAATCATTTTTGGACAAACACACTATACTTGTATAACCCATTTGACATAAGTGTCAAAAAGGGGGAGAATATCCTATGGGGGAGACATATAAAAAGGAGGAGACAACAAAAAGTAAGGGCAACAAAAAGGGGGAGAAATAAAATGTAGAGATAGAAATAGAGTAGCATGAAAGAGTATAAGTGCATTGAAGTCAAAGAGTATCAGTCAGCAGAGACAAATCCACTCAGAATGGAGAATAGATTCTGGATACAAATAGAAATAGAGGAGCATGAAAGAGTATAAGTGCATTGAAGTCAAAGAGTATCAGTTAGCAAAGATAGATCCACTCATAACAAAGAATATATTTTGGATACAGAACTAATATATTAACTTGGGGGGGTTATAAATTTTGAGGTATATAGGTTATTGCAAAATTTTGAAAATTTGAAGTTTTGTATATAAGCCAAGTCATGGACATGTTATACTTGAGAAGATTAGATTGATTATGTATATTCAAGTGTTTTTGACACTCATGTCAAAGGGGGAGATTTTTGATCTCAGATTGGTTTTGACAAGTGAGTGTCAACACACTTAAGTCATTTACATAGTTTATGTTGAACTAGTAATGCATGTCGAGTACAACATGTAAATATTAGACTATGCTAAGTTGCAATGAGTGCTGAGTCACTCAAGTGCCGAGTAGATAGACCATGCCTGAGTGATTTAGGAGTCGAGTAAATAGTGGATGCTAAGAACTTCAAGTGTTGAGTCAGAAAAAAACTATAGTGTATGTCGAGCATCAATAACTTCATATGCTGAGTAACACAGATTGTACATATTTATTTGTTATGACACAAACAACTATGTAAAACATTTTTCAGCTGACCTAAGGATAGATTTTGATCTTTTGAAGATAAAGGTGAATCTATATGTGGATTCCCTATGTAATTACATGTAGCCAATCAAAAGATGGGAAGGTTTAAGTGGCAAAATGGATGAAATCTCAACCATAGATTCATACCTAACCCTAAGTCTCCTAGTCCTCTTAAGGAGGACGAAACCCAAAACTTCTTATGAGTGTGTAAGGGATTAAGGAGAAGTATAGAGAAGTTTGCATGTGAATAACAGAGCATTCGTGGAGACTTAGAGGTTATGAAAAATGAATGAATTGTAGAATCAGTTAGAGAAGAATAGAGGATAAAGAGAAGTATACAAAATTGATACATTAGATCATGAAGGATCAATAAGAGATTGGATAGAGGTGATATGTTATTAGGCAAGCAAGTGCCAACTGCAGGATCTATGTTGAGACATTTTGACAGGTGATTTCAGTTAAATCTCTTAACAAAGTAGTCCTAATAGGCTTTATGAAATCCTTTAATAGGGTGCTTACTTAATTGTGAGTTGAAGTCCTCTAACAAGGCACAATTCTAACAGGGTGTTGAAATCCTTTAACAAGGTGGGACTTAACAGTCTTCATAAGCCTTTAATAGGGAAAATCATGATTCATTGTCAAACCATTGTAATATTAATTGGATACACTTTATAACTTCAATAGTAAATATTTTTGGGTGTCATCCCCACCCTAGTTTTACCTTCTCATTTGGAGGGTTTTTGTGTAATCATGTATGGTGTTAAGTGTGTGTGTGTGTGTGTGTTTGGTTACATGTTTACGTGATTGATGCATATGCTTTATATGTTATTCCATTATATTAATGCATGTGATGTATGAATGGTGAAAGTTTTATGGGTCCAAGTTTAAACTCTTGATTTACCCCCCCCAGAAGTTTACTCCTTTTCCACTTGTAATTCCAACAATGTAGATAAAATATTTCTCAATGTCACATCCTCTTCAATACTTCTCTGAAGAATATAAAACTTAGGAACTATGAGATTCCTTAAGTTAGAAAACCATCCAACTACCTTTTTCTTTTCTGCTTCCAAAGTATCAATCTTATTATATATTATGATAATTTTTGCCATGTAATTAGAAGCAAATCCCTGAATCAAAGGCCTTTGATTTTTCTACTAGTACTACTTGCCTTTCCTTAATGAACTTGTCAATATCTTGAAATTTAGAACATGAATTTATACAAGCTTTTAGAAATATGCTTGGTACTTTAACATCTTTCTTGATTTCTACAATTCTTACATCCAAGGATGATCTATCTTTTGGAATTAAGGAACATAGATATTTAAATATATTTTCTCCAAAATCCTTCTATACTTTGTCTTCCACATATTTCTCCAAAGATTTGAAAATTCAACACTACATTGGCTAAAAATCTCTTCAAGTTGACCAAGTACAAAATTACCTAAGCTAATTTGAACATTAGGGATTAACTTCCCATGTACATCAACTACCTTAGATAGAATTTAACTTCCCTTTTCTTTCTTTCTCAAAAAAATAGTATGAGCGTTAGCTTGAGCTAAATATTCTATCCCCATCATCTCATCCTCTTCCATACTCTTTAAGTCAATTGGTCCATGAGACTTAAACAACTCATGTAATTCAAGTGAGCCTCTTGCCAATAATGTCTCATATTTTTTGATAGATGTTAAATCTTAGGAATGAGAATGATAATTTACATATGGATTCTCTACCTTAATAGGTATCTTCGTATTCTTTCAAGATTCTCTATTCTTTATTTCTCCTCAATGATTTTTACATTTGGAAGATCGTTTATTTTCTCATCATTTTCTCTAGTGACCTTAATATCCATCACATAAACATCATGCATGGTATGTTTATCGGTCTCTTTATTTGGTTCACCTTTAACTATTATAAGCTCATTTGTAGAGTGTCATTTAACAGTCATTATGTCATATCTTCTTCACTTATTATATGTGTAGAGTCAATAAATTGGTCCTTTTCATTTTCATCCTTTTGAAAGTTTATACCATCATGTGCATCTATGGTAATGAGAACTCTTGTTATAAATGTATTAGGTTCTCTGACAATAGAAATGAATCAATCATCAATGAATACCTTGTCTTCCTTTCTTTTGGTTTTAGGTTCTTTAATTTTAGGAACATCAAGTCTAACTTCCACAGTCATCCTACTAATGATGTCATCAATTTCGGTGATAATTTCCCTTATCTTTCTCGCCATGAGGATATTAATTCTTTTCTTTGTAACAAAAATACTCTTATCCCAATCCAAAATTATTCTTCTCATCCTTATTAATTACTAAGAGTATCCTAGATAAAGATTCTTGTAACGCCCCGCTCGAAAACCCAAGAGAAATAAATCTAACAAGTTACAATGTTTACTGAACTTTTTTTTAACATAATAAATCCAAAAATTGAACATTTGAAATTAATAAATAATCATTAAAAAAAAAGTTTTAATTTTTTAAAATATGAAAATAAATGCCAAAATTGAATTTTCCTAAAAAGGATAGAATTATGTAATTTTCTGTTTTCACATTGCTAATATATTCTAAAACATGCAATCATAATTTTTTATTAATTTTCTATCTTGAATGCATTTTTTCCTAGAAAGATTCTTAACCAACAATTTTATTTAAATTGGAGGCAATTATATGTTTTGCTTGACGAATCTTTACGAGGGTTTCTATTGAAATTTTCAAATAATTCTCTTTCAAACCCTAACTGATAATAATCATTGTTCTTTAAAATTTTCTTTGGCTGCTCAGATCTGGAATTTTCTAAATTAATTTTCAACAACGTGATACTACAATTTACATCTAACTACGATTTTCAAACAATGCATGAATCAATTCTATTTCTTAATTGCGAATCAAAATTCTCTTCAATATTTTATCCTATAAATTTCAGCAAATAAATTTTAGTAGTATGGTGGACACAAGTTAGACATATCTTCCAAAATAATTTCAACAAATGAGTTCTTAGACCCTACCTCAATTTGACAACTAAAATTTTTGAGAATCTAGTAAATGCATGCAAACCCAAACCCTCTGAAACTTTCAACAATTCTTTTGCTTCAATTCAAAAAAATTATGTCCAAAACCAATGTGTACAAATGAGCTCAAATCTCCTAATAAAGAGTTTAACTCTACCAAGGGATGAGCTCAAATCTCCTAATAAAGAGTTTAACTCTACCAAGGGTTTCTAGTTTTTTATTATTAATTTTGAATTTTTTAAAAAAATTAATAAAAAATAAAAAATTATAATTATTTATTTATTTCAAAAATTAAATTAATACTACTCGTTTAGTAGGCAAGAGCCTACAATACAATGGTAACTTGTGAGCCTCTCATGTGGGAGCTCTTGGGTTCGAGTTCACTTAACACATAAAAATAATTAATTACAATAAATAATAATAATTAATCTATGCTTCTGTCATTTACCAATTAAAAAAAAACTACTCATTTAGTTATAAAGTGGATGTTGGTATTAAAGAATCCTTAAGTTTAGTTAAACAATTAGTTGCATATAAATGATTTTATATATATTAACGCAAGTGGGAAATTAATAAATATATAATTGTGAATTAGTTATATTTTAAGAGAAGTTATAGTGGAGTTCATTATATAATCTTCTAGTTATGAATATTTAATATAATGAGAGAAATTGTAAATAACTTAATTAAAATTATAATTTCAAGTTTGAGTTATCTCTAGTTGCATCATGAATTAAAGGAAAAGTAAATATTAATATTGGACTTAAATATAAGTCAAATTAATATTTTAGAAATGAAATTGATATTAATATTTTATCTAATAATATACACTTATGTTATTAATTAAATCATTCATGATTTAAGATTATTTAAATTAAAAATATGATAATGTTGCATGATATTTTATATGTACAAAGAGTTTTGACATTTAAACACTTATTGATTTAAATAAGTATATTAGAATAACAATTTATACTAACATGTATATTCTTATTTTATTTCTAAGCACATCCTTATGACCCAAACTAAACAAGAGAAATTGATGGAATTAAATCATGTGGCTGAAAACTATGGGTTTTCTAATATTTTATTTATAGTCTTGTGATGTTTATTTTTGTGATGGTTTTTCTTTTTGGCTTGTTTAGTTGGTCGAGTTAGGATGTGCACTAGAGGCAATTTTTAGATTTTTTTTTATGATTATTTGACTAGATGTCATGATGAACTTTATGATTTGAATTGAGCCTTTATGAGAACTTGAGTTTTGAGAACCAATGTTATTTTTGTTGAAGTTGATGAAATCTCAACCTCACAACTCCCAAGAATCACCTGCATACAAACAACTATCATAGAAAGAGAGAAGTAAAAGCTACAGAGGCTAGAATTCCCATATCCATAGATGAGACATTCTTGATGAGCAAAAAGATGGATTTCTATAATCAAAAGTGAATTAATATCTATAATGTTTACAATGAGAGATCGTCCTTATAAAGGAGATCAAAACCCTAAAAAAGTCTAACCAAGGTTGTATCATAATAATTAATAAAAGAATTAATTATTATATACCCAAGTTTAGCTTAAAAGAGGAGAAAGAAAGAAAACCACATGGGAAAAACCCTAATCCAAAAAGAGATGGAAAACATGCTGCAAAGACTAGTGAAGGACTAAAGAAGTCTCCAAACTAGGGAATGTCACAGAAGATAGGAACAAAAGTTGATCATGAAGAACACCACTGAAGCATGTAGAAGCTACTAAGCTTTGTCAAAAGTAACTACTGATATGAAGAACCTCTACTGAAATAGAACTTGACGAGAAAAAGAAGACTACAATCAGAAGGCACACAAAGGAAAACAACTAAATTCAAAGATACAAATGACATGAAACACTAAAGCTTGAAGAGTTGATCAATTGAACCAAGGAAGCATGAGAAACAATAGAAGAACCCCCTAATGCAAACAAGAGTGAGGTGACAAGCAACTGGAGAAGTGGGCCAAAAGAACTGCATGTCAATGAACCATGATCAAGATGGACAAAAGAGTACATATGTGTGTACTGAGCTGATCAATCTTAGACACGTCATGAGACTAATGTCACAAAAGGGACAATCATTGGACAAAGGAAGATGACAAAAAAAGGCAAAACATCAACCCCCCATGACACTTTAATCATAGTGGTTCATGTACAATAAGGCACAAGATATGGTGAATCCCAAGAATACAATAATTTGCATGAATGTCCTCTGATGACACTGCTCAAACCAAAAGGCAAAACAAGGCAAAATAACTGAAACAAAAATATAGATGCAGTATGACACTTTATCTCAGTGTGTTTGCAAGAATGCATACAAATCATGTCTAAATAGACTAGAAGAGACATAAGACTAATACAATAGATAATATAAGTCATGACGTATCATCAGAAGTAACAAAATCAATCCTCAGACCTAAAACAACCAAGATATCCACCAAAATACAAAAATGCAAAAGACTAAATAGAATGTGCTTGGAGTAGAACCTAGAAAAACAACTAGCATCACTAAAAAGAGATTAGAAAGACCTTTCCAACGATATAAAGAATTCCCAAATTGGAGATCAGATGCTTAAGATATGCCTCCTAGAGTGCAAAATTGTACCCCTAAATTTGATAGTAGACAAAGCCATCAAAAAGCATCAAAACTGAAAACTAACTATACCACTATGACGGGCTCGGAACCAAATTTTTGGTGATATCTTGTTTGTGGAAAATAGAGTCTATATGCCCAAGATATGAGCAAAAAGGTGAAGGTAGGTCCAAACAGAGCCTGAGGAGGTGATAGGAAGTAATGATCCAATGTTGACATGGCACTGGTGTCAACAAGTGACAACCCCAACTTTGATAGTCAAATTACTGTCGAGGGAAAAAAATGCTTGAAAATGATGACCCCTATTGGAAAAAGAATATCTGGTCATTGAAAATAAGATAAAGATGAAATAGTGTCGTCAATAAAAGAGTTGGTGCTGGATTAGAAATTAGTGGCCAGGATGGTCAAGTGTTAAAAAAAACATCAAATTTGCATATAAAAAATGAAATACTTCCAATAAAAGCATAAATGCATTGGAAACAACAACCTCATACAAAGCCACTATATAGGCCTAGAATCTGCATCATTGGAGGAGATGGATTTGACCAATATGTATCGAGTATCCAAAAACATAAACATTGTCTCTATATGAAAAAAACCACCACACAAAAATTGCCCTTAATCTACCCACAATTTTTTTGAAATGTCACCAAAAAAAAGCCATGAGGACTAACAATGGAGTCAGTGCCAAGAATAAACTAGCACAGGGGCCCATAAACTATTAAAGCCACGTGGGTTATGCTCGAGAAGAATAGTGGATCAATGCTGAGAAATCCAATAAGGATGGGCTCGAGATGTTGCACAAAGGCCAAGGTACAGGTGAGGGGGCTCCATAAATCGCAAACCTCCATGCAAAAAACTATGAAGTCTCAAAAAAGAATTGAGCCTAATGTGGGTGGTGAGCTTGTATTCCCAAAAATAAGTTATGTGATTGCCCAATGTACAATCAACACAAAAAAAAATGAAGGCACCAAAAGAAATGCCACCCAAGCTCAACATGTCTAGATGTGAGGTTGTGTGCGCCTCCAACAAAAAAATACAAAATTGAAAAGAGATCCACAAGGCATAATAGAGGCCCCACCTTTAATTAGGGGACAAGTGGGCACAAATCATGGATCAGATCTCCAAAAAAGGGCCAATGTACATCTCCAAAGAAAAGTCCTGCAATTTTGGCATTTTCACAAAAAAATGCCCCAAACAATGCTAAGTCAATGCAAGGTGTAGGGGAGGGAGCACATAATCTACAATAAATTGCACAACCCAATCAGCATGAACACGTAAGCATATGAATTAATGAGAAAAAACCACAAACCACCTCTATGGGCCATTAAAAAATCATATCTTCCTAAGGAAAGTGAATCACTTCCTTTCATGTCAATGCCGATAGAGTGGTTTTACCATTGATGAAGGGTGAAGATCATAGATGACATGTTGTGTATGGAGCCACATGATGCAATAGAAAGGCCACCCAAAAAATGAGCCCATAATTAGAGGGGATGTCAAAGTCTTAAAAATATATATAGATCCTAATAAAAAAATGTGCCTCTTTCCAAAATTCATGCATTAGACCTCCAAAAAAGGCATGAAGTGCTAAAAAATCAAGCCTAAGTCAAAATCTTATGCGCTTGAAAACATAAGCATGCCTCTAATATGACATGGATTGTGGGTGGCAATGGGACTAAATAACTTCACACATGTTGCACTCCACCAAAGAAACTAAAAGCTCCCCAAAAAACACAAGTAGAGAGCAGATAGGGTCCACGTTGGGTTGAAGATAGCTTATGGAAACCAAAAGATTCTTGCCAAAAAAAAACCCAAATACATTGACAGTGGTGACCCTCCAAAAATAATCACAACCACCAAAAATCATTGACAAAGGTGATGTGTCTGCATGAGGAGTCTAACTGGACTGGCCCAATGCTTTGGAAAATAAGCACAATAATCCAGACTCCCAATCTATGCATAGGTGTATGTGGGCATTGAATGTGTTCAAAAGCCTAAATACATTAGATTTGCATGGCATGACCAATGAGGGGGCCTGCACATTTGCTTTTCCACATGTGTCTTTTCCATGTACGATCCCCTCTTTTTAATAAAAAAATTTCCATGTACGATCTCCACTTTTTAATAAAAAGTCAGAAGACCAGAAGACCCAGTGTTGGTAAAAAAAACTTTTCTAATAATAATTTTATCAAAAAAATATGGTTGCCTCGATTTGTATACCCAGGTCAAAATGACCTAGGTGCAAAAAAGTTTGCCTCAGATTTCAACAACATCTAAATGGGACATATTTGATTGGAAATATGGGTTTTCAAGCACTCTGAGCTCAACAGTTATGTCAGTTTGGGCTCATAGTGCTCCAAAAAAATAGGTCCCCCTAGATCCACTACAAAACACTTTTGAAAACTCAAATTTGAAAACCAATGCCAAATCTCTCAAGAACATAACAGGGGCATGAAGATCTAGAGCTCTGATACCATGTTGAAGTTGATGAAATCTCAACCCCACAACTCCCAAGAATCACCTACATGCAAATACCTGTCACAAAAAGAGACAAGCAAAAGCTAGAGAGGCTGTAATTCCCAAATCCATAGATAAGACATTCTTGATGAGCAAAAAGAGAGATTGCTATAATCAAAAGTGAATTAATATCAATAATGTTTACAACAAGAGATCATCCTTATAAAGGAGATCGAAACCCTGAAAAGGTCTAACCTAGGTTGCATCATAATAATTAATAAAATAATTAATTATTATATACCTAATGTTTAGCTTAAGCAACTAGAGTTAATTAGAAAATATCTAATTATTCTAACAATTTTTGGGTTCTTGAATGAGGTGTTACAATTCTTCCTGAATATTTGTATCTTCTTGTAATGCAATTGAACTCTTTTGTTCTAAAATATCATACAAATGTCTAGGTAATTGACTATTTATTTTAATTAAGGCTCTACTAAGCTTAATAAAGTGATATATTACTCTTGTTTCTAATATTCTTATCTCTTCTTCATTGAATATTTAATAATATTTCTTTAATTGAACTAGAATTCCACAATTAACAATTTTATCAAGAATCTTAGCTATAGGATTTTTATTCCTATTGACACATGTGGGTTTGTCAATGATGAATTTTATTTCTATAGATCCTTTGATTGTGACTTTCTTCTTTGGCTGATAAGTTTATGTGGAAGAATCTTAATTCTCTATCTTCTTACTCTTTGGTCTAGAACTCTTTTCCTTAGTTGTCCTCCTCATAAGCTTAAATTTAGCCTTTTCAACCTTATGCTAGGAAACCTTTGGTGATGAAGTGGTCTTTTTCACTAGAGGTGAAGATGAAAAATAGGCATACCTCCTAGTTACCCTAGGCATAGAGATAGGTGATGGAGTGGTTAACTCCTTATCTACATCAATTGGAGTAGCCTTTGCCTTATCTTGTTTCTTCCTCATTTATTTCATTTTTTCCTTACTAATTCTAGCTTCCTCTACAACATTGTCAATAATCTTCTTGATTTTCTTGTTTCTTTTCTTTCTATAATAATTTAGTTTGAACCAATAATACTTCTCTAAAAAGGATTTGAACCTTTCTTCCTTTTGATTAATAAGACTTATCAACATACTAAATTACAAGATTGGGGATCACCTCATATCGTAGTGTTTGAATCCTCATTTTTCTAGCTTCTACTACCCCCATGCAACATTAGTTTATCTTATCTATAAAACATATTCTATGAACATACTTTTCAACTACCTCTTTTTGTATCCTTTCTCTTTTTTTCATTCTTTTTTAGAACATCTCAAAGTGACTAAAAAATAATACATCATTGTAGTCTCTATTCTACATCCTATAGAATTGGGAATATTGAAATTCATCAAATAAATGAAAATGTGAGTAATCAAAGAACCATAGTTGTGTATTTGTGATCTATACTTCTTTATCTTTTCTAGATTCTTTAGTAATTTCTTGCTCAAAATCTCAAAAAGATTAAATTGAGTATCATCTTTCAAGATCTAGTAAGAAATGTGAATAATAACAACTAAAATGTAATTTAATTCCCTATTATTGTAAGATTTGTATCATATAATCATCACTGCAAGTTTAATATCAAGTTGAATAATGTCATTCTTGGTCATGACCCTTCTATCCCATTTGGACTAAGTGAGTTCTTCCAAAAATTTATCATTGAAAGATTTCAATTTAGGTACCTCATTAATTGCACTAAATATTGTAACATCGTGAATAAGTTCTTTAGTGACCTTTATAGGGTTATCATCAATCCAAAAGAATTAATCATAAATCTTGATTAAAATAATTTTAATCCATTACAATTATTAGGTTACAAAGTATTTATATTGAATTAGGTACCTTCTTTTAACTTATGAAATTCATCCTTTAGAACTCCATTGTCTCATATGTTAGATTGTGGTGATTGATCAGGGTAACTTAGGTCGCATAATTATTTTACATTTGTAGAATTTAGGGTTACCTCCATTTCTATTATCTATAGCATCAAATTTAGTTCTAGATCTATATTCTTTATATTTGTGTCCATACTACCAACATGTGAAGCAATATCCAAAAAAAAGGTGTAGATTAAATGTTATTATTACAATCCTTTTCCTTATTACTAAGATTATTGCATGTTAAATATCTTCCATTAAATATCCATCCAATTTCTTTCCTTGAAATAATTTATTTATGTTTTACAATCTATGTTCCTTTCTCTTATATAGTTTTAGAATGTTCTCTTGTTCATATCCTAAGCCTTTCTTTTCACTAGGGCTCTTTGACTTGCAATTTGTTCATCGAGATTTATAGTGCTAGATTTGATTTTTTTTGGATTTCTCTAGCCTCACTAGATCTCTTCTTAGTATCTCATTGATTATTTATAGTTTTTTCTCATTAGGATTAGATTATTCAAGAAATATTTGTAACCACCCAACTTCTTTGTTTAGTTTGTAACATGCTTTAGCTTTAGCTTATATAGGTTATTCAAAAGTTCCTTTTTGCTTCAATTTCCTTAGTGATCTTGTTTACCTTTGCTCTCATCTCATTTTGTCAATTTATCTCTTTCAACATAACTTCCTTATAGTACTTAGATTTTTCATTATTAGAAGGTGTAAAGGTGTTACCTTTATGTGATAACTGGTCAACAAGATATTTTATCTTACCTTTGGATTTGCTTAGTCATTCTTTCAAATTATCAATGATTTTTTTCAATTGTCCTAGTTCATCTCTAATTCTATAATCCAAGAATCTCACTTATCAAGATGATTAAGGATATTTAGGAGCTAAGTTTGGATACTTCTAGGTTCTACCATCAAGATTCTCCTCAAGTTGTTAAACTTCTAAAGAACAAAGCTCTAATACAAATTCTTAGATTAGGGAGCACTAGGGAGGGGTGTATCAGCACAACACTACTCTTATTATTCTTAAACCAAAATAGTATATTGAATCCACAAGAAATCAATAATAAGATGAACAAGATAAACAATACCAACATCATAACACCATTATTTATTATCAAGGAAAATCTAGGTAAGGGAGAAAATCCAATAGGGATGATACACACAAAATCTCACTACTATAATAATAAGTACTCGAATACGTTTTTCTAATCTTTGGATAACATCAAAATTTATAAGTATCTTATTGTAAAAAGTATTTAATAGTAAATAATATTTTGGTCTTGTCTATATGTGATGTAATTTATGCAAAATTTGGAATAGAGTCCTTTCATATATTAATATATGGACTATAATTTTGAGTGGAGTAGGTGTTATTTAGGTCATTGGTCAACTAGAAGATTCATAGTTGGGTTATTTGGCTTTAATAGTCTTTCAAAAGCCTTTTGTTTGTAATTATCCACTCTTTATTACTTTTATATGTACATAGGATTTTCCTTTTATTTAAAAAAAGTACCATGGTAAAGGTATAAGTAGATAATATCAAGAATGTATTGCATTTAGGATTATAGCCTAGAGTGTACTACTCAAATGCATAAATCAAAATACATCAAGACATACACCAATTACATAATAAAAATTGGACTTATAGACCTATACTAAATTGATTAGTAGCATTTTTCATGTCAAAATAGTTCCAATGAAGCCTTGAACAAATATCTGCATCAATTACAACTTTTGAATCTCACGTCTGCATCCACACATAGATTCACCAATCACCTATGATAAAAATCAAAACTTGACCTTGTATATGAAGTCAAACTCAAAAAATGCAACTTTGTCAACTCTAAAATAGGGTGATGAAATGTGTAGAAACATTCACTCCAAAACAAGATCAAATCATCAAAATACCAATTTCTAACCAATTACAATCATCTCTAATATGATTTCAACCAAAATAAATCATTTATCTAAAACTTAACTCTAATTAAACATGTATATAGATTGATCATTTTGAACTACTCTATTAAAAAAAATTGTCAACCTGATATTCAATAGTGAATATCTCATACATCTAATAATATTTGGATTTGTGATGATTAGTTTAGACATAATTATTTGTCTATATTTAAGCTCTACAAACACAACCTCTATGTCTTCATAATATGTTTATACCACATTGATCTTTTCAATTGTATTATGTTATACTTCTGATACTTACTTAATTTCACGCATCAAATAATTCTCTACAAAATTGAAAATACGGTCAAGAGAAGTGAATGTACTTTCCATAAATGACAAAATATCTATTAGAATGATTAGAATAACTAGCTGAATTAGTTATCCTCACATCTAGATGTACCAATTCAACTTTTAACAACTTCAAACATCTTATTCAAACTCATAAAACCTCTTGACTAATATAACAACTCATGAGCTACAACTTAACTTATTCACTCATCACTTAGCTCTATATTTAGTATATGTCAAATAACAAAAATAAACAATAGTAAATAGCATGCATCATCAAAATAGAAATTCAAACATATATGACACCAAGATTTAATGTGGAAACCTAATTTGGGAAAAACACACCAACTAACATGCTACCACTTTTCACTCTTCTGAAGTGAGCTTAGTTAAGAGCTAACCCCATTAAAGGTTACAAAAACCACTGCTAGGTGTGATCCTATTAAAAGATTTAATCACCTTGCTAGGAATGGCCTGGTTAGAGGTCTTTATATCATTCCATTGTAATGTCACCTTGATTAAAGGATTTTAAAATGATTTTTAGGTCAACCTTGATTAAAAGATTTTACTACCACAATGATTATAAAGTAACAACTAGGTTTGATCTGATAAGGTACAACTCACTTTGCAAATTTAAATCTCTATTAGGCTCATTTTCTAGTTCATCGATTAGACTTCATCATATTCTCCATCTCTGATTTTCCTGGCAACTCTTCACGAAATCACATTTCACCAATCTTCTCACTTTTCCTTCTCTACTCTATTCTTCACAAGTCCTTCACAAATTAACTAATAAACAATGAACTAACCAATAATAAGAAATCTCTTGTGCCTTCTTAAATAGGCAGGTTTATCTTTTTCCACTTAAACATCATTGTAGATCTTAGGGTTTGACTAGATTCATTGAATTTATCCATTGTTTTGTCCTTCTTCTCCTTTCTTGAAACTTCTATAAACTTTTCCTGTATCATTGCCTTTGATTGCTTAATAGATTCAATTCATGCATTAAATATGCCAACTCACCAGTCCTTTTCATTCACACATTTTGACCATGTTGGTCTGATTTTTCACAGTACAGAGAAAATTTTGAAAAATTAGTAAAAAATCATTTGTGGTCATTATATCATGCAATTTAGGGTTTTCTTGTTGTATCTCTCAAAATTCTTAGATATCCCTAATTCATGTACTAGTCTCTATGTTGTTGGAATCTTATTAGTTTCTCAAGGTTTGTCATCAAAGAAATCAGTTGAAAAACCCTAAGTGTGGAAACCCTAATGCCTTATTACATTGTACCTTAGTCTTGGAAACCCTTAAAAATAATATTTCAAAAAATACTTTTAAGGCATATTAATTTTATCCAAAGGATGGGCTTGCGCATGCATGACTTCATTAAAATCTTGTTTAAACCTTAGGTGGTCGTGCTTTGCCTGCAAATTGTTTGATTATCTTATTAAGAAATATCCTATGTAATGCAAGTTTTATGTGACCATTGATCTTGTTCAGATCAACGGGTATCGCATTCCTCTAATTTTGAGATGCAAGGTTTTTAAATAATGTAGGCATGCACTTTGATGACACATAGAAAGGTGGGGTCAAAAATTTCTAGTGTGTATTGCAGTGTGCCAAGCTATAAGATGATTGCTGATATGTACTGCCAGTTATGCCATTGAAGAATTTTGTCTGCCAGATGGGATCGAAGCTTTATCAACCATAAATCTTGCAAGGATTGAGGGTTAGTGCAAGCCCACATTATGAACCTTCTCATTCAATAAGGAAAGCGAGAATGTGCCTTTGTGCCATGTGTCATAGTGGGGCCAAAATTATGGAAGAACGTTGAGTCATGCCATGTTGTCTGCCACATGTGCTTAGCTGGAAGTACTTATGTTGTGGGTGCGAGAATCTTAGCAATTAATATGGTAGTCAGACGGGTCAAAGCATGAGGGTTGAGAAGATTCATTCCATTGGTCCAAGTGGATGTTATGATCATAAAGTGTAGAGTTTTTTTTTCACACCATTGATCTTGTCTTGATCAACGATGGGCACAAGCCCGCATTAGGAACCTGAAAGAAACTTAAGGAATGCAGGTATGCACCATGCAGGCACTTTTCCATGATGATGTCACTATCCCTATCTTAGAAGGCTTGTAGGATTTGAGCAGTCTCACCATTGATCTTTCCAAGATTGACAACTGGCGCAAGCTTGCAATGTGAAGATGCTCGTCCAATAAGAAAAGTGGGAATGCACCAGCTTGACATGTGCAAAGAATGATGTCAAGCACCTGCTAGATTAGAAGAAGATATGGGACCCGCTAATGTGGAAGTTGTTAGGAGGCACAAACTCATATAAAGGCTTCCTATTGGTCAGCATAGCTAAATGGACTTTGTTCAAATTGTAAATCTATCTGATCATTGATCTTATCTTGATCAACGAGTGGCAATTCCTCGCAATTCTAAGGTGCAAGAAATTAAGGAATGCAGTTAAGTGGTAATGCGACATGTGGCCTTATTTTTAAAGCCATAAAGCTCGTTGCTTTTTAAATTAAAGTCATTCGATCTAGTGAAAATCTACAGATAGGATTCAAATCTAGGTGCAATTTGGAGGTAATGGTTATTGAGAGTAAATATGATGTAGAGCTCATTTGTGTGATTTCAATGCATGAAAAAAACTCATGATCTCACCATTAATGAATCACCAAAGCACAGAAAGAATATCAGAGCATACAAAATTTTTAGAGCCAAGGCACATAAACTTTATCTAGCAATCTAGTAAGTTGCAGAGGAAATCACACAGTATAGGAGTGCAAATTTTAGCGGGTAAGTACTTTGTGACTCTTTGAAAATCAAGTATCTGTTGTTATAAAATTTCTAGGGTTTATTCAAAATGCATCCCTGGAAAGAATTCATTGGACAAATGGATTATCTTAAACGTTCTATACATGATTTTCTTAAAAAATCCCTTTATCAATACATGAAATAACTAAGGGGAGGGAACTCATTCCAAAACACCCTAGGGTAGCTATAGCAGAAGGTTTCTATGATAAAGCAAATTGGGTAAGAGATGCCCAAGTTTCCATGGGGGGTTTGGAGTTATTTAAGAAATGGTTTTCAGAACAAAAATTGGATACCCCTATGAGCAATGTCTGGGAGTTTGATATTGGGAAATTAATAGTCCCCACAGTTTTCTTTGATAGTGATTTATTGATGGATTTAGCCAAAAAATATCATCCAATTACAGGGTGGGTAAAGAATCATGTTGGAGTGAATCTTTTTTAGGTTTTCCCTTAACTGATTAGTGAGGTTTTCAACCTCAACCCTAACCACGCCGTGCATGAAATCATTGATATAGATGACCTTCAAGCAAGGTATGATGCACAAAGGATTTACTTAAGGATGGGACCACTATAAGAACATGCTGCTAAAATTGGTACTTTGTCTGTGATTACTGCCAGCACCCAAGAGCCTTTACTGAGAAGACATTTTAACATTAGGGCTCAGGCATTATATTTTTCTCTTTGCAAAATTTTTGGGATGGATTAAGCTGATCAAATCCTAGGATCAATTGTCCTTGTTATGGCTCAAACTCTTCAATTCGGGATGAGTACTATTCTAGATTGTGCTACTTTTCTTGCAAAGGAGATTCACAATGGTTTGGTGGGGATAGCACAGGGAAAAGTGGACAAACCATTCTGTTGGTATTCATTTCTTATGTATGTATGCTTGTACAAGGGATTTACTTTTTTCTCCAAGGGTATGGAGTTGGAAACAACCAGGGATGGAGAGAGGAATCTAGTGCAGCTATGGAGTGTGGATATGACTTTGGAGGCTATAGATGCCAGTTATGTGAGGTTTGACAGATACTTTGCATCAAAGCTTAGGTTACTTTTGAGAGGGGACAACCCTAGAATTCCACAAGCACTATTAGATTTGGTTAGACCTAAGGACCATGCACAAGGGCTATTGGTTAGTCATAATTGGGGAGATATAATCCCTCATAATGTTTCAACAGTAATAAGAGTATATGGCTTTTTGGGAAAGCTACATGTGTTTCCATTTCATGAGCCCTTGAAGATAGGAATAGCTGAGCTGTTATGGAAAATAGGCACTATAGATGACAAGGAGTTGCCTAAGAAGGGTGCCTTTTTTCCAATTGTTACTATGGTACATGATTTTGTCTTTGTGAGGAAAGGGTGGAAGCACCTAAATTTGTTCTTAGATAGATATAACATGGCAAAATCTCATACCAGATTTATTGGTCATAAAGGATTCTATGACCTCTTAAGAGAGAGGGTGAAAGCTTCCCGCATGGTGCAACAAGTTTACTATCTGGAGGATGTGATTAGGAATGTTTTTACTTTGCAAGAGCAAGAATTGAGAAAGGAGAAATGGATAGTGTTCAGCAAGACCCTAGAATTTATTATTGCTTTTGACCCCCATTATGACCCATTGAAAGATAAAAAATATTGGGGAGCCAAGATGCAAGCATTAATGAATAATTTTGCTGTGATTATCCAAACTATGAATGAGAAGAAGGTCATATATGTTGAGACATATCTAGATAAGGCTACAAAGGTGCAAAGGAGGATCAATAGCAAAAATGTAGTGACCCCTACCCAATACACCTTGCAGAAAAGGAGGGAATATGTAATGATCTAGAATGTGCAACAGATTCCTCTTTAGCAGAGACCAAGCCTAGGACGCCCATCTACAGCCAGTGCTCCAAAAAGACAAAAATTAGAGCAAGGGTCTTCTTCCAAAGTGGAGCAATATTCCCCAAGCCAATCCCCAATCATAATTGATGATGAAACATCTCTAAGGGAGCAGCTTAGAAAAATTGGTGGAGAGGGAGATGTAATTGTTACTTCCACAAATTTGGAGATTGGAGAGCCTAAAGAACCGCTTGCACCTTCATTGGATCTCACTATGGCTGATTATCAAGGTAAGGAGATTGATCCCATAGTTGCCCAAGCCTTAGAAAAATTTATTAATGATGAGAATTTTGTAAAATCTAGGGCTTTTGCTCAATTTTTGTGGAGATTAAACATGGGAAATTTTTAGAAAACTTGTGAGAAGATAAAGGCAAAACAGACAGACAAACCTGAATCTGCTATTAAGGAAGAAGTAAAGTCTAAATTTTGAATGACTTTGCTCAATTTACACCTAAAGCTAGGAGGCAGATAGTTAAACAGTCAGGAATCCTCCTTCTGCCAGAATGGGATATAGTAAATGCCATTATTTTTTATTTAGTAAGAAAACAAAGGGATGTTCAATTAAGGACTGAGGAAGAGATATTACAAGTTCACAGAGGAGTAAAATTTAGTGATCAACACCAAACCCTTATTATTTGGTCTATGGAAAAAAGGAACTATACCAGAATGCATGAGATTTCTACTGTAGAGCATACTGGTGCATTGACAGTATTTAGGGCTGGTGAGGTAGGTAGTAAACAAATAATGGGAATGGCATCAGAAATGCTAAAATTTGGTAGTGTGGTGTCTGACCAAGAAGAAGATAGATTTGCTCAACTCAATGCTAGATTTGACAAAGTTCTGAAAACATATGAGGATAGGGGTATGCAAATACAATCATTGGAAAATAAAGTGACTCAAATGGAGAAGATTCTTGCGAAAAGAAAATTTGGAGAATCCAGTAAACCTAGGATTGCATACCCCCCCATGGCCAACTATTGAGCCTTTTAAGTCAACACCAATTATTGAGATACCAGATACCCTAGTAAGGCCTCAATTCTATATTGCAAAGGGTTTTGAAGAGGAGAAAAATAAGTTATATGCATTGCATGTAGAACTTAATAATCAATATGAAGAAAAATTGAGGTAGGGTATCATGTATTTAGTAAATAGAATTGAATGGCCATCATTTTTTGATTTGCTAGCAGGGATTGTAGCTATCAGGGATGAGTTAAAAGGAAATGAAGTTGTATTCAAACCCATTGTACAAAAGTGGACAGAAAGAAATGAAGATATCACTACTATGTGTATATTTGTTATCCAGCTAACCTGTCATCAGATAGAAAAGATCTTTGATCTATTAAATAAATTACAAGGCTTTGAAGATAAACAAGATTCCTTCAAAAGAAGATTAACTATTTGTTTTTCCAAGTATTTTGCAGAAAAAAATGATTTATTCCCTTGTGCTTTAAAGAAAATTGAGAAAGTGAAGGAAAAGGAAGAATGGAAGAAGGAGTTGGATGAGATATTTTGTGAAAGAATGAATAAAGTTATAAATGAAATAGGCCATTTATTATGGGCAATGACAAACGAAGAGTTGTTAAAGGTACAATTGTTCTACAACACCATCAGAAAAGATCTTATGGATATAGAGGCAATTGCAAATTCCTTAATAACAGTGCAAAGAGAGGTCATGAGTTTTGATTGGCCTAATGACACTGCCTACAATGAGTGGAAAGATAAATTAATGTCTATAAAGCAGATGGTAGGAGATGACGAAGCAGAAGATGATGAGGAAGAAGAAGGTGCAAAAATAGAAGTCACCCGTGTAGTTGATGATAAAGACAAAGAGAATCCTCAGGTAGTTGGAGATGACTCATCATTTTCAAACTTGATGGAAACCTACCCCAAGGAACCAGAATGATAAAAGAATCTGATCATAGTGTTTTTTTTTCCAAGTGGAATAATAGAAAGGGACCCATAAAAGGATTTTCAATGTACCAGTCTTTCTTTTATTCACAATTTTGTCTTCTTGTGATAGGTGTATGTAAGAATCTTTTTGAAGGACACCTGTCAATAACATTTGCCCTTTGCTTGTTGCAACTCATGCCTATATAAATGAGTCTTCAAGGCAATGTGAGGGTCTGATTTCTAATGCTTTTAGTCATACTTAGTTTTTTTTCAGTCCAAGTAATTTGAACAAGCTTTATGATGTATTTTCTCTATAAGTTTATGGGAATACATTAATATAGAATGATCTCTGTGTTTTTTTTCTATGGTCATTCTGAGTTTACTGCAAAATGTATACAATTTTCAAAGAAAATGAATACAAGTTATGAGTTGTCCCCATATTAGTTCTTTCTAAATTCTGTCTCCTTTTAGTTACTTATTTATCTTGATGTTGTATGAGTAAAAACTTGTGCAATTGAATGCAATCCTTTAGGTTGCATATCTTTTCATCACTACTATTAGTTCAATGAATTAATTAAGAGCTTTGATGAATTTGATAAGGTTGTTGTAGTAATAGGAAGGATGTTTTGAATGATGGATTCCAGTAAGAATTGCTCATAGTATTTGTTGTAAGGCAACAAATTAGATTTATAGATTTGTAGTAGACTCTGAGCCTTACTAAATTAGGCACTGGTCAAGGTGATTTAGCTGAAAGAGAAATAGATCATAAATGGGTATCAAATGCAAAATTACAATCAATTTTACTTTTATTTCCTAAAGATCTTCAAAGATGGTCAATACTTGTTTGCATGAAATATTCTAGCTTTAGTTAGTCACTATTGCAAAGAATACTTGTAGATCTACATAAGACTTTATGACCAAATATGTTATATGGAATATATTCTGTTTAAAATGTCACAATTAGCTACGTGTTTATGGATTGAGGACAAGAATCATAATGAAACTAAGATAGTTTTCATACAACAATAGTCAGATTGAGTCATCCCTTAGGTATACCCACCTTGGTTTTGCAGAGCCTAAAGAGAAGAAAACCATTCTTGGTTTTGTTAAAATTGGATCCAAATGGTTTGCATGTGTAATTAAAAATAGGAAATGGCTAATCTTTAGGTTGCATAAATATTATCATTTTGGTATTGAGGCTTTCTATTGCTCAGTATTTTTTTAAAGCTCCAACAGACCAATTGAAAAATTCAACTATGTCGATCTCAAATCTTGATTTGTTCACAAAATGTAATTTTGCTGACACTTGGTCATCACTATGTTCTTCTGCTCAGTCAACACTATGTAGCTCAATCTCTATTGCTATGTCTCACTTGGCTTACATTGGCTTGTTTGGTCTTCACTATGCTAAATCTTTACTTCATTTTCTCCATCTTTCTTGGCCATAACTATCACTCGACTAATAATGTTTGCTCAATTATCTATTAAGTTCCTTAATCTTCTACATCAACTTCTTCATTAACCTTGTAAAATTGGTACTCAGTCAACCTCAGTATTTTGGTCAATAACTCTTCTACACTTCAACTTAACTATCTTCTTCATTTTCTAAAATGATCAAACAACACATTATCTTTTCAAAGACTAACTGATCAAGTGTCCATTTTAATTCCATCATACTTACTCCTCTTTACCCAACAACTTCACTAGTTCATCTAGTTATCTCTCTTTTCAAGTCCTCTTTATCAATCAACTGATATGAAACTCTATACTATTGTAAGGGATTCTATAGATCTACAAGGGAGAAGCAATGAGCACCATAGTATACACCTTGACTAGAGTGTAAATAAATAAGGGAAATGATAAGAATCCTTATGAACTTTTGTATGGTCATATTCCTACAATGAAATAATTTAGAATTTTTGGAAGTAAATGCTATTTTAAAAGAGATAAAGATATTGGAAAGTGTTATCATAGAAGTGATGAAGGCATATTTATTTGTTATTCTACAAAGAAAAAATCATATTGATAGTATAGTTATAAACTAAAGAACATTCTTGAAAGTAAAAATGTTAGATTTGATGGAAATATACAAAGATCATAAAGTAGTTACAGGTATGTCATAAATGAGAAGATAATAAGACTATGGAAGCACAAAATCATATTAAATTGTTGAATGGTTGAGTGGAATAGATTGAACCTATTACTAGTGAAGAATAACTTGATACCATAGGGTCTTCCATAATGCCTACTCTCAAGACCCTATAATTTGTAAAGATTAATCATTTTAAAGATGTTATTAGTGGTGATAAAAGTGGAGGAATTTGGACTAGAGGAAGAATTAGTAGAGATGAAACATGTTTGATGTATAAATTTGACAGAGAAGCTTGTAACGGTGAAAGTTAGATGAAAATAATAAGAGAAGAACTTGATCAGATCAACAAGAAGAAAAATGATTATTGTTCCTAGACCTTTGAACAAGGACATGATTGAAACTATGTGGGTATTCAGAAACAATTTGAATGATCAAGGTGAAGTGGTTTAGAATTATTCAAGGGTACTTTTATATTAATGATTATAACAAAGTAAGGAAAGTTTAACACTTTCTGTTGGAATTCTTTAGAATAACTGAGAGGGGGTGATTCAATTATCCAAGGTCCAGATGTACAAATAAAACTTTTCAATACTTAGTAGACCCATATCCATAAAACTTTATTATGCATGCATCCATTAGATCATAAAAAACTTAAACTTTGTAAGTTACTATCCAAGGTCAAAACAACTTTGTAGAAATATAAAAAATGAAACATAACAGATGTAATAAAACATTTGACACAAGGATTTTACGTGGAAACCCAATTTGGGAAACACCACCAGTAACATGCTACTAATTCACACTCTTCTAAAGTGATGCCCTATGAAAGGCCAACCCTGTTAAAAGTTACAATAGACACTATTAAATGTGACCTAGTTAGAGGATTCCAATCACCCTGTTAGGAGTGAGCCTTGTTAAAGGACTTTAGACCATTCACTTGGAATGTCACTCAGTTAAAGGATTTACAAATGACTATTAGGTCAAACTTAATCCAAAGGATTTACCCTTTACTGATACAATGATTAGAAAGTAATAGTAAGGCTTGACCTGATAACAAATTAAAACTCACTTGTAGGTTAGAGATCTTTGTTTTAGTCCTCCATTTTGCTTGGCCTTCACACACTTCAACTTTGATAGTTTGTTCACTCTTTAAGCATTCATACTCTTAAGCCTTCTTGCTTTGCTTTCAATTTGCAGTCTCTTCTATTTGACCACTGAATGAAGCAATACCTTAGACTCCTTGTCTTCCTTAGGTTCTCGCACATGATAACCTTTGCTTCTAACCAACTCCCTATAAAATAGAGATTTAAGATCTTTTTTCCAGTTAACCACAACCATCCATTTTAGGGTTAGGTTGTATCAGGTAGGATACAATGAATCTACCCCATTTTTCATTTGGTAATTTCTTCCTTGATCTTCCTTGAATTCATCACAAAATGGTTTACCTTAAATTCTATGGCACCAATTCATCATACTTATCTTCCATAGGCTTCACACAATTCAAGAAAATAAAATAGTCAACTCAGATTCATGAAATCTATGATTTAACATGAATACTAGCACTCAACATCAATATGCTACCACTTAGCTTCCGTAATGTTCTTCTACCCGGTCAACACTAGTTTACTCAGCAAACACTAAAGTTTATTGATGCTCGACACCAACTAAACTTTACTTGAGTTGCACTAATTTTTATCTTTGCTCGTCACCTCTTGTTTTTCACTCGGCTTCCACTAATTTCTACTCAGCTTGCACTTGTAGACACCTAAATTTGATTACACCACTTTGGTAATCCTATTTAGCTATCTCTAAAGGCATCATTAATTAAATTCCTATTTAATTAATCCTTTGCCATCCCCTAGTTGATTAATTTAATTAATCATCTATAGTCCTAATTGATAAATCAAATAACCCACTATTTGTCAATTAATCCTATTCTCCTATCTAATTCCAAAACCCTCATTTATTAAATAAATCACTTTGATAAATAAAACCCTCAAATCTAATAGCCCCTAACTTATCCCTAATCCTCCATATGGCCTAAATCCACCCCATCCACCCATACTAACCTAGCTTAGCCACTAACTAACCCACCCTCATGAATGTCATCCACTTGCATCCCTCTAACATCCTTAATCTAATCCTAACCCAAGCCTAATCCCCCCCTAACCTTCTCACATTCCCTAAGTGAGCTTAAGACTTTCATAAGCCAAACTAAAGTCTCCTCCCTCAAAATATCCCAACCACAAAGCCTTCAATGCTCTTACATGCCTTTAAAAGTTCTTACAAGCCATTATGAGGGCCATTTAAGGCCTTGAGCCTCCTTTGTTGACTCATCCTTGCCCTTTTCTCCACCCACTCTCCCTGTGACATGTGTCACTCCCTGATTGGTGCTAAACAAGCACAATCCATGTGCTCCCCTTTGAGTACATCCTAGCCCTCCTTAAGCTTTCATCTCTCCTTGCATCTTAGCCCTCCATCCCTCAAGCCCTTGGCCTATAAATTGAACCCTCTCCCTTCACTAAAATCAATCATCCTCCATGCAAAGTTATAATGCTATTTTAAGAGCTCATAAACTACCAAAATACCATTATAATGTTGGAATCACTCCATGACTCCATTGTTGAAACCTTGCCTCACTCACTCCATCCATCCATCTAAGCTTAAAGCATAACTTGTGAGCATACATTCCTAAAATCAAGGACAAATTCATTGCATCATTGTGTTATACCATTTGGAGCTTACCATTCTTGGTTTGCCTCCATTTTTGGTGATAACAAATCGGTCCTATCATAAGTGTTTACTTTTTTTTAGTATTGAGAATGCTTTTTATAGATTAGTGTTCATTTTACTCTACTAAACTAGTGTATACATTTTGGCACACCCGGTGGGACCCCGCAAGGGTCATTTTAATCTCCATTTTGTTAGTTTCACATACTTTTTCATGTTTTTACTAACCATGGGAAACTAACATTTTGTGCTTTAAATTTTGTGTCTTTGTTTTGTGGTTTTTGCTTGCAAGGTACTATTGATAGCTGCAGGAACACGCATACAACCCTATAAGTGGTTTTGACCCAGTCAACCCTAAGGAAAAACTTTTTTTGCATCCCCGCAACCCTAGGAATGCATCCTTGTGACCACGGGAATGCGGCTATTCTCTGGTGAGAACATGCATCCGCGACAACGAGTTTGACAGTCATCACAAATTAGCCTCCGCCACGTATCCCACGCTTGGCTCTGCATCCCTGCTAACTAATCCTCTAGCGAGATCGTCATTCCCGCTTGTGGGAACGTGCTTGAGAGTAGCAAGATTGTCATTCCCACTTGCGGGAATGTGAACTGTATTCTTTTCATCTGTAATCATTAATTTTCCTGCGAAACTGTCATTCCCGTGTTGTAGGAACATTATAAAAAACATAAACCAGCGAGATCGCTCTGTTCAAAATGAGCTCCCTGGTTTTTTATTTTAAGTTTTCACCAATTTTTCTTGGCATTCCCGTGCCTTGGGAGGCTTGCGAGAATGCATCCCTGCGAAATCAAACTCTAGCAGGATCACGAACCCGCTTGCGAGAATGCTTGTACCCTTGCGGGAATGCTTTTTGTGTCTTAGAGTCACGTTCTGTCATTGTTTTTTGTCTTTGTAGATTGGAAAAAATGAACTTGTATGCCTAAAAACCCCCCAAAAGTCAAACACTTCTCTTTGGTGCTCTAAAACTAACAAACAAATCTATCTTTTGCAAGCAAAGTTAAAAAAAGTCAATTTTTGAACACTTAGGAAATTCGTTAAGTTAACATAAATCAACAAAAATAAAATTAAGTGGTTTTCATTTGGACTCACCATTTTTCTAACCGCCCATCATTCTAACCATTGGTTGCAATATCAGTGCCATATATGGGGATGGGTTCACTTGAAAAAGGTGTTAAGTGTTCCAATCTGATTCTACTTAATTAGTTTTTCGAGGATTTATCTTAACTTATAAGATTTCATGAATGTCCACAAATCTAGATTAGATCAATCACACTTCAAGTTTGGACTTTAAAATTGAACAAAAATCAGTTGACATGGAGGGCCTCTGAGCGCACACTTGAAATCGAGCTCTACACACATCTTTATTTTGGGCTTAAAACAAACTCACACTCAATCTTGAATGCCATAAAGAAAATCAATTGATACTTGACGTGGAGGGCCTCCGAGCACGCGAGTTTACCTTTTGTTGACCCTAAATCTTCTTGGTGTATTCATTCTTCGATCACTTCTCTTTTGTTGGTGCATTTCAAATTGGAATTGAACCTTTGCATCTTAATCACGTGTGTTTTCAAAGGGTCTAGATCAAAAAAATTAAGCATCAGTTGGAAAAGAACTCTGTCTTTTAGCCCAAGATCATCCAAGTCTTCTTTCCCCTTGTCATCTTTCAAGGCCATCTTGGGTGCATAAGATTAGGATCGAAAATCTTGTTTAAGTTTTAGGAGGCCTACTCGGGGATTTCATCACCCCTTGGGACGACCTCAACTCCAGCGTTCTGTCAGAGTATAAAGATCAAGAGGTGAATCCAAAGACACCTCTCTTGGGATCAAAATTCTGTCACTCGGGCTAAGCCTCAAGGAACTTTATACCCTTGAGAAGTGAAAGAGGAGAAGTGGGTTACCGCTCCTCTCGGCTGTGTGACATATTTTTGGTTTCATCTATGGATTTGGGCCTCACTACCTTGGGTATATCAAGGACTCCCTCACTAAACCAACTGTCAGCCTTGTAGACAACCATCTAGGATGTTAATGTGTTTGAAGTGACTGATCGAAACATCTGTAAAACATACACACTCCTTGGCGCAAGTATCACATTCTGGGAATCAAAACTTCTATCTGGTTGTTCTTATCTATTGCTTGATCTTTTACTTGTTGAATAAATGTTTGCCAAGCGTGGTCAATCCTAGCACAAGGCATACTTAGCATAGTCACTGCCTCCAAAGAACCCCACAGTTGTTAGTTTTAATCCTCGAAAATATCTCATGTCGAGCCATCCCAAGACTAAGTTTAAGAAGGCTAAGCTTCCTCAAATACCAGCCTACAAGGAAATTGAAGCAGAGCATAAGAAGCATACCCCCAACCCCAGGATTACCAAATTGGATCAAATTCAGAAAGACGGAGCTGAAGTAGCATTGCAAACAGAATGGGACTACAAAATCCAAAACCTAACCCTTCGATGTGGTGTTAATACGAGCCTTATTGACAACTCTATTGTTACTCATTCCGATTAGGTCCTTCCTTTTTCCACACACACTTACACACTTGTAGGTTTAGTCTCTCATCTAGGAATTGCACTATCCCATCTAAGCATTTGAAGTCAGACCATCTCCTCTCATCTTAGGTTGTTGAAGAAGAATCCTCCACCTACATTGTTAAAATCTTAGCATTTTTTCCTCACTCATTTGGAAACATTTTTGCATCACATCTCTCATCATCTTGACCATCCTCAAAACACAACACTTTGCTAAGAATAGGTTTCTTTTGGTGTCCCACATCACCTTGAGCCAAAGGTTAGGGTTGCACCTTTTGCATCACCATCACATTTCCCGCATTCATATTTTAGGAACACACAAGCTTCTCTCACTTAGCACCATATCATTTGGACACCCTTAGTATCATCCCTCACTGCATTTAGGAGAAGCATCCTTTCATGCCACCCACCACACATTTTGGTAGGCACCCACAAAAAAAAGACATGGATCCTAGTCATAGTGGTAACACATCTCAAGCTCAATCGTACTCCGTGGTATCCATGACACCATCAGACCCACCACTAAAAATTCCAGAAGAACAAAGATCATCCATAGATATTGAGGCTTTCATGAACCAACTTGGTCATGCTACTATCATAAATGTCATCATATATTGAAACAAGGAAACCATCATGGAAAATTTCTTATGAGACAATGTTGGTGTCTTTGAGTTTGGATGTCCACCACCTATCAACATAGCAGATCCTACTCACCCTTTATTTGGATGGCAACCACCTTAGGTAGAACCAACAGACCCAAATATCCCCTCAACCCAGGTGTCGGTTCCCATTCCATAGAACACTCATCCCACTCTCACTCAACCATTAGTACATACTACATCTCAACCAACCTCAAGTATACCATTTGCATCTATTTCCACCACCCATTTTTCTGCTCCACCAAATCCTCCATTTGCACCTAGAAGCACTACCTTTTCATTTACACCCCATATCACATCTAGTCCATTTGCCACTCAAATACCACCATTAGGGTCTAATACCTCATCCTCCATCCCACCAAATATTACTATCAACCCCTTTGTAATTAGCCAAAGCTCTTCAGCCACTTTTCCTTTGGGACCTTGGAATTTTGCTGCGACACAGGCACCTATCATTAGTGTTCCCCCTAGCACTACAGTTGCATTCACACCTTCTACATTATCATCCACTGCTTCACATAGCTATTCACTCCCACCTCTCACCAACTATTTCTCCATGCCACCTTTAGGCAATAGCCCAAATCCAACACCACTACAGTTCTCTACAGTAAACCCTTTGCCGCATATTAATTACCTTGCACATACTCCAAATCAGTCCTACTCTCAAGAAGGAACACAACCCACATATATTGGGCTTGGTATATATTCCCAAAGCATGGCACAAGCATCATCTACATTACCACCGTTCCAGCCACAGCCTTCACACCAACAGTATGCTCAAGCACCCACACAGAACTACCTCATAGGGCAGCAGCCTCATAGTTACCTGCCACACCCACCTCAGCAGATGCAACAATATGTACAACCCACATTCCAGCAACCCATGGCATCCACTCCACCGAGGGCACCTGGATTGGGGGCACCTACTCCTCCACCTATAAAATCTAAATGGGAAGAAATGAAAAATGCTCTCAAAGCCCTCAAAGATGGGATAGACGCCAAGACTTTCAAATTTGAAAATGATTGCCCATATCCTTTTGATAAGATTATCACGTTGACTCCATTTCCTAAACATTTTGAGACCCCCAAGTTTGACAAATTTAGGGGGAAAAGTGATCCAGTCACACATGTTAAGGAATTCTATATGCATTCTCAGGAGGTAGCTTATAGTGATGTGTTCCTCATGTGGCTCTTTCCCAAAAGTCTAGCAGGACTAGCCTTGGAGTGGTTCTGTCATATCCCTCAAGGTACTATTAAAACTTTTGCAGAACTTTCTGAGGTGTTTGTTGCTCAGTATACCCATCTCATTAAGACTAAATTATCTATAGTGGACCTTGTCCACACCAAACAAAAAGGAGGGGAAAGCCTTACAGACTATTTACAACGTTGGCAGATCCTCACAATAAGGATCTCTTGCACCATCCCTGAGTGCCACCTTGTCAAGATGTTCATAAACAACGCACACCCTAGCCTCACTCATCACATGGTTATGAATTGTTTGCAAACATATAAGGACATCAAAGAAAAAGGAATGGGCCTCAAGCAAGGTCTCATCAAGGATGGTGTCATCTGATTGTACAAGGAAGACACCCAAGACCATGGTTCGAGCAATGAAAAAACCTGGTATTGGAACAAAAACAAGAATACAGTAACAGATGGCACTACTGACACTCGACAGGTCCATATTGTTGGGGCAGCTACCAATGTTCCCACCACATTTTGCCAACAAAAAACTTATCAACAGCAACCTCCTGCGTATCACCAACCACCTGTGCAAACTCATCAGCAAATACAGGTTCCTCATAATCAAACTAATGCTATCACATTGGCGGCAAGTAGTAAACCCCATGTTCAGAGGCAACCACAAACATATACCCCATTAGGGGAACCTCTTGATACAATCTTCAAAAAATTGGCTAAAGACAACCTTGTTCGATATCCACAAACGCAACCCTTGGAACCCAATCAGTCTAGAGCATCCTGGTACAAAGATAACGAATATTGCAAATTCCATCGTGTCAAAGGGCACACTACCCTTAAATGCATGCAGCTTAAGGATTATGTATAGGACCTCATTGACTGAAAAGAGATCATAGTGGGGGCACAACCCTCACCCAATGCAAGATTAATGATGTATCAAAATGCTTTCCCTCCTCATAACACCAACCCGGGAAAGGCACCTGCAAACCCTCCTGTCAACAAACCTAACAATGCTCCAGGTAAACAAGGTGACAATCAAGACACGTCTCAGAATTATACCTTAGCGTATTTAGACTATGGTAGCTTAATTGGTTGCATATCCCAAGTTGAACCATCTGTCAATGTCATCAATATCAAAGGCCCAGACACTTAGTGTGAAGTTGCTACTCGTCGAACACGACTCAATATAGCTAGTCCATCTATATCTACACAAATCAGACCACCATCAGCATGACCACCTCCATCTCGAGCATCTCCATTAGAATCACCTTCACTAGGGCCACAGTATAACATCCTGGAACACCTTGGAAACACGTCGGCCTAGATCTCCATCTTGGATCTCTTACGAACAAGCCCACTTTATCAAGAGATCCTCGATAGTACTCTACATGAGTCACGCATCCCTTTCGACATAAATTCCACTGAGTTTCACAACTTGGTTGGCCATCTTTCAGCCTCATGTGCCTTATCCTTCAAAAATACTAATATCCCAGCAGTTGAACCCGATCACATCCTCCTACTTCGCATCGCTGTTATGGTTTCTGACTTTGCAGTTAAACGTGTCATGATAGATAATGGATCGGCTCTAAACCTATGTACTCTAAAGTTCATCAAGCAAGCCGGACATACTGAAGCAGATAGCATCAATGAGGTGATCACCATCAAGGCATATGACAATTTGGAGCGTACAACTAAAGGAACCATCTTGCTCCCCATTAGAGTCGGCCCAGCCACTCAAGAAACACTTTGTCATGTAGTTGATCTTAATCTTCCATATAACATCCTCCTCGGTCACCCATGGATTCATGCTATGAAGGCCATTCCATCCACATATCATCAGTGCGTCAAATTTTTGCATAATGGCACTGAGATAACCATCCACGCAAATCCTGAACCCTTTGCTTATTGCAATGCGGTTGAAGCTTCATACACCAATCACTGTCCTGGCATCAAAATTGGCACCACCATGGCTAGCTCCTCTGGCGCCTACCATGATCCAGACACCATTTTAGTCTCCACTCTATCCACGGTTAAGATCAACTACCAAGGTTGTGGCAATTATAGTCTCACGGATGCTTTTGTTGTTGGCGCTCTACCACTTGACCCACATACTCAAGGACGCCCAATACATCAAGGACCTATACCAGAAACTACCTCTCAACTTCACCAGTTGGGCCCTACCACATTTGTCACCAAAGGTATCCTTGATGGAGCAGAAAATACACCAGACATTAACACATGGCTATACAAGGAGCCACCTCCTAAAAGTGAAGCACTTCTTGATCACTTTAAACAAAAATATCCCTGGTAACATCGCTTGGCCATGGAGCAATGGGATTATCGAGGAGGTGGTTTAGGCTGCCAGGAATCAGGTATGAGACAGCCTATAGAAGCACACCAAGGGCAAAAAACCAAAGGCTTGGGCTATGGACTCCCCACAACTGGGGGCACTACAATGGAAGGCCACACCTTTATGAACATCCAAAACACTCTCGTTGAGGTTGAAGACATCCCTAAGGAAGTTGAAAAGAAAGCTTACGACGATATTTTCCTTGACAAAATAATCCTTGGAGCCTCTGTGCTCTACCAGTTATCCTTGAACCTCATAGACCTCCCCCTCGCTCACCCCAAACTCATAGATTGGGACCAACCAAGTGTTGTTCATGTTGACAAGTTCTCTACCGAGCATGTGCTCCTTAAATTCATGGGGGCAAAAATGCCACATAAACGGCCACCTCCACCATTGGCATATGTCTACAAGCTAGATCTAGCAGGTTACTCCGGGGAGGAGGAAATCTCTAGTTCCAAAAGAAACAAAAAAGCAAAAACATAAAAGAAAAATATCCCATGGTGAAAACTCCTCTGGAGCACTATTAGGTGACTCAAAAAATGAAACAAAAATAAAGGATGTATCCAACATTGAAAACCTCTTAGAGGCACTTGAGGATGGAGATTTCATCCTCCCCCTGTAGGAGCATCGACCTCCTATATCTTCAGTTTTGACAGAAGAAACTCGGCCCATAAATATCAATCTGACAGAGATACCACATATCACATACATCATAGCCTCTTTACCCTCTAAACAAGCAGAGCTTCTTCTTGAAGTCCTCCATGAAAATATAGGCTACTTTGCATGGTCATATCAGGATATGCCGGGGTTGGACCCCAAACTAGTTGTACACCATCTGTTAGTAGATCCAACGGCCAAGCCCGTCAAACAGAAACTTTGAAAAATGCACCCCAAGGTGGCTTTATTAGTCAAAGCAGAGCTAGAGAAGCTGTTGGAGGCCAAAATCATTCAACCAATAGATTATTCTGAATGGATTTCTAACATGGTACCTGTTACCAAGCCCTCTAGTGATATCAAGATTTGCACTGATTTCAAGGATCTTAATAAAGCCTGTCCAAAGGATGACTTTCCATTGCCAAATATCAACATGATTGTGGATCTCACCACAGGTCATGAACTCTTGTCACTAATGGATGGTTTCTCTGGATATAATCTGATTCATATAGCAGAGGAAGATCAGCATAAAACAACATTTACTACACCTTGGGGCACATTCTGCTACAATATGATGCCATTTGGGTTAAAGAACGTCGGGGCAACCTATTAGTGTGCAATGACGGTCATCTTCCATGACCTAATCCATAAGATACTTGAGGATTACGTAGATGATATTCTAGTCAAACCTCTCAATGCTCTAGATCACTTATCTCACCTCGAGGAAGTGTTTAACCGACTGGCAAAATGTCGTCTCATGCTAAATCCAAAGAAGTGTGTCTTCGGTGTTACTTTAGGAAAGCTCCTCGAATTCATTGTGTCACAGCGCGGTATTGAGATTGACCCTAAGAGGGTCAAAGCCATCATGGATATGGCTCCCCTTAAGACACTTCAGCACCTTCGTTCTTTGCAAGAAAACTCCAATCAGTTCGACGATTCATTTCTTAGCTTGCTGATAAGTGTCAACCTTTCACTCACTTGCTTAAGAAAGATCAAAATTTCAAATGGGACCCAGCTTGCCAATGCAATTTTGAGCTCATCAAAAAATACTTAGCTAATCCACCTATTTTGGTTCCTCTGGTTGTAGGGCACCCGCTCATCCTATACATCACAGCTACTCCCACAGCATTAGGTGCTCTTCTAGCACAGCTTGATGATGCAGGAAAGGAAAGAGCTATTTATTACATCAGTCAAACATTAGTGAGCTATGAGCTTAACTACACGCCAATGGAGAAGGCATGCTTAGCAATGGTATTTTCCACCAAGAAGCTGCGTCATTACATGTTGAGTCATACTGTGCAACTAATATCAAAGATTGATCCATTGAAATATATGCTCTCTCGCACAGTACTCATCAGACATCTGGCAAAATGGGTTATGCTTCTCAGTGAGTTTGACATTCAATATCTTGACAGAAAGGCCATCAAAGGTCAAGCTATTGTAGATCAGTTGGTTGATGCACCCTTAATTGTAGATCATCCACTCATCATGGAATTTCCCGATGAACACCTTTGTTTGATAGAAACACCATCACTCTAGAAGCTATATTTTGACATCCCCTATACCTCTTATGGCTCTGATGCGGGCATACTCTTGGTTACACCTGAAGGTGATTATATCCTAAATCTTTGAAACTATAATTTCAGTGTACCAATAACATTGCAGAGTATGAGGCCCTTGTGGCAGGACTCAAGATCGCCATTGAATGGAATATCACAGAGATTCAGGTCTATGGTGACTCTCATCTTATCATCAAGCAAGCATTGAATGAATATTAGACCAAGGATGACAAGCTGCTACCTTACAAAGATCTAGTTGATCAATTAACGAAGCATTTTACTCAAATCCACTTCATACAGATACCTAGACTCCAGAATAAGGCAGCTAATGCTATGGCTACTATTGGTTCCCTCTTGGAAATGTCGCGTGAAGCTACACAATATGAATTCTTGGTTGAGTAGCTGCACAAACCTGCATATAAGAATGATGAATCAACATGGGTATGTATCTTGGTTGGTCCCCAATCTTCATGGTACCACAAAATTCACGCTTACCTACTAAATGGTATCATATCTCCTCACCTCACACGAACCCAGCACCAAAACCTTATTCGCAGAGCTTCTCGTTACACTATCATCACCCAAACCCTATATTGTTGTGGTTATCATGATACTCTCTTGATGTTTAGATCAAAATGAGGCTACAATGGCTCTCAAAGAGGTACACGCTAGACTTTGTGGTGCTCACACAAGCAGGATGGTGCTAGCAAAGTAGATCCTTCGGGCTGGATATTATTAGCCTACTCTAGAACAGGATGCATGTGAATTTGTGAAATGATGTTTACCTTGTCAACAACATGCTAATTTAATCCGAGCTCCAACACAGGAATTACAACCCATTGCACCACCATGGCCTTTTGCCTACTAGGGATTTGATCTTGTTGGTCTTATTGTGCCACTTTCTTCAAAAGGGCACAAGTGGATAATCACTGCCACTAATTATTTCACTAAGTGGGTCGAAGCAGTTCCCCTTGTTACTACCACTGGAGTTCAGGTGTCCAAGTTTATATTGTATCATATTATATGTCGCTTTGGCATCCCAGCTACCATTTTCACAGACAACGAAGGTAATTTTGAAAACCTAAATATGGAAGAATTGTGCACTTCCCTCCACATACATCACTGCTTGTCTAGCCTGTATTTCCCACAAGGTAATGGTCAGGCTGAGGCAAATAATAAAACCCTCCTCAAAATCCTCAAGAAAGTTTTCAATGACTCCGACCGTGATTGGCATTTGCAAATTAATCCCACCCTCTGGGCATACCGCACTTCATTCCATACAGCCATGGTACAATTCCATACTCCTTGGTCTACGGTGCTGAAGCAGTCTTGCCTATTGAGGTTGAACTCCCATCACTCTGCATTTCTCTCCAAGGACAGATATCTGATGAGGAATATAGAGTGGCTCGACTTACTCAACTTGATCTACTTGATGAAAGAAGGCAACAAGCCTACGACCATCTCATGGTCTATCAAAGTCGCCTCAAGCGTAATTTCAACAGGAAAGTCCATCCATGCAATTTTCAGGAAGGTGACATGGTCCTTAAAGAGAATATGAAGGTTCAAGCCGATAGAGAAAAGAAGGGCAAGTTTGAGCCCACCTGGCTTGGTCCTTATGTGATCACGACATCCTTTGGCTCAGGAGCCTACCAGTTATCTACCCTTGAAGGTGAAGTCCTAAATGATCCTACCAACATTATTCACCTCAAGAAATTCTACGCCTAAGGATAAAATTTGCAAATAAAGGAAAGAGAAAAGGCATAAAATCAAGCATCCAATGGTGAAAACTTGGCAATTCAAGCACCTTGGATAGGTCCCAGGTGAAAACCTAGCAAATAGGCACTAAGTGTACTATAGCTCTTCCATTATCTATTATCGACACACACTCCTTTATCGCCCCTCCATATCCTACCACTCATCCCACCCACTTTTCCAAGGTGTTCCCTATCATTATTCGCCATACTTTGCAAACATCATCCTCTAGCACATCACACTGTGTAACATCCCATCTCATTTATAGCATCCCGTGTACCATACTTGATGTACCCTACCATTGTACTCTCCTAGATCTACCCTATCACATGGTTTTTATCCTTACCATATGTAGCATATACTACCCATGTAAATATGTGTCTCATACCCCTTGCACTAACCCTTGTCTCCCATATACCGTACCTATATGAATATAGCGGTATCCAGACCCCTGTACATAAATCACACTTTACATAAACCCACCTCAACAAAACCATGTATTATGACAATGCTATCTCCTCATCCTGAGCTTTCCCCCGTCATGCATATACCTACTATGTTTTGCTATCCAGTCTCGAGTTTCCATGTCCTTAACTAGTCTCACTTGTACATACTATCCAGGTCTTGTTTGCAACCTGTTAGTAGCTCGTCAGTTGATCTCTTTGGCAAAAGTTTCTTTTTTCACTTTACAGAATCTTTTATTGTTTCTCCTTTTGGTTGATTGTTTCCACGTACCTTTTGTTATTTCCTCCTTAAGATCACCATGATCATTTCATATCATGGTGTGTTTTGACTGAAGCAACTAAGGAGGTTGGTTTTGATCATAGTCTTTCACTAATTGAGAGTTAGTTGATATTATCCTTGCATATTTCAAACATGTTTTCATCTTTCGATAAAACATGATGCACTTGGGTAATCTCGTTTGCTTTTGGATCATCCAACATCGTTCCAACACTGATCTCTCCGAGACTCACGTGTGATGCTAGGGCAATCCTTGCGTGCCTGTTTGAGTCAGTCCTATGGAATTTTGGGGAAAAGGCCTTGATGTTCTTAGTAACCTTGGTAGATCCCTAACAATCTTATATCAAATTAAGTGTTTACACTACATAGTGGTACTTCCTCACGAAGTACCCCATGCTCAAGTTTCCCCTACATCTCATTTTTTTTTAGAAACCCTAGTATTCTCCTCCTTGTCATCACCCCTCTCCCTTGAACTATCACTTTTTACATCCTTAGAATCATTTGATTCAAAGCCTCGAACATGCAATCTTATTTACTCTCATCATGATGTGATCCCTATCATAAATTACTATCCTAGCTCTCAAATCTCTGCTATCCTCCTGACCGTGAGTTTGTTGGTTACTCTTTTTCCAACATTATTCTCCTTAGAGTCAGTATCTCCTATGATCACTTTCCATATCATAGAACGCTATCATAAGTCACAACATTAGTTATCTTATTCCACCATCATTGTTTGCCTTGCATCTCCTAACAATCTCGTATGTTATATTATCATCACTTGTATCCTTTATGATATCACAGAATATCATTATGCTCAATCTTTTTATGCTATTCTTATGAGATTATCATAAATCATAGATGTACCTTTTAGTTTGTGTTCCTTTAGCGTATCATAAATTCACTGTTCTCTCTTAGGGTTCATTTTTAGCATAGTCATTCATCATTAGATTATGGTTCATTTTAGCATAGTCATTCATCATTAGATTGTGCTTCATTTTTATCATTATCATCCTTTCTCATCAGGTTAGGTTTCATTTTATCATTAACGTTCATCCTTAAGAGTTGTACTTCATTTTGTGTATTTTCATTTTATTTTATCAATTTATTTTAATCTTTGATCCATTTTTAGTTTGTGTTAACATATCCTCAGTGTCATGACATTATTTTCATTTTTTGTATCATAAATCTTTTGTTTATCCTTTAGTTGGTGATTCATTTTACATTTATAGTTTGTATTTATCATCATACAGCATCATATCAAATACTCTCCAAAGCAATCAATTTTTCAAGATCACATCACATCTATCATAGAGCAACATCACATCATCAGCATCATATCAAAAACCTATCATACTATAGGAAATCTCATCATCATCACATCTACAACATCATAAAGAAAATCATGTCATCAAGGATCACATCACATCTATAATATCATAGATTAAAAATACATCATATCTACACTATCATAGCTAAAATCACATCACAATCAATTTGTATCCTGTACACAATGTCATCAAAAATCACATCCTGCATCACAAACTGTCAGCACAATCATAAAAACATAGCATATATCATCCAGCATCACCAATCATCAGCAATATCCACAAAACATCACTATCTATCCAGCATGTATCAAAACACTATACGTAACATCACTAGTCCATAACACATATAACACTAGAATCATCATATCTATATATCAATGAAAGAATGAAAGAATAACAATCCATCAGTGTACAAATGTCCATATCATACAAACGGGTCTGAGCCCACACAAAAATCTCCATGTATCCTAAAAATGGTCGCTCTGCACAAAATACTCATCATATAAGAAAAATCTAGCCTATCACTGGTAACTGCTCTGCCTCCCTCCCTGCCCCTGGCGCTACTGGTGGTGGAAGTGGTGGCCTCATCAATCCCCTTCCTATCCCGGAGCTCTCTGCCTCATCCCTCCCCATCCTTGTGTCTTGCCTTTGGCTATGGCCTGTCCTATGACTATGCCCCGTGTGCTGAGACCCGCCTATCCTCTATGAGCCCCTAGTGCTCCATCCACTGTCCTCTCCACCCTACATCCTTGTATGTGTCCCTGTTGTACCTGACCGAGTTGATCGCTTGTAATGCTCAATCTGGGATGCTGGTACCAGTGCATGATACTTGCCCCGATAAAATCTGGCCCTCTCCCTTAGATCCTCCACCTCGGCCCGCAGTCTCCTTAGCTCATCCAAGCCCCCTCCCACTACTGCCTGCGCTCTCAACATCGCCATCTCCGCCACCATTTCATCCAACCTCCTCTACGATGCCTGCCTCTCCAGGCTCACCACCTTCAGCCTACCCTCCATCCGCCCCAGCTCCATCTGCAGTCTGCCCACCTCAAGCCCTGCCCTATCTGCCTGCCCCTACGCTACATCCCGCTCCTGTTTTAATTGATCACGCTCTATTCGGTGTTGATCTCGCTCCTGCTGTGTATCTCAGAGCAGCTGGCTAACGGCCTCATGAGCCTACTGTAAACAGGCATAATGCCCTACCAATCCATCATCTCCTCCCTGGGCAAACGATCCCCCTACATCTCCTCTTGCTGGCCCCTACGGCCCCTGCTCCTCTGCCCCCCGCTCTCCTCCTCTCTCTGGCACCTCCTACTGCTCCTTTGCTCTCCTCTCTGGCTGGGCTCCCCTCTCCTCCTCCTCTGTTGAGCTGGCTCCTCCTCTTGGACAACCGTTGCTGCCTGCTTCCGTAATCCTCTGGCCATATACCGCCCCTGTCAGGCTGCTCGAGCTAGCTCGCCCGCCACCACTGCCGCCCTTGTCCCCTATGCTCTCCCCACCGACCTCAGCCATACCCATGTGTCCTAATACTCTTGAGTGGAGCCCGCATCTGCTAACCCCCCAAACCAAATCCACTACTATGGCTCCAACTCTAGCCATTCTCTCAACAGTCTGTCGCGTCATAAGGATGGCCCGTACATCGACACTAGCTCGCATGTGACCCGCTGATACCAATGTGGCTCTCCTAGAGCCACCTGATGCCACCCAAACTGTCGAAGTGTCCTGTCTGGCCTGTACTACTCTGCTACATACTCTCACCGTCCAAACACAAAACACAGCGATACAGTGTACAACAGCTGCTCTCCCTCCTCAGCCCACGGTCCTAGGCTCATATATAGCCTCCACACCACTATTTTTATCTCATTAATGGCCACCCTCCAGTAATCTACTAAATCTATATGATGGTATGTCAAGGGCTCGACCCAACTGTATGACACTGGCTCCTCTGCCTATCTGTCTCTCCACCCCAAAGGCCTTAGCATGGCAATGTGCTCCCAAGCCCACACCTGTAGTAATGTAGGGAACCCAATGCTCCTCCCCTACCGGCTACCACCCTGGTACACTATTTGGTGGAGATCTCGGTATAACTCGGCCAACATCAAAGAACCCCATGCCGTTGGGCGCCCCGCATCCACTATCTGCATCACCACTGGAATCAGTGCCAGTGTAACTCCTGTACCACCTATATCTGGGGCAATGTACCCCAAAACCAACCCTAACACATAAAATTAGATCCTCCTCTCTGCCACCACCCGATCTAAATGCTCGTCCAGTGCAAACTGTCCCTATCAGATCTTGTACTCAACTCTTGGCCCCATCAGTCTCTGAACCATCGCATCTACTATCATCTCTCTCATTGCCATGACTGGCATCCCCCGTACTAGCAATCTATATGTCTAATACACATCCTCTAGTGTCACCGTCATCTCCCTCGTAAGTAGGTGGAATATCGCTGTCTCACTATGCTATCTCTCGCACAGGGCTGTGACCATCGCCATGTAAGTTCGAGTATGGGGCAACCTCACCAGGTACCCCAGTCTGATCGCCTCAATCCTCGCCTAGTCTCCTGGCGTCAACATCCCTCCCATACGCAGCACTACCACTCGTCGCTCCCGTGATACTAAAGCATCCAACGACCACTGCACACCACAAAACCAATCAGATATCAGTCTTTCTTTGTCAATTTTCATCTTCCATCCCTCCCTTTACCCATCCCAACCTTTTTTTTTCATCTTTTTGTTTCACCGACCGCGTTCTCGCGATCCCGCAACGCTTACAAAATTGCATTCCTACTAGCTTATCTTCCCGCGGGTTCGCTTCTTTACCTTTCCTTGTTTTCCTGTTTAATCTAGCAATCTTGCGATCGCATTCCCATAGCAACAAAATCGCGTTCCCTCTGGTTTATCTTCTCGCGGGATCACACCTTTTGACTCTTCTACCATCTGCCTTTGACTTGTGTTCCTGCAAATGATTCATTATCCCTAATTGGTGAGAACGCATTCTCGCGCCCTGAGTCGCGTTCCTTTTTGCTAGAACGCGATCCCACCGATCTCGCTCACGTTCCTGTCGGACCCGTGCCTATGGGATTGCATTTTCGCTTTCGCAGGAATGCAATAAAATCTAAAAAAAGCAAAAGAAAGACAAGGTTTTCGGCCCTACCCATCGATCTAGTGTCCCCCGTACTCATTCCCATCGCATAATGTCCACCTGGTGCTCTGGTCGCCCATGACCCACCATCGTAATCTCCAATGCAGATCTCCTCACAGTAATATCTCCTCGTCCGTCTGAGCGCAAATAAACCTTCCTCGCCCCCTTCTGGCCCCTTATAGCCCCTCCTAGTGCCCTGACTACCCCTCTTGGTCCCCCCCCCTTTCAAAAACATTCCCATTTTCCAAACCATGAACAAAACAAAGTTTGTCTCGTTGTCACATATCTTGGTCTGTCAGTTTGTACATCCTCTTTAGCCTAGTATCATTGTATCTCTCTAGCTTTCGTGCCAGTTCATCCTTGCTCAACATCCTGCACACATCACACATCTTGGTTAGCTATTCCACTGCATCCTTTAGCTAAATCGCACCTTTACATTTTTTGTTTGTTTTTCTTTTCTGCTTGTGGGTTACCCAGTATCGCTTCCACGCTGCTTCCTCTGGGATTCATGTGCGATGCTGGGGCAATCCTTGCGTGTTTGTTTTGCATCCGTTCGTCAGTTCTCTAGACCATTGGTGAAAAGGCCCTGCTATTCTTGGTAACCTTGGCAATTAACCAACATTCCTATATTAAATCTAATGCTCAACTACATGGTGGTCCTTCTCTTTGATGTATCCCCCCGCTCAACCCGCTTCAATGTTTTCCTTGCATCTCCATAATCCCCTCACCCATCTCCCTATCCTTGATTCCTTTTTATAGCGCTCTGCTCCTTCATCCTCCCCCCACTCTTGAAACGTCTTAAGCTTGCTTCCTTTTGTGAATCTGACCTCCCTTTATCATTCTCCCATAGTGAGAGTTTGAGCTAATTCAACCCCTTCTCTTTACCAATCTGAGTCACCTTGCTTATCTCAGATTCTTTTGCTTTTCAAGAAGCCGTCGAGCCTCATCTTCTCTTTTCGCCGCCTTCTTAAGGGGGCATCCCTAAGTCTAGTCTCTCCTCTTCTTATCTGAGACTGGGGCAACCTTGTTGCTAAAACATCTTCCTCATGTCGTCTCCATTTGAACTTCTTTGAAATAGTGTTGTTTCAACACTATGTCAAAGAGGGGCAAAATTTAGACACCTAAATTTGATTACAACTCTTTGGTAATCCTATTTAGCTATCTCTAAAGGCATCATTGATTAAATTCTTATTTAATTAATCCTTTGCCATCCCCTAGCTGATTAATTTAATTAATCATCTATAGTCCTAATTGATAAATCAAATAACCCACTATTTGTCAATTAATCCTATTCTCCTATCTAATTCCAAAACCCTCATTTATTAAATAAATCACTTTGATAAATAAAACTTTCAAATCTAATAGCCCCTAACTTATCCCTAATCCTCCATATGGCCTAAATCCACCCCATCCACCCATACTAACCTAGCTTAGCCACTAACTCACCCACCCTCATGAATGCCATCCACTTGCCTCCATCTAACATCCTTAATCTAATCCTAACCCAAGCCTAATCCCCCCCAACCTTGTCACATTCCCTAAGTGAGCTTAAGACTTTCCTAAGCCAAACCAAAGTCTCCTCCCTCAAAATATCCCAACCATAAAACTTTATCCCAACTACAAAGCCTTTAATGTTGCCCTTAAAAGCTCTTACAAGCCATTATGAGGGCCATTTAAGGCCTTGAGCCTCCTTTGTTGACTCATCCTTGCCCTTTCCTCCACCCACTCTCCCTGTGACATGTCTCACTCCCTGATTGGTACTAAACAAGCACAATCCATGTGCTCCCGTTTGAGTACATCCTAGCCCTCCTTAAGCTTTCATCTCTTCTTGCATCTTAGCCCTCCATCCCTCAAGCCCTTGGCCTATAAATTGAACCCTCTCCCTTCACTAAAATCAATCATCCTCCATGCAAAGTTATAATGCTATTTTGAGAGCTCATAAACTACCAAAATACCATTATAATGTTGGAATCACTCCATGACTCCATTGTTGAAACCTTACCTCACTCACTCCATCCATCCATCTAAGCTTAAAGTATAACTTGTGAGCATACATTCCTAAAATCAAGGACAAATCCATTGTATCATTGTGTTATACCATTTGGAGCTTACCATTCTTGGTTTGCCTCCATTTTTGGTGATAACAAATCGGTCCTATCATAAGTGTTTACTTGTTTTTAGTATTGAGAATGATTTTTATAGATTAGTGTTCATTTTACTCTACTAAACTAGTGTATATAGCACTAACTGTTCGACAAGGCTTGGCAGACACTTTTCTTACTTGATCTTCTTCTAGTCTTATCTTGAGTAATCTTTCATTTTATACTTTAAGTACATAAACAATACACTATATTATCAATGTCTTAGTTGTTATTAGTGCTTCTCTTACATACCAAATAATTTAACCTTTCTTTGAGTGTTACTGTCTCACCTAGACAAATATTAATTGTTCCATTACAAATTCTTCACTTCAAAGCAATCTTATATCAACATTCTCCCTATTTTGCATTAATGGCAAACCAATACCAACAACAATACCAAAAAGAAAATAAATCTTTGAAACTTCTCCCTCTATCAATGTAGTATATGTCCTTCCTCTATATAGGGTAATGTGAGCTTTGTCAAGTTCCTTTACTGTTTACTAAATCTTCTCCTTCTGACTTATATCTCTCTCTTTTTTATTATCCAAGTATCTATCTTTGTCTGCTTTGTTCTTATATCTCCCTTTGTACTTTCTTCCTCTTACTAGGTAGATGTATTTCCTTTAGTCATTTCTCCCTCAATAGGGCATATATCTCCCTCTTTGACAATAATTCCAAAGACTTTTCATCTTTGTATGTAGATATAATAAATTTTAGATTCTCCCTCTGTCACCTATCATGTGACTGTAAATCTTCTAATTTAACTCCTTAATTACTTTAGGCAACTCCTAAAGTAATATCCATTGCATCAAGTTGTAAGATACAATATTTAGCTTGGTTGATACAATACTCATGATTCTTTAGTGGCTTTGGATAGGGGTATCACCCCTAGTTTACCTCTTAGATATTCATGAGCATCCTTAGGTAAAGATTTTGTTAAGATATCAGCTATCTACTCTTTTGTATTCACATTTTCCATCCTCACTTATTTGTCTTGAACTAACTCTCTCATGTAATGATATTTGATTGCAATGTTCTTAGTCTTTGTGTGCATCACAAGGTTCTTTAATCTATTTATAGTACTTGTATTATTGAACAATAGAGTACCATGGGTTTAGTGATTTCCTCCTTCCTACCTTTGAGTAGATGTTTAATCCATACAATGTTTGTACAATTACTACAGCAACCACATATTCTACTTCAGAAGTAGATTGAGATATGCAATTTTGTTTCTTGCTGGTCTAGGTGACCAACCTCTTTCCTAAGAAAAATGTTCAACCACTTGTGTTCTTTCTGTCATCAAGGTTTCTAGCCCAATCAACATCAGTGTAGGATTTCAACTCAAATTTCTCATTTTTCTTGTAGTATAGACCATAGTCTTCTATTCCTTTTAGATATCTCATAATTCTCTTAACAACCATCAAATGATTCTCCTAAGGATTAGCAAAGAATCTTGCAACAATCCCAAAAAATAACGCAATGTCAGGTCTACTATGCACTACATATTGCAATTTTCCAATGTTTGATTCACATCAACTGAATCATCACTCTTTGATAACTTGTGTCCTATCACCATAGGTGTGCTAACTAGTTTAAAATCTTCTAATCCAAAAGTTTTCAATATTTTCTTCACATACTTAGACTGAGTGATGTATATACCATATTTCATCTGATATACTTGTAAACCAATAAAGAACTTGATCTCTCCAAAGATAGACATCTAAAATTATTTCTTCATTTCATTTGAAAATGCCTTACATAATCCATCTTGACCTCTAAATAAGATATCATCAACAAAAAATTCAACTAGTAAAATACCTTTACCTCCTTCTGTCTTTAAGCATGGATTGTTGTTATCATGAATCATCTTAAATCCAATCTTCATAAGATAGTTGTTCAAAGCCTTTCATACCATGCTCTTGGGGCTTACTTTAAACCATATAAAGCTTTGTGTAGTCTACATTCCATGTTCTTGTTGTTAGCATCAACAAATCCTTCTGGTTGTTCTATGTAAACCTCTTCTTCTAATATGTCATTCAAAAATGTTGACTTCACATCCATCTGATAAACTTTGGAACCTTTGTATGCAGAGTAAGCAAGCAAAGTTCTTACCCCTTCCAATCTTGCAATAGGAAAAAATGTTTCTCCATAGTCTGTTCCTTCTTCTTTTGCATACCCCTTGCAAACTAATCTTCCCTTATTTCTTGTGACTTTACCATTTTCATCTAACTTATTTCTTGACACCCACTTGGTTTTGATCACATTCTTGTCCTCTAGTATAGGAACTAGAGTTCATGTCTTGTTCTTCTCAATTTGCTCAATATCTTCTTTCATGACTTTACTCTAGTTCTCATTTCCTAAGGCATATTTCACTGTCTTAGGCTCATGCATGCTCAAAAAACATGTATCACTTCTCAACCTATTTCTTGTCATTGGTCTAGCATATTTATATCCAAAAATTTGTTCAGCAAGGTGATGTCTTTTGACATACTTTGACAATCTAAGTTCTGCTCTACCTTCCTTATTAGGCCTATCAACATCTAAATCACTATGTACTTCTCTATCTAGTAATTCAACATCCCTTTCATGTACACTTATCTCATAACCATAATGTGCCTCAGCTTCTATTAGTAACTTAGTTCCTAACTATAGCTCGGTTCCTGAATGCAACTCGACATTCATTGTATGTGACTCAACAGTCACTAAAACTTGTTGATTTGTAACTTGATTTACAACATCTTCATCAATAGGTATACCTTCATAAAAGTATACAAAAGATTTGTACTCCTCTAGTTCCTACATAGGTTTAGCCTCATGTACCTCTTTATATTCATCAAACTCACATTTTCACTTTTTACAACTTTTTTAGTGTTAGTATTATAAACATTTATAAGCTTTACTTCTTGTGGAATAGCCAAGAAATATACCTTCTTCACTTTTAGAATCTAATTTACCATTCATGAAATCCTTAAGAATATAGCACTTGCTTCCAAATACCTTAAAATATTTTACATTGGGTGAGTATCCATACCATAATTCAAAAGGTGTTGAATGAGTACCTTTCTTGACTTATACACGGTTTAAGGTATAGACAACTATACTTACAACCTCTTTTTAGTATTTCAAAGCAACATTCTTCTCCATCATGAGTATTCTAGCATAGTCCATTATAGATTTGTTACTCCTTTTAGCAATTCCATTCTATGGAGGGGTCCTAGGTGCAAATGTTTGTCTTTTGATTCCTCTGTCATCACAGAACATCTCAAACTCATTTGATGTAAATTCTCCACCTCTACTAGATCTCAAACATTTTGGGCTTTTGCTTGTCTCCTTTTCAACTTTAGCTAGCTACCACTTAAACATTTGGAAAGCATTAGATTTCTATTTCAGAAACATAACTATCATCATCCTAGAATAATCATAAACAAATAAGATAATGTACTTGTCACCTTTGCAGTTTTGCACATTAAATGGTCCACACAAGTCAGTATGGACAATTGTTGGAAATGATTGAAATGATCATAAGTAAAGATTGGAATAATATATGGAACTAGTAAAGAATGTCCTCAATCATTGTTTTGTCATTGATGTCAAACTTGCTACTTGCAGGAATGACAATTGCTTTAGTGATCCAAATACTATCAATTAGTTGATTGTCAAGGAGGAGACAATCAATAAGATGTAACCAGAACACCTAGAGAAAGGTTGAAGTTATGATGTTGTAATGAAGTACAAGGATCAGCTAAGCCATTGATGAAAAAGTGTATTTGATAACATACTATAAGATACAAAGAATGGGCACACTAGAACATATCAAAGATTTAAGGCTTTAGCTAAGTCTTTTGTAAAGCTCAACTAAGTTCATTAGAAAGAAGGAGCCAAGCAAGCTAGTAAGAGTTGAGAAAATTCCTAGTTAATGACGAGTAAACTTCAGATGCCAAGCAAGATTAGATGCTGAGTAAACTTCAGATGCCGAGCAAGATCAGATGCTGAGTAAACTCCAAGTGCCGAGCAGAACCAAGTGTCGAGCAGGTATAGGTGCCGAGTAACACAGAGGTGCCAAGCACCAGTAACTCAATAATGCCGAGTTGCTGCATTATTTTTGAAATCGAAGATTCGCCAGATCTAAGCCGACAAGGTTGTTATCTAGAAATTTGTAAATTAAAAAGGAAGATAAGAATGATGAGCTAGAGGCACAAAACACCATGTAGAATGTTTTTAAAGATATAATTGGCAAAGTTTCTAGAAGATAACAAGATATGGGGTAGATACATTGTATCCTACCTAATCCATTTTGAAACCCTAAAATTGGAGAGGGAGAATTGAGTGGCAAAGGCAAATTAGTTTCTATTTAAGAAGACACAAGTTAAAAAAGGAAAGAGAGAGGTGGTCAAGCATAAAAGAATGAAGTACTGAAGAAGGTGCTAAGGGAGAAGACAGCACAAGAATTTTGTTTGGATAGACGACCACAAGGATGATTGCATTGGCAGAATGAGTAAGAAGACTCAAGGAGATGAAGCTTGAGAGGAAGACAAGCAGACAGAGCTGAAGTGATTGAAACCAAGCATAAGGATTGAACTGAGAGTGTGATCTGAAATCTGCAAAGTATGTTGTAAGTTATATCAGATCAAAAGACCATTATCGTTACTTTATAGCAATTGTAACAGTAAGTTTAAATCCTATGGACTTAGGTTGGTTTAATAGCCATAAGATAAATCCTTTAACAGGGTGACATTCCAAGAGAATGTTCTAAAGACCTTTAACCAGGCCCATTCTTAACAGTTTGGTGAAATCCTCTAACAAGGTCACATTTAACAGTGTGTTGTAAGCCTTTAATAGGGAATCACTTCAGAAGAGTGAGAATCAAGTAGCATGTTACTGGTGGTTTTTCCCAAATTGGGTTTCCACGTAAATCATTGTGTCATGTGTTGATCTTTGCATGTTTTATATTTGCATGTTGATTTACTGTAACTTGCTTATATGATTGATTTAAGTTTGGATGAATGAAAAGTGTATGGATTTATTAAAGGTAGTAAAAAGATATTAATAGGGCATTTGGACCTTGAATAACTGATTCACCCCCCCTCTTAGTTATTCTAAAGAATTCTAACAATTGGTATCAGAGCTTGACTGCTGATTCAGTTTAAAGGGACTACAAGCAGAAAAGATCAAAATGCCAAAAAGAGAAGTTCCCAAGCTCAACAAAGACAACTTTTTTGCATGGCAAAGTTTGATGAAGTTACATCTTGGATCCATAAGAGATTATGCCCAAAATTCAATTGTCACTAAACATGTAGATCCAACAGGTGCTCCTACTACAGAAGACATGAAAAACAAGCAAGAACACAATCAGACAATGCTGGAAATTGCCTCTGCACTCAGCTATGCTGAATTTGATGATATCAAAGGATGTGACACTGCATTCAAAATGTGGAAAGCCCTATCAGACATCTATGGAGGAGATCAGAATGTACAAAGAGAAAAAAGAGAAAGTCTCAGAGGAAAGTTTGATGACATGAAAATGGAAGAAAATGAGAATGTTGCTCAATATGGTGCAAGAATAAAGGAAGTGGTAAGTGCAATAAGATGCTTGATTGGTCAACTGGATGAAGATATTGTTAATAGTAAGTTCTTAAGAACCTTGCTCCCTATCTATGCTATTAGAGTATCAGCAATGCAAGTGCTAAGATGTATACCTGGAAACAATCTAAGTTTTGAAGGTATAATAGGTAGACTCACTGCATTTGAGTTATCTAACTTTGACAACTATAGACCTAAAAATGTTGAATCTTCTTTTAAGGCCAATTTATCACTGAAAGGTGTTGAACAGGTGAAATCAAAGAAAGGAAGAAAAATGAAGTATGTATCCAGTGAGAGCAGCACTAATGAGGAAGATGTGGAACAACTGGAAGCATTGCTCACTAGAAGATTTCACAGGGGCAAAGGAAAATTCAAAGGTAAGATGCCTATCATTTTTTTCAATTGCAATGAAGTAGGTCATATTGCTGCCAGGTGTCCACAGAAAAAGGATTCCAAGGAAGGCAACAAATACAAGTACAGAAGAGATGATGACAAGAGAGATTACAAAGAAAAAGGTAAGAAGTGCTATACTGTTCAAGAAAATTCTGATGACAATGATGATGAAGTTGTTTATGTAGCCATGAAGGACCAATCTGAGGAAGAAGACCCCACAGCACTGGTAACATGTATAAACAAGAATGACAAATGGATCATAGATAGTGGATGCTCAATCACATGATAGGAGACAAAAGTAAGTTTGTTAACTTTACTCAATATGATGGAAATAGTATTAGATTTGGTAATGATGCTCCATGTCAAATCAAAGGAAAAGGTTCCATTAAGCTCACAGAACAAATTTCATGTGACAATGCATGCTATGTTGAAGGATTGAACTACAATTTGTTGAGTGTCTCACAGTTAGGCAATATAGGTTGCAAAGAGGAATTTGGAAACAAAATTGCAAAAATCTATGATACTGATGGTAAACTGATAGGAAAAGTAGATCAAACAAAGAGTAATTTGTTTTACCTTGATATGGATGATGTTTCTTGCCTATTTGCAAAATTTGATGATGAATGGTTATGGCATAGAAGATTATGTCATGTCAACTTTGACAATCTAGTCAACATCAGTAAAATGAAGAAAGTCAGATGTTTATCAAAATTGAAGAAGCCAGATAATATTATGTGCAAACAATGTCAGCTAGGAAAGATGACAAAGTCAAGTTTCAAAAGCAAAAACTATACATCTAAAGAGATACTTGAGTTAGTTCACACTGACTTATGTGGTCCAATGGAAATACAAAGCTATAGAGGAGATAAATATATAATTCTATTTGTTGATGACTATTCCAGGATGATGACTGTTATGTTCTTAAAACAAAAATCTGATGCTTTTCAAATGTTTAAGTGGTATGTGGCTAGAGTTGAAAAGGAAACTGGAAAAAGCTTGAAATGCCTAAGATGAGATAGAGGTGGTGAATTTACATCAAATGAATTCAAGATATTCTATAATGATAAAGGAATCAAAAGGCAAATGTCAGCTCCTAGAACTCCACCACAGAATGGAATTGCTGAGAGAAGAAACAGATCTGTGATTGACTGTGCCAGAACATTAATGATGGAAAAGACTGTTGCTCTAAAATACTGGAGAGAAGCGATAAGTGTAGCTGTTCATACACTGAACTGAGTACAAATCAAGAAAGGTACAAATACAACACCTTTTGAATTATGGTATGGTTACTCACCCAATGTAAAACATTTCAAAGTGTTTGGTTGTAAATGCTTTATCCTTAAAGATGCTAGAAATGGAAAATTTGATGCAAAAAGTGATGAAGGTATATTTCTTGGTTACTCCACTAGAAGTAAGGCATATAAGTGTTTGAATATTAACACTAACAAAATTGTGGAAAGTGCAAATGTAAATTTTGATGAGCACACAGAAGTCCAAGCTGAAGTACCAAAGAAAATGGAAGAGTACAGAACCTTTGCGTATTCTTATGAAGGAATGACTATTGATGAGAATGATGTCAATCAAATTGAAACTCAACAACAAACTTCAGTCTCAGCCGAGTCTCAACTAGTGAATGTCGAGTTGCAGAATGAAAGAAATGGACAATCTGACTCTGAAGACAGTATACATAATGAAGAACAACCTGACAACGAAGTGCATAGTGATTCTGAATCTGAAAGATCAAATATGGAAACAAGGACAGAACCAAGGTTATCCAAATATGTAAAAAGACATCACCCTGCTAAACAGATAATTGGTGACAAAGATGCAAGACCAATGACAAGAACAGACTAAGACAAGAATCATGTCTGATCAGCAAATCTGAACCCAAGACAGTATATGGTGCATTACAAGATGATGACTGGTATAAAGCTATGGAAGAAGAAATTGATCAAATAAGAAAAAATAAAACTTGGAGTTTGGTTCCCAGACCAACTGATAAGAATGTGATTGGCACCGAATGGGTATTCAAAAACAAACTAGATGAGAATGGTGAGATCACCAGAAACAAAGCTAGACTACTATGCAAGGGTTATGCTCAAGAAGAAGGAGTAGACTATGGGGAAACATTTGCTCCTGTTGCCAGAATGGAAGGAGTAAGAACTTTACTTGCATATGCTACCTACAAAGATTTTAAAGTCTATCAGATGGATGTAAAATCTACTTTCTTAAATGGTATACTAGAAGAAGAAGTCTAAATTGAACAACCAGAAGGATTTGTTGATGAAAACAACAGGGATATGGTGTGTAAGCTACATAAAGAACTCTATGGTTTGAAACAAGCACCTAGAGCATGGTATGAGAGACTTCACAAGTATCTAGTGCAAATTGGATTTGAAAGAATTGATGACAACAGCAACATGTACATCAAAGCAGAAGAAGGTAAAGACATTATTGTATCTGAAATCTTTGTGGATGACATAGTGTTTGATGGTAAGGAAGTACTTTGCAAAGGCTTTGCTGAAAAATGAAACATGAATTTGAGATGTCTATGTTTGGAGAAATCAATTTTTTTGTTGGATTGCAAGTACATCAACTAAAACATGGAATATTTGTTATACAATCAAAATACATCAAAGAAATTCTTAAAACATTTGGATTGGAGGAATCCAAACCAGTCAGCACACCAATGGCAATGGGAAATAAGCTATCCAAAAATGATGAGTCAGCTGAAGTCAATCAAACAAGTACAGATCCATGATTGGAAAACTACAATATGTTGTACATAGTAGACCAGACATAGCATTAGTAGTTGGAATAGTGGCTAGGTTCTCTGCTAATCCTAAAGAAAATAATCTCATAGCAGTGAAAATAATAATGAGATATCTTAAAGAAACTGATGACTTTGGTCTACACTACAAAAAGAATGGAAAATTTGAGCTCAATGCATATACAGATGCAGACTGGGGAGGTAACATTGATGATAGAACAAGCACAAGTGGAGGTGCATTATTTCTAGGCAAAAGGCTAGTCGCCTGGACTAGCAAGAAACAAACATGTACATCCTAGTCCACTGCAGAATCAGAATATGTGGCAGCTACAGTCAATTGCACAAATATTGTATGGCTCACACATCTATTGGAAGGAATGAAAGAAGAGGTAACAAAACCTGTGATATTGTATTGTGATAATACAAGTGCTATAAACATATCCAAAAATCCAGTGATGCATGCAAAAACCAAGCATATTGCAATCAAGTATCATTATGTCAGAGAATTGGTAGAAGACAAACAAGTAAAGTTGGAATACATTCACACAAAAGAACAAACTGCAGATATCTTCACCAAACCATTGCCCAAGGATGCCTATGAATATCTAAGAGACAAGTTGGGGGTAATACCTCTAACTCAAGCAGTGTAAGGCAACAAGGAAGCTGCCCTACATCAACAGGGATAAATCATTGAAATATTAATAGGTTGATGCAAAGGATGATAGCAGGAGAAGAAACTTCAAATCAGTCACAAGCATGGTGATAGAGGGAGAAAATCAACAAGAAGCCAAAGCTTATATTTGATAAAGATGCTACATCTTTGGCATTTATGTCAAAGAGGGAGAAGTATATAGAAAACTAATCAATACAAAGAAAGAAGGAGATATATATGAAAGAGGGAGATATATGAGATCAGTAGCAAGAAAACGTATACAATCTTCTTGGTGGTAACTAAGTTGATTAATTGATCATTTTGGTTTGCCATCAATGCCAAAGAGGGAGATTGTTGGAAATGATTGAAACGATCATAAGTAAAGATTGGAATAATATATGGAACTGGTAAAGAATGTCCTCAATCATTATTTTTTCATTGATGTCAAACTTGCTACTTGCAAGAATGACAATTGCTTTAGTGATCCAAATACTATCAATTAGTTGATTGTTAAGGAGGAGAGAATCAATAAGATGTAACCAGAACACCTAGAGAAAGGTTGAAGTTATGATGTTGTAATGAAGTACAAGGATCAGCTAAACCATTGATGAAAAAGTGTATTTGATGACATACTATAAGATATAAAGAATGGGCACACTAGAACATATCAAAGATTTAAGGCTTTAGCTAAATCTTTTGTAAAGCTCAACTAAGTTCATTAGAAAGAAGGAGCCGAGCAAGCTAGTAAGAGCTGAGCAAATTCCTAGTTAATGCCGAGTAAACTTCACATGTCGAGCAAGATCAGATGCCGAGTAAACTTCAGATGTCAAGCAAGATCATATGTCAAGTAAACTCCAAGTGCCGAGCAGAACCAAGTGCCGAGCAAGTATAGGTGCCGAGTAACACAGAGGTGCCGAGCACCAGTAACTCAATAATGCCAAGTTGCTGCATTATTTTGGAAATCAAAGATTCGCTAGATCTAAGCCGACAAGGTTGTTATCTAGAAATTTGTAAATTAAAAGGAAGATAAGAATGATGAGCTGGTGGCACAGAACACCATGTAGAATGTTTTTAAGGATATAATTGGAAAAGTTTCTAGAAGAGAACAAGATATGGGGTAGACACATTGTATCCTACCTAATCCATTTTGAAACCCTAAAATTGGAGAGGGAGAATTGAGCGGCAAGGGCAAATCAGTTTTCTATTTAAGAAGACACAAGTTAAAAAAGGAAAGAGAGAGGTGGTCAAGCATAAAAGAATGAAGTACTGAAGAAGGTGCTAAGGGAGAAGACAACACAAGAATTCTGTTTGGATAGATGACCACAAGGATGATTGCATTGGCAGAATGAGTAAGAAGACTCAAGGAGACGAAGCTTGAGAGGAAGACAAGCAGACAAAGCTGAAGTGATTGAAACCAAGCATAAGGATTGAACTGAGAGTGTGATCTGAAATCTACAAAGTATGTTGTAAGTTATATCAGATTAAAAGACCATTATCGTTACTTTCTAGAAATTGTAACAGTAAGTTTAAATCCTATGGACTTAGGTTAGTTTAATAGCCATAAGATAAATCCTTTAACAGGGTGACATTCCAAGAGAATGTTCTAAAGACCTTTAACCAGGCCCATTCTTAACAGTTTGGTGAAATCCTCTAACAAGGTCACATTTAACAGTGTGTTGTAAGCCTTTAACAAGGCAGGCCTTTAACAGGGCATCACTTTAGAAGAGTGAGAATCAAGTAGCATGTTACTGGTGGTTTTTCCCAAATTGGGTTTCCATGTAAATCATTGTGTCATGTGTTGATCTTTGCATGTTTTATCTTTGCATGTTGATTTACTGTAACCTGCTTATATGATTGATTTAAGTTTGGATGAATGAAAAGTGTATGGATTTATTAAAGGTAGTAAAAAGGTATTAATAGGGCATTTGGACCTTGAATAACTAATTCACCCCCCCTCTCAGTTATTCTAAAGAATTCTAACAACAATCTCAAAAATTTCTTTAGAGGTGTGAGTCTTACTTTTAAAACTAGATTTTGCCATCTTGCCTAACTGACATTGTTTGCAAATTATATTGTTAGGTTTCTTTAATTTAGGAAAACCTCTGACTCTTTTCATGTTACTGATACTAACCAAATTATCAAAATTAACATGACATAACCTCTTGTGCCATAACCACTCATCATCAAATTCTACAACTAGACAAGTAGCATCATTCATATCAAGATATTATAGATTATCTCTAGTCTGATCACCTTTCCAAATTAGTTTCCCATTAGTATCATAGATCGTAGCTATCTTTTTCTCAAACTCAAATTTGCAACCTAAACTATTTAGTTGTGGCATACTCAACAAATTATAGTTAAGTCCTTCAACATAATAAGAATTGCCACACAAGATCTTTAATGTGAGTTTGATAGATCCTTTTTCTTTTATCAGACATGGTGCATCATTACCAAACCTTACACTATTTCCATCATAATAATTCAAGGTAATGAACTTACTTTTATCTCCAGTGATGTGATGTGAACACCCTTTATCAATGATCCATTTGTCACTCTTGTTCACATATGACACTAGTGTAGTTGCCTTTGTCTTTGTAATCTTTGTTGTCCTCATCTCTCTTACTTCTATATTTGTCTCCACTTCTATTGTTCTTCTTCTCTAGACATCTAGTAGCAATATGACCAACCTCATTGCAATTAAAACACATTATAGGTAACTTACCTTTAAATTTGTCTTTGCCTATGTGAAATCTCCTTTCTAGCAGTGCTTCAAGTTGTTCTACATCCTCCTCATTCGTATCACTATCATTAGAAACATAGTTGACCTTTTTCTTCTTCTCTTTAGGTTCCTTTAATGATAGCTTAGCTTTGAAAGCATATTCAACATTGTTAGATTTGAAATTATCAAAATTAGAGAGCTCAAAGGTAGTGAGCCTACCTACCAAACCTTCAAGAGTCAGATTAGAACCTTGTATACATCTTAAATCTTGTATGGCAGAAACTCTAATAGCATAGATGGACACCAGTGTTCTCAATACTTTGCTTAATATAGTCTCATCATCAATTTTACTAGTAGCTCCTCTTATAGCAATAACAACATCTTTTTTTCTAGAGCAATATTGAGCAACATTCTCACCTTCTTGCATCCTCATGTCATTGAAATTTCCTCTAAGACTTTCAGATTTGGCTCTCAAAACATTTGCATCTCCTCCATAAATGGTGTGAAGAGCATCTCACATCTTCTTTGGAGTATCACAACTCTTGATTTCATTGAACTGTTAGATTGTGGTGACTGATCAGGAAGGTACTGTACATACTATTCATAGATTCACCATTCGTAGATTTGTCACTAAAGTTATGGCTAATTTATGGCTGACATGTTATAACCCTAAAGCGGTTTAATACTTGTATAAAAGGGTTTAGGGTTGGGTATTTTCATTATGTTGTGATGCGAAATTGCTTCTTGTGGCAGTATTGAGCTATAAGGGATTACGGATTGTAATCAGGTTGTAGTCACTGGATTGTAATAATATTGGACTTTTTATTTGGTGGACGTAGCCCAGGGATTGGGTGAACCACATTAAATCTTGGTGCCTTGTGTTCATTTCTGTGTGATCTATTATTCTCTATTATTGGTTATATTTGCATGTAGTTTTTATTTATGTCTGTGGTTTATCCTAACACAAACTCAAAACAACTTAGGGCAGAGGCAATCTCCAACATTACTTGATTGTGTTCTTTCTTCCTTTTTAAATCATCAAGAGTTAGGGCTCCAATAGGATTGACATGCTCATTGATGATGGTAGATTGTGTATGGTCTTCAAGACCTCCTAAATGTAGCATCATCAGACTTTTTCATGTAGGGAAATTCTCCTTGTTAAGCTTGGGTACCTCTCTTTTTGACATCTTGATCTTTTGCTTCTAGTACCTTCAAACTAATCCTCTTAAGTACTATAGCGCTCTGATACCAATTGTTGAAATTCTTTAGAATAATTGAGAGGGGGGTTGAATAAGTTATCCAAGGTCCATATGTATAAATAAAACTTGTCAATGCTTAGTAGACCCATATCCATAAAACCTTATTATGCATGCAACCATTAGATCATACAAAACTTAAACTTTGTAGGTTATTGTCCTAGGTCAAAACAACTTTGCATAAGCATAAACATGAAACATAACAAATTTAATAACACATCTAACACAAAGATTTTATATGGAAACCCAATTTGGGAAAAAACCACCAGTAACATGCTACTAATTCTCTCACTCTTCTAAAGTGATGCTTAGTGAAAGGCTAGCCCTGTTAAAGGTTACAATACACACTATTAAATGTGACGTGGTTAAAGGATTTCAATCACCCTATTAGGAGTGAACCTTGTTAGAGGACTTTAGACCATTCACTTGGAATGTCACCTGGTTAAAGGATTTACAAATGACTATTAGGTCAACCTTAATCCAGATAATTTACCCTAGACTGATACAATGATTAGAAAGTAATAGTAAGGTTTGGTTTGATAACATGTAACACCCTGTCAGGGAACCCAAAAGAAATTAACCTAAAGTTTCACTAAGTTTGTCAAACATTTTTCTTTTTAAAGATAACAATTGAACAACAATAGATAAAATATAGCGAAAGCAATAATAGCAAGAGATAAAATAGTAAAAGCAATAACTCAGATATATACAACCATCATAAACAAATTACATCTCCTAAGGGTCCCATGATATTGAATCACATTTAAGTTTTAATTAAATACTAAATCTAACACATAACCAAAACCACATCATGGAATAATCATAAGTACAAATCCATTTAAATAATATACAATTACAGGATGCCACTTGGCAATAATCAGAATGCACAACCATCCACTATGTAAGTCATAGGGTATGAAAGGTTGAAAAAATATACATCATAAAAAAGATTACATCATCTCATAAGATCTAAGAAATCAAAAACAATATAGCAAAATATAGCCACCATCAGAAACACAAGATCAAAAAGAAAGGTACAACTGCATAGATACATATAGCAATGACATCCAATGATCAAATCTCAATGATATAAGAGAATGCACAACCACCCAACCTCATGGAACCTAAATGGCCCATTCCCATTGCATTGAGGAGATAAACTCAAGTCCCATACAGGAATCAAACCACAAGTCATAACTAACATCTAGGTCAAGGCAACACCTGAAAGTAAACTATCTCAAAGGGTACCAAGACACAAGTATGATCTAAAAAAAAAGGTAACAAAGACTCAAAGGAAATATACTGTGAAAGTGGGCATCTATCATTGCATGAGCCAACTCTAATGTTACCCTGGCAGCTTCATTGGACTTCGGCCCCCTGATGTCTCTATGTGGTATCAGTATCCTTTTGTACAGACAAGGCATACTAAAGATTCAACTCTAAGGTTACCATGGCATTCTCTCAGGGCTCTAGTCCCCTAGTGGTTTTATGTGGCATCGATATCTTATTAATTCATTTTAAACCCGTTTAATGAAATGTTATCACTTATTAAAACAACCTACAATGGGTTACCCAGGTAGCCACTTAGGGCTCCGACCTCCATTGCAAGCCACTTCCCAACATGACATATAGATAACCTACCTTAAGCTCCACAAAAGTAGAAGGTCGCATACGACCATAAAATACACATCAATTCTTAAACAAGCAACTGGAAAGCACTGAAATATCACTTATCAAAATCACAGATTTCATCAATACAATCATCCTAACAGGACTGAATTAAAATCAAGTACACACATACCAACCCATGACATCACCAAAAATAAATCACAATAATCACCTTAGTCCTAAACAAGCAACTGGAAAGAAATCTAAAGATAATTGATCGAAGACTCAAAGTTTATACCAGAAAAGTCATACCATTCACTTCAGTTCTACACAAGAGAAATTGGAAAGCAATAACAACCAACAAATCAAACTCATCAAAGAAGACATGTGACTACATCACAATGGTCAGGTATAAAAGATCAGATACATAACATCATCAAAGAACAAACTCCCCACACCTCTGGTAAACAACCTGATTTGGTCGAAGCTAAGTCAACCTGAAACCCATAGCAATAAACTACACGTCACATAAAGTACATGCAAAAGTAACTTTCATAATTCATTACATTTTTTAAAACACAATAGTTCAATTTTCTTTAAAGGTTTCTAGGTTTCCATTTTTGCTTTCAAGACACAAGATTTCGATATATAATCAGGGTTTTAGTTTTCATTCTTTTCCATAATATAAACTCACATATAACAAATTAAACTATTTAATAAAAATTTGATTTTTATTAAAGAAATCACTTCACACTAATTTACAACTATCAATTGACTTCACAGATATATTTTAATAATAATTTATTAAAAAAATCTTTAATTCAATATTATTAAGATTTAATTCAATACTCTTTAAATTAATAATGATAAAAATTTATATTATATTATATTATCAATAAAATAATTATGAGTTAATTAATAAAATAAGAATCATTATTAACAATAATAATATTACATTCCTGATCAAAAATAAATAAATAAACATTAATTCAATATTTAATAACAATAATATAATAATTATTAGTATTTATCATAAAATAAAACTATTTCTAAATAACACATTAAAAAAAACTATTAATAAAATTTAAACATATTAAAAAAATTTAATAAAATACTTACCCCAAACCCCAACTGGGGTCACCACCACACTTTACTGCATACGACAGACTGCTTTGGTAGCCTCGACTGTCACGGCAGTCAGACACTGCACGACAACCTTGGTTGTCATCGCAATCATGCAATACAAACGAGAGGAGACCAAAAAAATATTTTAGTTTATTTTACAAACACCAAAGTCATCGTAAGGAAAAGGAAGGGAGGAGGAGGGAGGTGGCGTTGGTGGCCCACCTCCCCAAAACAATAAAAAAATTATATTTTCTTTTAATAAACAAAACCAATCACAGCCCCTCGGTACAACAAAAATTTCATACATATATATATATATATATATATATATATATATATATATATATATAATTTGTAATTACTGTGATAATTATATATATACATACATACATATATATATACATACATATACATATATATATGTATATATATATATACATACATATACATATATATATGTATATATATATATATACATATATACATATATATATATATGTACATATATACATGTATATACGTACATATACATGTATATATATTTATATATGTACATATATAAATATATATACATGTATATGTACATATATATATGTATATATACATACATACATACATATATATATATATATATATGTATGTATATGTATGTATGTATGTATGTAAATGTAACATATACATACATACATACATATATATGTATGTATGTATATGTATATATATATGTACATATATACATATATATATACATGTGTACATATATATATATATATACATACATATATATATATATATATATATGTGTAGATATACATATATATATGTAGATATACATATATATATGTACATGTACATATACATATATATATGTACATGTACATATGTACATGTACATGTACATATGTACATATACATATATATATGTACATGTACATGTACATATATACATGTACATGTACATATACATATGTACATGTACATGTACATATGTATATGTACATGTACATATATATATATATATATGTACATGTACATATACATATGTACATGTACATGTACATATGTATATGTACATGTACATGTATATATGTATATGTACATGTACATATACATATGTACATGTACATGTACATATGTATATGTACATGTACATATATATATATATATATATATGTACATGTACATATACATATATATATGTACATGTACATATATATATGTACATGTACATATATATATATATATATGTACATGTATATATATATATATATATGTACATGTACATATATATATATATATATATCTATATATATATATATATATATATATATGTACATATATATATGTATATGTACATATATATATGTATATGTACATATATATATGTATATGTACATATATATATGTATATGTACATATATATATGTATATGTACATATATATATGTATATGTACATATATATATATATATATATATATATATATATATATATATATATATATATGTATGTATGTATGTATATATGTATATATACAACTTTTCTGCTTATACAGGAAATCAATTCCAACTTAAAATTTTCAAAGAAAGAAAGTCACAAAATGATGACATATGATTATGTTGATAAGGATGGAAAGGATGCAAGAGCTATAACACTAGCCCATAGTCTCTCCATTTATAGATTAAATGATGTATCTCATGTATCTATAAAGGAATTGCAACATCTTGCCAGTACAATAGAAATTTCATAGATTTGTGTGTGTGTGTGTGTGTGTGTGTGTGTTTGTGTGTGTGTGTGTGTTTATAATTATCACAGTAATTACAAATATATATATATATATATATATATGATTCTCCCAATTAGATCTGATATAGAAACCTGAGATAAATAACTAAAATAAAATAACAAATTTGGTTTTTTCTTTTCAAACCCCATAACCCGATTTCAACAATCTGTATACAAATCCTCAAAACAAGAAACAAGGGTTTCAAATTCTCAATTCATATATTGAGGCTTCTCAAACAAGGGTTTCAACCCAGAGGAATTTTGAATATAGAAACACAACAAACATAGAAAAACTCTCTTCTCGAAAATTGGCTCCTCCAAACCTATGTATGGAGAAATGAAATCAGATTTCTTAATAAAGAGGTTTTCCCAAAATCAGGGCTTCGATTGTGCAATCACACGAAAACCCTTTTTCCTTTATTATTTTTATTATATTTTAATTTCATGCACAAGCTTTATGCAATTTAATTAAAATAAACTTTATTAAATTAATGCTTTCTCTTTCTTATTAAATCATGAGATGCTTTTTAATTAAATATTTATTAATTTAACTAATAATATTATTTAGAGTTTATTATTTTTAAAAAAACTCCTAAATAAATTATTAATAAATTAAATAAATATAAGTACGCCAAAATTAGAACTTTAATAAAATCTTTAAATTTAATTCCTTTATTTAATTAACTTCTCAATTAATTAAATATAATTAAATATTAAATTTTCTTTATAAAATTTTCATTAAATTAAATTAATAAATTATCTTTTAATTTGATTTAATTGCCACTGAAAATCACACCAGACCCACAAGACTAAATATGACAACTCAACTGAAGACAAAGAACAAAATCAAACTTCAGGGTCAAAATCACGAATTCACGTCACTTGATGAATTTGGAAAGGTAACTAACTCAGATACTTGTCCTACTTTCTAGGAAAATTGGCTTAGGGTTAGGATTTGGACTAAAGAATTATCTACCCACTTATACCATTGAGATACTGTGATAGGGTACGTTCATCCTGATGATTTAGGGAAGTCAATATTCGGTACCTACAATCTACATAAAATCCATGCATGTACATACACATATATTCTAAACTAAATAGGCAATGGTGGGGAGTGGTACATTGTGTAGATCTTGACTAACAGGTGACTACGACTCCCTCCCTCAACCATATCATAAACGTCAAACATAAAGAAAACATACACATACACCATACACATGCAAGTATGGGGTAAGTAACCATAGAACTGCATATAAATCATTCATCTAACTAACATTATGAAATAACTAAAATCATTATATGAACATATGTTTATCATCATCGAGATAATCCTGAACACATAACATAACTAACTCAGCACATATATCAATTGAACATAAAATACATCTAATCTAATCCAAAAATCAAGTACTGATAATCATAGAGCATAACCATAAAATAGACCTAAAAGAATATGACGATCTAAGAGAAAAGTCAACTAGGGGTAGGTATTACATAACAAATTCACTTGTAGATTACAAATCTTTGTTTCAGTCCTCCATTCTACTTGGCTTTCACACACTTCAATTATGATAGCTTGTTCACCCTTCAAGCATTCGTACTCTTAAGCCTTCTTGCTTTGCTTGCCAATTGCAATCTCTTATGTTCAGCCACTGAATGAAGCAATACCCTAGACTCATTGTCTTCCTTAGGTTCTTGCACATGACAACCTTTTCTTCTAACCAACTCTCTCTATAAATAGAGATTTAAGATCTTTTGTCACTTAACCATAATTGTTTATTTTAGGGTTAGGTTAGATTAGGTAGGATATAATGAATCTACCCACTTTTTTATTTGGTTCCTTGAGAAAGTTCTTCCTCAATCTTCCTTGAGTTCACCACAAAATGGTTTACCTTGAATTATGTGCCACCAACTCATCATAGTTATCTTCCACATGCTTCACACAATTCAAAAAAACAAAATAGTTGGCTCAGATTCATCAAATCTACGATTTAAAATGAATACTAGCACTCAGCATTGATATGTTGTCACTCAGCTTCCATACTATTCCTCCACTTGGTCAACACTAGTTTACTCAATAGACACTAAAGTTTACTAATGCTTGGCAGCAACTAAACTTTACTCGACATATACTAATAATCACTCGTCTTGCACTAATTTTCATCTTTGCTCGAAACCTCTTGTTTTTCACTCAGCTTCCACTGATTTTTGCTCAGCTTGCACTGATTTCTCAGCAAGGCTTGGCAGACACTTTTCTTACTTGATCTTCTTCCAGTCTCATCTTGAGTAATCTTTCATTTTATACTTTAAGTAGATAAACAATACAGTATAGTATCAATGTCTTACTTGGTCTTAGTGCTTCTTTTACATAACAAATAACACAACATTTCTCTAGGTGTTATTGTTATCTCCTCTTCATCAATCAACTAAATGATAGCTTTCAAAACAAAAAGCAATTGTCTCACTAGTAGGTAGCAGGTTTGACATCATTGACAAAATAATGATTGTTTCATTACAGATTCTTCACTTCAAAATAATCTTACATCAACACTTTCTCCCTAATCCAATTAATACAAGAGAAAGAGAGGCTTCCAAGAATGATTGCCAATATGACCTAGATTAAATTAGCAAAACCCAAGTATGGTAAAGGAATGTTAATACTAAACCCAAGTTATACCAAGGAAGTACACAATAAAGGCCTTTTTCATGCAATGTAAATTGATTAAATATATTTAATGAAAATGGGAATTGAACTAATTGACTATAGGAGAAGTGTAAGATAGGTTCAGGTACTAAATGTATGCAATTATGCCAATTAAGATATGAAAATAGGTCTAGACCAAAACATGAAATAAATGATAAATTAATTACCTCAAAATGTGCAAGGGAATGTTCCCTTTTTCTTTGAAAAACACATATTTGAGATTGTGACCAAACATTTAAATCTAGATTTGCGATCATGACAAAAAACCTAGGAAAAAAGGTTTTTTCTTAGACATCTAAGAAGATGTCAACCTGGTGGTAAAGTGTTAGGAAAATTTATGGGAATATGAACATGTTCTCTAGACTCAACACCAAAGTTGACCCAACTTCTTTGGAAAGGTCTTGGCAAGTAGTTTCCAGATGTTTTTTTTATAAATTTTATAACCTATAAGTCTATTACAGAATTGGTGTGTGTGGGTGGCTATAAAGAGGTTTGTCTTAGTCAAGCCCGCTTTTTTTTTTTTTTTTACGCCTTCACAAAAAATCATTAGAAATAATTTTTTGGGTGTGTGTGTAGTGCTCTTCAATCCTAGATTGTAGATCTAGAATGTAAAATAGCTAGAAAATGCTAAGAATCTACTCTATGAGTGATATCCTATCATGTAAATGTGCTTGTTAATGTGAATGTGTGAAAAATGCAAAGATAAAAAGATTAGATCTAAACATATCTTAGAAAGCATATCAAGATCCCATGGCTAAATTACTCTACCTATCTTCATGATCCCCTTGCATCTTTGTAGTTTCATGTAATGATTGAATTCTTGAATTGAAATAATGTTAATGAAGATCTCACTTTTCAATGGAAGAATTAGATTCATCCTTTAGCTTCCACCTTGAAAGTTCTCTATGTCAGATTGGGGTGTCCATGCACACTTGTATCTTGCTTTCATTATGTGAAAATGAGGCCTTTAATGTCTTTTTATACTGACTTTCTGAAATTAACCCCCATAGGATCTGACTATAGTGAGAAGGAATTAAGTTAAATTTGAAATAACATAGGGACCAAAACTTCCCAACAACTAGTGAACAAGTCAACTTGGTTCCACATATTATGGAATAGGTTGGCCTAGGTTAACATATTCCAAAAGAGGTCAACCTATTCACAAGGAGCCAGGATGTTGAGTATATAACCCAAAATTGAAGGAGGCCTACATGTAATACACATCGGGGATCGATAAATAAATATTAGAATCAGGAAATAGGGTCTAGAAAGAGGAGAAATAATATAAACTATATCTTACCTTATCCATAAAGTAGAATGTGCTAGGTCCTACCTCAATTCCACTTAGCTGAGCAAGTGAAAGAAAGAGGAAAGTGTGTGCTCCAAGTGCAACTGTGCAATGCAAACACATTAAAGAGGAACTAAAAGGTCATAAATTGAAGTGCTTCTAATTTAAGATATTACATTTATCCTTTACTAAGTGGTATATGACACTACGTGCATATGCGCATATGCAAGCTAAAGTAGGAAAAGCATATATAATTGAAAAAGGATAGGGTCAAGTCCACATCCGTAGTTCTAGCAAGAAAATATTAGTAATTACATCCTGAAAAATTACATATTAATGATAACAATAGGACTTACTAGAGAAATATAATGAAGTTATTGAGTATCTATATGCCCCATGTTTCAGCTTGCTCATTCAAAAAAGGTGAAATAAGGTATCATGTTTATCACAATGAACTAAATATAAGAATGTGTTGAAAAGTAGCCTTCAAAGTCACCCAAGATTAATCCTAAATATTGTTTAAGGTAATTGGATAGTAATATAACCGAATCATGATTCTAATGCATGTGATGACACCTAAACTAGAGTTACCAAACTCAAGATATGATTAAAGAGTGAAAGAGAATATTGACATCTATCGGTGATAAGTTAACTTTTGAAAAGAAATTTTAAAAATATCCTAATTAAGAAAATAAATAAAGTAAAGTTACCTTTGTTCAAGGTCATTTGGAACATTCTCTTGAATTTGAAGGAAAAGAAAGAGAAAAAGTCAAGGAAAGAGGAACTATCACTAACGCATATTGAGGTTCTCTGATAGGCAGTGGAGGATGGCACATCACTAGAGGAGGTAGGCATCAAGGCTCAATCCAATTTTCTTGTGTCATTCTTCTATTTTCATGCTCTATGTATATTTAGGGACCTATTTTTTATGTTGTAGGGACTTTTTTAATGTCTATGTCAAGAATTTGACCTATTCCTAGGAAATCAACCTATTCTTGGGATATCAACTTGTTCCCTAGGGTGCAAGTTGACCTCTTCTTAGGAATTTGACCTCTTCTTGAGAAGTCAACCTATTCTTGAGATAGATCAAAATACATCATTTTATGTTGAGTATTATTTTTTGATGTGATATACTAATTGAGATCCACCATGTTTTCATTGCAGGAGCTATCAATGATAAGGAAGCACTATATGTTAAACATGATGATCTACATTTAGAATCACATAGGAGAGTTAAAAGAAATAGAGACATAGATCATGAGAGACACTGGCCTTTGCTAGGTATCTCATCTATCTCATGTTTTCTTTCACATGGCCATGCTACTAGCATTGATGGGACATATGGGATGACAACATATTTTCAATTGTGATTAAACCATGGGTTAATTTTTCTCTAGAGGAGATCAATAGATATTTTGAGTATTATATGGGAATGTCAAATAGGGATAGAGAGAGGACCAATCAGGTGATCCTGAAGGGCACCTTGTTTAGATGGACTCCTTTACTCATGAGGCTCATGATTTGCACCATTTTCATAGTTGTGATTCCCCATATGAAGGGCACCATCTTCTGCAATCCTCTTACATGTGTAGTTTTCTACATGGAGAGGGAGTCTATAGCGTATGTGTGGGGTTAGAACATGCTCACACACCTTCATTGTGATCTTGGGAGATTCGTCATATATTAGAGGAACAACTTGATGATGTGCACACTCTTACAACTATGGGCATTTGAAAACCTAACATGTACTAGGCCTACTATATTTCCTATTGACATTCTAACTAAGTCACATATATTATTTTCATATTCATTAAGTCATCTATGACAGTTTGGTGATGTACTGTATTGGAGGGTTAGGCTATACCAGTTACTACTTATATAGGTGGTGCAAAGGCATTACCATCACATGATACCATGGTTGGAATTAGTAGTGTAGTTGAGATGGATGTAGAGACAAAGGCTGGTAGAGGGAAGACACAACTATATAGTGGTGCCATACTATTATGATAGGGTGATGCAATAATTTGGTCTTCAACAAGGTCCTCCCACATAGGTACTTAGATACACACATGGGCGAAGATAAATAGAGAGGCCTAAGACCACAACATGAGTGACTATTGATGACATAGATTTGGAAAATACTAAGGGTTTGTATGATGTTGAGGTCCCTCCTATAGTTGAGGATGCATGAGTATTGAGAGACTACTTGCATTACATAAGTCTACAAGGCATGAGACCCTTGTTCTTAGATGACTATTGTACTAGAGATTTGGAACCATATTTTAGGGTTTAGCATGGAGATGAGGATGATGAGGAGGAGGAGCAGGAGTATCTATCACTAGGAAGAGATGTCATGGAGGAAGAGTGAAAAGAGGAAGTAGCAAGCGAGATAGAAATGAGGCACCACTATCTCCTATAGAAGTGAAACCCTTATGGTCTTGAGAAACATGACCCCGCATAGAGATGCCCCCACCAAATAAGATAGGCAGACTAAGGGGAGGCTAGCCTACCAACTTCCACAAAACCTCTATGGGAGATAGATACTAGATTTCATAAGGGATATCTACTTATGATAAAATTTTGAAATAAACTTAGTACATTGAAAATTTACAAGTATGTGATAAATGATATATGTTAAAAATGTGATATGTAGCTAGAACCAAGGAGTAGAGATCCTTAATGAGAGATTTCTTGATGGACATGTTCATGTCATCAAGGATTCCTTCTACATCATAGGTCTACTATGAGTGGTCATGTCATCAAGGATTACTTCTACATCATAGGTCTACTATGAGGGGATGTGAGATCCTAGGAAGCATTGGGATATCTTCACGCCCATAGCAGTGGATCTATAATTGTTGGCAAAGATGTTGGAATGGCTAGAGTGAGATTTACATGAGCAATGATGCAAGTTACAAAGTTGGTTCGAGAGGAGATTTTCTAAGAGCCATACCTTCACCTTGACTACACATAGAGTAAAACTATCATCCTACCACAGAACCAAGAGATATGGCTCTCACTATCCATGGATGAAGCATGATGTACTATTTTAATAGTGGGCACATTTTTTATAGTTCCTTCATTGTATACCAACATACTTTTATGATGATATATATGATGGTCTTACATGTTTACTATCTGTTTTATTATTTCTATGATTAATCTCATATAAAATTAATAGCATAAAAACTAAAGGAAGAAACATGAAATGATGATAAAAATATGTGCACTTAAAATTTTAAAGTATAATAAAAAAATATTATACGCCACATTTTGAGAAAGCATAAAATAATTTCCATAAAGGAAAATGTTCTAAAGTGTTAATACATTACTCATCTAATATCTCAAGCTCTTATAATCATTTTCTCTAAAATTGTCCTTACCAATTATACCCTTGAACGAAATTCTTAAGAAAGGAATCTCTAGCTCTAAAGACATACTCGCATTTGTTCCATAAATAAGATTGTAAAGTGATGGTCCACTCTCAATACAAATACTTGTTCTATATGCCCACAAAACATAGGTCAAATGTGTTTGCCAATGCTTAGGAGGAAAATAAGGTATAGAGAAATATTTATGGATACAATACTTCTCCAATAAGCTTTAATCTTCTTTGTTCTTAAATTGAGTTCCACTGTCAGAAATGATCACCATGGGAATATACCAAATTGAGCGACAATGTTTTGAAGAATGAAATTGTAAATAACTTCTATAATAGTTGAATGAAAAGGAACAACTTCAACCCACTTATTAAATTAGTTGATTGTTGTAAGAATATATGTGTGTCCTTGAGAAGAAGGTGGGAGATTTTACCATTGAAATCTAGGCCTTGTACACTAAATGATTAGGAAGGAACTTGTGAGTGAAATGCCAAAGCAAGAGCATGCACCAAACGATTATGATGTTGACACTGTGGGTACTTATTGACAAAATCAAATGAATCTTGTTACATAGTTTTCCAATAGTACCCCATGCGAAGGATTTTGTTAACTAATGACTTTCCACAAAAATTTCTCCATAGTATTTGGCATAAGCTTCTTGTAAAGATAAAGGGATCTCATTTTTAGTTAAGCATTTAAGAAAAAGGCCATCATAAGAACACTTATAAAGAATGTCTGTGAGAATGGTGTACAAGCTGCAAGCTTTCATATTATATAATTCCTAGTTGTCGACTCATAAAACAAACCATCCTTTAAATAATGATGGATATGCTAATACCATCCATCAAGATGCATGTTGAGGCAAATAATATCTAACAAGGTATCCTTAGAGATAGTAGGACTGGACAAGGTTTCAATAGTAAATTGAAAATTCATCACACCATTGTCTAAAGAATCACTAGCCACAACATATTCATGTCTATTATCTATCTAAGGTAATGTGTGTATAGAGGAAGAAAAATTCCCAAGCAAATTTATTGCAAAGTCGGGGTACTTAGTCAATTTATCACTCTTCACCTGATAAGTCCCATTAATTTATTGCACAATTAATTATAAATCACTAAATATATTGATATTCTTAATATGTATAGATAAAGTTGCCTTTGATCTTATGATTAGGGCATTGTACTCAGTTATGTTATTAGTACAACAAAAAATAATTTTATAGGATAGAAGAATATGTTTCTTAGATAAGAGTATTGATATGATACCTACCCTAGACCCTATATGATATATAGATCCTTCAATATATAATTCCCAAGTATCATATATCTCGATAGGTAAGACAATCTCATCAAGGAATTCAATTGGTTTTGATGTAGCAAGGGGATGAAGGAACCTCAACTAGATGATCAATTAAGTTTTTCCCTTTAATAATTTTTTGAGAAATGAATTTTAGATCATGCACGTTAGGAGCATGAGACATTTAACAAGATGTGTTGATAAATTAATTTTTGAAAAGAGGTGTTTCAAAGGACCAAATTTTACATAAATGTTAACATCTATATTAAGGAGATAATGTTTGATTTTTTGACATAAAAAAAACTAAAGCAAGACATTGTTTCTTGATCGTGGTGTAAAATGTCTCATAATCAATCAATGTATGAATTCTATAATATACAAGATGCTCATTACCATATTTATCATGTTGAACCAAGATGACACTCAATGCTTTTGAAGAAACAAAGTTGTAGAGGAAGAATGGCTTATTTGATTGAGCCAATTGTAGAATAAGAGGATTAGCAAGATAAGTCTTTAATTATTTAATTAAAAGCTTGTAATCTTCATTCCAAGAGAAGGTAATATCTTTCTCAATCAAGGAAGTGAAATGGATAGTGCAATCTTCTAGATGAGAGATAAATCTACAAATAGCTTCTATCTTCCCTTGTAAGCTACAACATTGCAAGATATTTCAAGATGGAGGCATATTAAGAATAACGTTAATCTTTTCAATATCAAGTGTGATAATTTACTAGAGACAATGAATCTAAGGAGCTTTCCACTTTCAACCCCAAAGACACACTTCCATGGGTTCAAATACATTTTATATTTATGTATCCTCTAAAATATTTGTCTATGCATAGGAACTTGTTCATCTCCTCACCCAAATGATCTTCAAGAATCTTATGAATGTAATCATGAAAGATCAATGACATAACTTGTTGATAAGTAGCACCCACATTCCTAAACCCACAACCCAACAAAAGGTTCCATGTGTGTTAAAAAAGGTGGTCTTGTATTGGTCATAAAGAGGAATGAAAAAATCTGATTATATCCTTAAAAATTATCCATAAAGGATAATATGCATGACCCATTGTAGAATCTGTCATCATATCAAAGTTAGGAAGGGGGAAGTCATCCTTCAAGGAGGTTTTTTTAAATCACAAAATTTGCTGCACATCCTTGTCTTATATTCACTCTTTGATACAACCACAATGATAGAAATTCAAGGAAAAAATATGTAGTATGTATGAAACTAACATCAAAGAGTTTTTTTATTTTAGCCTTGACAAGAAGAGTAATGCTAGGATTCATTTTATGATTTTTTTTTCTTTGTTGGTTTAATGTTAGGTGCAAGAACTATGATATGAGTGATAGTCCTAGGATCAATAGCTGACATGTTAAAATATACCAAAGAAAAAAAATATGAGAATCAAAGGAGAAGATTGGTAAGTTGCTTGCATTCATCTTTATCTAGACATTTTCCACTATTGATAACATTTTCAAGGTCATTAGATTCAATTTTCACATCCATAATATCAGTGATTAAGAGATTACTTTTGGGAGTATCTGCTATAGATGAGAATAGATCAAAATATTGTTCAAAATCACTCTCTTAACCCAAATATCCATCAATGTTCAAACCATATCGTTTTCTCTTACTGTGATGAAATGGAGATAAGCCATCATATACCCCTAAGAATTATGTTATAGCATCATTAAAGGAAAAGACATCCAAAGATAGTTTATGATCCAATGTGATAATACGAGGGCCCGCGAATTTTAGGGGACCGTTGCAAACATGATCAACATTTAGAAAGAATGTAGGTTGCTCATAATGTTTGAATTACAAATCATAAGTATGTTCACAACCATCATTTTTTAGGGGAACATGTATTCCTTGTTCAAATTTCCTAAAACCTTGACCATTAAAATTGTATTTAGTGAGAAAATGATAACCAAGACCATAATGAGGAACCATATTAGAAAGAGTTAATGGATCATCAAACTTCATTGTGTCATAATAATCAGATTTAATAGTTTCGATAGTATCCTTAGATGAAGGAGCAACAAAGTTATTGTAATCACCTAAAAATGGTCATCTAGACTATTAGCCCCCTTTTCAACATTTTGGCTAAATTAATTTAATCACTTACCTAAGCCAAATTGCTAATAATCAATTTATTTGATTATAACCTATAGTTTGAATATGCTATCCTAAGTTCATTATTTGATTAAAAGAACATGTCCCCTTTTAATTAAATAAAAGACCCCATTCTTCTAACCCACTTAAAGTGCACACATAAAGTCCTTTTTCTATTTTGCAATTAAAAGAAAAGGCTTTGTGACTTTTGTCTTATATGACAAGTCAACTTATATTCTATTGGTTGACTTGTGTGTGCACATGGATCACTCCTCTTTTTGAATTCCACCGTTGATCATCCACCATCTTCATCTTGATCTCCACCATCCATACATCTTTAAAAGGGAGAGAGCTTTCCCCATCCATCATCCTCATTTTGAATATTGTTATGCTGCAGGTTTTCTAACAGGTTTCTTTGGAGCTTTGTGGAGAACTTCTATTTCTTGTCTACATTCTCTCATCTATGGCATCATGGCATTCTAGCTTAGCTTAGCTTTCATTTTTACATGTAGCTTAATCTCACATAGCTTAATAATGGTATTGTAACACTCTCATACATGTTTTAGCATAGCTCCACTTTGCATCTCATTCTAGCTTAATCTTCATTTGCATTGCATTCTTGAGGAACTCCTTGGGACATTTGCATTCTTGCATCTTGTCTTTGGAACCTCCCATTGCATGGTTTACTAGCAAGAAGAGTATCTCTAAGGCTCATTTGAGAGCCTTCTTATTCTTGAAATATACTCTCTTGCACTCCGTGGATAGGGAGCTCTAAGCCGGCATCCAAGCATTCCAAACTCATGGAATCGTTTGGATAGAAGGGTTTAGAGTGGGACACTTTCGAGTGTACAATTATTAATCACCTCTCCTAAAAGAGGAGCAGAAGCAACTATTTTAGTTTTAGGATCTTCCTAAGGTTTCATAAATGAAAATTTCAAAATTTGGTACTCTCCAATAAAGGTACGAATAAAATTTAGCATGCCCCAAACATCCCCAAATAGCATAGAAGAAGAAAGTACTTCACTTGATTGAATTTCATTTTTAGTTTTAGTCTCTTGTTTATCTTCACTAGGTTATGTTTCCTTAGCATACTCAGCATTTAAACAATTATTAGACTTTTCATATGTATGAAGATTGCACATCACATTGTTGTAAATGAACCTAATTTTATGATGAAGTGTGGAGTGGATACCATTCATGTTATGTAACTAAGGTCTTCCAAAAAGGAGATTATAATTGAGAGGTTTAGGCATCACATGAATTTGAGTATGCAATATAATCAAACCTAATTTAATTTGTAGAGTTATGATTCCCAAATTCTTCTTATCAATGTTTTCAAAGTTGCGAATAGGAATGTTATCAAGTTTAATAGTGCACATATCAGGCCATAATAGCTTTCGACATGTCTAAAATACACACATTCAAACCTTATCCATATCAATTAAAGTCCTACAAATGAGATTCTTATTAAAAAAGACAATAACCATAAGGCATCATATTGGTTTTGTACTTCCTTAGGAGGAAAATATTCTTGAGTAAAGACAATTTAAGGAGCAATGGATATGACATGCATACACTCCAAAAAGAAATTGATGTTGTCTTGTTTTGATGATAGAATAGGAATGGTAGATAGAGATTTTTGCAAAGCTTCATGATAAATGGGATAAATTTGAAGAAGTTACCACAAGGAGGTCTTAGTAGGAGTAGCACATAACTGCTCAATAAGATAATACTCCTTCCCTAAGGAACTAGGTAAATGGGATGCTTGGGGAAGCACTAGTTGAGAAGGGGCTAAAGAAGTGGGAACAACCAAAATAATGGGTGAGGATTCTTCCATGTTCAATAGTCATTGTATAATTGGGCTTTTCCTTAAGAATTATAAGTAGCTCTTTATTTTAAGGGGAATGAGTGGTTACTAAGGAGGACATCCCTTGATACTTATAAGAGGCTTCGAAAATAGAATCTGTTTAACAGGCTCAACATTGCACACAATATCACACAAAGGAAGCCATGATAAGAACCTATCATAAAGGTTGGCTTGGAAATATGTAGAGGAAGATGATGGAGGAATGGATTTATTTAAGATCTTGTTTGTTAAATCCAACACTTCAGTACTAGACACCTCATAAGGTTTACTAACAAATGCATCATCTTGAAGTATTCATGAAATAAAACATACATTTTGAAAGTAAAACAACCTACTCATGATGAAATGAAATGTAAATTTAACAAAGTAATATGTTTTTTCGAATTTTTATGTTTATGAAATCTAACTACACAAAAATAAATGCATTGCATAAAAGATCTAACTACCAACGTTAGACAAGGAGGCTTCACATCAGGTTTACAAAAATGTTCAGGGGGAAAATGACACTAATGATTCTAACAATGCAAGGAAAGTTTAATACTTTCTCCCCCAATCCATTTAATACAAGAGAAATAGAGGATCCCAAGAATAATACTCAATATGACCTAGGTTAGATTAGAAATACTCAAGTATAATAAAGGGATGCCAATAATAAACCCAATTTATACAAAGGAAGTACACAAGAAATGCCTCTTTCATGTAATCTAAATGTATTTAAGATATTCAATGTAAATGTAAAATTGAACTAGTTGATTAAATGATAAGTGTGAGATAGGTCTAGGCACTAAATGTATGCAATCAACGCAATTAAGATCTGAGAATAGGTTTATACTAGAAGATAAAATAAATGATAAAGTACTTAGGTTAAAATATTTAAGGGAATTAACCCTTTCACTCTAAAAAATGTAGATTTAAGATTGTGACCGAACTTCTAACTCTAGATCTATGACCGTGACATAAAACCCATAAAATGTTATTTTTCTTAGACATATAAGAAGATGTTGACCTAGTGGTAAAGTATTTGAACACTTTAAAGGAATATGGGCATGCTCTCTAGACACAACATCAAATTCAACCCAACTTATTCAAAAAGGTCTTGGCTAGAAGTTTTGACATCTATGGTTGTAAATTTGATAGTGTGTAGTATGTTGTGGGTGGATACAAAGGGATTTTCCTTATTCACCCCTCCCCCACTCATTTTGGTGATTTCCACCTCCAAAAATAGTCATTGTAAAGAATATTGCATGTATATGTAGTGCTCACAAATCCTAGACTGTAGATCTAGAATGTAAAAGAGCTAGAAAATGCTAAGAATCTACTCTATAAGTGACACCCTAGAATGTAAATATATATTTTTTAATGTGTAGAAAATGTGAAGATATAAATATTAGATCTAAAAATAGTATAAAGACCATATCAAGCCCCCAAGGCTAAAGTAATCCACCCATCTTCATGATCCCCTTGCATCTCCATGGTGTCATGTAATGATTAAATGCTTGAATTGAAATAATATTGATGAACATCTCACTTTGCAATGAAATAAATAGATGTATCCCTATTGGTGTAAATAAGTATTTACTTATTGCACTTACTTAAGTTTACTTAGGTTAATGCATTATTTTATTATTTATTTAGGTGAGGCACTTAGGAGTTTGTGTACTCTCATGAGTTACGCAACTCTAATTATGCACACGGTGTCTACAACATAGAAGTTTGCTTCATTCACTGAGTTGTCATGTTGACAACACAGTTATTTGCACTCCTTATTTAGCACATGTTGTCTACACCACTGATTTGCGTGCTACACCATTGTAGGCTTATCCTCACATCATCACACTTAATTATGTGCTTAATGGAGGATAACCCGTATATGGTGGGCATGTGCTTGGTTGTATGACTTATCATGATGCTGACTTCTATGCATTCTAGAAGCTCTCTTGAGGCCTTTATATACGGCACTCCTAGTGTACTCTCAAGCTAACATATTGAATGAATATCATCATTCTGATCATACTCTCTCTATTAGTCTACTGTGTGCTTGTGTTGAGCTCTTCAGTTCTTGGGTGAATTCTGGCCTAAGCCAAATTCTTACATGGTATTAGAGCTGAGGGAGATTCTCTACACATAGTCATTCGAGACCATTCATGCTTAGGCACCTTGACCTAAATCTAAAGGATTCACAAAAATTGGGAGCGTCTAGAGCTAGATCTGACCTCACCGTTGCATCCAGAGCATCGATTTAGTGAAGATCGACTGTAAATTTGCCTATGCTAGGTGAAAGTTTATTGTGAGGGAAAAAAACTTTGCAAATCAGAACTGAAAGGCCTCGATTTGCAATTCAGATATGGTCATTTTATTTGATCTGATTATCAATTTTCAGATCTGTCATTTATTTTAATCTCTGCATTTTCAAAAAAATTTATAGCTCAAAGAAGAGAGAAAAAAAATTGCCTACTTTTTATAGCTCTAGGTACAATTTTTTTTTTGCCAAACCTGGCAGTAACACACCGGCTTGGCACTATAATTTGGAGGAATTATTTTATATTATTTCGTAGGGTTTATTTATGTTGCAGGCTTATTATGCCATTTTTCGGCCTTACCAAATCAACGACCATACACAGTCTGAATAGAACGACATCCACCACAAACTTTCTGGCGAACAGCTTAGAAATCCAATGAGATCTCCATCAAATAGCCCAAGCCATGCTTGGCACTTTGTCTTGCAATTCGCAACAACCATATTTTAAATCGCATTAGGCTTCATCCACCCATGCATGTGGGATATTGCATAAAAACTTGGCACAATGAGCATAGTTTTTGGCTACAGATATTCTTTCCTGGCAAGAGTTATAGTTCTCCGGTGATGATTGAAGAAAATTGACAGCATAGTGCTTTGCAGTCACTGTGCCCACGCGGTGCCTATTTACTGGTGTTCCCACAATACCCGACCAAGTTAGGGTCTGTGCCCTACCCAAATGGACACACACAAACTATGACACGTGGTGCGTATTTTGTGGCCTGCTCCACGCCATGTGGTGTCAGCTGTCTATGACACATGGATTACATTCGACCACGCTGTAATCTCAATCAATGACACCCAATCTGTAGTCAAACCTGACAGGTCAAATCCAGTAAGCACTTACATAGTTACACAATCAGTAGATGTACAAAGACACATTACCTTGCCACACAGATATTTTCTATATATTATGTACAGTACGACAGACACATCATCTTCCATGTCATCGAGACCTAGAAATTTTGCTAACATCATCATTTTGCTAGCCTAAATTTGACGCCCATCTAGACGTCATTTCATGGAAAACTATAACTGCTACAACAGTCGTATGACCATCAAATTTAACCCCGTCATTTGCTAATGCAACCCCTCTCCAAATTGATTTTGGTTTTTGTAGTCTGACTTCGGGAGGCCATAACTCGAACATCCAGACTCCAAATTAGGTGTATTTTTTTTGAAATTGGATAAAATTTCCTAAACTTTTCAAGTGTGCAACTCTTTTCTAGTTTTGGTGCATGGATTGTTTAGAATTTGCATTTTTTGGCAACTGTACCTAGATAATCCTACATTTTGCAACTTCAAACACTCTGTATGGGCACATCTGTAGTCAAAAATAGGTTTTTTTTTTTTTTAAGTGCATTATTTTTTGTCTACTTTCCAGATCTGGTATCAGATTGTAGGTTTGTTTGAACAAAAGTGTCACTTTAGCAATAGGGTTTTTCTTTGGTTTGTAATGCTTTAGAATTGTAGCACATTGTAAAGTTCCAAATTTGTAATCTATTAAGAGTTTGTAACAAGCAAAAGTAGAAGTCCACAAAGGCCAAAATTGGCAAGTGGCTCATTGTAATCGCACTACTAATAAAGTGCCGAAAGCATCTACTTTGGGGTGGTTTCTTGATTTAGTGAAAAGGGGGAGTGTTCTTGTTGTTATGTTCTCTCTTTTTTACAATTTTCTTTCATTTTTTGCATTATAGGAAACTTTAAGTTTCCAAAATTAACTCCTCATAACTATGCTTTGTGGTCAGTCAAAATGTGGTATCACTTAATTCATAATGGAGTTTCACAAAATGTACATGGTACTCTTCCTAAACTAGCAAGTGATAAGGTATTAGAAAGTGATATTTCAGCTTGGGTAGCAATGGATAGGAAAGCCCTAGGTGATATATGTTTGGGGGTAGATGATAAGATCATGTATCAAATCAAAAAGTGTTCTACATCCAAGGAAGCTTGGGATACCCTCGAAAACCTCTATGGGAAAGTGTCTGAAGAAGATGTGTTCAAAATTGAAGATGAGCTTGTCTCCTTAAATCCCAAGTCATATGACTCAATACAGGATTTCATCATCAAGGTGAATGAACTAAGGACAGAGCTTACTGATTGTGGGAGTTCTATCAAAGATGACAAACTAATCTATCTCATACATAACAAGTTGACATCAGAGTATTCCACATTTGCATCTTCTTTTAACACCTCAAAGACTACCTTAGGGTTTGCCTACAAGAAAGTCACTTTTGATGAATATGCTAAACTATTGGATGATGAAGAAAATAAATTGAAATCAATGGGGATTCTCAAATCACCTCAGCCTAAAGCATTGGTGGCCCACAATGAGGGTTCTCAACATTCAACTGGATAGCCTTCAAATAAAAGAAAGGGTAAGAAGAAATGGAAGAACAAATCAGAGGATGCAAAAAAGACAACACCACAATCTAATCAACAAGGCAAGTCCTCAAATTTGAACAAGAAGGGAGACAACAATAAGGAGAAGAAGAAGTGCACTTATTGCAAGAAATCAGGTCATGAAGAGCATGAGTGTTATCTTAAGAAGATTGATGAATTGACCAACATCATGAGGAAACATAATGTTCCATTGCCTAATGCTTACAAGGAGAAAGGGTCTTCTTAAGATTCTAAGGGCAAAGGGCAAGCACCCAAGGTAAATTCACACTCTTTAAAGGAATAGATATTTGACTCAGGTGCCTCATATCACATGGGTTCTTCAAAGGAGGATTTTTCTTCAATGAAGCAGCCCAAGGTACTGCACATCTTCATAGGAGATGATAGAAAAATGGAAGTTTATGGAAAAGGAAATGGAAAATGGAGAGTTTCAAGATGTTCTCTATGTTCCAAACCTAAGTTCAAAACTCCTATCAATCTACCAAATCACTCACCTCGGAGATGGACATAGAGTTGAGTTCCTTCCAGACCCAGTAAAAGTGCATAGTCTTAAAGATGATTCCTTAGTTGTAGTGGGGAAAGTGAATCATAACAAGAGGTTGTCCTCTTTCTCCCATTTTGTGCCCAAGTCTTCTTCAAAGGCCTTGTTATCACAATCCAATTCAAACATGCAATTATGGCATGAGCAATATGGTCATCTTGACTTTCGCTATCTTCAGCAACTTTGCACATACAGAATGGTCGAAGGTCTACCTCAAATCAACTTTTCTAAGGGTGAATGTTCAACAAATTTAGTGGATATGCATCCAGAGGTGAGGTTATAGAAAGGGAAGTCTTCAAGAGCAACACATGTTCTACAGATGGTTCACATGGTATTAGCAGGTCCTTTTGCATTTAGCCAGGGTCGCTACATACTTACCTTTGTTGATGACTTTTCAAGGTTCACTTGGGTCTACTTTCTTCATAATAAGAATGAGGTTTTGGACAAGTTTCTAGCCTTCAAGACTCATGTAGAACGAAAATCCAAGAAAGCCATCAAAATACTCTGAATGGACAATGGAAGCATCTATGTGAATAGAAGACTTATGGAATTTTGCAAACTCGAGGGAATTGATCTTTAGACTCTACTAGCATTCAGTCTGCATAAGACAGATGTTGCAGCTTTGAGGATCTGAACTCTTAAGTCTATGGAAAGTTGCATGATACAAGCCAAGTCTCTAGATCCATCATTAGAAGTCGAAGCAATCTCTAGTGCCACTCACATTCTTAATAGTTCTCCTCATCTAGCCTTAGATGGCAAAACTCCTTTTGAGGCATGGTGTGGCAAAAAACCTATCGCGACACACTTCAGAGTCTTTAATTGTCCTGCATGGGCAAAGATATCTTCCAAGTGATGCAAGGCATAGTCATCTCGACCTTGTACCTTCATTGGTTATGAAGACAATGTGAAGGCATTCAGACATCTAGATCCTGAGACACATCAAATATTTGTGGAGAAGGATATACATTTTGAGGAAAGTTCACCAAGCTTGTCCTTTACTCCTCTTCACACATCATATCATGTTGAAATTGATAGTGACACCAACGATAGTGCTTCAATAGATTTAGACACATGGGGTTCTATCAATAGTTACAATGAGAGGTCACTACATCAGTTCAATCTGCATGCATACATCGCCACAGTGATAGGTCTAGAACATCAGGGTACATCTAGTCTTCTAGATACAGGTTCAGTGATAGATTCAGGGGACAATATTGATGATCTACCTCTTCTTCTTGATGTAGAATTACCTTCTTCAGTTGTCACGAGGGTTCCATCAGATCCTCTTGTTCATTCTCTACATGATCAATCGTCACAGGTTGAAGTGATTTTAGATACTTATGATCAATAATTGCAGCAGGGTTCTTCATCAATTGTAGAGATAGATAGTTCTTTGGGATAGGTTCTTCAGCTAGTTGAGCAGTTTTCAGAGACATCACTTATTCATGGGATTCTTTCCACACACAACGGAAGCGTCTCACTTGTACCCTTGGTATTGTTTCTTCCTAAGGGGAGCAACACCATTCTATAGTCTTGGATCATCTTCTTCATCGGAGTAGTCACTATTTGGCATTCTTCTTTGAGGGGGGGGAGCCTATCCTATCTATCTTCCTATTCTCATTATTCTCTTATGTATATATTGGATGTATGTTGTAATGGGGTGGTCTTGATTACTCCATCCATCCATACATCGTTTCATCTCTCTTTTTGGGGGAAGATTTTTCCCATGAGGTTTTCCCTCTTTCCCCACTTTATGAGAGATTGCATATCATTATGTACATGGGTACCTAACATGGCCTAGTAGCTAGGACCCATCTTGCATATCATCCTAGATTTTGTAAGCTTAAGGTCATTCCCCTAAGTTGCACTTAAGGGGGGGTGTTGGTGTAAATAAGTATTCACTTATTACACTTACTTAAGTTTACTTAGGTTAATGCATTATTTTATTATTTATTTAGGTGAGACACTTAGGAGTTTGTGTACTCTCATGAGTTACACAACTCTAGTTATGCACATGGTGTCTACAACATAGGGGTTCACTTCATTCACTGAGTTGTCATGTTGACAACACATTATCCGCGCTCCTTGTTTAGCACATGTTATCTACACCATTGATTTTTGTGCTACACCATTGTAGGCTTATCCTCACATCATTGCACTTAATTCTATGCTTAATGGAGGATAACCCATATCTAGTGGACATGTGTCTGGTTGTATGACTTATCATGATGCTGACTTCTATGCATTCTAGAAGGTCTCCTGGGGCCTTTATATACAGGCACTCCTAGTGTACTCTCAAGCTAGCATATTGAATGAATATCATCATTCTAATCATATTCTCTCTCTATTGGTCTACTATGTGCTAGTGTTGAGTTCTTTAGTTCTTGGGTGAATTCTGGCCTAAGCCAAATTCTTACAATCCCTTATCTTCTACCTTGTAATTTCTATATGTCATATTTGAGTGTTTACATGCACTTGTATCTTGCTTCCATCATGTGTAAATGAGGTCTTTGATGCCTTTCATGGTGAATTCTTAAAATTACCCCCATAGGAGCTGACTGAAGTGAGTAGGAATTAACTAAAATTTAAATAGGACTAGGACTAAAATAGCCCAACCACCAAGGAATAGGCTGACTTGGGTTGACTTTTTATGGAATAGGTAAACCCATATTGACCTATTTCAAAAAAGGCTAACCTAGCTTGACCTATTCTCTAGAAGGCAAGGATCTTGAGTTTATAACCCAGGGTTGAAGAAGGCTTAGGTGAAATGTGAATCAAGGATCAATAAATCAAGATTAGAAATGGGAAATGGGACCTAGAAAGAGAAGGATGCATAGACTTTAGACACTACCTTGACCCATGACTAAGAAAAAAATAAAATTAAGGAGAATGTGTTAGGTCCTACCTCAATTCTACTTGTGCATGTGTGCGTGCGCACGCGTGTGTGTGTGTGTGTGTGTGTGTGTGTGTGTGTGTGTGTGTGTGTGTGTGTGTGTGTGTGTGTGTGTGTGTGTGTGTGAGAGAGAGAGAGAGAGAGAGAGAGAGAGAGAGAGAGAGAGAGAGAGATTGGTATGCAAAAAGTATATTTGCATATGGAAGGTATTGATTTTGTTGAAAATGATAAAAATTGAAACCCACATATCCCAAGAATCGCTTGCATGCAAACACCTATCACATAAAGAGATGAGAAAAATCTATGGAGGTTAGAATTCCTAGATCCATTGAGGAGACATTCTTGAAGAGACAAAAATAGATCTATCATTATAAAAGGGGATCTAAAACCCTAGAAGATAAAAGATAGGTTGTATTATAATAATTAATAAAATAATTAATTATTAGATGCCTAAAGTTTAGCTTAAGTAGAATAGAGTTAATTAGATAATATCTAATTACTCTAACACCCTCCCCTTAAAATAAACTTAGGGAGTGGCTAAAAACATAGAAACTACTAATCAAAGTAGATTTGGCTCACGACAACAAAGCCTAACGAAGTGCCCAAACACAACCAAATCTTTGTAAAGAGGAGAAATAGAGAAAATGACATGGGAAAAACCCTACTCCAAAATAGATGGGAAGAATGCTAAAAGAGCCAGTGAAGGATTGAAGAAGCCTCCAAACTAATGAATATCCCATAAGATAGCAATAAAAAGATGATCACATAGAACACCACTAAAGCATGTAGAAGTTGAAAACTCTGTCAAAAGTAACTACTGATCTAAAGAACCCCCACTAAAATAGAACCTGACCAGGTAGACAAGACTATAATGTACATGAGTTCTCTCAAACGACACTACTCAAATCAGGAGGCATTCAAAGGCAAAAAACTAAACTCAAAGATATAGATGGCATAAAACACCAAAGCTTGAAGAGTCAACCAATCGAACATGGAAGGCTAAAACCAAAGTAGGAATGAAAAGAAGAGTTTCTATATGGTAAATGATCCATCTCACTGAAATACATAGGTACACAACCACTACATCCATCTAGTACATATGAACAAAAACTGAATACATAGTTGACTCCATAGAACTAAGAAAACATGAGAAATAATAAAAGAAACCCCCCTAATGCATACGAGGGTGAGATGATAGGCAACTAGAAAAGTGAGCCAAAAGAACTAAATGTCTAGGAACCACAATCAAGATGCACAAAAGTATGCATATTTGTATACTGAGGTAATCAATCTTAGACATGTCATGAGGCTAATGTCACGAAAGGGAAACTTGCTGACAAAGAAAGATGGAAAAAAAAGGCAAAACATCAACCCCCCATGGCATTTTAATCAGAGTAGTGCATGTACAATAAGGCACAAGATATGGTGAATCCCAAGAATATAGTAATCTACACGAGTGTCATGTGTGGGAAGAGCCCAAGAAAGGGCTGGTGATATGGACCTGCATGGCACCCAAGGTGAAAGTCCTTCTAAAAAAACTTTTGCATGTACCAAGATTTGGAATAGATGAGGCATGCACTGATTGTGGAGGTTAAAGGCTAGTGACAATTGGAAGAGCATGATGCTCATGCCAATTGGGATGAGTGTGTGACACTCAAGAAGAATGAACCTTGTGCTAATGGTGAAGCTGACCATGGGGCCCAAAAAACATACATTTATTTTTTATTATCACCACCTCATAATTCATGCCCAGGTCAATATGGTCTTGGTGTAACATAAGTTTGCCTCATATTTTAACAACATCCAAACTAGGTGTATTTTATGGAAATAAAGGTTTTTTTAGCACTTTGAGCTCAATGATGATTTCTGTTTAGGCCCAAAGTACTCTAAAAATAGCCCCTTGCAGAGCTAATACAAAACCTTCTGCAAAACAAGATATGAAAGCCAACTTTAAAAACTCTCATGAACAGAACAGGGGCATGAAGACCTAGAGCTCTAAAACCATGTTGAAGTTGATGAAAACTCAATCCAACATCTCCCAAGAATCACCTGCATGCAAACACCTATCACAAAAAGAGAGGGCAAAAAGCTATGGAGGCTAGAATTCTCAAATCCATAGAGGAGACATACTTTATGAGTTAAAAAAGAGATTGTTATTAATCAAAAGTGAATGAATTGAAATTACAAAGAGAGATCTATCCTTATAAAAGGAGATCCAAAACCCTAAAAGGTAAAACCTGGTTGCATTATAATAATTAATAAAAGAATTAATTGTTAGGTGCCTAAAGTTTAGCTTAAGTATAATAGAGTTAATTAGAAAATATCTAATTACTCAAACAAATTTTAATGAAACTTTTGCACCTATTTCTATAATGAAGTTGCTAGATTACTTCTTGCTTATATAATTTTAAAAAAAAATAAGGTATATCAAATGAATGTTAAGTCTAAATTCCTAAATGGTAAGTTAGAGGAAGATTTTTACATAGAATAGTCTGATGGATTTTCTCTAATTGGTGAAGGAGATATAGTTTGTAAGTTGTAGATAGATTCGTATGGATTGAAGCAAGCTCTTGGAGCTTGGTATGATAAATTGGATAGGTATTTGATAAATATTAGATTTAGTAAAGGAACTACTAACAATCATTTATATTTGAAAGAAATCAATGATAATATATTAATTGTTTAAATTTTTATTGATGAATTAAGTAAATGATTTGTTGATGAGATGAAAAAATAATTTTAGATGCTTACAACAAGTGAGATGAAATTCTTTCTTAGATTAAAAATTACACAACTAGATAAAAGAATTTCTATTACACGATCCAAGTATGTAAAATAATTATTAGAGAATTCTAGTATGGAAGATTAAAAACTTATTGGTACTCCTATGGTCACTAGTAGAAAATCAACTAAAGATGATGAATCCCCTTGTACAAATTAGATTAGATACAAATCAATGATCAGTAGATTGCTTTATTTGACATAGATTATACCCTAAATAAGGAATGTTGTTGTATTGTGGCAAAATTTCAAGTTAATCTAAAAGTCTTACACATTGCTTATATTAAAAGAATATTCATATATTTAAAAGGGAACTTTTGATTATGGTATATGGTTTGATAAAGATGGTTATTTTATACTTTTTTCTTATACTAAAGTTGATTGGGTATGTAATATGGATGATAAGAAGAGTACTAGTGGTAGTGCATTCTTCTTGGGTAAAAATAATAGACTAGTAAGAAGCAAGATTGCATTTCTCGATCTACCACTAAAGATAAATAGGTTGAAAAATTTACAAAAATCATTTGGATGGAGTAGACATTGAAGGATTTAAGGGTAAACATTAATGAACATATTGTTATTTATTGTGATAATTCAAGTGTTATAAATATTTCAAAGAATTATGTGCAACATTAAAAATATATATATCTCTATTAAGTATTGTTTCTTCAGGGATAAAGTCAGTGAGAAGGAAGTGGGATTGGATTATGTTCCTACTAAGGAACAAACATCTAATATTTTTACAAAGCCTTTATCAAATGATACATTTGAGTATCTCTAAGGTAAGTTGGGGATTATAGCCCATTTTGATCAGAAATAAGATGCTTGGGTAGCTTTAATTTAGTGCAAGTACTAGAATATCATTTCTCTAGATTGATGTGTTGGGGACTTCTCCTTAGGGTGAGTAGTCTTCATAGGTCTAGTGAAATAAAATTTCCATTCAACCTTTTGAATTGAATTTAGAGCATTGATGTCCATGACACTTTTCCATTGATGCCAAATGGGAACAAACGTGTGTAAAAATAATTCTATGTGAGATTGGTAGAAATTTAGAGTGATCAAATAGATATATTATGACTATGTGCATTGTAATTACCCCTTTTAGACCTTACTTGATTTGTTCTAGAATTATCCTTTCAAGGTTTGAATCATACTCAAGGATTGTTATTTGTAATGTTTAAGAGATATTTTTTACATATATTCATGAAATTTCATCACTTTCCCCATTTCTAAGGTTATTCTTAAGATGGTAGAATTATTGTGTGAAGGTCATGTGAAATATACTACAAGCAACATCCCTCAAGGCCTAACCCTAGTATTGGGATAACCTGTCAAGTGCCTAAAATTACTGTGCCTCTCCCTTCCATAAACTCCCTATCCTAAGTTACCTTAACAATAGAAAAGAGATAAATTCTATGATCTATAATGGGAATATCTAGAAGATAATTTATTAACACGTCTTCTTATCTTTTATACTTATCCCTCATAAATCTAATTTAACTCTTATTATTATGTTTACATAATATTTAATTCACAATATTATAATTCCCCATTGCATAACCCCTATATGTATACACTAATTACATTTACATAGCTTATTAATTGATGATTTACCAATATGTTCAAGTAATTCTATATTCACTAATATTATACTATTTCACAAGCTTAAAATATTACACAACTCTTTGAGTCCAAATTAGCTCAAGTATATTTTTCTTAATCTTATTCATTTTATTCATGTTAGTCTTATTAAGAACATGAAGCTAAAAGAATAAAGCACATATACTTTTCATGGTACTTCTGAGGTGTTAATGTCTTTTTTATTTGCTTCTTAATGTTTATTTTATTTTCCTTTCCATGTGATTTCTAGCATATATATTTATCAAGTGGACCCTTATGTGACCATTAAATATTATTGAAATCAAATACATACCTCACAATATGTTGAATTATTGTCACATTACTGCTCATTATATCTTTATCGCCTTTGCTTTTCTATTCCTTACCATAAGTTTTTGTCTTCTATGATAATGTTACTTTCTTATACCATAAATTCATGTACAATGTTGTTGTCTTATTACTAAGCTTTTGGTTTATTCGTTAAATGCCAGAACTGATAATGTTACAGATATGATATATTTTGCTACATGTAAACTTACTTTTATCATTAATAATTTATATCATTTAGCTTTTTTTTTTTTTTTTAAGCCAAAGTGGACTAGCTACCATAATTATATTAATAATAAATGATTCAATGACCCATCCATGGAAGAATCAGGAAGAAACCCCAGAATCATTGTCGTGTACATGTATAGTAATGATATTGATCTTTAAATTTTACAAACAAAAACCCACTTATAGAGTAGATACAAAAAGGATGTCAATTTTGAATCTTTCTCACAAAAGCCCACATAGATTCATTGTTAGGGATCATTAATACATCATGATAGAACAAAGTTTAAAATCCAATCAGTTCAGTGTGAAGTTAACTTTCATCCATAGGAGAGGAGGGTTGTTGTACATGGTCCCACACCAACTCCCAACCCACAAGAGGAGTCGAGGGATTAGTCAACTCCCAACCATCAAGAAAAATTGGAACAACAAGAGGTTCAATAGATGAAAGAGTCATTGAAAGAGGCACATTAAGGTCAAGGACCCACTTCGAAGCACCATAAGGCAAGGCCAATATGACAGTTTACACATGGGAATAACCAAGAACATCCTTTCTCAAATCCACACATTCAAATATATTCCATCACTCGTTGTCTTGTCCAAAATAAGTAATTCTTGCAATTTTACATCATGTTTAATGATTTTGTTAGGTGTAAACATCAACTCCTCATGACCATCACACCCCTTGTTGGCAAGGTGGTTTGCCAACGCATTGCCTTCTTGTAATGTGTGCGAGATAAGTACTTCCAAAAAGGAGTCTAATAAATGCCAAATTTATTAAAAGATATATGTTAGCCTCCAATTATGTGATTCATGATTGATACATGCATTAATTATTACCATTGAATCACCTTCTATATGGATATGGTGAAATCCACTAGTTTTAGCCAATACTAAGCCTACAAATAAATCTTGAGCCTCTGCCATATAATTTGAACCTTGTGGGAGTGGACAACACTTTAATGCCAACAATGAGCCTTGATGATCACAAATGCACACACCTGCTCCTAAATTCCTCGAAATGTCTCTAGAAGAACCGTCAAAGTTTATTTTAACAACCCCTTGAGAGGGCAAAATCCACTTGACTAAAGCTCTATTTTGTGACTTAATAGATGTGGTTTTCTGGCACCAACCAAAAGGCACATGTATGTTTTTTCATTCATGCAAGATAGAGTTATCCCAACTTGTCATGACTAAATTATATTTGAGCTTGTTGTGGCTAGAATTCACCATTTTAGATATTGATCTTTCCAAGTTGGAGGTAACTACTTGAATGGGTGAGGATATCCTACGAAAAATTATTTTGTTCTATTCCCACCATATTGTCCACACTACTAACGTTGGGATGCATTTCCAAATAGCAGAGAAAAGGGATTTGGAATAAAGCTCTGGCCATGACTCAAATAAGTCCCATAATTTGGATGGAAATGGTGTGGAATAATGCAATTTCCCAAGGACAAATAACCAACAATCTTGTGCAAATGGGAAATTTAGAAATAAATGGTTTGCATTTTCCTGTTGGCTATCACATAGTAGGCAATTGAATAGTTGTGCAATGTTTAATTTGTGTAATCAATCACTGGTTAGTGCCCTATTCTTTAATGATATCCAAGCAAAACATCTGGCTTTTGACAGAGTCAAATGATTCCAATAGAATGAGTAAGCACGGGATGGCTTTTTATTGGTATCCTAATGTTGGATAAGTTTGTAGTCTTCTTTGATGGTGAAGTTCCCATCTTTCCTCGGAGCCCATATCAGTTTATCCTCTAAGTCTTTAACATTTAGCTAATATTGATAATCTCTTATATACTATTTATTTACAATTCATTTTTTAACCCATAAATGAATTCTTTTGATCAACTTATTACAATAGTATATATTGTATGCACACTAATTGCATGGTTTCCATAATAAGTAAAAAGTATACATGTATTAACACTTTCTATATACATCAACTATGGGTTCGTGATAGTCTATCCCTCCCAAATTTGCTTGTCCTCAATCAACCATTTTTTTTTTCACATACAACTTAATAAAGGGGTTGGTAACTTGACAATATTTCTCTCAATAATTGATCATTTTATGGTGGCTCTTATTTGAGTTTTATTTCCCAATATTATTTTTGCATGATAATCTTGACTCCAATTCATCTCTCTCAAGTTATCCTATTATAAAACATTTAATAGATTATACACTTAGAAGATATTCATAAATATATGAAGACACAGGGCATACACAAAATATACACATTAATGTAGGAAGACGCAAAGCATACAAGGTGTATACATATTGATGAATGAAGGCATAAAGTATACACAAAGCATACACATAATACACAAATAAAAAAACATTTATCTTTTACACCACAGAATAGAAAGATCATTGTCTCGTACTACTTGTAATGATCCATTTTGGACCTTACTTGATTCGTTCTAGAAATCTCCTTTCAAGACTGAACCATACTTAGGGATTGTTACTAATTACATTCACATATCTTATTAAGTGATGATTTACCAATATTAGGCTATTTCATAAGCTTAAAATATTGCATAACTATTTTTAAGTCAAAATTAGCTCATGCATTTTTTTCTTAATCTTATTCATTTTATTCATGCTAGTCTTATTGGGAACATGAAGCTAGAAGAATAAAGAATTTATATTTTTCATGGTACATCCAAGGTGGTAATGCCCTTTTTATTTGTTTCTTAATATTCATCTCATTCTCTTTTCCACGTGAATTCTAGCATATATATTTATCATGTGGACCCTTATGTCAGCATTGAATATTATTGAATCAAATACATACCTTACAATATATTGAATTTTTACCACATAAGCATTGATTGTACCTTTATCACCTTTACTTTTCCATTCCTCACATGCAATGTATTTTTCTTATTAATGAGATTTTGGTTAATTCATCTTACTTTCCATGTAACTCATTATGCTTTATACTTTTATTTTCTTATTCTTCCTATACTTTTAACATCTTCTATTCCTTAATTAGTTTGTATCATGTAGGAGACTATTGCATTTATTGAATCCAAAATGGATATTAATATTTAAATAAGTTGACCATTTAAAATTAATAATTTATAGACCACATTTGCTCTTCTTAATGTTCTAAAATTCAAACTTATTAAAAAAAAAAATCTTTCAATATGATTGGTTAGCACTATTTTTCGTAGGGTAATAAATAATTTTCCCAATAGTTTAATTCCCAAAAATTAAAAGAACTCTCAAGATTTACCAACATACAACTTATTATCATGTACGAGGTGATGTACTAGACACATTCTATTGAGTTATATTCTGCAGACCCATGTGACGTACATTTTCCATGACTAGGAAAAGATTTTTAATTCTTTTTGTTTAAGAAATTTGCTTTCACATTCCCTATTTCATTTTGTTTCTACAAATTGGAAAACTTTCATCTTCTATAATCTCCCAAGCACATAACAGGCTAAACAACATAGGTTGAATGAAATCTATCATTTACCCAAAATCCTCTTGTCATCTATTAAAACTCTATGTTTTGTAAAAGAAATTAAATGATTTATTATTTGTTTACAAAACCCAAATTCCTTCTATTTTACATGGTGAACAATGACAAGTGTGCCTATAATCTAGTAGAGAATTATGTCTATCCTTAGCTTATAAACCCTTATAACTTAGACTATATCCAACTTTTAATTTTATAAAATTTTCCATATTTGCAAAATATTTGGGGGTTTATGAAAATAGTGGAAGGTCTTCTAACATTCACAGATTGTGAATTCTTTTTTAGGATTTTTTAATTTTTATGATTTGCAAAAAACTATGTTTCTGTGGATCTTCATTCTTTATTTGTTGGTTCCATTTATTGATGAATATACTAGAATATCATCATCAATTTTTCTCTACTTTTCCTGGCTTCTATAATTAACATTCACAAATTGTAAAAATCATTTAGGTTTTTTTCTTTCTTTTTTTCCATTTTTCACAATTTATGTTACTTCTATCTCAATTGTACCACAACCCTATAGAAATAGAGCATTAGTGGTCAATATTAAAAAATCAATATGCTCTCTTCAGGAAAGTATGCTTTGATTACCCAATGAATTCTCCTCGGTGTTTATGCCACATTTTTATGGAGGCTTATTAATCTATTTATCTTGTGATTGTTGTATACAAGCCACTGTTTTTTGTATGGAAATAAATCATTTTCCCAACATTTAATTCCTAAGATTAAAAAAGAACTCTCTGTTGGAAATGTAAGAGGAGTAATTGAGAGTAGAGGGGTGAATTAGTTACTATAAAACAAATCCCAGTCCCTTAGATGTAAACACAAACTTTTACTTCTTAAACTAAATACTTGCTCTATTTGGTTATAACTAGATATTCACTATAACACGGTTCATAAAGAAATCTTAAGATATTAATGTGTATTAACCTTTAGTAACTTAGTTGCAGTAACATAAAGCATTAAGAAAATAACATGAGCACATGAGACACCAAGATTTGATGTGGAAACCCAATTTGGGAAAAACCACCAATGCAACTAGTTACAAATTTTCACTCTTCTTAAGTGAGCCCTATTAGGAGCCAACCCTATTAAAGGTTACAAAATACATGGTTAAGTGTGACCCTATTAGAGGATTTGAATCACCCTATTCGAAGTGCCCTTGTTAGAGGTCTTTAGACACTTCAATCAAGAAATGCTACCTTGTTAGAGGATTTACAAAATGATTGTTAAGTCAACTCTATTAATAGATTTCTTTACTGCTACAATGGTTAGAAAGCAACAATAGTTTGACCTGATTTATAAAGCAATTGACTTTGCAAATTTAGATCATTGTTCTACTTAACCTCTAGATCCTTCTTGATCAGATGTTTCCTTGTAGCTTAACCTTCACACTTTCTGCTCTACCTTGCCTTTGTTCACATATCCATCTCTTTCATTCAACTTGATACTCTTTTTTTATCCCCACAACTTGACCTTTCTTATATACCATAAGCTAGGAAAAGTCAGCTTGTAAACCCTTTCAAAACATCAATAAACATCCATTTAGTCAGCTTGTATTAACCAAATAATTAACAAAGATAATTTTTTGTCAGTCGGCTAACACTAGACTGAACACGTGGTTAATATAGAACTTTCTTTGATAACCGACCAAACTCAGTTAATACTAACTTCCTTCATTGACTGACCTAACTCAGTTTACACTAACTTTCTTTATTGATTGACCTAACTTGGTTTATACTATAATCTACTTGGTTGATATTGGAAATGTCCATAGTGCCCGATTGAGCTCGATTAACACTAATTATGCTCAGTTAGAGTGTGAAATTTGAGTAACATCAATGACAATAATTGAATAATTGTTTTCAAAAATCTCCCTCTTTGGAATTGATGGCAACACAACATGTCATTATGTAAATAAATCTTTGGAGAAAATATCCTTAGTTTGATTCTAATTTTTCATCCATGAGAACTCCCTCTGAGATTCTCCCTTTAACATCTTATCTTTAGACTCTGTCTGAATCAACTCTCCATCTTTCTCTTGTACATATCTCTTTGTTCTTTGACATGACATCAATCTTTCCCTCTTTGACATCAAATTTCAAAGACTTTATTTAATAAAATTGCAATGTATCTGATGTACTGATTTATATTCAATGTGCTCTAAAAATATTGCATCAACTTGATAAATCTTCAATATAACTTGGTTGATGCATCATTGATATGTGCTCTAGTGAGCATTAGATAGGGTAATGACCCCTAGATTACCTCTTAGATACAAAAATACATCCTTAGGTAATGGCTTGGTGAATATGTCAACTATTTTCTCCTTGGTGTTCACATATTACAATCTCACCTTTGTCTTGAACCAATTCCCTTAGCAAAAATTATTTGATTGCAATGTGTTTTGCCTTGGAGTGAATTACTAGATTTTTGGATCTATTGATTACACTTGTGTTATCACAATAGATAACTACTGGTTCCTTGATTTCTTCCTTCATTCCTAACATCAACTGCTTGATCCACATTATGTTTGAACAAATAACTACTGCAACAACATATTATGCTTCTACTGTGGATTGATAAATACAATTCTGCTTCTTACCTATCCAAGACACTAGCCTCTTTCCAAGAAAGAATGCTCCTCCACTAGTACTTTTTATCATCAATGCTTCTTGCCCAATTTGTATCAGTACAGGTTCTTAATTCAAGATTTCCTCCTTTCTTGCCATAACCCATACCTCGGTTCCTTTTAGATATCTCAGGATTCTTTTGACTGCCATCATGTGATTTTCTTTAGGATTGGAAAAGAATCTTGCAACTATGTTAACTGCTAATGCAATATCAGGTCTTGTGTGGACCACATACTGAAGTTTCCCAATCATTGATCTTATGTCTAGTAGACACAGGTGTTCCAACTGGTTTGAAATCTTCCACTCCAAATACTTTCAATGTTTCCCTGATGTACTTGTTAGAATTATAGATGGAGTAACTGAGAGGGGGGGTGAATCAATTACCATAAAAACAAATCCACAGATCCCTTAGATGTCAAAATAGGTTACTTACTACTGTCACTCAGTAAACACTCACAAAAATATTGTAACTCGGTAGATTAACTTGTTACTGATCTTTAAGCATTCATAATTATTAACATACACACAAAAGTAAATAATATCAACATAAGAGATACCAGATTTAACATGGAAACCTAATATGGGAAAAACCACCAAGTAACTAGCTACAATTGTCACTCTTCTAAAGTGAGCCCTGTTAGGAGTCAACCCTGTTAAAGGTTACAGAACACACTATTAGGTGTGACCCTATTAGAGGATTTAATCACCCTGTTAAGAGTGGCCTTGCTAGAGGTCTTTAGAAGAATTCAATTGAACTATCACCTTGTTAGAGGATTTATAAAATGGCTGCTAAACCAACTTTGTTAAGAGATTTTTGAATCACTGCTGTAATGGTTAGAAAGTAACAATGAATTGACCTGAATAAGATGCAACTGAATTTTCTGATTATAGATCTCTATTCTGCACCATTAGATCCTCCTTGATCAAATATTGCTTTGATGCTCCTCAATGATCTCTAATCATCCTTCAAAATTCACTCTCACAATGATCAGTCCTCCTTCACATTCATATCACATCAAATCCATTGCACTTAAAATTTCCAACTTGACCTCTTATATATACCATTCATATTATCAAGTTGACACATTCACAAGTTACATTTGCCAATAAACCATACATCAGTCGGCTACAAATATTACATTAAACAAATAAACTTTATTTCCCAAAATAATGAAATCCTTCATTGGCCAACCCTACTTGGTAAACACTGCTCCAGAAACAATTTCCTAAGTTAACCATCTCAACTCGGTTAGGACTGCAAATTCTACAAAATCCTTTGGTTGCCGAGTGAACTCGGTAAGAACTAAATTTCCTTGCTAACCATGAGAGCTCGGTAAGAACTGTTCTTTGTCATATTTTCCTTTGATGACCAAGTAAGCTTGATAGACATTGTAAACTTCTTTGCTAACCTTCTAACTTGGTGGACTCTATCTTTTGCCTTGTTGACCAATTGAGCTCGGTAGATTCTGACTGATAACTGATATGACATTTGTGTAACATCAAAGACAACACACAATTGAACAATTGTATCCAACAATCTCCCTCTTTAGCATTGATGGCAACACAACATGTCATAGCAGAATGAAATTTGAAAACAAGTCTTTTCTGACAGAATGCTTCTCCTTCTTACATTTCATTCCATAAAACTCCTCAAATATAGTAGTCTCCCTCTTTCATATTAATCTCTCATTCTTGCATAAACTCTCTTTTTCTTGCAAATTTCATAAATATGTGACAGTAAACTCTCCCTCTTTGACAACACATGCCAAAGACAACACAACTCAAATGAAATTCAATGTACCTGAAGTACTGATTCATATGCAATGTCTTCACTACTTTGTTGCATCAACTGATAGATCTTCAATTATGTTTCTATTGATGCATCACTAAAACTATATTTTAATGAGCTTCAGATAGCGAAATGACCCCTAACTTACCTCTTAGATAGAAGAATGCATCCTTAGGTAAAGGCTTTGTGAATATGTCAGCAATTTGTTCCTTTGTATGGACATTCCAATCTAATCTCCTTATCCTGCACCAATTCTTTGACAAAGTGATACTTTATAGCAATATGCTTGGTTTTTGAATGCATCACTAGATTCTTGGATATGTTAATTGCACTTGTATTATCACAAAACATAACAACAGGTTCTTTGATTTCTTCCTTCATACCTTCTAATAACTATCTGAACGAAACAATGTTTGAATAGTTTATTGTTGCTGCAACATATTTTGCCTCTACTGTGGACTAGGATGTACAATTTTTCTTTTTACTTGTCCAAAAAACCAACCTCTTTCCAAGAAAGAAAGCTCCTCCACTTGTACTCTTTCTGTCATCAATGTTTTCTGCCTAATCTACATCAGTAAACACTTTTAAATTCAGATTTCCTCCAAGTTTATACCATAATCCATAATCTTTAGTTCCTTTCAAATATCTCATGATCTTTTTGATTGCCATCATGTGATTTTCTTTTAGTTTTGCTGAAAATCTTGCTACAATACCAACTGCAAGGGAAATGACTAGTCTTGCATGCAATACATACTGCAACTTTCCAATCATAGATATATACAATGTCTGATCCATTTCCTTTGATTCATCATCCTTGGTAAGTTTCAATCTAGTACACATAGGAGTCCCAACTGGTTTGCAGTCTTCCATACCAAACTTTTTTAGTATCTCCTTGATGTATTTAGATTGAGTGATGTAGATGTCATTCTTACTCTGTTGAATTTGAAGACCAACAAAGAATTTGATCTCATCAAACATTGACATTTCAAATTCCTTGTTCATTTGTTTTAAAATTCTTTGCAAAGATCATCATTTCCTATGAACAAAGTATCATCTACAAATATTTCTGCCAAAACAATCTTATTATCTAGTTCTTCCTTGATATACAAGCTACTATTATCATTAGTTCTTTGAAAACCAATTTGAATAAGATAGTTATGTAGTCTTTCATACCATGCTTTAGGGGCTTGCTTCAAACTAGACAATGCTTTATGTAATTTGTAGACCATGTCCTTCTTTTCTGGATCAACAAAACCTTCAAGCTATTCAATGTAAACCTCTTCATCCAGTATACCATTGAGAAATGCAAACTTTACATCCATTTGATAAACTTTGAATCCTTTGTATGCAGCATATGCACGTAAGGTTCTGACACCTTCCAATCTTGCAACAAGGGCAAAAGTCTCTCCATAGTCTACTCCTTCTTCAAAGTATCCTTTGCATACCAATCTAACTTTGTTCCTTGACACCTTACCATCTTTATTTAACTTGTTTATGAATAATGACTTAGTTACAATCACATTTTTGTCTTTAGGCCTAGGTACGAGAGTCCATGTTTTGTTTTTCTCTATCTACTCTATTTCTTCATTCATAGCTTCAATCCAACTTTCATTTTCTAATGCATCTTTGACATTTCTAGGTTCAAAATCAGCAAGTAAACAAGTACCTTTTGACTTACTTCTTGTCATAGTTCCTTCAGATTTATCTCTAATGATCTGATCTGGTGCATGATGCCTCCTGACATACTTAGCTAATACAAGTTCCTTGCATTTTGAATGCTTTGCATTTTCATCCTCTTGCACTTCAGCTTTAGGTTTTCATTGTCTTATCTGTAACTCAAATCCTTCAGAATTGGTAGGCATTGGCTCAGTAGCATCAGAATGTGACTTGGGTTCCTATAGCTCGGTTTGAACTTCCTGCAACTCAATTACTGAAGACTCAGTAGTACAAGATTCCTAATTGACAGGTGTATCTGGCACTGTATCGGGTTCAATCAAAACAAATCTCCTATAGTCTTATGGTTCCCTTTTGCTTTCTTCTTCAGTTCTTTCTACAAACTCATCAACTTTCACATGTTCACTTTCTATGACTTTGTGAGTAGACAAATTCAAAACATCTATATGCTTTACTCTTGCAAGAATATCCCAAAAATATTCCTTCATCACCCTTCACATCAATTTTACCTTTTCTAGATTCTTTCAAAATGTAACATTTGCTTCCAAATACTTTTAGGTAACTTACATTGGGTTTGTAGCCATACCATAACTCATACGAGGTTTTGAATGAGTCCTTCTTCAGCTATACTCGGTTCAAGATATGAACTTGAGTGCTGATAGCTTCCTTCCAATATCTGATAGCAATGCTCTTTTCAATCATTAAGGTTCTTGCACAGTCCATGATAGATCTATTCCTTCTTTCAACTATTCCATTTTGTTTGGGAGTTCTAGGTGTTGAAACTTTCCTTTTGATTCCCCTTTCAATGTAAAAGTTATTGAACTCATGTGAAATGAATTCACCACCTCTGTCTGACCTCAAGCATTTTAGTCTTTTTCCTGTTTCCTTCTCTACTTTGGCCAAATACCATTTGAACTTCTCAAATGCTTCTGATTTCTCTCTTAAGTACATGACAATCATCATTCTTGAGTAATCATCAACAAAAAGAATGAAGAACTTTTCACCTGTATAACTCTCAATTCCAACAGGTCCACACAAATTAGTATGCACGATTTCTAAAACTTTTTCAGACTGATAGTTTTTACTTTTAAAGCTAGTCTTTCCCATCTTGCGAACTTGATAATTCTTGCATAGACCAACCTCAGGTTTCTTTATGTTAGGAATGCATCTTACTTTCCTGAATTTACTTATTTTCACCAAGTTATCAAAGTTCACATGACACAACCTCCTATGCCATAACCAACTTTCTTCAACTTGAGAAATAAAGCATGAACATTCACCAAGTTCAAGATAAAACAAGTTACCTTTTGTTTGAGTGCCTAATCCAATCAACTTTCCTTTGTCATCCAACAGTCTTGCTTTTCCATGCATGAATTCCACTTTGAATCCATTATTGAGTAGTTGTGCCACACTCAACAGATTGTGTTTTAGTCCTTCTATCCAATATGCATTGTCACATACGAGTTCTTTGGTTATTGAGATTCTTTCTTTTCCTTTTATGCAACAAGGTTCATTATTACCAAACCTCACACTGCCACCATCATAGTCTTCAAAATGTTCAAAATTAGTTTTATCACTAGTCATGTGATGAGAACAACTACTATCTATAATCCATGTATCATTTTTGCTCACATGAGAAATAAGTGCCATTTCCTCATCATTATCAGATTCATCCTTTACAACAATGTAAACAATTTCATCTTCTTCTTCATCATCATTAGAATCTTTAGCCATGAAACATGATTCTTACCTTTGTCCTTGAATGATTTGAAGTCTTTCTTGCCATTGCACTTGTGACCTTTCTTCTCATCCTTGTTCTGCTTATTTGGGAACCTAGTAGTAATATGTCCAATTTCTTGACAAGAAAAATAGATTAGAGGAACCTTACCTTTGTATTTCCCTTTGCCTCTTGAATATTTCCTTGCTAGCAGAGCTTCAACCACCTCAAGATCACTGTCTGAACTCTGTTCTGATTCTTCGTCACTATCTGACTAAGAATATTTTATCTTCTTACCTTTCTCCTTGAGTGAAAGCTTGGCTTTAAATGTTGATTTAATGTTCTTGGCAGATGGAACATAATTATCATAGTTATCTAGCTCAAATGCAGTCAATCTTCCAACTATGGCCTCTAAATTTATCTTATGATTTGCTTCACATTTTCTTTCTTAAATTGCAGAAACTCTGATTGCATAAATGGGATGTAGTGTTCTAAAAACTTTACTTATAACTACTTTCTCCTTGATATCTCCTCTAGATGCTTTGATTGCACTAACACTTGCTTTAACTCTTTCAACATATTTTGCAATGTTTCATCTTCTCTCATCCTCATTTGATCAAATTGACCTCTCAAACTTTTTACTTTGGCTCTTCTCACATTATCATCACCTCCATAGATATCTTTTAGCTTGTTCCACATTTCAAAAGTAGTTTTGCAGTCCTTGATATCATCAAATTCTTCATAACTTAGGGCAGATGCAATATCTATCAGCATGTTGTTGTGAGTCTTCTTTTCAACAATATCATTGATAGATAATATGCCAGTAGGTTTGTCATATTTTTTATCAAGGTACTTCAGCCCTATATCACCAATAGAAGCTAGATGAAGTCTCATCAATCCCTTCCATGCTAAGAAGTTGTCCCTATTAAGTCTTGGAATTTCCCTCTTGTAAGACATCCTGATCTTTAGCTTAGATCCTTGAAATATTTTCCTGCAAGCACCAAAAGCTCTAATACCAATTGTTGGAATTATAGATGGAGTAACTGAGAGGGGGGATGAATCAGTTACCACAAAAACAAATCCATAGATCCCTTAGATGTCAAAACAGGTTACTTACTATTGTCACTCGGTAAACACTCACAAAAATGTTGTAACTTGGTAGATTAACTTGTTACTAATCTTTAAGCATTCATAATTATTAACATGTACACAAAAGTAAATAATATCAACATAAGAGACACAAAATTTAACGTGGAAACCCAATATGGGAAAAACCACCAAGTAACTAGCTATCAATTTTCACTCTTTTGAAGTGAGCCCTGTTAGGAGCCAACCCTGTTAAAGGTTACAAAACACATTGTTAAGTGTGACCCTGTTAGAGGATTTAATCACCCTGTTAAGAGTGGCCTTGCTAGAGGTCTTTAGAATAATTCAACTGAATTATCACCTTGTTAGAGGATTTACAAAATGGTTGCTAAACCAACTTTGTTAAGAGATTTTTGAATCACTGCTGCAATGGTTAGAAAGTAACAATGAATTGACCTGAATAAGATGCAACTGAATTTGCTGATTACAGATCTCCATTCTGCACCATTAGATCCTCCTTGATCAAATATTGCTTTGTTGCTCCTCAATGATCTTTGATCATCCTTCAAAATTCACTCTTACAATGATTAGTCCTCCTTCACATTCATATCACATCAAATCCATGACACTTAAAATTCCCAACTTGACCTCTTATATATACCATTTAGATTATCAAGTTTGTACATTCACAAGTTACATTTACTAATAAACCATACATCAGTCAACGACAAATATTACATTAAACAAATAAACTTTATTTCCCAAAATAATAAAATCCTTCATTGGCCGACCCTGCTCAGTAAACACAGCTCTAGAAACAATTTCTTGAGTTAACCATCTCAACTCAGTTAACACTAAAAATTCTGTGAAATCCTTTGGCTGTCAAGTGAACTTGATAAGAACTGAATTTCCTTGCTAACCATGAGAGCTCATTAAGAACTATTCTCTGTCATATTTTCCTTTGATGACAGAGTAAGCTCGGTAGACACTGTAAACCTGCTTTGCTAACCTTCTAAGCTTGGTGGGCTCTGTCTTTTGCCTTGTTGACCAACTGAGCTTGGTAGATTCTAACTAATAACTGATATGACATTTGTGTAACATCAAAGACAACACACAATTGAATAATTATATCCAACAATACTTTGATTGAGTGATAACTATCTGATCCTTCATCTGATTAGCTTGTAGACCACAAAAAAATTCATTTCACCAAACATAGACATTTCAAATTATTTCCTCATTTCTTCAAAGAATGATTTGCATAAATTATCATGTCTTATGAATAAGATATCATCTACAAATATTTTTGCAAGCAATATCATATCCTAAGGCCCTTCCTTGATATACAAATTGCTATTATCATTTATCTTTTCAAAACCCATTTTTACTAGGTATCCATGAAGTTTTGCATACCATGCTATGAAGTTTACATACCATGTCTCTTTGGCTTGGATTTACGAAACCTTCAGGTTGATCAATGTAGACTTCTTCCTCCAAGACCCCATTCAAGAAAGTTGATTTGACATCCATCTAGTATATTTTGAATCCCTTTTGTGCTGCATGTGCTAGAAGTGTTCTTACTCCTTCAATTCTTGCAAAAGGGGAAATTTTTTCCCCATAATTGATACCTTCTTCTTGAGAATAACCTTTGCAAACAAGTCTTTCCTTGTTTCTTGTTACTTCACCTTTTTCATTCAATTTATTTTTGAATATCCATTTTGTACCGATTACATTTTTATCCTTGGGTCTAGGAACAAGAGACCAGGGTTTATTCTTTTCTATTTGCTCAATCTCTTCATTCATTGCTTCTATCCAATTTTCATCTTACAAAGCATCTTTTACAGATCTAGGTTCAACTTCACTAAGTAAAAATGCACCTTTTAGTTTGTTCCTTGTCAGTATGCCATCTATTTCTTCTCCAATTATTTGGTTAGGTATATGATGTCTTTTGAAATTATTTGGTTAGCTTGCCTTGTTAAAAGCTTACAACACACTGTTAAATGTGACTTGATTAAAGGATTTAACCACCCTGTTAGAAGTGGGCCTTGCTAGAGGACTTTAGAACATTCACTTGGAATGCCACCTTGTTAAAGGATTTAAAAATGGCTATTAAACCAACCTAAGTCCATGAGATTTTCATATCTAATACAATTGTGAGAGAGTATTAGAAAGTCTTTGACCTTATTACAGAATACAACTCAACTTGCAGATCTCATATCACTCTTCAGCTCTTCACATAGCCTAGCCTTCAATCTCTACAACTCTGTTAGCTTGCCCTCCTTTCAAGCTTTGTCTCCTTGAGTCATCATGCTCATTCTACTAGTGTAATCATCTCTCCTTGACCACTTGTAGAAGCAGAGCCTCTGTGCTCTTCCTTCACCTAGATGCTTTTGCCTTAACACCCTTCTAACCACTTTGCAATTTTGACACTTCAGCAGCAGCAACATTTGCTTCCTGGTTTATGACTCCTTAAATAGAAGTCTTGGAGTTCCTTTCTTACTCGATTCTTCCATTCTTTAATTTGAATTCATATGGATTAGGTAGGATTCATTTTATCTAACCATATTCTGTTTCCTCTAGAAACTTCTCGAATAATCCTTTGAATTTGCCCAAAAATAGTTTACATAGAATTATGTGCCACCAGCTCATCATCCTTATCCTTCAAATAGTTCACAAAATTCAAGGTAACAACTATGTTGACTTAGATTTGGCAATTATTTGTCATTTAAAATAATGTAGTAGCTCAGCATTATTGAAATACTGGTGCTCGACACATACTGTGTTACTCGGCACCTACTATGTTTTTACTGATGCTTGGCACCTAAAGTTCACTCGACACCAAGATTTTCCTAATGCTTGGCACCTAAGCTTTACTCGACACTTGAAGATCATGCGACACACACTAGAATTTCCTGTTACTCAGGTCCAACTAAGAATTTGTTTGGCTTCAACTAGCTTGCTCGGCAGCCACTAATGAACTTGGTTTAAGCTTTGCAATCAACCTTGTTACAACTTATACTTCTAATGTTTCTAAGTGTGACCAAGCTCTACATCTTTGAGTATGTTATCAATACAACATTTAACCATTGTCTAAATTGGTCCTTACACTTCATTACAACATCATAACTCAACCTTTCCCTTAGGTGCTCTTGTTACATCTTGTTGATCAAATCCTCTTCATCAATCAACTAAGTGATAGTACTTGGATCTTATAAGAAAATGTCATTCCTACAAATAGCAGGTTTGACATCAATGACAAAACAATGATTGAAAACATTCTGTTAACAATAGTCTCCTTCTTTGATTTTCAACAATGAGCTTTTCAATCAGATTTCCAACACAATCTCTACCAAGTGATCTTCATCTTGCCTTCCTCTTCTTTATCTTGTTGTGATTATTTCCACCACAAAGAAATATGTACTTTCAACTTAGTATGTGGCAAGCTCACTCTGAGAAGATCTCCAATATCCTCTAACTCAAAGTAGTTTTCCACCTCACCAATCCAATCAATTAGGTCCTCGAGATTCAAAGTACCTAAGAAATTAGATCTTCATTGAATACTCAATTTCCACCAAGTAGCAGATCAATCTAATCGACCAGTTTTTTCTTCCATAGATATGTCCATCTAATCAATTTTGTCTTCACCACTAGATCCAACAACTTTAAAGTCTTTAGCAGCTTCCTCGTAACCATCTTTTGTACCCATGTTTCTCGGTACACCAATTATAGCTCTCATGATCTCAACTGCCATATCATTTTTCATTAACTCCATCTTAGATCTGAAATCTTATCTAACCTTCTCTAAAACCTTAGTCTCCACTACATCAAAGAGATCTGCAATAGCCCTAGGGTCCAATATTCTTGGAGGCATCTTCCAATATCTTCAAAGAGCCCTCTACAACATATCCCACCCAAGCACCTTATGAAAAACCTAAGTTGTTTACAAGTCAAATCACAACCTACCACCTCACAAAAAAAGGAAGGGTTACACATGTCCAAGAACAAAGATTTGTAATAATAATCACATAGAATCTCTAAAACCATGATCTAACAATCACCAATTAGATCAAACCTTCACTTTGATACCACCTAATACAACACCCACTAGGTTGGAGGGTCTAAAAATAGACTATCTAGTCAAGCTACTAAATAATTTCATTGGAAGAAGAATACAACACAAGATTTGATAGGAAAATAACTTCTTTTATTCATCAAAAATTGATTACATGCAATGTGTTAGGTTGTAAGACCATACCAAGTATGGCCAAATACATAATTAATTACAGCAACAGTTCTACAAGATCACAAGATCCAAACAAACCCCTAGCTAGCTCAGATTTGTAACAACACAATAATCTGATAGAAGCCTCAAGCAAGATCTAAAGTTGTGCTCACTACCCAAACCCCTTTTTATACTTACATGATGAAAAATCTACTTATTGTGATTAAAACTCTCTAAAATAAAAAAAATTCTTTGAGTTGGCTTACAAAAATCATTAAATGCACATAGGAGAAAGAACAAAAGCCAAGAATAGGTCCTCATGCATCCCATGATATATCCACATCATGATTGAATACAACACAAATTAAGTGCACTAGTCGATTGATGAACAAACAAGAACACCTAGTCAGTGAACCGAGCCACTGAGCATCATCAATAACAACAAAAACAACAACCAAGCACACCAAGTATCATCGAGCATACCAAGAAACTCCATCCACTAATTTTCACATTCACTAAGCAAGAGTTCTACCAAACAAAACACCAACTGAACACTATTAAGCATCATCGAGTTCCTTCAATCACCAAGTTCAACAATGAAGACACATCTTCCAACTGAGAACTACTACCCAAGTGACCAAGCATCACCAACCTTCAACTAAGTTCTCCAACTCCAAGGTCAAAATCCACTCCAACATATAGGATTTCCAACTACCCCAGGAGGCTCCTACATCAATTTTAGAAATGAACAAAAAGAAATCTATAACAAACTAGTCAAATCTACTAATCAAACATTAACAAAAATAATTTATCGATAATGTAGTTCTTTGTTGAAGCAATCCACACTTTCAAAGTATGTTATCCCACATAGGATACAAACTAACAAACCACTACACTATGTGCAAATGCTCACACAATTAGAAGAATGACTAGTTTCCCTACAGATTGCATTTTCTCAAATCTAGGAACCAGGATATAAAATATCCCAAATGGGAGTAACAAGTTCAATTATTAATATTCCTATTGACACAAATATTAAACAAAATTCATTGTCCTCATTAGTTTCTAACATAACAACAATTACAATAGCCCTCAAAAGATAATTGGAATACATCAAAAGGGCACGGAGTGACCAAATGTCATCATCCATGCTCTGAACCAATTGATAAGGACTGGTTTGTACAAAATCAAGCTCAACAAAGGTTGGAAATAAGCAATAAAAACTAGTATTCAAACCACTCAAAACTATAATACAGTGTAAGTGAGAACCAGTTAGATAACGAGATTGATCAAGAAGAAGCATCTAAAACTTCGATACATGGATTAATGGATTTAATTATTGTTTCCCATAAAAATAGATAATTTGGTTAAAATTGGTTATGTCTTATTATCCATAAATATGATCAACTTATTATAATAATATATTTTGTATGTACACTAATTTCATGGCATCCATAATAATTAATAAGTATACATGTATTAACACTTTTTATGTACATCAATTACGGGGTTATGACATGCATTGATGAGTTTTTCACTTCATATATTACCATCAATGCCAAAGGGAGAAATTGTTGGACATTTGGTTGATCATATCAGAGATTGTTGATGTGTGCTGGCATGAGTGGTTTTTCCTTGATGCCAACATACTATTATTGTTGAAGACAACACTTATATATTTGTTAAGTGTGATAATTTGTGATATTTAGATGTTATATTAAAGATTTATAGTTGGTATTATTGTTGGAGTTTATTGTATGTATGCAATTAAATCTAGTCAACTTACAGAGATTCATATGATTATTAAGTAAGCAATGATCAATTTACTAGTTGTTAGTGTTACAGTGTTCTTATGTTCTAAAGCTGAGTTTTTGTTCAATATGAATTGGGTTACAATGTTGGTGTTTTTATTTGGAACTATCAATATGTCCACAGGTGATGTTTTTCATGATTATGAGTACTACAAGCTATCTTTTGATTAGTATGAGTTTGGTATTTCAATGTTCTTAATTAATAGTGTTGAAAATTGAGTTTGAATTTTGTGTTGGAGATCTTGTAAAGGTTCTATATGGTATACACATAACTTGTTGGTGTTCTTAAATTGTGTGATAGTTGCATTAGAATAACTAATGTGAATCATGTTGATATTATGTTAAAGTGCCTGTTTTATATTCAATTGATAAGTTATTCTATTGTTGTTGATGTCAACTTGAAGGTTTTTGGTTGATAGTTTACGAGGAACATTGTTCTAGTACATGCAGAGTGGAAATCAACTTGAATGTGGTTATGAAGTAGGAACTATGGTGTATGGTATCTATGGATGACTAAGGGATATCTTATGATGCATTGTCTACCACCATGCAATTTGATAACAAGTTGTTAAAGAGTTATGATGGATATAAGTGTGACAAAGTGACCATGTTGAATAGTTAGTGCCAAACAATGAATGATTTGATTGGTCTATCAAATTTTTGATATTTTTGATGTTGTGATTCAATACGTATGACCTATACTTAGTTATGTGATACGTGTTACAATCACGCATGACTTTTTTATCGAAAGACATGTCTTGGATTGATTGAGTATGTTTAGGAGAAAGTGAAAGAACTCTTAGAACAATTTATGTTTGATCCTCAACAGATAATTTTATCACCAAATTTAGTGGATCTTTCATGATATAAGGATGTGTGATAGTATGGAAATGATGTAGCATCTATGGGTAATGATGAATTTTATAGGGAGGTCTTCTTTCTTGAGTCACTTAGAATCCTTACTAGGTCCCTCTCTCTCTCTATACCCTCTAGGGTTCTCTCTTCAGCCCCTTATCATTGGACAACGTCTCACAAACATTCACTTCCCCTGAATACCTCTCTACCAGAAAAACTAATGTGTGATAATATGGAAATGATGTAGCATCTATGGGTAATGATGAATTTTATAGGGAGGTATTCTTTCTTGAGTCACTTAGAATCGTTACTAGGTCCCTCTCTCTCTCTATACCCTCTAGGGTTCTCTCTTCAGCCCCTTATCATTGGACAATGTCTCACAAACATTCACTTCCCCTGAATACTTCTCTACCAGAAAAACTAACACTTCTCCTTGAACTCACTAAGTAAAGTTATTCAAACAACCTTCATCATGTCCTTGACCAACACATAATAGGGTGGATTAACTTCCAAACTTCTTATTTCAACCCATCTAGACCCCATTTTGCAAGCTCTTAGAGTCAATATTCTATCGATCACAAAATTCTCTTATTAAGGGCAAGTAGCCCTATTAGGCCTAATTAGGTCTTCAAGCACTTACTTCTCAAATGAACCATGTATCCTGATACCCTTTTGGGAAAGCTTAAATATTTTTTAGGGTTTGGGTCTCCCAAAGTGTTTGTACACCTCCTTTTACAAGTTGAGCCTATTTCTTAAGGGTTTGAACTCAATTCAATGTTTTGGGAAACTTGCACCAATAGATTCATCAATTTTTGTCACTCATTCTAGGTGTTCCTTAGACCTCTATCAATACCTCCATGCCATCTAATCACCTATGCAAATCCAACTCTACATTCTACAACTTCTGGTCACTCTTGCTCCTAGTTGGGTTATAACCAAACTTGCCTAGGGAAAGATGTTAAAATTAGAAAAATGCATTTTTATACCTCAAACAAAAAGTTAAAAAAGCCTATAAAGTACATTTTCCAACCTCAAAAGGTTGTAAAATATCTACTGTGAGGTTTTACGCTAGACCCATTTATGTACAATCTACTTTGTACAAGGCAATGAACTGGTTGTAAGCAAAAGCTTTTCTAATCGACTATAAAAAGTATACACAAATCTACACCAAAGCACAAAAATCAAGGAAATAAATCACTCTAACTATCTACTACAAGGAAATTAAAGTTTCAATCTGTGTAATACAAGTTTCTCTAGTTGGAAGGCAAACTGGGACAAATTAGTTAGGAAATAAAATCAATTTTTTATTTAATCTTAAGCAAAACCTCAACCAACCCATCCACAAAAATTTTCAAAACTTTAAATACCCCCACATTACTTGTTCCAACTATTGGAAATTACCTTTAACTATTCTTGTGTGTTTCACAAAATCTTGCACAAATGTTGTCATTGACAACTATTCAATGTTTTAGAAAATTTGCCTTTATCAATGCACTATCACCCAAGCTAGTGCAAAATGCCTTCCTTGGAAACTTAAAACATGTATATACTCCTTTCTATACTTTATAAGCACTGTGTGGTCAGTTGACATATTTTTCCCAACTTGGCCAATCAAGGCAACTTTTGAGCAACGCTTGACAACTCTTGGCAACTTGTGCCAACACTTGTAGATTGGCACACAAACAAATCTAACACACCTATTGGACCCTCTTGGAGTCCTTATTACATAAATTACCTAGCCAAGGTCATCATGAGCCAAAATTAAGCAGGGGTTCCAAGCCAAACCCTAGGTGCTCCTGCACCATTCTCCCCCTATGCAAAAGAAGTTAAGTCACACTTGGTGACAACAATTCAATATTAGTTCCTAGCTTCTTGAACTCACTCTCTGCAACCCAAGTGGCTTCTAATTATAGGAGATTTTTCCACTTCATGAGATGCTCCATATACACACCATACCTTGTCTTCTTCTTGACTCTTGAATCCAAGACCTTTTCAACCCATGGTTTATCCTTGGATGCCAAAGGCACAATAAAGATGAATTTTTTAACTTATGTTATCTAATCATTCCCTTCTACAATAGGAACTTTTTACTTTACCAAGTCTTGTACATTGAAAACTAGAGATATGGCTAAATCTACATGTAGGTTCACTTTATAAGCATTTTGTCCATATTTGGCCAATATTTTGAAAGTCCCTATTCTTCTCATCTGTAGCTTGATTGGAATATCTCTATAAAGTTTGGCTTTATTGAGGTGGACCATAACTAAATCCCAAACCTCAAATTTTACCTCCTTTTTCTTTTCTTCAACCTTGGCCTTAAGTATTTGGGTAGCTTCAATGAGTGACTTCTTTACCTGATCACGCACCTCCTTCATGGATTGGACAAAGTCGTCAACGTGTCCACTTATACCTTCCATACTTCCAAGTTATCTAAGCTCTCACACACCCCTTGGATGAATGTCGTATACAAGTTCAAAAGGACTCTTGCCAGTAGTCATATTCACACTGTCAGTATAGGCAAAATATGCTTGTGGTAATAATGGATCCCATACCTATCCATATTCCCATGTCAAACACCTCAAAAGGTTTCCCAAAACTCTATTAATGACCTATGTTTGGCCATAAGACTATAGATGATAGGTTGATCCAAGTGACAAGTTTGTATCTAGCCTTTTCCATAAGATCTTCCAAAAATGACCCATGAACTTGGCATCCTTGTTAAAGACTATGCTAAGGGGAAATTTATGGATTCTAAACACCTCATCAAAGAACACATTTGAAATGTAACAATCACCATGTGTTGTCTTCCATGGAATGAAGTGACTCATCTTATTGAACCTACCAACAACTAAAAACACACTATCCAAACTAATGTTAGTCCTTGGTAATCCAACTATAAAATCCATACTAATACATTCCCATGGTCTATTGGGAATAGGTAGTGGTTGATAAAGACCAACATCTAAAGCAATTTCTTTAGCTTTTTTACACACAATACATTGCTCCACATACCTTCTCACATCCTTTTGCATCTTAGGCTAGAAGTAGAATCTTTGGACCAACTAAAGTGTTTTATTAAGACCAAAATGTCCAATAAGACCCCCATTGTGCTTCTCTTATATGAGATTCTGTCTCATGGACCCTCTACGTACACATAAATGACCAACTTTGAGTATTAACCCATTTTATAAGGTGTAATCTAAAAATTGACTATGAAAATGATTGTTAAACTTGCTACAGTGTATGCTTCTGCATAATCCTCATCCTCCTTGTATTGTTCCTTGAAGTTTCAACTCCTATACTTTGTAATTACACTTCTTAGCATCAGTTACCTTGTTGCTTTGACCCTTCTTACGCTTGATTGTAAATGTATATGTCTGCAAAAATTGCATCCATTTGATATTTTGGTGGCTAAGTTTGGCTTGGGTGTTTATAAAACTCAATTCTTGGTTATTAGTGAATACTACAAACACCTTGGGAAATGGACAATGCCTCCACTTTCGAAGGGCCTGAACTAATGCATAAAGCTCTAGATCATATGAGGAATATGTTTTCTTGGCCTCATTTAGCTTTCAACTATAAAAATCTACTAGTCTACCACCTTCACCGAGAACTTCTCCTACTACCACACTACTTGCATCTCACTATAAGGTAAACAACTTCTCAAAACTAGGAAAAATCAACATAGGTTGGGTGGATACTTTATTTTCAACATTTCAAACCCTATATCAACTTCTTTAGTCCACTTGAACTTAGTTTCCATACCACCCTTAATTATATCTAATATAGGAGCACAAATTTCACTAAAACTTCTAATGAACTTTCTATAAAATTGTGCAAATCCACAAAAACTTCTTACTTTTATTCTTATTTTAGGAGTAGGCCAGTTGAGCATGGCCTTAACATTGCTAGGGTTCATCTTTAGGTTGCCTTGTGAAATCGCAACTCTAAGGTAGACAAGCTCTTATTTCAAAAAATCACACTTTTCCAAGTTTATTGTCAACTTCTCCTAATTAAAATTTCTTAGCAAAATCTCCAAATATGTAAGGTGTTCCTCTTTGGTTCTACTAAATATGAGGATGCGATTGAGAAAGACCAATACAAACTCTAATGTAGTCTTTGAGCACCTCATTCATTAACCTCATGAAGTTTCCATGCATTTGAAATCCCAAATGGCATAATAAGCCACTCATATGGACCTTCTGTGGTTTTGAAGGTTGTTTTCCACTCATCCCCTCCTTTCTCCTAATTTGGTCATAACTACTCTTCAAGTCTATCTTAGTAGAGTACCTTGCTCCTCCAAGATAATCCATCAAATCTTTAATTCTAGGAATTGGGAATCTATACCTTTTGTTATTTTATTGTTTTCTATAGAATTAATACATAACCTCAACTTACCTCCCTTCTTGGGTTCCAAGACTAGTGGAATTGCACATAGGTTGATGCTCTCCTCACCAAACATTGGTCAAGTAACTCTTGCACTTTCCTTACAACTTCTTTATTTTATTCAGGAGCCATTTTGTGGCCTACCTTGTTGGCCAGTGATGACCTTAGTATGAACTTCATTTGATGAATAAATTCTCTTTAGGGAGGTAAAGTTATAAGTGCTCCATCACTGACTATATCTTTCAACTACTCCAACAATTCTTGCACATCTGCAGGTAAAGGTGTAGGCTTGGATTTCTCTTCTTCTTTTGGATTTGGCACAATTGAAAAACCCATTTCCTTATCCTTCTTGAGCTCTTTCAAGAACTCCTTTCCACTCACCAACCATACATTAGGACCACTTGACTTTGTTTATCCTTCATCTACCAATGATTGGATCTTATATGTGACTCCATTTTTCTAAAAGGTATAGGAGATTTTCTCACCATGATGTATGGCCTTTTTGTTAAATTTCCATGATCTTCTCAATAAAAAATGGCAGGGGTCCATGGGTAGGACATCACACAATATCTTGTCATTACATCCTCCTATTGAAAACTCAACCCATACCTGTTCATTAACTAAAACATTCTTCCCTTTATTCAACAATGCGGCATTGTATGGATGAGTACAATGTATTCTAGTTAATCTAACTTGTCTATTATCTCCTCTAATACTCTGAGTCCATGATTACCTTGCATATTGTACCAAGGATTTTATATCTTACCTTGAAAAGAGACCTCCTTTACTTGGGCTTCTCCTTGACTGGCTCTTTGATCAGTATTCTCCTAAACATTAGACTCTCACTTTTCTGAATCAAGATTCACTTTAGGGGATTTAACACTATTTGAGTCTTCTTGGACATAACCCATGCTCTTCTTTGATTGTGAAGTTGATGCCTTATCAGGGCACCCATAGGCCGGATGGCCTAACTAACCATAATTATAGCATTTCATATTAGCAAAATGGGATCCCTTTCTATAGACTCCAAATATTCCCCTATTTTTGCTACCACTAGAACCTCTTCCTCTACTATGAGATCCTCTCCCACTTGATTCATTACTTTAATCAGTCATCCTTAATTCTCCTTGGGCTCTTAATTCAGTTCCCCTTCCACTATAGCCTCGTGTATGACCTCTTTAATCTCCACCTTGGCCTCTACCCGTGTTGCTTGAATCTTGCTTCTTCTTATTCCTCTCTTCCAATTTAAGGGCTAACTGATAACATCTATGGATAGTAGTGGGGCTCAAAAATTTTATCTCCTCATGTATATTCCATCTTAACCCATTCAAATACCTAGCTACCCTGATGCTTTCATCTTCTTACACCTTATACCTTAGTTATAATTTTTGGAACTCCTCCATGTATGAATTCACATCCAGCTCTTTTTATCTACGATTATGCCTCTTCTTGTGTAGTTGTATCTCATAGACTTTTAGCAAATAGGTTTCCTTTACCTTAGCCAAAATTCCCTACTATGTGGCTCTAAGGGTCTTTCCCTCCTTTTCCCTCTCTAATTGCACAAATTTCTACCATATTAGTGTTGATCCTCTCATCCTTGACTTTTCCACCTTCCCCTTCTAAGCCTCACTTATGTGTTCACACTCAAAGTGATTCTCCATACCCTCAATCCATTCCATCACTAACTTTAGGTCCATTTTGCCACTAAAAAGGAGCATTCCTTCAAGAGTCATTCCACCCAAGGCCTTAATTTCCTTGAGGAATGTTTCTTCTTGTAATTGTGGATTGGGTTCAGGGACTTCATCTTCAATGGTCACTCCCTCACCCTTCTTTTCACTTCCTTTCACTTTCTCACTACCTTCTTTAGTGTTTTCTTCCACTTCTCCTAACTTACTCTCAATGGTAGCTGACTTCTTTTTGAGGATCCTATCCTTGTCTTCTTTTTCTACATCTTTTTGTCCAACTCTTCATTTGTTACCATGGTTGACTCTCCAACTAATTCTAGCATGTATTATATCTTTTCCCATGTCTTTTATGGGCTCTAATACCAATTTGATAGGGAGGTCTTCTTTCTTGAGACACTTAGATTCCTCACTAGGTCTCTCTCTCATTATGGTTCTCTCTTCAACTCCTCATTCATGGGGAATTTCTCACAAACTTCTCCTTCCCCAAAATACCTCTCTACCAATGAAAAACTAACAATTCTCCTTGAACTCACCAAGTAAGTTCAAACAACCTTCACCGTGTCCTTGTCTAATACATAGTAGGGTGGATTGACTTGGACTGAATTTCTTCTTTCAACCCCTCTATACCCCATTTTGAAAGTTCTTGGAGTCATCTCCCATCAATTTCAGAATTCTCTTTGTAAAGGGTTAGTAGCCCTATTAGGACTAATTCAGCCTAACTAGGTCTTCAAACATTTCTTTCTGCAAATAAGTTGGAAAGTCCTCAAATGAGCCCTAAAAAAAATCATTTATCTTGATACCATTTTGGGAAAGTTTAAATATTTTTAGGGTTTGTGTCCCCCAAAGTGTTTATACACCTCCTTTTATAAGTTGAACCTGTTTGTTAAGGCTTTGAACTCAATTTAATATTTTGGGAGTAAAACTTGTGCCAATGGATTAATTAGTTCATATCACACATTATAGGTGTTCCTTAGACCTCTATCAAAACCTTCATGCCATCTGACCACCCTTGTCAATCCTACTCTGCATTCTACAACTTCTGGTCACTCTTTCTCCTAGTTGAGTTATAGCCAAACTCACATAGGGCAAGATGTTAAAATTAGAAAACACCATTTTCAGTCCTCCAACAAAAATGAACTTATAGAAAGCCTATAGAGTCCATTTTCCAACCTCAAAAGGTCATTAAATTCCCATGGTGAGGTTTTAAGCTAGACTATCAACAAAATACAAATATCCCAATAGACTATCAACAAAATACAAATATCCACACAAAATAACAAGAGTCAAGGAAATAAAGCACTCTAATTATCTACTACAAAGAAATAGAAGTTTTAATGTATGTAATACAAGTTGCTCCGGTTTCAAGGCGAACTGAGACAAATTACTTAAGAAATCAAATCAGTTTGCTATTGAATCTGAAGCAAAAATTCAGCCAACCCATACACAATACTTTGATGACCTTAAATACCTCCACATGACTTGTTCCGACTATTGGAACCAACAGATAACTTTTCTTTTGTGTTTTGCAAAATATTGCATGAATATTGTCATGACAACATTGCAAAGTTGCAATGTTGCCATTAATAAATTTTCAACTTTTTAGCAATTTTACCTTTATCAATGCACTATCACCACAAACTTGTACATAATTCCTTCCTTGACAACTTGGAACATGTCTACACTCCTTTTGTACAATTTATAAGCACTGTGAGGTCAACTATCATATTTTTCGCAACTTGCCCAATCTTAGCAATTATTGACCAAGACTTGACAACTCTTAGAAACTTGTGCCACACTTATACGTCTGCACACAAAAAATTCTAATACACTACTTATACCCTCATGGAGTCCTTAATGAATTAATGACCTAGCTAGGGTCCATTGACATTCCAATCATGTTTGTTATTAGTAACATACACTTATTCAGATTGTGAGTTCATACCGAGCATATTGTATAGTTAATAGTGTTAACCAAGCATTTTAGTTGTTACCAAGTCCTACAGTTGCTATCGAGTCCTATGGATAGATTTTAGTTTGAACCAAGCAATTACTACAGAGTTGATGAACAATAGTGTAAACTGAGCATTTCAGTGTATGCCGAGTTTACTAGTGCAAATCGAGTTGAGCAGTGTTTACCAAGTTCATAGTTGATGTGATGTGAGTCTAGTGTTGACCAAGCTACTCAATGTTAACCAAGAGACTTATTTTATATCAAGCTCAAGGTGATAATGTTTACCGAGCTATATAGTAAGAATCAAGTGATTCAGTTTATATGTCGAGTTTCACAGTATTTGTCGAGTCACCAGTGCAGACCGAGTTTGAGACTACTTGGAAGTGATCAGTATGGATTGAGATTCTATGTCTACCGAGTGCATGACAATGTCGAGCATTGATAGTGGATGTCAAGTATTAGAACCTCACCAAGTTAGTCTTCGAAGCCCGAGTTTCCACACTTTGGCTAACTTTGTAATATCTATGTAAACTTGTATTATGGCCAACTTTGTAATTATGTAATTGGATTGATATATATGTAATGCATTGTATCACACCCAAATGGGTAGCAAGGAAGTAATGTAATCATAGGAGAAGAATAAAAGAGAAAATTAAAAAGGCTACAATAGTATAAGGAGTAGCAAAGATTCATCTATCACAACAAGGTGATTTGTACACTCAGAGGAATCTCATTTAGCAAACCAAGTTGCAAATCAGAGATCAACTACTGTTTCATCCTAACAGGTGGATCAATCAAATCCTTTAACAAGGTAGACCTAATAGTCTTATGTAAATATCTTTACTGAGTGCATACTTCATTATATGTTTGTAAACCCTTTTGCAAGGTAGACCTAGCAATCCTTATTGCTCCTAACAGGGCAGATCATCCGAAATGATCATTGTAAGCCTTAATAGGCCAAATTTATACTACAGTACTAAAGCTTGTGGGTATCATCTCCACCCCAGTTTTACTTTCTATTTGGAAGGTTTTTGGGTCAACAAATCTTGTGTTAAAGTGTTGTGTATGCTTTCATGTTTTTTAGTTTCTCATGCATGAAGATTATATCATAATTCATATAAAGGATTAATTGTTGATTGGGATAAAAGTTTTAGAAGTTACTGATTCACCCCTCCCCTCTCAGTAACTTAGGTTGTCTTAATATTTTCAATGGGGTCATCACAAGACAAAATTGAGGAAGGGTTCTAAGCCAAACCCTAGGTGCTCCTACACCAAAATTGATCATACATTGGTCATTGTGATTGAATTTCTTGAAGTTATGCATGTTCATTGGAAAAAGCCAAAAAAAAGCCATATGTTCTTTGTTGAATCAATGTGTAATTCAAATTGGTGATTAAGTGGATCTGGTAATGTTGTATAAGGGATTAGTAATACATTTTGGCAAACATAAGGTGAAATTCAAGTGTAATACATTTTAGTTAACATGGTGTCCACCCTAGAGATTGAATTATGTATTTATATGACAAAATTTGTTGCATTAGTAACTAAATAGATCATGAATGGTATGTGTTATTAGGTCGATAGTTGAATGCTTGCAAGAAGAAGCAAATGTTGAGTTGAATTGGATCTGCCAAAGCAATTAAGAAGTGTTGTGCCCATATCACTTTCCTTGTTAAACCCTATCAGGTTCTCCAAGTCTAAATCCCTTAACCAAGTTACTTCTAATAGGGTAAATCTCCTAATAGGGATAGATGCAAATCCCTCAACTAGGTGACTCTTAAGAGGGTATGCTCCTAATAGGGCATTATTTTAAACTCCTAACAAGGCTATGCCTTTAGCTAGGTGTTGCGGGCACTAATTCCCACCATATTTTTTCCCTTTGATCAAGGTTTCCATGTAAAAAAATATTGGCGTCTTTGTGTTACTTGTGTGTATGTGTTTATGATTTTTTTACTTATTATTTCACAAGTTAACATTGGGGAAATAGGTAACTATTAAAGTAGTTAGATATGATTTTGATTAATTATTTTGGTTAAATTGGTTAAATATTTGAACCTAACAAGTTATTGATTCAACCTTCCTCATAGTAATCTTGGACCATAAGTATGTTAATGATTGGTATTAGAGCATAGGTCCTCTTGGTGGAAAGCCTAACATCTTGAGGTAAAGTTTGAGATGATGAAGAAAGGTCCAGAGTTTTATAAAAAAAAATTCTCTGTGTGGTGTGATGGGATGGATATTTGCATCAGAGGAATGAGGCTACAATACTGGACACATGTTGAGAATAAATATGTCGAGCCTAATGGGACACTGAATGCATAGCCATTGAAGGTAAAAATAGAAAGCATACAAACATTATATTCCATTGTAAGTAGTTTGTCTAATATTAATTTTGTTTATATTTGTGGACTTAATATAGACATGACATTTGGGAAAGTCTTAACATAGTCTATGATGTAGATTTACATTTTCAAAGAGCTAGGGTTGATAGTATTAAAGAGAAACATGATTACATGAAAATGGCAGAAAGTGAAATTATTTTGCGATATGGTCATAGGTTAAAACAAGTGATTGATGAAATTAGAAGTGTTAGTGGAAACATAGAAGATGAAGATGTGAAAGTATAATTTTGAAGACCTTGCTTCATGCTTGTATGATTATAGTTTCTATAATTAGCGAGTTAAGGAATTTAGATAGGGTTTATTTTGATGGACTAATGAAAAAACTTATTTCGTTTGAGATGAACACTTATGATAATAGTCTTACAAGGTTGCAGAAGTTTCAAGGCTTCCTAATCATTGATTTGAAGAAAGAAAGGCAAAGAAGTAAGTGGTCATAGAGAGCTTGATACAATGTTTGATGAAGAGAAGAGCTAATGTGAGTTTGAAGCCCTACTTGCAAGGAAATTGCTAGAGGCTCAAAAAGTATAAAGGTAAACTACCTCTAAAATATTTTTCACTTAATAAGATAAGACACATTGCTGCTAGATGTCACAATATTGATCAAAAGGATAAGACAATTATATTTAAGGAGAAATAGAAGAAGCAATGCTATGTTTTAGTAGATAAATGAGTGACTAATAAAGAATCAAAATATAATGATGAAGAAGAAATAGTGGTTTTTTTCATCAAGGGAGAGACCACATAATATGATAAGGTTTTAGTCTTACATCTAGATCACAATAATGATTGGATCATTGATAATAAATGACCACATCACATAGTCAGTGATAGAAGCAAGTTTATCAAGCCTGAAGCATTTGATGGTGGTGTATTCACATTTCATAACAACACTCCATGTTTGGTAAAAAGTAAAGGTTTTATCTATTTGAATGGTCAGAGTATTGATGATGATGTATACATTTTTGAAGGTTTGAAGAATAATTTTATTGGTTTCGATTAGCTAAATGATAAAGGTTAACACCTAGAGTTCAAGGGAGGTATGTGCAAGATTATGGGGAGCTCGAGAGATTTGTTTGTTGGTGACAATTTAGATAAGGGTAGTTGATAGGGTTTTTATTTATGGAAAATTGACTAAGTACAAAATATCAAAATAGACTTTAGGAAACTTATTTTGTTCGACGAGCTTCACTCGAAGAATACAAAGATATGCATACTTGAAGGAAGGTAGTACAAATAGTGTATGATACATGTGTAAGATCACTAAAAGTAATACCAAGTTTTGTATGAGTTATGACATATTTATCAATAGAGTAAACAATAGAATAATGAGTTTGTAGTTAAGGGATTATTTTGATTTACCAAAATAATTGATTAAAAAGTTTGGGATGACATCCTATATGCTAATGCACATGTGGATTCTTTTTTTGAAGATTTGGTAATGTGCAAGGTGACACAAAGTTGACAAATGAAGAGTTTCGGTATAAAGGCAAATAATTTTTTTTAGCGAAGTATGACATTATATTGTAATGATATAGTGTTTATTTTGGCACTTTGTATGATTGATAAACTAATGTCAAAGCAAAGCAGAGTATTTGTTTGTATAGTTTTGAAGAGGAACTACAAAGACAAATTAGATATAAAAGATATCAGCACAACCAAATGTTTTTTGTATCTATCTCTATTGGTAACTTTGTATGGTTGTATACACATGTTTGCATAGTGGGCTCATCTTAGACTTTGTATTATAATCACAACTCCTAACAGGGTTGAGGCTTCTAACAAGACCTAGTCCTTTAATAGGGATAGATACACTATACAAATGTAATAGACTCCTAACAGGGCCAATATCTTTCACAAGATACTTTTGATTAGTGGATCATTTTGTGGGTACCATCCGCACTAGGGGTTTCCCTTGGCTAGGTTTTCCCTCGTTAACAAATAATGATGTTATGATTTTCATTGTGTTGTGTTTGTGTTTACTTTTGATTTTGATTATCTTTGCAACTTTAAAGATTGTTAATAATATCCTTAGTTGGACAAATGTTTGTGGAACATTGATTCACCCCCCCCCAAGTATTTCTAACAATTGCTACTAGGAGATAGACCAAAGATAACTTATTCCATTTGAGTACTATAGTTAAAAATTATTTGGTTCCATAAATTGAAGATAGTTGGCTATGACATAGAAGATTTCCATGTGAAATTTGATAGCTTGATTAAGATAAGAATGAACAATGCAGTTAGAGGAATTCCTCAATTAGAAAAATATGACAATTTTATGTGCAACAAATGTTAATTGGGTAAGTTAACCAGCGCTACTTTCAATAAAAAGTCTTACTTATTTGAGACTATCTTGGAATTGGTGCATATTGACTTGTGTGGTCCCATGAGGACTATGAGATATCACAAGGATAAGTATTTCATGTAATTTGTTAATGATTACTCTAGAATGATGTGGGTAACCTTTCTAGGAGATAAATTAGAAGCATTCCTTAAGTTAAAAATGTTTAAGGCTTTAACATAGAAAGAAAGTTGTAAGAACATAAAGTGTTTATAATTTGATAGATGTGGAGAGTATATTTGTTAGGAGTTGGTTGACTATTGTGACAAGAGTGGAATCAAGAGGCATATGCATGCTTTGAGGACTCCATGAAAAAAATATATTATTGAAAGAAGGGATGGAACAATTATAGATACTATTGGAACCATGTTGATTCAAGGTTATGTTACTAATATGTTTTGGAGAGAAGTAATTAGTATTGCAATCTAAACTACAAACGGGGTATAACTAAAGAAAGCAATCAATAAGACTCTTATGAATTGCAATATGCTCATGATCCTAAGAGTGGTGAAGGAATTTTCTTAAGATATAATACCAAACACAAAGAACGTAAAAGTCTTAACAAGAACACTAACAAAATGATTAAGAGTGCCAATGTGAAGGTAGATGAATTTATAGATAAAACTGATATGCATGTTGATTCTAACAAGCATGAGTCTATAATTGGTAAGTAAATTGTTTATGTACAACCAAATAAGCAATTAAGCATTAAGGAAAATAATAAAGAGGAGGAAATGACACAACTCACAGAGGAATCTGAACTAGTAATAACAAGGTATATGAAATTGAATCATTTAACAATTTTAGATAATGGGAGATAAGAATGTAGGAGTATAAACTAGAAGAAAGACTGGGTACTGAACTTGTTTGATTTTAGAGTTTAAACCAAGGAGATCAAGGATATGGAAAAAAAGTTGATAAAATTGAGAAGAATGACACTTGGACATTGGTTCCCAAACCAACATTAAAAATATGATAAAGTACAAAGTGGATATTCAAAAACAAGTTTAATGAAGATGGTGCAGTGATTAGGAATTAAACAAAATTAGTTTGCAACAGATGTGCATAAGGGCGAGATTATGGAGAAACCTTTGTACCAATGGATATATTTTTAAAGGTGAAAGGATGCTACTAGCCTATGTAGTCTATAAGAAGTTTAAAATCTTTCCAATGGATTTAAAGACTACTTTTTTGAATGGTATATTATAGGGAGAAATCTATGTTGAACAACCTAATGGATTTGTATTACTAGGAGACTAGGATATGGTTTTCAAGTTGCAAAAAGAATTATATGGGTTGAAATAAGAACCAAGGGGATGGTATGAAAGATTACATTCATACATAGTTATGATTGGTGAGCTACATTATGTTATTTATAGTAGACTGAACATTACTCGTGAAGTTGGGGTTGTTGCAAGATTTTAGTTTGATCCCAAGGAAACACAAGTGATTGAAGTGAAAAGAATATTTACATATCTAAAAAGAAATATTCATTATGGAATTTGGTTTCCTCATGATGATGATTTTACTCAGGGTATTCACCCATGCAAATTGGGTACGAAAATTTGATGATAAAAGAAACACAAGTGGTGGTGCATTGTTCCTAGATGGAAAACCTATATCAGATCAATAAGAAGTAGAATTAAATTTTACAATCCATAATAGAAGAAGTTAATGTAATAAATTCTAGTAATTTCTCACAATTTGTATGAATAAAATAAAGTATTGAAACGGATTAATGAAAATATCACAAAACCAATTACTATATTTTGTCATAATATTATAGTAATAAACATATCAAAGGATCTAGTAAAACACCCTGAGACTAAGCACATTACAATCAAGTATCACATTGCAAGGGAAAATGTGTAGGAGAAACAAGAGAAGATGGATTACATGACCTCAAAGGAATAAGTTGTAGATATCTTTGCATAGTCCTTACCTAAGGATGCTTTTGAGTATCTATGAGATAAGCTATGGGTCATTCCCCTACCATAAAAGAACTAAGATGCTATTAATACTCCAATATAGTGATTTAATTGTGTAATTTAAAGTGGATTGATGCAAAGGGGGCTAATTATTAGAGGAATTAGTTGGATTGAAATTGAGAGAGTTGTTGGAGATCAACAGATAGGTTACTCATGTTTGAGTTGTACTTTGATATTGTTGTCAAAGGAGAGAGAAGGACTAAGAATATGCTTATCCAAAGTAAGGGGGAGAAGTCCAAGTAATCAGAAGGAGTAGAATTGGAGATGAGAGGATGAATCAACTCATAGGGGACAACTTGATGATATATAACAACTAGTGTTGCCAGGTCAGTATCTTGGGATCGCCATCAATTTCAAAGGGGGAGGTTGTTGGAACAAGTAATGCATATTGTGTTGAAGAGATGTTACAGTGCATGTTTGATATTCAGTTTTAGTTATTGTATTGTCATTGGTGTCAACTTGAAGGTTGTTGTTTGGTTATTTATCAAGAGCATTATTCTAGTATATGCAGAGTGGAATCATCTTGAATTCAATTATGATGTAGGTACTAAGGTGTGTCATAGCTATGGATAACTAAGGGATAGTGACTAATGCATTGTCTACCAATGTGGAAACTAAAAAACAAGTTGGTCAAGATTTATGTTGGATTTAAGTGTGATAGAGCAACTGGGTTGAACAATTAGTGACAAATAGTAAATGATTTGATTGATATATTAAATTTACGATGTTTCAAATCTTGTATTTAAAGATTTATTATGTAAAATTGATTATCTAATCAAAATTATAATCATGCATATTTGTTTTTAAAAGATGACATGTCATGGATTGATTAAAGTGTATTCAAGAGGAAGTGCAAGAACAATTATAATTGTTTATGTTTGATCCTCAATTGGTAATCTTTGGGTTGACTTCAATGGATCTCTAATGATATAAAGATGTGTGATGACATGGAAATGATGTGAAATCAATGGGTTATGGTGAATTGGTCATACATTGGCCATTGTGATAAAAATTCTTGAAGCTATGCATATTTGTTGGAAAAGGTAAAAAAGGTGATAAGTTCTTCGTTGAATCAATGTGTGGTTCAAATAAGTGATCAATTAGATATGGTAAGTATTGAATTAGGGTTTGGTAATATGTTTTTCTAGATGTGAGGTGGAATTAAAGTATAATAAATTTTGTTTAAGGTGGTGTCTTCGTTAGAGATTGAATTGTGTATTTATGTGACATAATGTTGCAACTATAAGTATGTAGATTATGAATGTTGTGTGTAATAAAGTTGGTAGCTGAATTCCTACAAGAAGAAGGAGGTAATGAATAAAATTAGATCTATATGAGTGATTGTGATGTAGTATACCTACAACACTTTGATTACTAAATCATAATAGCTTCTCTGAATGTAAATCCATTAACTGGGTTACTCCTGATATGGTCAAAATCCTAATAGGGATATAGGTGAATTCCTTAACCAAATGAATCCTAATGGGGTCTACACCTAAAAATTAATTATTGTAAAATCCCAATAGAGAATTTTATAAACGTGCAAATATTTGTGGGTTCTAATTCCTAGCATAGTTTTTCCCTCTAACCAAGGGCTTCCACATGAAAAATACCAGCGTCTTTGTGTTACTTATGTAGATGTGTTGATGATTTATTTACTTATTATTTCAAAAGTTAACATTGGATTAATGAATGAATTTTAAAGTAGTTGTTGGCTTGGTGTACATCGATTGTGGCAATTGGATTTTGTGTTTTGGTAACAAGTTGACATTTATTCATTCTTATCTTAGCCAACTTGATGGAGTAACATATTTTGATTATTGATGAATCTTTAGGGACACACATTGGTGTACATGGTTAAAGATTTAGGTCCTATCTATTTCCTATCTAAATTATATGGATCACATTGTAGACATAAGGTATATATTTCACTATAACTTGGTCATCCATACACCTAGTTCATGTAATATGTATAGATGTAAGATCATTTTGTAATTAAGAGAGTGTGTAAGTGATTGGAAGTGCATATAATATGTGAAGACACTGGTGTTTGTAATTTGCATCAAGGTATAATTTGCACTTTATTGTAACTATATTGGCATTCTAGATTCTACTGGTTAGTTCAGTTGCAATGGACACATTATCCACTTTTTGTAATTATTGATAAGATTTGTGAACCCAATTGAGGGTTAGATATATGGTTGTATTGAAAGTATTGTGCTATGGGAAGTGAGACTTACAAATCGGGCAATAAGCTTCTGGGTACATGTAGATTCTTTTTTTCTCTATTTTTTATTAATTAGGCACTACTTTTAGCATAATAAATTCATCTTGTGGGTTTGACTCCCATTGGGATTTTCCCTAACAAGTTTGCTCGAGAACAAATCTTATGTCATGTGTTGTGTATCCTACATTATTATTTATCTTTCAGATCTAAAATTTGATTAAGTGTCCTAAAACTATTATTTGAGATACAACTAATTCATCCTCCACCTTCTTAGTTGTGCTTTCCGCCTTTTGGTCATAGAAAATTGTCCACAAAATGTTTTTTATGTAATAGGATTTGTCATTTTGGATTCAAATGTCTTGAGGAAGTTCTTGAGCATAAACCTATAATGTTTAAGCCTAGGTGTCAAAATAAATGTTATTATGTTTCTTGTGAAGGTGCTTCCAATGAGGAAGAAATTATTTTCATTTCTATTGAGGATGAGAGCACCGTGATTGAAGAAAAAGTCATATTTTAGCCATGTTGAAAATAAAGATGAATGGATAATAGATAGTGAATGTTCACACCATACAACAAGAGATATGAGTAATTTTTTAAATCTTGATAAATGTGATGACAATATTGTTAGATTTCATGATAACACTCCTTATTTGATCAAAGGAAAAGGTTCCCTAGCTCTTGATGGTAAGACTAACACCAATGATGTCCTATTGCTAATGATCTAAAGCACAATCTTTTGAGTGTAGGACAACTTGTTGACAAAGGTTATGATCTACAATTCAAGGATGGAATGTGCACTATCATAGATGAATACAGAGAAGAAACTACGTCTAGAAAAAAGACCAAATGTAATGTATTTCATTTGAATTATGGAGAAAATAGAAGTTTGGTTGGTACGATTGATGACAATTAGATATGGCATAAGAGATTTTGTCATGTAAAATTTGAGTACATTTTGTAGATCAGTTCAACTAATGTTGTTAAAGATTTCAACTAAGTTGATAAAACCTACAAATGCAATATGTAAGAAAGGTATGATGGGAAAGGAACATTAGATCCACTTTAAAGAACAATATAGACACTATGAATGAGACCCTAGATTTTGCTCATACTGATTTATAGGGTCCTCCTAAGATAAGGAATTTTTAAAGTTAGAAATATTTCATTATTTTCATTGATGACTATTCTAGGATGACATGTGTTGCATTTTTTAAGGAAAATTTAGAAGCTTTTTAAAATTTAAAAATATTTAAAGCCAAAGTTGATACCAAGATAGGTTTGAAGCTGAAATGCTTGAGATCTAATAGAAGAGGAGAATTTACTTTGGGAGAATTAAATGCATGTTGTGAATCACATGGAACAAGGAAACATATGTCAACACTTAGAACCCCTTAGTGGAATGGTATAGTAGAGTGAAGGAATAAACCAATCCTTGACACTACAAGGACTACGATGTTCGAGGGAAAGATGTCTCAGACATATTGGATAGAAGTAATTACTATAACAGTTTACACTTTCAATAGAGTTTAGATTAAGCGTGAAACCAACAAGACACCATACAAGCTATAATATGGACATGTGCCTAGAGTTAAATATTTTTTATTTTTAAGAAGAAAATGCTACATTAAGAAAGATGATGATCTAATAAAATTTGATCCTAGAAGTGATGAAGGCATTTAACTTGGATATTCAACAAATAATAGAGAGAGATGATGTTATAACTTCATATTGAAGAAGTTAGTTTAAAGTTTCAATGTGAAGGTAGATGAAAGATTTTGAATTTAGGAAAGAACCTATAGTTGTGGATCAAATGATGATGAAGATAATCAAAATAAAATCATAGAAGAACATAATCAGAACCAAGATCAAAATGAATAAATTAAAGAAATGGATAATGGCATTGAAGGTGATACTCAAGAGTATACTTCTCCTATGACTCAGATGAATGTAAATCTTAATCACATATAATATCATATTATTAGTGATATAAAATAGGGAGTTATGACTAGAGGAATGATTGATAAAGATTATATTTTTTATTATAATTGCTCGTGTAAAAATATTGATGAATCATGTAAGGATGTTAGTTTGATCAAAGATATGAGAGGAGAATTTGATTAGATAGAAAAAGAACAAAATATGGATACTAGTTCCTATACCAAAGGAGAAGAAAAAAATATTGGAACTAAATGGTTTTTTAGAAATAGATTCAGTAAGAATGGTGTAACAATAAGGAATAAAAAGAGATTGGTTTGCAAAGGATGTTCACAAGTGGATGGTATAGATTTTTACGAAGCTTTTATTGAGCTTCCCATTCCACCCTACACAAAACCTATTTATGTGATCCGCTATGCTATATCAACTTTTAAGTGAAAGATTTGATCTTGTGTGTAAGCAAGACAATCCACCAGTAACGCAATTAGTCAACTGTTGGAATTCTTTAGAATAACTGAGAGGGGGGGGGGGGGGGGGGTGAATCAATTATCCAAGGTCCAGATGTACAAATAAATCTTTTCACAACTCAGTGAACTCATATCCATAAAACATATTTATCATCCATGCATCCATTAGATTATGCAACCACTTAAACTTGTAGGTTACTGTCAAATCAACTTTGTAGAAATGTAAGCGTGAAACATAACAGATTCAATAACACATTTGACACAATGATTTAATGCAGAAACCCAATTTGGGAAAAACCACCAATAACATGCTACTAAATCTCACTCTTCTAAAGTGATGCCCTGTAAAATACCAACCCTGTTAAAGGTTACAATACACACTATTAAATGTGACTTGGTTAAAGGATTTCAATCACCCTATTAGGAGTGAGCCTTGTTAGAGGACTTTAGATCATTCACTTGGGAATGTCACTCGATTAAAGGATTTAAAAATGAATATTAGGTCAACCTTAATCCAAAGGATTTACCCTAGACTATTACAATGATTAGAGAGTAACAGTAAGGCTTGATTTGATAGCAACTTACAACATACTTGCAAATTACTTATCTCTGTTTTAGTCTTGCATTCTACTTGGATTTCACACACTTCAACTCCAACATCTTGTTCACCCTTAAAGCATCCATACTCTTAATCCTTCTTGCTTTGCTTATCAATACAAACACTTCTCTTAGGTCACTGAATGAAGCAATACCCTAGACTCCTTGTCTACCTTAAGTTCTCACACATGAAAACCTTTGCTTCTGACCAACCATCTCTATAAATAGAAAATTAAGATCTTTTGTCATTCATCTTTCATCATCCATTTTAGTGTTAGTTTGGATTAGGTAGGATTCAATGAATCTACCCACCATTTCATTTTATTCCCTTCTAGAAACTTCTCCTTCAATCCTCTTTGAATTTGCCTCAAAATAGTTTATCTTGAATTATGTGCCATCATCTCATCAAGCTTATCTTCCACATGGTTCACACAATCCAAGAAATCAAACTTGTCAGCTCAGATTGATCGAATTCATGATCTTCCTCGTAATGCTGACACTCGACATTAATTGGTTTATAATGCTCGACACATACTGTGTTGCTCGACATCCACTATCAAAACACTTGACATGAACTAAAGTTTACTAGTGCTCGACATCAACTAAAATTTACTCGACTTACACTGTATCACTCGGCTTACATTGAAATTAACTTTGCTCAGCTCCAACTAATTTTCTGCTTGGCTTAAACTAACTTTGCTCTGCACCTACTGTGCAGATTGTCAAGCTTGACAAACATACTTCGTTTAACTTGTTTTTCTGAACTTAATCAGTGTATCTATCCTTTGCAAGCTTAAGTACATTATTAATTCACTATAATATCACTGTCTTAATTGATCCTTGTACTCTTTTTCCATATCATAACTCAACCTTTCCTCTAGGTGCTATTGTTACCTCATTTGTTCAAATTATCTTCATCAATCAAACAAATGATAGTACTCAAATCATCTAAGCAATTGTCTTACCAACAAATAACAGGTTTGACATCAGTGACAAAACAATGATTGAAACACATATAAAGACTTGTATCAATCTATTTTCAACAATATGCAGGCTTGGATCCTAATGACAGAGGCCAATTTATTATTGAATTGCCTTGTTGGAGGTGTTTTATTGCTAGAATTGAGGAAGTTGTAATGTTTCTTACATAGGATTCTTATAGAAAAATCATAATCTATTATATGGATGTGAAGTCAACACTCTTGAATCGAGAATTAGAAGAGGAAGTCTATGTTGAGAAAGGTAACCATTTTTCATTGACTAGTCAAAAGGAAATGGTTTACTGATTGAAGAAAGCCATATATGGAGTGAAGGAAGCTATTAGAGCCTAGTATACAATTCTAGATGAGTAATTATTGAAACTTGGATTCAATAAATATACTACTGACATTGATTTGTATTTTGAGATTAAATATGAAAGCATCTTAGTTGTTGAAGTACTTGTAGCTGACATTATTTTTTGGTGTAGATGAATGACAATATGAGTTTGAATTTTGCCAAAGAAGTGTCGAAGGAATATGAAATGTCTATAATAAGCGAGATGCAATTTTTTCTTGGTTTGAAAGTTACACATACCAAGACAAATATTTTCATATCACAATCCAAGTATGTTGAGGAATTGCTAAAAGAATTTGGTATGGAAGATTCAAAGCCAGTTGGAACACCTATGGTTATAGAACATAAATTGACTTATAAATATGATGATTTGAATAATGCCAATAAAAAAGTATAGATCTATGATTAGAGGATTATAATATCTAACTCATACAAGACCTAACATATCAAATATAGTTGGAACTATTGAAATATTTCAAGTTGAACTAAATGACCCATGTGTTGCATTTGTCAAAAGGATATTTAGATACTTGAAGGGTACCATGGATTGTGGTTTGAGGTATGAAAAATATAATTGTTTTACACTTCAAGCATATACTGATGTAGATTAAGTAGGAAATGTTGATGATGGGAAGAACACTAGTAGAGAAGTATTTTCTTGGGAAAAAAACTAGTCTTATGGTTGAGTAAGAAGTAAGATTGTATTTCACAATCTATTGTTGAAGCTGAGAATGTTATTGGTACTATTAACTGTACTCAATTTGTTTGGATGAAGAAAATGTTGAAGGATACCAAAGTTATCATTAATGATCTTATTACCATTCATTGTTATAATTCACATTTCAAAGAATTTTATGTTGCATTTAAAGACCAAGCATACATCAATAAAAATTAATTTCTTAAGGGAGAAGGTCAATGAGGAGAAATCTAGTAATAAAAAAATTGCATAAATTTTCACAAAGCTCTTAACTAAATATGCCTTTGGATATGTCACAACTATGTTTGGGGTGATGGGAATTCCTATTCAAAACTAGATGATGCAAGTATGCATCATTCTAGTGGTCTTAACGAACTTATCTTGCATCTAGACTTAATATTTTGGGAGATGATCCTAAGGAGGATTAGTTTGTTTAAACTAATGTCAAAGGGGAAAGATTTATGTGAAAACAAAGATATATTAAATCAAAATCTTTGAGAGATACCTTAAAAATTAATGATGTAGCTTTGTGCATTGATTATTTTTTCAAAAAATGTGTTGCCATCAATCCCAAAGGGGGAGATTATTGGATGAGATTATTTGTGGAACTATTTATGGCTATATTAGTTGATAGTTTGGCATTGATTTTTTGTCATTGACGTCAATATGTGTGTTAGACAAAACATTGTTATGATTTGTTCTTTGTATTAGATTATTTTGGTACACGATTCTTTTTGAGGATAAGGACTTGAGAAGATTATATTGTGTTATTGGATGTGTTGATATGATAAGTGTGTCATTATAGGTATTTATGCTTTCATTTGTGAAAGTTATAATAAATTTATTGAATACTCGTCACAAATAGTTTACGTGTGAACTATTATGGACAAAGGTGCAATATTTTCTTAGAAAAGTTTTGGTAGAGCCAAATTTTGGTATACAAGGACAAAGATGTTATCTAGGCATATATATGCTTTCAATTTTGGATTTATTTGTGAATTGAAGACAAGGAAGACAAAGTCTTCTTTGGACAAAAGACGGTGAAGTGTTTCTTAACTAAATTTGTTAGGAAATGTGTTGTATTGAGCTGTGACCTTAATCATTGTTATGGTAACATGTTGAGGTAATTATTTTTTATAAGTGAGATTGCATTAATGAGCATTGCATTGGTTGATGTGATTTATTTTGTAATTATTTTTTATTAGGCCAACCTAATGAGGATTTAAGCACTTGTACTTAAGCAAAAAATTCTTTAGCAAATTAAGTATTCTGGAGACACGAAGCTGAGATTTTGAGTGTGGATCAAATAAAGGGTTGTGATACTCGAGAAATTCAATGACCTAAGATTAGAGACATTGAGAATAAGTATCATTGGAATCTAACAGAATTGATTTACTTCATTGAAATTGTATTGACATAGTTGATGCTATTAGTCAATTCACCTTTGTAGTAGATTGTTGTCAACAATGGGGTTGTAGTCCACCTTTTAGGCTACTTACGATCAATTAATTTTTCTACTCTTGTTATATTGGATTGTTGTTCAAATCAGTGTTGCTTGCCTAAAAATACCTACATGGAAAAAGAAATATGGAAATAAGAAAAAACCAGGAAAGAATCTAAGTGAGTTAATGCATGAAAAGATATTACCATAAAATAGGAGAGAGAAAGCTTCAAGCTCCAACACCATGAGACAAGATATTTGGAAAGGGGAAAGCAAAGAAAACCCCTTGTGACATTATGAATGAGGCATGAAAAGCCTAAGAAGAGAGAGAGAGAGAGAGAGAGAGAGAGAGAGAGAGAGAGAGAGAGAGAGAGAGAGAGCAATGCTCATACAATAATTGAGAAGAGGAAGAAACCTCATTGTGAAATGAGAGAGGAGGGTCATCTCTTAAATAGAGATGTGAGAGAGGAGTTAGAATGTAACTCCCATGTCTATGAATGCCACCATTCATAAGTGTGTGAGGCCAAGTGTGAGATTCCTCTTAAGGAGGAATAATCTAAATTACAAATTACAATAAATATTTGTCCTCACATATTCCACTAGAGGACAAAATAAGATGTAGTGGAAAAAGGACAAAAAGGAAATATATTAGGATACCTTGGCTTATATCCTAATATATTACAACAATAAAGGAAGAAGGTCTAACCTTGATTTATAAATACACCAAGGAAAGATTACAACTTCTAACACCCCCCTTTAATCTTTACTTGGGGTAATTACATCAAAGGGTATTAAACCCATAATTTACAAAAATCTGCAACTTAATCTTCAATATGAAGTAATTTGATTGTCTTCAAGCCATATGGTACATTTGCAGATCCAAGAGAAGTACACGAGTCCTTTGAATGTGGAAGCATAGACACCTCTTCATATGTGGAAAACCAAGAAGGTTCCTTGATGGATCACCTGAAAAAAAAAGAACAACAAGACAACTATCCACAAGTAGAATTACATTGAATGGTCCAGTTAGTAAAAAAATGAAGTTATAATAATTTAATCAAGGAGGAACTAAGAGAGATGAGAATAAATGAATGTGTTCACCAACATGCAATGGAGTTAACATGATATCTAAAATAAGTCATATGCTCAAAAATGATCATAATACGGGTCAAAATGACCAATCTTTATGCAATAAATCTCTCATGAAAGAAACATACTAATGCACAAATGACCACAGACAAGGCCAACTAATGAAACTTGCATCAATATTGCATCAATCACATGGATATAGATAGTCCATTAATGAGTCATCCCTCTACAGGTGAATGGGTCATGACTCCATCACCCATATGACCCACGATCTAGGCAATAAAGTATGCAGAACATTATCACATTGTATATTTATCAAAAAAAGATATAAGAGAGACAATAATAAATAAGTAGAACATGTGCCTTAAGCACCAAATAATTCAAGTTACAGTTTTTCCAAGAATAATTGCTGAAGTGGACCAAAAGAAGGGTTTATGAGGAGTAACAACATATTGCCTTCAAATAAGAAATCCATCATGGACAAGCAACATCATTGCCATGAGGAAAAACATCAACATGGGTCAAAACAACTTTCTCAAATAAAGTCTCCAATATAGGAGTGCTCCAAGATATGGTAGCCTCGTCACCTATACACTCAAAAATGAGCAAAGTGTAGGAAGTCATAGGAGCATACACCAAGGAGATAAAGAGATTGAAATGGGAAATACCCATAAAATATCATCCTCGCATTGAGGAACAAAGTGGAACAAATGGAGGGAAACTCCATTGAAGTAAGTGCACACCAATTATAGGTTGGAGGGATACTCCACGAGCTAGATAAGGCAACTATGAGTCAGTTTAAAACTGTTGGGTCCACCATAGTTAGCCTTGATAAATTGGCTCCCGATGCAACTTACAAAAAATATCATATAAATCAATGGTATAAAACCATAAAGTGCCAACATGGGCATGGAACGATGCTATAAAAGCATAAAACTGCAACCATGTGCAGATAGATCAATTAAATCAAATCATTAAATAATGAAGGCAATAGTGTAAGATAACTCATAAACCTGAATAATTTGAGATAAATAAGAAGTATTTGGAAGAGCAATAAGCATAAATTATTAGATATCAATTAAAATCTCCATGCAAGGTGAACATAAGTGAGAAAAGTAGAAAGGATGGACCCACCAACCAAGACAAAAATCCTCCTAAATTATGTCAAGAAAAGGAATTATAAATGAGGATATTTATTTATGTATTTAAAAAACATAAAACCTCTTAACTTTTTATGTAAAAAAATAGTAATAAAACTTTAATTAGTTTTAATACTAAGAAAACTTCTTTAAAAAAAAAATCCTTAAACTTCTCCTTTTTTTTAAAACTTAAAACCACGTAATTATAAATAAAACATAAGTCAAATCTTATATTAAAAGGAAGAGATTTAATTAGTTTAAACTTATTGCATATTGAGCTGTCTGACAATGAATGATTACATGCCAAAAATAGGTTGACAAAAGGCAATGATAAAAGCAAATGATGCCTCTGTCAAGAGCTCAAAAAAAGAAAAAGAATCTTGCATGAAAAGACAAGAAAACGTTACTAAAAATAATAGATTTCAGGAATAGACTGATGAATCCAAATAAAATCATAGCTAGCTAAAAAAAAACACCTGCCATAAGTTTACTGTTTCAAAAAAAATTTGTAAAAAAAATGAAGGCTTGACCCGAATCTCGATGCGAAATATGCCGCCAAATATGGTTTTTCTGTAAAAATAAAAGCGAATGTTCTAGCCCGCACTACACCTCGTTTGGAAGATTGAACGTACCGTGGTCCTCCTCTTTTACTGTGGCTCTCAAATATATTACGATAAGAAAAAAAAAAGAGAATCCGGAGATATTAAACTTTGGTTTTGTATGAAGAAGAATGTACTCCGTATTTACAAAGTAGAAATGTACAGAATAGAGAAAAATAGGTTGGTGTGAACATATCCTTTCACTCTGCAGAACAGAGGAGGTTCAAATACAAATGGTGGACGTGCAGCTTCAATAATAGCAGATGATTCCCTCTCTGCATTCATCGCCACCACGCAATCCGGCCTCAACGCGGGCACCCCTCCTATGATGGATCTACTACCTGTTTTCCTTGTACTCGACAAGCGAATCCTTCTTTTCGTCGAAGAGGATAGTAAATTCATCAATTGCATGTCGTTAAGACAATTTTTGCCGAGTTTCGCGACAGTGTGTTCCGTAATCTCATCAAATAGTGAATTTGAGTTGACGATTAACACGCGACCATTTTGGCGAAAGAGAGATCCCAGAAAATGAAGCGCATTACGCAGGCAGACAAGGGTTTTGTCTGAGTCGAGAATGGTGACTTCATTGCGGAAGCCATGAACATACACTTCATTTTTGAAGAACCAGGTTGGTGAATGTCATCTTCCTTTCCTTTTCGTTGCCTTCAACGGATACTTCATGTAAGGACACTCTGCAACCGTTGGGGCTAGGGCATCATGAATTAGGTTTAGAAAAAATTGGAAAAAAAAAAACTTTCGCCTACAAGAAAGCCGGCGTAATTTTTTTGCGTGAGACAACATTATGGATTAAAATGGCCACAAAATATACTCTATTGGTTAAGAAGAAATTTTTTTTAAAAAAAAATGGGTTAGTAGGGGGCGCGTCTCAGCTGTCCCATGAAGAGAACCCATCTCTATGTCGAATGGAAAGAAAAACTTGTTACAAGGATGATCCTGAGATCCTTGATGCGCGATTATGGTTTGTTGAGATGAGAGTGAATTGGGTACCGAGGTTTTGTAGAACACTAAAAAACGGCAGTCAAAGAACCTCGGCAAACAACAACACAACTCGAATAACAAGACAGCACGAAAAATCTTCAATATACCATCAAAGAGGCTGTCCGATAAGACTGAATCATTCTTTAGATAATTTTTAAAAAAAAAAATTTGGAAAATTAATCACAATGTTTAACAAACATTGATATTAAGATAGGAAAACCCTTTGGCGGCAAGCCTTCCAAAGGGGGTTAGATGAAAAATAATAGAAAATAAGAAGTAACCTCCACAAATTAGAGCAAACAGAAGTTAATCGGGTTTGGCGGTAAACCAACCAAACTCAAAAAAAAAATTCAATTTCTTCCATCTTAAGAAGATTAAAGAAGAAATTAGTGAAATCTCTCTCAAGAGTCTCCTTCGAATCGTACCTTCATGTAAACACTCAAAACAAAGATTAAACTGCTCTGATACCATGTTAGAAATGGAAAAAGAAATATGGAAATAAGCAAAAATCAGGAAAGAATCTAAGTGAATTAATGCATGAAAAGATATTACCATAAAATAAGAGAGAGAAAGCTTCAAGCTCCAACACCATGAGACAAGATGTTTGGAAAGGGGAAAACAAAGAAAACCCTTTGTGACATTATGAATGAGGCATGAAAAGCCTAAGAAGAGAGAGAGAGAGAAAGAGATAGAGAGCAATGCTCATACAATAATTGAGAAGAGGAAGAAACCTTATTGTGAAATGAGAGAGGAGGGTCATCTCTTAAATAGAGATGAGAGAAAGGAGTTAGAATGTAACTCCCATGTCTATGAATGCCACCATTCATAAGTGCGTGAGGCCAAGTGTGAGATTCCTCTTAAGGAGGAATAATCTAAATTACAAATTACAATAAATATTTGTCCTCATATATTCCACTAGAGGACAAAATAAGATGTAGTGGAAAAAGGACAAAAAGGAAATATATTAGGATACCTTGGCTTATATCCTAATATATTACAACAATAAAGGAAGAAGGTCTAACCTTGATTTATAAATACACCAAGGAAAGATTACAACTTCTAACAGTTATGTCACGACTTCCTTCTCTTCCACTCAAGTCCCTAGTGATTCCTTCCTCTCTTTTTGAAATTAGCGCATGTTTCTTCCATTTTGTGTTTGCTACATATTTTGTTTTTTCCAAATCAAATGAAAAAGGAGTTTTCTACTTTGTAAGCTATGTGTCATTTTTAATGAAATACATACATCTTTCTCTGTTATCCTTTTAGCTACAAGGGTTGGACATTTATTGACAAATGTTTGGTTATTTATCTTTGCATTTCCAACTATGCCTTTTGAATGTAATTGAAATACATATAATATTTTTAATATTTATCATTACTAATTATAGTTTTTGTTTAACAATATTATTGGTTATTCAATATTTGTCTCACTTATACTTTTAATGAATAGATTAAATATTTTTATTAATACTATGTTAATTTTTATTTAATTACTTACAACATTTAATATATATTTTTATGAGTATTGGGTTAAAGCCTAGTTTAATTATTATTTGTTGAGATTAATTATTGTTGAAACTTATGAAAGATGAACCCCACAACTTCCATGAATCATTGCATGTGAACACCTACCACAAAAATAGAGGAGCAAAGCTATGGAGGATGGAATTCACATATCCATAGAGGAGTCATTCTTCATGAGAAAAAAGAAAAATTGTTATTCAATAAAACATTATTGTTAGAAAAAGAGATCCATCCTTATAAAGGAGATCAAGACCCTATCAAAAATCTAGCCTAGGTTGTATAATAATTACTGCCTCCACCTCCTCCTCCCCCCCGCTCTTCTTTAAGATAAACTTAAGAAGTAGCTAAAAACTTAGACACTACTACTGAAAGTAAATTTGGGTCCCGACAACAAAGGCCTAATGAGGTACCCAAGCACAACCAAATCTTAGTAAAGAGGAGAAATAGAGAAAACCACATGGGAAAAACCCCACTCTAAGAAGAGATGGAAAGAATGCTAAAAGAACTATTGAAGGACTGTAGAAACCTCCAAACTAAAGAATGTCCTCAAAGATAGGAACATAAGGATGATCAAGAAGAACACCACTGAAGCATGTAGAAGTTGCAAAGCTCCATTGAAAAGTAATTGCTAATCTAAAGTACCTCCACTAAAATAGAACTTGACTAGGTAGAGAAGACTATAATCTACACAAGTGCCTTTAGAAGACAATACTTGAATCATGAGGCACACAAAGGCAAACAACATAAGTCGGAGAGACAAACAACATGAAACACCAAAGTCTGAAGAGTTGATCAATAAAACATGGAAGGCTACATCCAAAGTTTTAAAAAAAGTGTCTATTTGGTAAATGATACATCTCACCAAAATGCATAGGTACCCAACCATTGCATTTGCCTAGTACATAGGAACAAATACTAAATATATAGCTCACTCCATCAAACCAAGGAAGCATAAGAACCAATAGAAGAACCCCCCTCCTAATGTAGACAAGGATGAGGTGACAAGCAACTAGAAAAGTGGGCCAATAAAATTGCATATCAAGGAACCACGATCATGATGCATAAAAAAATACATATTTGTGTACCAAGGTGATCAATCTCATACACATCTTGAGGTTAATGTCATGGAAGGAATACTCACTAACAAGGAAAGAAATCAAACAAAGGCAAACCATCAACCCCCCATGACACTTTAATCAGAGTAGTGCATGTACAGTAAGGCATAAGATATGGTGAATCCCAAGAATACAATAATGTGTTTGAGTGTCCTCAGATGACACTGCTTGAATCAGAAGGTAGAATAACTGAAATAAAAATACAAAAGGAACATGGTACTTTATCTCTGTGCATTTGCAAAAATATGGATAATAGATGTCTACAAAGACCAAAAGAGACATAAGGCTTATACAATAGATAATACAACCCATGACGAATCATTTGGAGCAATGAAATTGATCCTTGAACCTGAAATAAGCAAGATATCTACCATAATGTAAAAATTTAAAAAAATAAATAGAATGTGCTTGGAGCATAATCTGAAAAACAACCAGGATCACTGGAAAGAGTACAAAAATACCTTTCCAATGATTTAAAGAATTTCCAAATAAGAGATCAGATGCTCAAGATATGTCTCCCAAAGTATAAAATACAAATCCTTAGTTTGACAACAAAAAGCCATCAAAACTGAAAAAATACATATACCAATATGACGGGCTCAAAACCAACTTTCCAATGATGTCTTGTTTATGAAAAACATAGATTGTATGCCCGAGATAGGTAGGTCCAAATAGAGCTAGAAGGGCAATTAGGCATGCTAATGCAGGTGTTGACGTCAGCAAGTGACAAACCCAAATTTAATGGTCAAACGGTTGTTGAGGTAAAAAATGCCAAAAAAATAACCTAGTAGCTGGAAAAAAATCTAGTTTGCAAAAAATCACTGTCACTAGAAAACAATGGGCTAGAGAAAAATATATTTGTCAAAAATTCACATCAGAGAAATTGGGGTTGGAGTGGAAAAAAATTTGGAGGCTGTAGAATCTCGTCATGTAAAAAAAAGCTCTTCATGGACAAAAATTGCAAGAAAACAAACTCATGTGAGAGGAGAATAAAAAACTCCCCCCAAAAATGTTGGTAAATACTAATGGTCCTATAACCGCGTGTGCATAAAATTGTCAAAGTCCTAATAAAACTGTTGGGAAAAGGAAAACTATGCTAGAAAATACCATTGAAAAAATAGTCCATTCATTGGAAAAATAACCCAGTCAAATGAAACACAAAGGAAACCATTGATGAAGATTCTTGACGAAAATTTCGAGCATTGACAACACAATAGAGATTAGAGCGTTGATGTGGAGTTTACAGTGCTTCACCAAGAAAGGACACTTCACCCAAAGCTAAAGTTGTGGGCTTGCGTATCTCACCTACTAATAGGTGTAGGTCCAAAAAAGGCATACCTTTGGTTCCAAAAAGAAAAAATGAGCATCGATGAAATATTTTGCATGCACCTCCAAAAAAAGCCATACACATGTGTTGAGGTCAATGACGTAGGTGGCCTAAGAAGGGCAACGACAATAAAAACACTTGGTTTGTGGGCATGGAGCAGGTACCATGGCATGGAGTGGGGCCCAATGCTGAGTGTTGACATGTGCTTACAGGTGCAGGTACAAGTGTACCCATTGGCTGATGGGGCCTAAAGGCCTGCGTAGATGTGCCTATGTCAAGCACGGTCCACATACCTTAAAAAACCCTTCCTTTGTAAAAACCACACCTCCTCTAACACATACAATTTTTATTTGTTAAAAATAAACAAAAAATCACCGCTCCAATATTTGTTTTGAAAATAAAAAATATTCATAGTTTTCGATTTGTGCGTCTAGAGCATATGGTCTATGTGCAATTTTGTTTTGCCTTAGAAACAAGTTTGTCCAAAATGGACAATTTTTTATGGAAATGGGGGGGTTTTTGGATGCTCTGAGCTCAATGACGATGTCTGTTTGGGCTCAAAGTGAGAAAAAAGAAGGTCCCTCCCCTGATCCAATACAAAATCCTCTGAAAAACATAGATTTGAAAACCAAAGACAAATCTCTCATGAAGAGAACATGGAAATGAAGGTCTGTAGATTTGTTACCATGTTAAAGTTGATGAAAAATCAACCCCACAACTCCTAAGAATCACTGCATGCAAACACCTGTCATAGAAAGAGAGGAGTAAAGCTATGGAGGCTTGAATTCAGAGATCCACAGGAGATGAGACATTCTTGACGTGCAAAAAAGAATTGCAAATTGTATTAAATGAATTGTAAACTACAAAGAGAGATCATCCTTGTAAAGGAGATGAAAACCCTAAAGGGGAAAACCTAGGTTGCACGATAATACTTAATAAAAGAATTAATTATTATATGCCTAAAGTTTGGCTCGAGTAAAATAAAGTTAATAAGAAAACACCTTATTACTCTAATAATTATTAGAATTTGTTAATCTCAAGTAGACTCAAACCAAAGACCTCCCAGATGAGAGGCTTAAGCCTTTATTGTTACATCGTAGTTTATTGCTTCTTATAATGTTATAATGTTTAATGATTACATTACTAATAATTATTTTAATTCTCTAGTCTAATTCACACACACATGATCCCAAGAAGCTCCTGCGTCAATTATAAATGACAAAACCTTGAAAGTTTCTATTATATTTAGATATGTTGTCATCACTCATAAGGGAAGGTTTTTTTTGTTTGTTTTTTAAGTCACTTTTGTAATTGATGCATTGATTATCCATCTTATGACAATGCCTTTATCTTTCATGCACACACTTCAAGCATAGAATTCTATGTTTTAGGATATTGGTAAGTTTCTTGAGATTAACCTTGATCCATTTTCCCATTCTAATTGATGAAGCAATTTCTTATTGACCCATTTAAATTGTTTCAATTTGCTAAAGGATCTCATGGTCATTTTTCTACGAGTGATATTGATATTTTTTTAGTTGCTAGAAGAAGAGACACAATAGAACAGTAAAAGGAGATAAGACATGCTAATATGTCAAGTTATAACCTAAGGGCCACTAGTTAATTTGGGGTGTGACACTCCTTTAATCTGGGATCCTCAAAAATACCGAGCTTCTTTTCACAAACCTTGTAAGCCACTTTCAAATAGTAAAAGTCATCTTCTTGTACAATATCTTCCTTTATCTAAAGAATCCTTCTTCGTCCTCCAACTACTGCAAACAACAAATCAACTTCTCCTCTTGTGATGTTATATGTGCAACAACAAATCCTCCTTTATCTAATGGACCCTTCTCTATCTCGCTAATGACAAACTAACTCCTCCTCTTACAATACTATATAGTCTTCAATCTATTAAAAATTATAGGTGATTACAATACTTCTGTAGTCAAAAGTTGTTTTCTATCAAGATTAGTAAGTAGACTGAAATTAATTAAAATAAATGATAAAAATATAAATTAGAATCTGCATACAAAATGATGCAATACACAATTCATTTATTATTATTATTATTATATAATTTTTCTTATTGGTCCTCCTTTTGAAAAAGGGAATGAACAATATTTTAAGTTTACTTATGAAATGGAATGGTTTAGGCAGGTTTGTATTTTTCTCTCTTCATCGAACTATATTTTTTTGAAACTGTAGGAGAAATTTAAAAAAGACCATCTAACTGTAAGCGTAATTACAACGCTTAGTTGGTTTTTTGTTACTAAATACGCCCCCTCGGGGTTTTTAAAGGGCTTTTAATTCTGAGAATGGGGGTATCGTGCTTCCCGCTTTTCCATTTTCATATATACAAGTAGCTCTCTCAGAGGCACGGAGAGCATATGCTGTTTGTTAGGTCTGAAAGATCAAACTTAAAACCATAACAGCATCTTTGGCAGCGTTTTATTTCCTGTTCTCCGGCACCCCGGCAATTTTTTTTAAAGATTTCGACGCAGTATAAGGGCAAAAATGCTGTCATACAGGAAACTGCTATCACTTGTGGAATCGGTAGTATTGGGGTCCGAACAACCTCTTCCACAGCAGCGGGGTGAGCTGATTCATACGCTTCGAAAATGTCTGCCCAATTTCAAGTCATTTTTGGAATATCCGGTAAGTTCACTGTTTCTCTGCTGTGTGTTTTCTGCACAATGTACACTCGGTTTGGGCCCATTTTTTGAAGGTTCAATTTTTTTGCAAAGCAAAGAGACTTATTCTCGTTCGTGCGTCATGGAAGAAGAGCCACATCGAAATAACTTCAGAGTTGCGCACCAACAATAAGAAACTACAAAACATTTATTCTCGAAACCTCCCTTTCTATCTTTCTATGCTCACTTAGAATTCAGCAGCACATGAGTACTTCTGGTTTGGTGATAAGGAATTGCTATCTGTATGTTGCTGTATGTGGATGGTAGAAATATAGACTTATTCCAACATTTCCAAGCCATCATATTTTCATCTGCTTCCCATTTTAGATTGAAAGCTTTGATTTACTCTACTGTTAATCTGACACAATCTTAGCAATATTACTCTAAGTTTGGTATGGGAATACTTGTTGGCCCAAGATGTAAGAGATCTTTAACATATTTCTTGCTGTCAAAAGAGATTCTAGTCATGTATAAATGTAAGCAAAGTTTTGCCAAATATGTCTCAATCTCTTGTCCAAAGAAGATTGATAAGTATAATAGGTTAGGTTCAAAGGAAAGGGGTACATTTCCTTCTTCCTTTTTTAACACTTTTTATTAATTGAGCCCATTTGCCTCTATAAGAAGTTATCACTTAATTAGTGAGGTAGCTTGAAAGGACTATCATGAAAACAATATGTTCTTATATGTGTAAATCTTGCATAGTAAATATAATAATTGCCAAATGCAGTTATGAGGTTTGTAAGTTAAAGAGAAATCTTGAATCTGACATTTCCATCAGGTACTCCTATAGTGATTACCACTAAGGTTAACTTGTTTGAAGTTCTTGCTACTAATTTCAAGCTGAAGTTGTTGATAGAAATTATTAATCTGCATTGAATTACCCTGGAATCCTTGTGATTGTAGACTAGGCCATACCTTCATACTTGCAATTGCATAGAATAGATGCAAGGACCTGTTGAAGTATTGATTCTTTTGGAAGGTCACTAATTGTTTATGCAAATTGTCTTATTAGCTTTCCTCATTAAAGAAATTGTGAACCATAACCAATGATCTTAATAAATTTGCATGTCTAGTATCAATAGTGCTTGCTCTTTTGCTTCCCATTACTCTATTCAATAGGATCATTATATTAGAAATGCCTTCTTTGAAGCAAGACATCTGCAAATGCATCAGAGTTTGGCACTTGGCTTTCTTAGTCACCTTCAACCAATGTTTGCTAATATTAGAAAGGCAAGCGTCTTTTTAGTCTTGAAAGAAGAACTCCTCTTCTTTGTATCCATATCTGTAGACACGAGAGTGATACTAAGGAATGTGCCATACAATTTAGCTGTAGGCTGGTTTGCAATAATTCTAAGTCTTTGATACTAGCCACGTAATGTTTCACATAGGCTAGGGGTATGTTTGCATGTTGAATTAGAGTTGGGAAACCACTTTAATGAGCTAGGCCATTTGAAAAGGTTGCCTTTTCCATGTTAAAGTTTTGCCCAGAAATAAAGATAAACAACAAGTGAAAAGAATAGAATGCACATAAGACACAAGCAATTATCCTGGGAAAATCCTTCCACTTGAAGGAAAAATCCCAGCCACACAAGAAAATATCTCTTTATTGATAATAAAATGCTCGAATACAATGCTTTCCACCAAATACTATATATATATACCAAAGGTCTCTTCAATTTCTAGAAACAAGTCTTCTCATATTTCCAAATGCACGACTCTTCGCATGACGCATGACATGTCTTTTCATATAATATTGTTTGAACTAAATATCTTTTCCAGATATATATACATAATACATAGATATTATCTCAATTTCAATATCTAGTACAATCAGAGATAAAGATATTTATCGCAGCTATAATCATCAACACTACCTTTTAGCAAGAGAGAGATCTTTAGAAAGTCAGGCACACATAGCTGCAATCAAAGATGTGAATGATAAATGTTCATCACACAGATTCTATTAAAGATAAATATGTCATCTCAGCATTACATAATTCACCATATTAACCTAAAATTAAAGCCATGGAGTCACACACATGACTCCCACCATGCCTACTCGTAGAAGGTGGTCCACCATACCTACTTGCAAGTGTGGAACGAGAGCTTTCACCTCAAACTTTACCTAGAGAAGAATGCTTTTCCACCATGCCTACTTGCAGAGGGTGGTCCACCATACCTACTCACAAAGGGTGGAATGAGGGGTTTCACATCAGACTTCTCCCAAAGAATAATGCATTTCCACCATGCCTACTCGCATCGGGTGGTCCACCATATTTGCTTGCAGAGGGTGGAAGGTGGACTTTCACCTTAGACTTCACCCAAAGAACAATGCATTTTAGTAACATACATAATAAAGACTGAGATTCTCTCTCAATAGAGACAACCTTGATTATCACGATAAGATAACTGATTCCAATAAGTTTGCAAAGAATCAGACGTCTCTCTCTATCATGTAACCTCCCTCCAAAGTTGAATAGTCTCCCTCTGAATATCATGTCTAGTATATGATCTTCCTCTTTTAATGAAGAAATATATGTATCATCAGTCCTACGACTGCAATCGGCATTTGCATGTTCTTTTTCACAGTATGCATGACTTCACATGTAATCTTTGTCAGCCGACTGGATTGTCGTCGGTGTTTCTGTAGCCGACAGAGTGATTGTTGTCGGTGTTTCTGTAGCCGATGGGGTGATTGTTGTCGATGTTTCTGTATTCTGTAGCCGACGGGTAAATAGTTTGTAGCGGACATAATGTTTGTGGCCGACGGACTCCTTCGGGAAGGTTCGGCGGATCGTATTTATATCCCGTCTAGGATCATTGTATCTCATCTTCTATCATTCATCTATGAAGCATAATGTAATGTTCTGGCATATGTGAATAGTAAGGAATTTTGCTATTCTGTTCTATTGTCTGTATGCATTGCTTTAATTTACCCGCACGGTAAACATTTATAATGTAATGTTATGGCATATGCTCACACTCAAAAAAACTTATCTGATCAATTATCAATGCTTGATTGTGGATAGAAAATCAAATTCCCTTCTACAGGTGTTACAACTGTAGATTATATGGTTCACTATCCTCGATTAAAACTTGTTTCACGTTTTAGGCCAGTTCAGTCCCTTTAGAGCATATACAGAAATCTGCAAATGACGACAAGTATCACAACCAGTTTGGTGTACTCTCATATATATATATATATATATATATATATATATATATATATATATATATATATATATATATATATATATATATATGACTGTTCTATCGCTCCCAATCAGCATCACAAACCACAGATTTTCATAATCACAGACAACTCTGATAAGCTGAAGACTTCTATCAATAGATACGATCATCACAAACCATCACCAGAAGAAACATAGACTCAGATCACACATACAACAGTAATCTTGCAAATCCATACAACTATACACTGTAACAAATAAGAGTTTTATATTGAAGAAGACTTGAATATGGGAATCACACAATGATCCAAATCTGGAACTCACACACACACATTGCAGACCCAAACACGAGGGATTCCTTTTCGTTTGACAGAATACTATACATACAAAAAACTAATCCGCAAAATTACCGTCTTAGATTTATTATGCTACACAACATATCCTTGGAGAGGCAATAGAACTTATACGAGGACTATCAAGATAGGAGACCGCAAAAGTCACCACCAATAATAAAGATGACCACAAGGACCCCACACACGACCATAGGAGAATAACCAAAGAGACTTGAACGACGTAATGAATGATCGTAGCACAAAGGAAGATGTGGATGCCAACAACAAATGCTGATTAGGATGAATAGAAAGCCAAGTTGTTCTCTCAATCTCGTACTACTATCAACTTCCAGTGTAGTCGAGCCAGAGAGCATCTATGTCTTTACAGGATGATTACGCTAATCTCAACATGAACTATGCCCAACATGATCACCAAAAAAGAGAGGGCTCACTAAAAATAAACTTTAGAACAGAAAAAAACCACACACGACTCTACATGAAACTAGCTGAATCAAAAGAAATATCACGCTGGAAATGAGACATAGGCGATTCAAAAACATATGAGCAAAGCATAATAGAATCAACAGAAATATAAGATGGAAGAGACACAACATAAACATAAGAGACAAGGGGGGTCACATAAGCTAAACAAAAATCTAACTTAGCAAAGAATGAAGACGAGTGACACAAATTATGCTGCCCTTATGAAACAAATCACACACAAACCTCATGTGCAAACATGCAATCACAAAAAAAATATTTCCAAGAAAGTATGCTTCAATGAGACTTGTAATGGACACCCTTGGATGTCCCAAAAAACTAAACCAAATTGCTGAAAGGAATTATGTCAAACAGTTTGCATTCAACTTCTTAAAACCTCTTATAACTCTGGAAATCAAACGTTTATTTGTTTGTTGTGTTTCGTGCATGGAATTGGTATCATACAACATAAACAAGAAATAAACTACAATAATATGCAAAGTGGAAATGAACTGCTGCTAATAAAATGTTATTTTCAGAATTCATAAAACCAAATACATAGCAGATTTATCAACTCACTAATTACTTCAACAATATTGTCATAATACTCCAGCCCATGCTTACAAACTTGCTGCTACAATACTTTGTCCTCCAATCAGTCCACTACCTTCATAATACCATTCCCTCCAAGTGGCATAAGCGTCGGACAAGTAGTGAAGAAGATATGAGCAAAATATCAAATCTGCCTGTAGCCGGAAATGCAACTAAACTGCCTGATAATGAAGCCAATAAGAAAGAATTCCAAAGGCCAAACCCCAAGGGAATGACGTCTAGAATGTTACAAGAGAGGATAGACGTCCTCAAATGCCAAGAACAAAGCTGCAACTCACACACCAATTTCTTCTCATATTCAACCTGCCTAATGAAGCCACAAATGCTTCCTTTTATTCTATTTCCAAGGGTCCGCTCAACTCATATGGGCAATGTGGGATAAAAGATGTGTACTATATAAAACATATATTAAAATACCCCTTATGTCTCCCTTAGGTACACACTACCATAAAATAAATATTAAAGTAACACTTTAATATTTTACAATTAACTAGACGTTACTTTAATAAAACTTCAGGCATTAAAATGTATTAGCAATCGGACTCCGAATAATGCGAGTGATAGCTCATCGGAAAGCTCTCACCGAGGAGTATCGAATTCCAATCACCAAAATTGACCTGTACTGTGTCCTGCCGGCTTACTAAAAATAGTAAGTATGTCTGAAACTGAGTAAATCAACTTCGTTTTGGCCCAAACTGGAAATGACTAGGCCAAAACACTCCAGGATCCCATTAAACCCTTCGTTAGCCCTCGGGACCATGTAGAACAAGGCTAACGCACACACACTTGGTCAACTGCTAAAAGATGGGATCATTACAGACTAATAAAATGACAACACAAAAGAGGAAGCAACTCATATCTAACATAACATGCAGATCTTTAACGATTAACAATTACCAAAATAAATAAATTCAAATGACATGGGCTCTTATTGATGAATCAAATTGAAGCTACAAAATTATGACCTAATGAATACCAACAACTTCAACATTTTCATTGGCGACAAAACAAGAAACACATTTTATGATTCATAATCAAAGAAATCTCATAGAGAATGATTAAAGATAAATCATGTCCAACTAAATTTCATACAGACAAAGCAATATTGCCTGCCAGATTGAACATCTCTGATGCACTTACTCCCTTCCTTGAATGAAAGAAAATATGATGAACACCATCGAGAGGCCCTGACTTATAATCTACTATGAAGCAAAACAGGCATGAAAAATTTAACTTGCTGTTACCAAAATTTCAACACATACAAATTGACTAAAAGATAAAATTATACAAACTGCAACACGTTTTAGTGAATAAAAGGAACTCCCTGAAAAGCTGATATCTATACCATGTTTCTATACCATGTTAAAGTTTTGCCTAGAAAATAAAGATAAACAAAAGTAAGAGAAGAGAATAGAATGCACAAAAGACACAAGAGATTATCCTGAGAAAATCCTTCCACTTGAAGGAAAAAACTTGGCTGACACCTGAAAATATCTCTTAATTGATAATAAAATGTTCAAATACAATGCACTTTCCACTGAATACAATATATATAAACAATTGAGAGACTCTTCATCTCACAACTGAAGGTTTCTTCAATTTCTAAAAACAAGTCTTTTCATATTTTGAAATTCATGCCTCTTCACATGACGCATGACACTTCTCTTCATATAATATTATCTCAACTAAATATCTTTTCCAGCTACAAACACAATACATAGATATTAGCTCAATTTCAATGTATAGCAAAATCAGAGAGAAAGATCTCAATCACAGCTTCAATCTTCAACATGCCATTGGTGTTTTTAGGTTTAATTGTATTTGGTCCCAAAATTCCTCCAAATTGATATGCTCTATTTTGTGATCTTTGACTTTTGATAACACACTCTGTAGGATGGCACTGTGCTCATACCCTTTGTATTCAAACCTCTCTCTTTTTTTGAGGTTTCAAGAGCAGCCAAATGAGACAAGCTAGGGTTTTTAGGAGATTTTGATGGGCAACAAGAGAAAGAATTTAGTTTGGAGAAGTGAAGCAGCTATGGTGGATGCAGTTTCTGAAGGGACCTTTCAACTTAGGGAAACTTCAAATTTTAGTAGCAGGAAGGTAAAAGAGTTTTCAAATATGCCATGTAACATATACTTGAAATGATCAAGTATGAGATGCGCTTAACTACCTCACAGTGCAAATTATGACTGATGGGAACTTTGTAGAAAATTGACACAAGTAATGGGTTTTAACTTTTAGGCTATCTAGCAAAACGCCTTTGTTTGAGTGTGTGACAATGACAAATGAGCCTCTGATTTCTTTTTATAACTTCAGATTTTTAGGGATTTGATTAGATTTTAATGGGCAAGAAGAGAAGGACTTTTGTTTGGAATAATTGAAGCAGCTATGGTGGACGCAGTGTTGAATATTTTGTCATCGATGTCAAGGTTATATTCGTGTTCCTTCAGACTCTCGGATTTTACTTGAGAAACACTTATGACTTCTAATTAAGGAACTGAAAGCGATGAAAGAAATATTGATTCAAGTAAAGGTAAACTTTTCAGGCATGCCATTGAGAAGGCTACGAGGCATGATATTTTTAATTATTGTAATGAATTGGTTTTTTTTTTTAATGTTTTGTTGATGAAGGCTACAGAAGTTCTGACAGTGTTAGAATTACAACATTAGAATTTAAAACTTAATGAATGTTTACTGTACAGGGTAAATGGATACTTATCGCATGTAGTATAGTAAGATATAACACATAACATATACTTTATTCATATACGCAATATGAACTCCAATGCTTACAATATGACTATGGTGATGGTGATGTTCCAATAGTCCCTTCGGACGATGTACATATACTTTCCCGAAGGGGTGACTCAACCGTCATGCGCCCTTTCGGATACAATTCTACCCGTCGGCTACACTATAGATTTTACCGACAACAATGAATTGAAATTTCAGCATCACATTTTAATGAATTCAGTGCTGCAGATTCTGGTAACTTTTGGAATTTAATGCTACAACATCTTGTAATATTACAGAATTTAGTGCTGCAGATTCTTGTAACATTTCTGAATTTAGAGCTGCAAATTCTTGTAACATTTCTGAATTTAGAGCTGTAGATTATTGTAATGTTTCTGCACTAAGTACTTTTTCCGAAGTAATTGATATATCCTCCAGCTGTTCATTTCTATTTGTATGTTGAGCAAGTAATGAAGTTGCATGTGATGGAAGGTGCTGGGCATTGATGGAAAGATGGTTGTTATGTTTGGCTTCAGCTAGCTGAGTATCGTTATTGAGTTTAATGTATAGCTTTTGGAGTCAATGTGATATATATATATATATATATATATATATATATATAGGCACAGGGTTGCGTTGTGTGGAATTGCTGCTTTATATTTCATATTAATGGGTATTGATTAAAATGTGCACGGTGTTTGGAATTCCGAATGTGTTTTAAAAAGTGTTATTGAGTTTTACAATTGAGTTGGTTCTCAAATTGAAGTTGGTGCATTGAGGAGAGTGGTGCTTACTCATGTAATCTGGATTGGTGGCCATTGTGTTAGTGAAAGCTATTGCCTGCCATGGTTTTACACCTTTAAAGCTATCCTCCACAGAGTTTCCAGGACAGGGGTTATTTTAGGGGACGGGGATGTATTTTTGGTACAGATATAGGTCAAATCCAAATTTAGGGGACAGGACCTCAGAGGACGACAATTAAAATCATAGGGGATTTTTAACATATAGAGAGGATAGGATTTAAATATGCGTATCATAACATTGATAAACCATTCACCATAGACATTATAGAAGATCAATACATGGAATATTATCAAATGACAAATACTAAGTATACTTCCATTGTAACAATATTGCATGCGTATAGCTAAAACCAAAATCCCCGAAGGCTCCAAGTATCATGCATGAAATCAAAATGACATAAAGAGAAGTCCAACTAAAATATTATATACTAAATACTAATGAGATTTCTGACTCCATAATAATCAAAATCAATAATGTATTTACAAATAATATGTGCCAAATATATGATTGTCCTCTAGGAATCTAAATCTAAATCAGTTTTAGTATCTCACTATGAGTCACTGGTGAGGGTAGGTATAAGGTTCTCATCTAATGGAACACCAAGCAACCTTGGAGATGTGTCATCCTTCTCAATTTGCATAGCATCCACGGGATTAACATTGTAATGTAGTGATGGGGTCGGATGATATTGAACACTCTATTGTTCCTTGTTAAGTTGTAGCTTTTGTCGGATTGAACTGTCCTAAAGTTAATCCTTCTATGGTTATTGGAAATCATTAATTAGACATACTAAAATAGATCTACATATATATATGTGTGTGTGTGTGTTATAATTAATAATGTTTTAATTAATGATTAATTAATATATATCTTGGAAATCTGCAATTGAAACACATAGAATTACAACAATGTTATTACATTTGCAGAGATCCTAAATCTAATATGGTATCAGAGCCAACTCCAAATGTATTGAAACTAATGAGGCGGGAGATTATTAGTCGATTGATGAGGGAGAGTTCAAACAGATCTCGTCAAGTACCAGCAAGCACTTGCGAACAGATTTATCAACTTGCTTCACTAAATTAAACACGGGTTCTTAAATCCTCTTACATATTGTAGTGTTTTGTCTATGTTCAAAATGACTATACGTGTCAGAGATTATATTCAACTACCAAATCCTGATAGGTTCTTTCTCAGTGATGTTTATTAATTAAAATTGCTAGAAATTGTTGTTGAGTTGTAGATAAGCCACACATATATCAGATGCAGATGTATTGTGCAAATACTTTTTTGAATCTAAGGTCGTGGATCAAATTGTTATCCCGCCTGGAGAGCCTCTTTCAAAACATTATTGAATGAATTCTTTAACTTCTCACATCTACATCTGGATTCGTACACACTTGTTTTAATAATGAAATCTCTGTGTCTGTGATCAATATGAATCATTCCACACCAGCAGTCTGTCTTGAAAGAATATCTTCAACTTTGTTTACTCCCTTGTGCCAAATTTTGTGTGTGTGTGTGTATGTATACTTATAAAAGGTCATCTGTAGACTATGATTTGTAAATTCACGATGGAAACTTCTCATAAAATGATATTTGATAATTGGATCAACTCATGTTGATTCATCACAAGTTCTCACTGGACTTGCACCATTGCTTTATTCAACGCCAATAGAAACAAGACATGAGTTTTGGAGGAATTCCATATCCTTATTCATATTGCCGCCCAAGATATTTGGCCGGTTTAAATATAGTTAATCATCTTCATTCACAGATTTTCATACTATCACAACCTCCTTTGTACGTTGATGGTCCATCCTTGCTCGGATAATCTCTATTTACAGCATGGACTATTTGATTTGTTTTAGGTCTTCAATAGTATATATTCATTTAATACCTCCCTTTCAGTGTCATTTATAAGCGGTGCTTCAAGACTGGTTGCTAAAACATGTGTCTCGTGTTGTGTATGGCTGAAAAGCTCGCTTCTCAGCAGGTGACCATATGCTTGGCAGAAAGTCCTTGGGCTCAAAATGCTAAGATGAGAGAAGCAATGGTCAAAGTGGGTCTTGGAATGTTATTCTTTGCGCCATCCAGATTGACTACTCACATGGCAGTAGATGCCAGTTGATAGTGAATACAAATACATATCTCGCGAATAAATAATAACAGATCCGCCATACACTTTCAAAGGATTCTTACAAGAGGTGTATGTCATACAAGAACTTGGGCACTAAAATTTAATAGAAGCACTAATACTATAAAATAAGATCCATCTTACTGGAAAAGTTTTGAATGTAATGAGACGCGTATTAGGAGAGGTGTCTGTATTCATACACACAGAGTTTGGAGTATAATCTATGACTGATAAAAGAGAGAAATTCTATCAAAAGGAAAACATCTCATACTTGAAATGAAGGATGGAATAAAGAAACTATTATTTGCCATTTAAATTAACCTTCACTTCCAATGAGAAAACATGCCTAAACCCTTCAACCATAGATTATTATGGAAGAACCCAAACATACCCCTACATTGTATGCAAGCCTACAGGAATCTCAAGGTATCTCAAGGTATGAGTACCTTGCCATAGCCATCAAAATATGCAAGAGTGACGTGGAATTATGATCCCTTTCATTATTACTAACTTGGTAAGACATGCTCATAAATTATGTAAAAGGTATATAAAAGAGTTTGCTTTTTCTTTCATTTTTTCACATACATTATAGCTAAATGGAAACTCAAGTATTATAGAATCAGCCCTTAATATGATCTCAATGATTATCAAGAGTATTTCTCCATATCATCAAAATGATTTGATATTGATATAACATATTATTATAATTGGATAGCATTATTATAAGGATTAATCTTATATGATTACTTCCAATGCTATCATTATTCAATTAATGATCAAAATAATAACATGTTACCAAAGAAGGATGCTAATGAAAAGTGAGAACAATTAAGAGACTGTAATCATTTAAGAAACATGATAACTCGAAGACAAGAACATTGGTTTGAAATCTCATAAAATAGTAATTTATACTATTCATTACCTTATTATTAAGCAAGACGTCTAAGTGCTTGAAGAAAGATAGTGATGAACTTTGGTTGTTCACGAGTGTTATACAACACAAAATGTTGGTTAAAGAATCATGCATAATTATCAAACTTACCAAAACAAGTCTGATACTTGCCAAAGACCCTAAAATTGTCGTGAGAAGCATCTGGTAGTGAGCACAAGTCCAATTCCATTGTTACAAGCATATAACTCAACATGAAACATCATAGTGGAATAAGTGAGAACTTTACATTGTGGGGGGAATAATAATCAATGTCGCGTTCTCATTGTTTCAAAAATGTTTATATAGAGGCATCATTTTAATTGATACATATGGACCTTCATTGGAGCAACTTGTATCAAGAACATTAATATGCAGATAAGTATTTATTTGAGTATTATATTTACTTGCTTATTTTAGTCTCTCTCTTATTTGAAATTCTACATATATTATAAGAGTTATTTCTTTCTTTGATCTTTTCCTTTGTATCTGAAGTTGATCTTGCAGGAAAAGAAGAATGACACTTTAGGCAGCTTATGGCAATAGCTCAAAAGAAGTCGTGATCAAGCTGGATAAAGTGAGGCTCTTGAAGTAAATGTCCTCAATGATTGAGATTATGAGTATCTTTCTACATTAAGAGGGATTATGACACTTCTTCGAAGGCAACACATGAGCTTAGAAGATCAATACTCAGAGGGAGTCTAGAAATACATGTGTATGACTTAGTGATTTTGATGGATCTACTTCTATGTACATCATGAGGAAGTATTAACTTATCACCTAAAGGTTGAAACGATTATTATTAGATTCAGAGGGAGTAGACCATATCACTTCAGAGGTAAAATTGATATGATTAATGTTTTTTGTTTCTTATGCACTTATTGACTAACATCATATGGTTGATGATTATATGCATACAGTGATAAATCTACTCTTGTAGAAAATTCTCCATGACTTAATGTCATGTGACCTTGTGTTATGTATCTTAAGAGTGATACTGGTGCACTTATCACAAGGATGAGTTATATCATTTAGTTGATATGGAGGTGCACTTGCATGGGCACTTGCATCATTTAGTTGGTATGTATATGTCATGAAAGGTGACGATCTTTTGTTGATATATGTTTTAAGGTATCTATTGTAAGGTGACGATCTTATAAATAGATGACCCTCCTTCAAATGTGTTGAAGGTAAATTGGTGTCATTGTTCTTCGGGTTGGATTTTGCTGGACACATTGATAACCATCACGGTTCTTCGGGCTAGATTTTGCCAGACACCATGAAAAATCTATTATGGTTCTTCAGGCTGGATTTTGCTAGACACCATAATTTGACCACATTTTAAGTGGTGTATAACCTTGTGTTATACTTCTTTAAATTCCCTCTTTGCTAAAGAGGGGGTGCTGAGGAATTTAGCCTCATAGTGAATTGAATTAAATTCTATATGTTGAATATGTTGATATATAAATGTGTGTGTTGATGGATTTATATTGATATTCTTACTATGTCATTTTTAGGAATATCAATTCTAAGATCATATCTCTTCATATACTCAAGAGAATAATGTGTTATATATCAATCTTCCCTAGTTAAGAGGGAGTATTAAGGATGTTAGCAATTTTGTATATTGAAACTATTGGTGGATATTCTATTAGCCACATTTGAGTGGTACTCATACCTAGTAGTATAAAGATGTTTCAAACCCTCATTGCTAAAGAGGGAGTGTTAAATGTAGTTTCGATCAGTTTTAATGTCTAATGAAGTATATGCTTAGACATGATTAAATCAGTTTGGATATAATGCTCTGCATTAGTATTACAGCCAAATTATTATCTAGATTGTAATATTAATGTAGATCGCTCTCCTTAAAATTGTTCTTGTTTAGCTTTTTAATAGAACTCCTCGTGTATTTGTATGGATCAATCTTGTTAAAAGATGATATAATTAAGGAGATGTTATATAAACTAATCTATTAGTTAGTGGGTAAAGAATAGACATGATCTATGTGGCCATATTCATGAAGAGTCATGATTCTTACTCTTACTAACCCTTTGTATGATATATAAATATGATAGAATTATATCATGATTAATTCATTAAGTGTTATCTCAAACTAAGTCAGATATCATAATATCTAAGCTTATTATCATGACAAGACTACATTAATTTGTTGTCCCAAATTTGTCGAAAGTCATTGAAGACTTAGATTCAAAAGGTATTACTTAAATCATCTCTTAAGAGGGAGTGTTGAGATAACCTCGATTGTATCTAAGTCATAGTTGTCGTAGAAAACAATTGATATACATATCACTATTAGAATCAAATATTGTTGGCATGTTTATACTGATACATTTCGTGAAGCGATGTCTACTATATATAGGAAGATCACAACTATGACATGATTAAGACTTTCTGTATTATCAAAGGATAACGTATGGTGTGATAAATATATATTGATGTCTTTAATATGACATTCTAAGATTATCATGATAATGTATTCTATGACAGTCCTCCTAAGCTAAGAGGGAGTGTTAAGTTGTAGCTTTTGTTGGATTGAACTGTCCTAAAGTTAATCCTTCTGAGGTTATTGGAAATCATTAATTAGACATACTAAAATAGATCTACATATGTGTGTGTGTGTGTGTTATAATTAATAATGTTTTAATTAATGATTAATTAATATATATAACCATAGAGACATGTCTCTTCACAAGACATGCCTCTTGAAGATATATTTATATATCTTGGAAATCTGCAATTGAAACACATAGAATTACAACAATGTTATTACATTTGTAGAGATTCTAAATCTAATATTCCTCTAGTTGCAATACACTATCAACAACCACGAGCTTCTTGAATCGTCTAGAGGTAAGGTTGTTCCTCTTGACTGATTGGATGAAGCTATATGTGGACTAATTCCTCTCTCCAGCCGAGGAACTAACAACCTGTGAAAGAAGACAAATGGTAACAATTTTCAGCTCAAGTGCATCTCTACCATGCCATGTCCACTATCCAATAGGGTCCCTTTGAGCTGCTTGCCTCTAGTCTACCAAAGGTTGGACCACAAAGATTGACAAAGTCAAGATACATTCCTCAAAGTTTTGCAACATCATCTACATTATACATTTTTGGAAGGGCTTTGAAGAAGCCCTCCTTCACCTAAGTTGAACAAATGAAAAAGTTAAAACATATCCAAATTTTAAACTTAAATGAACATTGAAGATTGAAGAGATAATCATAAAAACTCTACTTTGAGATAATTTGAGACCCACCTCCTCATCCATAGATGCACTCTCCCAGGCCTTGGTGCATACCATTTAGGAATGACAACATAGGCTGTCATATGAAGTGGGGTGTTCATAATGTTCTATCGTCTCATTACAATGGGCTTAAGATGCTCTTGATAAATCTCCACAATAGGGACCTTGTCACGAATAGCTTGTTTGATCTGCCCAAGCATGTTATCAAGGGTCTTATAAATCTCTCCAAGGCTAGGAGTGTCAGTATCAATCTATCTAATGACCTGCCCAGTAGGGTCAATGAAGGAGCAAATGTTGTTGAGGATCGTAGATCAGATGCAGTATGATAGAGAGGGCTGCTACTTATAATAGTAATAGTATTGTAGTGTTTTCCAATATGTTCTAAGAGCAGCTCGACAAGAATAATATATATGATTCAATGGGGCATGTCTCTTCAAGAGACGTGCCCTATCATAAGTGTGTTGTTTCATAACATATCATGTATATATATAGAAAATTCTCTACACAATGTATATTTAAATCTTTTATTAAATATATATGACACACACACATATACATATACATATATATCTTCTCCATGCTTTGTCATATCCAACTGAAGTTGTAAAACATCAACAGTCCCTCTGAGCTAGGGAGGATAAACACAAGATAGATATTACACCATTGGTAATATTAGGAATGACAAATTTTAAGGATATCTTTGATTAGAAGATCTCCACCATTTTGATATCAAATTTGATCTCATGAGTATTGACTTGCAGAATATCGATATATGATATTCACTGAGTACTCAATAAGGTAATATCCTACATAATATCAACACATGACATTCACCGAATACTTATCATATATCTATTCAAACAACTCATAGACCGTCAAGTTAATGACATCTAACACTTATTTGTTGATTTACAAAATATAATTAATCATAATCTATTTCAACATTTACATAAAATGTATATCATGATCTTAATTAATATTAAGATTGTCACCTTACAATAACTTCTGCAAATACAAGTGATAATCAGTGGAAGTTGTCACTTCCTCATGATGTACATAGGAGGTATGCCCATTAAAATCATATAGTCACACACATGGACTTTCAAATTCCCTCTGAATATCAATCATCTGAGCTCCTCATCCAAAGTTGCCTTTGAAGAAGTGTTAAACTCCCTTTGAATCTGATATCAATCTCCCTTTCCTGTAAGAACATTTTCCACGGAAAAGATCAAGGCAAATAGCTCTTATAGTATGTATTGCAGTAATAAGAGATAGACTAATATAATAGTCAAGGATAATAAATAATTCTGCATCATAATATAAGATCATATATGCATAAAATATAGATAAAAATATACTTTGAACATATATGCATATATTCAATCTTCTATATATATATACGTTAATCTATGTTTTGGACATATTATTTGCTCATTAATTCCACATATAATAATCCAAGGTAATCAATTTCCCCAATCTATTCACTTATATTTATAGGAAATAAACACTTAATAGTAATTCATAATATTAAAATGAACCTCATTGTATTTACCTTTCCTTTCGTAGTGGGACCCCCTAGTCCTTGTGGCAGTCATACATAAGAGTGGCTTGATATGGTTTACTCTCCTAAAATTTCTTTTCCTTGTTAAGGACGACTTTATGTTCTAATGTCCTATGCACTCACTTTATGAAGATTCCCTTTGTATTCAGATTCCTTCATATTTTAGTTCTTTATGTACTTACGACCTAAGCCAAGCTATTATCCCCGTTTCTAGTGCTTGACATATTTATGTATGGTTTTATTTTGCCCTTGTGAAGGGCTCCTTTTTCCTCTTTTAAATCTGTTGGCTGCCTTTAATATTCATTCCCATTAATTCAATACCACCTGAGCTTATTTTTCTTTTGGTCAATGTTTGTTATGTTTAATCTAAGCATATGGGATATAGATATTTTCTCAAGGAAAGAAAGGATCAAAGCTTGGATAATACTTCTTTATAAAACTGGAAAAAGGTTGATAATTATGTAAAAATAACCTAAGTTCCCATGATGGCATGTTCTTCTTAGTCCGCTCGATCCTATATTGTATGAAGCTTCGACTTGCCTAAACTTCTACCAACCACATGCTTCTTCCCATTGTGTGCCCATCCTTCTCCTGTGCTGTGAATCTTTCTTCTTTGAATGCCCCAACAAAAAGTCGTTTCTGGTCAAAACTCTCTTGAATCAAGGCTGAGACAGATAGCAATGGATCTATACTTATGAAGTAAAATGTACTAGACATGATCGAATTATGTTGTCGAGTTGAGCTTCCTTTGATTGACGAGGATGCTCAAACACTCGATCCCTGAGGACAAGTTGCCATCATTAATAGCGGCTCAACTTGCATCATGATTGATCCAAGTCAGCGACACCTGTTGGGTGCTCAGTGACTTCAATGCACCTGACATTGGAAGAACCAACTTTGACACATTTGCAAGTACCATTTGATCTCATCTGTGCTGCAATCCAAGCCTGATCTAATCCAAATCGAGAGCACACACATCTGGAGCTGACACACAGCCACAGGTAGCCTGATCTTGTAGCAAACATTTAGAGACATCGCATCAAGGTTATCCCTATGTCAACATTAAGTATGATATACAAGAGACTTCACACTCATACCTGTGATTTGCATAAATAGAGAGTTTGAACCCCCTGGTTCAAATCTTAGGACTGATCTATTAATTGATGGGAACGGGCTAGAAATCACTGGTAATGGAAGGATGAGTTTCCCCCCTCAATGGACATCCAAATTCTTCAACTCATAGGAGACGTAATATTCAGGACCTCCACCTTGATGATTGTGGTTATGCATCAACCTGCATTAAGATTAGGACTTTTCATGCTAGTGCTGAAGTGTTTGCTCTTGAATTGGATTCATCACTGGTTAACTCTTCTTTAAATCCTTTTTAATTGTTCATAAATCTCACAAATCCTACAAGGAATTTGGTTTTGATATCATGTTGAGGATTGTAGATCAAATGTGGCAAGATAGAGAAGGCTGCTACTTATAATAGTATTGCAGTGTTTTCAAATATGTTCTAAGAGCAGCCCGATGAGAATAATATATATGATTCAATGGGTCATGTCTCTTCAAGAGATGTGCCCTATCATAAGTGTGTTGTTTCAGAACATATCATGTGATTATATATATATATATATATTATGCACACAATGTATAGTTAAATCTCTAATTAAATATATATGACACACACACATATATGTATAGTTAAATCTCTTATTAAATATATATGACACACACACACACACATGAAGTTATGTACATTATATATATATATATATATATATATATATATCTTCTCCATGTTTTGTCATATCCGACTGAAGCTATAAAATATCAACAAATACACACACACACATGAAGTTATGTACATTATATATATATATATATATATATATATATATATATATATATATATATATCTTCTCCATGTTTTGTCATATCCGACTGAAGCTATAAAATATCAACAAATGTATCTTTAAACGCTAACAAGTTACAAGTGAGAAACATCATAAATTTTAAAATCTCTTAATTATTAAATAATAATATCAGTAAATGCTAAAATCAGAAATTATTTTATTAAATCAGCAATTACGTTTATTTATGTTTCTTAGCTCGTTGTGGTCCACCAGTTATCTTCTACGATTATATGTTTCACACATCTTACATTTGGTGCGCTTCATTCATGTCATCTATTACACTCTGCATTGACCACTATGGATTGTAAGGCCTCTTCGACCTCAAGCATTCTTTCCAATAAAATGAAGTAGCTAGCATATCTAGTCTCCATGGGCTTGAGGAATTCTTTCTTAGCAAATGTCCTAAATAATGCAAGAGATGTATGATAATAAAAAATAAACATTTGCACATCTCTAGTCTTAGACACGATAGCCTATATTCAATCAATTTTTGCAATGTCCTTATAGGTGTTATTCACTGCATGTACAAAACATGGTGTCCAATAAATGTGTCTATAAGTGCTCTCTTCTATGAATTCAGCTGATTTACACACCCAAGCTAAATTAGTGATTGCTTGGACAACATTTGAAGGTCCAACCTCTTCTATAGCATCCTTCAAAATCTGAAATTGGAATGATGCGTCCTTCATTTTCCCTGAAAAATCAATAAATCTAAGAAAATAAGAGCTTGCTGTGCTAGTGACAATAAGATTAATGTGTCGTTGATGTTTGATATCGGTCCATGCATTCATGATGATAGAGCATTCATCTTGCATCTATGTATTTCTTGTATCCTCCATCAAAATGCTTACTTTTGAATACTCTTTATCAAGGATAATGGTGCTAATTTTGTCTCTCTAGGTGGTACAAATGAGGGAATATATATATATATATATATCTTTGCACATTAGTTTAAAGAATGAGGAATGTGAAATATGTAATGGTATATCACGAGCACAAAGAAATCTAGCAATAGACTCTTCAACTTTCTCTTCTACTTTTATCAGCCACATTTGTTTCTCTTTTGTTCTTCTTTCACTTGCCTTTACCAGTTGTGGGAGTGGGTGTGGTTGTGACTATGGTTGTGCTAGTCATAGGCATATTAGCTTGAACATTCTCTTTTGAAACCCTTGATTTCAATGCCACCCCTCCCTATGCAACCTAGTGGCCTCAAGCTTTTCTTCTTGTGCAATTTTTGTGCAACCTTTTACCCCTTGCCCACCTATCGTTAAAAAATGACATACACTCCAGTGTAGCTCACAAAATAATGTTCATAACATATATGACACTCCCATTTCCTACAACCCCCCAAATTTTCTTTTCTTATTCTTGCCTACTCTTGTAGCAAATTGTATTGAAGGTTTCTTAGGATTGAATGGGCCTTTGGCATATTGTTTGAAGATTTGGCAAGGGAACTCAAACGGATTAGAGGTTGCTGCATCTTCTACAGTAACATCCACATCAGCTGAAGACCTCCCTATGGCTGCCCTAGAATTAGGTCTTTTTTAGTCTTTTTGATGTCTTAAGATTCTTGTATAGAAACATCCATGCTGTCACTACTTCTTTCACTCTCACGAATGCTCATGTTTTGAGATTTTGCAATGTAAAATAATGCAGTAAGTTATTGGGAAAATAAAGATTTCAATGCTTCATTCAAAATGCCATCTCTAAATGAAAAAATGGCAACAAGGTTTGAGACAAACAAAAGGAAAATGAAATACATACATGGAATGAAGAAATATAATGTTCAAATGTCCTCTTGCAAGTTCAAAATGCAATCTTTCCTCACTATTGCTACTGCTTTATGTTTGTTCTCTTCCTCTTAGCAAGTATGACAAATTTAAAAATGAGCAGAAGAGTTAGTGTTTTAGGGCCCGTTTGGTTGTTGGAATAGGAATAGAAAATTTTGAATACATTTTCTATTTTCCGTTTGGTTTGTCAATTGGAATAGGGAATATGAATACATATTCGCATTTTGCCTCTAAAATGAGCTTATACCCATTCCAAAAAATAGCTGTTATTGGAATAGCCATTTCTATTCCCATTATTGCATTCCTATTCTCCATTCCTATGCCTGGAACCAAACGGGTCCTTAGTGTTTTAATGGACCAAATAGGGTTTGCATCTTTTTAGTATGTCTTTAACACCACATGGCGACCATGTAAACTGCAAAAATTAAATTTTTTTTTTTTTTTTTTTTGTGTTTTGACATTACTTGTTTGACTAGGGAAAAGGGGACAACAAACAATACTTGGGACAGATGAGGGACGACAAAGTCGTCCTCGAGTTTCGTGTATTTTTTGTGCAGTTTTGGGGACGTTTCCAAATTTGGAAAAAAAGGGATGGCTGAGGGGATAGAAAAAGTTCATCCCCACATCCCCGTATTGTCCTCGGGATGAGTACGAGCTCAAAAATGCAGGGTACGTGTCCCCGTGGAATACAACCTTAAAGGGTTTTCTTCTTGAAATTTGGTAATTTGTTTCTTGATGTTTGCTCTCTATGTTTTATGCGGTTTCCTATTTTGTAAAGTTTTAAAATACGAGTTCAACCCCCCTCAGTGTTTTTGTGTGCTCTTCAATTGGTATCTCTTCATTTGGCATTGAAGTAGGGTATGCTTGGAAAAAAAATCTTAAATGCTTGGGGTTTGATCTTGATCGCACCCATGGGTTCTCTTGAAGATTATATCGATGATGAAGAAGGAGAAGTAGATCTTGAAGCGGAGCTAATAAGTGCTTTAAATGAAATCAAGAGACTTAAGATAAATTTATTAATGTCCAATAAGAGACCATAAAGTGGGTCCAAGGGATTGGAAAACTTACAACATGGCCACAACCAACAACGAGACACCAAACAGTGCTCGGGGAAAGAACAAACAAGAAAGTACCAATCAACAGACTCGAAAAACAAAACCAGATGAAAATAAGGCTCCCTAGTTGAGGAAAGTAGTTCGAGATGAAAGAATAAGGTCTAGGGCGAGGGTGGGCCCCATACCATCTTAGAGAAACCGAGAGGTGGGGTGTTGTAACCAAGAGTAGCTCCTACGAGGCCTCACAAACTTGGTGTATCCTGAGCCAGGCGGGCCAAGCGACCTCTTCAAGCCCTTGGTTAGAGATGTGGACGTGAAGGAGGAGGTGATAAGCTGATTCAAAACCTATCTCGACAGGAATTAGAGTTGCAGGGTGTGATCCTAGTGCATGGCCTCCTGGAGATAAAGAGCAAAGCATTGCTGGTCGGTAATGTTGATGTGAGTTTTGTTCCGCTACAACACATAGAATCAAATACTTAATGTTTCAAAGAGAAACACCAAAAAATCAATCCTCTCTTGATATATGGTTATCTCTCAAGCGTGTAAACCTTTCTCACTTAGACTAAAACTCTACCCCTCCATTAGAACTTACACTATGAAAATGCCTCAAAAAGACATCAAAACCCTCATGCAAACCCTAGACAAATATTACTTCCCAGTAAGCCAAAATTGCTCAAATTCACCCTCGGACTTGGAGATTTTAAAGTTTTGTCAACTAAAACCACCTAAGACAATGACTCCTTGCTAAAGCAAAATAGAGAGGGGTCCCATTTACAACGAGGTGATGGTGTGAAAATACCACAACATCTAACACCCACCTAAACAAATGTTCCTTAGCATTTCAAGGATAAAACTTGTGAAGTATCAAGCACCTTTGATCAAATCCACTTCCACCTATTAAACAACTAGGAAATGTTCTCAAAATGGAAGAAACCATGAAATTAGGCTAAGCACCTTCATCCTCAATTGCACATGTGCGTGGAACCTAGAAAGCCTCTCAGATCAATTGGACTTGGCTATTTTGATATCCTCACTTCAAAAACATCCTGGATAGAGCCTCGTTGTTAGTCAGGCATCCATAGCCCTGATGAGGTTATCGTTGCAGTCAACCACGAACGTTGCTCTACCATTAGTGATCTTACTTAGTAGCACCGATAGAAATATTCACACACCTAGAGCTAAACCATTTCATTTTTTTTCTACTTCCTTTTCTTCTTTTGGTATTGTTTTTTTAAATCTTTGTTCAACTATTTTGTTTAGCTTACGAGCAGTGAATCTCATATAGGGTTTTGAAAACCATAGTGGTGCTGAAGCAGGTGTATGATTTCTACTAATTCCAATAGTTCACCTCGAGATATCTCAAAGAACTCAGAGCAATTAAGTGAGTAAAATGTTGTAACCGAAAGACTTGGATGCCTCAGACCCAATGAATGAATTCAATCCAAGTTTAATACGATTCCTTTTGAAAGATAAATCCATTAGGAATCCAATCTCCAATTCAAGGAACTTGACAAAGAGATATTCAGGAAATATATTGAGCAAATCCAATGGGAGATATACCAGAGTCTATTGTCTAAGATGCCACCTTTCTCACAAATTTGAATCTCTCTAGCTAAACAACTAAGCATGCAACTAAACCAAAAGAGTCTAGACAACTAAAGGAAACAAATACTAAACTACTTGGGTCAAATAACTCAAGGCAAACCTACAGACTCACTCTCTAACACAAACTAAGCTAAGCAACTAACCAAACCATTCAAAGAAATCTGAAGTCAAATGACTTGGGGAAAATTAACTTCCCGACTTGACAAGAAAGCAACTATTCTAACCAACAGAAAGGAAACCTACTCTAAACCTCTTGAACCAAGTGGTTTAAGATGAACCCATTCTAACTGTGTACAAGAATCTTGGAGGGATGACATAGACCAAACTTATATATACACTTGATCTGACAAGGTTTCTCAAGATGTTTAAGAGTAGCAAGGCTTGGGTAGGGGTTTCTAGCTTGGTATTTTTATCCTTGTACTCCAAAAAAAAATCTACTACCCCATTTTTAAACTTAGGAAAATTATTGTGCAAGATTAATAGTAGAGGCAATTTATGTGGTCCATGGTCAGTCCAAATGCAAGTTTTCTTTCCAAAACCTCCATAATCAAAATAGTAACTTTCACAATTTTCAATATTAGAAGCAAGGAAAGAAATAACCTGGTGTGTCTCGAGTTATAATTCATGTTGAAGTCATTGTCAATCAACCATAACTTTAGGAGGTTGTAGTTGGTGGTGGATTCCCTCTCTGGCGTCAACATCAATCTCATGGGTGGTCAAGGTAGGATTATTCTTTTAGATCAAGCCCTTGGAATACTGCTTTATGCGGCTTGTCCTTATATAGCATGAACCATACATCATTTTGTGCATTTCTAAGTGCATCCTCAAAAATAAGGGTTCCTTGATGAGGTCTCCTTCAAGTATCTTCCCAAGTCGTTTGAATGCAATATCTAATTGTGACATGAACCCAAATTGTTCATCATAGTCTTCCCCCATAGCATTGCATGTAGATTTCTCTTTAGGAACATCTTGCAGTTCTCTCTGTGGAATCTCATAAAAAATAGCATGCTCGCGACTAAAAGGAAGACCAACCAACATCTTCATAAATTCATCATCAAATTCAATATCAAGTGGCAAGATCTTTGGAGGTTGAAGTTGATGGTGAATTATGCCACTTATAGTAACTTGATCATATTGAAATGCATTTGGCAATAAATCAACATTTTTATGATTTCGTTTAGCAGCACCCCCCCCCCAAAGAACTTGGTGTTGATGACGCCTTGAAATGCTCTGTGAAATTGTTCTTCGATTTAGATTCTCATGTGATATTGGGTAATTCCTCCTTCAACTTGTCCACTTGACTGCCTTCCTTTTCAAGAGTACGTGAATTTTCTTTCATATCATCCTCAAGAATTCAAATTTTTAGCATAAGGGAAAGTCCAATGACTACTTCAAACTTGTGGTGATCTTCTTCTTGTTCTTTATGATGTTGGTCTTTGTCTTTTACATCTCCTCTTCCTTGGTTGAAACTAATTGCGTCCTTGATTTTCTTTTCAACACCTTGTGACGTGATGCATTTAAGTTTTTCCTTTTGATTATCATTGTCAGTATGCTCATCCATGCCTCCTTGATGTAACTGATTTCTTTCTTTAACCTTTAGTTCCCAACTTGATTGATGAACATTCCTTTGACATCCAACTTGGGAGCTGGAAGAAATCTCTTTCACCCCCCACGAATATCTCCTCATACTAACCGATTTAAAATTTGATCAAGTCAATGGTACCTTGACAAGATGGGCAAGCAAATTTTGAATGTGAAAGGTTATACAAACTGCACCAAGTATTTTCTCCATATCCACTTCTCGGTTTCATATTGGTATCTTCTTTGAACTCAAGGAACTTTGCTTCTGAGTTAACAACTATCATAGGATCATACACTTGTGAAAATGGAATTCTTCCTTGTAATGCTAAGCCCACCCTTAATTGGAAAATCAAACAATGAAATTCTTCATGATTTGTTTTGCAATCTACCCTTCATTGCCCTGATGCGGCAAAATGAGTCAAATCACCTTATATACTTGAAAACTCACATTTGTTGATAATTCCATGAATGAACTTTGTTTATGCCCTCCTTCTAGTGCCAATTTTTGTTGGCTTGATGATGGAGAGCATGCAGGTTAGCAGGGTTGTGATCTTCTAAGTTGTTCCAATAATTAATTTAACTCACCCTCCTAGTGCCAATTTTTGTTGATGTGAGTTTTGTTCCACTACAACATGCAAAAATCAAATACTTAATGTTTCAAGGAGAAACAACAAATACTTAATCATCTCTTGGTATAAGGTCATCTCTCAAGCATGTAAACCTTTCTCACTTAGACTAAACCTCTACCCTTCCACTAGAACTTAGGCTATGAAAATACCTCAAAGGGCCATCAAAACCCTCACACAAACCCTTGACAAATATTACTTCCTAGCAAGCCAAAATTGCTCAAACTCATCCTTGGACATGGAGATTATAAAATGTTGCCAAGTAAAACCACCTAAGACAATGACTTCTACTTGCTAAAGAAAAAAAGAGGGGGGCCCCATTTGCAATGGGGCGTTGGTGTGAAAATCCCACGAGTATATTTGAATAAAGATGAGAGGGATTTGCACTCGTAGGACAGGCAATGGAATCTCCCCTTGATCTTACAGTAAATGGGGCATGGGACACTAAAGTGCATCTTAGTGTCCACCTCTCCCAAGGGGCAAAGACAACAGATATAGGCAGCGTTGTCAATATGATGATCCATTTGAATATGTAGTCTGTGGGAGCCCACTTTGAAAGAACCCAAGGAGAATTATAGGGTGTGACTCCAACTACGGACAAGGTACAAGGGGAGTACAATAATCTCGCTCTAGAGATCCAAAAAGTGCTCAACATAAAAGTCCATCCTCGGACGAAGCCCCCCTTGGAGGGATACTTCAAGTTGTGTGGATATACTATCTATTAATGTTGAGTCTGTTATGCTCATTCAACTCTTGCCGGGAGGGGAGGAGATAAGTGGGAGCATTTAGAGAGAACTCGAAGGTGGGAGGACGATTCTTAACAATACCTACAAAGCTCAGTGAAGTAGCGACTTGAGTGTACAAGCAACAAGCTCCACTAGCGTAATCTGTAACAACTACTTTTCCCGAGTCTTAACTAACAACTAGCATATCAAAGAAATACTGTTATTACTTTGCATATAGGAAAACAATTATATCAGTTATATCATGTGAATGAGATTAATGGTTACAATCAGTTAAACGAAGATTTCATAACTAACAATTAAAGACACAATCAATGAATTTAATAAGGAATTTAAAATCTTCATACCATAGAAGTCAAAATTGAAATTCGTCTAGGGATGCTTCTGTAAAACCCAGGTTAGTCCATACATACCACTTGGTGAACAAATAGGTATACCACTTTATCGTAATAACAAATACCATCAAATACCATCGTATCATTTAGGGCATCAAATACCACAGTATCATTTAGGGCGTCAAATAATACTGTATCATTTAGGGTGTCAAATACCATTGTATCGTTTAGGGCATCAAATACCATTGTATCATTTAGGGCATCAAATACCACTCTATCATTTAGGGCGTCAAATACCACTGTATCATTTAGGGCATCAAATACCACTGTATCATTTCGGGCATCAAATACTACTGTATCGTTCCCTTTCTTTCTATTGCTAACTATGGCAATAACATACAATTAGAAGTTACGTTCATTTTCATAATTCACATAAATGAAAGACATAAATAACAATCTATCAGATAAACCTATCTTTTGCATATAGATATACTTCATGTTCGGTTGGAAGATCAATTGATCTAATTGGTTATTAATTACATCGACGAGAAAAAATGCTCTCATCAAAGGAATTAACTGATTCAATGATATAAATCAATCTATCATGTCTTCTATTTGCAAAAACATCATAAAAGTAAAATACCTGTTACTAGCAAATGTTTGAATCCATAACTCATCTTTGTTTGGTGCATGTCTTGGCATCTTGTGGAGAGGGGAAACATTGTCAGGGGCTTAACCTCCCAACTGCGGACCCTCAAAATATCCCCACATAATCTCATTTGAGAAAGGCCCTTTCTACCCAGAATAGACTTGGAACACCTTGTCCAGCCACTGAGCATTCTGGTTCGTAATTCCACCATTCGACTTGGCAACATGGTACATATTGGACAAGCATGAGCTTACTTGGACGTTCTTTAGAGTTTAATTATATGTTATATAATTTTTAATAGTTCTGATTTTTATTCTTCCTTTTTGTAGGGATTTCTTCCACCTCTTAACCCTCTTTCATTGGCCATCTAGCCAGCGTGAGTCCTTGGTATTTGATCATTAATGGTATCCTTCCATTGGCAGTTCATTGTTGATGCTCAGCTGATGCAAAGATTATAATTCATTACTGGTGTTAAGCCGTCTTTGTAACTCAAAGACCTCACTCTTGTTTAATTAGAAATTTGTATCATCAAAAGTAAAGGACAAACTGTTCAAAGATAAGAGACACAAATTACATATTTGATCTGATTTTGATACAAAATAGTTTGCCATAGATATTGAATAAAATAAGAAAGTTTGGCCGTAATGAATTGAACATTATTAATCGATTTGTATCATAGATATTCTTTGATGAAATACATTGGCATATTTAAACCAATACTTGCATCGATTTTTTAACATGTATATAAGATAAGAGCAGAGGTATCTACATAATTTTGATAAATGATAATATGACTTAGGTAGTCCCGACTGGCCGACTCACAATGTTTTGAACAATATAATGCCGAAGCGGATGTCTGATACAGAGAACCCATACGACAGCAATGCTCAGTTTCACATGTAGTAATGGGAATTGAGTGAAAAGAAAGAAAAACGAATAGAAAGGAGCGGGATGGAAAGAAAGAGCCCAATGGAAAGAAGAATGGAGTCGTATATATTTCTTGGCAAAGAGAGAAGACTTAAACTTAAGCCGCAGCCCAAGGTGGCAATTAAAACAAGATCATCGGTTTCTTGGTTCACCGATTCAAAAATATGAAAAGAGGTGCCAAGTGTACTCAACGTCTCATAGAGACTTATAATTTAAAAACAAATATCAAATGGCTCCTTAGAAGAGTTATTAAAAGAAGAGAAAACCAAATTTTTTTATATATATATATATATATATATATATATATATATATATATAATTTTCAACATGATGTCATCATACTATTATTATGTCCAAGGTCATACCTATTAAAATACACATATCTATATACGTGCATAATTTGGAGGATTATGATTTATTCTAATCTTATATCCTCTTGATATATATGCATGTATATATATTTATACATGTGTTACTAGAGACAAACTAGAGATTTAATATTGTGGTGACATCATACATTTATATACATATATGCGTTTATATATATAGACGGTGAAGAAAAAATGGAGACGCCGTCATAGAACAACAAAGGTAATGGTTTTGAATGTGAATTTTGATAATGATAGCTATATATTTTATATGTTTGACCAAGTAGCTCATGGTATAGTCCAACATACACTCTTGCTTGCCTAGTTGTTTACCCTTAGCCATGGTGATTCAAGGTTCATACCTATTTGCCTAGTAATGGTGGTGCCCCATGCCCGATTCTTTTTTAACAATGCTTCCACCCCTTTGACGTGCTCCTGCAAGGAATTCTCCATGATTATACATTTTCCTCAATATAATAATAGTTTACCATAACAAGTTACTATTCACAAACCATCATAACGGCTAACCACCATTCTACTACCCATGATGAATAACCAACTTTCTTAGATTTTAAGATAATCATATAATAACATCATAAGGATTAACTAACATGTCATTTTCATATGAAATTATAACGATTAACCATCTTACCATTTCACATGATCATAACAAATTTTAACTATTAACTGACTTCATGTGAAATCTCAACGGCTATATGAACATTTTAAATTGGGTCAAAATTTGGGATGTAACATAATCAGTGCTTGTGATCACCTGAGAGCTGCAATAGGCAAGGTAAGAGTATCTATGATGTCCCTTAGAAGAATCTGTGAAGGAACCAAAATAGATCAAAGATGGCTCTAAGCTTGAAAGGATGAGCACTAAACTTGGCCAAAATAACTTTGTGAGGGATTGACCGATGCCATTTTGAGGATGTGCCAAAGAAGTAGGATTTGGATCTGCTCGATTGAAGTCTAATCCGACTTTAGAACAGAGGCCCCCAACCCATAGGGCCATAGAGTACGACTGGTCTGACAAGGGAGTCAAAAACAGACATCTTGGACATGGTGTCTTGAAAGTGGTGTCTGAAGCACTCTCTCTCCAAAACAACAAGGGAATCAAAACCCTTGATAACCCAAAGCTGCATGATAGGTCTCATGGTAAAGAGGGGCCTAGAGAATTTAACCCCAAACAAGTATATGATGAAGTAGTCTTGATCTCGTCACCTTGAAAGTGAAATTGGAGATGGGAGGTCTTCAAGCAGTTAAAGACCATAACCCAGGTTTTACGTAAGTTTGCAACCAGCTGTCTTGAGTCGCAAAAGGATGACAAGCCATCAAGTAGATATTGGAGACCATTTGAGGAGGAGGCCATAGGAACCACATCATCAACAAACAACAAAATTACGACTTGTGGAGTGAGAAATCCTAAAGGAAGGTCTCGAGTTTGTCGATGTAAATGCCAAAAAGGGTGGGAGAGAAAGGGCAGTCCTGCTTCACCCAATAGTTCTCTGAATAGGATCCAAGGAACCCTAAGGAGTCTTGAATTTGCCCACTACACACTCTTAGTCTCATAATAACAGTCAAAAGAATCTTGAGGATCTTGATATCTTCGAGTCTCTGAAAGAGAGCTGTATGGGGGATTGAGTCAAACGACTTGCAAAAGTCCATAAAGTAGCAGTAGACTTTGGTAGAGGGGTGTTGAGCCTCCTCAATGATAGTCTAAAAAGTTAGAATGTGATCCATGGTCTGGAAGTCGGACCAAAAACCAACTTGACCCCTAGCCTGACACTAACGCCATTCAAGCTCCTTGTATAAAATGGTATTCAACACAGTGGCATAAAGCTTGGCAAAGGTGTGCTCAATCATGATGATCCTATAATTGTTGGGATCCAAAATCAACTTGACCTTGTGAATCGGGTAAATGATGTGGCGCGACCACGAGGTAGGGAAGCCAATGCTCTTTGATTGTTGATACAGAGATTTAGGTTGAAGAAGTAAAGGTAATAAAAGTAGTAAAACAACTTAAGATCGAGGAAGAAAATTGTGAAAGGCTTGGTGCTGAAATATTTTCACTTACAAAGTAAGATAAACATTTCACACAGTTGAATGATGAGAAGATACATCAAAAAGATTTCATGTCCTTGGACAATGTCGTTGGTTCACAAAAATCGTTTATTAATAAAGGTGGAGTTGGTCTTGAAGAAAGTCAAATTTCTAATCTACCATAGAAAACAACATAAGAATAATGTCAATGGCACAAAGGATTCACCATAACAAATTCAAAAGGTTATTTGTGAAGGTCTCCTCTCAAGAAGCATGTATGAATAGGTCTAATAATTCTTTCTTTCATGGTTATTGTTTCTCTTGCAATTAGTTTAGACACAAGATAATCAACTGTAGAATGTTTACAAGGAAATGATTTCAAACTTATGAGCAGGAACTCTTTTGCTCCTTCAAGGAATTACAATATTATTTGTTATAAATGCAGTAACTTTGGTCACATGGAAAACATTTGTAGAAGTGGTATGACATATTTCTCTATGCAAAAAAGAGGGTTGAGAAAGAGGACAAAACAAAAGGGTTTACTTAGATTTCCAAGAAGAAGGAGAAAGTAGTTTTAGAGGGATCCTTGGTTGTGCAAATAGCATTTCTTTCAAAAAAGGACATATGGTATATAGATAGTGGTTGTTCTAGGCAAATGACTGTAGACGAGCAAGTTTCTTAATCTCAAGAGGACTAATGGAGTTAAGGTAATATTTGGCAGTGATACATCTGTAAAAATGAAAGGTAAAGATACACTTGTTTCAGATGACATTGAGGCTAAAGTTGAGAATGTTTTATATGTAGAAAGTCTGAAAAACAATTTGTTAAGTGTGGGTCAATTCAGATTGTTGTGAAATTACCAAAGATGGTAAACATATTGCTGATGCAAATTGGGCTGCTAAGTTTTGAGTATTTTTGATAATATCAAAAGTAAAAAGTGCATTTTAAGTCATGTGGATGAAACTTGAATTTGGCATACAAGGAAGAAGTTGGGAGTGGTTATACTCCATCTTTGAATTGTTGTTTTGCATAGAGGGAGTATTCATTGTCATATTCTATTAGCCCCATTACAGTTTTTCAAGTTAGTATCAGTCATTGTTGTCAAAGGGGGAGGAGTAAGTCAGGGGGAGTAGTATTGTTTCGGAACTTCTTTATTTCAGTTTGGTTTCAGATGGAGTTGTCATCAATGACCCAGGGGGAGATTGTAGAATATTTTTTCAGTGATGTCAGGGGTTATATTTTTGTTTCTTCAAACTCGTAGATTTTACTCAAGAAACACTATTAACCTCTAATTAGGGAATTGAGAGTGATGAAGTAAATATTGATTCAAGTCAGGGTCAACTTTTAATCATGTTGTTGAAAAGTTTAGGAGGCATGATATTTTTAATTGTTGGCAGCCACTATTGTAATGAATTAATCCTTTTTTGGTGAATGAAATCTACAAGACATATCAATTTATGAGCTTAGGGGGCTTTCTCATGAATGGTTCGTAAGGCACACCACTTTCTGAAGTTTTTTCAAATAGGCTTGCAAGCACAGTGGGTTTAACCATGGAGGAAACTCTGTAGTTAAGCCAAAGTAATGTGAATCGGAATCGTATTGGAATCGGTACGGCCGAATCGAATCGTGAATCGGGGGTGAATCGGCAAATTTGAAAAAACCTTTTAAATGTAAAGATTTTAACAATTTAAGACTTATTTCATGCACCCTTTATTGAATATAACTTAAAAACACTATAACATCATCAAATAGAATCTAACACACATAAACATGAAACATAAAATCCATCACATACGTAACTATGTTATCATTATGTACTAAAATGTAAATTGTATGCTAGCTGAAGTAAATAAAAATCAAATGATCATAATGATTCAAATCATAGAATCAGTAAGATGAAATCATGAAGATCTATAAGACATCAAATCATAAATGTATGTATAAATCTAAGATGAAGATCCATGAAAGTTTGAAACATATGTCTATCAGTGATTCAGTATCACTATCAATATCTATACAGGGTAAGCAAAATATAAAAACAAGGCTCCAGCTCAAGCCTCATCATCCTCATCATCATCCTCTAGCTCTACTGCAGCCTCAACCTCAGCCTCTGAGAATCCAGTTTGCCTATGAGAAAGGCGTGTAAGGTAGGTCCTAGAGGACCGCCGAGCCATGTCCCCTACATGGGCAAAGGGCTCATGAATAACGTCGCTAGGGCTTGCGTCTATGCATGCACGTGTGCGTCTACCAATGCCTGAACGTGCTCTAGCTGCCTCCTCTGCCCTGGCCACAGCCTCAACCTCTACATCCACCTGGTCAACCCACGCGCGGTCTTCCTTAGTGAAGACTAGGTCCACGGTCTCTGTGATCCACTCTGATTCTGGATCAATCTCCTCCAGAATGATCGGAGAGGAGTCAGCGCCCAAAATCTGTCTGATCCTAAGACGAAGGTTGTAATGAACAAAGACAAGATCATTCAACCTCTGCACTGTCAACCTATTTCTCCTCTTCGAGTGGATGTGCTCGAACATGGACCAATTGCGCTCACATCCAGAAGCGCTGCTTGGCTGACTCAAAATGCGGATGGCAATTTTTTGAAGGTTTGGGGTTGTGGCCCCAAACATTTGCCACCATCCATCTGAAATAAGGAAAAAACAAAAACAATTAGTCTCATTTACAAATTACAACTCTAAAATTAATGCATTATATAATCAACTTTAAGTTTAGAATCTAGATTCATGAACATTGAATATATTATTTAATTTTTACCTGGCTGTAGTGTTGTCTGAGCATTTATGGCCATCCTGCCAGAGAAAAGTGGCCCCTCCTTTTTGTTGAACTGGTCTAGCTCAACAATCGCAGCAGCGCTATTTTCATCGCTACTCAATCTCTGAATCACTATGTATAAGCCAGTGAGAACCTCTGCATCCGCCTTGAACTTAGGATGGAAACGAAATGCTGGATTCAGATAGTAAGCTGCTGCGTGGATGGGTCGATGGAGCTGATTCTGCCATCTCCTATCGATGATGTCCCAAATAGGGCCATACCTCTCCTGCATTCCTGCATATTGGGCTCTGATGGCCTCCTTGGCCCTATCCATGCCCTCATAAATGTAGCCCATAGAGGGCTTCTCCCCATCAGCAGTTCGTAGCAAATCTACAAGGGGCTCAGTGACCTACATATAAAGTAAAACAATAAAATTGAGTCAAAACTTAAATATAAAATAATATAACTTAAAGTAAAAGCAAAATACTAAATGTTAAATTGCAATAAATTTACCTTAAGGATTTCTCTAGCGAGTTTCCAAAAACCATCCTCATCAAATATGCAATCCGCCACATCTAACCCTACAGTGGTCGTAGCATAGGAAGAGCAAATCCACTCCTGCACAACAAACATGCTCTTCAATCCATCCCTTGATGTCAACAAGGACTGCAAGGTGATGAAATTCGAGGCAAACCTCGTGATACCTGGGCGAGCTAACTCCTTGCCTTTTGTGTACTTCCTCATTGTGCTAAGGACAAATGCATGATTATAAATGAATTTGCATATGTTTTTGGCCCTTTCCACACATGACTTGACAAACTCAAGTTTGCCAATTTCCTCCAACATGAGGTCAATGTAGTGTGCCGCACAAGGGGACCAAAATATGGTGGGGTGCCTCTCCATCAAAAGTTTACCTACAACAATTTTAAGTCAATTAGAAACTCAAATTTCAAAATTCAAATAAATTTATTTTCAAAACTTGCAAAGTTAAAACTTAAAAGTTTACCTGCTGCAACATAATTTGCTGCATTATCCGTCACCACCTGGATCACATTTTGTTCCCCCACCTCTGCTATAACTTCCTCAATAGCCTCACATAAATATGTGGCATTTTTCACATGTGCGGAAGCATCAATGGATTTTATGAACATGGTATATCCTACAAGTAACAAAACAACGAATTATAATATTAAATGGATCATTAACGAATTAGCATTCAACAAATCAAAATTTACAATGTATGTAGGAAAGTAGAATGATCAATCACCTCCACAGGATACAAGAAAATTGAGGAGTGTTCTATTCCTCCTATCGGTCCAACCATCAGTCATGATGGTGCAACCCTTTGCAATCCATTCCTTTCGGTTCTCCTCGAGGTCAACCCTCATGTCCTCTACCATCTCATCTAAGAGGTATCCGCTCAACTCAGCCTCAGTTGGGGCTTTAAACCTCAGACCACAAATAGCAACCGCATCTATCATATTCTGCCAATAAGGAGCCCTGTCACAAATAAAAGTTTAGATGTCAAAGACTCAAATTATAAAACAAGTAGATATAATTAAAGTTTTACTTTTACTTTTAATTTTAACTTTAAAGAAAACAAAGAAAAAAGAATCAATTACCTGGCTGCAATAAATGGAATGTTGCAAAAGTACCAAAATTTGCATATCTCCTTTTTGGCAGCATCGTGAATCTCCTTGTTCAAACCCATGCCTTGAAGCGTGGGTTGGGAACCAGGAGTAGCGCAGGGCACAAAGTAACTATCCATTCTGTTTTTTCGCACTCTAGGCTGCAATAGGTTGGTGTGGGACTCTGTCTCAGTACGTGATCGACTAGCACTAGCACTAGCACGAGCAGAAGAACTAGGATAAAAAGGAGGCCTAGAAGAACCCTCTCCAACACAACCTACGGATGCGGAAGCTGATGCAGATGCAGATGTGGATGCGGCTGCGGATGCGGGAACATGGGAGCCAATACCCCTTAACCCTTCAACTTGCATTTTCCTATTTGCTTTGTCATTTTCAATTTTTTCTAATGCCATTAAGCAAGTGCGTTTTGCCTCAGGAGTTTGGTGAGTGCAAACTGTAACATCATGTCCAGGTATAGCAGCAATGTGGAATCTCAATCTATAAATACCCCCGGAAGTTATTTTTTCTTTACAAAACATGCATTTTGTTTGATATTTGGTTCTTCCAAGAAACTCTTCATTATATTTCCAACATTCATCTTTTTTACCCATTGGAATTTGCGAAAAATGAGAGCAAAGGCTGCTGCAATAAATTTTTTTATGTAAAATATCAAAGTTTGAAGCTAATAAAAATTAGAAAACAACAAACCCTAGCTTGCAACTTAGTAAAAATAAAGAACATTCAAGATTTACACTAAAATTCTTGAAAACTATAGAAATTTAACAAAAAACACATAATACACTAAAAATTTAACAAAAAATGCATAATACACTAACATGCAAGAAAAAAATAAGCACTTACCTCTTGCAAATGAGTTGAGGAGTGTTGATATTGGCTCCTTAATGCTCCCAAAGCAATTGATGGGCTCCCCAAATGGCCTGCTGATCTCTTTGGTGCTCCTCCTTCTTGCCGGTTGGAAACCTATGGCTTTTCTTTTCTCTTCTTCTCTCTCACTTTTCCTCTCTTCTACTCATGCTTAACAAATAGAAGGCCCTTTAGGGTTATAACAAAGAGAATAGGTCAAAAACAAAGTGAAAAAAACAAGTGATTTTAAAAAAAAATTCAACTTCCCTTTTTACATGCCGTGGGCGATTCATGGCCGATTTTAAAGGCGATTTAGGCGATTCATGGCCCAGAAATCGGTGATACCGATTCACGATGCAAAAAAAATCGCCCAGCATGAATCTGGTCGCGGAATCACCGATTCAGGCGATTTTTGGGCGATTCTCGTTACTATGAGTTAAGCACACTTGAGATGGAGTAGTACTCGGATGGGTGACCTCCTTGGAAGTCATGTCGCTTCACATCTGTGAGCATGACTATTGTAATGATTAATCTTTTTTTGGTGAGTGACATCTATAAGACATATCAAATGAGCTTAAGGGGCTTTCTAATGAGTGGTTCATAAGGCACAACACTTGCTGAATGTCTTACAAATAGGGTTGCAAGTAGAGTGGGTTTAATCATGGGGAAAACTCCATAGTAAAGCGTGCTCAAGCAGGAGTAGTACTGGGATGGTGACCTCCCGGGAAGTCTCGGTGCTTCTCAGTATTGTTTGTGTGCTCTTCATGCAGTTTATGGAGGTACAACTCCAACGTAGAAAAAAATTTAATTATGGTAGTAGGCAGGCATGAAATGTTTCAAACATGCAAGCTAACATATAATAAATTTGAAATAATAATAAATGGGATTTGCTTGCCTTACCACACAGTGCAGATTAGGATTACTGGGCAAATTTCAGAAGGCTGATAGCAGCAATGGGTTCTAGATTGTCTAGCAAAGTTCCTTTGTTTGATAGCGTGATAGTGACAAATGAGGCAGCAATTTTTTTTATAGCTTTAGGTTTTTAAAATTATTGGCATTTTTTGAATTGCACCATTTTTTTAAAGTGATTTAGGAATTTTGAAACTATACAAAATATCAATGCTCCATCATGAGTTCTTTTAATAACAATTGAAAGTCTCAACAACATTTGATTTTTTTGATAAAAATTGATATATTTGGAAAACATTTGAGAATTTGTTAATGATTTAAAGAAACTTCGAATTTGTTGATAGCATAGTTAAACCGCCTTAGGGGATTAAGAGACGGGGTGACAAAAGGGCCTCAAATTGGGGATGCCAGGGGGATGACGATGAGGGGGGCTTGTATATACTATATACTATACATATGGTACTTAAAATGCTAGTAATGAAAATATGTATAACAATATAAGACACAAAATGTAAAATATTATTTTACTAAAATTAAAATACTTGATGAGTCTTGTCAGTTAACATTGGATAATAAAAATAATTTTTTTAAATACTTGATTGAGCAAATGAAAGAGTTTTGTTATACAAATATTAAATAATAGTAGTCATAGATATCAAAAGTATGAGTATCTTAGCATAGAGATGATCACATTGAGCAACATGATATATATTCAATATGCGCAATAGAATGGTAAAACATGTTTAGTTTCTTTAAACAAACTCTATTTTTTTTTGGTTGGATAGGGCACACCTAGTCGTCCTTTAAAGGGGTAAGGGGACTTGTTCCCGTCCGTCTGTCCTCCCAGGGGACGTAGGGACATCCCGTCATCCTCGGCGAGACAATGACCCAATGATGGTGCCGATGGGGATGCGGGAATGCGGTCCTCCCATCTTGGGTGCGTTCTTGTCTCAAGTGTGTTGGGGAAAAAAGGCAGGGACACGTCCCCGTGTTACTATGGTTGACACATATTCCCTGAAGCTTCTTTTGGTAGTGCTTGTCATCAACTTGGAACCATTTGACATTTTTGGCGATTCTAGAAACTTGTGAACCTATTGACATTGCAAACTTGGCAACCTTGAGTCAGAACTTTGATCCTAAAGTGAACTTTGTTAGTGATTTCAAAGGTTTGTGTGCCTTGAAAATCTTTGTTTCTCTGATTGTGGGCACTTGAAGGAGCTATAGAACTTTTGAAAGTTTTTACAGCTGGAAAATAAATATTATTTATTGAATTTGAATTTCGGGAATTTGGGAAATCACAGAAATTTTTTTCTTGAACTTCTTATGGTCTCAAGGAGTTCACAAGCTCATGAAGAATCTCAACAAGGTTGAAAGAAATTCAAAATCTTAGACAAGGAGGAATGACTGAAATTTTGTCGTGAACCTTGAGGATTTGAAGGCTCATTTTTATCATAATTTATTTAGTGCCGACTACAGATAGCATCAAAGTGACCTAAAATTTTGAAAATGAACTTGGACAAGATTTCTAGTAAGCATTGCCACCAAGACCCTCAAAACTTAGTTGCTATTTGGTGTCATGTCCACAAAAAAAAAAAGAAATCTTTTAATTTAAGGGAAATAATAATCATTAAATTAAATTAAAGAAAATAGTTCAAAACAGCAATTTCCAAAAATAAAAGACAATTAGAATGTAGTTAAGGCAAGAGTTGTGACTTTTTCAGAGGGGCAAAATAATGAAAAGGCATGATTCCTACCCCTTATGTAAAGATATAAAAGGGGACAAGGATTCACTTGAAATTGGCATCTAGAAAGGGGTCACTATGAAATATAATTGGAAACTTTTATCTTCTTTTATTCCATAAGGAGCAATATTTAAGATGAGAGAATAAGACATTCAATCAATCAAAATAAGTGATATCTGAATTTAAGAAGCAGATCAGACTGCTATAAGGCAAACAGTAGACTTATATACATATATATAATATATTCTATGGTATATGAGATATTAGTACGCTCTAGTCATTCCTTAGTCACTTTCTATAGTCCCTTAAGAGGATAGGTTGGTGTTTTGTAGGGAGAGGTGGTGTAAATCCTCACAAGGTAGGTGAATCCCAAGGTGGGATATGGATGGGGTTTTCAAGCCATTAGGGAGCCTACTTGGAGATTGGTGTCCAAGTCCCTTATGTCGAGTAAATCACCATCCTCCTTTGGATTGATGTTTAGGAGAGAAGTAGGGAATCAGGGTTTAAGTATGTTAAATTTTAAATGTCAAATGTATTATGGATCATTAATCTGATTTACTTGCATACTGATGCATGCTAGTCATTGGGAATTGGCAGTCTCTTAGCAAGGAACATTACAAAGACTAAGTAAATTGCCATTTCCAAGCACAATCCAAATGCTAGTTGGGAGTTTTTGGGTGCATCAAGTAAAGTCCCAATAGGGGACATTACAGTTGGCATTGGCAAGTTTCTAAAGGAGATTTGTTTCTAATGTCTCTTATTTCTTGCCCTTTAGTTAGATTATCTTAGGTCAACTGCACAATCCTATGGCCATCTTTACAGCAAAAATCATTCAAAAGGATGAAATTAGATTTTGTTTTATGCAAGTACTTCGTTTGTTGAGTTTACAACAATTGTTTGACAGATAGACTCTTGCATTGAAGTATGTGCTTGTTGGAATTGTCGCATAATATGGTCATCCAGTTCCATACCATAGTGAGACATGCACTAGTGTAGTATGAAGATACCCCACATGCATTTTAAAACTTTATGCCATTGTCACAGTTGCTTGCAATAATTAAAAAAATATGTCAAATATTTTCTTTTTAATATTCGATAGAATCCTTTTTGTTATACTGATACTGCTTGTGTTTCCACATGGTAAAAAGATTTCTTTTTACAGTGCCTACAAATTTTGGCTAATGCTTCAGGATTCGACAATTCTTTCCTTTTCTAAATAAGAATCTGAGGAATGGAATCATTTGAAGAAAACAGATTTACCTTTACAATACTTATAGCATTTGGTTCATTCTTTTTGGAAAACGTTGCTTGGACATTATAAATGTTACATTTGTGCATCCATGCAATTTTTCAGAATTGCTTCTTCTCTATTAGGATTCATTTATAATGCATAACTATTTTTTGTTTTGCTTCATGTATTTTTCAGGGTCCAAGAGCTTCTGATAGGTCCCAAGTTTTATCCAAAGAAGTCAGGCTTCCTAATGCCCCTCCAATTATTCTCGATGATCAAGATGTTCAGATAGTAAGATACATCTTTCTACACACATTGTTCTCTAGTTCTAAATGTGCCCAGAGGTATGATAACCGTCTTCTAAATTTACCATATTCTGAAATATACAGGCTCTCAAACTAAGTGAAGATCTCAACTTAAACGAAATTGATTGTGTTAGTTTGCTTGTTGCTGCTCATCAAGAGGTAGGTTATTCTTAGTTTGATTTACACCTTACATCTTTAGTTGATCATAAGTTATTCTATTGCTGATAAATCTAAATTTTTGATTACCTTATAGTGGGGCTTACTTGGACGTGAGCCATTAGAGATCTTACGGCTTTCAGCAGGTCTGTGGTTCATTGAGAGGATAGCTTTGATAACAACATTGTTAACTCTCCTCAGGGTAAGATTATGAAGTTCCTGTACACCAATCTATCCATCTTTATGTTTTTTCACTTAATATTTCGGAATTTTATTGACAGCCTTTTTCATTCATACTTTTTTGCTGCCTCTTGGTGTGAGCAATATGCCTAATGCTGCTTATATTGGCTTGATGCTTAAGAAATACTTCTATGCATGTGAGGGCAGGTTTGTGTGTTAGATGAAGGTGTTGATAATAACCTGGTGCTCGAGATTCAAAAATTTCTGGAGGAACTGTTTAAGTCTGGACTCAGGCAACGGCTAATTACAATTATTAAGGTTGTGACATTTATGTTTTAGGTTCTGATTGTCTCTTCCAAATTTACATGCATCAAACATTCTTGCATTTTAGATACAGGATATCACTTCTAACCTTCGTATATTATCTTCGTATTGTGCTTGAAGTGTTGAGGACTACTGATGTGGATCTAGGTCTTAATGTTATTGTGAAATCTTATCCTGCAAATTTCCAGTCAGCAGATGAATCAAAGTGTTAAAGGTCTAGAATTGCTTAAATATAGTGGGTTTATTTGGACATTGTGTATGTCTGCATATTGACGAAAATGAAATATTGTAAATGATGCTTTATTAAATGTGATATTTTTTCAGGAACTCAATCGTGATGAACCAGCAGGTTTAGGCGGCCCTCAGGCAGATTGCTATATTCTTGACTCAAGAGTCACACTTGTACAACGATATAATGTGGTGCAGAGAGAGCGTCTCACTTTAAGTCAATGTCTTGTACTTTCTGGTCTTGTAGTTCAAATTAGTAAGTAAAATTTTTGTTTGAATTAGTGAATTATCTTTTTTTCACTGCTTATGGTTACAATTAATTCTTACTGATCAATCAATTATGTTCCCATAGAAAATACTTGGTGTATTTTCTATAATTCAAACTGGATATCATTCACAAGACGTAGGGGTTCCAGTATTTCTTGAACTTGACATCTTCCACCTCAGCAAGAATTATGTTTTTTTTAATATTATCTTCTTTAATTGTTGAACAGTGCACTTACTGTAATTTCTAAAATCTTGACCAATCATCTTATAGATCATAGTGGAAAATTCTCTATTGTAGGGTATGTTAAATCAGATTAGTCAGCAGAAAAACTAAAGTTCTATTAAATAAATGCACAGTACTCGGAGACTGATACCTTTACCCCTAGTACTTTCTTGTTGCTGAGATATTTATGGGAGTGTCTCCGGATGTAACGAGACTTCAAATAAAGTTTCTTTCACATGCCTATATGTCTGTTGGAAATTTTGAATGAGTATATACCATGGACATTGCATTAGTTAATTTCCTTCGTGCAAATAATTGAGTGGTTAGAGCTAAAAGAATTAAATAAATACACTAGGACTCGCAATTTTGTATGTTTTACAAGAAAATATAGCTTATTTAATAGTTTGTAAACTTGCTTAGTATTTGTGATTTTTTTTCATCAAAGGTTACCCAAAAAAATGCTGGTTGAGATGCTGAGTTCAAAAGGAGAAAACTGGCAAATACTCACCATGTTTTGGCAAGTCAATTTGAAAATCTCATCGGACATGATTCAAATGTTGAAGAAGCATCATTTTTTGCCTTTCAACAAATTGTGAAAATGGTGCATGCCATGAAGGTTTGTGAGGTCTTGTAAGGTCTTCATTTGGGCTTGGTGGTGGGAACTCCACTCTCTGACCCTGTTGTATACCACAATAGGGAATGTGCCAAATGTGTTACCACCAAAACTTTACAAAGGGTGTTTTCCCCCTTCATCTCATTGGGAAATCACCCTCAAACATTCCACCAAAGTTTGATATATTTTCCTGCTGTATTTTGCATAAATTTTAAGTGTTATTTTAAATGCTGGATTTCACCGAGTTGGAAAGTTGATCTATTAAGTTTGATTTTGTGAACATGTGGTTTCTTTATTGGAAAGTCTTGTTATCAAATCCCAAAGTGGTCCTAAGAAGAAGAGAAATAATTAAATGTATTTTTTATGCGCATTGAATTTTTGTCAGTTGCTTGAAAATATAGTTTTCTCGTAGTGCTGTCCTCATGCCTTTTTAAGATAATAATGAAATTCAATTGTTTATATTTATAAGACTGACCTGGACTTTAGTGTCTTTGAAACTAGGTATTAGGGGAGTTAAGTAGATTTGAAACTAGTTTGGAGGCTTGAGCACTGGGTACATGACAAGTTTGGCTATATTCACCGAGTTTAGTTTGCAAAACTTTACTATGACGATCAGGTGGAAAACTTAGAAAAAAAGATCAAAACACTTATATCTAAAACACATAAAATGATGTTTAACTTTTTAAAATTAATTTCATTGCAAGTCCAAGCAAGCAGAAAAAAGAGAATTGAAGCTAAAGATACAATCTGTTGAAACATACAACGACAAACATCGATAAAGCCTAATTATGGCTTTATGAATTCGATACTAATGTTTAGTGAAGTGTTTGGAGCTTGGTTAAGAGCAATAAAATTGTGACAATTGTGCAGTCTCAAAGATGTTAATTTGGGCTTGGTAGGTTGTGTGATAAGCTTGTTTGAAGAGGCATTATTGGCTGTGTGGGGTATTTTTGACTAATCACAGCTGTAGACTTGTGATTTATACGAGTCAAGATTGAAAAAATAAAAATCTGGAAGGATCTGGCATTTTCCGCAGCTCTGTTTCTTATGTGAGGTGCTAAGATGATGCAGAAAATTTTCTTGTTAGAAGAAGTTATTTTTGATTAATTCAAGGTTGGCGCCTCTTTTAGGTGGAGTGGGTGCTTCACTTTGCAGGGTGTGTTCTTTAGTGTTGGCCCATTCTGCAAATTGGCAATTTGAGGTGGAGTGAGTGCTTCACTTTGTAGGGTGTGTTCTTTCTGCCCTTCGACCTCGCCGGGGGCGTTGCCCCCTAGACCCCCAGTCATTGCAGATTATCAGTCGTGGGAAGTATGACCAATTGCTGAGACCTAGAGCTACAACAGGCATGGAGTGTGTGTACCAGAGGCACTTGGAGTAGGTGTTGGACGTGAGGTTGTCATGGTGGATGCATAGAGAGCTTAGGAGGAGCTGATCATCTAGTTGGAGGCAGTACAGTGACATTTGGCTCAGGGTACCCAGGAGTTGGAAACAGAGAAAGTGGCACAGGTGGCTATCAAGGTCAGCTAAGGAGACGGTATTGTGTTAGCAGAGGCTATAGATGCAATGTGTGGTTTGGAGACCAATTTGGTGCAGGCACGAGACAAATGTGAAAGTGGTGTGACAGAAGCAGATTTATCTTGTTGTAGTTAATTAGTTAATGTATTTTGTTTGTTAATTGTCTCAGATATTTTGTAATTGTCGTCCGGAGACGACTTTTTCTTTTGAGGGGGATGATGTCGTAGGCAAATATTGTGTAGCCGACAGGATGTATGTCGTCGGTAGATATCATGTAGCCGATGGGTCCCTTCGGGAAGGTTCTTCGGAAAGTATTTATACACCCTCTTGGGTTATTGTAAATCATTGGAATCATCTGTATGTAATCCTTTGGCCTATGCGAATAATATAAGAGGTTTTGCTATTCTGATCCATTGTCTGTATGCATTGATTTCTTTACCCAGTACGGTATACACCCTCTTGCCTCTTGGGTCATTGTAAATCATCGGAATCATCTATATGTAATCCTTTGGCCTATGCAAATAATATAAGAAGTTTTGTTATTTTGATCCATTGTCTGTATGCACTGATTTCTTTACCCAGTACGGTAAACAAAGCACACAAAGGTGTCCGAAAATAAGTGAAAACAACCAAAGAAATAGCAACACAAAACAGAGACAGAGAAAGCACTAGGAGACTTTCTTGGGCGAAAAGAAATCAGTTACAGAATGATACACATGTGGATGTGTAGAGGTACTGCACTGTCTCCGGCTAGTCACTGAGGAGTGCCTTTGGTGCAAATATCTAGAATGGAATTTGACGCATCTGGAAAGCCTGTTAGGTTGAATAGAGCTAGAGGGCCTTTTCATACCACGCAAAGGGGATAATGGTGTAAAAAAGGCAGTAATGAGCTGAGACGAGTGCCGGTGTGGAAGTAGTGTCTGGATTGTGCTATCATGGAGCGTGGTGGCCTCACGAAGATACAGTGCAAGGCATCTTTGATCATAATAGCTGAAGAAGTCATAGAGAGAGAAGCACTCCCAGAATAGACAAAAGAATCTCCGTTTGATCTCATAATAAATAGGGCATCGAAAAAGAAAATGAGCCTCATTCTCAACCTCCCCTAAAGTATAGAGCGTACAGATCTGCTCCCCATTGTCAATATGATGATCATTTTGAGCCCGAAGACGGTGAGAACCAACTTTGAAAGAACCTAAAGAGATCCCTAGGGCATGAGACCAATGTTGTGAGAGATAGCTAGGATGGGCAATAATCCCATTAGAAATCTCCAAAAAATGTGTCGCATAAAAGGACATCTGTGGGCATAACCTGCCAGGAGTGGTAACCCAAGTAGTAGTAATATAACGTCTATAAATATCAAGACGAACATGCTCATTTAACTCCTGCCGAGAAGGGAGAAGATGAGCCGAGGCATCCAATGAAAACTGAAAAGGGGGGAGACGATCGATGTCAATCCCAATTGAACTCAGCAAAGAAGAAACTTGTGCATACTAACATCGTGCGCGGGAACCAGACTCAGCAGCCACAGTGGAAACATAAGAGCAATAAGCTTACCCAAGCCTAGGATATGAAAAATATTCTAATACCAACATCAGCGATCATCATGCTTCCTTAGTTAAAGAAACTGATTAGGAACCGGAAAATCATGCGAAGGATAAAGTTCTGTCTTGTCCTAGTGATGAAGAATATTTTCATTAGATAACTTCAAAATCAGAGGCAGGAGGCAACACATGAAGGAGGACAATTAACATCCTCTCGTCAATCACCAATGATGGGGCTGCTCATCAGCTTTGGTGGCATTTTACTGTCTAGTATGTACCTTGATATGTTTTGTTTTTCAATGCTGCAGGTGGTTTGAATAAGTGGAATTTCACGTTGTGGGAGGAATAGTGCTTAATGGTTTATTCGCTAGTATTTGATAGAGAGGAATTTTTCATAGAGTATTTGATAGTGAATATTCCTCAGTGCTTCAATGCAAATCATGAAAAGCTCGCATTGAAGCACTGAGGAATATCTACTATCGAATACTCTATTTAGAAAAACCTTATTGTTTACTTTTCTTATGTTTGAAGAACACCACTGCCAAACATTTGCATTAGAGAGAGCTATATTGGAATATGAAGTTTTGGGTAATCACTTAAAGTTTTCAAAGTGTCTTCCTCCTATGCTTTATACACACCAGCCTGCTCTGCTATCCCTCGGTCGAATTTTAAAGTTGCTTTTGGAAATATGTTTCAAGCTTTGCTAAATTTCCTCAAGCAAATATGTCATTTTTCTCAATGGTTTTGTGGTGTTAATTCTTTGATTCATATGTTTATAACTTATGTTCAACTAAGTTACCGATGCTGATTCTGATGCTGATGCGGGTGCAGGGTGCTGATGCGAGGTTTTATTTTTTATTTTGGATTTTGGATGCGTTTGGGTGCGTCCATATATATATATATATACACACAAAAAAACTTATGAGAAATGCAAGAAATATTAAAAAAAAACCCATTCCATAGCATGATGTTTCACCTTTGATAGTTCAACTTTAAATTCACTAATCAAAATTCAGTCATTCAAAATCATAAGGATTTTAAAAAAAATCCACATTCTCATCATCATCAATTAAATACATGCTAAAATTGACGTCTAAAAGGCGTTTTGGCTGCGGGTGCTTTCTAGATGGGCCCGGATGCTTCCCAGATTCTCCTAGGAAGCACAGCCTGGACCTGTGGATTCTTGCTGGATGCATTGCAGTGCATACACCAAGAACCCACAGTCCCAGGATGTGCTTTTAGGGAGAATCTGTGCAGCATCCTAACGCACCCAAGCATCCGGATGCATCAGAACCAGCATCCAGCCATTTCAGCAGAGAATCGGTAACTAAGATGTTCAATAGATCAGAGAAGATAGACTAGTGCAGCACTTGGGAATTCTCTGTTATTCATCCTAACATGGGTCTTATTTTATTGTCTATGCATCAGCTAATATATGTGTTTTTATCAGGCTCACAGGAGGCGAAGGATATTCTGTCACTGCTGAAGGATTGCGCTGGTGATACTGAGGACTTCCAAAGTATTGTTAAACTTCAAGTAATGTATTTTTGCTCGTGTCTTTTTGTTAATGGTTTCGTCTTCCTTGATTGCTTATTTTTGTTTGTTTTATCTCAGATTTATTTATCTCCTTTAATGGAATATCCACTCTTCAAGCATTTTTGCTTTAATCAATTCGTACCTAATATGTATACCTATTATGCAGATTGCATACAGTATCCTGTTTGGACTTGTCATAGCATTAATGTCCGGTGCATTGAGTGGATCCGAAGATCCATCTGTGTTTATTTTTGATTCTGATTTTAGGAGAGAATTTCAAGGAATTGTAAGTTATGTAATTCATTTTCTTCATTTATTTGCCTAATATTATGCAAAACAAATGTTATTTTGTCTGCTAATTTTGAAAAGTCTTTTTCAGGTTATGAGTACCGTAAGCGATGCAAAAATTGAGGGGTTTATGAATGTCATAAGGTTGTCTTGGGCTGTTTTCATGATGTTGACTTTTGATAGTACTGTTGGACGTGTGGCTGCTTCAGTTGCCCATGCTGCTGATGCCGCAGATATAAGATCATGTCTTGAGTGTGCTTGTGCAAACAATGCATTTAAGTTTCTACTGACCAGAATACTTAGAACAGCAGCATTCCAGGTTTGCCCGGTGACTGAAACATGTTTTCCCCATTGGATATTTTGTTCTTTTAAGGAATATTGTTTGACAGATAGGATAAATGCTATAAGCTTGCGGCATGGGATGCTTCTATATATGCTGCTTTTTATTTCAAAGCACTTAAATTCAGTTGTTTTTATAACAGAGGAAGAAAATTGTCCTGAGGGACCATATCTTAGGCAAAACCAAATAACATCTCCAACAACTGAATATTGAATTTGGTATCCTGAATTTTGACCCCTCTGATAAAAAATCAGAATTTCTAAATATGATGCCCCCTTTCTGAAATAGGATTTAATAATAAATAAATAAATAATAAAATAAAAAACAATATAAATAGAAGGATAATTAAGTGAATGAAAGGGCCAGAGATACATAATGAAGAGTTGTCTCCCTCAACATATTTTTTAAAAGGGAGGAGAGTTCATTTGAAAGTAGATATGGAGGAAGGAAGAAAGAGGATAGTACAGGAATTAAAGAAGGATCAATGGAAGAAGAAAGGGATGAGAAGAAAGCAAAGAAGTGATTCTTTCAAAGGGCAGCAATGATGACGGGTTGTGATTTTTTGAAAAGGTTGTAGTTATGAAGGGTTGTGACTCTTCCAAAGAGGGAAAATTGTGAAGCGTTGTGACTATTTCAATGGATAGAAATGCTTATTATGGTAAAAAAATGAATCCGTTATTAAACAAAGATCATAAATGATCTATATATACAAGTATACACAAGAATGTTTCTATAACGAACAAAGAGAGAGAAATAGAAACATTTTGAAGAGAGAAAAAGAAGAGAAAGTTTCCATATTGGACTGACAGAGCATATGGTAACATAGAAGAGGAGTGGCCATTAATAATAGAAATAAATTTACAAAAGGGAGAAACAAAAATAGAGATATTTAACTCTAATATCCTCCCTTAATGATCAATCTAACTTCACAGCAAAAATCTACAAATGAACCCTCACAAAGCGTAAAAGGTAGACTCAGGTTGATCAGTGAGCTCTGCATGATTTGCAATATTGGCTTGTGGTTGATACCTTGCTTGCTTCTGTTGTTGAGAAGCAATGCAAGTCTTGCAATCTCTAATTGCATGAATAAAGTTGTGACAATAGTTGCACCTATTTTGCTTCTTCTTGAAGCTATCTCAAGACTAAGCTGATGACTGAGATTGGCCTTTATCCCTATGAAAGGATTGGGCTGTGAATGCTTGTTCAAAGAAGGATGAAGGAGCATTGCTACCAAATTGTTGTTTCCCCTTGTTGCAAAAGTTTGGTGCACAAATTTGAAAATTTGAGCTCACCATTAGTTGCATTAATATTGAGTGTCTCAATAAAGTGCTCATAGGATTGTGGTAGACATTTTAGAGTAATGACCACCATATCCTCTGACTCCATTGTATGACCAATGGCCTTAAGATGATCTCTGATGCCCTTAATCTTTATAAGATGTTTCTTTAAGGACATGTGCTCATCCATAGAATAGCTTACTTTTTAGAAAAAAAGCTCTACTTTTTGTTTGGTGTCTCGTGGAGATCCTTCAGTGCAGTCTAGGTATCGACAGCTATCTTGTTAGACGACACTTGAGGTAGTTGATCATTAGTAACTGAAACCTTAGTGAGCACAAAAGCTTCGTGGTTATGCTCATCAAACTTCTCTTAAGTAGCATCGACTGTGGTAGGATGAGTCTCGACCCAATAACATGCCTCAAGGCGACATTTCTCAAAGATCGTCATCATTCTTTGCTTCCAAGTTTTGTAGTTCTTTTCATTGAATCACTGATTGCCTTCCAAGAGAAGGTTGGTGAGAGATGCTATGACACATTTTTTGATGTAAAAATGTGGATATTTGAAAAGGCACAAACTTCGAGTAGATTGGTGAAACACCCAGAGAAAATAAAGATACCTAGAAGAGAGCTCAAAAAATCTAGAAAGATTGTGATGTCAAATTCTGAATCCGCTGGCTCAAGAGTTGAGGCAAAAATATGATGCACCTAAAAAATATTGAGACCAACCTTGTTGAGCTTATGAAAAACCCACAAGACATCTGCAAATAAAATAAATTCTTGACATAAAATGAAGGGTGAAAACCTTAGTGTATTTGTAGAGCCCTAAGCAGCCATGAATGACCCAAGGAGCTTTATGCAAAAAAACTAGTAAAAAATGAGCTGAAGAAGGCATGATAGATTTGACGACCGTCAAATTTGTAGAGGTTGCTGCCAGTGTGGAGGAAAAGACAAGCCAAAAAAATGTAGATAAGATAAGATAAATTTATCAATATCCAATAAGAGACCACCAAAAGGGTGTAAGGGACTGAAAGTGTACAACCAAGGAGACTACAATCAAGAAGAACACTAAATAGTGTCCAGGAAAGAGCTAACCAAGAGCAAAGAAAAAAGCAAAAGAGTAGAAAAGCATTTGTGTATAGGAAAAAAATGGCGCAATTTGTAGGAAAAAAATGATCACCAAATGCAGAAAAAATAATGGAAAAACCCTTGCGATTTTTCAAAAAGTCACGCAATTGAGCAGTTGAGTACGTGTGAGTTGCAGACTCAAGCAAAAGATTGCTTGAGAATGAGGTATGGGGGCTTGAAAAATCTAGAAAGACAGCCACATGTAGGATTATTTCTTGCAAAAAAAAATACAATACGGAAACCCTAGCCATGACCTCATAAAAAATAAATTGATCATTCCCAAGCAAAGAATTTCAAAAATCTTATTAGTCTAAAAATTTCATAAAGAAATTAAAGATTTTTAAAATCCTTTTTATAAAAATAACTAAAAATAAAAGAAACGTTATAGTTTATGGAGATGCTATCAATACCTAAAAAGTCCGACAACCCCATTTAAAATGCTCATAATAAATGGTGGAATTAAAAATAAAAAAGTATTTGAGGAAAGGACTTGAACTCAAAGACATATCTTCTGCCTAGAGACATAACTTTCATTTGGATAAGGTATTAAATAGAAATAAATCATTTACAAAAGAGGAAGCCATCGCATAAAAACATATTCGGAGAAGATATTAAAAAGACATATACTCAGGCCTTGCAAGGGGGATTTCAAATATTAAAGCATGATTTTGTAATATAAATTCAAATAATATATTTCAATAATAAATAAAATGCCTTTGTTTTATTTCTACTTAATGCAAACAAATTACAATTAGAATGTTGATTCGTCCTTTATGATCAATAAAGAGATTATTGAATTATTCTGACAAGGCTTTCTTTTGAATTGGGTACTTTTCACATTCTATATTCAACAAACAGGGAATAGTCTAAAACATACAAATTTTCAGTGTCTCTGGCTAATTGGGCTTCCCATCTAAGAAGTAGAATTCCTTTTGGCTATCATAGAATTGCATATGAAAAATTATCTGTTTCAAAGCTCAGGAGTAATTGATGATGTTTTTGATTAAATATTGTCTTGTAAAGGTGTACGTAATAGTCTTCATTGTGGTTGACTTTGTTGCCCAAATAAGCAAAGGCACTAGTCCGTTAAATCATTGAGGTTTAATTATGGATTTATAGTTGAACTCTGTAATACATCTATATTCTTCTTGGAAGCACCAAATCAGCTATTATAACATTATACAAAATATTCAATCAATTCAAGCACTCAACATTCAACTTTATTTCAATTGAGTTTGAGGACCTTGCCAACTGTAGAACTCGTAAAGTTTAATTTTGCTATATAAAGGCGTCGAACCAGGTGATTAGGTTTAGAGTGAAGGTTTACCCACCTAGGTGTAGTGAGCCCTGAAGTGCAGAAACTACAAATCAACCTGTTGATTCACAATTTGTTTAAGATATTTATCGTTCCTTGCTAAATGTTTTGGGTTATACCTCGACTTTCAACAATGAATGTTATTTGTGCAAATTTATTGGGGTATAGTTGTGCTCATGGGTGTTGCTTTTAACAATTTTTGGAAAAATCATCATTTTTCAGAATTGTAAAGTTTTTTTAAACTGATGTCAATGTCTCTTGATAAAGGGATGGATAGCTTTGTTACTCGTCATGATGTTGGAAGGATTATGGTAAACATGGTTATGTAGATGTTCTGCAATGCCTGAGAGGGTCTCAGTAGCAAGTTCATGTCATAAAGTGTTTTGATGAGAAGGAGGCAGTTTGGCCTTGTTGAATTCATGGCCAAATGACTTGAACATTCAATCTTTTGTAGTGTAGTTAATAATTTGACCATTGAAGGAGGATACTAGAATAAAATTATATTCTTTACCTCATAATGGTCATTCAAGTCACCCAATGTGTCTTGTCACTTAATGTATCTATAGTTAGATGGTTCAACATCTTTCTATTCTTGCTCTCACTTAATGATTGTTTCTCTTTAAGACATTGTCTTTGTATTTCCTTATTTAAGGAGCTTTGTCTGCTTTGTAATAACTCAGTCAATCAATCAATTAACATTTTAGGTTTTACCATTTTTTACCTTAAAACCAAATGTAAATACATATTGGATATGCTCTAATTATGTTACAACGCTTTTTGCTTAGTTACACCTCCTTGGGGGATGTCAAGACGGGGAGACAAAGGGGTCTCAATTTGGGGTCCCATTATATAAATATTAAACAATAATAGTCGTAGATATCAAAACTATGCTTATCTCATTATAAAGATGAGCATCTCTTCTTGCTGCTGTTGCAAACACTAGGAAGCCAAAAATTAATGCAAATGAAGCCACATATTGGTTTTTTCAAGCAATATATCACAAGACATGGGCCTTACATGCCCAAGGGTTAAAAAATGACTAAAATAATAATTTTTTTTTCTAAACACACTTTATATTTTTGTTTTGATAGGGGGTGTCTGATTGTCCGCTAGAGGGGTTGGGGGACGCATTTTCATCCACTTGTTCCCTCAGGGAATGCCAGAACGTCTTTGTGTGTCTACTAGAACATCATCAGAATGGTGGCGGTGTCAAAGACACCAAAATGACGTTCCCCTATCCCCGGTGTGTCTCCATCATGGAGATGTTGGGGATTTCGTGGGAGACGTGTCTCCATAATGGAGACTCTATTGTTGTGTATTAGCCTATTAGGAGTTTTATGATGTTTATGTCAATATGATGAATGCCTTGTCATTGTTATCAATGTTATTAGATTAAATTTTTAAGTTTTTCCTATATTAATTTTTTTTTTAGTGTTTTCAATAGTCTTCTATTGTTTTTTCAAAAAAATGGTCCTACTATTTGGAATATGATGTCAAATCTAGTGATATTCGACTAGTGACAATATAGTCATCATGGGGGCTATTTTTAGCCATGTCAACATTTATTCGACTTCTTGTTGCATGAGTTGTGCTTTTATTTTTTGAAATTGTGTTTTCAATTAGTACTATATTACTTAGATCTTACATGCTAGGAGAAGTCATGTTTTTTTGTACACTTTCGAGTGTTGTAATTGTGCAAATTCCCAAGAGATATAATATGAAAGATCTTTGCTTGTAGTATTTTTCCTAGTATAGTTTTACCATTTGTTTCCATGGAACGTACTTATCTTTTACTATTTGGCTCCTACATCGCCTATGTGGCTTTGTTGATTCTCATGAGGGGCATTAGAGGCATTCCATTATAAAAAGCTAATTTTTGTAAAGAATAATTTCCTTAATGTAGCCTTTCTTCTATCGAATAGAAATAAGCTAGCTACTCATTCACGTGAAAGGGACAACATTATTTAACTGATTAGCTGAAGTTTCAACTGAAAGACTAAACTAGCTTGATATGCTAGAAAGAGTGATCAGAATAAGTTGAAATCAATCTAACCGCAATTTTGAACTACCATTCAATATGAAAACAAAAAAGTAACTGCATAAAATATATAACTGAAATAAAGATGTATCTAAAAGGAAATAACACAATAGTACCAAGGATCAGATCACACCATGTCAAGAGAAATAGGAACTGATCTGTCTTGTGCAAGTCTAGGCATCTGGAGGAGAGGAAAAGCATTGTTAGAGGCTTAACCTGCCAATGATGGACCTAGTGTAATCCTTTGTTATGCTCTACTTAGAATGGCCCAACCCTGCACGGGATAAGGAATGTGTACACCATCTCCTCCTACCACCTGAGCATCCTGGTTTTAGAGTTGTCAACTACATAGCTGGCTAGACTGCAGGTTCCTCCCAGCAGACTATCCATCAGATTATGAGTTATCTTGACCTCTGGTCACCATAGCAGAATCATTGGCCACTAAACCTACCCTAGCCAGGGATATTTAAAGGACACTGTACGATCATCCATTTTCTTGACTTTACAGACCAACTAATGCTCGATTTCCACTATGAGCTGACTAGCTTTACTAATTTTCAGTTATTAGTTCTTCATATTCTGATTTAACTTTCTAAATTGCAGGTTTATCAAGCTGTCCATAATCACATGGACTGCACCTTTCATCTCAGCCATCCTTGGCTACCCTTGATGATCTTTGGTGTATCTTTCCTATCAACTTGGTTTATAAATATTCTTTTATGTGGGATAAAACTCATGCTGTATTGTTATTCAGAGAGAGAAGAAAAATAAAATAAAAGATTATTTACCATCTTTCATAATCTCAGGGATGTATGCATTAACACCACTACATTTGGAGTATAGACGGTGTGTTCCACTATCTTATTTGAGATAAACATACATGTTATGAAAACAAAGCATTGTTAATCAGAGGCCTTTATCGTCCTAAAGTGCTCTTGGCAAGATTGATCCAGTTTGTATCACATAACAAGAAAATAACCATGGTCCAATTGGACTATCAGATAAAACTATGTCCATAACCTTCTGTCTGCTATCAAAGGAATAATATAAATCAATTCAATAAGAGAAGTGATCTGATACAAGAGCTTTGGAATGTAAATCACTTGATTAAGTTGCCGATCAATTGACTCAAAGGAGAACTTGTAGTTGGTAATACAGTCCTTCGTTTTGCTAGCTGATAATATATATTTCAAGGAGTCATACAATTGCTTATTGGTAGTAACAATTCATAAGCTGCAAGAGCAAGAGCATGATCATCTGCCACAAAGATATATAGAAAACTGTTCAGCCAACATAGGCAAGAAATGGCAAAAGGTGGAGTTACATTTGTAAGAAGAAACAAGGGGGTGTGACATGTGTTGACAATCTTGGCAAAATATGAAATATGTAGAAGGCCAAAATATGTAAAAGGAATCATAAGAGACCGATGGACTTTGAGTTAAAATAAATTGATATGGGAAATTGAGTTTCACCATACTATTATAAATAATACTCATTATTTATGTGTACTTGCACGTGCTAATTATACACATATATACATATATGTTTTACACATATATACATATATGTTTTATTAAAATATATGTATACTTATATACATATATAATGTACTACATACAAACATATGCAAGTACTACGGGTATTATATTTAATATATCATATCCGACATCAGATGGTGCATAACATCCAGATCTAATTTAAAGGTGACAATTTTATTTCATTCATTGTTTAGTGGCAAGTTGGTGCTTGTGCCCTATGCCCTCTCTGCCAATGCTTTCCCCCCTTCATCGCGCACTTGCAAGGAAAAGTAGCATGGTGAAATTACATCTCCAAGAACATTCTAATGCAATTAATATAATCATAACAAATTACCATGTTAACCAACCATTTTTAGTTTACATGAAATCATAACGAACAACCAATTTAACTCATCATTTCCAATTTACATGAAATCTTAGTGAATAACCAATTTAACTAACCATTTCCAAATCACATGAAATCTCAACGGCCATACAGAGCATTTTATATTTTAATCAAAAATATGGGATTTAACATCCTAACTTGCTTATTTCTCGTTTGAGTCCTTTGTTGCTTTTGTTTGTTTGGTTCGGGCCCATGGTTGGTTCATTGGGGCTTCAACCCTTCTTGGATCTCTTGGGATAGAGATGGATCATCTTCCTCCCTTTCAATGTACTCTTGATGCTTCTCACCACATCTTGCCGTCTAGGCAAGAGTTGAAATGTGTATGAGAACAAACATGTACAGGGAGTTCATCCACACTACTTGGGTTAACCCCCATGAGGTCCTTCACCATTAGATGGTGTTTTGTGTTGAGCACTTTCTAGAGCTGTGTGCCAGACTCATTATTTGAGTTTCTTACTTATCTCACCACTAGTCACATTCCCTCCAAATCCCCATTGGTTCTGTCAAAGTGGGCTCTCATTGGTCCCGTATTGAAATGAATCATCAACTGAACAAAGAGAACAAGACTTGCTGACTATGCAGTATTGGGGAGGTTGAGAGTAGCATTTTATTTTTCCAGTACCTTATATACAATAAAATCAGAGGGAGGTTCTACTGCTTGTTCAGAGGGGTTTAGATCCTCTTGACTTTTTTGAGGCTCATGCATTAGAGATGCCTCACCCTCTATTTATTGGAAGTCATTTGACTTTGAGACCATTTGGTTGTGCATTAGCACCTTGTTGGTACGTAGTGTTGTTAGCTTATCATCTCCTTTTTCTTCGACCTTCAGCCAACACATATAGCAAATGTAAGCTTGATCCCCCTCCTAATTATTCCTGGTCTCTTGAGACATAGGAGAAGCTATTTTCAACATAATCTTTCCTCTTCTTTCTTTTCTAGGAAGTTTCAAAGACGCTCTGTGCACACTACCAACTGCTTAGCTTATCCCTTTGTTTGAGGTTCTTTGCTTTTCCTGATTTTGTAGTAGGTTTTGCATGGTCTTGTTGTACTCTAGTTGTTGTGGTTGTCTTCCCTCCAGCGCTGTTTGGTGTCACTACTATGGTCTGGCTTTTAGAATTTTGTTAAACAGTCCCTTGGATTGTTTGTGGTTTTTTGTTGGACATTAATAAATTTATCTTATGTTATCTTATCTTCATATCTCTGCACTATGTTTTCATATCACCAACATCCACTGTTCATGAACTTGGCAGAATATAATATTAAGGGTTTTGTATGATTTTCGTACCACTAGATTCAATTTTAAATGTCGCATTGACCCTATAATTACTCAGATGTGCCCATAGATGATTCCACATTATGTTTATAATTGATGAATTGAACTCTGGCCTATTCCACAGTCTGATTGCATCCAAACTTGACTGCAGATATAATCATTTTTGGGAGTACAGGTTTTCCTTACTGCTTGAATCATTTGGAAAACTCGTACAATACAACTTCTTGTTTAAAAAGTAGGCATTTTAAAAAATTGCTGAAATATAAATGCATTTTGTTGGGCAAAATTCAATGAGGAGATTCATCTAATGAGTCAATAAATGAGTAAACAAAAAGAAACAATTTGAGTGTAAATTTTTTGTTTTGCAAATTTGGTACAAAACGACATCCTCATGTGGAATGTTGAGAGATGGTAGCCTGATAGTTTGAGGCAAAATTAAATAGAAAATTGTCTTTGTAAAATTGTTAGACAATAGAACCTCAAAAATAATTTATATATCCTTTTCCCAGCCCTAGTAAAAATTAGAGGAGAGGCAGAGGTTCTAGTACTAGAAGTCCACTTTGGTCGTGTCTCTTGCCTTGGCAAGACTAGTTGTGGCTCGATCTCCATCTTGGAAAAAATGCTTTTTCATTAGATGCTAAATCAATTTAGAGTAGTTAGGAAATGTCATTATTGAGTCTTTACAAGCTTAGACGCAATAAAAAGGAGATAAAACAATGTTCCGCCGGCCTTTGGGGACAAGTGGACGATGAGTCATTGAGAGCACATGGAACTCAATAAAGTGGGTATGAAAAACATCAAGTTATTGATGCAATTTTCCCATCAATTTTTTCTTTTTCACATTTGAAAGCAGGGTTCTAGGGTTGGTAACGCTTAGTGGGGTCAAGGGGCAATGCAAGATGTGGTCTTGGGGGGCAACACAAGAGGATTTTCCTCTTTTGTGGCCTTTGGATTCTTCATTTTTGAAGCACTTTTCTCCCAAAATGGACTTGTTTGAACTTCCTTGGAAATTCTCAATCTTGGCAAATCACCATTCAATACCTTGGAAGGTTTAATTTTTTTTGGCTTGGACAGCAATATACAATTGAGAAAATGAAAAATGAGCTTTTGTTTTGATGTCAAACTCAGAACCTAATATGCTTCCATGTGTAAGAAATAAACAGCTTATCACCGATAAATGTGATTAGTTTGCAAAATATTGCCGATTTCTTTTAACTTATCGGAAATAAGTTCTGACGAGTAATGTGGTAAAACTTATTGCAATAAGATTAAAAATTGTTGATGATTGCATCCATCTTTCCATCAAGGGAAATTCTCTATCTAATTGAAGAAAGATTTTATCTTACACTATTCCACTTGTTCTATCTCGAAACAGCAAATTAAAATTCTAACACTACTGTAAGATTTTGTCACAATGTCCCTTAATTTTCTCAAGGGCATAGTCTGATGTCGCAAGTACAACGATCTTCCTTATGCAGCTTAGTTATTTCTGAAGGAATTTCAAAGGTTTTTCTCAATTCTTTCTATTACGCCATTGCAGTTTAGAGGGTGCTGTAGTGCTGCATGTGTTTAAAATTTCTTAATATTTATATTTGATCATGCATGTCAAAGCTTCTAGAAAATTTGGGAAGCTTCTTTACTTTGGTCAACTAGTCATCATCAAGAACCTAAGTAGCTGGTTTGGATTTGAGGAACCAATTTGTTAGTATGACAAATTTTAGGGGTTTGGGTTTGTAAGTACTAAAATGTAAAAACAGACACATACATGCGGTCTACAAGCATGAATTAAGATTAGAATATTATGTAGTATCGTATAAACAATTAAAAAAGCATAAACTTGTAATCATAACATCGTGATCATACCATTAGAGGGTAAAAACATAGGTCTGTGTCACCTTTTAGGACCTCTAAACCTGTTTTGGTCAAATCTCATTTCTCTATCAAAACTTAACTTTTTTCAAAAACTAAAATACCCTTTTATAGATCTCAGAGTCAATGACATCATTATACAAATTTACAAATGTTCTGATTAGTTATAATATGTTATAATTTCAAAATAATATAATTAGGTGTTTTAACATTTGAGAAGATGCTCCACCAAAAAAGGAAAAAAATCATAAATCATAACAAAAAAATTTAAAATTTATATCCATACCTAGAGGAGAGAGTCCTTTTCAAGAATATGTAATTTAAAAAAAAAAAATGTGTTGATTTAATAGGGAATTTTTGACGGGAGGAAACAACCATTGGTTTGTGGTAAAGTCGACCTCGAGTACTTATAAAAAAAAAAAAAAAAATCCAAAACCAATATTTGTTTTTTTGTTCCCTAGATATACATGTCATCTATAACATATTTTCAAATTAGAGCAAAAAACGATGATTTGCATATACTTGTGTGACGGGAACTACACTTTATATTTTTTAACAGTTAAAAATAGAACTTCAAAATTTAAAAATATGAATAAATTCTTACTCAAAAATATTATAAAAATTATAAGCATAAAATTCATCTAATTTCACACATTTCATCAGTTTACATCATCGTCAAATTCTAAACACCATTTTTATGTCATGAAAGTTGAACAGTTTGCATTTTGGAATCCTTTTTCTTTATAAAAGGTGGCACAGGTTTGTGCTTTTACCCTAGAGCAAGAGACAAAATAGAGTTAATATCAGATCCAATGCTTGAGCAGGGATTTTGGAGAAGGGTTAAGTACAATGGTTATTATCATAGATGGAAAACTCGCCGAGTACTCGGCGAGTTTTTAAAACTCGCCGAGTTTCCTAGCTCGGCGAGTTTTTAACCAGTTAACTCGCCGATTTAAAAACTCGGCAAACTGGTAGTCGGCAAAAACTCGGCGAGTTTTTCCTAAAAACTCGCGGTTTACTGGTGAACGCGGCCTGTGAGGATTTAAGCGGCAGTGAGTGTGTTTTTTCTCATTCTTTCTTGTATTTGCATTGTTTAGAACCTTGAGGAGTGAAGAGAAGAAGGTTTGGAGGCATTCTTGGCTGATTGCAAGTGATTCAAGGCGGATTTGAGTGGATTGTAGAGGATTCTAACCGATTTTAGAAGACAAATTTCTTTCCAGGTATGTTCATCTTATCATAGTTTGAAAACTTTTTATAGTTTTATAACAAATGTTCTTTTGTTTTTGTTGTTTTTTGTAAATGTTTTCAAATCATTTAAAATCATTTTGAATCATTTGAAACCCTAGCTTCTAAAGATATGGTTGAAGTTTGTTGTTTGCTAAGGATATGGTTCAAGTTTGAAGTTTGAATCATTTGAAACCCTAGCTTCTAAGTTCTAACTTTGTTTATTCATTTCTCTATATATTTATGTGTAGGGCAACGGTCAACCATTAAAAAAATGACAAACCCACAAGAAGAGTGGCCACAAACACCATGCCCATCTGGATATATAGGCACTCGGCCTAAAAATGCAAGAGATAAGGCATGGGGATATGCCTATGAAGCTCCAAATCCAAATGATATTGGGAAGGTGATATGCATTCCCTGTGAGAGAATTATTTCTGGAGGCATAAACCGCCTCAAATACCACCTTGCAGGCATAAAGAAACATGACTCAAATCCTTGTCTCAAGGTAACTGATGAAGAAAAAAGATTCATCCATGCCCTACTTGCAGCTGCTGAAGAGAAAAAATTGAATAGGGAGAGGGCAAAAATAGCTATGAGGGCAGCCATAGCTGAATCTGAAGGAGCTCCTTTTGATATGCAAGAGGAAGAAGAAGCACTTGAGAACATACCAGGATCTCTTCGTGGCCCACGGATCCGCAAACAAAATTTCTCTTTTACCGGTTCCACTTCTTCTACATCTCCTACTTCTTCATCATCACCATCCAGATCCCCATCAGGGATAGGTGGTTATTTTGTGCCCAGGAACACACCTGGAGCACAGCCATCATTAGAGGGCACTGCATGGTTTAAGGAGGTGCATGAGCAAGCTGATATTGCAGCAGCTGATTTTTGGTTTTTCAACAATATCTCAATGAATGCCGCTGATAGTCCCTATTGGGTCAATATGGTGAATGCAATGACAATATCAGGCAAAGGGTACAAGCCGCCTAATCGCAAGGATATGAGTGGAAGGTTAGTATTTTACTATTTAGTAATTGTAAATAATTGAGATTCACTTTAGTTGATTGTTATATTTTAAATCTTAATTGTTATAACTTATTTCCTAATTTTTTACTAACACTTACACTTTATTTAATATTACACTTAAATTTTGTAGGTTGCTTGACAAAGCGGTTGGTAGGGCAAGATTGTTGATAGAAGACCAAAAGAAAGAGTGGAAGAAGTATGGCTGCACCATTTTATCTGATGGGTGGACAGATGGAAGAAGTAGAACCATTATTAACTTCTTGATTGCTTGCAAAGATGATGTGGTGTTTTGGAAATCTGTCGATGCCTCCAACAAAGTGAAAAATGCAGCCACATTGGCTTTAATGTTGGAGAATGTTGTCATGGAGGTGGGAATAGAGAATGTGGTGCAAATAATCACAGATAATGCAGCAGCATATGTGGCAGCAGGTAGATTTAATTTTTTATATTTGAATCAATATGAATCATGAATGTAATGCTATGGTATTATTCAATTTAGATTTGATGTAATTTGTAAATACTAAATATGGAAAGTTTGTTACTGATTATTGATTTTTTGCTAATCTTTTAGGTAGAATCCTCCAAGAGAGGCATCCCACACTTTTTTGGTCACCTTGTGCAGCATGTGTCCTTGACCTTCTTTTGGAGGACATAGGAAAACTTGATTGGGTGAGTCCAGTTGTGGAAGATGCTAGGCGAGTCACGAAATATATCTATAATCACCCATGGGTTCTCAGTTTGATGAGAAAAGCCACTAAAGGCAAAGATTTGATGAGACCTGCTATGACAAGGTTTGCAACGGTCTTCTTGACGTTGCAAAGTATTCTTGACCACATATTGGCTTTGAAGGAAATGTTTGTGTGTGCTGATTGGGTTGCTTCACCTTACTCAAAGAAGCCCGAAGGAGAAGCTGTGGCACGAATAGTCTTTGATGATAGCTTTTTTGCAAAGGCTAAGGAGATTGTGGAGGTAACTTCATTATATTTTTAGACTTTTAGTTTATTCAAGTTTCATTTTCAATTCATAACTTACTATGTTATTAACTAATTTGTATTTTTCAAATTTCAAATGTAGATGTCTCTGCCCCTGGTTCTAGTCTTGCGCACATGTGATGGGCAGCAATCCCCAATGGGAGGTCTTTATGAGGCCATGGATAGGGCAAAAGAGGCTGTTAGAAGTTACTATCACGGGGACAGTCTCAGATTTGACCCCATTTGGGAAATAATTGATAGGAGGTGGAACAATATGCTCCACCAACCTATTCATGCAGCAGGCTACTTCCTCAATCCCAAATTCAGGTACTATGATAATTGATTGTCCTTGAAGTTGGGATTTTAATAAGTCTTTATTTTACTTTACTTTTTAAGGTTGTGTAGTAAGACTTGATATCATTTTCTATTTGTTTTAGGGCTGATGATTCCTACTCAGATCCTAATGGAGAGGTCATGGAAGGTCTCTCTAAATGCATTGAGAGAATGATATCAAGTGAAGAGGAGAGAGACCTTATTGTGACCGAACAACAAATCTATGTGGAATCAAGGGGTCCTTTGTTCTCTTCTATGCTAGCAAAGAGAGCAAGATCTACTCAAGCACCAGGTAAAGCGTCAAACTTTAAAACTTTTGCTAATTGATAAGTTGTGCTTCTGATTTTGTTTTTTATTGCTTTATAACTTTTAAAATTTTGTTTTGCAGATGCTTGGTGGGCAAGTTGGGGTGGCAATACCCCCAATTTAAGGAAATTTGCTCTCAGAGTCCTATCCCAACCTTGTAGCTCATCCCATTGTGAGCGCAATTGGAGCTTATTTGAGTCCATCCATACAAAGAAAAGAAACAGAATGACTCAAAAATGGCTTAATGACCTTGTTTATGTGCACTATAATCTTAAGTTGCGCATAAAAAAGTCACAGCTCTTAGAACTACCTGGTCCGCTTGATCTAGATGAGATAGATCCTTATTCTGATTGGACAGCACAGGAGCCTAGTCCATTTTTTACACCAGATGAGATCTTTGATTTGGAGAGGCAGGCCATGGAGGGGGAGGTTGACACTGATTTTCAGTTCACTATGGATGACATTGAGGATGAGGACGAGGATGATGATGATTCAGGCGAGGATCAGACATTACCATTAGGAGGAGATGCATCCTCTTCTAGGACGCCGAGCCAGTCAGTAGGGACGTCGAGCGAGGGGGCACAGCCACAGAGTTCACAGTCACGCAGCTCACGCCCTATCCCAATGCGGGGCACTTCTTCTAGGACTAGACCCCCTCGCTTTCTTGCTAGTGCAAGTGGAAAGAGGAAGATGTGATTGGCATTGTCACATTGTATTGATGTATTTAGACTTTTAGTATTTACTTCTAGTTTGACAGATTGAAACTACTTAGTAATTTACTATTTTGCTTCCTACCATGAGCATTCTGCATGAGAATGCAATTTTGTACGCATTATGCATTTATATATATCTAAACTTTGTTTCTTTCTTTTGTATTGTCTTTAATTAACTTATTAGATGCATCTTCTCATTAAATTTTGCAAAATAAATGTATTTTTAATTAAATTTCAGCGGTTTTTTAGGTTCCCGAGTTTTTCCCGATTAAACTTTTGGGGGGCTTGGCGAGTTTTTGCATTTGGCGAGTTTTCCAACTATGTTTATTATTACGCCACACATGGGCAAACTCGAGATAAGCTATTAAAAAGTTGTGAAGAAGTGTTATAGAGGATTTGTGTTTCATGTTTAGTTAAGGTTTTATGCCAATGATTATGACAGTCTCTTTGGTTTTTGTTGCTTTGCCATATCATGTCACTTTTGAATTATGCTCATCAAATTTTGTATGGGTCAAAGTACTTACTGAGATTAACTATACTTGCGTGATTTTAAGTAGCTCTTGATTGCTGTAACTGTTGTTTTTTCTTTATCGAAACAATAAGGTGGAGCATCTTTCTGGGTAAAGTATTTCAAGTGTGCAGTCTATTTTTTCATCAATTGCCATGTAATAATCTGAATCTATGGATACTTGAATTAGGCAACTTTTAAATTTTTTATGTCTGATGTGAGATTTGCCTTATGTCTACAGAATGACGATGAAGACATGATATTTATGTACAATGCATATTTACATAAGATGCTTACAAGTTTTCTTTCTCATCCGATTGGACGAGACAAGGCAAGTCAATTATATCCTGTTTGTATATTTCTGTAATTATTATTGGAGCATTATTTACACTTGGTCCTATAGCAGTGGGATCTGATTTTTCGACCATGCTGTGATGGTGCTTTTCCATCAAATAACTTTTATCAGTTGATATTTAATTTTGTAGAGCCAAACAATTTAAAGAATGCAGGTTGTGAAATTGGAAGTTAGAAATTTTCTGTTGTTGCAATCAGTAGTTTTCTAAGCTAAAATTAGACAGTTCTTGTTCCCAAGGTAGGATTTTAGATTATTGTTGAAAAACACAGACTTAGCAAAAAGTCAGGAAAATTTCTGGATGCTTAAAAACTCAGTAAAACACTCTTCGATTAAAATTTAAAATTATAACAAAACTGAATTGACAGCTCAAGTAGTTTTGGTTCATTTATATGAAAAATAATTATTTGAATTGACATCTTAGCATTAATATTTTTACATATTTAATCTATAGAAAACACAGGCCCAATTGTGTTTTTGTCTTGCTTTTTAAAATCAGAACAAGGTTCTTGGGATGGCACTGCTTTATCGCTATTTGTATTGGTTTCAAAACCACTTGCTTTTGTTCCTTTAATTTTGGTTCCTAGGATACTCTCTCCTTAGAATCTACTGCTGTGATGTATTATTGAGTCACATTGAACTACTTTTGGGCCGTTGTGGACATCATTATAGTTATGTAATCTAAAATTAATGAATCCTCACTCATAATTGCACAAACGAATCTTTTCAGTTTTAAATACAAATTTTGACCAAATACTTAACTAAGGTTTGCAGGCGAGTTACTCACTACCTTGTCTTGATCGTAATTACTTGCACAATTTTTTTTTAATCTATGCATTAGCTGATAGTTGTTCCTTAGTAGTGTCGTTCTATAATATAAACAACTACATGAAACTATATCTGTTCTCTTTGAATTGCAAATTTCTCTTGGATGTTTATTAGAAGAAACCTCTCTCTCTCCACCCTCCCCCCCTGTCCCTCCATCCTCTTCCGTCTGTTTTGTTGCAAACATTCACCCAATTGCAAATGTAAACCTTGTCTTTTCGGCTTGTTGGCTTAGTTTTTCGTAGTTGTCTGTTAGTTTTGGATGAGGTTAGAAATTGTTTGAGTGCCTGTTATGTTCTAAACACACACATCCCTTTGCAATTGGGGACCCTTTCTTCTTTTCGGCATGTTGGCTTAGTTTGTCATAGTTGTTTGTTAGTTTTGGACTAAGTCACAAGGTTCGGCGCGTTTGAAGGATGAAATTCGGATTTTTCCAAATATTATTTTTTTCTAAAATAATCGCCCAAATTTGCTGTTACTCGACCACAAAAATTAGGGCTTTTTTTGTTGCTGTGATTATTTAGAAATTGCTATTTTTTTCTTCTGAGGTTCGATTAGTAATTTCTGAATCGATTTTACTCTATATAATAGAGTTATTGGGTATGGGTAGCAGAGGAAGAAAGCAGCGTGACTTGGGTTTTCATCAATTTGCTGTCTACGTTTCAGCGCTGTTTTCTACTTGCATGAGGGAGGGAGGAGCTTCGTTTCAGTGCCGTTTGCGTGAGGGGAGAACATTGTCTGTCTGCATTGAGTGTGAATCGCAGCGTTTGAAACGTCCATCGGTAGTCTGCAGACTTTGCACTGCATTGCTGCTTTCGAACCTTCCACTAAAGTTACATTTTAGATGTAATTTTTTTTTTCTATACTATATAGTATACAAGTACTTTAAAGTTTATAACATAATAGTATTCAAGTGCTTTCAAAGTTTCAATTAGTTATATTTTAAAGTATCAATGTGAAATAATTACATTATAAGGTGTTTTCATAGGTTTTTTGGCACGATATTTTTATTAGTGTAATATGGCTATTTTAAATTTAACATTTATTTTCTACGGTTTTCATTTTATAAGGTGTTTTACTATTTGAAATTTGATATATGTTTTTTGGGCATAATGTTTTTATTAATGTGATATAGCTCTAAGACGTAAATGGTTATCTATAATTTAAAATATTGATATATTATTATTAATTTTTTAATATCATAGTTCTTTGAATTATAAAATATCAAAGTTTATATTTAATTAGGTATATCTTAAAAATAATATTTTGTTTTCATTTATAACATTTTTATTCAAATAAATAAATAAAAATTATATTGTATTATATGTAATAAATGTAAATTTCAGATAATGTAATTATAAAAGTGTGAAATGTTGAACTTTAATTTGTTTAATTCTAATTTAATACTAATATGTAATATTACATTGGTTTATTAAAATAATATATTTAAATTAAGTTTTAATTTATTGAATTATTTTGTTTTAAAGTTTAAAATAATTAATATTTTTTCATTTAAACAATGTTTAGTTAATGTTTTAGTTATAATATATTATCTTGTTTTTAATTCTATTGATTGTAATATGGTTCCTAGGAAATCAGCTTTGGAGGCATGGAAACACGTGACTCGTAATGGCGCTAATAAAGCTTGGTGTAACTTGTGTCCAAAAATTATTGCTGGAAGTTTAACAAGGGTCATGGATCACTTGCTTGGTATTGTGGGGGGTAAAGGTGGAGGTGTTACCACATGTCTAGGTGTGACCCAAGAGCTCAGAGCTATTTTAGAGAAAGAGCATTCATCTTCTATTGCTGAAAAGATGAAGAAGGCACAAATGAAACAACAAATTGAAGATGACGTTTGTAGATTCACATCTACTATACCTTCATCTTCATGTCTACCTTAGGTTGTAAAGGCATCAAAAGAGAGTGGATCATTGAGCACCTTTTCAAAACCATGTGAGAAACAAGAAGTGGCTGATTTTCTAGCTGATTTATTCTATACAAGTGCGATTCCATCCAATGTAGCTAGAAATCCACTTTTTTATGCTACATTTCAATAGGCTAGAGAGTTTGGCAAAGGAAACATACCTCCCTCTTTTGAGGCTTTGAGAATAACTCTCTTGGAGAGGTTAAAAGATAGAGTGACTGGGAAATTAGCTGTGGTCAAAGCCTCTTGGAAGGCTATAGGTTGCACTATATTGAGCGATGGATGGTCGAATATGTGTCGAAGGCCAATGATCAATGTTTTAGTTGCTTGTCCCAAAGGAGTTGTCTTCTTGAGAGTTATTGACATTATGAATAAAAAAACAAACTTCTGAATATATATTTCAGATATTAGAGGAAGCAATTCTTGAAGTGGGGGTCGGAAATGAAGTTTGGGGGCGGTAGTATGTCTGAACATAAATGCGTCAGGTAGAAAGAATTCAAAAACACTTCATTACATGCAATCTCAAAGTCAAGACCATGGTGCCCTATGAGATCTTATTGGTTGAGGTGGGTTCCTTTTCGTTAGAAGCTGTCGCATTGGTTCAAATGCTAAGCTATTTAAAGAAAACAAAGGTTTGGAAAAACATCATTGGCCCAAGCTAGTCATAGATGAAAAACTTGTCAGGCGGAAAGGCACATGGATGAAGCAAAATGACAAGTGGATGCGAAAATGGGATATCAACATCCATACTTGCCCAGATAGTATTAAAGAAATAAAGAAGTTTGTCATGGAAAAATTTCGTAATATCATATGGACAAGACACATGGGGTGGAAAAAATCTTACTACACTAAAGAATTTAACCCCACTTCTAGTTATAATGAAAAGGCCTATATAAGAGCACCTATTAATTGGAGAGCAAAAATGCTGATAGTGCAATTCAGAACTAGTTCACATCGGTTGCAATGTGAAATTGGTAGAAGGCAAGTTCCAAAAGAAGAGTAAGCAGACATAACTTGTTTATTCTGTAATATAGGGGCAGTAGAGATGGAGCATCACTTTGTCAAAGATTGCCTGGCATACAGTGACATTAGATCGGGTAATATAGAGATATTACAGAATAGGGACTTGAACTACTTATTTGAGGAGAATTAAGTAAAGAGAACATTGGCTTTGATTATCAAACTTCAGCGATGGAGAGACAAGTTAACCAAAAGTCTGCAGTTAGATTAGTTCCTCTCCTACCTTAGGGGGCTGATTGTGTGGGTCCCATAGGCTACTTTAGCCTCGTGGACATCATTAAAATCTATCATTTCATTTCATTTCAAATGTGGTTCAAGTGGTTAGTGATAGTGCAGCAAATTGTGTGGGAGTTGGGAAGCTGATTGTAGAGAAGTACCTGCAAATTCATTGGAGTCCATCTGCAGCTCATTCTTTGGATTTGTTGCTTAATGAGTTGGCAAAAGTCCCTTGGATACATGGAGCAATTCATAGAGGAAGAGTAGTTGCAAATTTCATACAAAATCATCGTCTCACATTGAGTCTTTACAGGCAACATGCGTCTAGGGAGTTCCTGAGGCCTTGTGATACAAGATTTGCTTCATTTTTATATCACTTTGAAAAGAGTCATTGAAGAGAAAGCAACTTTGAGATCTGTAATTTGTTCCAATGAGTGGGAAAATTCTACACTCTCTAAAAGTGCCAAGGAGAAGATCATAGAGCAAATTGTTTTAAAGTAGCTTTTGGGAAAGTGGGGCGAAGGTCTTAAATATATGCGAGCCAATTGTTGATGTGCATTGTATGGTTGATGGTGGCACTCCTTGCCTTGAAATGCTTTATGAAAGCATGGATTGTTGCAAGGAAGCTATTTAGAAAGCATTAAATTATTTGGAAGAAAAGTACATAGAGATATGGTAGACTATTGATTCCAGATGGAGAATGATGCACACTCCTTTACATGCAACAACTTGCTATGTGGAGCCTAAATTATTTCACATTGATAGACAAGGTGATGCTGAAATTATGGCAGGGTTTTATGAAGCCATTAGTAGGTTTGAACCAGATCCATCAATTGCATCTCTAATTAGAGAACAATGTTGGAAATACAGGAAAACGGAAGGGGTGTTTGGAATAGGAGCAGCCAAATATGCTATGACACAAGATGAGGTACTTGGTTGTAGATGGTGGATGAGCTATAGGGCAGAAACTCCTGAACTTCAGCGATTTGCCATTTGAATATTGAGTCAAGGAGCAAGTTCATCAGCTTGTGAGAGAAATTGGAGTTGCTTTGACCACATCCATTCCAAAAAGAGGAACAAGTTGTTGTGTGGAAAATTGGGAGATCTTGTCTATGTTCGCAGCAATTTAAAATTGTCCATGAACAAATCAGCAAATGAGTCATATTTACAAAAACGAGCTTTAGAAGACATAGCAGTACTAGGACACAGAGGAGCCCGACTTTTTTGATGAGGAATTGGGTAGTGATATTGATGCTGATGCTACAACATTTGAGCCAAGTGCTCTTGATGACTTTTAGCTTTTTTGAAGTTATGAAATCTTGACTTTTGATTGTAACTTTGTGAGTAAAACAGATCTTTGCTATTTTGATTTCACATGTCTCTTATGCTTTATACTTTATAAATTTGTCACCATGCTTATACAATTGTCAAATCTTTTTAACAAATTTAACTATTTTGATAATTTATGGGATATATTGCATAGATTTAAAAATAATTAAAATTATATAAGGCAAATTTAATTTGATGTTTTTTTTCGAATTTTTACTCTTCCCAAACTTCATTTGAATTTTATACTTGCCCAACTCAAATTTGAATTCGAACCTTGTGACTTAGGTTTTTGGATGAGCTTGGCAATAGTTGAGTTTCTTGGTCTCATAAGCTGTTGGGAAGGTTGCAGTATCTTGTTAAGTTCAGGTTGGATTTGAACAATTTGAAGTGTTGTGATTGCGAAAATGTGATGCCCCCATCCTAGAGTTTGATAATAAATATTTTATAAGTCGCAAAAGAAATATTTTATAAAATAAATAATATAATAGTTGAATAAAATATTAGTAAATAATGCAATAGTTTAAATTAATAAATAGCAAACAAAGATTGTAACTATTATAAATATAATAATCTTAATATGATTATCTCTTATTAAAATATTAATGAAATAATAATGTTACTATAAGAATAGATAAGCAATAAATAAAATAAATATATAAGCAAAAAAATTATAATCTAAAGTGATTATGCAATAAATAACAAATCACAGTAAGTATAGAAGCAATAACAATAAACATATGCTAAACCAATTGTCCAAGGGTTAGACAATCTGATTTGTTTAAGAAGAGTTACAATCCATACCAAACGGTACACATACCATATATAATACAAATCAATTTCATTCTCAAAGTAACAAAGAGGATGATAAATATAATATAATTAAGAAGGATCACAAAAATAAATATATATTATTAGTACTTAGAAAGGAATTAAAGCATATCTAATGCTTGCAAGTGTCAGTAACAACTTGTAACTTATCCATGCATCAATACTAATTTACATAATAGTGTAACATAATGCTATTAAGAATAATGGACCCATACATGATTTTGCATCTATAGAATTTTAATAAACTCAAAATTACACACACACACACACACACACACACGTGTGTGTGTGTGTGTGTTTAAATTTATAAATATAAAATAAATTTATATTCATATTATTATAATAACAACTAAGGTGATATTTGTATTATTATTGATATTTAAAATTCTAAACATAAACTAAAATTCAATTACTATTTGGCTAAGAAGGAAAGATTGAAAGTGTTATCATGGAGGAGCTTGTATAAATCCAAGCAAATGGGTCTTATCACAAGAGAGGGTAGGGGTCAACATTTTGCAAACCTTTGTGATATGGACTTGAACCTATAAACTGTGAGGGAATTCATTGTTGGTTCTAGGCAAAAGTGGAATCTTCCTTGTCATGGTCAATTCTCCACTCGAATGAAAAATTTACAACCCAAAATGATATCAAAAAGTAAAATTTCGTTGTCAACTAATAATTTTCACTCCTCGAACCAAAGTCTTCCTTGTGGAGATCGAATTTCCAATCTTGGAGTAAAATTCTTTTGTCTTGGTTGAATCTCCACCCTTGAGGAAAATTTTCAAAAATGAAAGTAAAGGAAGAGTGGAATTTCCTTGTTCACTAGGATTTTCCACCCTTGTAAGGTTCAAATGTGTACTTCTGGAGTCAAAACCTTCCTTGTCTTGGTCAAATATTCACCCTTGATGAATGTTTGCATAGTTAAAACTAAAAGAACAGTGGAATTTCCTTGTCCACTAGGAATCCCCTTCCTTACTTCTAAGGTTCGATTTTCCACTTTCGGGCTCAATACCTTCCTTCTCTTGGTCAAGTCTTCGCCCTTGAAAAAAATTTGCAAAGTTAAAACTAAATGAGAATGTATTTTTCCTATCGACTAGGAGTTGTCATCCTTCTAAGGTTCAAATTTCCACTCCCTAAGGAAAATTTTCAATTAAAAAATGAATGAAGAGTGGAATTTCCTTATCCACTAGGAATTTCCACCCTAACTTTTGGTTGTTGATTTTCCACTCTAGGAAGAGATTTGCAAAATAAAAAATAAATGAAGAGTAGAATTCCCCTTTCAATTAGGAACTTTCATCTTTTGTTGTTGTTGTTGTATTTGCACTTGGAACAGATTTGTAAAATAAAAGATAATTTAAAAGTGGAATTTCCTTGTCCACTATAATTTCCTCCCTTCTTGTGGAGGTAAAATTCTCACTCGAAGAAGAGATTTGCAAAGTAAAAAAAATGAAGAGTTGAATTTTTTTGCCCACTAGGAATTTCCATCCTTCCTCTTAGTGTGCAATTTTCCAATCTTGTCATGTGCAAATTTCTGTTCTTGCTAGTGCTAGTTGATTTTCCACCTCATGCAAATCTCAAAAATGGAAAGCAAAATCAAAATGATTAGCAAATAGAACCCAAATTTTCCTTGTAGAGGTTGAATCTGCACCTTCGGAGAAACTTGCAATGCAAGTAAATAAATAAAAGAATGAGATTTCCCTGTCCACTAGTATTTTCCACCCTTGGTAAGGGTCAGATTTCCACCCTTCCTTCTAAAGCCAAAATTTCCCCTCTTTGAAGTGAATCACGTGTGAGAATATGATTACATAGAGGATCGTGTCTATGACAATGGAAGTTTAGAGAATTTAATATAGGTCATTGCCTTTAGTAAGAGGTAGGTTGATTTGCTGATAAGATCATGTTGTAGACAATTTTAACTAATACAAGAGCATTTTCATAGGCTAGGGAATTGGAAGAATATTTCTTGTCTAAACTGACATAATTATTTGGAGTGGAAGAGAACTACAGATAAATGGGAACAGATAATCTAGAAATTTATGCTATCTCAAGTTCCAAACATCAATGCAAATGGATAACTTTCATACTCAAGCATGCCAAGTTGTGTAGTTAGCTTAGAATGTTTGTTGTTATGTTTAATAATATAGATCATCTGACTATGTACTTATTACAAGGTAATTGGTAAATACTTGCTTATTAATAACAGAGACCGAAAGGTCAATTTATACAAAAGGAAGAGACGATGTTTCCTTAGGAAACGATCGTAAAGAATAGAAACATTCTATTCCAGAGAAAGCAAAAAACGAAAGCAAACTAAAGCTAAAGATATTTACAAGATAACCATTAACTAATAATAGACGTCTTATCTATTATTGTAATACCCTCCCTTAATGGTTAATCTATCTAACACACCAAGTTGTCCTCTGAATTTGACAAACTTATCAGGACCAAGAGGCTTGGTGAGAATGTCTGCAGTCTGATCTGAGGTAGGAATATACTGCAGATCTATAGTCCCGTCTTCAACCAGCTGTCGAATGTAATGACAATGAACATCCACATGCTTGGTTCGTTCATGGAAGACTGGATTCCGTGCTAACTTGATAACGCCTTTGTTATCAACAAACAGAGTAGTCGGTCCTGCTGGTGACATCTGCATATCCCCAAGCATCCGACGAAGCCAGACAACTTCACATCCTGCCTTAACAGTCCCTCTGTATTCAGCCTCTGTAGAAGAGAGAGAAACTGCCTGCTGCTTCTTGCTGGTCCATGTGACTGCACCGGATCCCAAACTGAACACATATCCAGATGTTGACTTTTTATCATCAACAGAGCCTGCCCAATCTGAATCTGTGAACCCACTGAGTTTAGGATTAGAACTCCGAGAATACAGAAGTCCATAATCAGAAGTGCCCTTCACATAACGAAGCACACGCTTTGCTGCCATCCAATGATCAGCCTTAGGAGCTGTCATAAAGCGTGAAATATAGCTAACTGCGAAGCTGATATTAGGCCTAGTAGCAGATAGGTAGATGAGGCTGCCTACTAGTTGCCTATACGTAGTATCATCAACAGAAGGAGAATCAGACTTGGCTGATAACTTGAGACCTTTCTCCATAGGTGTAGATGCAGGTTTGCAATCCTGCATTCGGAATTTGTCTAACAAGGCTCTGGCATATTTGGACTGAGAGATGAATATACCAGAAGACTGTTGCCAAACTTCAACACCTAAGCAATAATGCATGAGCCCAAGGTCAGTCATATCAAAAGACTGGCATAAGTGTTGTTTGATTCCCTGAATCAAAGATGCCGAACTGCCAGTGATGATCAGATCATCCACATAGATTACCAGAAGGATGATGTCACTGTCAGTAGTCTTGATGTACAGATTTGAGTCTGAAGAACTCTTCTTGAAGCCTTGATCACTGAGGTACGTATCAATCTTGATGTACCATGCTCGAGGGGCCTGCTTCAAACCATAGAGAGCTTTTACCAATCTGAGAACCTGATGGTCTTTACCAGCAACCTTGAAACCAGGAGGCTGCGTCATGTAGACCTCTTCATGGAGATCACCATTCAGGAAAGCGCTCTTTACGTCCATCTGATGGACCTTCCAACCAAACTGTGCTGCCATGGCTAGGACTAATTTGATGGTGCTCATCTTTGCAGTAGGAACAAAGGTCTCCTCATAATCAATGCCCTGACGCTGAGAAAAGCCCTTTGCCACTAAACGAGCTTTGTACTTATCCAAAGTACCATCTGATTTGTATTTGATTTTGTAGACCCATTTGCAGCTAATGGGTTTCTTCCCTGGGGGGAAGATCAGAAAGGACCCAAGTGTTGTTCTTCAGCAGGCTCTGGTGTTCAGATTGCATGGCCTGTTCCCACTCTGGAATTCCTTTAGCCTCGGAATATGTTTGAGGTTCAAACACACTGTGAATGTTGGCCATAAGAGCAAAGTTAACAAAATCTATAGTTTTGCTCTTTTTCCGAGTAGTTCTCCCATCAATGAGCTCATCATCATGAAGATCAGCAAGTGTCTTAGCCCACCACTTAGGCCGGAGAGGAGAATGACCAACAGTAGTACTAGGAGATGCTTGATCAGCAGGATCCTGATCAGAAGAATCTGGATCAAACTCAGGTGAAGCATCTTCAGAACGAGGTGATCCTGCAGGAGAAGCCGGAGGTGGCTGTACAGGTATCACTGGCAGGACTGGAGCTGTAGGAGCTACTGGAGCCCTCCCATCAGGTGGACCTAATGGAAGCCAAACTCCCAAATCATGAACCTGCATAGGCTGGTCTGCTGGATCAGGAACAGGAGAAACAGGCATGAATGGTCCTCGCTGCTCATCAAAGACTACATCGCGGCTGTATATGAGACGAGATGTCTCAACATCAATAAGGCGATAGGCTTTGTGAAGACTGCTATATCCAGCAAGCATCAGTTTCTGACTCTTGGCATCCAACTTGGTGCGTGAAGCATCAGGGATCCAAACAAAAGCAAGAGAGCCAAAAACCTTCAGGTGATTGATTCTGGGCTTGCGACCTGACCAGGCCTCTTCCCGAGTTTTACCTTTGACCGCCACTGTGGGTGACCGGTTCAACAGATAAACTGCAGTGTTAACTGCTTCTGCCCAAAAATGCTTCGGAACATGTCTGTGTTCGAGCATGGAACGAGCCATCTCGGTGATTGTCCTGTTCCGACGTTCAACTACACTGTTCTGTTGTGGCGTGTGGGGTGTGGTGAACTGGCGTTGGATGCCATGTGTATCTAAGAAGCTGGAGAAAACATTAGAACAAAATTCCCCCCCATTGTCTGATCTAAGAGTAATAATAGATTTCCCAGACTCTTTTTCAACTAAGGGTTTAAACTTTTGAAATACAATAAATGCATCGGATTTTTTTTTAAGGAAATACACCCACATTTTTCTACTGAAATCATCTACAAACAACAAAAAATACCTGTACCCAAGAACAGAAGGAGTGGCCATAGGGCCGCAGATATCAGCATGAACAAGCTGAAGTACTTGAGAAGCTCGCCAAGAATCGCCACTGGGGAAAGGTGTGCGATGTTGCTTCCCAGCCTGACATGCGTCACAAACTCCAAGGTGTTGGGTTTGAATCTCTGGCAAACCAAGAACAAGCTCATCCCAAGCAAGTTGTGAGAGATAATGCACATTTAAGTGCCCATATCGCTGATGCCAAAGTGAGCTGATGGAAGATCGCCGAGCAGCCATAGCTAAGTCCTGAGAATCACTAGAATCAGTAAGTTTGAAAAGACCATGATCCTCAAGACCAACTGCAACAGTATACATAGTCGCCCGATCAGTAATGGTGCACTGATGTGAACTGAAGGTGACTGCCAAGTGTGGAGAATGTCGCAGCAACTGACTGACCGAGAGTAGATTTAGTTCCATCCCTGGAACGTAGTACACATCAAGGAATATGAGCTTCCTCCCAACAGACTGAATTTGAATGTTGCCTTTACCAACAACCATGTACTCTTCTCCAGCACCAAAGATAACAGAATCTGAATAAGGCTGGTAGTCACTAAACCAGTCTCTGCAGTGAGTGAAATGTCAAGAGGCACCTGAATCAATGTACCAGGCAGATGACTGTACATGATCTGCGGGTCTTTTAGCCATGAAGGCATAAAAGGCAGATTCCACCTGCTCAGTGTGCTCTGCACTGTTCGCTTTGGGTTGCGAACCTGATTGCTTAGACTGGGCAGCTAAGCGTTTCCGACATGCAACCTTCATGTGACCATACTTGTGGCAATAGTTGCATTGAATGTTCTTCTTTTTGGTACCATCGAATGCTGGAGCAGAAGACTTCTGTTGAGATGGTTGTTGAAACTTGCCCTTATCCTTCTGAAAGGATTTCGCAGCAAAGGCTTGCTCAGTGGAGGTGGAACTGGAGCTGCTACCGAACTGTTGTTTCCACCGATCTTGCTGAAGTAGCAGGGTGCAGAGATCAGTGAACTTTAGATCAACACCAGTAGATGTGATGTTGAGAGTCTCGATAAAATGCTCATAGGAATTTGGTAAACTCCGAAGAGTGATTACCACAATATCCTCTTCCTCCATCTTGCGACCGATGGCAAGTAACTGATCACGGATTTCCTGAATCCGATTCAGGTGTGCCTGGAGCGAGGTGCGCTCATCCATGACAATAGAAAACAAAATGTTTTTCAGAAAGAAGGCTCTGCTCTTGTCAAAAGTCTCATGAAGACCTTTTAGATGTGTCCAAATTTCGGCTGCTGTCTTGCCGGATGGAATCTGAGAAAGCTGGTCATCAGCTACGGATAGTTTGAGAAGCATTACTGCCTCTCGATTATTCAAATCCCATGTATCTTGATCAGGACCCGGAGAAGTCGGACGTTGCGTAACACCCAGAACAAGTTGATCGGTGTTTCGATATTCGAAGATTGCAATGATGCGCTGCTTCCAGGTTCCATAATTGCGACCATTGAATTTGGAATTATGCTCAAGCAGAATATTTGTCAGAGATGCCATCGCACGTTTTTCAATGAAAAATTGTGAAAATCTGTGAAGGCACGTTCTTCAAGGCAAAAATACGGAAGACCCAGAAGAATCAGAGAATGACCCAAAAGAGAGCTCGAAAAACCCAGAAGGAATTTGTTGTCGTTTTTTGAATCCGTTGGCTCGAAAATCGAGGCACAAAAATTGAGGCACCCAGAAAAAATGAACGACAACCCAGTTGAGCTCTCGAAAAACCCACCAAGAATTTGCAAACAAAAAATTTTTTCGACCCCAAAAATTAGGGTTTCGAAAAAAAACGGCTCTAGCTGAAAAAAGCTTGAAAAAACTTCAGATTTCTTGATGAAAAATGGTCGAATCTGCTTCCCAGAGGACAATGACAGACTGAGACAGCTAAGAGCATGAAGATTTGATATAGAAACATGCAGATTTTCACCCCAAAAACGTGAGTCTCCAAAAAATGGCCACGATTTCCATGCAATTTGCAGACCCGTAATTCGAGAATTTCTCCAAGTAGAAAAACCCTAGGTGGGTTTTGGAGAAATTAGCTGAAATAATTTTGGAAAAATTTAAACAAATAATTTCAAGAAGAAATTATAAATTTTTCCGAAAAAATTTAAGTATTTAGCTCTGATACCATATTACAAGGTAATTGGTAAATACTTGCTTATTAATAACAGAGACCGAAAGGTCAATTTATACAAAAGGAAGAGACGATGTTTCCTTAGGAAACGATCGTAAAGAATAGAAACATTCTATTCCAGAGAAAGCAAAAAACGAAAGCAAACTAAAGCTAAAGATATTTACAAGATAACCATTAACTAATAATAGACGTCTTATCTATTATTGTAATAGTACTAATTTTTTGTTTCAAGTATTTGATGGCTTTCGATAGTCAAAATTGTCAATTGGTTGATGGTTGTGTTTTCTGGAAACTATCGAATGTCCTACATAGTTTCTATACTTTTAAGGAATGTAGTATGATCTAGTTAGATCAGTTCTGATCCTTGAAGATCATGTCTTTCTTTCTTCTATAATAATTTCATGTGTGAGTAGAGATATGTTTTACGTACATATTTGATATGTACTGTCATCTTCACTATTAATTCACATATTTAGTTTGTAAGATGCAGCAATATACATTTAGTGACATTGCCTTAAACAAACAAGCTTACATTTGAGTGGTTCATGCTATGGCATCCCAGTAAATTTGAGACCATGAAAGGACAGAATCTTTAGGTATCATTCAGAAAATGGAACAAAGAAGAAGATTAAGACAAAAATTCGAGAAAAATATAGTTGGACGATTCCAAAGAGAACCTTTCTAGGGAATGTTGTCAAGTTGAGAATTCAGGACTACGTTTAACATACGAAGGAAATTGGGAGATAAAGTCATGTTCATTCAGAAAATTGTACAAGAGTAGCCTTCAAGCATTGAAAGGTTGCCATTTGACTAAGAACCAAGGGCATATAAAATAAAGCTTAACAGAAAAAAAATTGTGTGGAAGCCTGAAGTCGAGGAACCTAGGTGGCCAAGAGTGCAAGAAAAACATTGAAATGTTGAATTAAAGCTCTTGAGCAAGTAGATTTCAGCACTAGGTTTGTGTTGAATAAAACAATGACAAGTTCTAGTCGAGAAATTAAAAAGCTGTTCCATGTAGAGGTTAATGGTTTAATGGATCTCATCAAGCATTGTAAGACTTGTGAAACAATCTGTACAACAAATGGCAAGATGTTAAAACAATTTGGCTACGATCTTTTTCTAGCCACCATGTGAGGTGTAGTGTTTAACTGATTTATAGAAATCGACCAAGCCTCCGTAAACTTGTGGCAGAGCTAAATAAGGCCTTCTAGGAAAATTTTAAATTGTTTCATGATGATAATGAAATAGTAGCAGAAATTTTCAATTCCGAACAAGGTAAACACAATATAGTATGAGCCCATATTTAGAGACTTTAAGAATCATTGATAAAATTTGAAAGAAAAGTAGTTGACGGTCAAAAAATGTGACGATTCATTGAGGTATTACTTCATTAAGTAAAAAATGAACTTAGTACTACTTTTGTCCTATTATGAAGCCTACAATTTGATGATGGATTTAGAAAGTGAAAATAAAATGTTCTTGTATAGTAAAAGAAAAATAGAGGAAGATGAAAGTCATTGTGACAATAGTGACACTTTGGAGGGATGTGCTCCAAATCATGAAAAAATTAAAAGTAGAGAAAGAAAGTGACAAATAAACAAACAAACTATGGTGTATTGAGCTCAAAGTTGTGGGATAAATAAAAGGTAATTGTCATAGAAAGATGTTGTTTGACATAATAAAGCTAACGGGTCATTAAATAAAGGGGTACCCATTCATTTTGAATCCGATAAATATGCAAGTACTCTTGATTCTAGTCCCTATCGAAGGCACAAAATGCATTCCCTGGAGGCTATTGAAAATAGTGAGAGCCAAATTAAAAACAATACGACTCCATAGGTCATCCTTTCGTACAGTGTCAACAATGTAACAAAAGGGGGCACTTTGTGAGAGATTGCTACAACAAGCAAGACAAAGTGCAATCATTGTGCAAATGGTGGGGACTATGTGACCATGGAGGCATGAAGTGCCTGAAACCAAAGAGTGTCAATGTGTTGGGAATGGAAGACGAGGACAAGATAGTTCTAGCAATCATTGGAGCATAGGCAAAGTGTGGTATACCTTGGCCATGGTCTAGATAAGGAATGATTCCGAGAAGCTAGGGTAGAAGTAGAACAAACAATGGCAAATGAACAAAGAACCTCCAATGAAATTGCAAGTAAAAGCTATTAGAGCTATAGAACATGTACGATAGGTGCATTAGACAACCACAACAATCAAGTTGAGAAGAAAATTCGATGACAAGGAGGGTCAATTAAAGATACGATAATAGAGCTAGGACTTGAGAGAAAAGAATTCATTGAATTGATGCTAGTAATGGTGAACTTTGGGAAGAAATCTTAGTCCAAATGAGATCATGGGGAAGAAATTCACAAACACTATTGTCTATGGAGGATAAGGAGTCAACGTATTGTTGGAAGATACTTGGAAATACTTGGGGCAACCAACCTTTTGACTATTGATATTCCAACTAGTAGACAGTGACCAACATGGAATCAAGTTGATGGGGACACTGGTGGCACAAAAGGCAGTAGTCATGACTTAATAGCTTCTCTTGAATTTTGTGGTCATCCCATTGTAGAAGAAAGTGTATGATGCATTACTTGAGGATGGCCAGGAGTAGCCAAACTAAGGACATCTGGAAAAAATAATACAATCTCCATTGTAAACAGGCTAGGAAGTATGCGCTTGATTTAAAGACCAAGCTAATAGTGAGGAAAAAACTTTCTTGGAAGTGGGATATTCAAATTCTACAGAATAGTGGATGAAGAATTATAATGCAATGAAACCAAATGATGAAGGGATTTTGGAGTTACACTAATGATCAAAAGATGAAACAAATTCTCGCTATGGCCTATTTCATTAGCAAATAAAGGACAATGAATTGCCATATTCAAACTCTACAAAAGAGTGGATAAAGAGTCAAGATCCAATAAAACCAAATGATGAAGGGATTTTGGAGTTACACTCATGATTTGAAGATAAAACAAATTCTCTTTGTGGCCTATTTCATTGGCAAATAAAGGACAATGAGGTATTTCTGCCAATGTGCAATTTCCTCATTTCTACAATTCTTAGGGAAGAGCAACCTGTGATAAATTAAAAAATTACGGAAATACATATCAAAGTACTAAGAGCAAATGCAAAAGTCAAAAAGAAAATTTGGAAAAGAAGAAATATTGGAATAGACATTGAAAATATAAAATATATTTGAAAAATATAAGAGGGATGATTATAAAGTCTGACCACTTTATTTCTCAAGCCACACTTTGCATGGTATAGTCAGATTTGGATGAGAAAAACTTAAAGAAAAATTAAAGGATGATCATTGTATGATTATTAAGGGGAATGATCTATTTAAATCCCAAGCAACAAATCTCGTGACACACACTCATTGTACAATCGTCCCCCTCCATTCTTAGTGTACAATTACCTTTGTTTGACCTTCATAATGTATGACATTTGCCGATATACATTCTCATTATAGGATTACCTCTATTCAACTTTCATAATATACGACATTTGAATGCCTTCGCACAACTTCCATTCTTCCCAAGCTTACAATGATTTTTTCTATGATACTCATTGGTGGCACCCCAATCATAATCTACGATATCCTTGCCTTGGCTACCACAACATACGATTGTTGGTTCTCATATTGATATGAGTATCTTTTGTCAATGTGCCACCTCACATCCCTAGGTGGTTTGTTTAGCAGCAACAAAAACTTCTAAATGTACGAGCTTACCACATTGGGCAAATTATACATTTGGTGGACACAAAAACTTATATTTTGTGACATTCACCATTCTTCATTTTCCATTGTATGGTCTTTTTTATTCATATGGCAAGGGGAAGCTTGTTTGACCATACATTGATCATTTCTCTCTACCGTGTGGCTATCATTGCAAAGGATACAACTCTGACCATCATTGTCAAGGCTATTATTTTCTCCCTTGTATGCCAACGTCATCACTGTGTTGTATGAAACCACTATCTTCTAATGCAACAAAAGAATATTACTCATTATTATAGTGTAGGCATTTTATTTTCCTTATGTTAGTGGGTATATATTTTTCCTACATATATTATATCTAAGCTTGCCTAGGTTTTTAGGAGTGGTTAATATGCAAACATGTGGCCAAATTTAAAAGCCACATGTGTTAGTCACTCCCAAAGATGCGTAGTTGTGCAGAACATAGGTTTACTACTAAGAGGGGGGTGAATTAGTAGTAAACAAATCTTAACATTTATCTGCGTAATTTGATTTGTATGCTAAATCAAAATATTCAAACTGAGACAGAAAAGAAGCACCACACAATAGGAGACATTGTATGCAAATATGACATGGAAACCTAGAGGGAAAAACCATGGTGAATAATCCTGCTACGAATCTACTGTCCTAATCCAGCCCCACAAATTGAAATCTGTTAAAAAGCACCAAGTACTTTAACACTTTGCACAGGAGCACAAACTCTAACAACTTGAGTGTCAACTCAATCTTACTCAGAGCACCAACTCAATTACTTATCATCAACTTGCCAAAGTTTTGATACACTAAAATGATTATCAACTTTAGAACACCGAGTTCGCGTGTTCAACTTTAAAACATACATATAATTCAGAAAGATGCTCTTTAAAAACTGATGCTCTCCAAGTATGGCTGATCTGATGTAAATTAAACTGAACGAAGTGGTCAAAACTGATATGTGAGCACCTTAAAATACAGAGTCTGTATTTGTACTTCAAAACAAAGCCATTGAAAATATAGATTCTAGTCAAGATGTATATATGCATAGACTTACTGATATAGAATATCAATACTCTCTGGTAATAAAAAAAGTTGTGAGGACTTGTGTTAATCAGTACTTATCTCCAAAATTTACTGTTGAAAAAATCTTCATATATTGAAATAGACCACCCTTTTTTCTACAAACTTTCTGTCCTCTGTTTGGCTAGGAAGAAATCTGACAACAGTATTTCTGTTAATGGTTGACTGTGTGAATCTGCAGTTCTAGAGTTCACACCAATATGTTGCATGCATCTTCCTAAGATGAGTATGCATGTCAATATGTGGACGGCAGGTTTAGGCTGCTATTACTGTTCTCCAGATATGCTGTAGACAGCAGTTGGAGCACTAAGCATCACCCTCAGTTGATTAACGTTACACTACTGCCACCCTCGCTACTCTTCCAACAGATGCAGTAATCTCTCTAACCAAAAAAATGAGCTGTCTTTATCATAACATCGCAGCCACAAACTCTGCAATAACTTATCACTTTTTCTTCTTTCCCCTAAAATTGTTCTCTCCCCCCTTCCTGCGTTTTCCAAACTCCCCTATCTCCCCTTCAGCCCAACTCTCCATATTCTGTAACTATAGGCAACAACCATATTCTCTTTCTCCCAATGTCATCATACTGTGAAGAAACAAATAAGGACCATATAATTGCTAGCCGCTCAAGTTTGGATCAAAATAAAGGACAATCACTATTGGTTTATAATATATATTAATGTTATAAAATGATCCCTTGAGATAAATGATAACTATGTCGAATAGTCACTTTATGAACTTAAGTTTTAACCTTGCTCATCAAATTTAAATAGCAATCAAACTCTGCTTGGCTTTTAATTACTTTCACCTAGGCCAAATACCTCCAGGATCCCTTTGATAGTCCTTGTTAGCCCTTAGGACCACAACAGTATCGTTAAGAATTTAACCTTGATAATCCTCAGGTCGACTGGTACAGATCGTACCTGACTCTTCTCTCTATATATACTCAGGATTGGCATTTGTAATAATTTATATATCCTTTATAGGAGCCGGCGATCTGGAAATAAATGTTTAGTTTGTTCTTGACTAATCGTTAGTTAAATCTAACACACACTTGTCTCTTAGTTGCCGACTTAGGATAATTAAATATTGGTTATGTGCCAAGGTTTATGTCCCTTAAGGGACATACCCTCTAAAGAGGATATATAGACGGGTTATGACTACAGTTTGGAGACACAGAGGATACATACAGTCTGATCTCCAAGGAGTCATATTCCCACGAGTTCAATAAGAAGATTATATCATTCAAGTTTGTGATTACTAGTTAGATCTGTAGTTGTCATCTGTATCTGGACATAGAATTTGGATACAAGGTTCATTCTAAACCTATATAAGTTCTGATCTTGAAGTCAGATTTATATCTCAAAATTGCAGAACTGTACAAGTATGGACTAACGACTAGTTCTCCAAGTCTAACTAGAGAAGGGGACATTACAGTCCACCCCCCTTGAAATTGCTATGTATTAAGAGTATGAGGGAAGGATGAGCATATTGGAAACCAATTATAAGAAAATGAACTAGAAGATCATTACCTTTATTAAGTTACAAAGTGAGTAGTGCTAATAGTATGAAGGGAATGATTGAGAAATTTGAGAAAATGCATGAAGCCAAGATGCAATTTGTGGCTCTAGATGTTTCAGATAAGTGTACACAGGTTCTTCTGGAGGAGAACAAAGGGCACAGTACTTGCATGTCTGCTCATCTCGAAAGAGCTACTGAACAGTTAAATCAGGATTAATGGGACATCAAAAATCTCTCTGAGTGTCTGTTGACTTGAAGGTGATGTGGCAGAGGCTTTAGAAAGCCTGAACTAGTTCTTGTTTTGCTGTTTGTTGTTCTTCCTTTTTTTGTGGCCTGACTTTCTTTCTCTTGATTGTTTGGTGATGGTAACATTTTGTGTTTATGGTTCTGGTCCCTTCAAAATCTGTTTGATCCGTAATTAAAAACAACAGTCATGATTATTTCAAGACTTCGTACGATGAATCATAAAAAGTAATGAGAAAACTATGTATAGTGTTATTTGCATGATGTTTTGGTTTCATTCAATGATTCATGGTATTAGTATGCTTGAGAGGTTAGTTCGTTACAGCATGTAAACTTTTTTGGGATGATTATATATCATCTCAAATTTTGACTTGATTCTCTATTGAGTGTTGACAACATCAGCCCTTGGTAAATCTTCGTTTTTGTTTGAGCTGGAGTTTCCAAGTGCGATGTATGAATTTGGTTATCTTTATCATCTTTAAATCTTGCCATTCTTGTTCCATCTTCTGTTGCCAATTCAATATAAAGTATGTTAGAAGACATTAGAACACTTGAGACACAATAAAACTGATTAGCAGCCTTAATAGGGATGAAGGTTACAGTTGCATTGCCCTCTATTTGATGGCAGTCCTTGTTATCCGAGTGCATTTTCTTTTTCAGAGTGTCAGCATTTCAGATAGGGTCCTTACACAAGGTGAGTCTGCTCTAGTGCAAAGCTTAATTATATTTCATTTGATGGCTTTGGTTGAGATCTTGGTTAGTTTTTTGCTGGATGGTTTCTACAAGTTTTATTTTTGTAATCTCTTTGGCAGTATACTCTCCAATGGGCTCCAGGGCTGGTTTCCTTGGTTATATAGATTGTAATGCCTGTGTACATTACAAGCTTTCATTTTGTTGTTCATGGGTTCCTGTGACAGAACTTGTTGGGTTCCTTGCCTTATTGAAGTGTTAGTTAATAATAAATGTCCTTTTGTCGAAAATGCAACAAATCAATCTCTTTGACTCCTTTATAAAAAACTCTATGAGAAATATGATGTGGACCAACACCTGGTAGTCATTTACATTATTCAATTGGAAGCTGGTTTTTGAATAGTTTGCAATGACAATTGAAATATTTATTGTATTAATCATTCCCATTCTAAGAAATTATTTGTAATCATTGGCTGTGTTATATAGCAGGCAAAAGAACTGAAAGACAGGGCAATGAATGCCCTTGGGTCATATTCTGTAGGAAATGCGTACGAGTCTATGGATGATGATGCTAGAGCTCAGCAGCAGGCTATAGAGGATCAGGCACAACCTTTCATCTGTCTTCTAGAAGTATTAACAGAAGTTTATCAGGTTGGTGCTTTAATTTATTTTCTTGGTTTGGTAATTATGATGATTATGCAACAATTGTTTACACACATATTGAGCCATCATGTTGTTTCTAGTATGTGGAGACACTAGAGAAGAATATATTGAATGGGTTGCCTTCCGTGCCTTGTTATGGTCTGTAATGTCCCCAATCTGCCCGACTATGGGGGACTTTTTCCTACCTTTGTAAGCAACTCTTTATTTTCCCGTTGATATTAAGTAAGGCCGATCTACAAAAGTTTATTTATAAGATACAATTCTGATATTCTGATGCTGTGTCTGATCCAAATTTTTAATCTCTACAATCGTTAGATGCCATATTCGATGTGGCTAACATGAACTTGCACTCAAATGCCAATAGGAAGTTGCTCTAAATAGAGGGAATTCACATGTGATAAAGAAACAAAGAAAAAATCTAGGATACTGATTTGAGTGATGTGAATGTCTTTATATATCTGGCAATAGGTTGCAATTCAAGCGTTATGTCTTATGACTATTCATAAGTAATTATTACCCTTGTGTTAATCGCACACTTTCGTAACTTAGCGATTTGTTATTATATCTTCTCAAGATGGCATCGTAATGCCTTTGACTATTTTTAGTGATCATTGCATGAATTACTGTGAATATTTGTGTATTATTTCTTGCCTACTCAAATCCGCATGTTATTCATAGTGGGTGCCATTTAACTACGAAACTTGAGCATGTTATTGTATTACTGGTGACAATTTGTGCTATCCATTGCATTTATTATTTTTGTTGGGGTTCATTGACGATAATGCTGTTAACTGTTGGCCTTATAGTGCTAGAAGGCTGTAGCATGATTCTGCCAAATATTGTGCTTAAGACAATAGAATCACAGTCCACGCATCCTTATTTAATATTGTTACTCCTATTCTTAACATCAGTATTTACCTTGAAGAGAGTAAGTAATATTGTGAATCATTTGTCACTGCATAGAGGAGTTTTCTCCTAGGTTGGAAGGTATTCTATGTTTGCCAATGATGTCAAAATATATGAATGGTAGTTAAATAATACACATCAGTGTCTATTCGCTATTGCCTCTATATATCCGTTCAGTTCCCTGTTAGTCTTATTTTTAAATAATGATCCTTTCTTATAGTTATTCCATCGTAAACGGTGGTGAGGAGTTGTTAACAGCATTGCTTTCATTTGTAGAATGCTGGGTCGACATTGCTATTGCTAAGTGGAATATGACGGGTCAAGATTAATACTGCTAATCTTACAATAGACTCTGTATCCATCTCTGCTAATATATTGTTAGATTATACGACTGTTTTGGGAGAGATGTATCCAATGACGATAGTGTCCTACTATAATACATGGTTGATCATCCAAGGCAATCAGATGTCTTTCTTTACTGATGTGGAACAATTGGCATACCTTGGCAAAGATATTGCTCACCAACAAAGTCTAGTCTTTTCAGGGTTGCATGGGAGACTCAAAGACTTTGTTCTTTTTATCCGCATGGCTGCTACTCATCATGCATGTAATTATCTTTGAATGATTTAACATAAGAGTGCGAAGGGTTTGTCAGCCGACTGGATGGGTCTGGCGGTGTTTCTGTAGCCGACGAATTAGCTGTCGTCGGTGTTTTGTATTTTGTAGCCGACGGGTAAATAGTTGTAGCGGATGTAATGTTGTGGCCGACGGACTCCTTTGGGAAGGTGCAGCGGTAGTATTTATATCTCGTCTGGGATCATTGTAAATCATCAATCATCTTCTATTACTCATCTTATGAAGCATAATGTATGTTTGGCATAGGCGAATATAATTCTGTTATTCTTTTCCATTGTCTATATGCGTTCACTTATTTTACCAGTACGGTAAACATTTGGCGCCGTTGCCTTATGAATCTGGAAGGTGGGAGAAATGAAGATTAATGCCAAATCAGCTTAACAAGGATCGAAATAAGGCGAAGGGAAAAGACGAAATCCGTACTGCACAAGAACATTTAATTCTTGCATAGCAGGCAGACCGCTGAAGGAGATTCCAGAAGCTTGCCGACGAAAACAAGAGTGGAGGAATTGTTGGAGGAGACTCGGCAGCGGGTGGAATTGGTGGAAGAAGCACGAGAGGAGTTCTTGAATTTGTGTTCGCCGAGGGAAGAAAATTCAGACGGAAGAGCCTCAACTCGCACGACTTGCAGTGCCGAGGGAGCACGAGCGTGGAGTGACTTCTTCGTCCGGGATAGACTTCCGCGGGAAACAACTTCAGAAGATCCTTCTTCTTCACCAAAGTTCGCAGCTGTCAACACCTCCGGTGTGGGAGAGCATGTAATGGACACCCTTGGATGTCCCAAAAAACTAAACCAAATCGCTGAAAGGAATTATGTCAAACAGTTCGCATTCAACTTCTTAAAACCCCTTATAACTCCGGAAATCAAACGTTTATTTGTTTGTTGTGTTTCATGCATGGAATTGGTATCATACAACATAAACAAGAAAGAAACTACAATAATATGCAAAGTGGAAATGAACTGCTGCTAATAAAATGTTATTTTCAGTATTCATAAAACCAAATACATGGCAGATTTATCAACTCACTAATTACTTCAGCAATATTGTCATAATACTCCAGCCCATGCTTACGAACTTGCTGCTACAATACTTTGTCTTCCAATCAGTCCACTACCTTCATAATACCATTCCCTCCAAGCGGCATAAGCGTCGGACAAGTAGTGAAGAAGATATGAGCAAAATATCAAATCTGCCTGTAGCCGAAAATGCAACTAAACTACCTGTTAATGAAGCCAATAAGAAAGAATTCCAAAGGCCAAACCCCAAGGGAATGACGTCTAGAATGTTACAAGAGAGGATAGACGTCCTTAAATGCCAAGAACAAAGCTGCAACTCACACACCAATTTCTTCTCATATTCAACCTATCTAATGAAGCCACAAATGCTTCCTTTTATTCTATTCCCAAAGGTTCGCTCAACTCATATGGGCAATGTGGGATAAAAGATGTGTAATATATAAAACATATATTAAAATACCCCTTATGTCTCCCTTGGGTACACATCACCATAAAATAAATATTAAAGTAACACTTTAATAGTTTACAATTAAATTAGACGTTACTTTTATAAAACTTCAGGCATTAAAATGTATTAGCAATCAGACTCCGAATAATGCGAGTGATAGCTCATCGGAAAGCTCTCACCGAGGAGTATCGAATCCAATCACCAAAATTGACCTGCACTGTGTCCTGCCGACTTACTAAAAATAGTATGCTTGAAACTGAGTAAATCAACTTCGTTTTGGCCCAAACTGGAAATGACTAGGCCAAAACACTCCAGGATCCCATTAAACCCTTCGCTAGCCCTTGGGACCATGTAGAACAAGGCTAACGCACACACACACTTGGTCAACTACTAAAAGAACGTGAAGGCCAAAAGATGGGATCATTACAAATCCGCCCTCCTTGAAATTGCTTGTCCTCAAGCAATTAAGTAACATAATGGACTCCAACCTCCACCTGGATCCCAATATGTGATATCCATATGGAAGTTAAACCAACTGCAAACCCGCATCATCAGGACCAACCCCTGTAGCCTAGCATTCAAAACTTGTGTTGATGAAGTCAGAATGTCATCATAAGGCAACTCCATAGAAGATCTATGAAATGTCTTCTTCCCTTTATCCATCCACATAATATATATTGGACTGGAATGCATATTATCACCATCATGCATTGAAAAAGATGTAGTTGTAGGTGAACCATATGTACTCATGCTAACTGTATCAACAATAGGTGTTGCCGCATCGAAATATATGGACATAGGAACAACATTAACATTAAACTCCTCATTGGATGCTTCAACTGACATAGAAGTGGCTGCTGATATGATAGTATCCTCGCATTCTCCTAATTCCACTATTGCTACGTCATCATCCCCTGACAAGGCTTCATATGTGGTCTCCTGACTTTGCACGTATGTCTCTACTGACTCTGCCGAAATGCCCACATCACCAACATCATAGCTGGCTGGCTCTATACGTGTCTCGATCCCACCTGAGAAATTGACTACCTTCTGCTTTGGAGCAACGTACAAATCATCAATGTTGATGCCCATCTGTCTAGCCATAAGCTGCAACATCATATCCATTTGCCTATTCTGCTCCTGTTGCATACGTTGCCTCTTCTCTAATGTACCCAATAACTGTCTGAACATCACATCTTGATCTAGACTAATATACATCTTTATCCGGCTATCAATATGATCTCCACAGGATGGCAAGACTTATAGCTCTGATACCACTGTAATGGACACTCTTGGATGTCCCAAAAAACTAAACCAAATCGCTGAAAGGAATTATGTCAAACAGGTTGCATTCAACTTCTTAAAACCCCTTATAACTTCGGAAATCAAACGTTTATTTGTTTGTTGTGTTTCATGCATGGAATTGGTATCATACAACATAAACAAGAAAGAAACTACAATAATATGCAAAGTGGAAATGAACTGCTGCTAATAAAATGTTATTTTCAGTATTCATAAAACCAAATACATGGCAGATTTATCAACTCACTAATTACTTCAGCAATATTGTCATAATACTCCAGCCCATGCTTACGAACTTGCTGCTACAATACTTTGTCTTCCAATCAGTCCACTACCTTCATAATACCATTCCCTCCAAGCGGCATAAGCGTCGGACAAGTAGTGAAGAAGATATGAGCAAAATATCAAATCTGCCTGTAGCCGAAATGCAACTAAACTACCTGTTAATGAAGCCAATAAGAAAGAATTCCAAAGGCCAAACCCCAAGGGAATGACGTCTAGAATGTTACAAGAGAGGATAGACGTCCTTAAATGCCAAGAACAAAGCTGCAACTTACACACCAATTTCTTCTCATATTCAACCTATCTAATGAAGCCACAAATGCTTCCTTTTATTCTATTCCCAAAGGTTCGCTCAACTCATATGGGCAATGTGGGATAAAAGATGTGTAATATATAAAACATATATTAAAATACCCCTTATGTCTACCTTGGGTACACATCACCATAAAATAAATATTAAAGTAACACTTTAATATTTTACAATTAAATTAGACGTTACTTTTATAAAACTTCAGGCATTAAAATGTATTAGTAATCAGACTCCGAATAATGCGAGTGATAGCTCATCGGAAAGCTCTCACCGAGGAGTATCGAATCCAATCACCAAAATTGACTTGCACTGTGTCCTGCCGACTTACTAAAAATAGTATGCCTGAAACTGAGTAAATCAACTTCGTTTTGGCCCAAACTGGAAATGACTAGGCCAAAACACTCCAGGATCTCATTAAACCCTTCGTTAGCCCTTGGGACCATGTAGAACAAGGCTAATGCACACACACACTTGGTCAACTACTAAAAGAACGTGAAGGCCAAAAGATGGGATCATTACAGAGCAGTCCGGCGGTGTGGGAGTGCAGACCTCCGGTGTAACAGTGCAGACCTCCAGTGTTGTGATGGCGGGACCCAAAGAAAAATTGCCGAAGTTTGAGGGCGATGGTACAGCCGACCCCATCCGACATTGTAAGACATGTGAGACAATTTGACGGGCAAATGGAATCACAGATGCCAACGAATGGGTCAGGCAATTTTCGGCAACCCTACGGGGTGTGGCAATTAATTGGTTTTCGGATACGGATCCACAAAATCTGAATACTTGGGATAACATTAAAAAGGAGTTCCTGGCGGAATTTAAACTCTTGCAGGATGATAATGAAATCGTAGCAGAGATTTTCAATACCAAACAGGGGAAGCACGAAATTGTGCGCGTCTACGCCAGGAGATTAAAAGACTTAATAAACAAAATGGAAAGCAAGCCGGCGGACGGATTGCAGAAAAGATGGTTCGTGGACGGCCTACACTCAAAGTTGCGGAGGAAAATGAAAATTGTGCCACCGTTGTCATATGTGGACGCGTATAATAGAGCACTGGATCTTGAAAGTGAACAGAAGACAAAGAAGAAGAAAACTAGCTCATCTGATTTTGATGATGACGAGCCTGTCGGAGATGATAGCAGTGATGACGAAGGCAGCAACAAGAAGGTTCGTGCCCTACAGAAGGATATGGTTCGCATGATGAAGGAGTTTAAAAACATGCAAAAGGAGCCAAAAGGCAGTGAACTGTGGTGCACAGAGTGTAAGACCGACGACCATACTAAAGGATTGTGTCCAAAGAACCAATTTTGTGACATTTGTCAGATCATGGGCCATTTGACAAAAGACTGCCCCTTTAACATGAAGACAAGAGGATCTCCGCAGGTGCTTCTCACACAGGAGGCTTCCTCGTCAGGTAGTAGGGGAAACACAAATACTGCCGGCCTACATCCGGAGGATACAGGAATAGTCGGCATGAACAGAATAATAACAACAACAATAACAATACCAATACAAGTAGAAGCCGGTTCCAGTATGATGCAAACGGACGGCCGATTATTCAGTGTCGCACATGTAACTTGTGGGGGCATTTTATGCGGGAGTGTCCAACAACAAATACACCTCAACTATTGTGCCGATAGTGCGGACCTGGCGATCACGATGACTCAAAATGTCCAAAATCCGGAGTGAACTTGATCACTGTTGGGGCGGATGATGAAGAAGTTTTGGCAATTACGCGACAACAAGCAAAAGAATCCTCAGACCTCGCCAAAGAGGAGGAAATTTGCGGAAGCACGGGCGGAGGTTGGAAAAGTATCCCAAATAGCAACACCTCCGGACACCGCCGACACTTCAGCGAGGAATTCCACGAAACAAAACATATTACGAGAAATTTTGCAAACAGAGGTGCGAGTAAAGGTAAATGATTTGCTTCTCACCATGCCTCAACTTCAATCTGCTCTTTCAAATATTACAGGAGAATCAAGTCTCGGGAAGGAAAAGTCACCGGGAGAACCAAGTCGACGGAAGGAAAAGGAAATTTCTATTGGAGGAGAAGATTAGATGTTGCTGGCGTTGACATTCGGACGACACCCTACAGTTGTCGAGATGAGGATACTTGGACATGTTCTCACAGACACCATAGTTGACGGAGGATCCGGCGTAAATGTATTGCCAGAAGAAACCTGGAGGAAATTAGGACAGCCGACATTGTGGCCTCCGAGATTTCAGCTGCTGACCGCCGATCAACATGGCATTAAACCACTGGGTATTCTCATGGCACAACGAGTAACCATTGGCATTCAGCTATTCCTGATGGATTTCGTGGTGATTCCATTGAAGAGGAAAGGCTATGACGCCATCCTGGGCCGTGGGTGGCTTATCGAAGGAAGAGCTCGACACGACTGGAAGAACACCTTATCACTGGAAAGTAAAGGCCGCCGATTCGTCATTGATCTGCATACCCAAATGGTAGGGGAAGAGGCCTTGTCGTCAGATTTTGAGGGAGAGGAGGATGAAGGTAGACAACATATGGAACCGGATCAGGAAGGCGTCCTCTGATTGGACGGGGGATCAACGGATGACGACTTGAATTCCGTCAACGGTCTCTACCACTGGCAAATGGAGGACTATGAATTATTTCACAGCTGCAATCTTTTGTCTATTGAGAACGAATATCCGAAGGAGTTTAGTGAAGTAAAGGAGGGGGAGGCACCGTTGGATGTTACACCAGCCCATGCATTCAGTGAAGGGGAGACAATCAAGTATAATGAAGCTACGCTGCAAACGATGAATTTGGGGGACGAGGTAGAGTCGAAGAACATACTAGTCGGAGATAATTGGGATCCAGTACTCAAGGCCGCGGCATTCAAGATATTTATGGACTACAAGGATGTGTTTGCATGGACATACAAGGACCTCAAGGGAGTACCGCCGGAATTGTGTGTGCACTGCATCCCGCTGGTGGAGGAAGCTGGACCTGTACGAAAGCGACCCTACAGGATGAACAAGAACTATGCTGCACGGGTTAGGGAGGAAATCAACCGGATTCTGGAAGCTGGCATTATCTTCAAGGTGCAGACCAGCGAATGGGTGTCGCCGATAGTCATTTCATTAAAGAAAGATACTACTCAGATTCGGATATACGTCGATTTCAGATGCCTGAATGCAGTAACAATCAAAGATCCTTTTTCGATTCCATTCACAGACAGCATTCTGGAGGAGGTTGCGGGACATGAAATCTACTCCTTTATGGACGGGTTCTCTGGATACAATCAGATTTCTATAGCGAAGGAGGATAAGTTGAAGACAATGTTTGTTGTCGAAGATGGGGTCTACGCGTACAACCAGATGCCATTTGGGTTGTGTAACGCGTCGGCCACATTCCAGCGGATTATACTGCATATCTTCGATAGGATGTCCGTGGGAAACTTCAAAGCCTTCTTGGATGATTGGTCAATATTTAGCACGGAGGACGAACACCTGGAAACACTTGGTGAATGTATGGAGAGATGTCGCAGAGCCCGGCTAGCATTAAATTCCAAGAAGTGCAGATTCATGGTTCCGCACGGAAGATTGCTCGGACACATTGTCTGTAAGGAAGGATTAAAGACGGATCCCGACAAGGTGAGAATTATTTTTGAAATGCAGCCATCTACTAATGTGACAGAGGTAAAATCTTTTCTCAGGCATATAGAATATTATCAGAGATTTATTAAAATTTTTGCCAAGGTGTCCCAACCGTTAGATAAGTTAACTTGCAAGGAAGAATCATTTAGATGGGATAAAGAGCAGGACGAGGCATTTGAAGGGCTAAAGGTACGACTGGCTACGACACCCATCCTGGCATATCCGGACTGGAATAAGGAGTTTCATGTTCATGTGGATGCCTCTAACTATGCGATCGGCGCGACCTTGGCACAGACTGGTAATCACGGACTGGATCATCCCATATACTTTACCAGCCGGTTGCTATCAAAGGTTGAGCAGAACTACAACACGACTGAAAGAGAAGCGTTGGGAATGGTTTATGCTATGCAAAAATTCCGTCATTATTTCCTTGCTACACCGTTTGTGTTCTATGTTGATCACCAGGCCCTATTGTACATGATTTATAAACCTGTCATCCAAGGGAGGATCAGCAGATGGCTACTCTTGTTGCAGGAATTCACTTTCAAAATCATTGTTCGGCCAGGAAAGAAACATGTTAGTGCCGACCACGTGTGGCGGATCAAAACAGGGGAACCAGCGGAGGGTGTGAATGACGACTTCCCTGACGCGCAGCTGTTTTAGATTGGGGTACTGCCGGAATGGTACAGGAGTATTGGCAAGTACCTGTGAACAGGACAGTTTCCCACGGGGATGTCACCGAATGATAGGCGCAAGTTGATAATCAGGAGTCGTACGTTTCAATTGATCAATGGATTGCTCTACAAAATGGGGCCGGATCATATTCTTTGGCGGTGTGTGTTGGAAGAGGAGATACCGCAGGTGTTAAAAGAAACACATGAGGGTCCCGTGGGAGGACACATGGGGCCCGACACCACTGCACGGAAGATATTGCTGGCAGGTCTCTGGTGGCCGACGGTGTACAATGATGCATGGGAATGGGTTGTCGATGTGACACTTGCTAACGGGCCGGAAAGCCGCTGAAGAGAGATTTCATGCCACTTCACCCCACACGCGCAAGAACTTTTTGAGAGATGGGGATTAGATTTCATTGGACTACTGAGGGTGAGCAAGACTCGACGGTGCCGGTACATCATTGTTGCAACGGAGTACCTGACCAAGTGGGTGGAGGCACGTGCGCTACCAGATAACTCGACCGTCAGCACTGTGAAATTTATTTATGAACAGATCATTACCAGGTATGGAATCCCGTTACAATTAACAAGTGATAGGGGAGGTCATTTTGTTAATCATGTTATTCGACTGCTCACCACTCAGTTTAAGATTTATCATTCATTGTCAAGTCCGTACTATCCAAGAGCAAACGGAAAGGCGGAGGCCACCAATAAAATCCTAGTATCCATCATCTACAAATCCTGCGCGGTTGAAGGTGCTGATTGGGAGGAAAACTTACTCGCTGCCCTGTGGGCTTACCGCACGGCGTACAAGGTGACGACAGGGCACACACCATTCCACTTAATGTTTGGACAGGAAGCAGTGCTCCCAGCAGAATTCATGATTCTGAGTTTCCAAATAGCATTGGAAAACAAGTTGGATGACGACGGAAGCTTACAAGAGCGGTTGAATAATTTGAATAAGCTGGAGGAGAAACTGTTGTTGGCACAGTGGGTGACGGAAGTGGCACAGAACAGATGCAAGCTCTGGCATGATAAGTATCTGAAATGTAGCAGATTCCAGCCGGGACAGTTAGTATTGAAGTATGATGGCCGCAACGAAATCAAGTCGGGAAAATTCAAGGTGAGGTGGGTTGGACCATACTAGATCGGGGAGGTTGGCGACAATGGAGCAATCAAACTGGCGACCTTGGATGGACAGGAGATGGCTCAGTCAGTTAACGGATCTAAATTGAAAATATACCACGCAAGAAGGTTGTCGTCGTTGTTGAATCCTCCGTCGTCGTCATTAAAGGACTCTTAGGCGGCGACGCTAACTGGAGGTACCTTTGTTATTTGATTTGAAAAAAGAAAAAAAAGAAAAAAAGAGAGGGGCCCCGCGGACAGAAAAGCCCCGTGGGCAACAGTCTGTCCGCGGGCGATAAAGACAAAAGCCCTGCGGGCAACTGACTGTCCGCGGGCGCGAAAGGCAAAGGCCCCACGGACAGTCTAGCCGCAGGTAAATAAAAAGCCCTGCCAGCAGCCTATTCGCGGGCTCTAAACTTAGAAAACTACTCCACCAGTAAGAGTTTTTCCTGCCATTCCGCCAGTAAGTTTTTTCGCCAGTCAATCCCCTCCTCTGGCCTATCCTGTCCGCGACAGCTTCCGCATATCACATACAGTGAGACAGCACGGAGATGGCCCACACAATCTTTGCATACAGAGTTTAGCCGTGATTTATAAATCAAAGATGGCCCATACATCAGAGAAGCAATGCCAGAATATCAGAAACGGCAAATACCTCTGCTTGAGAACATTGTGTAAGCCTGTAATTGCAGCGTGAATCACATACAAATATCAGACACAGCCATATAGCATTTCGCAGTTTGATACACGTATATATACAAGCCAATCGGCTCTCCAAGGGCAAGTGAAGAATTGATAATTGATAATTGATATATTCCTGTGTGGAAGACGCTCAACTTAGAGCATGGTAGGTTGCGATAGCAACTGTTGGTGCAAGGATTTTATTTATACATATCAGAGAAGACATCCATAATAAAGGAGCACAAGCTATTAATGATCAGACGGTAGCAGTTTCATGATCATCATTATTGAAGAGTTTTTTGGTCAAGTTGGTCCTCTCTATTTACAAGAGGTTGCACCGATACTGGACGTATGGAGCAACTAACGTTTTCACTGAGTGTGTTACATACAGTAAGACGCCTATTGAGAAGGTGCAGGGATTATAGCAGCTGGACAATCGTCAAGGTGAAGCGTTCTGATTTCATTAGTAGTAAAGCATGCCGTCACACACCCTCTCCGCAGGGTAGAAGAGTGGAGGAAAACGGATTCAGTCTTGGACCTCCTCGTTGGGAGCTTGATGCATTTCTTTTGCAAGAGGGCAACCCAGGGCAGCCACACTTAGCGGTCGTCTAACTTTTCTCCCCCACGGGGCGACTGGGCGGACAAATTTTTTTTTTTTTTTCAACTTTCCGCGGATTTACTGACCGCTTCCATTGCCTGCTACGGGAGTAAGGAGGGCCTGTATAGGAAAGACGATACCATTTTGCATGGAGTCAGTGGGCAAGCGGAAGTCGTGGAAGAGTCAATTGGCAGCAAATATGGAGAAGAATTCAAGAGTTTGGGTATCGGGGATTCGAGTTGCAGGCCCCTCCACTTCCAGTAGCAAGAAACAAAAGACGAAGGAGGAACTCACTTATCTCACCGTCCAGTTTGAGAGTCTTAGTGGGAGTGAATGCCGAAAGTGGTGGCAGGAAACACCGGAGGCAGACCAGATTAAACAGATTTTGATGCGGGCACAGGTGCATTGGGCCATCCAGCTTCCGATCTTTTCCATCGGGTTGTTCGAATCAGTATTGCGCACCATGATAAAGACATATAGCGCCCGGAGCAGAACAAGTACATTCTTGTAGAAGCAACAGCAGATGACGGTGTCCTTTAAGCCTAGGGATTTCACTAGGGTTTTCAGCATCCCTGGCCCCGATGGGAGGAAAGTGGAAATCAAGAACCATAAACTCTCACGAGAATGGAAGGAGCATTGAATAGATCTAGTGTGTCGGGATCTTACACCCATCGAGAGGTAGGCAGCGGTTCAGGGGACAAAGTGCAGAGGGCTTCGCAGGGACTTTATTCGGGAGGGTCATTGGCGATGTATTATTGACGTCATCAAGAGCAGGTTGACAGGCGCCACTCGAGCTTCAGATATAGCATTGCTGCAAATTGTGTTTATGAATGGTATCATGTAGGGAGTGGTATATGATTGGGCCTCAGTGCTTGCCGACAGGATGGAGGAATTCATGACTCTTCAGCACCGAACATTTTTTATGCCACACCATGCCATCGGGCTGTTTCTGGAGGCTGCAGCTAGCCAGATTCCACTAGATGGTTTTGAGGCTCCTCCAAGGGGCAAGTTGGCAGATGGGGAGCCTCCCATATTCTACTGGCGACACTTGGATACAGGAGGATCAGCGGCAGGTCACAAGAAAGTACTTCGTAGATTGGCTGCTTCCGGAGAGATAGATAGCAGATAGGAGGGCACTTCGATGAGTGACGGGGCTGAGTCCGTGGAAGAAGAGGTGAGCACATTGGCGAAAGTTGACGGTGAGGCAACGGGTAGTGGGTCCACATTCTTTACCCCCCTTCAGCTGTCAATTTCGGCGCACTTGACTACCTTTCTGACAGTCATTCCGGCATTTGGTCAGCACCATGCCTCGGTCCTTATGACTCCTCCAGCGGAGGCAAATGTCCCACGGACAATGACGGAGATGGTCCCACAGATAGCGACAAATGTTGTCCCACGGACAGTAGTCGAGATATTGCCGACGGCTGTAGCGGAGGTGATTCCAGTTGTACCAGCAGATGTCGTTGTTGTAGTCTCACAGAGAGCACAGTTGCCACCGCCGAAGCCTGAGCCGCAAGTTCGGTTGGAGGTCATTGATTGTGATGCAATTGTCACTGTTTCGTCATCTTTTTTAGCAGAGGCCGAGTCAGCTCAGCCAGTATCGGAGGAGAACATGGAGCTCGCGCAGTCAGACCAATCGGAGGTGATGGATAGAGCTAGTGAGTTTCTGAGGCAGCAGTTTCGACTCACTCCTGCGAAGCGGGGTCCATCCATTCAGTCTCCTAGGCGTTCAGGAACATCACCAACAGTACCAGAGCCTCAGCTTCAGGAGGAGGGAATGCCACATGCCGTGGTTGCGCCAACAATAGAGTAGGCGGCACCAGATGTGGGCATGGCTCCCACTGATGCGGAATGGTCATTGGAGGACTTCGCCAAGGAGGATTACGGGTCGGATGAGGATAGGTGCCGGGATTACCTCAGGAATATGAAGTTTGTGTTGAAGAAGGGACACGATGTGGCAATTCAGGCCCTGACTCAGTGGAGGGAGTGGCATTTGATCAGAGCATATATCCATGGGATTTGTCCTCGACGATTTCAGACTTGTTTTTTAGACAGGGGCTGGCCGGTGGTGGAAACAGCTGAGATGTTGGCAGATTGGGCTACTGAGCCGGAGTTGGGACCTAGTGACACCCCTATGATGAAGCTGGCACATGAGATTGTGCGATTGTACAAGGATGTTTACTATGGTCATTGGCATGGGGAGGCGGACAGGGTTGCAGCAGGGAGATCATTGATAGCTGAGAGTGAGGCTAGACAGAAGCTAGCTGCTGACTTGGCCAACCAGCAGGCAGCATGGGCCCTTGAGCGGGCAGCACTACTAGCAGATATGGCAGCAGTGGTGCAGGAGAGGGACGTGGCTAGGCAAGGTACAGAGGCGGCGGTCCGAGATAAGGATGCGGCTGAGCACGAGATGCAGTTAGCTAGGACGTAGGCTATGGATGCAACACTTCTTCTAAAGGAGGTCGTCGAAGTTAATTCTCAGATTCAGACAGATATCCACATCAAGACAGAGCAGGTGTATGAGTTACGTCGCCAACAACACACTTCTGGGATGCCCCCTTCTCTCTAGTATTTCTTCTGTTGTCTGTAAGTTGTCTCCTAATTTTGTTAGTCGTCAGGAGACGACGTTTTTTTTTTGGGGGATGGTGTCAGCCGACTGGATGGGTCCGACGGTGTTTTTGTAGCCGACAGATTGGTTGTCGTCGGTGTTTTGTATTTTGTAGCCAACGGGTAAATAGTTGTAGCGGATGTAATGTTGTGGCCGACGGACTCCTTCGGGAAGGTTTGGCGGTAGTATTTATATCCTGTCAAGGATCATTGTAAATCATCAATCATCTTCTATTACTCATCTTATGAAGCATAATGTATGTCTGGCATATGCGAATATAATTATGCTATTCTGTTCCATTGTCTGTATGCGTTCACTTATTTTACCAGTACGGTAAACAGGGTTCATTGTACATTTATTTATTCTATCACTATATTCACTTAATAATAATATTATAAATATAATATCATTATTAGGATATTCTTTTATTATAATTTAAGTGATTATATCTTATATCAGTCAATGTGACATTAATTTATAATAATAATATTATTAATATATTCTTTTATAATTTAGATAATTATATATTATGTCAATCAATGTAATTATATATTTTTATTATTTAATTATGATATGAATATAATTTTCATTATTTAATCTGACATTACATCGTCTAATTGTGTAACTAACAATCTTTGTATATGATAGCGAAAAAGGATAATGGTTTTTGTTCATATTTAAACAGTGTAACACGGGGAATTCCACCCCCCTCCCAAACCTCAAAGTACCCATCTCCAAGACGTCCCTGCACTAGGTACTTGAGCACCCCCACCTCCGTCATTCCGCAACCATGCTGCCGCTGGGATGTGTACTTGAATTTCTACTTGGATTTTGATTTTTTAATGTTACTATTGGGTATATAATATGTTACTATGTTGAATGTTCAATGGTTCTAGTACATGTCGCAATTTTTCTATGTTCAAGTATTTTAATTCGGTATGTTCTACTGAAACATCATTTCTTAACTAGCATTTCAACTTATAAGTGTATACTATACTATACCCTCCCTGTCCCATCCTCCCCTTGTCACTGTCCTGCGGCTGTCCCCCTGCCGTCCTGAAAATTAGGTCCATTTTCCTCTCATCCCAGAAATCCTCCCTGGTGTCCTGCCGTCCCAACGTACCCCAGTATTGCTGTTACACTGTATTTAAAGTTTGCCTTCTTTGTTATGTGTCTAAAGTTTAAACATTTAGTGTATATATTAATATTATGACTCATGATTCATATTTTCAGATTTCTTGTTTTGAAAGCTTAATGTCATGACTTACGATTCATATTTTCAGATTCTCTATAAAATATCAAAATTATATTTAAATTTTTTTAGGGATACCTACTTACCTGCCCACTGTTTTAAAATACAGTTGTACCTGTACTTGTACCCAAAGTGTCCAAGTACCCCTGTACCTGGGCACTTTTAAATAAAAAAACCCGGATGGATTCTCTCTCAAGATGGAATTGGGTTTTCCTCACTCCCATAAATTTCTGAAGGTTTCCTTCCTAAAAATGGCTGTTCCTATCAAGTCTAGCTGAAAATGGAGAAATTTCAAGTATCACATTTTAACAATCTCTTCAAAATGAGAACCACAGTCCTCCAGTTATAGGTTTTAGTTGCTTTTTTGGAAAAAATTGCCATTTTACTTTTTCCTTTATTTTGTTGCGACTGCCTTTTCAATTTCTTCCTGCACATTTTTTCTGCTCTTTTTATTAAGCAAAAGGCTAGCTCCTGTAAGTTTAGTAATAATGAAACCTTACATACAGAGAGTGCAAAATGACCTGATTAATAGACGGCCATGAATAATCACAGTCTAAAGAAACTTAGAAAGACCCATACTACATTCTGGAACAAAATAACCACTAACTACTAGCGGAGCATCTGAAGCTAAGAGTGCCTAGAAAACTTAATTTATCAACTGAGACCAACTTGCACACTATCACAGCACATGCACTATTAATAAGTACCAAGGAATATTTGGCTCCGTAGGTTTCTAGTTCAGAAGCTATATTATGAGATGTTTCCTTGCCAAGTCAAATGCTCGTGATATAGTATGCTCTGCTACAGAGAAGAACGAGGATTAAGTGCTCCAGAGCTATCCTCTTTTCAACATTTTTCTTGAGTAAAGTAGAAACTGTATCAAAAAAGTTAAAAACCTTGAAGACCTGTTGCCCTCATTCTTATTTATACCCCAGTGACAAAGAAAGGAAGATGTGATATGAACTTTTATACAACAATGTATCCATCAAGCATCCCAATTTCAGCTTCTGCACGAACTTTGGAGCTGAGTTTTTGTAAATATCTATTTTCCAAATGCTAATTGGCTAGAAAGGTTGTCCCAAACATCAGTATAATACTTCATTGCTATTCATTTGCCTTCTGAATCCAGGAGCAAAATATTCTTAACAACTGGGCGGGACTTCTTCATACTGAATATTGAAGAACATTCTACTGCACGTATTGTTTGGAAAACAATGGACTTTGCTGCAAATGATTAATTTGACCGCCACTTTCACTGGAAGCTTCGCATTTGAAGCCTTGATCCTAGGTGCGTGCTTTGTCACCAAACTAGGAACATTTGTGAGATAAGAAGATATTTGAACTGATGCTTTATCAAATCTTGTCATTAATCCGACCATATATAACTTGAACCATACTGAACTGGCAGTAACATACTTGACTGAATGTTTGGTAAATAAGACAGACCATTGAAGACACTCTTTCATCATGAAAATTGCTTTATAAGCGCTGTCCATTCTAATATTTGGAGCAGAGAATATCCTTGAAAGAAACTGTTGATTTGGATGCAATGCCTATATGGGTCTACTGAATTTGGATTTGGCGCTGTGGTCCACAGCAACACCTATGCAATTGCATACCTACTCTTTAGAACTGTCCATGTGCTACAAAACTGATATCATCACACATTGAGCAGAAATACCAGCAGATCGGATCGTTGTAGGTGAGAACTGTCTTGTTTCATTGCCAGAAAACTGATAGATCACCATTTCCATAAGCCGACAATGGAATGAGAAGTTCCTTTTAATGTCAGTGATGTGGTCATCCGCTTCAAATAGACTAGATAATTCCAATGCTGAAAAAATATGACAGCCTGAGTGGATAGATGAAGCCATATTGGCCAGATAATCCGCCATTCTGTTGGCCTCCCTGAAGATATAACGAATGCTTTTCTTGCTATTTTTCCTCGAATGCTTTTATTTAATATTTTCTTGCATGTCACTTTCAAAGAGAAAACTACTTTGAATTTAACACTTTTAGAAACTTGGCCTTTCCATAGTCCAAAATAAAATGAATCAAAATAGCGATAAAGTTAAATATTTAATCTAATTTTGTAAAACAATTTATGATTATTTAATTTAGTTGCTTTGGAGTTTGGACTATATCAAACCATGTTAAAGACAAAGTCCACTCTACTAGCACTACAAGAAATGTCAGTTGTCTCTGTCAGTGCTTGTCAACTGACTTCCTTACAATAGGAAGTATAGGTGCCTGAAAAGGCTTACAAAAAGGCGTTGCACTTCTTGTCTGGATAGCAAACTACTTTTGTCAACACCGCTAGAATTCCCTAATTTTATGATAAATCAATGTTATATTAAACAGAGTAGACGAAATCTCCAAATTTATTGTGTTCCTAAAAGAAACAATCATGAACTAAAGACAAAAATGGAAAACAACTACTTAATTAACTAAAGAAAAATTATGACGATCATTAAAGAAAATTACAATATTCAAATACACTCCGTTAATGGTCATCATCTAACTATCCTTCAAAAGACTATACATGTCTTGTCGTCATAAATTCTTTAGAATATTCTGCTGCTGTTGAGACCTTCCATGGAACTGCAATATTTTTGACCAAGAGCAGCTAAGAAAACAAAAAAGGTTGTTCCCTTCTACAGTATGGGCTAAAACAAGAGACAAGATCCTGCTACTGACTCTGCAATTGAGATGAGGTTGCTACTAACCCTCCCAGAATTCGCAAAACCTCTGACCACAAATCAGTCACAAAACGTCCAACTTGATGTTGGATAACAAAACAATCATTACCCGTAGACAAAGACTCATATTGAGAGTAACTACCACAATTTTGAGGAAAAATCGAGAAACCCTCCAAATTTTTGCAGATGAGCACGACGGCCCAGATGGGACTGCAAAAAGTCATGGTCTTTTACGGAAAAAAATTAAAAACCAAATGAATTGCTGACACAAAATTTGAGATATTAATTAGGATACAGAACATGGTCTTTAAGGAAAAATGGTGTAAACATTAAAACCTTTCTAGAAATTGGAGAACCCTCCCCAATAGGAGAAAACCCTTAATGTTTGAGGAAAAAATTATAAGCGTAGAATATTTTTTTCCAACAGACAAACTTATTAAAACCTACCAGAAATTTTTGAAATGGGAAAAAAATTATGAAAACCAATCAATTTTTTTTAAGGGAAAATATAATGAAAACCCATTAAAGTCTTTTCAACGGAAAAAGTAATGAAAACCAATGAGACATTTTTTGAGTGAAAAAATTGTGAAATTCCACTAGAAATTATTTAAGGGTTAAAATTCTGAAACCCGTTAGAAATTTTTTTAAGGAAAAGAAAATTGAAACCCATCATAATTTCTTTTTTAGTGGAAAATATTATAAAAGCCTATTAGAGGAGACTTCATGTGGCAAAACAAGAGACTTTGCATTGTAAGACAATACATGCAAGCAACGTGCAAGTACATGCAACTCACAGATTGCACATTGAAGCAACATCAATCTTGATGCAACAAACATGGAAGTAAATGCAACCTTTAGAAATCAGAGACTTCTACTTGAACCAAGAAATCATGTAAGTCAAAGGCTCAACCAGATTTGTAATTTTCAGCAAAAATCTTTGTAGACAAACCACAAAATTTTCTTAAAATACCTTCAACGATTTTTATTTTGAAAAATTAATAAACAGTATTCTTGGAAAAAATCCATATCACAAGAAGCCTAAATTTATTAAGAAAAATTCACCAAATTTTATGAAATTCCATATTACCTCTCCGATAACCATGTTATGGTCGATGAATGTTATGTTAAATAGAGGAGATGAAAGCTCATTGTATAGATCTACAAAGATGATGTTTGTAAAGAAAACAATCGTAAAGTAAAGAGGAAAGTAGAAATTACTTAGTAGACTAAACACTAACTAATATGACCATTAGAGAAATATTACAATATTCTAATGCCTAACACCTTTCATTAGTCTACGGTGATCACACAAATAGGCTAGTGGTCTCTCCATGCCAAACTGACTTCCGAATAAGACATATTATAGGTAGAATTTAATATAACTCTTACAGTGGTGCCAAAGGACCATATGGGGTTAGATTTGCTTTTGCAAACAGTCTGGTATTTGTGCATGGATTTCAATAAACTCAACTCCTGGCCCTAGATGCCTGCATAGGGTGGGATAGCATATGTGAGAACTTATAAGGTGAAATTCTTTGTTTTTATGGGCGTTTATATTCACTGTAATATGGCTATGCAAAACGTAGAAACTTATTGTGATTACTTTTGATGAAGGATTTTTCTTTCATACTTTTCACTTGTACTGTATGGTTAAAATTTATGTAACTGAGCACTGTATAAATGTGAATGATTTTGTTTTTAATGTTGTTCCTGTTCTTATGGTCATATTTGTACATTCTATCTTTAAATGCATTCTCACCTTGTTTTAGTAATTCTTTTAGGCTAGATTATTTTCCATAAGTAGAATCTTTGTTAACCTGTTTCTGCGTTGTACCTGATATGCTGTTATGTCCTTTATTATTATAAATTTTAGACAATCATTGTTATTCTTATCTTATGTTACAAGATGATAATTATCGTAATATTATTGATTTACTTGACTTTTCAGTCTTTTGAAAATATATGTTCTTTTTTAGATCTAGTTGTATATGCTAGCACTTCTTTTAATAGTTTGTAAATGTTTCCTCATTAGAGAGAGCCAGCTCTAACAGATGGAAATGAGGCTTTGTGGAACTTCGTGTGCTTTGCTGGTGAAGATCATAGTAGCTACCAAACGCTTGTAGCATTCTTAAGCTTGCTTAGTACGCTGGTAAGATTATCATTTGTTTATAACAGTAGTTGCTTAGAGGTTTATGTGTTGATATTATTTTCTTATGTTTGTAAAGCATCATGCTCTGTTGTATTTCATGTAAAGATATTGTTTGTTGATCTGTTATGTTGTAAATTTGCTTGATGATGTTTTATATGTTTGTGTTTAAATTAACAGGCATCTAGTGAGGAAGGTGCTAAGAGAGTATTCCAATTGCTTCAAAGCAAAGCAATTCGAAATGTCGGGTGGCATATACTTTTCAACTCTCTTAATGTTTATGAACAAAAGTTCAAGAGATGCCTGCAAAATACAAGAGCTTTATTGCCTAGCTTCCAGGAAGGTGATGCCAGGGTATTGGTAGCATATTTGAGGGTTCTGCAGAGGGTACATTTCAATTCCCTCTTTGCTTTTAAATGTTAAATTCTATATTGGACTCATGAATTGAGAATTGTGGTTAACTTGTATCAATTTATTAGCTTTTCATTTGTAGGATCTGTACCACATGTTCCTGTGTAAAGGAAATTGTCGTTTAAGTTATTATATGCATTGTATTCTTTTTCATAATGTTGCTTTTTTAGAAGGAAATATATTCAAATATACTGTTTGGTCTAAGTTTCGTGCTATGCTACTTGGCATCCATATTCTTTTGTTTCAGGTAATACAGAATGGGAATTCAGTGGAAAAATTGCTATGGTTCCCTGATATAGAACCTTTGTTTAAGTTGTTGCCATATGAAAATGTTCCTCCATATCTGAAGGTTTGGAAAACACATAAAACAATTTTGAAATTTACGGCTTCTTGTATTAGTCATCATTTACATTTGTGGGTGATATTTTCTAAATGAATTAATTTGCAGGGTGCATTGAGGAATGCTATTTCTACATTTGTGGAAGTGTCCCCTACCCTGAAAGATTCAGTCTGGAGTTTACTGGAGCAGTATGATCTTCCAGTAGTGGTAAAACCCTCTGTGCTTGGCAATAGTTCACAGGAGGTTCCTTCTCAGGTATTTATAGGTTTTAATTTTGCAAAGTATTTCAGTTCATTATAATTTAATGCTTGAAATTATATGAAATGATTTTTCATCCTTGATGTTTGTTCAAATTATTTAATTGCAGAAATGATGGATGCATCGATAAATGATTTGACAGTCTTATTGTTTACGGGTTCTGTAGTGATTATTCATTAAAAGTACAATAATGCTCCGATTCAATCTTCCTTTTCGATTTTTGTTATACTAATGTTGTCCAGAGTTGCTCAGAAAGCACATTTCTTCTATTTACTGGCTTTATAATGAAATTAGTAAAGGATAAACTAAAATGCAAGATAAATTGTTCAAACATTTCCCTTAAAGTGTAGAATTAAAATATTTAATTTTTTATTTAATAAAAGAATAATTGAATGTTATGCAAAAATGGCTTAACTCAATGGAAAGTTAGAGAAGAAAATAGTGCTAATGTCTACAATTGGTGAAGGTAATGAATGAGAGTTGCAAGGATATGTTTTTGACAAATTAAACATATTGTTAAGTTGGTTAGATTGTAGTGTGGAATGATATAAAGATAAGAAATGAATATTTTTAATACCTATCAATTTCTTAAAATTGTAACAGCTTGCTTTAAGGTCAATAAGTCGTGCGCACTGATAAGTATTCTTAAAGCTCACCACATTTATACAATTTGAAGTAAGAAACATTGTAGATTGATCTTACGGTGCTATGATGGTTTTATACAGAATGTGTATTACAGTGTTAATCAGAAGTTCTATCTACCATAATCACTAGTGAGAGCTAAATCCAATTTACAACCAGTACCTTACCGTAATACCATGCAATGAGAAGGGAATGATATCTTGTGAGACCTCGCCCCGACCCATCGTAGCGTAGTGATACATTACCCTTATTTTGTTATTCACGACTCGAGATGTCGAGACATTATCTGATGCTTAGAACATATTTTATTATTTCATGTTGTGCGATGTTATTTCCAGATATATTTGATGATTGTCATTTAATGTTCATGTATATGTATGTTGACGAAATCAGTAGATGTAGGATTGAGATTTGATTTAAGATATTTCAAATGGTTAAGAATTATGAAGGGAGAAGAAACTTTATTAATGTATGTTTTAAATTATGAAAATTTATGATACATATACGTTTATATACATGTGATTTTACGGGACTACTGATGTGTGCAATGAGTGTGCAGATATTTAGCCAAGAAACCCTACGGAGGAACAAAACTGATCTCCATGTGCTAAAATTTGGAAACCCTATTGTTCGTAATTATGCTTTTTCAGTGTCGCTTGACACTCGTAAAATGTTTATGTGCTTAATTTGCTAGTTAGAATTGTTAGATGGACCTATTTTATTCCTAGATTTTATTTTGTCTCTAAAACTCTTTCCTAAGGCTTTTAACATGTTTTTATTCTAACTAAAGGGTATGGGTATGGGTTAGGGGTCTTTTCCAACCCCTAAGCCCCTAGCTTTGACTTTTGAGGTCACTCAAAAAGTCCCTTTTTGCCTTTGTGCGAAAATTGCAAGTGGTTGTCATGAGTTGTCTTACCCCATCTCCTTTTAGAGTTTAACCATGGTGTAGGTTGAGTTAGGAGTTTCTAGTGTGGCTAGTGGATGGAAATAGTTATTGCTCCTTTTTGGGTGGTTGAGTTGGAGGCTTATTTAGAGGCCTTCCTTGGTCTAGTGGTGGGGGTTACTCAATCTCTATTTTTAGAGAAGATTTCTTGAAGCTTGAAGGAAGGAGGGATACTCTACTCAAATTGGTTCATTGCCATTACCTCTTTGTGAAGGTAGGAAACTCCCACCTCCCTTATTCAGTTTTTGTGTTTTGGTTCATGTTCTTGTTACCTTGTTGTTGTTTTACTATTGTATGGTTGTGGGTATGTTGGGAAGATTTGTAAACCTTGTTATTTTGGTTGTTTTCCTTTCTTGTTTATGTTTGCAATTTTGAGTTCCTTGCATGGGTGTTTTGGTATTACTCACCCTAGGAGAGGGCAGAAGTGACCAATTTTGGGAGAGGTCTGTTTAGTTGGACTCCAACCTGTGTAGAGTCTCTTCTCAGGATGAGAAGAGGGATAAAGGGTATGGTGTTATGGGCCCCTACCCGTCAGCACAAACCTGGTATGAGTATGGCAAGTTTAAATGGAAGAACGGAAGTTCTTGGTTATTGGCCCCGGTTGGGCATCTGAATTGGCGTTGTGCTTGACTTCTCCAGTTGGAAGAATCCACCTCTCCCTAGTCTTGATTCATTGTGAATCCTATTGTGTAAACCGTGTATGATTATGCATGCTTGATGTTCTTTTGGCTCTGCTTGGTTGTCACCCGATCAGCTATTGATTTCCTCCATGGTTCTTGAAATGAGATTCAGAAAATATTACAAACTCCTTGATTATGATTATGAAGAAAATTGGATAAAATTGTTGTAAATGGGGATTGATATCCTATGAAATTGTATTTTTAAAACCTCATTGTATATGGCAACGAAGCCGGGTTTTCTTCCTGGTTCTTTCCCGGCTGAGCCTTTAATCAGGATTACCAATAAAATTGGTGCTGAGCATATTTGGTTATCATGTGATCTAAATTGTGTATTAAATTTAATATGGTTGCACATTAAAAACAAATAATTAAGAATAACGGATAATGTTATGAATTATGATATTTCAAGTTTTTAAATTGTTATAGAAGAACAATTTGATTGAATGGATTTCCAGTTGATGTATAAGTATTAGATGAATCAGGATCCCTACATGGAGAATTCAAATTATCTCTTCCTTGTTTAATTTCCCTTTGAACGAATTAATTGGACTAAGAGATTATGTATTTCCTTGAATGCTAAAGCATAAATCTGTTAGTTCTCTTTAACCTTGCTATGGATTGTTTTTCGGCTGCATTAAGTTTTATGTTGATTGTTATATGAATTATCACCCTAAACTTAACTTAGTCCAATGAATAACTCACATTATCAATTGTAATATCTTATCATGAGGAACTTAGACTACTGAAGTAGGAAACCAAATAGGAACAAATCAATGATGCTAAATTTGGCAAATTTTCCAAGCTTTCATATATGATGGAACGAAGACTATGACCATGCATACAGTTTCACTTTTCTTTTATGATTGTTAGATCCTCATGAATAAAGCATTGCATTAGTGAATGGAACGAATAATTCAACTCTTGATAGACTCTGGATGTACCAAGTCATTATCGATTTGTCTATAAAGGAAATTAATAACGTATTTAACCCTTGAATCAATCCATTTTAGAAGTGATAGAAATTGCATTGAATCATATCTTAATCATTGAGTAGATTTAAAGAAGCACTATTAATTTTGCAAGCCATAAGAAACGTTAAGAATTAATACTTGGGATAGCATTAGCAATATGTTAACCTTTCAATTTTTGACCTAACAAAAAAAAAGAGAGTAAATTAACCTTTCATACCATCCCCTTAAGAAAATTTTCAAAAAAACACCCACCTACAGGATGTTGGAAATTGTATGGAGAAAAGATTTATTTCCCTTGTTGAACAGAGAATATTCCATTTGATTCTTGATTTCAAATTTCATTAATAATCAATAGTTTAATTGTGATTAACCCAAGTAACTTATTATAGTCTTTAATATCTTATTTGATATCTTAAGTATTTAAACTTGCAACCATAAAACTTTATGGCATAAATGCCTCACCTCCTTCTTCAACGTCAGTATGGAGGGAAGAGTATAGTGATGTTTTGAATTATATATAAAAGTCTAAGTCATCATAAACGATGACGTCACCCCCGTCCCCTCATCTCGCCTTGGGCCAAGCGTCCTGAGAAAAGGGTAGCTCACGTCTTCTTTGGCTTGGGTGCATTAGTTTCTAAGGTTGTTTGTGTTTATTTTCCCCCTTGTTTATCGCTGACCTTGGGGCTCGTCCTTGCTAGATGGGACGGAGTACACTGACGCAGGTCAGCGAGCTTGGGCAGTGCGCTCAGCTCTTGGGATGAGCACAGGGCTTTGGGCAGGGGGGGGGGTTTGGTTGAGTTAGTAGGTGTGTAGGGGGGGGGGGGGGGGGAGCTTAGAATAGGGGGGCTAGTTGTAGGTAGTTTCCCATGTAAGTTTTCTTTTAGTTGTATTAGTATGTTTAGTTAGTTTATTAATTATTTTAAGTTGTGTATTATTAAAATGTTATTAAAATGTTAGAGTTTAGTTAAGTTGTAGTTAGATTAGGAGATAGTGTTTAGTTAGTTTTAAACTTTAAGTTTAGTCTTAGATTAGTTAGTTATTTCGTTATTTGATCTTAGTTTCTTTATTAATATTTGTTTTATATATATATATCTAGTTAGTTTAAAATGAAACTTTAAATTGTTAAAGTGTACTTAGTTTAATTTAATAAAGTTTTAAGTTAACGTTGAAATTACTTTAAATCTTTTAATTATTAAGTTAGTTGATAACTATGTTGTGTAATTTTGAGTTGGTTTTAGGTTATCCGTTTTAATATATTTAGTATAAATTTTAAACATTTAAAGTTTTAGCAACTCATTATGAACTATTATCTTGTTCCATTACGTTAGCATATGTTAAACAAATAGAGAATGTTGGATTGTTTCCTTTATCTTTTAGCCAAAAGTTAAGTGTAACTTACATTGTTAGTATCTTTTGATATGTTTAATTCTTAAATAGCATAACTCAAGATCGATTTCAATCTAATAACAAAAGTTTCAAAATCTCAATGATGTAATCGCCCTTATGTTTATAACCTTAAGACGTAAAGCAAAGAACCTGTACTAAAACTATACTCAATCATTTCAAACCTAGTGCATGTTTAATTATTAATTTAAAAAAAAAATAAAAAAAAATAAAAAAAAATGTGTGTGTGTTTTTGCCCTCTTAGTTTGGGCATGACATATCTTTTATTAATTCCAATATAGTCCATACAAATATGCCCCTTTCCTTCATCTGGACAGTTCTTATATATTATTCTTGTTGGTTAAGTAAACCAATGGACACATCTCTTCACTAAAACTAATTACCCAACTCCCCTTCTAACAACTTTTAACATCAAGTATACTAATTGTTTATTACTGACCTACAAACATCAGTGGAAATGTAAATTTGACTCCAACCGTGACTAATTGAAAAGAAGACTGCTTGTTTCTCTCTCGCTTTCTTTTTGTTTTTTTATTAGTGACATCTCTTGCTGGCTCAGTTGATCATCTCATTCTTTGCAATTTTTTCTCACTGGTGTTACCTGAACTGGTTAAACTTCACAGTTTTAATTACCAGCTCTGCACATTTGTGGACACTAACTTAGCTTCCCCAAAGCTGATTGTACAAATCTGTGTGTAGTGTATGGTATGACTAAAGTTGCTTGTAGGAGCAAATTTTTTGACATTCAAGTAATACAGCCACCTGTTCGGGTTTGGTTTTAGGGTAAAGTTCACAGTTTTGGCCAAATGTTTTTGGTGGATCGGGTTCACCCATACCAAAACATATAAAATGCATAATTTTATGCATGTTTGCAGCAGTAAAGTTCCGAATGCACCTCCATGTAACTATTTATAACAAAAAAACAAACCATCATATTAATAGTCAAATATTAGTCAAACTCAAATGTCTCAATATATATTAAAGTTAAAAAATAACAACATCGAGCCAGCAATCAGTCATCATTGATCAAATACCATATGGGTCATAAAAAATATCATCATCATGATCCATATTAGATGATGTATCTAATGGTAAATTAGAAGAACCACAAGTACTGCCATTGACACTGACATTGTCACCACCGCTAACACTAATACTCTGATGCTCACTTGTTGGGTCATGGTCATTGACAGTGATGGTCATTTTCAATATCAATGTAGTGAATTCGGCAATGGAAGCATCCAAGTCGGTACACTCTGGCTTGATATCCCACTTTTTGTCCACTCTTCTTTGTAGCTACTGTTCATACATCTCATCGATTTTTATAATTCTCTTCTTCCACTTTAATATTAAATCAGTTTAAGTTTTCCTTAATCATTATTTGAGTTTGCTTTTTTATTTATCAAATATGCAATCTAGCTGTGTGAAATTCAGTGAATAATATCCTCGAGATACACTTATGAGATTAGAAGCTTAAGAGATTTTGAATCTTATCAACTCAAGGTGTTTTCACATCGGTACTTTGAATTGCTCAAGAGAGGGTTTTTGAACAAGCTTCTTGTGCACCATCTAGATCAGATACTCCTAAAATTGAGTAAAATGTAGAGTAACATCAATCACTGCATTTTCTGTTTAAACTGATAGATCTACTATGTTTGGTTCTCAAGCAGGTTTATGAAATGAGATATGAACTAAATGAAGTTGAAGCAAGGAGAGAAGAATATCCATCAACACTTTCTTACTTAAACTTATTGAATGTGCTAATTGAAAAGGAAACTGATTTAAGTGATAATGGCAGAAGGTAATCTATACACAGTTTGAAGTAACTGAAATGTGACCTTCAGTATATGTTTTGTAACTTGTAAAGTTTCTTGATTTATGCCACAATGCATAGCATATTTATATTAATGTAGCCTGCGTTTATATTTATTGTATGTCATAGGTTTGTTGGGATTTTTAGCTTTGTTCGTGATCAGGTATTTGGGCCATTCTCACAAAGAGCATATGCTGATCCAGTTGAAAAATGGCAACTAGTAGTTGCTTGTCTCCGACATTTCCAATTGTGAGCTATCTTCTATTGTGTATGATTTTAGTGCTCGAAATATTGTTGTATATTATTAATCAACATGCTTTCAGTTATAGAATGATAGGAATGTGAAATAAATAATTTTTCAATCGACAGATGAAAGCTTTGGTGTTGGATTTTGATGGTTATTGTTAGCTTGCAGGATGTTAGGTATGTATAACATTGAAGACTACAATGGACAAAATACAATGAATCAGCTTCCACAACCTGATCATACAGCAGCATCACCAGATGATCTCACAATGCACATTCCAGCAATAGAGTTGATGAAGGTATACACAGGAAGATGTTTATTAATAGATCATATTTGACATTAATGTATAGTATGTGAGGAAAACATGTTTTATGTTCTTTGGAGATATTTAAAATAACAGTATCTATCCAAGTTGTTTCCTGTTGTGGCTGATTTTAAATTGGGTTCTGTTGTCCTATTCTATTTATTTGTTGACATTAATATATTCTTTTACTTTGTTTTCTCTATGAATTTTTAAATTTTTAAAAATTCAATAGTGACGTGCTTTGTAATTTACATGTACTTATTGTATAATAGAAGATTTTAAGTTGAGATTTTGGTTTCAAATGGCTATTTCACATGTTCCCAATTTATAATCACAGAACCTTATGTACATGTTTACAATTACATGAAATTTAATGTATTCTCATTTTCAAATAATGATTTATCACTTCTCTTAGTTGGCTTTAGCTTGATGAAATGTTGATGCTGACCTATAACATCAACGGTTTCTGTTTTTTTTCTTCGAGATTCCAATATCAATACAAATCCTAGAACTTATTATCTCTTTTGTCAGCCACCACAATTCATAGACAATTGAGATAGGCTAATTGATTGCACAATTTGTTTGCAAGTTTCAAAGTAGCGATATAGTTTGCCTTTCATCATTTTATTGTAAACATTTTATACTGAGGATCTATAATGTATATGATCAATGTCTTATCAATTTTAATTATCTGAATATTTTAGATTTCCCTATTTTTAAAAATTCTTCCCTTTGTCATCACCTAGAATGACCTCGAAAAAGTCAATCCATAAAGTGCATCCCCTTGTTAGCTATCATCCCTATTGTGGAAACTTTGTGGAACATAGTGTTCTTTGCTTCTATTTTTCCCCTTTGTGAGTTCTTCCAGGTTTCTCTTCTTAAAACTTTTTGTTGTAAACTCTTTTATTCTCCCCTTTGTCATCACCTAGAATGACCTTGAAAAAGTCAATCATAAAGTGCATCCCCTTGTCAGCTATCATCCCTGTTCTGGAAACTTTGTGGAACATAGTGTTCTTTGCTTCTATTTATCACCTTTGTGAGTCCTTTCTGGTTTTTCTTCTTGGAACTTTTTGTTGTAAACTTTTTATTCTCAATTGCCATTTACCTAGTTTTGCTCATTCGTGGATATCAATATAATAGTGATATTGCTATCAAGATTGAGCTATGTAGTTTTCAAGTTAAACTTATTGACCCATGTTTAATGAGTAGTGGCTCCCACGAACCCATCACTCATGAGAATGGATGGAACACTTAGCACTCATTGCATCTAGGTGATGCACATAGGGGTGAAGCATCGAGACTTCCCAAGAGATCACCCATCCCAGTACTACTCTGGATCGAGTGTGCTTGACTACAAAGTTTCCTCCCTGGTTAATCCGACTCTGTTTGCAACTTCATTTGTAATACCTTCAACAAGTGTTGTGCCCTAAGACGACATTTTATGCTGACTCATTATCCATTCTTATCCCACCATTGGTTGTATTCCCTTTGAATACCCATTGGCTATTTTAGGGTGGGCTCTCCTCAGATCTGCATTGAGACAAATTAGCTTGATAGAGAGAACAAGATTTCCTTGTTATTTGCAGCATCAGGGAGGCTGAGACAAAGAAGCACTATATTTTTCAAGTGTCATATCTACTATGAGATTAGAGGGAGTCTCTACTACTTTTCTAGGTTAACCAATCAGAGGTGTCTTGCACTTTTTCTTTAAAAGGCCAGTAGGCTTTAGGACTATTCACTTCAACAGTAACACCATTCTAGTATGAAGTCTTGTCAACTTTAGAGACTCCTCAGAGCTTCTGTGACCATGGGGCACAAAATACCAACTTGGCCCTCCCTCTAGTCATTCCAAATTTGTGAGACCGCGTAGGAGTGTAGTAGAGAATAAAGTAACTATTGTACTTAGCGCTTGTTAAAGCTTAAGTAGGCTGGGTAGTTAGGAGGTGAGGGAATGCGTCAGTTGGTTTTCCCAACCAACCAACCCTTCTATAAGTACTTGGAATATTGTCAATGTACTCACGATGTTTTTTGGTATGAATAAATAAACCATTTCCTTGCCAGTTGGTGTTGTGATATTAAGGTACATAGAGCTCCTTTTAGCAACAAATGTGATTTTTTAATATCCAATTGCTCTTAATGATCCTTTTCCAATTGATTGCAAACTCTCTATAGAGCTCTAGTGATAAATTATATTTTAAACATTAAACATGATCAATAGGTGAAGGGAGTTCCACACTATTCTTTAACATTTTTCAAGCAAGATGTTAATTACAAGCAAATAAGGAAAAAGTAACAAGCATTTGAGGACTTGGAAAGCAATAATGTTTTTGGTGCAACTGATCCCATTGGCATGAACAATGTTTGTGAATCATCTAATGCCATTGATGAAGAAGAATACGAAGATTTAGATAATCCATTTGATGATTGAAACTTAGTGTAAAACTCTACTTGTTGAAAGTTGAAACAATGATATTTGAAATCAATATTATTATTTCAATATTTTGATGTTGATATGATTACAGTTTAAGACGTTTTTGATGTTTCTATGATACTATGTGACATTCTAATCTTAATTTATTCTTCTAGGCTGCCTATATATACCATACTTCCCTATCTTGGACTCGACTTAGACTTGGTAAGGTCAACTTGACTTGTCACTTAGCTATGACTTGAAAAAATGAAAAACCCCTTGAAATTTAGAGATTTTTAATAATTCAAAACTTGTTTCGTGCACCCTTTATTGAATAAAACTTAAAGACACCACAATTTCATCAAATAGAAGCTAATTTGTCATCACATACATAAACAAGGAACATAAATGATATATCCATCACATACCTAAAATGTAAGTTGTAGCTGAAGGAAATAGAAAGCATAGAATCTTATGACATAGATATATAGAATTCTAAATATTGTCAAATGTATGTAAAATCCATGAAACCCATAAAATCAAATGTTACATGAAACACGTGTAATTGTAAAGTGTAAACATTGGAAACAAAAACCAAGTCTATCCAATCAGGCTCTAGCTCAGGCCTCATCATCATCCCTGACTTGAGCCTCAACCTAAGATTGTCTACCTTCTATAAAGGTGTCTAAGGTAGGTCCTAGAGGACTAAGTAGCCATAGTCTCCACCTGTGACATGCCATAATCAACATCAATAGTGCAAGCCTGTGTGTGTGCTGGACCATGCTCCATCCTTCTCCTCTACCATAGCCATAGCCTCAACTTCTATGTTTGCCTGGTCAATCCACTAACGGTCCTCCTTAGTGAAGACTGAATCAGTAGCCTCTGTGAGCCACTCAGACTTTGGATCAATTCTCTTTTCTTCCCATAACAAGCAATTATAAGTCCTTTTTTGGTTATAAGGAAAATAAATGCAAAAAAAAGAAGTGTTTACAAACTTGAATTTTTAAAATTTTTTTAAAGTGCCAAAACGACATTGCTGTGACCGAGTCATGGGACTCAGATCGAGAAGTTTTGCCAAGACTTGCCGATTCAAGCAACCAAGCCTACAAAACTTGGTCAACATGACCAAAATTGCCAATTTGATAAACTCGCCCAACTTGCAGCGAGTTTGGCAACTATGATATATAAACATGCATATATATGTGTGTGTATGTGTGTGTGTGTGTATACACATGTTTTTGTTATAGAGAACCCAAACAAGCCCAAAGTATCAGCGAACTGGTTATTTGAAGCCTTACCCCAATCAACAACATAGGTAGGAATGGTTAGGGGGATTGTACTGTGGCTCTCAACTGGTTCATTCTAAGACCAAGAACAGGACTTTGACCCTCTTGGTGTCAGTGGCAGGACTTTGACATCCACTAAGGTGGGCTACTTAGATGGGAATCTTATACTGTCTTATCTACATATCCTATAGCTAATTAGCAGATCATCGCAGCAACGGTTGGAAGAACGTAGTGGGTTTCTCAACTCAACCAATCTAAGCCCAAGAGCGAGACTTTGACCCTCTTGGCCTTGGTGGCAGAACTTTGATATCCACCAAGGTTGCCATGATGAGGTTTAGCATAGGTTTACTCCTTAAATCTAATAAAGATAGTCATTCAAATTGAAATGGACTAGAAAAAATATGCTCTTCACACTTGTACAATAAAAGCCAATCAAGCTTTTTCTCTAAACAGATCATATCCAAGAGGATAAGTAAAAGTGAAATGATATGTATTCTATGATTGCAAGAGCAGATTCAATTTTCTTCTTTTGATTTGACATTTCCCTACTGTATTCTCATCTCTTCCTAGGTGCTGCTGTAATGTAATGTCCAGATGGTGATTATACAGCAGCTTTTTATTCTCCTCAAATTATTGATTGTCTGATTGACGGTTGACCCATTAACTCTCAGTTATCGTGCCTTCTTAATCATTAGGGGGCTAAGTCGTGTATGAGCCACTGACTTAGTCTGTATATGTGATTATTTTCCTACTGCTGACTTACTAATTTTATAACACTGTATCTTTGTCCTTAGCGAAGGAGGATGCCCTGACAACAGTATGAGCCAGTTATTATGATTTCTATCACTTTGTAACTGATTTCATCTTATGTTTGTTGTCTCTTTTATTATGTTTGGCATCATTGGATTTTCATATGTTAATAATACTTGTAATCACTGCTTCCAGGATTTGTATTATTTGATGGCCTGGATTCCATAGTGGTGGTGTTTAAGAAAAGTTTTGTTCATCAAATGCACTTCCTAATATTGTAGTCGTCTTCATATTACCCAAGACAATGGATATTGTTTTATGTAACTCTAGTTTGTTGTTGTCCTTTGATAGTCATAATAGTTCTGTCACCCCTATTAATCTTCGATTATAAATACTGCCTTCATATCAACAATATAATATTTTTCTGATACAAGATAATATGATCTTTATTAATTTTCTGTGAATTTAAACCATGTCTTTCTTATGGATCTCGCCTATGTATTGCATTGCTATATTGAGTTTCCCATGTTCTGGCAATTTATATTGCTGTTGGATCATTGTATAAAATGTTAATAATATTTGCTGCTTTCTCTTATTTCTAATCCTTGTTATATCGCTAATTGTGTTTATCTGAAGTATGGTAATAAGCAATCATATTTGTGTTGGTTTTATGATAGTCAAGCCACTTTCGTAAATGCTTATTGCTGTCTTCAATTGATTACAGTTTAGTGGTTTCCTTAAATAAGTTTCAATCTTTTAATAAAAGTTATTAAATCTTTTATTGATTCATAGGTTCTAAGTTGGGTATATTATATTATATTATGATTCGCCATTATTTATTAATTTTTAACTTTATTATTAATTATTAAATTCTTTTAGATGAGGGGATATCACATGTAGGTTGACATAGATTCTTTTGGTTTACCTGACATTGTGGCAGATTGAATTAAACCCTAAACCATGTCACACAATGCATTCATTCTCGACGTAGGGTCGCACTTATGGTTTTTGAGTGTTGTACTATATGATTCCTATGCTACCTAAGATACTATTGGCACTTAATTTCCTTCTTATTTTGCAGGATTTTATGAGTGGAAAAACAATTTTTCGTAACATCATGAGGATACTTATGTTAGGTGTGGACAAGGTTTTGGAGGATCGTGGCAGCCAACTTTACGGCTCAAGCTTAGAGAAGGCTATACATCTCTGCCTTGAACTTGTTCTTCTTGCCTTGGAAAGAGATTCATCCTTCGCAGATTATTGGCGTCCTGTATACCAGGCAATTTTTACTAGCCGCCCAATCCTAATAATTGTCTTTCGAATTTTTGTGTAAACTGAGGAGCTTTGCTGCACTTTCTTTGTAACAGAGAGTAGGCTCACCCACAGATTTCCTTAATCAAGTTACTGTGTTTTCCAGCCATTAGATGTCATACTTTCCCATGACAGCCGTCAGATAGTAATGCTGCTTCAGTATGTACGTTATGATATACTACCTGCAATTCAGCAATGCTCCATTAGAATAATGGATATTCTCAGGTACACATCTCATTCATAATTTTGGCATTAACTTTTTGTATGAATGTGATTTTTGTTTCAGTAAGTTTTTTGAATGATTGCTCCTGAAATGACAACTCAGTTTTGTATTAACATGAATACGAGCTATGAGTTTTTCTGCTCAATTTTGTTTTATTTTGTCGCTTGTAACTATGTCAGTTGGGGTAATTAGATGTTATTGAATTGCATTTTCTTGCAAACCATTGTCTTTTCTGATTGGAAATCAACTAATAAGGTTGAATGCGGTTCTCTATTTATTAAGGTTCTAGTTTTAGCAATTTTGGAACAAATGTTTGACGTTGGAAGAACATAGCAGCAGACCATTTCCATGGGGCCGTAAAATTACAAATCAAATTCCATTACCTGAGTTCAAAATGGAGAGAACTTGACAAAAGTTTTGGAACTAAATAACAATTAGTGTGTATAGATAAAAACAGGTGTAATACATTATTGATATTAGAATAGTTTAAACATTTCCTTACAATAGAGTCAGCTGAAAGATTTCAGCATATCTATTTGAAGGTGTCATACACTATTGAAAATTCTGACTATAAAAAAATGCACGAGGCTTCAAAAAAAATTCTTTTATTACACCATAAGGTTTTATATAAAAAGCATATAGCTCGCCCTTAAACAGTTGGTCTTTCTGTAATGAAATATGATCTACAATTTTAGCAGCAGCCTTATGTTATTAAACCTTAACACTCCTGGCAACTGGAGTATAAATTTTAAGAAAGTTGTTTAAGTTTCAACTTAAAAAAGTGATCGATTCAAAGTGAAATAAAATTTGAAATACCCTTATTCTACATAAAATATTAATATAGCTTTTCTCTGTATTGTTGTGTCTTCTAAAAATCAGCCAAAAGATATATATGTATAAAGATAATATCAATTTTAGAAAAAAAAACATGGAACTGTAGAACAAATGCATCAGGTTGTGATTATCTATCGTTAATTGTGGATTTTTGAATGCAATATTACTATGTTTGTAACAGAAAATAATCATTGATAAAATGGCTATAATATAATAGGATTGCCTTTAAATAGAGTATTTGATTTTAGAATGCATTAATTTAATCAACATTTTCATATTAACATTATCGGATTCACAATCGAATAATGAGCTGCTCGGTTTTATGCTCACTGTTTTCTAGTTATTCTACTTAAATGCTTTACAAAGAGTAAATGGAATATCAAAACAGCGCAATATAACCTTCATTCATAACAATGTCTCAGAAAGATATATCTTTTCTACTCATTCATTCATTCATCAGATATGTAAGAGTTAGAGGAGTTCATACATGGGCTCTCAACTTTGAGTATAACAAGAACTATATAGCATAGGCAACATTGTTAGAGAACACTAACCTATGGTAACTAAACTGACAACCAACTGTTGGAATTAATTTCTTAAATACACAAAATATATTTATATAGGAGCTATGTGAGCTCTTCTGAAAATAAAGTCATCTTTTACATGTGAGACAGACAGATTGGGAATTGAAGCAACACAAAACTGAAAGCTATTGAAAAGGTGGTGAGGAGAAGTGCCTAGATCCATATATACAAAAGGCGTGGATCGAACATCAGGGATCTGAGGTGTGGAATTTTATTTACCTCCTTGGTGCACAGCCTCAAATGATGAGCTACTACCAGTTTTTGGTCCCTTGCCGCCTTCCCTTTTATGCCGCTTCAACTAGTTTGTGTTTTTGGTAATTCTCCTTCTTAGCCAGAATTGCCTTCGTGGGTGTCTCTCTAGGCCATTCGGTTTCAGTAAGCTGTGTTTGGTGGGCAAGTTGGTCCTGAAACTTTTGTGTGTGCTCATCCAAGCACAAAATCTCTGCACCGTCTAGAGGGTTTCATCCCTTTGATGTGTAAGCTGGTTAGTTGAGACTATCTGATAATACTGCCTACAGAACAATTCTCTGAGAGTGGTCTCCATGTCAACCAAAGCTGTAATCACTCTACATGTTGGAGTTTATTTTTTTCCCTCTATTTGGGAGGGACTTCATCCCAAAAATCAAATGGAGGGTAGCATAGTGCTGAAGGCTTTGAAACGATCTTATGCTATGTGGTGGATATAATTTTTTGTGTGAGATACTCCTTGATTCTTATTTTCTTGGTGAACAATAAGAACTATCAGGAAGCTTCTTAGAGATTGACCTCATTAGCAAAGCAAATTTTGTGTCTGGCCTTTAATTTTGAAGTGATCTCTTTTTCAATATTCCTTGGGAGTGGGGCAGGGTAAGTTAATTGTTGGTATCAATAAGTCAATTTGAATCGTGATGATCAAGGTGATAATGACAGCCCCATACTAATAGTCAAATACCATGGCAGAATACTCTGGCATATTAATGGTGTGATGGTAGTCCAACTCGAATGTTATGAAATATTAGTGAAGCATTGATCAAATATCATATGGGTTGTCAAACATATCATCACCTTTAATATTATATGATGTAGGTAGTGTTAAATTACTGGAACCACAAATAATGCTAATGGCATTGGACCTGGAACCGGAACAGGCATTGATACTAGCAGTAGGCTTTGACTAGTACTAGTGCTAATTCTTGCCCTGTTACTAGCACTTTCATGCTCAGTACTTGGCTCATGGTAATCACCAAATTCAAGTGGAACCATACCAGGAGGGTGAGCATGTGAGCAAATATGCTCTGGTTCCATATGTTACTTCCTTGTGTTACCTTCTTTGTGCCCCCCTTGTTAGTGTGTAATATAATTTCCGTTTTTGACTAACTTGGAAAGTTGGGATGATCACTCTATTACTTTATAAGATACACTTAGACCGAGTAATGGAAGTTATGTGAGATATCAACTGCTATTTCTAAAGTAAAGTATATGAATATCTGGAAGATGATACAGATATTCACATATTTAATAGCAATGTCTGATATGATGATATAATGAATGCTATGAATGGGATGTTCTCTATCACTTATATCAATAGTATAATGATGCTATGTTTGATATAAACGGTGTGCATGTGCAATCAATACGTATTGTTTGCAGCACTGTGTTTGCAGTATCTGATATGACAATTTAAATATGCAAAGTATAATATCTCTCTGAGCAATCTGTGGCTGTTTCAGATTCCAATTCAGACACTCGCAACTTCAATTTCTAATGCTCGCAATCTTTGATCGGCAATGTGCAACATACAACTAATATGCCAAACGTAATTGCACTTATCAAGAAGATCCAATAAGGATTTAGTAAAAGAGATAAATTTCCAATGTATGGGTTGAATGAATTTGATTCAATCTTTATATCTCTCAAATCAAAGGGTGGTAATCTTTGAGTTTGATGAGTCATTTCTTTCATTGGTTGATCCTTACATAACAATTGTTTGTTTGTGGAATTAGACATCATTAATTTCTGCTGTGACAGTCAATAACTGATCAACACAGATTTTGTAGGCTGCTTATATAAAGCCAGCTGCCATATCATCTTCTCTGGAACTGTAGCATATCCTTGCTATAATGATGCTGCTCAAGAATCTGACATGATCTTGTTTTAATCTTACTGATCACAATGCCTCTACCATTGTATACAGACTTAGTACTGTCAAGCAGTAACTTCTTGACATTCTTGTCATTTACTGGAATAGTACCTTCATTGCATAATCCAGTGACCTCGTGAATATCGTTAACTGAGATTTCAATCACATTATCTCCTAACCAAAACTTTCCATCATGAATTCTACTCAATATCACTTTAGTCCACTCTTAATTATCAAACTCATAGTAAAACAGAAACTTTACTAGGTCATTATCCTTCAAGTATGCATATCCTTGTTGATAACTCATATCTTGGTTGTAAATCTTGTTGAATTCCTCAAAGATGTGTTCTTCTCCTATAGTTTCAAACTTGCTTCTAAGATAACTACCCACATCTTCTAGGTGAATGACATTTTCAGGCGTTTTTGACAATGCGGTGCTATTGTCATCAACTAGAGGTTTCACAGGTTTTATCTTCAGCTTGGTTCTTGCTTCATCTTCTACATTATGTAATAAAGACTTATCCATCTCTATACTTGAATTCTTGACACAGTTCGCAGATTAAATCCTTTCTTAAGAGTGAAATACCTCGCTTCGATGCGTAATTTAGGGCTTTCTATTTTTTTGTGCTTGAAAGACTCCAGTTCTCCTTCAATTTCGTTGTCAAGTTGCTCTTAAGTGCTCCTAAACTCTTGACATGGTCGAATAATACACACAATCTTTCTTGCATGACGTATATCTCATCAAAATGAACTTCGCATTAATTGCGCAACTACTCAATCCATAAAAAAATGTTTCTATTTACCAGTCAACTTGTTTTCATTCGTAGAATTTCATGTGATCTCCAAATGACATGCGCTCTTAACTAGAGCATCTGCTTATCACCTTCTAACTCATACTAATTGTGCAACTCTTAACTCGATCTCTAACCTCATTTTTCTCTTTCTAATACTTGATCTTCAATAAAAGGTGCTTAATTCAAATAGGCTGAATCACATGCAATAGCTGACCTTAATCTTTCATCAGGTGCATCAAAGTACTTCTTTTCTAATACTGATCGTTGAGAGTAATTCACACTACTTCATAAATACGCCCCTGCCTTTGGAACCGTAGTAAGCGTCCAGTTGGCTTTCTCGACTCTCTACATAACATGGGAAGTATCGAGCAAGTGAGGCCTGACTGAGTCTATCTGGTTAGATTAGTTGGATGGAGATTCCCCTACTATTCTAAAGGGGAGGCAGATTAGTTGGAGGTCCCCTGCATGCAAATTGTAGCAAGCTGATTCCTTTAGAAGAGTAGAGAGAATTATCTACCTATAAAATGGTAGGGGTATGCATGCAGGGGGCCAGAATTTCTAGGGCCTGTAGGAGGAGTGGGTACTCTAGTGCTTCAATGTGTGCTTGCAATTTCAAATAAAACCATTGTGGGTCTGCATGCATGCATGTATGCATGCAGAGTGCTGCATAACTGATTTTATTTTTCTAATTATTGATGAAATATTCCATGCTATTTGTCTAACTTAACTAATCACTGATATCACATATCTTTTGATTGATTATCTATACTTCCATATTATTGTTTCTAGCTTTGGAATGTAGTTATTAACATATCATATCAATTACACAGTGGTTTAGTAAGATGGCTTCACCAATTGAACACACTCATGATTCATTGAATGATGTTTGTACATTGTCAACGATGTTTGATAAATAATCATCTGCCACTGATAATTTTCCCTTATTGATTGAAAGAACAAGTCACTTGCTTTTGTTGAATGATATAGCTTTGATATATTTCCTCTACATGTGCATCCTCTTCCGTCCTTCCATCAGCTTGTCTCTCGGTTTGGTGCCGCTGTCTTCTTGTTCTTATCATCTCTGTGATTCCATTTTTTCATGCTTGAATGTTATCTTCTGTTCAGCATGGCCCTTCATTTGAGATATTACTCGTTGGAGGAAGCCCACCCTTCACCAACGACTTTGTTTTCTCTCCCTCACCATCTTGGTTCGCAGCTTCTCTTTTGGTTCATCTCCATATCTTATTATGAGGTGGCATCTTCAACTGGAAGTGATTATTGCGATTGTTGTATCCGACTAGGATTGCCATATGGATGTCTTATCCTTTCTGGCAGTGTGGATGTTATCTTATACATGTTTGGGAATTCATAACAGGACATTTTATGTAACCATCCTCTCTTTAGTTCACCGTGAAATCTTCCTCACACATTTTGTATTTCACCTTATTCAGTCTTGGTCATATTCATGTTTCAGTGTTGAAAAGGGGTGTGTGACTGAAAAATGAGATGTTGCGACTGTAACCTGTGTCTCTTCTTCAGAACAGAGAGTTTGTTCATGTGTACTTAAAAAACATAGAACTATTGCGTCTTTGAGAGGGTCTCAAATAAGAGCATTTACAGTTAGCGTAAAAGGAGATTTGATTTATATACTGCTATTGAGTGATAGCAGACAGTTATCTCAGTGGAGCATTTTTGGTGTGTGATTGTTCTGAGTAATTGCGTAATTCAGAATAGATTTCTGTGTATTGAGTTCCTTGTTATTGTGTAAGCTCTTGCAGACATTTACAGTAACTTAAGTTGCTTGTGATTAAATATTGCTTTTGTATTCTCCTTCAATAATTTGTGTGTATTAAGGAGAATTGCAGGAGATTTGTAACTCTGATTTGAGTAAATAAATAAAGGTCTAAGTTTGTCAGGCTGGGTTGTGGAGCTTTTTTATCAGGACACATCTTGTGGTTCTTGCTCTTTTTGTTTCAAATTTTTATCTATGTTTTTCTGGTTCATATTTTAACAGCTTTCCTGTATACTTGATCACATATATGACGTTATATGAACTTGTTTATTCATAAAGGTGATAATTGAGAAGACTAGGTGATATTGTTGCCTTAATTCAAGTCTTTTCTATCCTTCTTTGTACTTCTGTGAGCTAAGAAATGTGAATTTGTTTACAGCTGAGATACATGAATGCTTTTCACGTACTCTAAACTGAGTTATCTTTTAAGGGCTCTGATGTAGCATCAATTCTTACTCTGGTTGACAACCTCCTCGTTCAGACATTGTCCATTTGACCTTTGCATATGGAGAATGAACTGCTGTACATTAAATTCTTGTTCTTATTTTCTAATCTTCTTCACTTCGTTGTAAGTTGCCTATTAATAGATATTGTGCTTCTGTCATCATGTTTGGAGGTGTTGATAAGGAGTGGACTTTAACAATATCATATTCTCAAGAAGTTACTGTTTTCCATCTATGTGTGGTTTTAGTTAATTTCTAGATTCTTCCAGATCATTGTCTACATGGCTTGTAAAATAGCCTAGTTGTACACATTATTCTTACTTCTGCTTGCCAATAATGTGGAGGTTTGAAAGAATAAGTTTCTGTCTTTAAGTAAAACTTATAAAATCATGTATCGACTTGTAGGCTTGAATTGGGGACATTACTTGTAAGGAGACACAAGTTTGAATGCACATACCAGAAGTATTCTGCCTTTTTTGAGATTAGTTGATTTTGATTTAGTGAGCTGATGGAGGAGTATGTGCTCCAATTCCTTGAAGGTGTAGATTAACCATGAACTTATTAAGACAAAACTAAAGACTTAAAAGTCACAAAATTTAGAAAATTTAATTATAAAATGGAAATATATATATATATATATATATATACTTTAGAATGATAAATCATAGACTTGTTCATTGAAGAACCAACACATATTAACATTAACCATACACTTGTCTCAAAGAGCATCAAGAGCATTGTTGTTGAAGCATTCAAAATATATGAACTCAACCCTTGTTGCATGGCATATGCTTGTCAATGAAGATTTTGTGAAGTTTTGCCTAGTATTTAGGATTGACTTGAAGATCACTATATGGGGTAACTCTTGTTGCTACATATAGGAGTTGGGCACTATAGTGTTAGGAACTTGATGGAAAGGCAAGATGTACTGGAGCGGTCATTTTGTTCCATCACTATTTAATGATTTTGTGTGGTTGTTTGAAGATTTTTGCTTCAAGATCTTGCATGTTTGCATTTATGATGAATTTCATTCTCTCAATCATTGAGTTGATGCCATTGTATGTCTTACATAGAGAAGGCCTATCCATGTGCATATAATGGATATTGCTCAATATGGGAGATAGTCAGCATGTCCCACCGGATATTGCATAGGATAATTTTGCTTGAACTCTTCTACCATTGTAGTGCTACATTGCTTGTATATGGATCAATTTGGGTTGATGACCATGTTAAAAAGTGCCTCATGAACCTTGACAAGTCATCTCAACAAAGTTTTGTTGGAGGCAGAATGGGTCAATGCAATTTGTTCTCACATCATTTTTTTAAGCAATAGTTAAAATAGATTAAAATAGTGAGAGATATATATTATTAAATAAAACAACTCCTATTTTAAGAATTTCTAGATATGCCTTGTGATCTATGGTGGTTGGTGATGAACCTTTTGATCTGGTCAACCTCAAAATGTATCTGTTAGAACCAATCGATTCCAGTGCTAATCTTTTGTAGCATTTAAGTTAAGGGATTCGATAACCCAAGATGTCTAAAAATACGTGAATAATGCTCCTAACCAATAACTCCATCACTTTACAACTTTTCACATTGTGTGCTATAAGGTGTACAACTATTTGCGGGTCCAATTCCTCAATTGCTTGATAAAAAATATTAATCAACGCTGTATAGTTCGCCTGCCATTGACAATCCACAACTGTCAAAAATATTTCCCCTTTAGTGGACACTGCAATAAGTTTACTCCCAGGTAGTACTTTGATCTTTGTTATTTATCTGAAATGATGGTCAACTCTATTTCAACAATATTTAAATAATTGAAACAAATGATATTTGAAAACTAAAATATATAAATGCAAATTGTTATATAATCCATTTAAAACAATTGAGGTAAAGAAAACAAAAAGTTCAAACCAAAATAAGAGAGCTCATTAAAAAAAAATTGTATGACAATAAAGACAAAAGCCTCTAAAAAATCTACATCTTTTGATAAATTTTAGCCGTATGATCTCTTGACAATAAGCATACATTTGCAAATGTGTAGGAGTAATGGAAAGCAAGAGTAGTGTAATTTCCCTTATTGGGACTAGTGACCTTTTGACACATTGCTCCATTAGAAATGGAGATCCCTCTTTTTGTCGAATAAGCATAGTCTTTGTAGTCAGTGTTGTCTCCTGACCCTTACAGTACTTGGGTGAAATTGGCCATGTCTGGATTTGAATACCTTCTGCCTTTAAAGCTTTTGTAAACCAGTGAATTTGGAGTAGTCTAACTATGAATTGCTCTTTCAGAGAGGATGCTTGTCAAATTTTGAAATTTTTGACATATTTGCTATTGTTAGAAATTTCTATATTTGGTTCTTTTCAGTAAATTTTACTATCACTGATTGGCCTAATTTCGTATTTCAACGAACTTATTATTCATCATAAGTCTACTTTTGGCATGTTAATTAGAAGCTAATAAGTTGTGGTTGACGAAGAGGTAAAAATGGTGCCTGGTTTTATATTTGTAAATGTAATCGAATGAGACAATTGGTCTAAAATACACTAAGTCTAAGATCGCTCCAAAAAAGCACTTGAAAGTGGAAAGACCTGAAAAAGCATGAAAAATGGTCAAGACTAGAAACATTGCTTAAAAGACATGAAAAGATACCCAAAAGAGGATAGGGCGTGAAAATTCACTTAGTATGGGAAAAGTCCTTGATCCCATCCCATTAATGGCCAAAATGAAAAATCATGAAAAATGACTGTGATCCCATCCCATCAATGCCAAAATAAAAAATAATGAAAAATGACTTGTTGGTCGAAGAAGATGTGAAAATGGGAAATCGGCCGAGTGTGGAGAATTCTGTATACATGACAAATGTGTCCCCAAATAGGAAAGAATTCAAATGGATGGCAAAAATGACTAAGTCCTCTGAAATTCCTTGCCAACCTTAGGTTGGCTCTCACAATAGAAATTGAACAAAGAATGAGGAGAAAACTTTTAACTCACTTCCTCCTAATGCAAGGATAATGTTTCGAAGCATAAATTCCTCTATCATATGCTAGGTGTGTGCCCATGAGTGCGGAATCTATTATACTAGGGAATGTTGCATTGGTTCAAAATCCTTCACATTCCTTCAAAATTGAGCATTTTTAGTTTGTAATAAAGTCACTTTCATGACTTATTTTATTTCAGATTAATTATCTTGCATTTTTCATGTCTTGTTTTTATCTGGAGTCAAAGCTGTATAGGATAAGTTGTTCATCAATGCAATCACAGATTGAGTCTAAGGTAATACTTTGGTATTCTTTTTCGTTTCATTACAATGTAATGCAAGTATGTTCGCTTATAAATTTGTTTTGTCAAGTTTCCATATTCATTATTTGATACATTGTGATTCCTTTTGCATTACTTTGCGTGGCCATCAGTGGCCGTATGGCTCAACTTGTATCAATCATTATGAAGGCAGATGCGGGAGGAAGCTTAATAGAAGATTATGCAAGTTGCCTTGAGGCACGTACTCAAGAATTTCAAGCCTTGGAAAATCCAAACAAAGATACTGGCTTTTTAATCTTGCAGGTGGATATCATTCTTTTCAGTTTTTTGTAACCATGAACTAATATTATGATACAATTTTCAATTCTGTAATCTGGTATTTCTTCTTTACCAAACAAGGACACTGGCCTTTCAGTATTGCAGCTGGATATTATTCTTCTCATTTTTTTTCTAATCATGAATTAATGTTATGATGAAAATTTCTAAATTTATATTCTGGTATTTCCTGTTTCTTTCTGCAGCTTCTTATCAGCAATCTCAACCGTCCTGCACCAAATGTTACACAGTTGTTGCTCAGATTTGATGTTGATGGACCTGTGGAAAGGACCGTTTTGCAACCTCAATACCATTATAGGTTCAGATCATATCTTGATTGCATGTGTTTACCATGTGTAAAAGTTTTGAACCTTTTCAGCAAACTGTGTTATAAACATTACTTTTATTGTTTTATTGCAGTTGTTTGAGAGTTATTCTTCATGTATTAGAGACTCTTTCTAATGCTGATACTAATTCAGTTCTTCACGAGTTTGGCTTTCAGGTTTTTGCAAGCTTATAGATCTTTGTACAATTTAAGAGCATGCTTCTTTATCCTTCATTTGTGCTATTCTTATTAGTATTTATTTAGAGAACCTGATTTAATATGTTGTGTTGACAGCTCATATATGAAGTTTGTGTGGATGTATTAACTGGTGGTCCCATGATTGAGCTACTTCGTAGTGAAAAGTATGAATTCTTTATAAAGGTATGAGAGTTTCTTGTCAAGTTTTATTCTTTGTTTAATTTTTGTGTTTGTCGATGAAGGAAGTAATTGTAGGTTTAGTGAATTGTAATTCTTTCTTGGAAAGAATTGAGTTTTTGTGATATTTTTGTGTTAGTTGATGAAATACAATTAGTACAGAATCACCTTTTTTTGATTCCACTAAATTGTGATACTACTGTTCTTGTCTGATTTCAGCATTTGGATACATTTCTATGTTCACCACTTCCCAAGCGCAATAATAATCAGGTCCTTCGTATCAGCAATCTTCAACAGGTAATAAATTCATGTCATGTTAGTTGTTTTCCTTGATATACGAGTTATGTATTTGTTGGAACTTTCTTAAGGAAGATGTGACACGAGTAGTCTAGTGAATGCAATAATGAAATTGTTTATGGCTATAGTAGGGAAACCATAATCTTCAGAATCTAGTTGAGGTAAATCTTGCTCAGTGGTATTAGGTTTTATCATTGCCCTGTAAAATTAATGTGTTAAAAATATTTGCTATGATTAAAAATTGGGCATCTTACTAATGCACAATGTTGTTGGGTAATTAAGTGTTGTTAGCAATTGCTAGTTAGGTTGAAAGTTAGCTAGTTGGGAATGGTCGCGATGGTTGGCACTGGCATCCCTTCGATCCTTATATATTTCATGTTCTTGCATCCAATAGTTATTCATATGGTGGTTGGTCTTGTCGTGTTGTCGTTGAGCACTTTGTTGTCATTCGTGGTAAAGCACATTGTCGTGTTGTCATTGAGTAGTTCATTGTTATACATCATAAAGCATTTGATGGAATTAATATAGAAGTAATTGTTACTGTGTTTTGTTACCTTTTATATTATTATTTTATGCATTAAACATGTTACCGTATGGGGCAAACATTTGGTGCTGTTGCCTACATGAATTTGAGCATGACCGAAGGGATTTACATGGCAAAGGTAGCATAATGGGCCAATTAGTGGATGTGGTGCGGGCAAGAGTCACGAAAATGAAGAAGGGGTTCAAGAGTTGTTTGAAGGAGAAAGGGCATTGACGTTGGACTTTGCATTCATTTTGTAAGCATCAATTAAAAACCCATGTATGAAGGGAAGCTACATGGGAGGAAGTTCTAGAGAGTGTAGTGTGGAATTCAAGTTCTAGAGAGTGTAGTGTGGAATTCACACGGTGGGAGTCCTGTGGTAGATCGGTTGATATTTTTTGCCTAGACTGCTGGTACAAACCTTCTTGACCTTGCATAACTCACTTGAAGAGATCGACGAAAGTAACATACACCAACAAATCCTTAAGACACGTGAAGAAAAGAACAGAAGGGAAGAGGAGGAGTGTGACAAAAGCCAAAAAAGCAGTGTGTCCAACATCCCTTTGAGAGTAACAATTGATGCTATACCTTTTAAACAAAGACAAGAACTACCCACAAAGGGATCAAATAGATGACTATGTGGCCATCTAGAGGGCCTTACGATAAGAACAAGTAGAATGGAGTCGTAGGTTAAAATGACTTGCCAAGGAAAGGTTCGTAGGGGAAGAAGGGTTGCTTGAAGGGAACTAAGGGAGTACTGAGGTAAGGGAACCAATCGAAGGTGATAGGAGTGGTGCTAATGGAAACAACTGTATGGAAGGCAATAAAGTGAATGGCAAGAAATAATTGAAGATATGAGAAATCGGTTAAGGTATCTCTCCCTTACATCATCAATAGAGGCATGAGAAGGCTGAAGGGGAGCAGAGGAGTCCGAAAATAGGGGCGTAGGGGATACTCGTGTACTCCAGGGTGTCGAGAGGATACAGGGCACAATAGTCAAAACAACTTGTCTGGTTCTAGTATACCCTATTTGGGAGTACACACAATATCGACTACAAGGAAAACCACAAATAAAAGTTGCCTAAATTCACTAGAGATTGAAAGGATTTTCCTGCATGAACTGTCATACATGTGAGACAATCTAGTCAACCAACAGGGTGATGGATTGGGACAAATGGGTACTACAATTCCCCGCAACGCTACGTAGAGTTGCCATTGACTAGTTCTCTGACATAGATAAGACAAAGTTGAACAAATGGGATGACTTGGAAGATCTTTCCAAGAAAAGATCAGGCTGCTTCTGAAAGATAATGAAATCTTAACTGCAACAAGAAGCTAGGGAAGACTAAGAGCGTAAGAGCATACAGTTGACGACTGAAGGAGTTGCTGAGTAAAATGAAGAACGAATCGACGAACAGCATCAAGAATTGTTGGCTCGTGGAGGGACTAATATCGTCCCTTAGAAGAAAAATGAAGATTATACATTCCTTATTGTATGAGGATATGTACAAATGGATATTGAGAGTGAGAGAAAAACCTCGTACAAGCGAAAGAGAAAATCATCTGATGAGGATTCCTTTGAGGGAAGCAACAACATTGAAGGATCTAATAAAAAGGTCCAATCCCTCCAGAAGGACCTACACCTAATGATGGTGTTCAAAGCAATGAGGGGGAGCACAAGAAAGAAGGAAGGTGAGTTATGGTCTATTGACTACAAGGAGTAAGGTTAGACTAAGGGACATGCTCAAAGAAAGCCTTTTGCTACATTTGCTAGGTGATTAGATGCTCCACCAAGGAATGCCCATACAATATGGAAACGAGGGGTCCACAAGTACTCTTCATTAGGAAAAACTGTCATTCACAATAGCTGACACCTCTTAAATACATACCAATACCAAAACATCATTTGGTGGATACGACAGCAACCAATAGAGGGGAAAAGCCAACAATGGTTGCAGCCAATCCAATATGATGCGAAGGGTTGCCCCATGATTCAATGCCGAGTATGCAACTTGTGGGAGCAGTTTACTTGGGATTTCCAGAAGGAAGAAATCCCATAGTATTTAGGTCAATGGTGTGGTCCAAGAGACCAGGAGGATGCCAACTACTCGAAGCCTAGAGTAAAGTTATTGAATGTTGAGAGATTGGGCAAAGACGAACAATTACTGGCAATCACTCGGTGATGGACAAAGAAAGTGACATACCCAAACCTTCGAACGAATAAAGAGAGGGTGCTGGATTCAAAGGCGAACATTGAGTTAGAGGTGATCGCGGAAAGAAGATAGACCCACAATACTTCGGGTACTTCATTTGGCACATACACAAAATTCGAACAAAATATTATGAGGCAAATGTTGCAAATGAAGATGCTAGTTAAAATCAAATACCGTTTAGAAACAATGCTGCAATTCAGGGAGATGATACTAAGCACCATATCAGTATCTATCTGTATGACAAAATGTTCAAACGTTCGGATTAGACCTTTGGTGCACCCAATGTTATTAGTAGTGAACTGTGGCTGACATCTCAGAGTAGTGGAAATGGGTATCCTTAGAATCATCCCCATTGACACTATTATTATTTAAGGATGCTCCGAGGATGACCTAGATTAAAGGAACAAACTCTTCCATTGGTAGATGGAAGATTATGAATTATTCTAGTGGAACATGTTGCAAGTTGACAGGGAGTTAGAGAAGAGCTTGTTTCCGCTAGTGTATTGGGAATAAAAGGAAGGAGTAGCTCAGGTCAATAAAACGTTGACACACTGAAATGTAAATAAAATGGTACAAGACAAACTTCCGAGACGAGGTGAATCAAAAAATAAAATGGTATAAGACAACTGAAATGTGGTGCTCAAGGTAGCAACAATTAAATTTTTTTTGGAGTACAAAGATGTTTTCACACGGATGTACAAAGACCTGAAGGCAGTGCCTTTGGACTTGTGCGTTCATCACATTCCATTGGTACCTAGATCCCGACTCCTACAAAAGAGAGCATACTAGATTAGTAAAATTTTTACTTCCAAGGTTAAGTGAAGAAATAGAGTGAATGGTGGAGGCGGGGATCAGTTTTCGAGTCCAAATGATTGAATGAGTATTCTTTGTTGTCATATCAATAAAAAAGTAGGCAAACTAAATCAGCATTTGTGCTAAGTTGATGCCTGAACGACGTCATTATTAAAGATCACTTCCCCATACCATTCACAGATAGTGTCCTAGAGGAGATTATGGGACACAAAATGTACTCACTCATGGATGGGTTCTTTGGATATAACCAAATCTCCATCGTCGTGGAGGATATGTTGAAGACTACGTTTCTAGTGGAGGACAATGTTTAAGTGTACAACCATATCCCCTTTCGACTTTGTAACACGTTAACAACTTTTCTGAGGATAATTTTGCATATATTTGACAAGTTATTCGTAGGGAACTTCAAGGCTTTCCTTGAGGAGTGGTCCTTTTTTAGTGCACAAGACACTCACCTAGTGGTACTACAAGAGTGCATGGAAAGGTGTTGGACCGCTAGATTGATGCTGAACCCAAAGAAGTGTAGATTCATGGTGCCTCAGGGGAAGTTACTATGCAAAATTTTATGCACAGCTTAATTGAAGATAAACCTTGAGAAGGCAAGGGTGATTGTTGAAATCAAGGCTCCTACAGACCTCATTGGAGTAAAATCTTTCCTTGGACATATTGGGTATTATAGAAGGTTTATCAAGAACTTTGCCCATGTCTTATACCCCTTATTCAAACTGACAAGTAAGGGTGAGTCGTACACTTGGGGGGACAAAACAGGGGGAAGCATTTTATGAGTTGAAGGTGGGTGGGTGGGTACACCAATCTTGGCATATCGTAATTGGGATGAAGACTTGCTTGTCTATGTGGATGCTTGAAGCATTACAATTGGTTCAAGACTGGTTGGGGTGGGCTGCTATGGGTAGACCATTCAATTTACTTTTCTTGTAGATTGTTGTTGAAGGCAGAAAATAATTATAGTACGCCAAAGTGAGAGGTTAATAGAATGGTTTGTGTCCATAATTTCAAACACTACTTTTTGGCACCATTGTGCACTTTTTATGTGGACTACGAAGCACTCAAGTGCGTGGTGAACAAACCCATTATCCAAGGATGGGTTAGGAAATGATTACTTCTACTATTGGAGTTCCTTCACAATCATTGTACAACTGGGAAGTGACATGTGATTGACGTCTTATTGTCACTGATAAAAGGAGGAGAGCAGATAGGAGTTAGTAATGATTTCCTAGATGACCATTTGTTACCATTGTGGCATTCCCGAGGTGGTACACAAACATAGGGGAGTATCTTGCAGCGTTGTATTTCTCTGGGGACATGCCACTAAGAGAAAGGAGAAAGCTTTTCTTGGGGAGCAGAACATTCCTATTGATTAACGAATTATTGTACAAAACGGGACTAGACTAGGTGCTATAGAGATGTGTCATAAGAGGAGGTTGCTAGTGTTTTGAGACTAACACATGATGGTCCGACAAGAGAACATATGGGTCCCAAAGCCACAACAAGAAAAGTGTATCTGGGGGGCCTATGTTGGCCCGCATTATACAATGACACTTAAGAATGGGTCGTAGGTTGTGACACATGTTAGAGGATTGGGAAGTTGCTAAAGAGTGATTTCATGATGCTCAGCCCCTCACATGCTCAAGAATTGCTCGAATAGTTGGGGTTGGACTTTGTTGGACCGTTGAAGACTACTCATGCCCGAAGGTGATTTTACCTTGCCGTGGTCACAAAGTATTTAACTAAGTTGGTAGAAGTGCGGGATTTACCTAATAACTCAACACTTAATACGACCAAATATATCTACGAGAAAATCATGCAGTGCGACATCCCCATTCGATTGACAATTCATCAGGGAGGCAATTTAATCAATCATGGGACCAAGTTGGTAACGAAAAACTTCAAATTTTTCACTCCTTGTCAATCTCCTACTAACCAAAAGCCAATGGGCAGGCAAAAGCTACCAACAAGATCATAGTGTCCATGAAGAAGAATATTGTACAGTAAAAACAAAAGCCACCACACTTCACGTTAAAGACAACAAAAACTACAAGCAGCCTACGATGGTAGAAAATAATATAACTGCCAAAGAGATGAAGTTGATACTGTATAAGTAGTTAGGGACGATAGGGGTGCATAGGAGAAAAAGTAACAAGGAGATCTCTTGGGCAACCTTGAAGGGTATGAAGCATGTTGCAAAGTTTGAGTGCAAAGTCTGTTCTGAGCTATTAAAACTAGAACAAAGGTAGAGACTGTTCTTGTGCTGTGGCTGATTTCTAAGTTTGCAACATTTTTATTCTCTTGCACACTTGTGCGTGATGACGTAAGAATTAGTTAACATGAAGTCATGTTAATCAAACAAGCAACACAATATTGTGGAGGAAATGTTTCTTTGGACCTTGCGTCAAGGGTAGAGGCAAGGCAAGAAACCACATGAAGTTTGAATGGAAAAGATCGAATCATAGAAGCATTCACTTTAGTTTTCCCCATTTCTTGGAGGACTGAGTAGGAGGAAGGAATGTGCGCATTGTCATACAATTTATATGCTGCAATTGATGTGCTCGAAGGGCATGTTATTGGTGCAATACTCTAAGGGTGGAAGAAAGTGGCACAACAAATCAGTGCTAAAGTGTTGTTGATGAAAGAAGCCTAGTCATTATTGCATTTTGCATTCAACCTTGTTGCTAAGGTGTCTTATCTTATGGAGAAATTTGCCTCAAATATTCATTGAGCCACATGATAACCAAGAAGGGAAGGGCTAAGAAGGTAGGTTTGTAGAAGTGTTGTATAGAAGCAGCAAGGGAGAAGCACTATAACCCTAATTGAATCCGTTTGTAGCATATTGGGCTGATTACACAAAACCAGAAAGACCATTAATAATGGATACAACAATAGGAACAAAGAATAGTTTGAAGAAATTGACACCGACATCGAAAATATGAAATTACAATCAAGAACATCACATTTAAAGGACTTAATAGCATTTAGTGCAAGACTTGGCGTCAAGAGGCTCTAAACGACTTCCCTGTTAAGGAGGGTCTGAGATGAGCACACGTACATTAAGCGATTCGAATGTCAATATTTTGTATTTGGGATTTTGAAGGAGTTTTGAGGACAATGATTGAGACCTACGACAGATATGGTGATGGGCCTACATTCACGTATCTTGAACATAGTATCGTTTTTTATTTCACAATGGAGTTTACTGGTGTCAAGGATGAAAAATAAAAATTTATAAAGATGGTTTCCACAAATTTGACGCAGATGAAACTTGACTCGATAGCTAGTTCCACAAGGAGTCACAGGTTGAAGAAGTCCTTTTGTTGCACCTAGCAAGTAGGGTGTCTTATATATGTAGTCAAGAGCCGATTCATAGGCTCTAACCCTGCATCAGACATAGTGTTGCCCCAGATTGTCCTGATAAATGGCATAAAAAACAACAATGTGTACAATTGGGTGTCAATACTTGTTGATAGGACCGATGAGTTCATGACTTTGCAACACAGGCGTTCTATATGCCACATTATGCCATCAAGCTCTTTCTGGAGGCGAATCTTATGACGATACTTGATGACCAACTGGAGGTGAAGCCACAAGGCCTAATGAACCATTCTCATTTTCTTATAATGTACTGGCTACACTTGTACACAAGCGGTCTGCAATCGGGGAGAAGGGGAAGTGCTAGGTGATGGTATTAGAGTTTGAATTTAAGGATGAGGATAGTGGTTGGGTACAGTCGAGGGACTCTTCAAGAGCCATCAGAGACAACCTTTAGATGGTAAGTCGAGATAGTCATACGACTAAGGGAGAGACAATGGACTTAGAGGTAGGAGGCTGTGCGGACAAACTCGAACCTTTGGTTGGTGAGACTGCAAAGGTTCTCTTTACACCTCTTTTCTTTGGTGTTGCCTCATTGACTTCGACTATGACATTTAGAGTGACGATTGCAGTCCCTATGCTAAGATTTAGGCATTTGGGGGCCTCGGTTTCCATAGCACCATCTAGTGTGGATACGAAAATAGTGGCAACACCACCACGTAAAGAGCTTGAGCTGGTAGTGGCCAGGTCTTCCGTTGACAAAGTTGGGTAGTTAGTCTAGTTTGTTGAGCTTACGGGGGAGTTGGTACAAGTGATGTCGAGTGACGCAGTCGAGATGGAGGTGGTCAAGTGTTGCCACTATTGTCGTACCCACCATCTAGTGTGGATACGACAATAGTGGCAACATCACCACCTAAAGAGCTAGAGCTAGATATTGATGAGTGGTGCTCCTTCATAGGCAGATTTAAGCGCTTGACTTAATCGCTTTTAGCTTGCACCTATGGCCCTAGTTGGGACCACATCCTTTCCCTGCAGTGCGAGATACCATCTATGGTAGTCTACTTGGAAGGAGAGAGTTCACGAGCTTGGGAGTTGGCAGAGAGTTTACCGATGGTCAGACAATTGGTTGGGACTCCACGACATAATGTAGAGCCTTGCTGGGAGTTAAGTAAACTCAAGTAGTATATTGTAGACATGGTTGTAGGAGCCCAACAAACAATGTCCTTGATTTAGTCACAAGGCCAGGTAGTGATAGATCGACGAGTGGAGGAGTTGTTAAAGTTTGTAAGAACATATTGTATTGAGTTACATTGCTGCTTCAAATTCTAAGAGTGGTCAACCACAAAGACTTTAGATATGTTGGAATTCATGTCCAACTTAAGGAAATTAGAGAACAAAAAACATCAAAGGTATGTTGCTTTGAACCATGCTAATGATCAAATTATTGGTATGCAAGTTGTGGAGTAATGACAAGAAGAAGAATGAGAAATGAGATTTTTTTGATTTCACAATTTGAATCTAAGAATACTAATGAAGCATGCAAAGATGAATCAAGGATTAATTCTATGAAAGGAGAGCTTGAACGGACTGAAACTAACAATATATGAGAATTAGTCTCTAGGCCCAAAGATAAGAATGCTATTGGAACTAAGTGGGTATTCATAAATAAGATGAATGAGCAAGGAGAGGTGGTAAGAAATAAAGAAAGATTGGTATGTAAAGGCTATTCATAACAAGAAGGTATTGTAGTTGAAAAAACCTTTGCCCTTGTTGCAAGATTAGAAGTAGTTAGATTGTTCTTGGCATATGCAACTAACAAGAAATTCAAAGTGTATCGGATGGATGCCAAATTAGCTTTATTGAATAGAGAATTATGTGGAGCAGGTCTTTCGAGAGGGCTACTAATGAGTTGAAGAGGATCTAGTGTGTTGCATCTAGGGCTGAGGCCCAACAACTAGCAGTGGTCACTATAAAGAACTTGGCTAGGAGATTGAGGAAGACGATAGGGATGAATTATCTCAAGAGAGGGTTATGTGGAGAACCTATTGGGCTGGTTAGATAGACCAATTGGAGATGTAATATACAAAGAAGGCAGCTTTGGCATCTCAGTTGGAGTGAGCAAAGAGAGCCATGATAGAGACTCGCCTGGCTAGTGCGATGGAGACAACTGACAAGAAGGATAAGGAGGTTCTTGAGGCAGCTTTTACGGTGATAAATCTTATAGAGTGACAAATGCTTTTTGACCAGGATTTGAGACATAGAACAAACTAGGTGTACGAGTATGGAGCTCCTCTGACAGCATTTATGCCACCTCCAACATCCTCTTTATTAGGGATGCTCTCAGAGTTGTTGAGTACTGCCAAGTTTATTTGCTGGGCGAGTACTCTCAAGTTTAACGCTCATGTATTTATAGATGTAAAGAAATGTAGATAAAAATGTTGATGCAGGGAAAACATTGGATTAGATGCATTCTTCCCATCATTTTAGTGCTATAAAACTACACATTTTCTATATTCTTGCTTGTTTTACTGATTCTTGTGAGGCCTCCTCCATGTTTGATTTGCTTGCGACGACCATTTGGAAGTCCGCCATCCTTTCTACAGCTCACCATCCTTCACTCTCCCTCCGTAGCAAACGTTGTTATACATGCCCTATGAACCAATGGTTTGATGTTGACTGCAAAGGTTTTCGTCACTTAGTGCGTTTCACTTTCAAGGCTCACTTCCCTTCTTTTTCTCACCTTTGGTTGTCTTACCTTCGTTTTGTTTGCTGTAAGAAACAATCCTTTATCGTATCCCAATGTAAATCCCTTTGCTCCACATTGATTTGCAATCCCCAACATTTTTGGTTCACCCTTTTTCCCAGCTGTCCCCCTCCGTCCTCCATCCTTGATTTTTGGTCCCTAACCTCTCACACCATGGCTCTTTATGACATTCCTGGGAAGCCTTCTATTTATCCTCTCATGCCTCCTTTCTGTCACTTGTTCACGCCCTCTTACATTTACGAGGCCATCAGATCCATGAGATGTAGCAAAGTGGTAGATGAGGAGGGGTTCTAGGTTGAACTCTTCAATTTTGGTGCCTCGGTTCTGGGCCCCTATCTCACTATAATCTTTAATAGAGTGGTTTGTACTGGGTTTCCAGTTTCTTGGTCCAGGTATCTGATTTATCCAATCCACAAGACCAGTCCTGTCTTTGACCCTGGTAATTACAGGACCATTATGATTGGGGACACGTTTGCCAAACTATATGCTACAACCCTCAATGCTATGTTATCGAGAGAGCTTAACAGGAAAGGTTGTAGAGCTAGAGGGCATGGTGGTTTCCGGGTTGACTACCAAACCATGGATCACATTTTCACTTTATGGGCTATTATTGAGGAGGCTAGACACAGATCGACGAAAGTTTATGGCTACTTTGTTGATTTTTGCAAGGCTTTTGATTTTGTTCCTAGGATGGTTGTATTTCAGAGGCTTTAGGTGATTGGGATTTCAAAGATGTTGCTAACTGCTATCATGAGATTATACAGAACTGTGGTGGCTAGAGGGATTCTTAGTTCCAATCCATAGCACCATTGGGGTTTAACAAGGCTGTCCTCTCTCCCCCACTTTGTTCGGTTTGTATATTGATGAGCTTGAGGACTTCCTTTTGAAGTTCTCGCTCGCAGGCAACGGTTGCTACTTACACTAGGTTTTGATCTCCATTTTTTTTTTGTAGATGATGTGGTTCTTCTTGCTTCCTCTCCAAAGAGTTTACAGAGGCTTCTTGATGGTTTGGCTTCCTTTTGTGATCAATGACAGCTTGTGGTTAACTTGGGTAAAACTCGGGTTATGGTCTTTAATTGCTTAAAGACTTCAAACCTTCATTGGTTTTTTAAGGGATAGGAGATTGAGATCACTTCTTCTTATATGTATCTGGGAATGAAGTTTTACTAGACCACTATTCAGTATGAGACCAATGATACAGACCAAAGTTAGTAAGGGTATGGGTTCTCTTGCTGTGCTTGAGAAACAATGTTTCAAACCATTTTCAGGATACCTTGTCCAAGTTATCCCTCTTGGACTCCCTTGTTCGACTGATTGTTCTTTATGGCTCAATGGTTTGGGGGCCTTCTCTCCTTGTTTCTGATTGGACTTCAAATCAGACATTGCTTTTACGGCGCATCATTAGATGTCACAGGTTTATTTCTCATAGTATCTTTCTTGCTGAGTTCGGTGCTCATCCCTTCAGTCTTGTGGCCATATTTGATCTGATTTGGTTCGTTCATCGCTTTCGTGTTTTTGCTGATTTGGTTGGAGAACGTGATAGATACTCCTACTTGGCATATTGTTCTTCTGTTGCTACTACGAGTTCTAATACCAAGTCTCGAGCTTGTTGCTGGCATGCACATGCATCCTCTTTGTTGAGCTCGATTGGGATTGATATTGATTGTCTCCCTCCTTATCAGTTCTCGCTAAATCCCCCTTGCTCATCTCCTCCCCTCACGACAAGAGTTAAATGAGCATGTTAGATTGGATATTTACATATAGTACATTATCACTACCTAGACTAACCTTCCTAGTGGTTTATGTCCGAGGATGGCCTTCTATGCTGAGCACCTTTTGGAGATCAGCGATGGGATTATTGTTTGTCGTAGGTCATATAGTACATTATCACTACCTAGACTAACCTTCCTGGTGGTTTATGTCCGAGGATGGCCTTCTATGCTGAGCACCTTTTGGAGATCAGCGATGGGATTATTGTTTGTCGTAGTTACCTTTCTCGACAGTGGTGTCATACCTTGCGTATTTCTCTGGGGTCCTTCAGAGTTGGTTCTCACCGTCTTCAAGCTCAGACTGACCATCATATTTATAGTGGAGAACAGATCTCTAAGCTGTGTACTTTAGCAAAGGTTGAGATGGAGACTCACTTTATTTTTCATTGCCTTATCTTTTATGAGATTAAAGGGAGATTTTATTGTTTGTTCCAAGACTGTTTTCTCTTTAAGCTTTCTTCAGTTATAGTGACTAGTGATGTCTCACGCTCTATCTTCAGGAGGCCACCCTGCTCTGTGGTAGTACTTTATAGTTGCTACTTTCTTACCAGCATACCTCTGTACTTTACAATCACTATTTCCTTACCGGCATACCTCTGATCAGCTCATTACTGCCTTTTTCCCACCCTTATCTCCTTTATGTGGTGTGAAAAGGCCGTCTAGTTCTACCAGTTCTACTGGTCATTCTAGGTTCGTCAAACCCCTCAGTGGTTTCTTACGTTAGCGACACTCCTCCATGAGCTCACAGAGACAGATCAAGGCTCGTCCCCTCGCAGTCTTATCCTTCCGTGACTGATTTCTTTTTGCCAAGGAAGGACTCCTAGTCTTTATCTTGGCCTCTCTCTTCTTCTTGTTTATTGTTGTTCACTTTTCTTGGACACTGTTTGTTGCTCCTGCTATTATCAGCTGTCTTTTTGTAAACTCTTAGTCCCATAGACTTATTGTGGTCTTTTGTTGGACATTAATACTGTTTTCTAATGTTATCTTATCTATTGAAATGTCAATTACTAATTTATTAGATTTAGTAATTGTATTCTACAAAAATATATATATTTCTTTAAGAGATTTTAAATTTTAGTATATTCTGAGTTGCTGGGTTTTCCCCAAGTCTTTGTCGAGTATATGCCGAGTTGAAAATTTTGGGCTTGCTGAGTACTCTGCGAGTCCGAGTCTGGAAATTATGCATTCAACTAGTTGCTATGGGGAAAAGACAGAATGTTTAGTGGTCTTTATATTTTGATGCTATATATGAGGTACTTTAGTTTGAAAGAAATCTATTATAACTTTCACCATCATAAAAACTAGCACAAATTGGGTCTGAATATGATAAATGCATTGTAATATTGCTCATGTTTTAGCTATTTATAATTGTTATAATTTTATCATTTGGGGATAGAATGTAGAACTTAGTTTTGTAACCCTGATTAATAGAGATTTTAGTCTTTCAATTTTGTCTTAAGAAATTGGTTAAGTATGAGAGCAATACAACAATTTCTTTTAGGTTGCAAGTAATACTTATCGACAGAATTTACAGAAATATTTGGTAGTATCTGGATGGTGGATTACAGAGTTTGATGGTAAATGGTATATACAGGAGGCACTTCCTTTTTAAAATAAGATTAGGTTTATTGTTGTGGCTTCTCTAAGCGCATTTGTCAAGTGAACATTTCTGATGTCAATTTGTTTATTGTAATAATGAGTCACTAGGAGCTTTGTATTTTTCCGATGCTTGCTGATGCTATGCTATTTTGATGTCTAGTGGTTGTAAAGATTTTCAGCAACAACTGATTTAAAACCCAATGATTGATAAGTTTTAAATTTATGGGATAATTTTTTATTGTGTGCTATTTTTCATTCTCATTCTGAATGTGTCTTGCAGAGAGCGTGGCTGCTGAAGCTTTTTGCTCTGGAGTTGCATGTCAGTGACATGGACGTTATTACTCATCGTGAAAGCTGCTGCCATCTGATTTCACAATTATTTCTTGAAGAGAGCCTTAACATGGATAAAAATAATATTGCCATTCAAAACTCTCAGAGGCAGCAGGATATAAATATTACTAAACAGAGTATTTGTAAAATGAAGGTATCTGTCTTCAAAATTTCAATCTCATGTTTGTAAAGATGCTTTGGAGTAGTTTGTTTGAACTTACCTTGTTATTAATTTGTTGTTATGCATTTTAATCCAGGCTTCTATTTATCAAGAAGTGTAACACATATCAGATTATAAATTTTATAGGCTTTACTGTTTGATTGATGATTGATTATGATTTCAATGTGAACAATATTTCCATTGATTTTCTTCAAACAATTGTTTTCTTGAGGATGTACAAACTATATAGGGCATTTGAATAGTTTAAAAGCATGCCTTTATCATGATTATAGTTTCAAATGATTAAGATGGGGGGAGGGGATGTGATTTTGGTTGTCTTGATTGTTTCTTGGTCATTGCCCTTTTTCTTATGGAGATATGTGATGTGGATTTTTTTGAAATGATGAGACAATCTGCCTCATGATGTTTAGAAACTACAGTTCTTAATCTAATAACATTAGCTGGGAAAAAGTCGATTTGTGTTTTGATGTCCTTTTTCCTAGTTACTGCAAAAGCATTGTGTTTAGCTAGAAACTATTGATAGCAAGTTCTTTTAAGTTAAATTATGGCGACCCAATTTGCCATACCATACACATGTAGGCATAGGGAGATTGGGATATAAAGTGAGTGAGCTGTCTAATGATGTGAGTAGCTGCATAGGTGATTCTATTTTGAATATTATTATCTCTAGTTAGGAAGGGAGTCGACTCTTGAAATGGATATGAATAGAATGACTAATTCTTTGGTCTGCCATAATTTTCCTTAGATTATGTATAGATGCATAAGCATGGTGGAAGATTAGGAAGAATGCATGGAGAAGGTGAACTCCTAATGTTTATATCTTTTTTAGATGCCTTGAGGGTCATTGAATTAACCCTTTGTGTTGAAGAATAGTAAAACACCTATTATAGTATTATGTTACCGGGTTTGATTGTGAACATGTAGGATCCAAGTCTTGTTCAAACCAGATCTCAACACTAGTGCAATCCACCTATGAAATACATGTGCAATGTGGGCAACTTGGTAGGTTTTGGCGCATGTAATTATGGTTGATGAAAATGGTGATTGTGACGTTTGATAATTAGTTTGTTACACTGGAGGTTTGCGAAGCATTCATTTTTTGACACCTCTTTGCTTTTGTATTTGTTGATAATATTATTTGGTTGTTTCTCAAAAGGATATTCATTGCTTTCAGCCTGTGAAAAACTTGACATAACCCTGCAACATTCGTGTAGGGAGCTGACAGAGGTAATATACCGGTAATAGTTGGGTAAAAAATCCTTTGTAAATGGTGGAACCACTTATCGAATATAATCCCGAAAGATAGATTTAAAGATATATTATTTATATATTTGTATTTTATAATGTTATATGTTTTTTGATTAGTAATTTTTATTGCTAGTTAAAAAAAATTATTTAAGTAGTTACATTATTACAATCGAAAACTTTCTTCGAAGTCGCTCCTAGCCAAAAAACATAGTTACACGGGTATTCGTCCACCCTCTTTTTGCCCCATGTCTCGGAGACTTGGACGCATCGAGGACTTGGGGACTCCGTTCCCCCCTTCTCGGTGGCGCCACCTTTGCCAAGGATGGGGGACGTCTTGGTGTTGACTATTTGCTGATTTGACTATTTATGTTCAATGTTTGGTGTTCCAATTCAATGCAATGTTCAAGTATTTACTCTTTTAAATCTTTATTTCTTATATTGCAATACATCTTTTCATAACTAGCATTTTAAGTACATATGTATAGTATACACAACCCCCTCCCGGTTCCCTACTACCGTTCCCTTGCCGTCCCCCAAGCATCCCTAAATTAAGGCCCATTTGCCCCCCTCGTCCCCCAGGACGATGTAACTATGCCAAAAAATTACAGACTTGTATAGGATACCAAATCTTCCCTTGACATTGGACATCCTAGAATGTTTGGAACAAAACAAATATTGAACCTCTTACACCTCAATGCACAAATACATCACAACAATAACACAAAATAGATTTAAAGTCTAGCCAAGTACAAGACATCAAAACATGAACAAAGCAGGAAATTAACACAAAAGCAAGGAAAACCCACTCTCCTCCATGGATTGTAATTAGAGGCACCAATGGACTCCACGGTAGGATTCTTAGTTTTGGTGTTCAAGGAATTCAGAGGCCGACCTTGCTTTTCTATGGGGTTTTCTTGCGTCACTTATTGCCACTTATGGCCGAAGATTTTCAAGTTCTCTTTGACTCATTCTTTACTCACATGAAGGTTGTCTTGAATGCCACTTAACTCAATCTAGGCAGCAACTCATGTAGCCTCTTTGTCTTTGTAATGTTCCGACCTCATAGTAGGGTGTCCGTACAATCTTGCCGGAGATTCGTCTGATGCAACTGGCAGTCTGTATGGTGCAGAGTGGGATCTGTACGGTGTAGGAGGCCATAGAAAGGATAGGCCATATGGTGGAGAGAAGAGATGTTATAGGGAGTCGTATGGAGGAGCCTATACGGTATGAGGTGAAGGCTTTACAGTAGGAGAAGGGGAGGTCATATGGTGATGGGGATGAAATGATTGTCGATCGTATGGTGGAGAGACAGCCGTGGGTAACTGGCCATATGGTAGGTTCAAATGGCTGTATGGTTCAGTAATATAGATCTCGTGGCCGTACAGTATGGTTATGCTGTTGTATAGTTAGACGTACTGCGTGTTACGACAAGCCAAGGGTCCGTAGGGTAGTGGATGGTGTACAGATGGAAGATGGGTTCAGTCATGCCACCATAAGCAAACTTACAATCCCGAATTCGTCAGATAAAAGCCAAACAAGAATGGAGATTGAACACGAATAATCTTCAATTGATATTTGCAAACAAGACGATGCTCTGATTTGCCAGATCCGAGCAAAGTATTATAGGCAACAAAATAGGGTGAGGGTTGAATCCCACTGAAATTGAAATAACCAAGTAGGGAAGATCTTTCACCTTTGAAATGACAAACAACATAGAGCTCCAAAAGGAATTCACAATACAAAGAAATAATCCAAATCGCATACTAACGACTACCTACAAGCCATGCTTAAATACCCGCTGGAGGAAACCCTTCCGAGAGTGTACAAAGATTGCCGACGGCTACACCTAGCTACGAAAACAAAATAAAAAATGGGTCCGAGATATACTAAATCATTCGGCCCATTAACAAAGGTTTGATTAAATAATTATTTAATGATGGGAACATTATAGTCCTTCTGTCCCAAAATTTGCTTGTCCTCAAGCAAATGCAAATCCAATGCTTGGAAACCTTCTGTAATCAGTTTCTTTAGTTTCGAGTTAGGTACGAAGTAGATCTTATCGCCGTAGTAAATGATATCATCAATAACTTTGTATCTTTCATCATGTATATAGCCATCCATCAACTGACATGCAAAATGGTTCTTGGAGTACTTGACCAATAGATGGGCTCGCCAATTATCCAAGGAATGGGGCAGGGTGTTGATTGTTATGTTTTTACTTGTAGCGGCTGGGATCTTATCATGTTTAAAAATGGCCTCCATCTTCTTGATAGTGACTTCCCTCAATCCTTTATATGACATTCCTTTGAGCAACACCTTCTTGTATCTTTCATCATGTATATAGCCATCCATCAACTGACATGCAAAATGGTTCTTGGAGTACTTGACCAATAGATGGGCTCGCCAATTATCCAAGGAATGGGGCAGGGTGTTGATTGTTATGTTTTTACTTGTAGCGGCTGGGATCTTATCATGTTTAAAAATGGCCTCGATCTTCTTGATTGTGACTTCCCTCAATCCTTTATATGACATTCTTCTGAGTAGCACCTTCTTGCAATCCGTCTCGAATGAAAAGTCCATCCTCTTGAAACTTTGGATGTACTGGTCAAGGGTCTCCATCCACTGGATGCCCAATATGATATCAGTATCAACCAAATCTATGACAAAGAAATCATCTGTCAAGGTATAGTTTCCCATGGAAATTTGTAGCTGTGGGATCACATGAGGGCAGGGTAACAAGGTTCCTCTAGCAACCTTAAGCACAAATCCTCCATGCTCTATTACATGCAAGCCCTTACTAGTGACCAAAGATGAATTAATGAAATTGAGTGTGGCGCCATTGTCAGTCATGATTGTGACTTGTTTCCTGTGAAGTGTGCCATGGACCTTGAAGATACTACTTCCACCCATTGTAGTAAGGGTAACAATGGAACCCCCTTTTTTGTATTAGGGCACTTATTCTCTCCTACTGGTTACTTTCTTCACTAGTCACTATGGGTACTTGTCCTTCGTCATCATTAGGAAACACCTCGATGTAATGAATCTTTCCCTTACTAAGGCAGGAATGACCCTATCCCCATGGTACCTTGCATGTGAAATTGAGCTTTTTCCTCCGGGGCTCTTGCCGAGAGTCTTCATCCAATGGAGGTTTTTCCTGAATTGGCTCCTTGTCTTTGTCTTCTTGTGGGGATGGTATTGGCGTAGCTACGTGAGTTTTGGAGGAAGATGCGGCCATGTCACACACCTTCTTAATAGCCTCGTTTAGTACGCACAGGTTGAACACTTTGATCCAACCTCTCAAAGGCTCATTTAGCCCATCCATAAATAACATGATTCGATGTCTTTCAGTCTGTGACTAATACTGACAACCTTGGGAACTTAGTGATGTAATTGTCTATCGTACCTGTTTTCTTTAACTGAGCTATTTCGTTGAAGTTTAGTTTAGGATCCTTCCCATTGAAATAGTCAATGAGTCTCAGTGAACTTGACATAAGAGGTTACTTGGTCGTGGCCGAGAGTAACCAATCCATGGTGCCACCATTCTTGCACCACTCCTTCCAGATGGAGTGCTACGAACTTGATTGCTTCCTCTTCGGGCATCGAGTTGAGTTGGAAATAGGTGTCTGCCTTTAGAACCCATCCCTATGCATTGATGGCTCTAGATCCATCAAATGGCGATAAGTTTACTTTTCCGATCTTTCTCTTGAGATCATCATTACAATAACCATGATTTCCCCCACCTGAATATCTCATTCTTAGATCAACATAGTTTCTGTAAGATATATCACCTTCCATATTTGCATTCCTCCGATCTTCCCGAAGTTTTTCTTGTATTTCCTGAAAGGTGGGCTCCCTTTCTTTGCGTGGTGCGTCTGTCCTTGGAAGGAAGATGGGTATCGAGGGTCGAGAGCGAGAGGGTGGAGAGTTTGTCCTTGAAATAGAGTCGTTGCTATGCCCGTCTTGCTCTCCTATTGTCTTTTCGTCATACAATTTTCGTAGCGTTTCCTACATAAGCCTTTGGGTTTCGTTGATTTGTATTTGGTTTCTGCTCAGCTCTCTTAAAAGATTCATGAGTTGTGTTGTAGGATCTTGAGGATCTGTCATTCTACCAACAAGGTTATTTCGCCTTCTCCTTCGGATATAAACTTGCATTCACTTCCACAGGCTGGCAAGATCACTGGCTTTGATAACATTTTAATGTTTTGACCTTGTAGTAGGGTGTCCATACAATCCAGTCGAAGATTCGTCTAATGCAATTAGCAATTCGTACGGTGCAGATTGGGATCCGTATGGTGCAAGTTGTACCAAGGATAGGCCGTATAGTGGAGAGAAGAGATGTTGTAGGGAGCTGTATGGAGGAGCTTGTATGGTATGAGGCAAGTAGAAGGGGAGGTCGTATGGTGGTGGGAGTGGAATGACTGGCCGACCATACGATGGAGAGACAACCGTGGGTAACTGGCCGTACGGATCAGTAAATGAGATCTCGTGGTCGTATGGTCTGGTTATGCTTTCGTATGGTCAGATGTACTACGTGTTGCGCCAAGCCAAGGGTTCATAGGGTAGTATATGGTGTATGGATGGAAGATGGGTTCAGTAATGCCACCATAAACAAACTTATACTCTTGAATTCGTCAGATAAAAGCCAAAGAAGAATGGAGATTGAACATGAATAATCTTCAATTAATATTTCCAAACAAGATGGTGCTCTGATTTGCCAGATCCGAGTGAAGTATTACAGGCAACGAATAGGGTGAGGGTTGAATCCGACCAAAATCGGAATAGCCAAGCAAGGAAGATATTTTGATTTCCAAAATGGCAAACAATCCAGAACTCCAATAGCAATTTGCAATACAAAGAAATAATCCAAATCGCATCCTAACAACTACCTATAAGCTGTGTTTAAATACCCGTCAGGGAAAACCTTTCTGAGGGTGTACAATGATAACTGACGGCTACACCTACCTACGGAAACAAAATAAAAAATGGGTTCGAGATATACTGAATCAATCGGCCCATTAATAAAGGTTCGATTAAATAATTATTTAATGATGGGAACATTACAGTCTTCATGGCATTCTAGAGAGAAAAATGCTATATAGGGAGGTTAACTTCTCCTAAATGTAGCCAAACGCCTCCCACGGGTACAAATCCCACCCCCTAGTCTTGCAATAGCTATGAGGGGCTCCAACACCCTACACTACTCATCTTGAAAACATTGCTACATTAACTAGATAGTCTTTTCCTTGGTACCTAGTCCAAGGCACCACAACAAGAATAGAAAAGTGATGGCTACGTTTCTTTGATACATAAACTCTCCCTCCAAGAATTCATCACCCAAAAATATCGACACCTTATGTAGGTACTCATCATATTAAAATTTAAAAGCATTTTAAAGCTTGTCATTTGACACTTTCCTCTATAATGGTATGATCAACTTCAAGGTTAGAAGAAAGAACTTTGCTTGCATTTTCCTCTTCACTTAAAAACGAAAAACCTTTTGATATTAGAGTTGCTGAGGTGAGAAACTTGGCTTAATTCCCTTTGGAACAAAACTCAAAATGGAGTAATTGTTTTCTTCTCAGCACTGCTCCCTCTTTTATCACACGTGGGCTAGGACAACGAATTAGTGGCGTGTTATTTAAATTCCTCACTTCTTGCCTCCATACTGTCTTTCCGCACAATGCTTGGAGTTGTCCTATCACACTCGTGACCTCTATAATTTATATATTACCTTCTCTCTCTCAATAAGTCATCACCAACTCAGAGTAACCATCAACCTCTTTTTTTTCCTTCCCATTTGACATGGGTGATTTTGAAATTGAGGATCATTGCCAAGAAGTTTCTAATTATACTCACTAATATGTCTAGTTTCCAATTCTCAACAACACCTTTGATGATTGCAATTGTAGTAATTTGTGTATCCCCTTCAAGGTGCAACAAGGAGAGTGACATAGTCGTTGCTAGCTGCAATGTAAGGTTTGCCATACTCCATTCTAGAGTATTCCCTTTCTAGTGTTTGGCCATCCACTCAACTCCCAACAAGCTTAGATTCCCCTTACTAGCACCGTCAAAACTGATTTTGACTCAGTCTTCCTCTGATGGTAGTCGTTCCTTTGTACTTTCCCTCATCAGGGATGAATGAACACATCTTGTCCCATTTACATTCCTTAAATTTTATATTATTAATAATTCTATTTTATATTATTGTCTTCTAGTTGCGTTAGTAATATTTATATATTATTAGATACTTATATTATATATTTTATAATCAATTTCTATTGTTATTATGTAATGTTTATAAGTATTTCTTTATATAAAAACTATGTTACCCAATTCTCTCTTCGGTACTTAGGACAGCGCGAATTTCGAACCCTTCCTTGGTTCTGGTCCTTGTTCACTTGTAGGTTCCACCTAGGTTCAAACCTAGGGAGGTTGGTTCCTCTAGGCCAAACATATGTCGAACTATTGCAAACCTAGACATATCAAGTGTGAACTAGCAACAATTCCATTGACTAACATAAAATAATTTACAGAATGTGAACTAGATCTTTAACATTACAAATCTTGATATGTGGAAGTTCTGATATTCCTTACATAAAATTAAAAAAACAATCAAGATTGCTTCCAGTTAAACTTTTTATATCCTATTGCTGATAATGATTCTTATCCAATGAATTGGAAGCTCTCCATAGTGATAGTTTATATTTTAAATATTAAACAATAGCTTGAATAAGGGATTTGTAAGCTACTTTTTGTTAAAGTTTGTAGCTGTGATAGAGATCTTTATCTCTCGAAATCTGGATGTTATTACCGTTATTGTCATCTTCAGCGGAAAAGGACACTTAAGTTTAATTTGTAATATTAAATGTAAATGACATGTGTCATTCACATGCATTGAGGCATGAATATTTGAAGAGTCATAATTAATTATAGGAGTTATTAGAATATCGAGAGACCTTCAATTATAATGTGAAGAGTCTCTCCTATTGTTATAGATTCGCATAAAGCAAAGGATATTGTACACTTGAACATTTCATTATCAAAAAAGATATATTTGTGTTGTGTTGCTGTGTTTTTTCTTTCACTCTCGAAGGGTTTTCCTAGGATAATTCTGGTGTTTATGATTTCAGTTATGGCTCTTTCTCATTGTCATATTTCTTCTTTATTTTTCTGGGCTCAAAACTTAACATGGTATCGGAGCCAGTTAGAGAGTGTTCAAATGTGTCAGTAAAAGTAAATCATTTACGAAACATTGGAGGATAGCACCCGGGGTAAGAGTCTAAGCAATGATCTACATAGCTATTGCATCGGTATGCTCGAGAATGGAGATACAGGACCAAGTCTTGCTTGGTGAAGTTTAAAGGTGGATGGATATTTGTTTAGTTAGAGTATTTGTTACATTCCAATTTTTGCCCTAATTTCTCTTAGTTAAAATTAGCCGTTGAACTAGAATAAATTTTCAAGTTCAAGTGAAGTTAGTCGTTGTTCCATCATGGTAGTTATAGCTGTTTTATTTATTCATGTTCATGTGAAATTGAAGCAGTTATCTTAAGGCGTTGCATCGATTTAAAGAACTAAATGAATATATAGTTTTTAGCCATTGTGTTCATGTGAAGTGATTATAGTTTCTAGCCATTGTGATCATGAAAATATTTTTTTTGAGCCGTTGTTCAGTCAGTTATTATTTATGATGAAATTCCTAACGATATTATTTAACAAATTATGAATTATGAAATTGACGTTTTGGCGAGAATGATTGTTTTTGAAGGTTGCAGGATAAAGACTCGAGAAGGAGGGGAAGCATTACGAAATGAGGTCATACAGAAATGGAATGATCATATGACCTAGTTATTAGGAATATCAGGTTTGATCAAAAGTCGCCATGGCAGGATTGTTAAAGCTTGACAACAAATATCAAAGTGGGAAGTTACATGAGCTAAAAATAATTTAAGATTTTAAAAACTAAATAAGAAAATTCTTACCTTTATTTAATGGTAATATAATTTAATAATATATCATTATTTTGATTAAAATCATAATTAAATATTTGCAAATTGGCACTATTATATTAGATCTATAATACAATAATGTCACCTTATATATACTTAATTATAACTTAACCAAAATAATAATATAACATTAAATTATATTAATAAAACCTTTTTCCACCTTTTGTTCCAACGATTCATATTCCAATCGATGGAAATTCAAATCGCATTGTAGTCTTGTAACGGCAGAAGTTGTAAAGCCGTGCAATATCAATTTATATGTGGTCTTTGTCGTTTTTGGGCTCTGCCATAGTCTTAGAGCCTCTATATTCTGCAACTTGAGTTTGTTCTTTATTTTTTTTGCTTTGAATCCTGTTCTATCCGACTAAGATTCTTATGCAGCATATACATTTAATCTGGTTAAGAATCATCGTCTATTCTGAAAGACGTTATCACCTGCAACTTTAATTCTGCCTAGCGCGATATCATATTGCTGAGCAGAAACGAGATCTTACTTGTGTATCACTGAGCAGTGGAATTTGTGGGTAGATTGAAGAGTTTTCAAAAACAGGGCACATTGAATCCGTAGCCAAGTATGATAAATCTTCTTAACTTCTTTCATTCATGTTTTTCTCTGTCATTTCTAGGTCGAGTTGATATTAAATGTAAGAGTTGGGTGCATTGAATAGGGTCCTGCTGTTACCATGTGCTCATCATATTAGAAAATACCAACAGAGAGCTTGTACCTGTGAATAATAATAAAAGTAGTTGATGCTTATGATGGTGTCGATAAAGGAAGTAGTAAGACTTTTGTTCTCATCTTATTTTGTTAGTTCTTACCACTTCATTCAACCATGTTTTTGATTGTAAAACTATAACATTGTCAATCCTGTCATAAATCTGTAGAACTGTGTCATGAAATGTTTTGTCCCAATCAATCAAAATCAGTGATCAATTTTGAATACCAAAGAAATTATGAGCATGCAGAGTCATAATCTTATGAAAAAGTATAAGATGTAACAGATTCAGGCACCGAGGAATCACCAATCAAAAGCTCTATTGACGGTGTGAGGTGTAGATGAATCTGACAAAAAGAAAAACGAGAAAGATATCAGTAATTGATATTATACAAAATAATCTGAAAAGCTCATGTAATTCCACTTTGATAATTAATTGTCAAGCTGAGCGGTAGAGATCGGGTTATAAAAACCCACCTTTGAAACCCCTGGCCAAGGCGATAAAAGGGCAAACATGCCACAACAAAATAATCGCGTTGTTGTCCTGATATTTCAGTTATTCAATCGAATAGCTTTTGGGACCTCAACCCACTTGAGTACTCTGATGACTGGATCAATGAACATCCCAAGCCTGACCTCAGGGTAGGGAGGGCCGTTCTATTTATTTTGAACTTGTGGGGATAAGTAAAAAGGTCCGCAGTTGGGAGGTTAAGCCTACGTTAATGCTTCTTCTCTCACCAAAGTCAGAGCTTGGTCAATTAATTGGATAAATCTCTCAAGTAAATCAGTACGTATCTTTGTTTTATTTAAGTTTCTTTATTTCTTTTATGCAATATATATATATATATATATATACAACTGAAATATTCTTTCTCTGTAAATAGATGTATCATAAATTGAATCTTTTTAATATGATAGTTTGCAGTTTCTCTTTACAATAATCTAGATTAGGGTTAAATTTCATTATTTTCAAACGTTAGAATGAATTTGAAATTCAGTAATTAAAATAGAATTAGAATTTAGATTAACTTCAGTATTAGTTTAGATATATCTCAATAGATAATTAGAATATTAAAATTCAGCTGATTTTGTAGTTGTAAAAGAACGTGATGTTATAGTATCTAAAGTTTTGATATAGAGTTTGAAGTAATGGTGAAAGTATCATAGCCCGTAGTCCTTGTAATCATCGACGCTTGAATATAAAGATAAGTTTTGTTTTAACTTATTACTGAATGTATATTGAATGATTCAAAGTAGATTAGTTGGTTCCTGATTTTATCTATTGGAGTATTTGAATATTTCAATTGGAGGGATATCTGTGATCTGCATATAATATCATCAAATAGGCAGGAGCCCCAGAAATTATAAGATGTATAATGAAGTTAAGGGCAAGATTTGATGGAGTTTGTGCGAGCCATTGGATCATAGAAAGTTTTTTTTTATCCTAGTGAAGATCTTAGTGTGCAATTCCTGTTCTCATTTTCGTTGGTCAAGGGGGACATGGATACGCCTGATGCTTTTTGTGCCCGCTAATATTTGAAAGGTATGTTGAGGTTGATGAGGACACATTGCCTTCCATTTGTGTTATCGCATATGTCGTGGCTATCTTCCTATTTCTACCTTATACGGTGGACTTTTCTTATTTCTGAAGAGGTATTGATTTTGAGTATTATACTGTCTTGATCCAGTTTTTTTTAACAATGAATGATATGTCACTGTGCTCTTGAAAGGAGTATGAATGCCATCATAACATCTCCCTTTCTTTATTTCTCCTGTATTGTTTGAAGAGAGAGCATGTGTAATGTTTTTTTTCGTTTGAGGTTTTGCATGGACCGTATGATGTCGGACATCGATGTGTGATTATGAAGAGATTGTGCATAAGAGAAACTCCGGTGTATTGAAGATATTTTTTTATGATTAAAATAAATTTTTCATCTATTCAAAAGGTCAACTTATTATGCGTCCACACGTCAATCAATTATTGACAAATATGCAATAGGTTGTGTATTTGTTGTTACCGTCCTTTATGATCCATGATGGTTCTCTCATTTATTTCTCCGTCTTTTATGTTTTATTCTTATGCATTGGTGGAGAGAAATCTAATACAAGACTTGATCTTTTATATGTAACGTCAAAGCAGAGGAAAGTAAGTGGCTATTTTAATTTTAGATGAAGTCACCAAATTCAATAGAAATCAATGGCGAGAATATGGAACTGAGGTCCATGAGTTGGGGTTCTTACTCCTTTGCATCATAGACTTGGTCGCTAGAAGAGCATCATTGTGATCATAATTCATAGCTCATAGCAGCTTCATCAGGATTATGGGGAGGGATGTTTGAGTATGTTCACGTATTTTGAGTTGTAGACGACTATCTTCAAAGCGAATACCAAAATCATTTTCTTTTACGATGAATTGCCTACAACATATATGATCATTATCTCATCTGCAACATGCCTTACGGAACACAGAGAGTTCCTCCCATTAATCATTGTTCTTCTATTTGCGCTCAATATGAAAGATGTTATGGTATCGAGAATTTTGTCCATTTTCTTGAGGCTGCTCTTGGACATAATCAAGTTCATTGATTTTAGCATAACCATCGTGCGGATCACATGCAACGTTTTGGTTCTTTCTAAGGAAAAGTCGTGTGGGAAGATATTGTTAAATATATATGGATTTATGGCTCTTGCAGTATGCAATTGATTTTTTTTCAAAATAACATATTGTTTGTTTAGAAGAGGTTTGTATGTGCTAGGGTGAATCTGCTATCGAGGATTGAAGCATCAATCATACTCGATGAGCAATGTTTGGCCTTGTGGGAAGTGAATGGATTTGTGTACTAGAATATTCTTGATCTCCCATGAGAGGTGACAAATTATTAAGGATGTTGGAAATATAAGATGTACATGTGTGTCTGTAAAACTAATAGCCTCTCCTCATATTCTTGTTTTCATGTGTTAATGATCCGTTGCTTTCAGTAATTGTCGATGGTGATGATTACTTGTACGCAGTGCTACATATGGAGAGATTTACGTAACTTTCAACACAAAAAGGAAGCTAAGTATTTTCTATGTTATTTTCCTATCTAATGTCATCTACTATATTGTCATATATGAAATGGTTAGTTTTGGAAACTTTATGACAAGATTATTTTACTAATCTCTCTTTGTTGCAAATGGATGCTATAGGATCTTTGAGAATGTTTATTCGCAGTCACATTCAGAGGGAAGTTTCTGGCATATTCTTTTGTGATATTTGCCTACATTCTTCACATTTTGATAAAATATTGAGGGATAGTTTATGAGTATCTTTGTGTAAAGCTCTTTTATCTAAAGATTGTAGGAGGATCAACAATTTGTTGGATGGTTTAAGAAAGCTTGATCTTATACATGGCCACCATGGGTGCACATTGGTCATTATCTCATGCAAGATTGTGTCAAGTCGACACTTGGATTGCATTCTTCAGCTACAAAGTGAGACTTTGTTGTTAAATAGTATTGCGTGGAGTTGAAGAGATAAGTATTACTGTGATGTTTATATTATATTCTTCTAATTATATTGATGCTATGAAATTTACAGTAGCTATTGAGGCAGCATTTTGAACTTCTTTGTGTATGTGTGTTTATTGAGATAAGACCACAAAGAGATGGGTATTTATGGTAATATTACTTGAAAAGAGATAATCTTTAGCATTGGTAGTTTATTTTAATAATCTTTCTTGGTTGGAGGATGCAACAAGATAAGGATTATAGCTCCAAAGGGAGATGTCGGGTTTGAGAGGGAGATTTTAGCTTCAAAGGGAGTGCTTATGAAAGTCCCTTCATTTTCTCATATGCTTGTGATGCTTGTGCTATTTATAAAATCTGAGACTTCAATGGAATCAAGTCTTAGTTTGTTATTGTCTATTTTATTTTTGTGTGAATAAATGAGATTATAAGATCAGCTTTGATAACTCTTTCACGATGCGATAGTGAACATCATGTTGAGAGAGTCCATGATGTCATCACATTGAGAGATTTCATGATGGGAGTTGGATGTCATGTTGAGAGATTCCATGACAGTTCACGTTGAGAGAGTTCGTGAATAAAGGCTTAGCTGTGAGTCTTACAAATCTTTTCATGTTGTGTGATTCCATGAATATGACTCATTGTTACAGGTTTTCATGTTGAGTAGCTCCATGAATTATTTTTTGAATTCGTATGATCAGAATTTATCAATGACATTTTTGGTTGCAGTGTTGTGTGACTGTTCAGCTAAAGATCTCTCTCTTGCTAAGAGGGAGCGTTAAAGTTTCTAGTTGCGATGGAGATCTTTATCTCTCAAAATTTGGACATTATTACCGTTATTGTCATCTTTAGTTGAAAAGGACACTTAAGTTTAATTTGTAATATTAAATGCAAATGACATGTGTCATTCACATGTATTGAGGCATGAATATTCGAAGAGTCATAATTAATTATAAGAGTTATGAGAATCTCAAGAGACCTTCAGTTATAATGTGAAGAGTCTCTTCTATTGTTAGATATTTGCATCAAGCAAAGGAACATTTCATTATTAATAAAGATATATTTGTGTTGTGTTGCTGGTTTTTTCCCTTCACTCTCGAAGGGTCTTCCTAGGATAATTTTGGTGTTTATGATTTCAGTTATGGCTCTTTCTCATTGTTGTTTTTCTTCTTTATTTGTTGGGTTCGAAACTCAACACTTTTATAACATTTTTCAAGTAGTTTGTTAATTACAAACAAACAAAGTCTCTATACATTGTAAAAGTAGTAGGCATTTCCGGACTTAGAAAGCGAGAATCTTATTAGTGTTAGCTCATTGGCATTGACAGTGTTTGTGTATCAACTAATTACTTTGATGATGAAGAAGAACAAGTTGATGATTTAGATAATCCATTAGATGAATCAAACTTAGTATAATGTTCCAATTGTTGAAAGTTGCTCCTGGACTTAAAGAACTAACTTGAGAGGGGGGGGGGGGGTTATGTTTCTAAGGGAGACAACCTACATAGTTTGAGGACATAATTGTGGAATTTAAGGGGCCCTCTATCACACTATTCCTCCAACCCTCAATGATGTTAATTATTGTCCAATTCAAATTGTTGGAGGTGGGGGGGGGGGGGGGGGAAAGGTGGGACATACGCCCCAGTCAAATTGTAGGTGGCCCTCCAATGCAAGCAACTTGCTAGAATAATGGCTTTCCCATAGCCCCCTAGGATGAAGATTAGTTTAGGGGATGTATTATTATTATTAAATAACTTGCTAGAATCCCCCATAGAATTATTGAGAGCTAGCCTTACCATTTGAAATTGAATAATTGGGGCTAGAGGAATAATTCCCCTAAAATAACTTCAATGATGCTTGAACTCAATATTATTTTAGTAAGATAAGATAAATTTATTAATCTCCAACAAACGGCGAAAAATGGGTCCAAGGGACAATAACAACGCGATAAAGAAAAGCCAACAATAGTCACATCAAACAAAGGCTGGGGAAAGAAAGAACCAAAATACATACAACAACAACTAAGGAAGGAGCAAAAACAAAACCGAGAAGCCAAGAAGACGATCCGAGAAGCGATGCTAGAGGAATAATCGCGAAGAAGTCTAGAACAAAAGGATGGGACTAAGGGTTGGAGGAGATCCTTAGCTGCTATTGAGAACCTCTCGGGAAGGGTGTTGAAGGGGACCTCATCTAAAAAGAAGACGTGAGAGGGTGCAACACGGGGAATGAAGGAGAATGAAGAGGCTGCTTGGTTCCCTCAACCAAGGCAACCACAAGAAATAAAGATGTGATGAATTGAGCTTAATCTTGATGTGAACTAATTCAGACACATTACCTGAAAGATTTGTCTGGAGCCTCAAGGCCTCGTGAAGGTAGAGGGCAATGCATCTTTGTTTAGTGTACTCAAAGGAAGGTTGAGACTGAGACTCTTTGAATAAATAATAGAACGTTCCTTTGGTCTCATGGTATATGGGCTAAGAGAAAATAAAATGAGCCCTTGTCTCGACAACCCCCAAATCACATAGTTGGTAGACCCTATCTGTTCTCCGCAAGTTACGGTTAGACTAGATGTGAAGCCTATGGGAACGAACTCTAAAGGATCTAAGGGCAAAATGGAGCGCCAGGGACCTACTGTGAGAAAGGAAGGAGGTGTGAAGAATGATCTTATCTTGAATCTCTAGAAAACGGTAAGCATAGAAGGGCATTTTTGGGCTCAGATCCGCATGGAGTTGACCCAAGGAGTGAGAATGTATTGTCGATAAATATCCATCCTTATTTGTTTGTTTAGCTCCTCGCAAGGAGTATCGAAAAGGAGGGAGACAATTAACGTCAATCCTAAACAACCTCAAAAGTGAAGAATCGAGAGCATTCCAACAACGAGACCTCATGAGGTCTGATTGCACAATGTCAACTTAGGAATAATAGGCCTAGTAGGTGTATCTCTGGTTACCCTTTGAGGAGTCGGAGAACCAATGTACGCGATGCATGAACCAAACTAGGTTAAGGGTAGTACCAAGTGTGAAAGGATGGACCTCAAATTCAGCTTGGACAATACTTTGCAGATCATCTGCTAACAAATGATGTTGCACCAAAGAAAAAGTGTCTAAATCCGCTCTATCGGAGCCCAATTGGTGTCAAGTAAGGAGAGCACCCACATAACAGACCCGTAGATAATTGTTGGTTTAATCAAGAGATCCATAAGAGTCAATATGCACGTTGTCTCCTGAAAGTGATTCTTGGAACATTGTCTCTCAATAAGGGCGAAAGAGTCGTACCCTTTGTTTATACAAGGTTGACGCACAAGTCTCATACTGAAATGAGGACTAGAGAACATGACATTTAGATTCATGTAGTAAGATGAAATCTCAAGAAGAAATGAAGGTGAGAAGTCTTGGGGCAATTGAAGACCATCACCTTGGTCATCACGAAGTTCACCATAAGCTGATGTAAGTTGCATAAAGAGGCAAGCACATCAAGAAGTCTCTGCAATGCCTCGAGAGAGGAGGCCAAGAGGACCACTTCATCCGCGAAGAGCAAAAGGTAAATGAAGACATGGTGTAGGAAGCACCTGACCCTCAGAGGGGAGCGTGTGTGAAGGTAAGTCTTTAACTCATCAATGTAAAGTCCAAAAAGAGTGGGGGAAAGAGGACAGCTCAGGTTCACCCCAATGGTACTCTAGATGAACTCAGAAAGTCCCTTGGGAGTTCTGACGTGCCCAACTACCGACTTGCAAAGCCGCATGATAGCCTCCAAAAATGTCACAGAAATCCCAATGTCCCAAAGCATAATATATCAATGTTGATTGTAGATATAATGCTACATTACAAATTAATAATGTTTTTGATGTTTTCATGATACTATCTGGTATTCTAATCTATTCACGCTTCTGGGCTGCATACAATACATGTGTGTATGTGTGTGTGTGTGTATTACATGTTTTTGTATAAACTAACCCAAACCCTATTTCATGTTTTTCCTGCACCAGCAAGCCGGTTCTTCAAACTGGAATTTGAACCCAAACCGAGACCGGCATTATAGTATAAAAATATTTAGGAATATGTAGTGTTTTTTTTGCTACATAAATATTTAATGATTGTTTATATTTTTCTTTCTACGGACAAATCTAGGTTGAATCTCCCTCCCCAACCAAGGATTTGTGAGATCCATGAATTCAATGTGCAGATCTGAATCAGAAGAGGTAACTTGGATAATAGATTAAAAAAGAAAAAACAGAATGCTTTTCGGGTTTATATAGAAGGAGAAGCGAGCGCATGGATATCACTTGGTATTGCTTTGAGATTTGTGTGGAAATCCATTGTTGAACGAGGGTGATGTGTGCCAATGTTTTAGTGTCTGGTGTTTTCTTAGAGGTGAATCAAAGACATCAATAATTGACTAGTATAAAAGTGCTAAAATAGAGGATTTCATAATGTTGTTTTGGGCGAAGGGTGCTGACTGAATATTATGAGGAGGCATGGTACTCTCCCTGTAAGCTCTCTAATCATAGTTTTTATTGTCTGAGCTACTGTTGCAAATTCAAAGACACTATTGACATATTTTTATATAAGCTATGAAAAACTATGATTAGAGAGAATTTAAAGAAAATTTTGAATTTTCCTACAACTTGAAGAATGAATAACAAACAGTATCTGTGTAGGAATGTTTTTATGTTCATTTGTAGTTACATAGACGGCATCAAGAAGTATACATGTTCAAGTCACATATCATTAGAGACAGATGTTTGGGAGAGTGCTATAATATAATAATTATAATAATCCGACTGCTACATGTAAAAGAGATGGGGGCACTTACAGCTGACCACACTAATGTTGTTGTATTATTAAACCTGACCAGCCATAGTTGTTCATATTTAAATTAATGCACATAGTATATCATACAAAATGTGTTTAGCATTACCATTTTAATGGTTTTCTATCAGTAAGTTTAATTACAACGATGACATCATGCGATGACATCATGATAGGAACTTGGTTAAATTTTAAACATGCTCGACCTGATTTTCAAAAGTTTAGGATACATTTTGTGAATAAGTTTAATGATAATATTATAAAATGAAATGTCATACATCTCTGGATTCTTTCTGTCTACTTAAACTGATTTTACAGTATGAGGATAATGAGAGAAATACTCTTTTTCCTTTAAAGGCGTAGCATTGCTTCTTAATCCTTTTTCATTTTGAATGGATTATTATTCAAAACTCTAATAACATTGAAATAACTGTAAACTTTTTAGGTTCAGAATCCTTATCATGCTTCATAAGGAAAATGGCCTTCTTAATCTTTTGGAACTTTGTTTGTAGTGGATTCTGATGGTGTGGGATTTGGGTTTCTAGTATGATTGAGGAGATGAAATCAAAAAGTTTTTCATAAGCAAATTCCTGATTTGCCAGTATGCTAAGATTTTGTGTGTTAGTAACAGTACATTACTTTATGTATCTTTTATTACAAATTTTTTTTTTTGTTGATATATTTTAAAATTTTAATTGAGAAAAGCTTAATCCAAACAGTTTTATATTCTTGTCACAAAAGAAGTCCTTATTTGAATTATCTCATCAATTTGATTTACGGAAAAAGTTCATCATAGTAATTTGTCTTAGGACTTTAGAATACACATTGGCCAATTTGTTTTTCATGGCATCTTTTTTATGAAAAATATTTGCTTAGATATTTCTAAGTGTTGTGAATAATTATTTATGACCAATTATAATATAATAGGGAAAAAATGTTAGGGATACATAATTTATGGTCTTACTGGAAACCTTCAAGCAAACTCTGTATAAAATGATTGTGTGCATTCGCATGCCTTTAAACTAAATTAAAATTTGTTTGGCAAGGATGCAATCAACTCATTTTCACTTTATAGCAATTTTAATTTCTAGTTTCAAGAATCCTTCAATTATTTTCTATAGTGTTTTCATCAATCAATTCCTATTGTCAGGTGCTTGAGCTTCTCGATGTAATTCAGTTTCAACCTCCTGAGACTAATATCAATTTTCCACAACCAGTCCTTAATTTTAAGGAGGATTTGAGGGTAAGAGCTTCCTTATAAAATTGCAATAAAATTTGCAATTGTTTTATAGCTCTTACATTGGTTGTCTTATGGTCATCTAAAGGTGGATGAGATCTTGGGAAATTCGGAAACAATTGAAAAGGGTGGAGTCTATTACTATTCGGAGAGAGGAGATCGGATAATTGATTTGGCGGCTTTCCGGGATAAGCTGTGGCAGGTTATTATTATGTAGTTTATTTTAATAACAGTGAAGTCAGGTTGGTAGATTAGTGCAATGGTTTTCTTTCTTTAATAGGGCGTTGTGTTCTGTAATGGTTGGCATACTTATTTTCTGTATCCGTGGCAGGAGTACCATGAGCTAGAAACCCAATCTAATTCTGTTCTCAATAAAAAACATCTGGAGGATTTAAAGGATGCTGTACAGCAGTTATTGATATGGGGTTGGAAATACAACAAAAATCTCGAGGAAAATGCAGCTCAGTTGCATATGTTGGTTGGTTGGTCACAAGTAGTGGAGGTAGGCTCTATATCTTGACTTTTGATCACTTGTAAGTTGTAATAACGAATATAAATTAAGAACACAGAATGATATGCTCAATGGAAAGCTTCTGCGCCAAACAGAAATAACTATAAGTCCTTAAAGTATGGTTCAATTCTTTATTGTTCAAAGTTCAAATGCTCTCCTATTTGTTTAAGCTGTTCTTAGTAAAGCTTTTCTTTAGAGTTTGGTTCTTTTGTTAATTGTTCTGTTATTCTTTGATTTTAGCCAACCAATTTTTTGGAAGGATGATCTACTTTTTCTTATCATGTTTATAGATTCTAATGGAGCTTTATTCTTGGAAAATATATTTTGAACAGATCAATGGAATCGTATAGTCTTGTTTATCAGTCTTTGCAAGAAAAGTTAATAAGTGTTATTTTGTATGATTGTTTCAGGTGTCTGTGTCTAGGCGGATGGAATTCCTGGAAAGCCGCCCTCAAGCATTGTTTGAGTTAGTTCATATTTGCTTATTCAAAATTATGCCGTTGCCAATAAACTTATTGATAGCTTAGTATTGTCTCTACTGTTTGCAGAATACTAGATGTGTCGTTGGGTGCAACAACATCACAAGATTGTTCTCTTAAAATGGCTTTGTTCTTGACTCAGGTATGAACCAATTTGTTAGTTCTTACTGTTTTGTGTTATTCAGAATACAAATATTTGAACACAAACGAATGCGTTATCAAATTATTTTGGTTAATCTTGTGTAAGTGATCTTGTTTGATTGTCTGCTACTACTTTTTTCGGTTGTTGCTCACCTAGTAAAAGTTCCCATTAGTCTTTCTGTTATTTTTGAGTATTTTATGAAATAAAATGTTGGAAGGGTGGTTGTTGTGTCATTATAACAACTATCAATATCTTTATTAGTTCTGAAACATGTAAACAATAGAGGCAACAACCATAGAAAGATAACCATGCACAATAACACGAGATTTGATAACTAGGGAAACCCTTGATTAGAGGGAAAACCCTGGTGGGGATGGTACCCACAAAATGATGTACTAATATAAAAGTTCTTTGTTAGAGAATAGCCCGTGTTAGGAGTCAATGAAATACAATTAGTACATATGAGTCCCTGTTAGGAGACTTTGAATCCTTGTTAGGAGATCCCAACCTTGTTTGGAGTTGTGCCAACCCTGTTAGGAGTTGAAAGGAAGCCCACTAAACCCACTGTCCAAGTAGCCTCTGTACTATTACTTCTGAGTAATACAATGTAAAAAACAATTGTCCAACCAACAACTTGTCTTGCCAAATATAGTTTCCTTTTAAGCTCACTGTGCATCAATCACACGAAATTCTGTGCTGACCTTCACAAATTTGCATATCAATGTGCACAATTGATATTACAAAGATATGACTGCTTATGTTTTACACTCTACGACAAGGAAATAATCTTTCGTTTATACCAAGTCCTAAAACAAGTAATTGAGTCGGCCTTGAGGCTTTCCCAATTTACAATTGTCAATAAAAATATAGGACCACCTTAATATATTGCAATACATGTTACATTACAATTTTACACTTTAACCAAGATTACACACAAACTGTTGGCTCGCAGTCCCGTGTTTTTCCCTGTGTCTGCATCTGGTGTGACCCCGTGGTTCTCTTGCGAGCCGAAGTGCTTTCTGCTTGGGCCTGCCTACTTTCGTGTGGTGTTTCTACTTGTCTCTTGCTTTATTTTTCCTTTGTTTATGCTAGCTCTTGTTCGCAGTTTGTTGGTTTTTGTTGCCTGTGGTTTGCTCGTGTCTGTGGTTACTATCTTTGCAACAGTTAGTTCCTGCTGTTGTTGCTCACGCGAGTTGTGTTTTTCACTACCATAGCTCCACGCGTTTGAAGTCCGGGATCTTCTTCCTTGCTCTTGTTTGCACTGATCATCATTTGATCTCTCTTTCTGTGAGCTTTTCCACCCCTGTTACCTATCAAAGGATGATAGACCAGATTATCAAGCTGGAAAACGATAACTTCAACCTGCGGGAGATTGTTCTTTCTTTTTCTAAAATGTTGACTGGCCTACAAAAGCAGTTGGAATGCATCCTACACTAGAACTTTGATGGCAAACTCGACACTGCCATTTCAGACATTGAAGAACTCAAAAAACAGGTAGACAACAACAAAGTGCAATCTGACTTGCATGAATTGAAAGAAAAACAGTCTGCTCTGAGGGCTGAAACTAAACAACAGCTAAAGACTTGGGCATCCATTTGCAATAACTCAAATTGCATCTCTCTCTTCAGTGTAGAAAGTCTGGTCTAAAATAAATTGGTGGATGAAGGGGTCAGACGTGCTTGTAAGTTAAACTTGAGGGTATGCGGCTTCCCTCTTCCATTAACTGAACCTCTGACAGCGAGATACTGTTTTCTCACGGACCAGATTGATATCACTGGCATCACACTTGGTGGTGCCTGGATCAGGCACGAGAACACGCTCTTCATTAGGTTCCTCTCAGTGGCTGACCGTCTTCGTGTTCAAAGGGCAAAGAGGAAGCTCTTGCCTCTCTCTACTAAGATCTACCTTGACGAAGATATTACCACATCATAGGTGACATGACATAAATTTGCTCGGGCTATTGTGGTGGCTTTTTGTTAGGAGTGAAAATGGGTGGTGATTAGGAACCTTAATGCTGTGGTTCGTGACAACTTCCTTGCAGGCTGGGATCAGACGTTGGCTTCTAAGGCCAAACGACGTGCATAGAGGCAATTAGGCATAGTTGAGGCTCCTATTGGTTCCCTGTGCATTCATTGCTGGAATGACAACGATACCTTGTGGTCCTTGCCTGGTTTACTTACTGATGCTATTGGGTTTGCTGACCTTCTTTTGGTTACAGAGACGCACGGGAGCCCCATGCACCCTCTCCTAGGGATTACTAACTATTTGTGGCTATCTTCTTTTAGAGATGAGGCCAGATGCTCTGGTGGGGTCAGGGGGTCTAGTGAGGTCGGCTACTTAGTTAGAGATTGCCTTTTCAACACTCTCTGTGGTCCACTCTGACAACTCTACTAGGTTCATGTGGATTCGTTTTGATCGGACGATAACACTCCTCAGAGACATTTATATCGTTGTTTGTTATTTCCCGCTTGCATCTTCTGATTATGCAATCCATGCTACAAAGGAAGGAGACCCCTATGAGGACCTTCTCGAGCACATTATCAAATTTTCAGCTATGGGTGACATCATCACATGGGAGATTTCAACATATGGACTAGAGATCTTCAGACTCCCCTTCACAATCATAGATCAGATCCTATGTGTATGATCGCTTTTTATTCGGACATCGTAGGTTTACAATGTTTCTCCAAGGATTTTTAGTGATCCTTCACCTAGTATGGCCACCATCCTTTGCATTTAGGTGATTCCACTGATTTGGTAATCCTAAACGGGCTGTCTTGTTTTCCTAAATTCGACCTATTCACTTGTTGGCCTCACTATGGTGGTGTGAGTGTCGTGGAACATGTTGTTTTTGATGCCTCTTTCATCATCTCCATCCGTCACTTCACTATCTCTCTCCTTTCCCTAGCCGATCATGCCCTCCTTAGCCTGTCCCTTTGTACCCCTTCTCCGTCCCCTCGCCCCTCCACCCCAATTTTTCCCCTTCCATTTGGCAATATCTCTCCCTCTCCCCTTATCGGCACCTTCTTTTGCTTCACGGATAGCAACAATGACCTCTTTGTCCACCACTTTAGACGACTTTTCCCCAAGACACCTTCACCGATTCAGAGGATGTTACCGCCATGTTTGGTTCACTTGCGTCCGCTTTATGGGAGTCTTCCCTTCTCTCTATTCCTCACAACACCTCCTCCCTTAGTCGTTGCCCTAAGCGCAGGAGCTCCTGCCCCATGAACCAGTTGTTTGATGAGTGCAAGTCCTTTCATCACTTTGCTCGCTCGGCTCTCTCGACTACTTCTACCTCTTCCACTCAGCTGAGGCTTGCCTATCGTCACTTCCTTCGTCACAAGAAGCGGAAGTTCCCTCTTGTAGTTTCGATCCCCCTGTGACTCTCTCCTACAGTCCTTGAAGTTATTTTGGTGCACCATGTTCCCTCGCCATCCCCCTCCACCTCCACTCTCGACTACATCTCCCTCGCTTCCCACACCTCCAATCTCTACGGCATCCCCGACCAACCCCCTCTTGATCTCACTCCCCCTCCTCGTTGCGACCTCTTCTCTTACTCCACCGTTAGTGAGGCAATTAGACCATGTTGTTTCTGGTGCCTCTTTCATCATCTCCATCCATCATTTCACTATCTCTCTCCTTTCCCTAGCCAATCATGCCCTTCTTACCTGTCCCTTTGTACCCCTCCTCTGCCCCCTCGCCCCTCCTCCACCGCATCCTTTCCCCTTCCATTTGGCAATTTCTCTTCCTCTCCCCTTACCCGCACCTCCTTTTGCTTCATAGATAGTGACAGTGACTTCTTTGTCCACCACCTTAGACGACTTCTCCCCTAGGACACCTTCACCGATTCAGAGGATGTTACCACCATGTTTGGTTCACTTGCATCCGCTTTATGGGTGTTTGCCCTTGTCTCTATTCCTCACCGCACCTTCTCCCTCAGTTGCTGCCCTAAGCGTAGGAGCTCTTGCCCCATGAACCAGTTGTTCGATGAGTGCAAGTCCTTTCATCACTCTGTTTGCTCGGCTCTCTCCACTACTGCTACCTCTTCCACTCGGCTGAGGCTCACCTATCATCGCTTTCTTCGTCGCAAGAAGTGGAAGTTTTCCCTCTTGTAGTTTCAATCCCCTTGTGACTCTCTCCTGCGGTCGTCGAAGTTATTCTGGTGCACCATGTTCCCTTGCCATCCCCCTCCACCCTCCACTCTCGACTACAACTCCCTTGCTTCCCACACCTCCACTCTCAATGACATCCCCAACCAACCCCCTCTTCATCTCACTCCCCCTCCCTATTGCCACCTCTTCTCTTACTCCACCGTTAGTGAGGCAGTTAGATTCATGGACAATAGCAGGACACGAACTAAGAAGGGTTTGAGGCTGAGCTCTTCAAGCTTGGCATTTCAGCTCTGGGATCCATCCTCACATTGCTCTTCATTAGGGTGGTTTGCACTGGCTTTCTAGACTCATGGTCACGATACATTATCCACTTGATCCACAAGTCCAGGCCATCCTCAAATACCTACAACTACAGGACCATTATGGTTGGGCACACATTTGCCAAACTCTATGCTACCGTGTTGAACATTATCTTATCTAGACAACTTAACTGGAGATGCTGTTAGGCTAGGGGGTAGGCCGACTTTCACACAGATTATAAGGCTACGAATCACATTTTGACTTTACAAGCCATCATTGATGATGCTCTACACCACTCTGCGAAATTCTATTGGCTTTTTGTAGACTTTCGCAAAGTCTTGACTCTATCCCTTGGGTGGCTCTCTTTTAGAGCCTTAGGGCCATCGGGATTTCTGAGATTCTCTTGATGACTATTATGATATTACATGAGAGTGTTACTGGCAGATTTCGGACCTCTGTGGAATTTTCGGATCCTATCCAGAGTACCATCAGGGTGAAGCAGGGCCGCCCTTTCTCCCTCACTCTGTTTGGCATCTACATTGATGAGCTTGAGTTCTTCCTCTTGGATTTCTTGCTCCCCAGTGATGGTTGCTACCTCCATTAGGTCGTGATCTCCATTCTTCTATTTGCCGATGATGTGGTTCTTCTAGCTTCTTCCCCTGAAGGGCTTCAAAGACTTCTAGATGGGCTTGCCTCTTTCTATGACTAATGATAGTGGTTAACCTAGGGAAGTTGCGGGTTATGGTCTTCAATTGTTTGAAGATCTCACATCTCCATTTTTAGATCGAGGGTAGTGAGATTGAGATCACATCTTCATATACTTATCTAGGGGTCAAGTTCTCTGGGCCTCGCTTTGGTTTGAGACGTACTATGCAACTAGTAAAGGGCTTAACTCCCTTGCTATGCGTGACAGACAACGTTTTCAAGGACACCATGACCAAGATGTCCGTTCTAGACTCTCTGGTTAGACCAACTGTCCTCTGTGGCTCTATTGTGTGGGGTCGCTTCCTTTTGGAGTCTGACTAGGCTTTTGTTGAGAGGGTTTAGACTCTTTCTTCGGAGCATTCTTAGATGTCATTGGTCCACAGTCGATAGCATTGTTTTGGCAGAGGTCGGGGCTTACCCTTTCAGATTGGGGACTATTTTTGATTTGGTTTGGTTTCTTCACCGCCTTTGGAGCTTGCTGACTCAATTTAGGGTCACCATAGATATCCCTACCTAGCTTACTGCTCGTCAGAGGGTATTATGGGGTTTGATTTTGGTGGCATGTCTCATTGTTGGTTTGCTAAGGTCTCAATCCTCCTTGGCTCGGTCGGTATCGTGATGGGCCACCTCCCCCCCTTCTAGTTCTCGTTGGGCACCCCGCTCACCTACTTTTATCTCAGTAGGAGCTGAATGGGCATGTTAGACTCGACATCTATAGACAATATATTTTGACGACTTGGAGCAACCCTCTTGAGGGACTTTGCTCGAGGATGGCTTTCTATGCCGAGAACTTTCTTGATATCCGGGATGGGATCATTAGACACCATTGGTAACTTACTCGTCGGTGGAATCATGCCCTTCGCATTTCCTTGGGATCCTTTAGAGTGGTCTCTTACTGACTATGTATACAGATAGACCACCAGATTGACAAAGATGACAAGATCTACAGCCTTTGCCCCCTTGGCAAGGTGGAGATTGCAACACATTTTGTTTTCCGTTGCCCCATCTATTATGAGGTTAGAGGGAGGTTGTACAACTTGTTCAGGAAATGCAGTTCCCTTTCCTCATTCTTCAGTTACACTAACTAGTAGTGTCGAGCACTTTATCTTCAAGAGACCTTGTGGCTCCGAGACTCTAGTCTTCAACTTCAGTTCCCATCGAGACAGTCTGCTAAGCAGCTTATCACCTCATTCTTTACTCATGTGACCCCTGCTCGGGGGACAAAGTGGTCTCTCTGCACTACTTTGAGAACACACCAGATCTGTGAGACTCCGTAGATGTCATAGTTAGCTGCGCCAACCTCCCTCTAGTAGTCTTTGTGGATGATGACCTAGGGCACGTCTTCACTCTAGATTGTACCCTTTAGTTTTCGATTACTTCTCGTCCGTGAGGAGTACTTAGCATTTTTCTTTTATGTTCTTTTGCTTTCTTTCTTTTTGTGCAGATACCTTTTGGTGCTTCCCCTTGCTGACATTTTGCCCTTTTGTATTGTTTCCAGTCCCTTAAGACCCTGGTTGGTCTATAGTTGGACATTAATAAACTTATCTTATCTTATCTTATGAGGAGAGCAAGAAAGGACCTTAAGATGGTGCATTTATATGTGTACTATTTTTAGTAAAGAAATCCAAGTGTTTGGCTTTTTATTGCTGCTTTAATGCTCTAGAATGAGAGAGGATGGTTTGGTGTGTGAGGGTGATAGATAATGCCATTAAATACTAGCACATAGCACTAAATCTTGCAAAATGTAGTTAATGCATGTTTGTGAAGGGCAGCTATTAGCCAAATTTGACTTTTAAATTAAAGAAAGGTTTAATTCCATAACTTGGTGTACGCATAAGTAAGATAAATGTAGTGAATATGTGATGTAGGAGAAACCTAGTCCACAAGCGATCCTGCATTGCTTAACCATCTCTCAACATGAAGAAACATCTTTCTTAAATACTGAAAATTGCAAAACTAACTTTTTTGCTGGAACACAATTCACCAAAGTAATGGTTTCTTGACATCTATGAAAGCTGTTTAGAAATTGTTTTGCAAAGATATTCTTGAAGGTGTTTCATTTTCATAGGGATATGTTTTATGGTTCAATTTCTCACAGCTCTTAAGAAATTAATTTTCTCATTTTTGCTTATAATTTAACGAGAAATACAAAATTTCAAATTCTGTAAAAGTTGGAGCAAAATGGCTAGGAAATAATTGTAATGACATTCCACACATGTCCTCCGACCTTCTGTTCGTTGTCGTTGTTTTCGAGGCTGTGTCCATCGCCATGGCTGTGTCTATGTCGGTCGTTGTGTTTGTGGTTGTAGTCATGTGTGTAGCTAAGTTTGTGTCAGCGTCAACATTCCTTTGTGTGGCCATAGCCAAAGAGATTGTTGAACATGATGACATCAGGATTTCATTGATTGGTGTCATTGGGATCCTAGTTAAGGGCACAACAATGATTATATTAGAGTGATGCAATAAAAGTTGGATGACAATGTGTTGCAACGGAGGTTTGATGTCAACTCACCTGTTTTGCCTGCGCATTTGATTTCGGATCCTAGAGCTGACGATGTTGATCGAATAGAGGATAACTTAAGGACAAGCAATCTTTGGGCGGTGAGGATTTGTGATCTCAAATTTTAATTAAATTAATTAATTACTGGTCCCAAAATTAAAATTATATAATAAAAAACCTTTAATTAATTACTTTAATTGATAAATATTGGAGCCCAAGTTAATAAAATAAAAGTTGTATTTGGGGTTTTGATTGATATATATGTCTGAAACCCATCTTTTATTTTTCTTGTAGGTGTTTGTTGCCAAGTTGGCACTTGTTGCGCACCTCCAGAGTTTTCCTTTATGAGGGTATTATTACCTATTAGTAGGATGTTTTTGGTATGCGTCTTAGATTTTACATTTTATTGCAAATTCTAGTTGGAGTTTTTGTCTACCATTTTAGGGGTGAAGGATCCTCCCTGTTTGGTGAGTGTAGTTTTATTTGTTCACAATGTCCCTAGTCTGTCGTTGGAAATATCGCTTTAATATTTTACTTGTGTGATAGATTTGGTGGTTGCTTCATTTGGAGATTGATTTGTATTTTTGTAATTTATATTTGCGGGGACTTCATCAAATGCTCTTGTAATCAAAAGTACTTTCATTGTCTATAAATATATTTAAGCTGTTGGGTTTGTCGACGACCATGTAGTGGTTTGTCTTTTCATCTGAAGTATTATCGTCATCTTCTATATAAATATGTTTCTTGGCAGCCATATATTTGGGGTCCATTCTTGCGCTCATTGTGGATACAGTTTCTTTGAATCCACCTCTTTTTTGTAGTTGTGATCCATGTTGCAACATGTTGATGTCAGTTTTTATACCACATAACATATTAGCAATTGAATATTTGATACGGAGTATCAAACACAATTTCTCCCTTGAAAAGTTAGTACTCATGGGACATGAGAATAACTCCAATGTTCCTTACACCTGTGGATAATAACTTCGTATATCGATGTGATTTGTTGATAATCAAGTAGCCGGCCTTATGCTGTTTGTTTGAGGATGACTTGGGCTTTGATGGAATGATGATCATGGTGATTCGGTGTGAATGCTAGATGATGTTGATGGAGAAGGCGATGTTGATGGAGGGTGAATGGTCTTATGACTTGTGTCTTTCTAACTCTCTTCTTCAAAATACTAACTCCTAAACTACTTTCTATTCTACTCCTACTACAATGAATGGAAGATTAGCAAACAGACGGGGATCGAATCTAATGAAAGTTAACTGGCAACTCCACCTCCATAGATGCAATGATTCAAGAGAAAATGAACTAGTTTACCACACAAGGCTTCCCAACAAGCCAATAGGATGCTAGTGGCCTAGTATTGATCCCTATCAAACATCTACTAATGCTACCATGCAACTATCCATCTATTTTACTTTTAGCAACTTGAAATGATATTTACTTTAACTACTTCAAAATGAAATCTAGTTCGAACTATTTGGAAGTAGAAACCATGCAACAACACCGAAAGCTCTTAATCACCATGCCAGTCAGAACAATGAGAAAAAAAAAGTGATTTTTGGTATTATCTTTGCAACAATTTTCTCCGACCATTACAAATGAGAGAAAATGGCCTGATATAGAGGCCAAAATGTACAACCAACGATAGAGATAAAGAGGCAAAATCGATGATCCAAATTGAATACTAGAAACCCTATTTAGGGTTGCGACGCCATCGGCCAATGAGAAGATGCCACCTCGCCTATGGACCAAAAAAAACAATGGAAAAGTAGCAACCGATGAGAAGGCACCAAAATGGTGGCCAATCAGAATTAGACACTTGTCCTACCTTAGAAGAAAGAGAAATTGCCACTTGGGCTTACATCAAATGATCTTCTAATATAAATCTCCCTTTTTCTTTCGTTCTTCTAGCTAAGGCAATGAACCTAGCTAGCCTTTCGTTGACTTCCACCATGGGATGGCAAGGTGTATGCTTTATCTTGAGCTCAATCGATTTCATCATTCTGCTTGCTGCCTGCAGTGTCTTCTCATGGTCCTTCTCATACTCTTTTGCATATCCGATAAAGGCATTGAGGAGGAAAGGGTGGTGAAATGTTTCTTCTTGATAGCAACCTTTCCTAATTCATCCAATCTTGATCCAAGTCTTGTCTCATCAATGTCCTCTTCTCTGATGTCTTCAAAATCAAGTGCTACCCCAACGCCGCTCATCATGGTTGAAATAGAAGTGTTGACACTTGGGCTGTGATGTGTAACTGCCTTTTGTATCTCGTTGAGTGTTCTCAATCTGGTAGTCAAGGCAATAAACCAAGATACAACTGTACTCAATCCTCTTTCATCAACTAACCTGGCCCTTTCCAAATATGCCTTCGGTAGCCCAATGAACACCTGTAGCCTAGGAATAGCTAAATCTTTGACTGGAAGAAAATCCTTCCACTCTTCAAATATACTGAATTTGTTGTTAACAGTCACTAATGACCGGAATGTCGAGAAAAAGGAAGGCAAGAAATTTCTCCCATCTTGGATTGTATCATGGATCCAATTCTTGACTTAATTTAGCTGAGTCGCTTCTAGGTTGCTCCCTTGTAATACCCTTACTGTCTTCATGGTAAAGGCGTCACAAAATATTTTGTAATCCTTGTTGTTGTGCAAATGAAGCTGAGGATAACATCCATGCACCAAATATTGCCCCGACCCGTTGCCAGTTTCTGCTAAGGCCTTAACTCCCAAACTTTTATACAATCTAGCAATTAGGTAGAACAGATAGGATCCCATGTAGAATTGCTTTTGGTTTTGAACGGTTCTAAGTCGCAACTCTAGATTCTCACTTACGATCCTAGCCCAATCAAATCTTCTTTTTCCTTTTTCAATTTCATCAATAACGAAGTACATCTAGTTTTCGAATTGCATACCTTGAGCTAGGCCCATGATCTGGCTGAGAAGCACAATGAGATCTCCATATTTTGATTTGATGTCCGCCATCGTGAGCCTCTATGATCTAGTTACTCCTTTCTTTCCCTTGTGTAGCCAAACCTATTTTAGATGCATGAAATAAGCCTCCTGGTTATCCTGAAATGACTTGGCTGCCTGATCCATCATCACCACTGTCATGCTCTTGTACTGGGGAATGTTAAATGCTTCTTTAATTGCTTGTCTGCCAATGTTGGCTAACACCCTCTTACCTTCATAAAAAATGATGGATTTACTGATAAGATCAAACTTGGATGTGCACTCCTTAACCAATTCTAGACAAGGCAAGGTAGGAGGAAAAGCTGCTGCGTGTACAATTCCACTTCTGTATATCTTCTTTGCCATGGGGGATTGTCCTTCCTTTAGTCTGTCCTTTATCTGTATCATATTTATTGTACGGACGTTGGTATCGGTTATTCGCCTCAATTTTGAGAAGAAAGTTGTTTTGGGCATCATATCCTCTTTGTCTTTCTTAGTATTTGTTCCCTTAGGGTTCTTGCTTGCACTAGCATCCACTATCCTAAACACTTATTTCCGCCCCTTTGTTCTAAATGATATGGACTACCCTTATCAATCTCCAACCTTCTTTCTATCGATGGATTCTACACTTATTTCTGTTTTGCCAAGTCCTATCGCTACACCTATCAATCTCCAATCTTCAACTTAGGGGTGGGACTACCACTTATTTCTGCCTTGCCGTTACCTTAGAATGGACTACATTTATATCTCCCAACTTCAATCTGGGGTGGTTTAGATTATTTCTGCCTCTTCAAATGTCCTATCATGGATTCTACACTTATCAATCTCGAATTGTCAACTTATGATGGGATGATGAAGTGGTGGATTATGAATGCAAGAAGAACCACGGGAAACAAAACTAGACAAGAACAAAAGAGTGAAATCCACTTAAGGACCGCTTTCAACTCTAAATGAATTGAACTTATCTTAACCAATGGCCAGGTCTTCTTTTGGAATTTAGGATCAGACCTAAGAATTCCAAGCCTCTTGCAAATATTGATGCCCTAGCTAGAAAAATCAGAATTTGGCCCACTTGAGATTGTCCATGAATGTGTTACAAATCAGGCCTTATCACTTGTTTCCTTAAGCACAAGAAAAATTGTTCAACTTTAGGAGAATAAACGCAGCCTCTTTGCTAGAAAAATCAGACCTCAAAATCAGCTAGGGCAAGAAAAAAAATCGCAGCCCTCTAGCAAATATAAAATCAGACTTGAACAATAACAAATCTGTCCTCCAACTTTGTAATTCTGAAAATGTTCTCTTTTGCCAAAATAAATTGCCAATAATGAGAAGTCTGATTTGCCCTAGTTGGAAGAAATCGCCAAGAATGGAGAGTGTAGATCCAAATTGCTTAAAAAAATTCGCCAAACACCATGAAAATCTTTTTTTGTAGGAAAATCGCTCAAGGAAAAATGCCAATTTGCTACTTCAAAATCGTCCAAGAAGGAGGAAATCTGCTCTTAAGTCTAAATCGCCAAGCACCATGAAGAGGAGGAATGGGGAATGAGAAGATAATGGGAAAGAACTTCCTCTTGTACCTCATTTGCTTGCCCTCCTAAGCTGGCCGACTAGGACCTAGGGAGCAAAATAAAACATTTATTAAAACACAAACTTGGCCCCAATTAAATGCTCAGCCCAAAAATAATTTGGCCTAGATGAAATTTACTCTTTCAAATTATCGATTAGACCAAGGTTGCAAAAATAAAGTAAATAAAGCTTTGGAGATGCTAAATGTTTCTATTTAATGATGATTTAGTAATTAATATATCATTAAAAATTGGATTTTGGTTAGCCAAAATTGATCTTATCAATTTTAGATTACTAATTTCTTTAAATATTTTAAAATCTTCAAGGCAATTTTAATCCATTTATAGCCAATTTTTGCAATTTAATCCAAATCGATTTTGCTATGCAATTTTAATTTTTTGACAAAAATAAATCATTCTCTAGAGTCTAAAATTTATTTTCCTATTTGATTTCATCATCACAAAATTAATTTTCTCACCGAAAAAATTCAAGATTTTGCAAAAGACTTAAATCTAACAAATTTTTTTTTTTTTGAAAATTATTCAAATTTATACAGTTATATCCAAACTTTCAAAAAAATTGTCTAAGTACAAAATTTACAATTTTATTCTGCCAAGTGTTGTTTATTGAAATTTGTTCGGCCTAAGGATTAAATTGGTTGTTTTGGAAAATCAAGTTGAAACCCGGTGAAAATAAATCTAACTCTCTCCCCTTTGGCCTGAAGGCGTCCGAGACTCAAAATTTTCAAGAAAAATCTAAATTTTTGAACAACTTCAAAAGATTTTGCCAAGGTGACCGAAAAAGGGGTCCCCAAAATTGTGGGGCGATGGTGTGAGAACCTCACAACACAACACAATTCTCATATTCGAGACATTGAGGGTGAACACCATATTTTTGAGGGTCACTTGGCAACACCAAAAGGTAAAGGTTAAGATACCATTTTATGAAAGGAAGCACCACACTATCCTTCTTTTACTATACAATGCTCCATGCCTACCTGTTCCTATACACCATCTCAAGGCAATGTGTCTCAACTTCTCCATCGTACATCAGCAAACATAGTTGTATGTCGTACGATCTCTCTTTTGCCCATACATTATACAAACCATACTTTGTTTGTACACTCATCACCATTCCGCCCTCCGATCTCACCGCTGTACAACTCTACAGGAGCATATTAGTGTACATCTGTCATGTGCTTTCCCTTGGTTTCCTCCGATGGTTTCGCTTGGGTGCATCCCTCGAGTACTTTCCCTTGGGTACTCTGCTTCGGTGCTTGTCTCATGTACTTTGCTCTCAGATACACTGATACATGACGTGTGGTGGAAAACTTAGGGGTGTTATTGGTAATATTACACCCTTCAATGTCCCCATCCCGAAACCTCTCTTGAACATAAGAAAAAAGGGAATATCTTGGTTGGGAGAACACAATTATAGAATACATAGAAGTTTTAAAGACATGAGTTGGAGAATATGTAAGATAAGAGAGAATGCAAGGACATCTTTTGTATGGATTTGATGAAGTTTGCAGCCTTTTAATCCATTGCAGTACACGTGTTTAGAGTATTCTAGTAATTTTATGAATTTTGTTTTGACTTCAATAAATCAGATTGAATTGTGTTGAGATTGTTTTATTTCATGTTTGTGGAATTGTGAGATGAGTTGATTTGGCTTCTGGATTGGGTAGTTTGATAAGACCCTAGTCTTGTTTGGATCGAGTGGTCTTTGGGCCTCCTTGTTGGTTGTGATGTGTTGAGGTTGAGATTGTGAAATTTATTTTTTTCACTTGGAATGCTTGAATTTGGTTGGTTGTGATGTGTTGAGGTTGAAATTGAGAAATTTATTTTTTAAATTTGGAATGTTTAAATTTTGTTGGTTGGAACAAAATGAAGTCATCTTCCAGGAATTTTTTCTAATAGAAATTAGAGGAGAAAGCTTATGGAAAAAAGGTATTGAAGCTAAGAAATAGATGGTCTATTAGATTGAGTTGACTATCACTATTCTACAATAGAGATAATGTTGTGTAGAAGGTGTGCATACATCCTCCACTTGGTGAAAGTGGGTAGTGGGGGTTTAGAGAGGAACATATTCCAGAGTTTTTGTTCGGTAGATAATAATTGTTGAGTCTGAGTTTGTTGCAAGGAGAATTTAGAATTGTAGAGGGACTTGCAAGTCTTGAAAACCAATGATGAGATGGGTCATGAGAAGACTTGTGTGAATTCTATTTTGCTCAAGGCTAGATTGGATGTTATAGAGATTGACTAAAGGAAAGAAGTTGATATAATAAGAAAGACGTGAATAGAAAATTCTCTTGGAATAAGATAAAAGGTGAAAACAGAGTAGGCTGGTGATTGAAAATAATAAAGCAATGCAGCATAAATTTTAGCAAATGAGAAGACAAAAGGAGTAGAGTTTGAGAATGTTGAACCTACAATGGTTGTGGATGAAGTGGAAGAGAATAGTTGATTTTTTTTTCTGATATTTATAATAATGCGTTTATCAATTTGTTTCAAGGAAATGAAGATAAGCGGATGAAGTAAAGGTATAAGATGAAGGAGCTTCAAACATAGATGTGGGTAGTCCCATATTTGATGAGAAGATTGACAAATTTTAGGATGATATCTCGTTGAAAGTAAAGATAATAAAAAATAGAAGGAGAAGTGACAGATTAAGTTTAGGAGGCAACAAAGTTTCATATAGATGACATTGAAGGTAAATAAGGAATTAATGAAGATTGTAATGTACCCATTCTCATACCGAATTTATCATTCACTAATCAATAATAAATAAATAAATAACAATGGTTAAAAGATTAAATATTAAAATATTATGAATAGGTAAATTAATTAAATAGATTTTTTCTATTGCATATCATAAAGACAGTTACAAAATTACATCGTATATTTGTTTAATCTTGAACCGTTATCTCTCTTGAGCTACTCGGATGAAAGGATCAGAATATACACCAACAAATTACTATACTGCTGTGACTACAAGAACTAACTAAATAAGTCATCAACAATATCATCAAGTACATAGTTTGCATCAGAATCAAATGCATTGGTACCTGGGGAAACTGTAGTGTTGTTGATTGTCTTTGAGGCATTAATCTATTGGTTCATCTCTTGTTTCTCTATAACAGCTTTGCCCTCCCTTAAGATCTGTAACAATGTCTTCCTTTATCTTTATAATAGCTGTAACCTGCAATGCAACATCAGATTAACGAGCCTCTGAAGAGGCTCAGTAAGGTATCTAGGCTTTGCTTTTCACATGTCATTGTTCCTTATCTTCTAAATATTCCATAGCAATATAGATGAAAAAATTGACTAAAAAGAGTTACAAAATTTGTTGCCACCAACAATGATTCCAAAAACAATATTGTGTAATAGGAAATCCTTGTTTAATTCGAGCCCAAAATGTCCCCACATTTCTTTTTCAAAGGTAGAATCAAAGGAAAAATGAAAGACAGATGGATCCATTCTACAGATTGAACAAGAGTGATGTTCATCTCCTGGTTTCCTGAAGGGATGTTCTTGCAGTAACAAATGCCAAGGAAAATAGGCGACTTTAGGTTCAATGGGGTGGTGCTAGAGGATAAAGAGATGCTCCAAACTGAAGGTTGAAATTGCAGATTTCATATGTGGTTAAGATGGTTAATTATGTCTTGGCTATGGGTGAGCAATAAGTAAATATACCTAGCTTTGACTAGGTGAAAGGGAGTGTTATCAAGCCAACAAAGTTGAAAAGAGTGGTTCTCAGGAGCTCAAAAGTTGGTGGGGAGGTCAAGTTGAGAGGGATGAGGGGACGGTAGAGTAGGTTCTCCATTGATCAACAATGATGTAGAAGTCTACCATCAACTCCTTCCAAGGGATTATTTTCTTATTTATAAGAATATCTTGAAAGGTTCTGATGCCCTTTTTTGCCTATCTCTTACCCAAGCATCCTTGAAGTTCTTCTAGAACCTTAGCACTGTGCTTAAGGTTTCGCTAGATGGATTTTTGCCGACACACAAGATGCTCACCTTCAGAGAACCCCAACTTAAAAAAGAAATGTCTGACATACTTCCATGCTTTCTAGATTATTTGAAACACCATTGATCCCTCCACCTTAATACCACACTCCCAAGAAAGGAGAACAATCATGTTTAAACCAACCGAGAACTTTCCTTTAGATGGATGAGCGAGGACAATATTATGCCTAATCAACACCTTCCATGGCTCACCTCCTTGAGTAGCCTTACAGATCCACACAACAATGGCTATACTCTGATCTCTCAAATCTTTCAAACCCGAGCCACCCAACACTTTGTTCCTAGTACCCCAATTCTAGCTGATTGCCTGAGTTTTCTTGCCCCCTTTACCATTAGACTATAGATAATCTTTGATATTCTTCTGTAAGAAACAAAATTGGTTCTAATTAAACATCTAGGACGAGGAGTACACCGAGTAAAAGGATAATTTTTTTTGGCACACCTACACTCTTCCAACTAAAGAGTGGAAGTTGTTATCCCATTTATTCATAATGTTTAAATGTCTTTTCTTTGATCGAAGCCCGCATATCATTGATGATAGGATTCATTGCAAATGGGATGCCCAAATATCTGACAATGTGATTTGGTCTTCTCCATCCAATGCCAAAGTTATTCCACCACAAGGGCGGGTTGTCTTCCCATCCAAGTAGAATGGATTTTGGTAAAGGGACCTTGGTGTCAGAGGCCTTGTAGAACATGTCTAACTTGTTCATGAGAAAATTCAAATTGTATCAAGATTGTAGTGTCATCATCAAACTGAACATTAGAAATCTCTTCTCCATTAGGTAGTGTGGTGCCTTGAACTCTAGGTGAGGGAGATTCATCCCTTAACAGGTTGTGGAGAGATTTAACTGCTATAACAAGTTGGGAGGGGGCAAGGGGACATCCTTGCCTAATGGATTTAAACAAGTCAAATAGTTTAGATCTCAATCCATTAATTTCAACTATTGCCCTTGCTCCATTTAAAAGTGAAACAAATCATTTTATAGAAGGAAGGAGAGAGTCCTAATGCTTCTAACATCATAATGATGAAACTCCATTCAATCCTATCATATGCTTTTTCATAATCTTTGTTGTCCCGAAAGTTTTGGCAATTCAAGAGTTTCCCAGCAAGAGATTAGGTTTTCAAGGATATACTTTCCCCTAACAAAACCAGTTCGAGTGGGGTTGATGATTTTAAGAAGCAAATTCTCAATCCTAATGGCCATAAGTTTAGCCAAGTTATTATGAGAGACATTAAGCAGAGTTATTGATATCCAATTTTCAATGAGAGCCTTATTCCCCTCCTTTGGGATCAATTTAATAATTCATGCATTAATGTTCTGGCCAAGACTTCCAAATCTTAAAGCTTCAGAGTAGAGCCCCAACAATTCCTTGCCAATCAAGTCTAATTTTTTTAAATTAAATTCACCAGTGAGTCCATCAAGTACAACTGCTTTATCATTTTTGAGCCTAGGAATTCCATTCTTGATTTCATCAATCGTAATATCCTTGCTGATAGATTCGGCTTCCATTGATGATAACTTTTGGGGTATGATTCCTTCAATTTTTTCCTTAGCCTCTTCCATATTTTTTTCCAAGATCTTCAGATGAGAAAGGTTGCTATAAATTCTATGGAAGACCCTCAATATATCTTCTTGCAGGTCTATTGTATCGCCCTCTTCACATATATAGTTGAGCTTATCATTGGCTTCCTTAGCCTTAAGGGCTTGAAAAAAGAGCTTGGATCAGCTATCACCCAAGTTGATCCAATTAGCCTTGGCCCTAACTATGGGACCCTTAATCCTTCTTCTCTGCAATCTCATGAGGGTATTCTTTATCTGAACAACTTCATCAATGGCTTGGTAATCAGTTGGATTATCTTGAGCACCTATTTTAGCATTCTGCAGGGATTCAAATAGGGTTGTCTCTTCCCTTCTAGCATCTTTGGCTTTCTTTTTCCCCACTAAAGTAGATTTTGTCAGTACCTTGTGTTTTGCTCCCACCTCACGATAACACTCTCATGTTTCACAATATCCCTATTCAACCAAGCTATGATGTTGATGCTAGCTTGGACATCCTCATTACGCAGAAAGGAAGAGTTAGAGAGAACCATTGTTTCTTAGAACCAATCTCCTCACCTTTGGAGATAGAGAAGATGCTAATGAGAATTGGATGATGGTCAAAAATGATAAGGGGGTTAACGTTAACTCAGTTCTCATTAAGGAATCTATAGTAGCTAAAGAGATTCTTGAACACTAAAACTTGTCCAGTGTACCATATATTCTCCTGTTGCCTTTTGAAAATTGGACCATGTGAACCACACACCCTTAGAGTTTTCTTTAAGACCAGCTGGAGAATGAAAAAGGTTAAGTTTACCTGCCAGTCTATTCCAGAAAAATTGTTCATTCACTTTCCAGTCAAAGTTTTACCCACTACTCTTATTTTGTGGTCTCTTTATAATGTTGAAATCCCCAACTATTATACAAGGGATATTCACAAGGTTAGTCACCTACTGCCATAATTAAATTTTGTCATTATAATCATTCAGAGCATACACAAAGCGTATCCCTAATTCAAAGTTTTCATGCTCAAAGTAAACCCTAACTGCTTTGTTGCAAGGAGAGCAACACCAACTCCTAATGAATTTCCTCCATTTGGTGGCAATGAAGATGAAGGAGCCCTCCTTCCCTTTCTGATGGCTAGTTGAGAATGCAAGTGCATCTTTCTAGATACATTTCAGAGAGATTTCCAGAAAAAACCCTATAGATTTAACTTGCAACATTAGGATGTCTATAGCATAAATTGTTCTTAAGAATCTTTGGACAACAAGTTTTCTATCTGAGGATTCTAGGCTTCTCACATTCCAAGAAGTACACCCTATCTTTATCTAGCTATTTGATAATTATCAGTTTCCATGGGATTTTGAAATCATTTGAAATATTGAGTATTATTCTTTAGGGTTTTTGAAGGCTTAGGTTTACCACTCAACAAAAAAGGCTCCCCTCAATTTCTCCAAACAATCTCCCTCTCTTTAATCTCGAAAGCAACCTTCTTGCTGATGGTCTTATACTTCTTCATCTTTTTATTAGATTTACATGTAATGACAAAGATCTTTTCCTCAAGACAATTGAGATCATCCTTCAGGCTCCTAACCTCATCTAGTACTTGATCTGGGGTGGCACCTTGCTTATCATTCATCCCCACACCCACCATAGACAAAATAGGGAATATGTAGAACTCTGAACCTTTGGTCTACAATGCCACAAATTAGGTTGGGGAAGGGGGAGCAGGGCTAACCACAACATAAAAACTAGTGAGGTCATTCTCATTTGGAACAACTTTATGTCCAACTGCTTTACAGTCACCTGCCCCACCATCCTTCATCAACTCACAATTGTTAAGGCTTTGGAACACACCTATGTTATTGAGATTAGACTTATCTCCTCAGAGTGGGATGGGGGCGGGGCCTTGGGGGTGGTGTGAATGGTAGGGTTTGGCAGATCAGGCTTAGAGCCCGAGATTTCGATCAGATAGGATTTCCATATTTAAGATCTCTATCTTTTTATTAATTCTCAATCTATTGGGCAATTAGAGTCCTGTGTTAAGGTTCGGGAATTGATTTACCAAGTCCAAAGTCAAAATTTGGAGCCTTGTGAAGGTTGTCCAACTCCATGAGAGCTGAGGTGCTAGCAGGAGGGGGAACATGTGTAACATCAAATTGGACCATTAATTTGTCTATAGAGGTATGAATCTCCTCTATGTTACTCATCCACTGGGTAAAAGGAAGGCATCAAGGGCCTTGTTTCTGGGGACATTTGATATTCTTTGAAGCTGGATTACCTTTAGAACAAGGATTGGGGTCCTTACTATCAGGAAGAGAAGGGGGGGGGGGGGGGGGGGGGGGGCCTTGGGGGGGGCCTTGGGGGTGGTGTGAATGGTAGGGTTTGGGGGGGGGCCTTGGGGGTGTGAATGGTGTGGGTGGTTTGGCAGATCAGGCTTAGAGCCCGAGATTTCGATCAGATAGGATTTCCATATGTAAGATCTCTATCTTTTTATTAATTCTCAATCTATTGGGCAATTAGAGTCCTGTGTTAAGGTTCGGGAATTGATTTACCAAGTCCAAAGTCAAAATTTGGAGCCTTGTGAAGGTTGTCCAACTCCATGAGAGCTGAGGTGCTAGCAGGAGGGGGAACATGTGTAACATCAAATTGGACCATTAATTTGTCTATAGAGGTATGAATCTCCTCTATGTTACTCATCCACTGGGTAAAAGGAAGGCATCAAGGGCCTTGTTTCTGGGGACATTTGATATTCTTTGAAGCTGGATTACCTTTAGAATAAGGATTGGGGTCCTTACTATCAGGAAGAGAAGGGGGGGGTTGGGGGTTGGGGGTGGGTGTTTTCCTATAAGAGGGAAGTCCTATCTCCTATGAATCTCCCTTCTGCACAGATATCAAGCATTAATCCCATCGAGGAAAATTATGGGGCAACAAATAGGAGAGGCATCCAACTCAAAGCGATTCTTCTCTTGGATCTTGATACCAAGGTTTAGGGAAACCAAAACTCTCGCGCCCATGTCAGGGATAAGGGTATTAGATTGGTCTATCCTAATAACTTTACCAATAGGTTCAAACGCTTGGGGGATCAGGTTCCATAGATAGGATAGGAGATTACCAACGATTAACCATCTAGGTCGGGATAGGGGTAGAACTTTTCTATTAACTGTTTCAATAGACCAAGGTATGGCCCTAAATTTACAGGATCCGACACGACAAAATGGGCTATCAACCATAACTTTTTGGAAGACAGAGTTGCAAAAGAAAATAAGGCAAAGACCCTTTCAGAGCATAGTACAAAACGAGAAATGACGACCCAATTCCTGGTTCCAAGTGTTTTGAAGCCAATCATTAATATAATTCTAGGACGGAAGAACGTAAATGTCGAGGGTATCAAAACAAAATTGCGTTGCTTTTAAGCCTAGTTTTTCCCTATTATATTGCTATAGTCATTTGGGGATTAGGACAAATGGTGAGTGCAGGAGAGGCTAGAGCCTAACCTCTATCTCTTGGCCTGGTCATTTTTCTTGAGCTTGGGGTAGCTTTGCATACGAACTTGGATCCTTTTGGCAGCGTATGGGCTCTTTGCAACACCTTCTTGAAGGAGATTAGTTTGGACGGTCCACTCTTCCTCGCTACATTATAAGGATTATTTGCAGAAACAGACTTTGCCACAACTAGGGAGTTTCATTTGCTGACTGGATTAATCGCCTTAGAAACTTAACTAGGGTTCAAAGAACTACCGCCCATGAAATGCAAATAGAGAGTAAATGATCTCTTAGAAGGGCCTAGATTTCCGGCAAGGACAACGCCATAAAATCCTTGTTAAAACAACCTGGAAAATGGTAGGTTCTATGTACGGAATGCATAACCTACACCTTAGTTGCAAAGTGCCATTTTTTCGATCAAAATCATAAAAAAATGTCTGTAAAAAAATCAATTAATTAAATTAAAAAAAAATCTTAATATAATAATATATTATTAAATAAAGTAAAATAATATTATGATTATAATTTAAACAATATTATGTTAAAAGAAAAAATAGAATAATAGAAATATATTATAATATATTGTAGTGTAAAAATGATAAATAAATAAGAAGTCGACTTGGTTGATGACAAACATAATAGACCGGGGTTACCTTAAACCATCGCCATGAGCATAGTAATTAGTGACAAATGTAGAGTATACCAAATCAATTTATAATTGGTGGAGTATCGTGCATAGTTTGAGAACTAGTAATGGTTAAACACCAACATAATTGACTACACTGAATGTCAATCACTAAAGATAATCAGAAACTATTGAGTAGAGAACTAAATTATTATGCAGTGACTATAGTAAGGGAAGTATTCTGTTCATCATATTAGCAGTCGCCATTACTGGTCAATAAGGAAGAAATTACAATTCGATAAGGAAGATTAAGGATTGTGTAAAATGGCACCAATTAAGTGTATGCGATAATTTTTGGATTTCCTCTAAAATGACTAATTGGATACTAAACTCCCTCGTACCAATCACCAACCAATGGTTATGAGGAGAACTAATTGAAAGATAATCATTCCTTGGAAGTTACAATCCCTTGGAACGAAACAGACATGTCTTTTGACCATTCGATAATAAAAGATATATATGGGAATTGATATCAATACTGACAGTGATATGAGGGAACGTACAGGGACCATAGGCAGTGGATATGTAAGAGTAGAAAGAGCATTAAAAAAAAAATCACATTGAATATAGTTTCTCAAGTCATCAACTCAAATGAAATTGTAAGGAAAGCGACAGTAAAACATATTCATTAAGGGAGGAAGAAAATAACAAGATCCTTTCAGTGTTTTCATGTACAGTCAGTGTATGACTATTAATTCACTGAAGCACCGTCAAATACACAGCAGATTATGAACTAATTGAACATCTATCATTTCCATTTGGGTTCCCAATCCAGACCAATGGAATTCGTAGTCCTGATACACGAGGTTTGAACAAAGTGCGAAGGGGACTTCTTAATTCAATTTGCTTTTATAAACTCACTCCAGAACAGCATAAAGAACAGTCATTATTTCAAATAGTATATCAGACCAAACTACAACAGCGCAACATTATGAAGTACTATCAGAAATAACCATAATTCTAAATAATTGGACAAACTGCATAATTTACATAAGACAGTAAAATACATTCAAGAACATAAATGTGATAGGGTTTATACACCACAGGTCAGAGTCCATTCATTGAAATAATATTTGAATAAGGCTCATATAAGAATTATTAACAGTATTACAACCACTGCAAAACAACCCGAAGGTGATTAATTGTTGAATCCAAGAATTAAGTATATTGATTGTATACATCCTTATAATTTCAGTCATAACAGTCACTTTGAAAAGTATTGAGCAAATTAAGGTAGAAAGAGGTATCTCATTATTGAAGTTTAAAAAATGTTGTTATCTTCAGCTATCTAAGAAGCATAGTAACGAGACTCGCCGCGAGTAATGCGAGTTACCCGGGTCGGCAAGTCAGGTTACCCTACCGGGTCAAAATGACCCAGGATCCTGACCCGCCAACTCATCAAATATTTAATATTTCTCTAAGGTATTTCTATTAATATACCCTGACTTGCCGAGTCATGACCGAGTCCGAGCTGGGTTACAAGTTGAATTACCCTTGCCAAGTCAGAGCTGAGTCTGAGTCTCATTACTTTGCAGTAAGAAGGTAACATCAGAATGGTACCAGAGCACAATCCTGCCATCCTATTAGTAGAAACTTATGCAAAATTATGAGAGAGGAACAAGGAAGACCACAATGAACAATTTGGCAAATGAGATGAGATCCTATATGGAACAAACAAATCAAAGTCTAATAATTCAAATGGAAAAATCAAATCAAGCCCTTCTCCAAGCACTACTGATGCAGGAGCATCCAGAGGTATAAGGGCAATCCTGTTTCACCCAAAAAAATATACTTAGACTTAGTTTCTGTTTCATGTGTTTTCATTTTTGGATACCCATTTGGGTCAAATAAAGGTTCCAACTCTCACAGTTCCACTATCAGTGTTCGTGTAAATCCCGAAAAAATAGGAGTATGTAATTGAGCCATCATTTTGGTGAACTAGGAGGTGTAAATTGGTTAGATGAATGTAATTGTAATTTAGAGCATTCCAGAAAAAGAATCAGGTCAAAAGGCCCCACGGTTTGAAAGTTATTGCAGTTTTTCGTGTTTTGGAGACTTCCTAAGAATGCTTCAAAGTCAGGTTAGGGGCATTAAATGACCTCGAAAAGGGTCGAAAAATGGGGGACGAGCGAAGCTGGTCCATAGGGCTATAGAGCGCTTCGAGAGCTTTCCGGAAATGTAAACGGTTCGTCAATCGGAGCTACGGTTCAAAAGTTATGCCTCCCGGAAGTTCGATTACCGTTTCTGGATTCTTCTAGATTTGTGCCGACTTCTAATGCAGCTTCTGGAACCTTCTATTTGGTCGATGGATGCCTACTAGCACTTTCTAGAATGTACTCCTAGTCCTTAACCCTCCGAGGTCTATTTAAGGAGATTTCTGGCATTGTAAAAGGTAGTTCGGAGTGGAGTTTGAGAGGAGGTACTAAAAGGAGAAATTATCTCCACATTTATGCTATTGTAAGCCCTTAGGGCATGTTTTGAAGTTTATTTTCTCTGTACTGAATGTACTAGCTTATTTTTCAGTTAATACAATTTCCCTTTTCTGTTGTGTCCATTTTGTTCTTGGGTTGTGTCCCCATCAACTACTAAACATGGGAAATTCTTTCAATAATTTGAAGGTCATCTTTCCCATCTAATAATAATGTATCTTCCTTTGCTGGAATACCCCAACTCCCATTCTTACCAAGAGGAGAGATACTAAGAGAAGAGGAAGGAATAGAACAACCAATGTTGAGAATGGAGGAGGAAATTACAAGAGCTTATGCAAATCTTGAGCAACCACATTAGAGAGGTTGTATCATTTACAGAATTTTGTAAAGACAAAAGAGGAGTGACACCTAGAAGGCACATTAACAAAGAGCTTGACACAAAGTAAACAAAGTGACACTTCCAAATTTTGATGGATTGGGAGAAATCACTGCTTACACATGGTTGCAGGAATTGAACACCTTCTTCAACTTAAGCCCTATAAAAGAAGACGACGCACTACAGTTTGCAATTCTTAATTTGGAGGGGATAGAGCATGAATGGTAGCATTATCAGCTATTTTCCCTTGGCCACCAAGATATAGACTCCGATGGGGAATTTTCCCAAAAGCTTATTAGTAGATTTGATGATAAAGACCTTGAGTGATATTTTCAAGAACTAACTTAACTCAAACAAATTGGAAAGATGGAAGAATTTGCTCGCAAATTCAAAGGGTTATCGGGTATGGTCCCAAACCTTTTCCAAAAGAGACTTACTTATATGTTTATATAAGGACTTAAACACTACCAAAAACTTTGTAAAATCGTTTGAACTTGAAACTTGAAGGAAGCCATCATAAAGGCAGAGAAAGTTGATTCTAATACAGTGTGGGAAGACCTAAGATTGTTCTAACCAAGGCACATCATGAGTATGAAGGCTCAAGAAAACTTGATAAAGGAAAGACATGCTCTTTTTTTGAAGAATAGTGGAGTATTGGACACCGATGCCAAGGCAAGGGTGCTCTCAAGTAAAAAGAGGAAATAATGAAGAAAGGCTTATGTTTCAGGTGCAAAGTATTACAATAATAGATAAGCCGTCTATTATTAGTTAATGGTTATCTATTGTAAATATCTAATAAACTTTAGTTTGCTTTTGTTTTTTGCTTTCTCTAGAATAGAATGTTACTATTCTTTATGATCATTTCCTAAGGAAACATTGTCTCATTCTTTTGTATAAATTTACTATCTGGTCTTTGTCGATAACAAGCAAGTATGGTTTGCAAATCACGTATTGAAAAATGCTTGCAAATTGCGGTTGTTTTACTTTCAAACATGTGGCAAATTTTACTCTGCAACCAGTGGCAAATTTCACTTTGCAACCTGTGGCAAATCGTGGTTGATTTGACTACAAATCGCGATTTGTCCTTGGTTGTGCGGATTCATGATTGGTCTCGATTTTTTTTGGCCGAAGTCCTTGCAAAATCACAAAACAGATGACTCTTGGTCTTGTGTGTTTCTTAGTTATCGTTTTTAGATGGCTTCGCAAATTGCTCGTGTTTTTCTGAGGTCACGAGTAGCGTTTTCGAGGGAGAGAACTCAATTTGTTTTGCAAACATCTCCTTGCCTATGCTATCTCAGACAAAAATGCCCTTATTCTAAACAAAATGGGACACCTTTTTGGACTACAAACACCATTTTTTGCCATTTCGATCTCCATGGCCACCTACTAAATTTTTTGCTCAAAACCCTAATTTTTGGGGTCGCAAAAATATTTTGATTTCGCATTCTTGGTGGGTTTTTCGAGAGCTCAACTGGGTTGTCGTCCATTTTTTCTTGGGAGCCTCAATTTTTGAGCCAGCGAATCCTAAAAATGAAAACATATTTCTTCTGGGTTTTTCGAGCTCTCTTCTTGGTCCCTCTTTGATTTTTTTGGGTCTTCCGTCTTTTTGCCTCGAAGAACACTTCTTCACAAATTTTCAGTCTTTCATTGAAAATCGTGCCATGGCATCTCTGACAAATATTCTGCTCGAGGATAACTCCAAATTCAATGGTCGAAATTATAGTACCTGGAAGCAGCGGATCATCGAAATTTTTGAATATCGGAACACCGATCAACTTGTTCTGGGTGTTACGAAGCGTCCAACTTCTCCGGGTCCTAATCAAGATACATGGGATCTGAATAATTGAGAGGTAGTGATGCTTCTCGAATTATCCATGGCTGATGATTAGCTTTCTCAGATTTCATCTGGCAAGATAGCTGTCGAGATCTGGACAAATCTCAAGGGTCTTCATGAGACATCTGACAAAAGCAGAGCCTTCTTTCTGAAAAACACTTTGTTTTCTATTGTCATGGATGAGCGCTCCTTGCTCCAGGGACATTTGAATCGGATTCAGGAAATCTATGATTAGTTACTTGCCATCGGTCGCAAGAGGGAGGAAGAGGATATTGTGGTTATCACTTTTTGGAGTTTACCAAATCCTATGAGCATTTTATCAAGACTCTCAACATCACATCTTGTGTTGATTTGAAGTTCACTGATCTGTGCACTGCTGCTTTAGCAAGATCGGGGGAAACAACAGTTCGGTATTAGCTCTAGTTCCACCTCTACAAAGCAAGCCTTTGCTGCGAAATCCTTTCAGAAGGATAAAGGCAAGTTTCAGCAACCATCTCAACAGAAGTCTTCTGCTCCAGCATCAGATGGTTCTGGAAAGAACATTGAATGCAACTCCTGCCATAGGTTTGGACACATGAAGATTGAATGTCGGAAACGCTTAGCTACATGGTCTAAGCAATCAAGTTCGCAGCCCAAAGCGAACAGTGCAGAGCACATTGAGCAGGCGGAAACTGCCTTTTACGCCTTCATGGCTAAAAGACCTGCAGATCATGTGAAGTCATCTGCCTAGTTTATTGATTCAGGTGCCTCTCATCATTTCACTCACCGTAGAGACTGGTTTATTGACTGCCAGCCTTATTCAGACTGTTATTTTTGGTGGTGGAAAAGAGTACATGATTGTTGGTAAAGGCAACATTCAGCTTTAGTCTGCTGGGAGGAATCTCATATTCCTTGATGTGTACTATGTTCTAGGGATGGAACTAAATCTACTCTCAGTCAATCAATTGCTACGACATTCTCTACACTTGGCAGTCACCTTCAGTTCACATCAGTGCACCATCAATGATCGGGTGATTAAGTCTACTGTTGCAGTGGGTCTTAAGGATCATGGTCTTTTCAGACTTATCGATTCTGGTGATTCTCAGGACTTAGCTATGGCTGCTCGACGATCTTTTGTCAGCACAATTTGGCATCAGCGATTTGGGCACTTAAATGTGCATTATCTCTCACAGCTTGGTCGGGATGAGCTTGTCCTTGGTTTGCCAGTGATTCAAACTCAACACGTTGGAATTTGTGACGCATGCCAGGTTGGGAAGCAACATCACACACCTTTCACCAGTGGCGATTCATGGTGAGCTTCTCAAGTACTTCAGCTTGTTCATGTCGATATTTGTGGCCCTATGGCTACTCCTTCTGTTCTTGGGTCCAGGTATTTTTTGTTGTTTGTTTATGATTTCAGTAGAAAAATGTGGGTGTATTTCCTTAAAAAGAAATCAGATGCATTTCCTGTATTTTAGAAGTTCAAACTTTTAGTTGAAAAAGAGTTTGGGAAATGTATTATTACTCTTAGATCAGACAATGGAGGGAATTTTGTTCTAATGCTTTCTCCAACTTGTTGGATACACATGGCATCAAACGGTAGTTAACCACACCCCACACGCCACAACAAGATAGTGTAGTTGAATGTCCATGTAGTTTTTGTTGTTTGTTTATGATTTCAGTAGAAAAATGTGGGTGTATTTCCTTAAAAAGAAATCAGATGCATTTCCTGTATTTTAGAAGTTTAAACTTTTAGTTGAAAAAGAGTCTGGGAAATCTATTATTACTCTTAGATCAGACAATGGGAGGAATTTTGTTCTAATGCTTTCTCCAACTTGTTGGATACACATGGCATCAAATGGTAGTTAACCACACCCCACACGCCACAACAAGATAGTGTAGTTGAATGTCGGAACATGACAATCACCGAGATGGCTAATTTTGTCCTCGAACACAGACATGTTCTGAAGCAGTTTTGGGCAGAAGCAATTAACATTGCAGTCTATCTGTTGAACCAGTCACCTATAGTGGTGGTCAAAGGTAAAATTCGGGAAGAGGCCTAGTTAGGTCCCAAGCCCAGAATTAGTCACCTGAAGGTTTTTGGCTCCCTTGCTTTTGTTTGGATCCTTGATGCATCACACACCAAGTTGGATGCCAAGAGTGAGAAATTGTTGCTCGCTGGATATAGTAGTCTTCACAAAGCCTACCACCTGATCGGTGTTGAGAAATCTCGTCTCATCTACAGTCGAGATGTAGTCTTTGATGAGCAATGACGACCATTCATGCATGTTTCTCCTGTTCCTAATGTAGCAGACCAGCCTATGCGGGCTCATGATTTGGGAGTTCGGTTTCCATGAGGTCCACCTAATGGGAGGGCACCAGTAGCTCTTGCAGCTCCAATTATCCACTGATACCTGTACAGACACCTCCGACTTCTTCTATAGGATCACCTCGCTTTGTAGATGCTTGACCTGAGTTTGATCCAAATTTTCTTGATGAGGATCCTGCTGATCAAGCATTTCCTATTACTAATGTTTGTCATTCTCCTATCCGGCCTAAGTGGTGGGCTAAAACACTTGTTGATCTTCATGATGATGAGCTCATTGATGGGAGAACTGCTTGGAAAAAGAGCAAAACTATAGATTCTATTAACTTTGCTCTCATGGCCAACATTCACAGTGTGTTTGAACCTCAAACATATTCCGAGGCTAAAGGAATTCCAGAGTGGGAACAGGCCATGACATTTGAACACCAGAGCCTGTTGAAGAACAACACTTGGGTCCTTTCTGATCTTCCTCCAGGGAAGAAACCCATTGGCTGGAAATGGGTCTACAAAATCAAATACAAATCGGGTGGTACTTTGGATAAGTATATAGCTCATTTAGTGGCAAAGGGCTTTTCTCAGAGTCAGGGCATTGATTATGAGGAGACCTTTGCTTCTACTTCAAAGATGAGCACCATTAGATTAGTCCTAGCCATGACAACACAATTTTTCTGGAAGGTCCATCAGATGGATGTCAAGGGTGCTTTCGTAAATGGTGATCTGCATGAAGAGGTCTACATGACGCAGCCTCCTGGTTTCAGGGTTGCTGGTAAAGACCATTAGCTTCTCAGATTGGTAAAAGCTCTCTATGGCTTGAAGCAGGCCCCTTGGGCATGGTACATAAAAATTGATAAGTACCTTAGTGATCAAGGCTTCAAGAGGAGTTCTTCAGACTCAAATCTCTATATTAAGACTACTGACAGTGACATCATCCGTCTGGTTATTTTAGTGGATGATCTGATCATCACTGGCAGTTCGACATTTTTGATTCAGAGAATGAAACAGAATTTATGCTAGTCTTTTGATATGATTGACCTTGGGCTCATGCATTATTGCCTAGGTGTTGAAGTTTGGCAATAATCTTTTGGTATATTCATCTCTCAATGCAAATATGCCAAGGCCCTGTTAGAGAAATTTCTTATGTAGGATTGCAAACATACATCTACACCTATGGAGAGAGGTCTCAAGTTATCAACAAACTCTGATAATCCTTTTTTTGATGATATTGCATACAGGCAACTAGTAGGCAACCTCATCTTCCTCTTTGCTACTAGGCTTGACATCAGCTTTGTAGTTAGCTATATTTCACGCTTTATGACAGCTCCTAAGGCTGATCATTTGATGGTAGCAAAGTGTGTGCTTCGTTATGTGAAGGGCACTTTAGAATATGGACTTTTGTACTCTCGAAGTCCCAATCCTAAAAACAGTGGGTTCACAGATTCAGATTGGGTAGGCTCTGTTGATGATAAAAAGTCAACATCTGATATGTGTTTAGTTTGGGATCCGGTGCAGTCACATGGATCAGTAAGAAGCAGTAGGTAGTTTCTCTCTCTTCTACTGAGGTCGAATACAGAGGGATTATTAAGGCACGATTTGAAGTTGTTTGGCTTCGTCGGATGCTTGGGGATATGTAGATGTCATCAACAGGTTCGACTACTCTGTTTGTTGATAATAAAGGCGTTATCAAGTTAGCACGAAATTTAGTCTTCCATGAATGAACCAAGCATGTGGATGTTCACTATTATTACATACGACAGCTGGTTCAAGACGAGACTATAGATTTGTAGTATGTTCCTACCACATATCAGACTATAGACATTCTCACCAAGCCTCTTGGTCCTGAGAAGTTTGTCAAATTTAGAGGACAAAATGGTGTGATAGATTAACCATTAAGGGAGGGTATTACAATAATAGATAAGTCGTCTATTATTAGTTAATGGTTATCTATTGTAAATATCTAATAAGCTTTGGTTTGCTTTCATTTTTTACTTTCTCTAGAATAGATTGTTTCTATTCTTTACGATTGTTTCCTAAGGAAACATCATCTTATTCTTTTGTATAAATTGACCGTCTGGTCTCTTTTAATAACAAGCAATTATTTTACCAATTACTTCTGTAATACAAAGAACCATGGGCATCAAGATATAAGTGTGGCAAAATGAATCAAATCCATTGAATATAAACATCTGACAAAGAAATAGAAGGGGAATACAAAAGTAAACAAGGCATAATACATGATATCTCAATAGCATCCAATCACTAAATGAAGCTGATAAATCTTGGATTTTTGAGGAAATCCAACCATAGCTATGACAATTGTACAGAAATTGGAAGTTAAATCTACAAGTATGGTCAGAGAAGAGAGGCAACAAGAGAAACAATAGATCAAAAACTCATTAGTGGGAAAATTATTAATATCAATTTTTTCAAAATTAATAGGGAAGATTTGATATCAATGATAAAAGAAAATTAAGAGCTGAATACAAGAGATAAGAGCTGAAAGGAAACAAGCAACCACAAATATTAATACAAATATTCAGTTTTATTTATTTACTCTTAAGAATATTCTCAATTCTTTGTGTGAATACTAAGGCAAGATTTTACACCCTGAAGGCTTGGAAAGAGATAAAATCTCTACTGTAAATTATTAAGATGGATAGTTCCAAAGGGATATCCATAAAGACTTGGAATGATACAAAGTCTCTCCAGGATTAAATAGAGATGGATAATTCTAAAGGGATATCCAGAGACTTGGGATGAGATAATGTCTCTCCTAAGGGTTAAATAGAGAAGGATAATCCTAGAAGGTTATCAATAGAGGGTTGGGGCGAGATAAAGTCTCTTCTAAGGATTAAAAAGATGGATTGTCCTAAAGCAATATCCATAGAGGCATGGGCTGAGATAAAGTCTCTCCTATCACAATGATGGGTACATCCTAAAGGGGTACCCATAGAATCTTCAAATGATATAAATTCTCTCCTAAGGATTATATAGATGGATACATCATAAAGGGATATCCATAGAGGACTGGGACGAGAAATTTTTTCTATTAGTAATTATAGGAATAGATACATCCTAAAGGGATGTCCATAGAGGCCTAGTAAGAGGTAAAGTCTCTCCTATAGACTATAGAGATACAAGTGTCCTAAAAGGGTATCCATAAGGACTTGGAAGAGATAAAGTCTCTTTGGGAAATTATAAGATAGTCCTTAGCACTCATCACGAGATGAGGCGAAGTATAGCAAGGAGAATGGAAGTACTACATAACATCAAGATACATTTAATTTATGCATTATTTCTAGTAATTTTGAATTGAAAATTATGATCATCATAGTTGATTAAGCTTATATTGTAAATATATAACAATTCTTTCCCTAAGTCAGAATTGCCATTTTAGGAGCATTGGCTGGAATATCAGAGATACCACATCAAAGATTGGAATTGCTTGAGGACAAGCAATTTGGTGACATATGGTTTGTAATGCCCCCATTTCCAAATAGAATTTAAGAATAATTTCTAATTAATAAGAGTTTATTAATCAATAATAAATAAATTATAACCAATGTTTATAAGATTAAATATTAAAATATTATAAATAGATAAATTAATTAAATGAATAAAAGACAATACATCTTAATATAATAATATATTATTAAATAAAGTAAAATAATAATGCAATTATAATATAAACAATATAATGTGATATAAATAATATAAATATTATTATATTATAATATAAAATAATAAATAAATAAGTAGTCGTGTTAGTCGATGAAAGGCATAATAGATTGTGATTCCTTAAACTGTTGTTGTGAGCATAGTAATTAGCGAAAAATATAGAGTATAAGAAATCAATTTATAATGGGTAGAGTATTGTGCACAGTTCGAGAACTAATAATGGCTAGCATTGAACATAATTGACTACAGTGAATGTCCATCATTAAATATAATTGAGTAAACCATACATGGTTTAAACTCTTTAAATTAGGACCTATTGAGTATAGAACTAAGTTATTATGCAGCGACTATAGTAAGAGAAGTATTCTGTAGATCATATTAGCACTCACCATTACAAGTGGACATGGAAGAAATTATAATATGTTGAGGAAAATTAAGGATCATATAAAATGGCCCCGATTAACTGTATGCGACAATATGGGAATCACCTCTGAACGACTAATTGGATGCCAAACTCCCTCCTCCCAATCAACAACCAATTATTTTTAGGAGTACCAATTGTAAGATAATCATTAATCTATTTTCCTTGAAAGATACGATCCCTTGGGATGAAACAGACATGCCTTTTGACCATTCCATAATAAAAGATAAATATAGGTTATGGGTTGATATCAATGCTGACAGGGATACGAGGGAATATACAGGGAATATAAGCAGCGAATACATAAGAGTTGAAAGACCATTGAAAAAAAAAAAACGAAGCGCATTGAATATAGTGTCTTAAGTCATCAACTCAAATGAAATTGTAAGGAAGTTGACAGTAAAACATAAGTAATAAGGGAGGAAGGAAATAACACGATCCTTTCACTGTTTTCATGTACACTCAGCATACAAACTATTAATTCACTGAAGTATCATCAAATACACTCAACAGATTATGAAGTAATCAAACATATGTTGTAAACTTTTAATAAATATAACATAATTGGTTTTGGAGAACTGGAGTTCAGTTATTGATTATTTCCTTATCTCCAAAAGGGGAAACAACAAAGAATGTCAAAGTAGTGTTCCACACAGGAGACCGAAACATTAATAGACGCCTCTCTTGAAGAAATTTTCTAGTAATATGTATGCCGTTGCATTGTAAGTGATTATTTTTCGCTACATTCTTTTTGTCTAACTCTATGACAACTTTCTTTAATGTCATCCTCAAAGTTTTTGTATTTTATAACTTTGTTGGAGGCATGAATTGACTTCTAGAAAATTATTTGATCATTTGAAGTTGTCAAAATATTGATAAGAGTGTGGTTCTATCCATTCAACCACACATTTGAAAGAACAACATATGCAAACTATTTCAATTCCATCTTTTGTTTCTCTAGAAGTAACTTTACATCTTCAAGAAAATTTTGTAGCGACATTCTACTCAAGTCTCTTGGAAGGGATGTATGGTACTTTCTCTTACAACTTCGATTGCTGTCATCAAATTCTCCCCGAATGGTTTCCTTGCCACATTGAAGGGAGTTTTTTGTAAACCTAAAAGGTGCACAAGTGTTACCTATTTTTTGGTGCATCCCTTTTTCCACCCTATACCTTACAATGAGGGTTGTGCTCCAAATACCACGTGCTCAAAATAGATGAGCTGATGTGCTTTGTAAATGTGGACCATGACTAGAGAACAGAGTCTTGCCAAATCTTTGTCTACTCTTATTTGCATGCTTGGATTTATGGTTGCACTTATGATTGCTTGTGTCCTTGGTTTGTTTGGAATTGTATTGTCTTTGGACATGGATTGGTACCAGGATTATTATTGTCTGCAATGTGGTTTTTCAGTCACTTAATGCCTTAATTAAACTTTTGAATACATGAGATGTAAATACCTGATACTTGTCACATAATGGCAGATTTGCAAGTGGGTTTCTTTTACTGGGTAGGACGACTTCCACATATTGACATTTAGGTTAATTTTGAGCCAGATACCCTAGTATCAGACAGGACCTGTTCAAATGCCAAAAAAAAAGCTTTTCATATGAAAATTGAAATAATTAATAATATGATGCATTATACATGTAATGAATTGTTTGAATAGCAATGTGCCATGGTATTTATTAATTCATTTTTCCGAAAAACAAGTTTTTCAACTTAAAAACTGTTTGTTAAGAGAGTAAATAGCGAATTCATTCAAGAAGCTATTAAAAATCAGCATTTTTCTTTCAAAATTCAGATTAATTGCATGTAAGATTATAAATAGTGTTGATTGTTTTATTATTAATATGATTTAAGTAACTTAGTGCTTGGAGAGAAAAGGAAAAAAATGTATTATTTGGAAAGTGAAATTCATCGAATTGGCCTATGAAATCCACAATATCCTTTTCAATTGCTCTTAGGGATGAAGAATAGCTATGTGAGCTTTAGCTATGGCCATCTTAAGCGAAATAGACAAACAATATGCATCTTTTGATGTTTTCCCTACTTCAAAACTGCAATTTGTGTCTTGTGCGTTGGGTCATTTCTTGCACAAACTTGTTTTGGTTAGTACTTGCTTAGGCTTGACGCTCTGACATTTATAAACCTCAGAAAATAGATTCACAAGTTTTCATTGATAGCACCAGGCTACAAAAAACATTTGCAGACTTGCCAAGAACTCAGTGAGTTTGTATACCATGGTACCGTCAGTATTATTTGAAGGATATCATAGAATAAAGTAATATGTTATGCTTCTATGATTTAATAATAAGAAAAAGGAGAGCCTGCCAAACTTATTGCATTACAGTGAAGTCAAATTGAAATAGTTTTGGTACAGGGAAATCTTACTCAATAAAAGCATACCTTTTTTAAGGCACAAGTCCTTAATATTCAATTGAAAAACTGTGTAAAAGTTTCAAAACCAAGGTTGCATGAGGACGGGGATACTTGGTTACTTAGGGTACGGGTACAGGTACAACTATTTTTCAAAATAGGGGACGGGGGTATTTTGGCATGTCAAACTTCTTTTTTCATATAATTTACTGTTTATAGAAAATCTGAAATTATGACTCATGACAATGGTTTATTAAAACAAGAATGGTGATACAGTTTGCAAATGTAATGTATTGTTTTCAGTTTCAGATTTGCAATTTATTTGTAATAATAATATATGATAATTGTTTGGATGTATAACAGAGAAACCAGACATTAAATATGAACAAGAAGACCATAAATCAGATAACAATGACATATTGCAAACAATAAATTCTGACCTGAACAGTGTAAAGTTTACTGTTAATCATTATTGTATCAGTGTCTCAAACTGATTATGTATTGAATTAAGCTTGATAAACTACAAGCTGATACACAAACAAAAAACCGAAACCAAAATTAGAAATCTTAATCAAGGTCCTTAGCTATGATGCTCTCCATTGAGTTCCCAGTACTTGGGCACATGGGTACACGTCCCAGGAGTGTGGGTATGTGTACCCATGCAACCTAGTTCAAAACACATGAAATCATAAGAATAGACAAACAAAACTTTACTTGAAGACTTTCTAGATTGTTTTTTAAATCTATTGGTGTGCCTGATGAGCGTTTTAGTGCAATTGCTAGTTTGTTTTCAAATTAAATTGATGGAGGTGATTGCTTGTTTATGTAATGGTGCAGGTGGTGTTAACTTCCATGGCAAAACTGCAAGAACAGAGTTTCCTGTCACCTGGAGGTGAAAGCACAGATAATGTCACATATATTGATATTCTCTCGTCAGCACACTTGTCAAATAGTGCTTGTCATTCGATATTATTAAAGCTTGTTACTGCAATTCTCCGAAGCGAGTCCTCTGAAGTATTGCGGAGACGGTACTGATATTTATGCTTAGAAAAATGTTTGTTTTGTTTTCTCTCATGAATATATAACTCACCCTAATATTTGATGATACTTGTTTTTGTAGTCAATATGCGATCATGTTGTGTTATTTCCAGTATTGTCGCGGCATGCTTGATCCAGATGTGTCTTTAGGCACAATGCGTGATTTGTTGATTGAAGGGCAGGATGGAGAAGATGATGCAGATCTTCTAAAGGTAGTCTGCATTTAACATGTATACTGTCTGGTTTTACTGTTAAATGATTTGCCATATGAGACAGGCCCTGTTTTTGAGGTTTTGTTTGGGATTATGATAATGTGATTGTTTCAGATTGACAAGGACCAGGCAGAACTGACCAAAATGAACTTCACAGTATTGAAACGAGAAGCTACAGCTCTTGTTGATGTGGTAAATCTTCATCTAATTCATCTCCTGGGCATTAATTTATTTGATTTTGCTTTTCAGTTTTGTAAAATGAATGGTTAAAGAAGAAATAATTTAGTTGTTTGAATATATGAAGTTTACACTTTGCAAACCTAGTGCTTATCAGAGTTTGGAAAGTTAGTCAAGAGATTTAAATGTTAATTTTAACAGAGAAATGCGTAGTTAATGAAGGCTTCTATTTGGAGGGGATATTTCTTTCTTGAACTCAGTATAGGTTGGTAACAATTGGAAGAGTCCATACATTTGATTCTGATGTCCTTTTTTTAGGAGTGACAGTATGATTATAGATGATTTACATGTATGTTAAACATACTTGCTTTATGGATGATATTAGTAGAATTTGGATTGTACTTCACTTTTTTTGTCGAAAGTAGTTGCAGTTGTATTCAATAATTCAATTTGGTGTATTTAGTCTTGCTTTTTTAATTACGGACCCAGTAATAGTTGTTCATCATATTATTTGAAATACTCTTTTAGTTAAAGAAGGAAATTATATTTATTATTGGTCCACGAAGCATTATCAAAGAAATCAGACTTGTGGAAATTTACAAAGGGATGTTATAACTCTTTGAAACCATAGCTACATCGAATCATGCAAATTAAACTTCACTAGTGTATTTGACAATAAAGGGCAATGACAAGGGAATCTTGGTATTACATATCCAAGTCAACAATTCACAACCTTTGATCCACACAAATTAGTGCCCATAAGTCATGATCTGTGCTCTGTAAAGGGAAATAAGGAGATGAAGTTGTGTAAAGATCTACCCCCCTTTTCCCTTTTCCCTTTTCCACTCGCTATAATTATTTCAAACAGTTTGATGACAATCTGAATTGATGAGTTTCCTGAGTGAGTTTCATTGTCGTTGTGTTCAACAGTTGTTTGGATAAGATAGATAAACGGAAGATAGGACAAGTACAACACAAATATTGAAATGACGGCTTTCTATATTAAGTTTAACAATACCGAGTCGAGTACACTGCACTTCAACATTACAATTCTGAAAATGTTAGCAGCAGTCTACTATTGAGTTTCTTTAGTTAAATATTGGACAGCTACATTATATTTGCATAAGACATGAGCTGCTCCAGCCCTAATAAAATTCATTGAGCATCAGCAATGCTTTCCTTCACATTCCCAGCATTGTACATCACATACTTCAGTAGATATGTTTTCCTGTCAAGTTCTAAGTCTGCAAGACACCTTCTCCACAATGTTTCAGACCTGTACAGCCTGCTGCAAGAAATGTCCAGATTGCTTCATACGGCTGCTATTTAATTTTTTGACTGATATAATACTTGTCAGTATTTCCCATACCTGGATGACACGTCCCGATGTCGATTTCAATCTGAAATACCCACGCACAACTTCAACTATGATATGACCAAGGTGTATGAAGAAAGGCTAGCAAATTTCAATCGCAGCCCTGAAATTTGGCCAATAATGTGACCCAGACGTGAAATGAACATGATATCTTTTAATCACTGTAGTTCAAAGCAAGTAAGTGCTGCCAGCCCAATACCAAAACAAACCCTTGCCTGACAGCTTGCCTGACAATGCAAATAGAAATGACTCTAAATGCTATCTTATGATTTCTTACGTTAAAACTTGATTCAAATCCTCTCAACTGTGTCTTTCAACAGTGGAGAAGGTTTTGGTCCTCCAAGCTCACGAGAGAATCTTCACAATTTCACCAATTTTCATATATTATCCAAGCATGCTGAAAGATAGTTCTTCCACCTCTTTTCTTCTACTTTTTGTAAAACTTATCTACTCACCTTGTCAATGTGGGATAAACAAAATAACTTTTTTCCTCTATTTTCTTGTGTTTGCCTTGTTGCCCCTATTTTATTGCGATTGCTTTTACCTTAACATTTCCCATACCATCTAATCTATTTTTCCTTCAACTTGTTGCCAAACACTTTTCTATGTCTGCAATGTTTGACAAAATAAAAGGACAATTTAATTTAAATATTTCCCAGAAACTATAGACAATACATTAAGTTTACTATAAAATGATTTTATTAGTGCAGAATAATATAAATGATAAATAATTTTTATGTCGATTTTAAAGAATTACCATCGACATGTCACTCTCACTAGACGTCTAGTAATGCTTAGAATGACTTACCTCGTATAATAAGTATTCTGAAAACGGCGTCAAATCGCCTAAGATTGACTTACAACCAAAAGAACCCAGGTCAAATGGTTTTTAAGCATAGTTACACCACCTTGGGGGATGTTAGAACAGGGGGACAAGTTTTCCGGGTGGGGGGGATAAAGGGGCATCAATTTTGGGATGGTTGGAGGATGATGGCAAGGGGACGAGGGGAGGGGTGTGGGTGTATATGCTATATACTATACATGTGGTGCTTTAAATGGTAGTTATGAAAAGATGTATAACAATATAAGACAAAGATGTAAAACAATAAAGTAGAATTACTAAATACTTGAACGTTGCAACAATTGCATTGAACGTTGCAACAATTGCATTGAACATTGAACATTAAATTTTGAATAGTCAAATTAGCAAATGGAAGAGTTCTTTTATATAATAGATATTAAAAGAACGCGTATCTAATTATAAAGATGATTACATTGAGTAGGTTGATATCAAAACAAGTACAAACTACAAAATCTAAATGCCAAAATGTAGCAAACAAGGCCTCCAATAGGGAGGGCCGACAAACTTATCATCATTGGAACTATCACGGTGTCCAATGTCAAGAATCATGAAAGGAACACCAACCAACCCTACATTTGAAACATCCTTATCCTCATCAGTCTATGATAGATCCTCTAACTCTACATCCTGTTGTGCTATTGGGCCTCCATGTATATATGTGTCTTGTGATTAGTGATATGTAAGACACTTTGTACAACCACTAGATTCGCTGCTCTCTGAAAGGTAAGTCGATTCCTCTTTAGAGAGTGGATGCAGCTATAGACCAGTGTCTCCTAGAAGCTGAAATCTGAGACAACAAGTGAATGGCTAGGTAGTGGTAATTTTGGTCCATGAGAAAACAATAAGATCAAACTTTCATGTGCCATAGGTTTTATGTTTGCCTTGGTTGTGACCCTATAATCCCTAAGAGCAGAAAATTTGGTCCACTTAGTGGGTACCTTCCTAGCAATTTCAGAGTCGTATGATCTATCAATGCACTTGAGGAACTCTTCCTTCACTTGAAAAATTAAAAAATTAGAAATTCATATTACTGACAAATAGAATATGCTAGTTATGAAAAGATAAATTAGAAATAACGACGATTACAATGAGTAGCATGATATGAATCAAATCATCATCCTAAATTGGTGTAGTCAAGGGACATCGAGGCAAACCTTTAGCACCCTACCTTGGCACTTGCACCTTGGAACACTGGTGCGGTGCTAGGACAAGTGTAGTGGGGGATGATGACCTTCAGATTGCAACGATGGTGCTCGAGTGTGTGTACCCATTCTAAGACGCCCCCACAACTGGTACTCCCTAGTTTTTGCCCAGGTGTGCTTCCCTAGGTTTCACTAGAATCAAGTTTAAAGATCAAACTTTAGCTTTGTTTTTTTTTTTTGGTTTTTCCTATTTTAGAATATTATCGTCTCCTTCACGTTTTGAACTTTTAGAAGGAAACACCTTATATTTTTATTTCGTTCTCTGAGTTTTCATTATTTTTAGGGATAATAAATAGTCTTTTTCAGTTTCTCAATTTATCCCTAATGTGATCGAATGTTTTTATAGGAGAAAAAAGCATTCCCTTTTTTAAAATTTTAATTTTATTTAGTTTCTTTTTCTTGTGCTTTCTTCTAGAATTTTCTCAAGTTGATTTTTTTGCTTTATTCTGGAATTTTCTCAGTTTGATTCTTTTGCTTTATTCTAGAATTTTCTCAATTTTGAAGGCCTTTCCCTGGTTTGAAATCTAATATTCTTCACCACTTTTCTTGCTTTGCATGAAAGAACAGATGAACTTTAAGCTGAAAACAAGAATTTTACAATTGGATGCAACTTTGATTTTCTAAAAGCAAAAAGCAAGTTTTTAAATTAAATAAAAAAAACAAAAAATAGGTTCCCAAGTGTTCCCAAAATGCCAAGAAAAGAAGTTCCTGAAAAAGCAAAAACAACTTTTCCTAAAAAAACGAGCTGTCAGAATTGGCCTCAAGCTATGTTGATCTTCATCCCCTGGCCCTTCTGAGCTCCCTTGTGGCATCAATATACTTATTTGATCATGCTTTATTCCTTTTTCACTTTTTGACATCCATAGAGTTTGAATTGAACTCTTAAACTTCACACTGACAAGAGACTGGAGACTGAAATACGAAAAGAAAACCCAAAAAAAAAAATGATAAACTAGGGGTCCTTATTTGCAATGGGGCGATGTGCAATAGCATCATAGCACTACTGTGTTCTGTGATAAAACATGGTCAACATTTTTATTTACACAATTCAAATCTATTCCTTCAAATTAGGTTATATTTCAATCACATGCACTGAATCATTTACAACAAAAAACAGAAATAAAGTTACATTGACAACAATGTACGAGGTTGCAAATATTCAATAAAATATTAAAGTGTCTGTTTAAGGTTTCAATTCAGCAGAGGAATAACTCATTGCATGTTGAGACATAACTCCATGTTCCATCACAACCACATGTCAAATCCTCCTAGTTGGCAATAACAAGGTGGAGTGTAAACATTTGGGAAGTGATGCAAAATATAGGTGGGCTCTTGTATTGAAATTGCTGTCAAAATTTACATAAACAGTAGAGATTTTAAAATTTACAGCAAAAGTCTAGTTTTTTAAATGTGCAGAACAGGCCCACAGAATAGAGCTTCAAGATCTAAGAAACAATTTAATCAAAATGTACCGAGGTTTTAGTTAATGTAATCAGTTAAATTCTAAGCTTTAAATCTCAAGGTGAAACTTAATGGTTACATTTAAGTGTTAGGGATCTATTTCATATTTTGAGGCTGTGGCAAGTGAAGGTGGTACTGATTTTAAGACATGTTTAGTTTACTATTTTTGGAAAGAGTGACCTTCAATTTTTTGTTCATAGGCCATTCCTAAGAAATATAGTAGTTTAGAAATTAATTATGTGCTCAATTTGAAATTTAATTGGTTGCTGACTTAATTGGTCTCTTTAGGTTACTAACAATTTTAAAGGTATGCAAAGTTGTCAACACGTCAAAAATCATTATTGAGTACTATGGATATGAACCATTCAATGTACTTAAACCTTTGTTTTTATACACTGGATTTTTTTTCCAATTTAATAGTTTTATTTACCACTCTTGCTCTAATTAGTTCTTCTCAATGTAAATTGAATTCCTTTTGAGCTTCTGGAAGTATTGGTCCTTTTTAGTTGGCAAGGGGTGGTGGAGGGACTCTTAATACATATAAAATTATTCAATTCGAGCTTATAGAATTGCAGATGCTCTAGGAATATCCCGAATATATAAAGAACCCCTTGCTTCTGAAATTATGTTCCTATAATGCAGTTGGTTATACATATGGTAATATGATATGTTATAAGTTAGGAACATGTATGAAGTCAGTGATTAAGTAGCTACTAATTGTGATGTTTGCCTTGTGAGATGAGGTAGTGAAAGTCCAGGTGACTGTTTTTTGTATGATGTATCTTGTCAAACATAATGGATGCTATTTGAAGTTATTTGAAGTGATATCTTTCAGGCTCATATGTCATGCAGAGTAGAAATTCACATTTACACTATTTTCTAGAGCTGTTGTTTTTAGATCATGAATTGCATGCTATAAATTAATCATGTAGTTTGGTTATTTTGTTTCATTAAAGTAAACCATGCCTTTTTATTAGGGTCTTCATTACTCAATCTTGGTTTTGTGGTGAATAGATTTGGATAATTTAGGAACTTGGTTTTGATTTATCTTCACTTATTTTTTTGCATTGTCTTATTCACAGTTAATCTCCACTTTATCATGCTTGATGCTATAGTTAATTTATTAGATACAGCCAAAATGTAAGTGTTGTTTGTTTGTGTTATACCTAGAGAAGGCTGGGGTTGTGTTTTTAAAAATATATTTATTAGTTCAAGGTACAATGCTTTGTAGGTAGCGAAGGATGCAACTCAGGGAAGCGAGGTTGGGAAAGCAATGGCATTTTATGTGCTTGAGGCCTTGTTGGGTTTTGACCAGGATCAGTTATTTCTGAACCAGATTCAGAGCAGAGGTTTATTACATGGGTGCATTTCAGACATCAACAATAATTCATACCAGGTAAGGGATTACAAATACTAGTGTTAATCAGTTTGTAGTTTTGATTGTTGCAATAAATCTACTATATTTCTTATAAACCAGCTCACTGTAATGTATATGTCCAACTATAAATATATGTAATTATATTTAGACCCCTTAGTTGAAACTATATCACATTTTAAAAACTCATCTATATGGCATTTAGATGGACCAGGTTGTGACATCATTTATTATTATAATTCAAAGCTGTGGAATATTGTATAGTTTTTCAGAACCTACCCGTGTGATCATTAATTTCTAGTCTCTGGATTCATGATGACTTGCACGCTGCAATTTCCACATTTTTCTTTTTGGTTACTTGTATCTATCAGGCTGACAGATATCAATCATGGTGAATGCAGTCATTCAATATGCTCATTGGAGGGTTTTACTTCTAAAGATTGATAATGAAGTTGATTTGCTTCTCATATACAAAGCAATTCAGGGACTATGTTATTGATGTGCCATGAAGTGCAGAATAGACTAAACAACACATGTTTGCCTTCAAAGTAGTTACTGCTCTGTAACATGTATTGACGATAATAATCCTGAAGGTTCTAGTGTTCTGTTTTATTAGTATAGTCTTTTCAATCCAATTTTAGTTTGGTTTTATATTTCCTGGGGTAGTTTTTGGTGTCCTTTACACATTCCCATGTTTCTCTGTGCTGCCTAAGAGAAACATGTTGACCACAAGTGTTTCTGTTCTTGCAGCATGCTTCCAATAGTAATAATATTAATTTATGTAAGAATTTTATTTTTCTATTTCTTTTATTTTCTCTCTATAGATACTTTTTTCTGAATTTATCAATTTAACCATGTTTTTTTTTTTTTGCATTTTGTTTGCAAAAAAGTAATAGGTAAGAAAATGTTTTTTTCTTTCAGGCAGTATTGCTTCCGTCAGCAGCTTCTGTTCGTCGCTTATATACCCTTGAAGCAGAGCTTGCACTACTTTTAAGAATTGGTTATGCGTATAAGAAAAAAGGAGCACAAATTTTATTTGCAATGGGTATTTTGGAAAGCCTTTCGTCGTGTAGAGCCGTGGATGTCTATCTAATGGTACAAATTAACTAGAAGTTTATGTTAACTGAATATTATTCTGGCATTTGCAATTCAAGTAATAAAATAAAAGGGAGTTTACAATCAACATGATCTCTACTTTGTTTGGACTACTGTCTTAGTTGTTTAACACTTGTTGCACTCAGGAAGATTCAAAGCAGGCACATGCATTCAAGATGGGATTTGGTTTGCCATCGCAGCTTGATAGGCATCATCAAATTGTGTCCCCACTGTTAAGATTGGTCTTTTGCATTTCACAATTGGTTGACATGTCGGAATATCTGAAGGTTTGTATTTCTGATGAAGCTTGCGTTTGTAGATAGTCTTTTTATATGGGTATATACTATATACTATATAATCTGGTACTTGTTATTAGAATGATAGTCTATGGTTGAATGACTAATTTTGCACTTTAAAACAGATAGAATTCTATTTATGTAATGCAATCTACTTATTAATGGGTAATCATTTGTTTCAACATGTCATGCTTCTGGCTGTGTTTTGTGTTTTATGCTTTACCAATAAATTCTTTAGGCTTGAGTTGCTGTTTTTGAAAGGCACATCTCAACCCTTGCTATTTTTTGTCTGGATTTAATTAGAGCTTGGCATTATTATTCCACACATATCTTCCATAGTGTTTCTCTCTCGTTGGCATTTGTTTTCTGTCATGTATTAAATGTTGTTTATGGCGGAAAAATATTCCATGTTTTGAATTTAATGGGGGGCATTATTGGATCACGTGGGACTTGGATGATAAGTGCACAGCTTTAGTTTTTTATGTCATTTAGTATGAAGTTGTACTTTACAGGAGGTGGCTGCTTTCTTGGCTTCTTTTACGATGAATATCTGTTTTACATAAGTTTTCCACATTTCAAGGATGTATCCTGTTTAGCTGTGATTGCATCAGTTCATGAGAAGCCTGTTTGCATGCACTGTTTTTCTTATTTGAGGCAAGAATATCTTACTCGTGCTTTTATTGACTCAATATTATGATACTTTATTACTTATAAGTGACATGTTAAATGGATAAAATTGAACCATTTATTTTATTGCTAAGTGATGATTACATGGAAAAATATTATAGGTTACCCTTCCTGCAAATAAAAGAGTAGTTTATATTTTCTTTTTGCAATAGCCCTGTTTGGTTATAGCTAAATCAAGCATCAATTTCTTAGAATTAATTCACACTAGGCTTTGAATTCATTCCTCAACAAACCATATAGCAATATAATGAAAAGGGAATTTAATTGTTGGCTGATTGCTATAAATCAGAATTTGACGCCAGCCTGTTTACTTTCAAATTATGTAATATAATCTGAATTTTACAAATTAAGAACGTGGTCTTTGCCGTAGAGTGTAATTGCAAGGTCAAATTGAAAGCCGCTTAGTCCAATTTCAATCTAGCGTTCATAGTATACCCTTACAAATGCTGCCCAAAACTGATATAGAAATCATGCCAAGTACAAGAACCCTTGGCATTCAAGCTGTAAGTCGAACACGCTAATCTGATGCAAATTGAACAAACTAGGATATCCAAAATTACCAAACTCCATTATGCAGACTAAACCCTCGTCTAGCAACACAGAAATTATAATATTCAATTGTATAAATGCATCTCAGCCACAGTTAATACAGAAAGAGGAGATGATATTAAAACTCAAAAGTCTACAATACCTCAGCTGTGGATTCTCAGAATTAAATCTACAATACTTCAGTTGTAGATCACAAACCCTTATACTTCAGCAAGGGCATAGACTTCAGAGTCAAAAATGTCACAAAGACAACAAGAGCAAAATAAGATAATTAAATAATTGGATGCTATATTCATCAAATGGGCTCATATTTATAATCTCCAAATGGCACAAAGTTTCCCAAATGAACATCACTCAAGAAGCTTCCCACACACAACATTAAAATATAATAAAGTGTCATTATAATCTGATTTATTAATTGTTTTTGGCTCCAAAAATGACCTTTTTCACCATAACTTAAAACTTTGATAGGTAAGAGCACTGTTTCTTGTTCCCATGATTTAAAACTTTTCGTCTCGGTTCCAACGAGCTATGATACTAAGGTGACCAACCAACAACACTATCAAAAATAGCAACTTCAGCGTATTTATATGAATAATAATAATAATTCACCCATCTTGCAAAAACAACTGAAGAAGCATCAAACTCGAAATTTGACAACACCAAAGTGATCTTGATGATGAAAGATGATGAATTAACCTAATGGGGTGACTTACTATAAATAGACGCACCCTCTAAGATTCTTGGAGCCCAAATTAAAAGCCCAAATTAAAACCTTAGAGCATCCTCCAACTCCTCTGACTCAACTGAGCTCATTGGAACCAATAAATTGACTTACTATAAATAGTAAGTCCCTCAAATAAACTCAAATAGAGCCAAAACACACTATAGGCTGTTGGAAAGCCTACAACTACACAATTAAGACCCTCAAATCCTATTGTTAACTCATGAGGGTCATGATGGTGAACGTACCTGGGCAACTGCATGAACTTGCTAAAAATGAGGACATTACAGTGCTCCATCCCTAAGATTGGTTGTCCCCAAGTAATCCTGGAGCAAAATGGACATCACAGTCCACTTGGATCCCAAAGGTAGAACTGTCTATTATCCCTGCTGTGCACAAGCAACTCTTGTAGCACCAACACCCAAACAATAGACATCAACATTAGAATCATTTGAAAAATGACCCGAGGCACTGATGAAGGCAACAACCCATCAGAATTCAACGCTATTGGAATACCAACTTTGCCCACACCTGAGTTCCCATCAAACTTATAATCACACCCAACTACATTGTGGAGATGGTAACAACCACAGGTATCTGAATCACTAACACCAACTCCAACATGTGCCAAAATGTCTGGGGTGTGTACACTGCAAGCAACGGTCAATCCCATCTGCAAAAGATGGTGGTAACCCATCCCATAATGGATGGTATGAAATTGGAGCCAACCCACCCCGATGTGAAACCAAGTCCTCTACCTGTGGGTCAAAAGAAAAATGATGAGCATTCCTCACAGTGTAATGCCGATAAAAACTCCCAATCTTTGTCAAGGGCTCATCATTATCAAATTGGGAATTAGAAGATGGCTCCAATGTCTGATTCTAAACTACTGGTCTGCCAGGATTATGGGCAATCCTCTCAGCAAACCCAACCTCAAAATCCCTATTGGGAAGCATTGTAGCCAAGGTCTCTACAATCCTCCCCGCAAATGTTGTATAGCATGAGAGCCTTGAATGAGAGTGACTTCAGATACCCTGTATGAATCCTCCCTCACATCTGTACTCTCCAATAGATACTCTATGAAGGACTCTGTGCAATAGACATTATATGTGGAAGCATCCACCTGCTTCCCCACGACCCACAGCTGATCCCTTTGAAAATGTGGCACTGCCAACTATCGAATGCTATCAATTGTATGAGACAAAGAAGTAGATTCACTTTGAGCAGAAGGAAGCAAAACAACATGAGATCCCAACTCCCCTGATACTTTCATCTCATCCGTATCTACTCCACCCATATCCTTGACGGATGTGTCGGCCACATCATCACGTCCATCATCCCCAACCGGAGAAGCAAACTCACCACCAACCACAATATGCATTTGAACAGGGTCTAGGGCTGATTTTGAGTGTACCTACTCTAACTCCATGATAACCTCATCCAATTGTGACTGTGGCTCTTGAAGAGCCAACTGAGTGTACTGAAGAGAGTCGACAGTTACCTTAGTCTCCTGGGTAAGCTCAGCTACCTTCTCCACTTTCCCCAACAATGTCTCATAAGAGGTGCTACCCCACTCCAGAAGGTAATCCTTGTCAGCAACTAACTGAGGGTAACTATGCTTCAAGATCCTAACAGCGTTTCAAATCGTATGAATCTCTGCTAGAGAAAGAGTACTATCACTGCCCTCATCAAACATAGGAGCATGCCAACCACATGTAGCTAGCATTTGACGGACACCATCATGATGCCCAAGCGCTGCAGAAATGTCACTATCACTCACCTTCAGCTGACTAGTCACATGATGTCTTTGTAACCCCTAACTCCTATGCAATCTCTTTGTCTCACAAAATGTACTGTGATAGGAAACTGAATCAAAACTGCCCGCCTCAAGATCACTCATACGTGTGCCATCATTCTCGGACAACTCCTCATTTGAAGAAATGGAAGCCCTCGCAATATCAATCTCCTCGCATGTCTCAACTTACACCTCAAACATAAGATCATGTAAACATCGATCCTGGGACTCATCAAAAGCCTCCTCGGAGTCATCACCCAATATCTAATAAGGGATAGCATACTCGATGCAGTTCATAGTATCATCAAATGTGTGCATACTATCTGCATCCACATCTCCCGACTTCGTTGTAACACCTATATCACCAACATCATAGTTGGGTGACTCCATACGTGTCTCGGTCCCACCTAAGGAAGCAACTGCCTCCTCTACTAGAGCAACACTATAGTAGTTGACATATATGTCACCAATAACAACTCCCTCCTCCGGTGAGTCTGAAAAGTCAGTAGCAACTACATCATCAATTGCCTCTGAACTAACCATAGCGACTACCTTGGGAGCCTCAACCTGCTGGAGCTTAGTGCTGCTATTCATCAAGGGAACTGACACATCTACTAATCTCTGTGAAATGAGTCCATCATCAATATTGCGGATGGGGCTAGCAAGTGCTGTACTAAATATAGGTACATCAGCATCATGGACACCTGTCGAGGAAAACACAAGCTTCCTTCCTTGCAACCTCGATGTTGGCCTTCTAAAGGCGGAAACCATATACCTCGTTGCCCTCTGAACTGTCACGAGATCCGACAAGCTCTCCGCCAACCTCTGTTGATGAAGCTTCAGTTTCTCCAAATTCTCTTGCAAGGCATTCATTTTTACTCTAATGAGCATCAGTTTCTCCAAACTCTCCTGCAAAGCATTCATTTTTACTGTTCCTCATTAGTCCATTGACTTTTAGAACTTCTAGTCCTATGTCTATCCATAGCTCGAGAAAAATAAAAGTGCTAGTCAATCTAGAAATCAAACATGAAAATCCTCAAAGCAACACCGAACAAAATAAAAGCTGAGCCCAATTCTTGCAGGCTGGGAGGAAACCACTCTGATACCACTGTAATAGCCCTGTATGGTTATAGCTAAATCAAGCATCAAGTTCTTAGAATTAATTCACACTAGGCTCTGAATTCATTCATCAACAAACCATATAGCAATATAATGAAAAGGGAATTTAATTGTTGGCTAATTGCTATAAATCAGAATTTGATGCCAACCTGTTTACTTTCAAACTATGTAATATAAACTGAATTTTACAAATTAAGAACCTGGTCTTTGCTATAGAATGTAATTTCAAGGTCAAACTGAAAGCCACTTGGTCTAATTTCAATCTAGCATTCACAGTCTAACCTTACAAATGCTGCCCAAAACTGATATAGAAATCACGCCAAATACAAGAACCCTTTTACATTCAAGCTATGAATCGAATATGCTGATCTGATGCAAATTGAACAAAGTAAGATATTTAGAGTTACCAAACTCCAATCTGCAGACTAAACCCTCGTCCAACAACAAAGAAATTATAATATTCAATTGTATAAATGCTTCTCAACCACAGTTAATACAAAAAGAGGAGACGATAATAAAACTCAAAAGTCCACAATACCTCAGCTGTGGATTCTTAGAATTAAATCTACAATACTTCAGCTGTAGATCCCAAACCCTTATACTTTAGCAAGGGCACAGACTTCAGACTCAGACATGTCACAAAGACAACAAGAGAAAAATAAGATAATCAAATAATTGGATGCTTTGCTCATCAAAAGGGCTCATATTTATAATCTCCAAATGACACAAAGTTTTCCAAATGAACTTTCCATAAGAAGCTTCCCATAGACAACATTAAAATATATAGTGTCATTATAATTTGATTTATTAATTGCTTTTGGCTCCAAAAATGACCTTTTCCAGCATAACTTTAAATTCTGACACGTAAGGCTACTGTTTCTTGTTCCCATGATTTAAAACTTTTCTCCTAGTTCCAATGAGCTATGATACTGAGGTGACCAACCAACAACACTATAAAAAATAGCAGCCTCATCGTATTTATATGAATAATAATAATAATTCACCCGTTTTGCGAAAACAATTGAAGAAGCATTAGAATCAATATTTGATAACACCAAAGTGATCTTGATGATGAAAGACGACGAATGAACCCGATGAGGTGACTTACTATAAATAGACGCTCCCTCCAAGATTCTTGAAACACAAACTGGAAGCCCAAATTAAAAACTGAGAGGATCCTCCAATTCCTCTTACTCAACTAAGCTCATCGGAACCAACAAATTGACTTACTATAAATAGTAAGCCCCTCAAACGGAACCAAAACACACCATAGGCTGCTGGAAAGCCTATAACCACACAACTAAGACTTTCAAATCCTATTGTCAGCTCATGAGGGTCGCGATGGTGAACTGACCTGGCCAATTGTAGGAACCTGCTAAAAGTGGGGACATTACAGTCCTCCCTCCCTAAGATTGCTTGTCCTCAAGCAATCCCCGCTCCCAAAGGTAGAACTGTCTATTATACCTGTTGTGCATAAGCAACTCTTGTAGCACCAACACCCAAACAATGGGCATCAACATAAGAATCATTTGAAAAATGACTCGAGGCGGTGATGAAGGCAACAACCCATTAGAATTCAACGCTACTGGAATACCAATTCTGTGCACACTTGAGTTCCCATCAAACTGATAATCACACCCAACTGCATTGTGGAGATGGTAACAACCATAGGTACTTGAATCACTAACACCAACTCCAACCTCTGCCAAAATGTCTGGGGTGTGTAGACACTGTGTGCAGCTGTCAATCCAATCTACAAAAGATGGTGCTAACCCATTCCATAATGGATTGTATGAAACTGGAGCTAACCCACACCGACGTGAAACCAAGTTCTCTACTTGTTGGTCAAAAGAAAAATGATGAGCACTCCACATAGTGTAATGCCGATAAAACTCCCAATCTCGGTCAAGGGCTCGTCATCATCGAACTGGGAATCAAAAGATGGTTCCAATCTTTGATTCTGAACTATTGGTCTGCCAGGATTGTGGGCAATCCTCAGCAAACCCAACCTCGAAATCCCTATTGGGAATCATTGTAGCCAAACTCTCTACAATCCTCCCTGTCAAACGTCGCATAGCATGAGAGCCCCGAATGAGAGTACCTTTAGATGCCCTGTATGGGAGATTTCTATTCTTTTTTAATAACTATGTTCAGATTTATTCAAGTAAATATATATGTATGTAGATCTGAATATGACTTAGAATATATTGCCTTGTTATTGATATATCTCAATATTCACAAATGCTTACAATATATTTGTGTGTGTGTGTGTGTGTGTGTGTGTGTGTGTTCATTGAGATATGTTTACGTAAGGTTGTGACCCTACGCAACCATACCTCAATACATATTAATTATATTATTACTATCTTAACATAACCGAAGATATGCATATCGGTACATAACAAATTACATTAGTCTTGACTAAGACTTGCACCCGTGAATGTTTTGGGTTATCTTTACCGATATGATGACCACATTGCAAACTTTTAATATTTCATATTCCAAACATTATTACATGAATGTTATTTAAATCATGATCGACATCCTAACTGTAATGTATTTGATTGGTACTTATAAGGAAAGTAAAGTGTGTGTGCGTGTGTGTGTATATATATATATATATGTATATGTACAAGAATGTGATAAGTAAGAAAGCATGAGTGAATAATAGATATAGAAATAAATTTGTACTTATATATATGTATGTATAATCAGGTTCAATAGATTGATTGAATATATGATGATACACACACATAGATATATATAATTTGCTTCGATTTCCATGAAGCTAATCTTCTTAACACTCCCTCTTTAGCAATGAGGGAATTGAAGGAAATATAATACAAGGTTATGCACCATTTAGAAAAATGGTTTTGATCAAATTATGGTGTTTGGCAAAATTCAGCCCAAAGAACCATGATGGTCATCAATGTGTCCGGCAAAATCCGGTCCGAAGAAAGAACAATGATAACACATACTTCAACACTTTTGGTGTTGGAAGATAGATCAATTATAAATAAGGTTACCACCGTACAATAGTGATGTTACGCATAGGAAAGGTCATCACCTTTCATAACACGTGTTTGCAAGCATCGAATTTATTCATTAATATAATAATTTATAATTGCATTGACAAATTTGTCATACCAAGTTTACCTCTGAAGTACATTATTTTCAACTTTAGATGAGGCTTGGTGAAAATATCGACATTTTGCTCATTTGTGCATATATAAATCTGCTTGATAACATTTCTGTGTAATGTCCCCGTCATAAAATAAATGTATTTAATTAAACCTTGTTAATGGGCCAATTGATTTAATATATCTTGGACCCATTTTTAATTTAATTGTTTTCATAGGTAAGTATGGCCGTTGACTATCTTTGTGCACCCTAGGAAGGCTTTCTTGACGGGTATTTAAGCATGGTATGTAGGTAGTCGTAGGTATTCAATTTGGATTATTTTCTCTGTACTGTGAATTTTCGTTGGGTTCTCTGTCGTTCGCCATTTCGGAAGTAAAAGATCATCCCTATTTGGGCTCTTGCAGTTTTAATGGTATTCAACCCTCACCCTATTCCGTCTTTTCCATTGCTTGTAATATTGTGCTCGGATCTGGAAAATCAGAGCACCATCATATTGTGAATTGAAGAAACCACTGTGTTTAATTTGATCAATTCTCTGTTGTATGTATTGGGTGATTCAATCTGTCTTCATTTAAACTCTCTATTGTTATAGCATTCGTCTACCCTTCTCCATTTGCCTTCAACTCAATGCATCACCGTACAGCCCCTCCTTCAGGTATTCCTTTTCAAGCTGCTGTATGACCTACTTTGTGTACCGTACGACCCTACATCGTTACTACCGTACTGCCTGTCTAGTTGTGGATTGTATGACCATGAGACATTCCTACCATGCGACCAATTGAACACATTTGTACGACTGTCAAACTTCCCCCCACCCCCTCCCCCCCCCTCAATGCTGCACTGTATGGCTCAGTTGACCGTACTTCATCCTCACTCCTTAGCGTACGACCCCCTACATATACTTGCCAGTTCATTCATATGACATCCTGACTCTCACGTGGATGTTCTTCAGGCCATACAACCACTTTCATCTACTCTCGATTGCCATTATTTTGCAATAGACTTAAATAATTAGTTAGGAACATTATAGTGGTATCAGAGCTTTTGATTTTGCCCATCTGTGGAAGTGAATGCAAGCTTATACTTGAAGGAGAAGGCGAAATAACCTTATTTGTAGAATGTCAGATCATAAAGATCTTGCGATAAAACTCATGAATCTTTTAAGAGAGCTGAATAGAAACCAAATGCAAATCAACGAAACCCAAATGTTTATGTAAGAAACTCTACAAAAATTGGTCAAGGGATAGACAATAGGAGAACAAAATGGGAATAGCGACGATTCTGTTTTGGGAAGGACAAACTTTCAACCCTCTCACTCTCGACCCTCGATAGTCCTCTTCCTTCCAAGGACAGAAGCACCACCCAAAGAAAGAGAGCCCACTTTTGAGGAAATGCAAGAAAAAGTTCGGGAAGATTGGCAGATCGCAAATATAAAAGGTGATATATGTTACAAAGACTGTTGATCTAAGAATGAGATATTTTGGAGGGGCAAATCACGGTTATTTTGATGATGATCTTAGGAGAAAGATCATAAAGGTAAGCGTATCACCATTTGATGGATCTGGAGTCATTATCGCTTGGTCATGGGTTCTGAAGGAAAATATCTATTTCCAGCTCAATCCAATGCCTGAAGAGGAAGCAATCAAGTTTGCAACACTTCATCTCGAAGGAGTGGCAAATGAGTGGTGGCATCATGGATTGGTCACTCTTGGTTACGACCAAGTGACCTCTTATGTCGAGTTCACTAAGAGACTCATTGACCATTTCAATGGGAAGGATCTTGAGCTAAACTTTAAAGGTCTAGCTCAAGTAAAGCAAATGCGCACAGTGGACAACTACATCACTAAGTTCCAAATGATGTTAGTACTGGTCACAGACATCCTTGAAAGACGTCGAATTGTGTTATTCATGGATGAGCTGAGAGAGCCTTTGAGAGGCTGGATCAAAGGGTTCAACCCCTTTACACTCAATGAAGCTATTAAGAAGGTGCGTGACATGGCTACATCTTCCTCCAAAACTCACGCAGCTTCACCAAGACCATCCCCACAAGAAGACAAGGAGAAGGAGCTAGTTCACAAGAAACCTTAGTTGGATGAAGGTTCTCGACAAGAGCTCTGGAGGATAAAGCTCTGTTTCACGTGCAAAGAACCATGTGGACTTGGTCATCGTTGCCTTGGGAAGTGAAAGATTCATTACATTGAGGTGATACCTGATGACGACAAAGGACAAATACCTATAGTGACTGATGAAGAAATTACCTAGTAAGAGAGAATAAATGCCCTCATACAAAAAGGAGGCTCCATTACTACCCTCACCACAACGACTAGAAGTGGTATCCTTAGGGTTCGTGGCACACTTCATTGAAAATGAGTCCCAATCATGATTGATAGTGACGCCACACTCAATTTCATCAATTCATCTCTGGTCACTAGTAAAGGTTTGCGCGTAGTAGAGCATGGATGATTTGAGGTCAAGGTTGCAGGAGGAATCTTGTTACCTTGCACTCATGTGATCGCCAGCTACAAATTTCCATGGGAAACGATACCATGACACATGATTTCTTTGTCATAGATTTGGTTGATACTAATATCATTTTGGGCATCCAGTGGTTAGAAATTCTTGATAAGTACACCTAAAGTTTCAAAAGGATGGACTTTTCATTCGAGATGAATGACAAGAAGGTGTTGCTAAGAGGAATGTCAAATGAAGGATCGAGGGAAGTCACAATTAAAAAGATGGAGGCCATTTTTAAATAGGATTTGGTCCCAAACGCTGCAAGTAAAAATAAGATAGTCAACACCTTACCCCATTCCTTGGATAATTGGTGGGCCCTTCTATTGGTTGAGTACTCCAAGAACACTTTTGCATGTGAGTTGATGGATGGTGATGTACACGATGAAAGATACAAAGTTATTGATGACATCATTTACTTTGGCAGGAAAATCTATTTAGTACTTGACTTGGAACTGAAGAAGTTGATTACAGAACGTTTCTTACAACCGAATTTGCATTTGCTTGAGGACAAGCAAATTTTGGGATGGGAGGATTGTAATGTCCCGGACCTCGGTCATAAAATAAATGTATTTAATTAAACTTTGTTAATGGGTCGATTGATTTAATATATCTCGGACCCATTTTTAATTTAATTGTTTCCATAGGTAAGTATGGCTGTTAGCTATCTTTGTACACCCTCGGAAGGTTTTCCCGACGGGTATTTATGCACGGCATGTAAGTAGTTGTAGGTCACTTAAAAGAATAAAGTGCTGGATTCCTCTAGAAGCTTCTTGGAGTTGCTTGTGAAATCTTTATAAGGAGCCTTTGGGGGGTCATTTTACACATCTTGAGTTGCATATTCATCTATTGTGCTGAGAGCCTTAGTGCTTGCATACTTGCCTGAGGGTTTGAAGACTCTAAGGTGCCAATTTCGGTTGTTGTGAGATATCAACCCTGGTTGGGAGTGGAGGAATTGTTATTTAGCCAATTCATTTGTGATTAATTGGGAGATAATATTCAGTGATTTTTGTTTAGCCCGTGCATCTAATTTTTGACATCAGTTGGCAAGGAGAAAGGTTTCAGTTTTCGCAGCGGATCTGAAAAAGCAAAGCGAAAAAGTAGAGCCGAAAAAGCAGTCCGAAAAAGCAGATCCGAAGAAACAGTCCGAAAAAGAAAATCCGAAAAAAGAAAAGCCAAAAAACATGTTATCTTAGCTACTTATTCCAGGTTCTTTTGGTATTTACGTTTGGCAATTGTAGATGGATACATTTGACAAGTAATATATGTCTTTTTGTTACCAAAGTATTCAGTCATTGTAAACATTGAAGTATTGAAGGGAAATCAACTTAGTTCAGCTGTTTAGTTTGTATGCCAAATGTTTGTAAAAACGTTTCATTGCATAGTTATTCATAGGATGCATGCCAAGTGTTTGTGAAAATACCTCTTGGTTGTAGATGTGCATTTTACATCAAAATTTCATGTATTTGCATTTGGAAAATAATAAAAAGAAGTTGCATATCACTTTGATTTCCAATTAGTTATTTTGCAATCATTTGTATTCATCAATATCATTGGCATTCAAAAATTATCGCAAAACAACAAACATCAGCAAACTGAGGCTGCAAGGGAAGTGTTTGACAAAATTCCTAAGGCAGAAAAACAGGGATAAAACTTCAAAAATTGTCAAGGCACTTTACAATTTGACATCCTAGGAATTTCTATTAGTGGCTCATGTGATAGAACCAACTACATTATATGCTGACTTCATCTACCAACAATTAAGACTAAACTACAAAAATAATATGGCCAACTTCATTCATGTAAGATGACACGAGGTGCTAGAAGCAACTTAATAAATAAGGAACGTTTTATTTAGAGGTTGAGGATAGTTATTTTATCATACATCAAAAGCTTAAAGAATGGTGATAATATTAGACTGTTGAGATATTGTCATTGATATCATCAGGATTGTTCAGATAAGAAGAAGCTTAATATAAGGGACAAGCCATAGTGTGAATATACTTGAAATGATAAGAAGCAGTGATGAGAATATAATGGACCGTGAATACCCTGTTCAATTTCAATACAAAGTATGTGCAATAACGTAACTACAGATGGACATGTTACAGGTCTGAATTATGGTTTGTGTTCTCAAAAGACTTGATAAAAATATATGCAGCAACGATAGTATGAAGACCATATAAATTGAAAAATATCAGTGATATTAGAAGTGAATATATACAGTGATATGAAAGAATTATTAAGGAGCAAACAGAAGTCATGAACATTTACAAAAGTCTTATATGAAAACTATTCATAGTAGATCCTTTCCTGTGTAAGAACCATGTCAGTATATATTGGCGTCTATGTCCAGGTTTGAAAGAAACAGTGATCAGCATGAAAACATCTGAATGGAAATGATGATGTCCACAGTCTTCAAAAGCATATGTGCCGCAGAAGTATCAAAAGATGGTTCCGTAAAGAAAAAAAATTAAAAACGACAGTTTCCAACCATTTCTTATTTACAAGTGACTGCATACCTGATAAAAGTATTGTATAGTAATTTTGAGCAAAGTTTTTAGTGGACGGCAGCAGGTTAAACAGGCTATTAAAGTATTGGCAGTCATTTAGTATTCAATCTACAGTCCTTATCATGCCTCGAGGTTGAATAATTTGGACTCGCGCTAAAGCCAATAATGATGAGTTTGTGGAGTAAACATATGCCAAACGTCTACAGCATGAAGAATAATGTTTATCACAGACCATCTAACCTAGAAGCTATTCACACGAAAAATCAGAAGTATCGATATGTTTTTACAGTGGCTGTGTGTGTCAGTAAAATTAAATCATCAAACATAAAATTCATAGTGAAGAATACACGTACGGCAATGAAATATGGACATATCACTGAAGTTTGGTAGCAATAGTTTGTGGATATAAAAATTATATACAAAATTTATCATACGGGTGAGACAATATAAGCTAAAATGATTAAATTATTTAAGGACTGTGATTATATTAAAAGAAATTATTTTAATTAAGGAAGTGTTGTTATTCTTAAGAGATATGACTTTTCAAAATGAAAAGTCACATCTTCTGTTGAATGAAATATAAATATAGAGTTATTTCATTTCAAAAAAATAAGTCAGCAGCTTGAGAAACTTGGCAGAGAGGAGCAAAAATAAATTCAGATATTCCTAATTTGATATATATATATATATATATATTTAATCAGAGTTAGTAAAGAAGAGTGAGGTGTCCAAAATTATATATCAATTGAATGAGGATTGGCTGACTTCAAAGGCAAAAGAAATTACATAGTTCCATCATCAGTTGTAAAAGCAACAAAGACAAAGGTGTAGTTCCAGATTCAACATCAGAAGTGGGAGTAGGTGCTTCCAGTGGGTTGAAGCCTGCAAATTGTGGGAGTTGTAGCTTCCAACATGTTGGTGCTCGTAAAATCGATGTTGGAGCCTCTTGTAGTTTGGAGCCTACAAACGTATTGTAAAAAGATTCGAAGTTATATAAAAGCAATTATTTGTGGTGGTTTTCTCTCGCATTGGGTTTCCACATAAATCACTGTGTTAATGTGTTCATGTGCCCCTCCCCCCCACCTCCAAGTATATGTGTGTGCTCTTCATAGACAATGTAATGACTTTGAAAAAGATTAATGCAACAACTTTACTATAAAGAGTAATTCAAAAGTATTAAAGCAACAATTTAATATTGCATGATGGTGACAAAGAAATGATTACATCAGAAAGTAATTTGTTAGACTTTGATGATTTGTATATATGCATGTGTATAGGCATATACCTATACCTATACTTCATCTATATCTCTGTCTATATCTGTATCTCCATGTATACTTACACAGACATAAGCATATATACGTATATATTGCCTAGTTCATTGGGATTAAGACAGTGACTCTCTTACAGGAAAGGAATTAAGGAGCAGCTTTATAGGGAGGGCAACAATCAAGGAAAAGTAATATTATTGGCAATGTAATGGAGGAGGTGCGATTTGAGGAATATATAATTAAACGGCGCAATTTGCATTAATGTTACTTTTAAATGGTAGCCTCACTTATATCTTTGAAAAGGATGTCTGCTCAAGGAGTTCAGACCCTTAAAGAAGGGGTATGCAAAAGATATAAAACTATGGAGAGTTGAATGACGAGGGTTTGAAGAAGAGTGGAAGTGTGTTTGTCATATATGCACAGCATATCATGAAGATAAAAATTTATCATGGGAATGTTGTATGTGATAGTGCATGTTTTAAAGTGGAGTAAATTAAATATCATATACACCAAGCAAATGAAGAGGAAAGATTAAGAAGATTATTTGCAGCTTATATAAGGAGATAGTGAGAAGTTTTATGGCATATATACGATGTGTTTTTACAAGGAAATTGTGATAAGATTGGTGACAGATTTATGATCACCATTGTAGCAAATTGGGGAAGAAAACTATAGGATAATTTGGAGGAGAAATTGATATTGAGGTTGATGCCTCATATTGGTGAAGTTTATGCTTCATATTATTGAGGTTCGTGCTTAAAATTGTCCAAGTCGGTGCCTCAAATTGGCAAGTTTGGGGTATCATATTCTAGGAGTTGGTGCCTACAAGTTAGGGTTTGGTGCCCATTGTAAGTTGCTTACATAGTTTGTACAAATAAGATAAATATAAGAAATATTTTTATCATCATTTTCTCCGACAAGGTTTTACATGTATATCTTGTGTCCTTTTGTGTTCTTACTTGCTATATGTTGCATGTGTGGCTAACTTGTATTATGCTAAAAATATTAGTAAATATGTGATATTTAAGTATTACTTTGATTCAATTGATATATCTGATATGAATACTATATTTGGATCTGCATTGTAGAAACTGTGTCAGTGTGATGTTGTAGAATTATCTTGCTGTTCCTGATATAGATTTATGAATTACGCGAATGATGATCTTCTTTTTCTTATGAAATATAATCTTATGAGATGGTGTTGGAGTGATGATGTTCTGTATAATTGATTTACTGGATCAACCCAATCACTTGACTGGTCTTCTTGTGAGATGGCAATATACTATTAGTTTGCTCATTTATTGTTTGCTATGTCCGATTTGACTCTATCAATATGAAAATATACTTGTATTGGTCTTATAAGACCTTTAATCTATATGAATGCTTGCCTGAGTTATCATATAATTATAGCAATTCAAAATTGTGCTATATCTGATTTGTGGGACTTGGAAATACATGTCCAAAGTGAGGAGGCTGCTGCTCGACTTTCTTTTTGGTATGGTTGATGTGAAAAATTAATTGCGTGAATGTTGGTGACATTCAATGTATATAATAATATATAGCAATTTATAAGATGGTTCAGAAATTTTTTATTGCTACTAAAATGAACAATTGTCGTAAATAAAAGAACCCTAATGATAACCACAAGAATAACCATTTTTAGAACAACTAAAGAATACTCAAAATATTAGAGTAAATATAAATAAATATTCTAATATCCTTCCTAAATGGTCATTCTATCAACTATCATTCTCCAAACCGCACCAAGTTACCCCATAAACTTGACAAACTTTTCCGGACTGAGAGACTTGGTGAGTATTTCTGCAGTCTAGTCCTTAGTTGGAACATACTGCAACGTCATTGGTCCATCTTCGACAAATATGTTTGGTCCATTCGTTGAATATTGGATTTTTGTCAAGTTTCAACACCCCTGGATAACAATAGAACAAAGGAGTAGGTCTTGCTTGAGACATTGTATGTCAAAAGCATTCTTTTAAGCCAAACCACCTAACAAGCTGCCCTAACAGTTCTCCAATATGATGCTTCGATCGAGGAAAGAGTTACTGCCTGTTGCTGCATTCTGGTCCGTGTGACTGCACTTGTGCACAGTTTGAAAACATACCTAGAAGCAGACTTTCTGTCGTCAACACAGCTTGCCCAATTTGAGTCTGCAAAACCAATGAGCCTAGGATATTTACTTCTGCTATAGAAAACGCCAAAGTCAGGGCTTCCCTCACATATCTCAACACACTTTGCTGCAACTCAATGTTTAGCTTTTGTGCCTGACATGAAGTGGGAGATATAGCTCACAACATAATCGATTTCAGATCTAATGGTGGTGAGATAGATGAGGCTGCCCACTAGTTGTTTGAATGTTGAGTTATCCACCACTGTTGAATCCAATTTGTATGTTTGTCTTAACCCTTTCTCCATAGGTGTAGATGCACGTTTGCAATTGTGGAACCAAAATCTATCCAAGAGTCTCTTGTCATACTTTGATTGAGAAATGAATGTGGCTTTTTTTCTGCCAAATCTCTACACCTAGACAATATTTGAGAAGTCCCAAATCTGTAGCGATCAGCTCTTCAACATTGATGATAAGTAGAGTCTCACCAGTAGCATGGTTTACATACAAATTAGGAATATGAGGACTCCATTGAAAGTCTCGACCAATCAAATACTTATCTTAATATACCATTGGTGCAATCAGAACAGGAGGATCCTCAGAGAGGATAGTCCAACCATGCAGCAAGAATCACACAATGGAAACAATCAACAACATGGCAACAAGGCACAAATAGTGTGCAAGATCAGATTTTCACTTTATTATAGATTCATGAAATCATATACAATTGGCCAACAACATGCAAGCTTACATTCCAGGTGTATCGGCCTACTTATGGATTGAAATCCAAATTATCCTTTAGATCGAACCCTCATGAGTTATCCTACTACCAATGACGATATCTAGTAAGAATGAATTACATCAATTTATAAAGTGTTCACAAGAAAAATGTTGGCAAAGAAAGATCATATTTTCCCAAGGAAAATGTGTTTCCAAATATAGGTGATGACCTAAATCACGAAGAGCTCCATCATCATAATAAGAAATCGAGTGTAAATTGATACATGTCTTGAGGACAAGCATTGGAACATGAAATGATGCGCCAAGAAGTTTCACATAATTCCTTCACAAGATCAAAAACTCCAGGTAGCCATTAGAACATGAAGGACAAATAGGTACGAGCAGAAATCCATGAGATACTTCTATATGATGAATCTAATCGAGGTGCAAACTAGATGAAGATCAAACATAATGTTTGGAACATTCCATGAGGTTCATAATATTGGACGAATTAAGTAGGAGTGCTACAACAAGCAAAGAAACAAGCTAACTAGGAACAACTGAAAAAAAATGTTTTTTGTTGATGCAAGACTTTCATGAACCCAAAAAGCTCTTGCATTCGACCTCCAGGGTTATTTGAAAAATGAGCCTCTTAGTTTGATGCAAAGGGAAAGCCAAGAAGGTGTACTTGAGCTTGAAAAACCCAAGAAGAGTCCTGAATCGTTCTATGCTTCCACTTTACATGATATTCAAGTATTGTCTCCCTGTCGTGCTTCTACCAGCTTTGTGTTCCAAGGTATGTTTAATCTCATCTAATTGCCTCTTAAGTAACTACCTTTCTAACTTTGATCACTACCATTGTCACTGAATTCTATCTTCTAATAGTAATATAGGTCAACAATATTGAATAAGAGATATATCCTTATCATCTAACAACTCCATATGTATTACCCGAATCAAATTTTCTCAAAATCTTACAAGGTCAAAATTTCCTCCCCTTCATCTTATTGTATGTTTCAGTAGAAATGATGCCTTTTTCAAATATAACATCACTTCATTTCCAACTTCAAATTCCTCATTTCCTCTTCTTAGCTGTCTTCTCCTTATATTTATTATTAATGTCTTCCAAATGCTTGTTCTACTTATCATGTATTCATATGCTCTGCAAGCTGGATGACCATCCTCCTTTTCAGTAATCCTTGGATGCCCCTTCTCATCTCCCCCCTTATTGATGGGAGTTGAATGGGCACGTCAGGATGGACATTTACAAGCAGTATGGTGGATCCCTAATAGCCTTGTATGCAGAGCAGTTTATTGATAAACAGGAGGAGGTTATTGTGTGACCACCTACATCTCTCGATGCTAAACATACGCTCCACATTTCCTTAAGCACTGTCAAGTTGGGTTCTCATTGACTTTATATTCAAACAGTTTGCTAGATTGATAGAGAAGACAGGATCTATTGATTTTGTGACATGGGGAAGCTTGAGAAATAGATAGACTTTATTTTTCATTGCCTCATTTACTATGAGATCAGAGGGAGGTTCTATTGTCTATTTGGATGGTGTTGGCTTCTCTTATCCATCTTCATGTACATTGATCAATGGTGCTTGGCCCTTTATCTTCAAGAAACCACAAGTGTTTGGGACCACACCTTACAGATTCAGTCGGTCTTTCATCAGACCAGAGATTGGCTCATCACCCACTTCTTCTTGTTGGTCACTTTGGCTTGAGGGACCAACCAATGGTTTGTTCTTCCTAGCTCTAGGCACATCAGGTTTGTGAGGCCTTTTTGGAGTTATACGTGGCAGCAACTCTCCAATTCCAACAGCTCTTAGAGATGCCATAAAACTTCCCCTTATCTTGGGTTATACCCTTCGGTATTGGATTTCTTCTTCATGGCGGGGGGCATGTAGCTTCTTGCCGGCTGTGGCTTTCGTCTCTTGTTTGTGCCTTGTTCTGTTTTTCTCCAAACACCGTTTGGTGTTCCCATTGTTGGCTGGCTTCTCTTGTTATTTTCTGACAGTTCCTTAGACCGTCTTTGTGGTCTCTTACTAAGGTTTCACATCCCCTTTTTTACTCCTTTTGTACTATTCTCATTTGTTTTAAATTGCATCTTCTAATTCCAACAAGGGATATATTATCTAAAATATAAAATGGAAAATACACAATCTTTTAATGCCCAAGTTTGAAGCTTGTCAAGTTTTTAATAGGGTAAGGGTGAGGGACATGCCATTATAAGTGCCTAATACTGGACTTGGTTGTAGAAGTCAATTGGATTTAGAATATCCTTATGGTGTTCCAGCCTAAGGTTCATGTATATCAAGATATTCAAATTTGATATTTGGGGACAATTATGTTATTTATTAAGAAAGCATTAAGAGTTGAGATAGTTAGGAAAGTTAAGCAATTGGCATTGCTAAAATATTTTAATTGTTCATGAAAAGAGAAAGATTAAGTTACACCATTTAATCATTAGAATCTATTTAGTCTAGTTTGTTTACAGCATAGATTAAATGATTAACGCACACAAATGATGAACAAGAATAGCAACAGTAGCATTCCCTTTATTATTTGCACATGCCAAAAGATTACATAATGCTTAGGATAAGCTGAGTTACAATGATCCCAAACGGGGTATAAATACTTTCCGCCGAACCTTCCCGAAGGGGTTTGTCGGCTACAAAACAATCCTAATCTACCCGTTGGCTACAAAATACAAAATCTTCGATGGCATAAGCCAACCAGCTATAGAATGCAAAATCTATCGACGACATCACCCCCCCAAAAACAAAAGCCGTCTCCTGACGACTAACAAAATAGGAGGCAACCCACATACAACAAAACAAAAATACTAGAGAGAAGGTGGTGCCCTTGAAGAATGTTGCTGTCGACGCAACTCATAGACTTGCTCCGTTCGGATGCTCAAATCCTTCTGTATCCATGAATTAACCTCAACGGCCTACTTCAGAAGAAGTGCCGCATCCATAGCTTGCGTCCTAGCTAACTGCAACCCCTGTTCAGCTGCATCCTTATCCCTCGACGAAGCTGCCCGCTCAGTTGCCCATGTTGCCTGTTGACTAGCCAAATCCGTCGCTAACTTCTCTCTAGCCTCCCTCTCAACCACCAGGGGTCTCTCGGCTACAATCCTGTCCGCGTCCACATGCCTTTGAGCATAATAAACCTCCTTATACAGTCCCACAATCTCATGTGCTAGCTTCTCCAGTGGAGTGTTGCACGACCCCAACTCTGGCTCACTGGCCCAATCTGCCAACATCTCCGGTGTCTCAAGTGTTGGCCAACCTCTCTCCTCAAAACATGAATGGAACTGCTGTGGACAAATCCCCCTGATGTAAGCTCGGACCAAATGCCACTCTCTCCACCGAGTCATAGCTTGCAATGTCACATTGTGTCCCTTCTTTAGCGCAACCTTCATCGCCCTGAGGTAGTCCCTGCACTTGTCCTCATTCGATCCATAATCCTCCTTTGCAAAACCCTCCATCGTCCACTCAGCATCACTATTCTCTTCCTCATCTGCGAGGACCATGCCCACATTCGGTGTGGCCTCCTCTGCTCTCAGCGCAACCTCGGCCTATGGCACTCCTGCCTCTTGAGGCTTTGGTATTGTAGCTGATACTCCTAGGTGTGCGGGGGATTGGATGGATGGACCAACCTCGACAGGGATGAGTGGAAACTGTTGTCTCAAGAAAGCACTGGCTCTATCCATCACCTCCGGCTGCTTTGACTGTGCGGGCTCCATGCTCTCCTTCTGTGCTAGCTGCGCTGACTGGACTAAATGTACTGGCTCAGCGGCTGCTAACAAGGAAGACGAAATAGTGACAACTGCATCACAATGAATCACATCCAAGCGAACTTGGGGCTAAGGGTCCGGTGTTGGCAACTCTAACCTCTGTGAGACTGGCTTCACTAGTGCAACTGGAACAACATGTGCTACATCCGTGGAGAAAGTAACACCTGGAGTCGTTGTCAGTGTAACAACTGCTGTCGTCGGTTGGACACCCTCTGCCATTGCTCGGGGGACATTTGCTATTGTTGACGAGGTCATCACCATCGGTGCATGACGCTAACCAAAAGGAGGAATGTGTGACGTGGGAATGGACAAGTGCTCCGAAGTTGACAGCTGCGGTAGGGTGAAAAATGTGGGCTCACTATCTGCTGGTTTTTTGCCAACCTCCGCGAAAGTACTGCCTTCCTCATACTCTGCCCCGCTGCTCTCCGAAGTCTCCTCCCGTCCGCTGTCAGTGTCCTCGTGAGCTGCCTGCAATCCCCAAAATACCTTCTTTTGTTCTGCAGCTGTCTCATCCATGTCCAAATGTCTCCAATAAAATATCAGAGGCTCTCCCTGTGCCAACTTTCCCCGAAGTGGTGCCTCAAAATCATCCATGGGTATGTAATTTACCATTGCCTCCAGAAATAGGCCAATTGCATGATGTGGCATAAAGAATGTGTGGTGTTGCAGTGTCATGAACTCCTCCATCTTGTCAGCAAGAACTGTAGCCCAATCATACACCATACCGTTCATGATGCTATTCATGAATACTATCTGCGGCAACGCTATATCTGAAGCCCAAGTTGCCCCTGTCAGCTTGCTCTTGATAACGTCCATAATGCACCTCTAGTGGCCTTCCCGAATAAGATCTCACCGAAGCCCTCTGCATTTAGACCCTTTGATCACTGACACCATCTCCTCCCGTGTAAGATCGCGGCCCACCAACCGAATCTAGTGTTCCTTCCGTTCTTGAGAGAGCTTGTGATTCTTTATTTCCACCTTCTTACCTCCAGGACCAGGAATGCCAAAAACCCTCGTGAAATCCCTAGGCTTAAAAGAAACTGTCATCCGATGCTTTTTGTACAAAAATGTGCTCATTCTGTTGTGCTGATTATATGCTTGTATCATGGTCTGCAAAACTGATTCAAATAATCGGATAGAAAAAATTGGAAGCTGGATGGCCCAATGCACCTATGCCCGTAGCAAAATTTCCTTAACGAGGTCAGCATTCGGAGTTTCCTGCTACCACTTCTAGCATTCGCTGCCATTGAGACCCTCAAACTGGACGGTGAGATGAGTGAGTTCCTCCCTAACTTTCTTTTTCTTGCTGCTGGAAGCGGATGGCCTTGCAGCATGGATTCCAAACACCAAAACCCTTGCATTCTTCTCCATACTTGCCTTCAATTGACTCTTCCACTGTTTCCATTTGCCTGTCGATTCCATGCAATAACGGCTTCTTCCTCCTTATATAGTATAGGGTTCCTTTCCACGGAGAAATATGTCTCAAAACTTTCCCTTTCCAAAGCCCCTTCCCTTTCTAGCTAGTTCTCCTTCAACCAACCAGCCGTAGGTATAATTTATGGTGTCCCACAGCATCTGTGCGGGCACCTTCTATTTGCTGCGAATTCTGCCTCCTGCTTGGTGATTAGTTATCCACGGAAGGTCATGAACAGAAGTCCATGGCTTTGAAAAAACAATCACGGGAACATGGAGCGCGCTTGGCGGAAAGAAAACACCTGCAGGGAAGGAAAAGCTTCATAGATGAAGGCTTGAAGTAATCAAATGATGGGAGGATACAAACTTTGCCAATGATTGAAGAGTCTAATTGGCGATATTGCACTGTACAGTTGGGGCATGAATGTTATAAAGCCAAATGTGCCATCAAGCAAAGTGATTCAACCAATATCTAGCATTACTAAGCATCCACGGAAAACCATGGAAAGAAGTCCGTGGGAAGATGCGAACGCTAGCCACGGAAGATATGGGAGATACCCTGCGGAAGATGAGACACCACGCAGAAGACAAGGCACCATGCGTGGGAAGAGAGGAAGTTTGCGGGAGAAAACGAAATGGGAGGTCCGTTGAACATAGTGTAGCCGCGGGAATTAGAACACCCGCGGAGTAGCTATCTGCGGGTTGTGCCTGCTGAAACTCTTCTGCTCAGGTTTCTTTTTCTGTGTTTTTTTTTTTTCTGATTTTTTTTTCAATTTTAAATATATAGCACGACAATTTTGCCTCCAGGTGTCGCCATTCTGTAACGATGAAGGAGTCATCTGGCCATTCTGCGATGGCGACGGAGTCTTTCTAGCACGGTATATTTTCAATTTGGATCTGTTGACTGCCTGAGGCACCTCTTGCCCGTCCAAGGTCAACAATTTTATTTCTTCATTATTGCCGAGCTCCTGGATCTGGTATGGCCCAACCCATCTGACCTTAAACTTCCCTGGTTTAATTTCATTCCGACTGTCATACTTGAGTACCAACTACCTCGGCTAAAACTTGTTGAGTTTGAGATGGTTATCATGCCACGCCTTATGTCTGTTCTGTGTTACCTCTGTGGCCCATTGCGCCAACAATCGCTTCTCTTCCAGCTTATTCAGGTTATGCAGCCACTCCCTTAAGCTTTCCATGTCACCTAGCTTATTTTCCAGTGCTATTCGCAGGCTCAGAATCATGAATTCCACTGGTACCATTGCCTCTTGTCTGAACATTAATTGGAATGGCATGTGCCCTGTCGTCACCTTGTATGCCGTGCGGTAAGCCCAAAGGGCAGAGGGTAAATTGTCCTCCTAATCTTCTCCTTCAATCGCACAATATTTGTAAATAATTGATACCAGGATTTTATTTGTAGCCTCGGCCTGTCCATTTGCTCTCGAGTAGTATGGACTCGACAATGAATGACAAATCTTGAATTTGGTGGTGTGTAGTGGGATGACATGATTAACAAAGTGTCCACCCCTATCACTTGTTAACTGTAATGGAATTCCATACCTGGTAATGATCTGCTCATAAATAAACCTGGCTGTGCTGATGTCCGAGTTATCTGGTAGTGCGCATGCCTCCGCTCATTTGGTCAGGTACTCTGTTGCGACAATAATGTACCGGCACCTCTGGTCCTGGTCACCTTCAGGGGTCAAATGAAATCCAATCCCCACCGTTCAAAGAGTTCCTGCACATGGGAGGGTTTAAGTGGCATGAAGTCTCTCTTCAGCGGCTTCCCAGCCCATTGGCAAGTATCACACCCGATGACCCACTCCCGCGCGTTGTCGTACACGGTCGGCCACCAGAGTCTTTGAAGCAATATCTTCCATGCAGTGGTGTTAGGTCCCATGTGTCCTCTTGCTGGTCCCTCATTTGCTTCTTTTAATACCCGCGATATCTCTTCCTCTAATACACACCGTCAGAGGATGTGATTTGGCCCCATCTTGTAGAGCAATCCGTTGATCAACTGGAAGGTACGACTCTGGATTATCAACTTGTGCCTTTCATTTGGTGGCATTCCACTTGGAAACTGTCTTGTCGACAGATATTCCCTTATGCTCCTGTTCCATTCCGGTAGTACTGCGATCTGAAACAGCTATGCGTTAGAAAAGTCGTCATTCACACCATCCGCTGGTTCCCCTATTTTGATCCTCGACAGGTGGTCGACGCTGATATGTTTCTTCCTCGGTTGTACAATGATTTTGAAGGTAAAGTCTTGCAACAGAAGCAACCATCTGGTGATCCTTCCTTGAATGACAGGTTTATTGACAAGGTACAACAAAGCTGGATGGTCCACATAGAACACAAATGGTGTTGCCAGCAAGTAGTGTCAAAACTTCTGTGCTGCATACACCATGCCCAATGCTTCCCGTTTTGTGGTGTTGTAGTTCTGTTTTGCTTTAGATAACAGTTGGCTGACAAAGTATATTGGGTGATCCAAGCCGTGGTTACCTGTTTGCGCCAAGGTTGCTCCGATCGCATAGTTGGATTCGTTGACATGAACATGGAATTCCTTATCCCAATCCGGATATGCCAAAATGAGTGCCGTAGCCAATTGTGCCTTTAACAGTTCGAATGCCTCATCATGCTCCTGCTCCCATCTGAATGATTCTTCTTTGCAGGTTAACCTATCTAGCGAATAGGACAGCTTGGTAAAATTTTTAATAAACCTTTTGTAATAGCCTATATGTTTGAGGAAAGACTTTACCTCTGTCACATTAGTGGTTGGTTGCATTTCTAGGATGACTCTGACTTTGTTCGGGTCGGCGTTCAATCCTTCTTTACAGATGATGTGTTCGAGTAGTCTTCCCTGCGGAACCATGAATCTGCACTTTTTGGGGTTCAAAGCTAGCCGCGCCCTTCGACATCTCTCCATACATTTGTCGAGTGTTGCCAGATGCCTGTCCTCCGTGCTGAATACAGACCAATCATCGAGGAATGCTTTGAAGTTGCTGACGGACATCTTGTCAAAGATGTGCAGTATGATCCGTTGGAAGGTGGCAGGGGCGTTGCACAAGCTGAATGGCATCTGATTGTATGTATACACCCCATTTTCGACGAGAAACGTTGTCTTCAACTTGTCCTCTGCTATAGAGATTTGATTGTATCCAGAGAACCCGTCCATAAAGGAGTAAATTTCATGTCCGACGACCTCCTCTAGTATGCTGTTTGTAAATGGAATCGGAAATGGATCCTTGATTGTAACTGCATTAAGACATCTGAAGTACACACAAATTCGGATCTGGGTGGTGTCCTTCAGTGATATAACTATAGGTGTGACACCCATTAACTTGTCTATACCTTGAAAATAATTCCGGCTTCCAACATCCAGTTGATTTCCTTTGTAACTCGTGCCGCATAGTTCTTATTCATTCTGTAGGGTCGCTTCCGTACCGGCACGGCTCATTGGACCAGTGGGATGTGGTGCACACACAACTCTTGAGCTATTCCCTTCACATCCTTGTATGTCCATGCAAATACATCCTTATATTCCAGGAATATCTTAAATGCTGCTGCTTTCAATACTGGTTCCCAGTTATCTCCCGCCAATATGTTTCTTGGTTCAACTTCGTTTCCCAAATTCATAGTTTGCAGTGTGGCTTCATTACACTTGATTGTCTCCCCCTCACTGAATGTATGGCCAGGTGTGACATCCAATGGAACATCCCCCTCCTTTATCTTGGTGAATTCTCTTGGAAATTCATCTCCTGTCGGACCTTCCTCAATTGTCAGTACATTGTAGCTCTAGAATAGTTCGTAGTCCTCTATTTGCCAGTGGTAGAGACCGTTGACCGAATTCAAATTTTCATCTATTGATCCTCCTTCCAACTGCAGGACTCCCTCTTGATCCGGTTCCATACGTTGCCTCCCTTCATCTTCCTCGTCAGAATCTAATGACAAAGCTTCTTCTCCAACCATCTGAGTGTGCAAATCAATGACGAAGTTTCTCCCTTTGCTTTCTAGTGATAAGGTGTTTCTCTTCCAGTTGTGTTTAAGTCTAGCCTGAATAAGCTATCCACATCCCAAAATGGCATTGTGTCCTTTTCTCTTCAGCGGGATGATGAAAAGTCAAGCAGGAAAGGTTGTGTGCCAATTGTCACTGGTTGTGCCATTAGAATGCCAAGAGGTTATATGCCATGTTGGTCTTTTGTCAGTAACTGAAATGTAGGTGGCCACAGTGTCAGTTGTCCCAACTTTCTCCAGGTATCTTCGGGTAAGACGTTCACGCAGGACCCGCTGTCTACAATTGTGTCCATCAGCACACTTCCAAGAATCCCCATCTCGATGACTGCTGGATGCCGTCTGGATGCAAGCACTAGCAACATTGGGTCGTCTCCAACGGCAGCAATTTCCTTCCCTCTACCTTGTTCTCTTGGTATCCTCAGAACTGGTGTTATATTTGTGAGAGTGGATCGGAGCTGAGGCATCGTAAGAAGCAAATCATTTATCTTGACCAATACCTCCATTTGCAAAATTTGCTGTACGATGTTTTGTTTCGCGGAGTTTTTTGCCGAAGTGCTGTTGGTGTCCTCCAATTGAGATGTTTTCGCCTGTGATGCCTTTTCAGTCTTTGCCCGCGCTCCCCCAAATTTCCTCTTTTCTTCCGCCGGGTCCAAGTACTCTTTTGCTTGCCTCCGTGTAATTGCCAAAACCTCTTCTTCATTTGTCCCGACAGGATCAAGTTTACTCTGGATTTTGGGCACTTGGCATCTTCATGGTCACCGGGTCCGCACCATTTGATAATAATTTCGGTGTGTTTGTCGTGCTACAATCCTGTGCAAAATGACCCCACAAATTACATGCTTGGCATTGAACGATCGGCCGTCCGTTTGCATCATACTGGATGTGACTTTTGTTACCATTGTTATTGTTATTGTTCGCATTGTTATTGTTCTGTCCACGTCTATTATTCCTGTATCCTCTGGACGTGGCACCGTCCATGCCTGTGTTCCCATTCCTTGCAGACGCGGAAGCCTCTTGTGCCAGAAACACCTGTTGAGGTCCTCTAGTTTTCATGTTGAAAGGACATTCTTTTGTAGAATGTCCCATTATCTGACAAATATCGCATAACTAGTTCTTTGGACAGGAACCCTTTGTGTGACCTTCTGCCTTACATTCCGTGCACTATAGTTCGCTTCCCTTTGTTTCTTTTTGCATGTTCGTAAATTCTTTCATTATTCGGAGCATGTCCTTCTGGAGGGCTCAAACTTTTTTACTGCTGTTTTCCTCATCGCTACTTTCTTCTTCCGAGGATGCATCGTCGTCTGACTCAGAGGAGCTATTCTTCTTTTTCTTTTTCATCCTTTGCTCACTTTCCAGGTTCAGTGCCTAGTTGTACACTTCAGTGTATGACGACGGCGTTACGATCTTCATTTTCTTTCGCAATTTCGGGTGTAGGCCTTCAATGAACCACCTTTTTAGTAATCCATCAGTTGGCTTATTCTGCATTTTGTTGATCAAGTCCTTCAACTTCCTTGCATAGACTTGGACTGTTTTATTTTTCCCTTGTCTTGTGTTGTATATCTTTGCTACAATTTCATTGTTGTCGCGGAGTAGTTGAAATTTCGCCATAAACTCCTCCTTTAGGTTATCCCAAGTGGTTAGGTTTTGGGGCTCTGCATCGGTGAACCAATCAATTGTGACACCTCGTAGGAATGCCGGAAACTGCTGCACCCATTCGTTTGTATCAGTTATGCCATTCACCCTCCAGATCGTTTCGCACGTTTTACAGTGGCGGATCAGATCGGCCATACCATCACCATCGAATTTCGGCAACTTTTCCTTTGGTCTTGCAATCACTACTGGGTTTTGTGCACGGGCATTGTTCGGTCCTGCAACACTGGCACTGTTCACTCCCACATAGGTGGTCTGTACTTCCACACTGGCGGTTTGCACTCCCACAATGGTAGACTATTCTCCCACACCGGCGGTCTATTCTCCCACACCCCACACCGGTGGCCCACACTCCCACATCGGCAGATTGTTCTCCCAGAGTGGCGGTCTCAACAGCTCTGAACGTTGGTGAAGAAGGATCTTCTGAAGTTGTCCTTTTCGGAAGTGTATCTCAGACAAAGAGTTCACTCCACACTCTTGCTCCCTCGACACTCCGAGCCATGCGAGTCGATTCTCTTCCGTCTGGACTCTCTTCCCTCGGCGAATACAAATTTCATCTTTTGTCTTCAATCTTTGCCACTTATCGGTGAGGCAAAAAATTCGATAAAGATAATTTGTCAGTAAATGAGTAAACATACAAAACAAGCTGATATAGATATATGAAAATGCAATGTGTAACAAAATTGCATCCTTATGTGGAACGTCGATGGTTGGCAGGCATATCCAAAGACTCTGAACTCTAAAGTAAACTGCAAATAGAAAATTGTCTTTGTATAAAGATAAGCAAATACATATGTCAAGTAAAATATGAAATTAATCTACATCACTCCCTTTCCCTTCCCACTAAAAAGAAAATGAATTTAGAGAATTTACTTGGGAATCTGGATTTGCTTAAAAATCTGCTTCAAATCCACTTCAAATCTGCTTGTGATTAATCTACAAGGCTGTTAAAAACTATTTCTCTCTGCCAAAACCCTTGTCCTCTCCTCCAAACACTGAAAATTTCAAAATAAACAATTAATGGTCAAGTTGTTAGGTGTCGCAGTTTTACTAGTGCCACCCAAGAGAAGAAGATAAGTTACTGTGAGAAGTTTGTGATTTATTGCACAGAAGTGGCCAATTTATCGGGGAGAATTTAAGGTCTTCTTGGCTGGAATTTCTTGTCAAAAATCGTTAAGTTTTCTCATAAAAGTTCTCCTGAGTAGTAGAGATATCTGCGACTTCATGGAGAGATTTTAATCTATGGTATGGATATCTGGATTCACAAGAATCAGAAGCTATTTTATTACATTGACTAGATTTAATGGAATGTTTGTTTTAAACATCAGGTGTCTGTGTGTATGTACCTAGAGAGAGGGAGGACCAATATACTGTTGAACAATACACTAACAATTGTATAAAAGGATAGTTTTATACTGTAGTTACTTGAAAATGTATTTATAAGAGTAAACACAAGGACTAGTAGTTACAGCTGAAGGCTAGAGTAAAATTGATAACAGAATTGGTGCTAATGGCATTCTGCGATTATGATTTTTTTTGTTTTTGTATTCTAGGAATCCAATAAGGTCATCCGTGAGATCATAGAATTTGTTCTATCACATCAATGTCTCTTCGCTCGTATTCTTAGAGATGAAGATCCTCAAATACACATTCAATCACTAGAAGAGCTGGAAATTGGCGTCGCTATACTATCTAAGGTGGGTTTCATATCTAATTATGTTAGGCAAAACTTTTTGGCATAGTGTTCTACTTGATTAGTTGACCAGAGTATAGCTATTATAGTTGTATGTATGTATATAGACTTCTAAATATGTTGTTGTTTACAGGTGTGGCCTTTTGAAGAAAGGGACGAGTGTGGAATAGTTCAAGCACTTTTCAATCTCATGTGTGTTTTCTTTTCTGAGGATACGGAGTCTAGTAGCAAATATGTACTGTATATTCGAAATTCAGAAAGAGCTGTAGATCAGTCTTATGCAATTCGTGAGGTATTGGTTACTGTTATATTTTAATTTGTGTGCTTTTTGCATTTATTTACTGTATACCTTTTGACATTATTTAAAAACTACATCCACAGAATGCCAGGAAAATGGAATTGTTTATAAAGCGTTTGCAATGCAGCTTAGTTTCTTATCTGTACTGCTTGGTAACAAGGAAGAACTTAAGACTAACCATCTCCAGGCCAAATGTAAGTACTGCAATAGAGTAGCATAATGCTGCCTTATCAGTTTCTGTCCACACTATAAGGTTCTATCTTCTGTTAATGATACCCTCTTTGCACATTGTACAACAATTTTAGGTGATAGAGAATCATGTAAATAAGATTGAAAAATACTTTGAAAAGGGGTAGTTTTTACTGTGTAGCTTGTTTTTGTTACGTATTTGAAATTATTTTTTCATTGCGTTATTTCATTCAGAGAGTTGATATTTTCATATATTCTATTATTAATGAAATAGTTATTGATTTATGAGGATGGAAGATTCGTATGTGTTTTGAGGATAATTCAACAATCTGACAAGCAGGGAAGATAATGTGCAGAAATTTTTAAATTATTTCCTGGAAGGATGTATTTTAGTAATGATTTAGTTGACATTGCATGATTGAACATTAAATCTCTTTGATGATTATTTAGTTGTCGTACAATTGCAAACATACATTGATGTTTAAATACATCATGGCTGATAATTTGTTAACGCTTTTCTGTAAGGACTCTGGACAGATACACTCCTTTTTTGTGCTTTCTGTAATCTGAAGGATAAAAAAACTCCTTTTATGTTTTTAAAAAAGTCTTGGAATTGGTTTGTTGTGATAATAATAAGAAGTGAGAGTCTTTCAACCTATAGCCGCTATCACTGTTTTCCTCCTATTTCCATAACTTATTGTAGTGAGTGTTTAAGTGAGATTAGAAATTGAGCAATGGAAGAAAGACGTCATTACTTGTATCATAAATTTTTGAAAATCTAATATCTATCTTTGTGTGTTTAATTTATTAAATAAAATTTATATTAGTTTTGTTCGTTATACAAAGTTATGAAAATGAGGGAAAAACATCCATAGATGCTAGAAATAACAATTAACTTATTTAACAATTCTAGTAATTAGCATAAAATGTACTTACTATTTGACAAAAGAAAGTTTCAAAAAAGTGTTGAAATTAAAAAATGTAGTAAGCCATAGGACATGCTCCTGTCTGATCTCTATCCGAACAGTTAATTAACAATTTTAAAAAAGAAATGCAAAACAATTTAAACTATGATTCAATATGTCACTCACAGAATCATATAGTTATCTTTACTTGTGTGAAAATGCTACTCCTTTCTATTATGCCTTCTAAATCCCAATTTTAGCCATCTTACTCCCATGGCTTCCCAATTTGGATGATTTACAAGTTTAGAGGTAATATCTATCTATGTAACCCTTACTATGCAGTTGTTTACTCTCTCTAAGTGTGTCTAATGAGCTTCGACCTTACAATAATGATATAAAATCAAGAAATGAAATAAACCACCCTGTTGCTGTCACCAGCTATGTAGTGCGTTTTAATTTCCCTGCCAACTAGTTTTGTTTCTTTGTATGCTTGTAAATAGACTCTATTTTCTGTTTGTTCTAATTTTCTTACGACATACAAAAATGCCACTAACAGATACACATCTTTTAGCAGAGCAACTGTATGATATTCAAAGGAAAAAGCAGCTTATTACAATTCTTTTCAGTCAAGTATGTTGAAATAAAATTTAAATTTAATGCTACAGGTTTGAACCAGCCTGCTCTGACATTCCTGTTGAATGTGAGCGTGTTGTCTATGATCCCAATTGTACCCACCAGGAGGACCCGTTATGAGAAAGGAATACAATTTCCACAGAAACTGAAAAGACCCTGACTATTAAGGTTACTAAAAACAATGCTTAAGCTGTGACGGTGCGTAAATCACTTATTTTTGGGACTAAACTATAAGGATAAAATCTTATAAATTTGCCAAACTTAAAGGAATGTTTCAGTCATTTCACTGAAAGTGCGGGTAATAATATTTGCAATGATAATTCTGATCAACATTTGCTAACCCGGAAACAGCATCTTACATCATTTATTGAAATATTGCATGAATGCTCCATTTTACAATTAATGGAAACGATACCAAAGGTAAACCCGAAATTTCTTACTCTTAATGAGGTCCGCCGTTTGTAATGCCGCACTGCGGATTTTATCCGTCTGCCACAATACTGGTGCGATTTATAATTTCCTTCGCACCCCTGTCCAGTCTGAGTTTGCTTGGACGAAATATGGGTCGGTCACTGGTTATTTCCCCGTCTTCAAAGGAGGTCGCGAATTCTCTCGCCGTCTGCAACAGTTAGCTCGGAAAATCTTGGTGGTGACAAAACCTAAACGGCTCCTGTTTACTTCGAAAAACCTTCAGTCCCGACTCCAATGGATGAGACAATGTAAGCCGTAGCTGCTCCAATCTTAACGCGAAAATCTGCAACTCACGCCAGCTCGCGTTTTTAATAAATAACCCTCACGACTCCTCACCCATGATATAGATGGCTTACAATATATTCGCTGATGCTGGTATTAGCTCTATGATTGCTATCTATGATGAACACTACTCCAGCAGAGGTTAACCTGCGAAAATTTGCCTGACCAGTAAGAATTTTGAAACCGCTGTAAATCCTATATTTGGAAGTGCTCCTCTGGTTGTAACAATTCCCTCCTTCCCTTGTTAATTTCCAACCCTTTAAAAATCAATGTCTCAAATCATCCACATGAAATGGCTGAATACCATCTCCAATGAGCAACCCTTCCGAAGATATCTCACTTCCTCAGTTATGCAGATCCAAGGGAGTTTTTCGTTCCCAAAGACCTAATTGAATTTGCAGACCGAAGACCACAAATTGCTCCAATATGATAAATAGTAGAATCCACAAAATCGCTTAGATTGTCAATATGAATTCCAAATCCACACTTTGTGCTTCCATGAAGATGATCTCTTACAACTTCAACGAGATATTTTTATTAGCTTGCCAAGATGCAGCAACCTGAAAATTCGATTCTTCTTTTCCAATGATCATTGAATGAAATTCAAAACCAAGGTCAACATAGTTTGTGATCCCAACAACTGAATCTTCTTCAAAGGGATTCTTAACCTTTCTTTGAACCACAAGATGTTGATAAAAAGATGCTATAATCAATGGGCTTATATTGAAATCCTGAAGTAATTTGTCCAATTCTGCTTACCATCCGCACACTTGCAGGGAATTTGAATTATTATTCTCCGAGAGCAAGAATGTAATCATCTGGAAATAAAATGACTCTCTTTCCAAAATCATTTGCCTACGAGAGTCGATGATAGGCAAATCCCCGATAAAAGTTATGTCACTAGAAAGGGGACATGACAGAAACTGAGCACCCATCTGTACTTTCTATGTCAGCAAGTAACTTCAGCAATCTGTGTACCATCCTAGTCACAATATTTAATTCTAGGTGAACTTTACAACAGCAAATTTTAATTGCAGACTTCGTCCAACTAATGTATCCATCCCTTCATGCAAGAGTGACATCCAAAACCGCACAACTCTTGATTTATTGGTGTTACACAATATACTATTGATATCCGTGTATGATTATTGAAAATCCACACCTCAACTCCTCCTAAGACGCCTCTATAGTCTCAGCCACTCCAGCAATGCACTTTCCTTTGCTCGTTATTGTGCCTAGTTTAGGACCAACAACTCCAACTGATTTCGTACGCAAAGATTCAAGACCACTTAGGTACCATGACGTCATGTCTGCAAGCACAATGGTTACAATAGCCCAGTAATGTATGAAATGAGAATTTGCAGTAATTTTGTCTTCCTCTCACAACCTTAATGTTTTTGCTGCTACCTCCATTCTTGCACTTTGCTTCGCATATAATCCTTATTCCCATCTGCTTGGCTTCTTTGTCGTTGTCTGTTGGTCTTGTAAAATGCTCACTCAGAACCAAGCAACTCCCCATCAGCATCCCTTGCCACATTGTCATTCTTTCCGTGTTCTAAAACTGTGTGTTTCTTCCCCATGATGCATAGTCGGCTCTTGTATATAAGGTTGATAATTTTAATGTGGACTTAAGTTTATAAAGCCCCCTCCCTTCAAAACAATGTTAAAATATTATATTGGAATGAAGTTCATAAATAAAATGTAGCAAATAACTTGGAATTCCCATGTTTGTTGGCTCATCAATAATAACTTGATGAGACATATCCATACATAGTCATTATGAAGACACCCTCAAGATCTTCTTTGATGTTCTAGTCGGCTGTCGAGATCATATAAGGGTTAATGACATATCTTTGTGCTCAACTCAGAGAAGGGACAGTACAGTTTGGCCTCCTTGAAATTGTCTGGCCTCGAGCAATCTCAGTCCTGGATGTTGTCAGTTGGGTTCACTCTCCCAGGTAGCATCCTCACATGATAGATCCTTCTACCGCACTAAGTATTCTCTGATGGTCCTCTGCTTGAGCATACACTTTCTCGTAGCCAAAAGGGTCTTAGGAATTAGTACAAATCTTCCCTCATCAAGTAGTAGATGTAACTTTGCTGAAGGAGTTACATTGACTCCCATTGCCTTTTTGAGGCGTGACACATGAAAGATGTATCTTGCTATCTGCTGGTACCTCCAAATCATGTGCTACCTATCCAATCTTCTTGCTCACCCTGAATGGTCTATAATAACTTGGTTTCAACTTCTCTGCTATACTCAAGAGAGGACTGTTTGAAGGGCCGTAGCATGAGATACACCATATCCCAAACCTTGATTTTTCGCTCCATTTTACACTGTTCTGCATATTACTTTTTTTGGTTTTGAGCCATCTGCGTATTTTTTCCCAATGGTTTCATGATATTCTTTTTATCCTATGGAGATTCCCGGAACCGAAGCACCCTACTGTCATTGAGAAGCCAATCTAAGTAAACTCAGAGCATCATAAACATAGAGAGCTATGAATGGAGTCACATAGATGGACATACGGTACTTAGTGTTGTAATAGTACTCACCAAGGTGCAACCGCTTCACTCATACCCTCTGCTAGATAATTTCGTAAATACCACTCAACTCATTTGTTCACTATCTATGTTTTTTGTAAATATCCCTCAATCTATTTGTTCACTATATAGGTTTGTTTGTTGATTTGAGGATGGTAGCTAGTGCTCCGAGTGAGCTTAGTCCCACAAAATTTGAAAAGCCTCTACCAAAAGAGACTCATGAACCTGCTGTCCTGATCACTGACAATAGTCTGAGGTAACCCATGCAATCGAAATATCTCCTTGAGGAATAACTTGACCACTTGTACTGCTATATATGTAGATGCAACGGCAAAGAATTGAAAAAGCTTTGTCAAACGATCTACCGCAACAAGGAAGCAATCCCTGCCCTAGACATTAGTGAGTCCTGTCATGAAATCCATAGACATGCCATCCCACTTTCCCTCAGTAATGGGTGAAGGCTACAACTATCCATCAGGAAAAGTGTGCTTATGCTTACTTTGTTGGCAAACCTGCACTCTGACACATGTTGCAATACATCTTCCCTTAGCGCCTTCTATGTGAAGTGCTCTCTCACTTGCCTGTATGTTTTGAAGTAAGCCTGATGTGCTGCCATATGTGAATAATTGAGGCTCTCAACATTTTCTGTTTAATAGCAGACCCAAGTACCAAACATATCTGGTTCTTTACAAAATTAGATCATTCACCACTGAAAACCCCTCATTCTGTAAGGTACCATCAATGATGCTTGTATCCCATTTGGTCTTTGCATACTCCGCTAAAATCAGCTCTCTCCAATCATCTGGAATAGCTCCCAAAGCACATAAGCGAGATCTTAAGGATAATGCATCAGCAACTATGTTTTTATTCCCTTTGACAAAATCTATGTCAAAGTCATATACCTGTAGTTTGCTGACCCATTTCTTTTGATTATAATTTAATTCTTTCTGACCAAGGAATTGCCTAAGGCTATTAATGATCTGTTTTAACTATGAATTTGTTTCCTACCAAATATTGCCTGAATTTAGTCAATGCATTCGTAATGACTAGTATCTCCTATTTATAGATGCTGTCATTTCATTTGAGACCTCTCAAGTTCCTCCTCTCGAATACAATGGGGTGCTTATCCTACATCATTACAGCCACAACTCCTCCTGATGCATCACAATGTAACTCAAATGGTTTCTTAAGATCTGGAGTAGCTAGAGCAGGGATAGAACTCCTCAATTCCTTAAAACTTCCAAAGCACTGTTTTGATCTATATGTCCACTCGAAAGCATCCTTTCTAGTCAAATCTGTAAGGGGAGTTGTTGACTGTGAATATACCCTTTCATGAAGCGGCAGTATACACCACATAAATCCTTGAACCCCCTGATGTGTGAAACATTCTTGATTGGTGGCCAATCCATAATAGTATATATCTTCTCTGGATCCACACGAACACCCTCGACACTGATGATATGTCCCAAATATAGTAACTTGGTCATCCCAAATTCACACTTGAACATTTTAGCATATAACGATTCCCGCTGAAGAATGCTCCACACGATATCAATCTGTTTCAGGTGCTTCTCCCAAGTCCTGCTATATATCAGTCTCCCATAAAAAATAATCAACAAAAATCTCAATTGATGTATGACTGAAAGGTAGCTGGTGTGTTAGTCACTCCAAAAGGCACAACTGAGAACTCAAAATGCCCAAATGACACCTGAATGCAATCTTCTCTATATCATTTTTCCTGACACAAATCTGATGATAGCCTGACCTCGAATCTGTCTTCGAAAAGTAGCAGACTCCAGGCTACTCGTCAGTTAGTTCATCTATGCGGGGAACTGGGTATCTGTCTTTAATTGTATGTTTATTCAACTCCCTATAATATATGCACATTTTAAAAGTCCTGTCCTTTTTAAGTAACAGAAGTTTTGAATCAAATGGGTTCTTACTAGGCTTAATGTGTCCCATCTCAAGAAGTTCTTTAATTGCCTTGTTGCCTGCCTGCTGGTATATCTTCAAACACTTTAGAGTGTTTGGTCAAAAACTCTATAGAATTTGTGAGGGATAATTATGCTTCTGCTGCACACTCTCCTTTAGCCTCATCACAATCCTGGCTGCCTAGTAAGCACTCGCTGCCACTGTATTACACTCCTCACTCTAAATGCTTTGGCTTAGGAGTGCAATTGTTTCCCCATCACCTATTTCATCATATGTAGCCTTTTCTTCTTTGCTGTACTCTAAAACACATTGTGAATCATCATCTTTCAAAACTGATTCCTCTGCGGAAAATACTCTATTTGCACTGTCTATGCCTTCAAAGGCCATTTATGAGAGAAGTCCCATGGTTCATAATTTCCTGCTCCTTAAATCATTAAGCTGATCATTATCCAATCTTTTTGTTTCATTTTTCAGTGGATGGTCTTTCTGAAATTCTTTTTTTTATCTTTGTTTAGTTTTGAAGTAGATCCTTTGAACTGAAATTTTAATGTTATTCTAGTTTTATTGTCACCAACTCTGCAATAGTTTAAATTTCCCTACATATATTAATGTTTTGCCCAAGCAAACTGGTATTTTTGTTCCTTGTTTGCTTTTGTTTTAATACTTTCACCACATAAAAGAATGCCACTAACAGATATGCATAACTATTAACAAAGCAATTGTATGATATTTAAAGGGAATAGCAGTTTATTACAATTCTTTTGAGTGATTTACATCACAACAAAATTTAAATGAAATGCTACAATTATGAACTAACCTGCAATAGGATTCCTGTTGGATGTGAATGTGTTCAGTCTACGATCCCAATCAGACCAGGAGGACCAGTTATGAGCAAGGAACACAATCTCCCAGCAACTGAACACTCATTTTCACTTTCTATGCCAGCAAGTAGCTCCAGCAACTTGTGTACCATGCTAGTCACTACATTTATTTCTAGGCGAACTTTACGACAACGATATTGAATTGCAGGCTTTGTCCAACGGATGTATCCGTCTCTTCCTCAGTAAGAGTGACATCCATAACGACGCAACACATGACTGATCGTTTGTGTAGGATTATTTAAACTCCACCCTGCAACTACTAACAGACCTCCATAGTCTCAACCATTCTAGTTACTCTTCCTTTGCTTGTTATTCTAGCCAGTTTAACACCAACAACTCCAACTGATTCCGAATTCCAAGACTCAAGACCACTCAGGTTTGTGAGCGCAATGGGGATCACATCTCAATGTTTCAATGATGTGTGAAACAATAATTTGTAGTAACTCTGTCTACCTAGCACAGCCTTAATACGTTCTCTGTTACCCCCATTGTTCCACTTTCTTTTACATATAATCCTTCTTCCCGTTTGCATGGTTTCCTTGTCAGTGCCCCTTTGTCTTCTGAAATGCTCACTCAGCACCGCTATCTCCCCGTTTGTGCCCCTTCCATGTTGTCATTCTGGCCATGTTCTAAAACCATGTGTTGCTTCTTCACAATGCATAATTGTCCTGTTCATATACGGGATGATATTCTTAATGTGGACTTAGTTATATAAAGTCCCATCCCTCCCAAACATTCATCTATAAAACATAGCAAATGACTTGCAATACCCATGTTTGTGAGGTCATCTGGAATAACTTGACAAGATGCATCCATACATAATTATGATGAACACACCTCCGAGATCCCTTTTGAAGTCCTAAATAACCCTCGAGATCATACGAGTAGGGGCTAACGACTAATCTTCAGATCCAACTCTAAGAGGGGACATTACAAGAAAGCCTTAAAAGATTTGAACTACGTGGATGGTAGAGAGAATGGAATAAAAAGCAATTGACTAGCTATTTCTCTTTAATTCCTGGTAATTATTTTTATCATATGTAAATAAAAATCATATATTAAACAAGATTACCTAGAAAGATTGGTACCCACTTCCTAGAGATAAAAATTTAATATATCTTTGATGGCTAAATATTCATGCAAAATCAATCTAACATCTAGATAGCATCAAGCATATACAAACTAAATTTGCATATACAATTAATGCTTTTGGTATGTATTTATATTTTTATTCATCAAAATAAAATGGTAATTATTTGTTTTACTTATATTAATAATACTTATAATGTTTTACTATAGTTATCTTTATATATATTTTTATAAATAAGTATTTTGTTTTAAATGTTGAATTTTAGTTTCTCTTTCATAATTCTAAACTTGATATGGCACCGTATGATGTGTTATCTTATTCAAAGGTATTGGATGTTAATCGGATTAGGGATACACATGAATTTGTTCAGATGTGATTTTAGTGCTGAAGTTGGGAGTATGACCCAAATATTGATCTTATGTGTTTGTGCTATGGGTACTCTTATATCCATATCATGCATCTAATAATGGAGGCATTTTCTGTGCAGGAAAGAGGATATGGCTAGGAAATTTGATTTGTATACTCTTTTATATGGAAAACCATAGTTACCAAGACATTTAGGGCCCATTTGGCTGCTGGAATTCGATATTCTGGATTTAATATTCAGGAATTTGTTATTCCATGTCTGTTTGGTTCTACAAACTTAAAATTGGAAATCTTGTTGAAATTCTGCTTCCACTGTTAGATGGGTCCAAATTAGCCATTTAAATCACTGGAGATTGTAATCTACTAGTGAATGATTCTGATTTATCATTGAGAATGAGCATGCCAATTTTCTGCACAAAGCACATGCTCAGGGTTCTGATTTCTGTAGGAGTTGCAGTGTTTTGATTAGTTTGGATATATTTATATTTTGGGTGAACCATTCGGTCCACTTTGAGCTGTGATTCAAACCTGAACTGCGTATGTCATTATTGCTTTCCTTATATTTCAATTTAAACTACCTGATCCTTGTCCTCATCTGGTTCTAGAATCTCATTTTCCATGCAGCATAGTATATGTTGGCCTCTAAATTGTTTCGTTCCCTCTTTAAAATGCAGTTAGGTCATTTGGTTCGACCAAGATATGCGAAATTGGCTGGGTGGCTTTGGTCACCATGGGGCGTTGGTCAAATCGAAACCCAAATTGGTATGCCAAGGCTTTGGCATTCAATCCCTTTGATTGCTTCTGCAACAAAGTTGAAATTTTTATCAAATATGAAAAAGCCAAAATTGGAATAGGAATTGCAATTCCAATAACACCTATTTAGGTGGAATGGCAAATGCTCATTTTAGGGCCAAAATGGGAATACAAATTCTGAGAACCGATTTTGCACACCCAAATTGAGGATTTGAAATTTTGGAAATTTGTTGATTCCTATTTTAGTTCGATTCCAGCAGCCAAACGGGCCCCTAGTGTTATTGGTACTCGTACAGATATGAGGATGCCAATCAAGTGACCCTACACAAGTATATGAGTGAGGAGATTGTTACATTTTATATAAATACAATCGTTAAAATTTGGGTATAGGGATGGGTATGTGATTCATGCCTTGTTTGTGGTTCTCTTGATCTTCCATAGTAACATGAAGTACACTCCAAAGCGAAATAGTCCTACTTTGTGCAAATTTCTTGAATATATGTTTATTTATAAAGCAACATAGTTCATGCAATTGTAGACAAATTCAAGTTCCTCAATAATTAGTCTTCTTTAATAGAAATGGGTGGGATAATCATGTAAAAAGATTTCATATTACTTGATCTCTTCAAACAAGTTAAAAGATATCCCAAAATGAAAGATTCCTTGTTTGGATAAACTTCTATCCAGTACATGTTCCATCATAAAGCAATATGGCTTCCATGCAGATCTCGAAAATACAAGGACCTCATGATTTGTTATTGCCTTGTACCTTTTCTAGTCCCTTAGACCTAAGTGGTCTCTTGTTGGACATTAATAAATTTATCTTATCTTATCTTAATAAGTTTGTATCGAAGACCCCCACGAATGCTCGAGCATAATCATTTTTGGTAACCCCTTAGAGATATCCATCTTTACAATAGTACGCGCATAAATAGAGTGCATAACATTAGTTGACACATCATCCGCCATCAAGAAATCTCCAAGAGTCTTTCTGACCATTTTCGAAAGGGAGTCAACCCAAAGATGAAGAAGGTAGGGGAGCCTCATCCAAATCGAGATCTTGTTGAAGATTTTTGAAGAGGGGGTAAAATCAGGGAACTATAGTTTCACCACGAACACAAAATGATTTTCCGAAGTGAAAGAGTTTTTGCACAAAATCAAATTTCTATATTCAACATTATTGAACTTAGCGTTAAAAAATCCACTAGCCATAGGGAAATTTGAATAATACCAAAAATAAGAGGTTCCCAATGTGCTAAGCTCCACTAGTGTAAATCAAGAAGGCTTGGCAATAAACCCATGAAATGACAAATCACACCATTGGGGGGAAAACTCAATATCTTCCATCACTTCCTTATATAAAGAGATTAGGCTAAGGTTTGAAATAGGGAAGGGTCCCTTTACTTTCAAACACGAGCCACCACCATTCCCAACTCAACCAGAAAGAGGAGCTGAAGCCCTAGCCGAGACCAGATCAACATACAACAAGGTCCCCATAGAAAGAGAAGAACCAACATAAGCCATGGACCCAGACAATGAACCCCCAACAGGCAATGAAGCACGAAGAGACAATGAGCCTCCAACAGAAAATAAAACCCAAGCCGAAGAACCAACTTGTGATGAAATCCCATCAACAAATGACATAACTTCAACTAAAGCCTGCAACAACTCGACCAAAGAGGCTCGAGCAGACAACAAAACACAGCCAAAGGCCCAATGGCCAACAAATCCTAAACTGACCCAGCAGAAAGTGAAGCTCTACCTATTGATGAAACCCTAGAAGCTCTAGCAGCCAACGAAGCCTACAAAGACAATGAAACTCCAATAGACGATAAAATCCTAGTTGAAGTGCCAACGACTGGAGAAAGCCCATTAGTAGAAGACAATATCCCAGTTGAAGCTAGCAATGACCCAACGGAGAAAGAGGCTCCAACGGAAGGCAAAACAATTGTTAAAGCACTAGCAAACAATGAAGCTCCAATGGTCGGCGAACCTTGGGAACTTTAGGAGCTAACAATGCTTGCAACAACCTAGCAGACAACAACCCTCTATTAGAAGGTAAAACTTTGGTCAAAACCTTTGCAGCCGACACAACATCAACAAACAACGTAGCCCTAGTGGTTGTTAAATTGTAGGAGCCCCAACATCCAATGAAGCATACAACGATAAAATAAACAATGAGGCGCTAGCAGAAGGTAAAACCCTAGCCGAAGCCCAAACAACTGGCACAACATTAGTAGACAACTTCATTAACTTCCAAGAGATATCTCATCTTATCTATTAATTTGGAGTAGAAATTTATGAAGAGGAATATATTGTGTGCTCTGTTATTTCAATCTTAATATAATGTGAGTCTTTGGGAATTTTTCAAACAATGATTAGAATAACTTAATCCTCACACAAAACAAACATTGTATCTCAAAATTCGTAAAATAATTGGGAACGAATTTGGGGTAGCTTTTTACACTGCCACTTACATAACATAATTGGCCACAAGGGAACCTATTCAAATCAAGCTATGTGGATGTCCCCATCATCTTTGTAGTATGACTTATCATATTCAGGTCACAAATTTGTATTATTTACTCTGAAGCGGGGAGAAAATAACGAGACATAATCATATAATGTCTGGTGTGTTTTAGTTTTATATTCTTGATACGTGCACATATCTCTATATATCTGCCTAATTGTTGAAGTTTTGTTGTCATACAAGCATATTGTAGACGGTTCTTCTTGTATTTCTCTATATACACCTTCTACACCTAAGATAATAGAATGTATATCATTGATTGTTGCTATTAATTCCTTTTTGTTTTTAACTTGTAGTTGCATTCATATCGCTTAAAGCAGTGATTTTAACTGTATCTTGGATCTGAATATTTTCATTTGGTAATTTTTTCCAAAGCCTAGTTACATATTTATTATCAACTTTATATTTCTGTTATATTCAATTTTATATATGTTGTTTTAATAGGTAGTTGTGGTAAGAAGCTGATTCTCTTCTTTAAGAAAAGTTATGGTTTGTCTTTATTACTTAGATTATGCTGCTTGCTTGATTGATATTATGGAAAATCCTATTTCCTGATGATTAGAATTTGGCAATGACAGATTATGGATGGAGTTTTTGTTGGAAATTATGCATTTGGCAGACATAGGCAACCAACACTAAAGCTGGTTGCTAGCCTTCTTCACCAGGCAACTACAGATTTGGAACGTGCTGTAGAAGAGAAGTGTCTCCTCTTAACTAAGGTCTAGATGGTTACATTTTCTTTTATTTATTGGGTCTAAGTTTGGAGAGTGGTGTTTCATATTTGATTATAACATAATTTTGCTATGATTGTGTCATATTTTTTGGTATTTGAAGATTCAAGATGTAAATGAGCTTTCAAGACACGAGGTTGATGAAATACTTGAGGCATATGGCCGGCAGGAGTATTTATCTGCATCTGATAGTATTCGCAAAAGGTAAAGACTAAATGCATCAGGTAGTATGGAGTGCTACCATAGCATAATTTGCATATGATCATTTTAGAAAACACAAATTGGAACTGGACAAATATGATACCTCTTCTATGATTGGATAAACATAAATTCTGTGCTGTGTATTCTTCTTTTGATGTTTTTACTTTGTAATAAGATGTGAGCATTAGCTACAAGTTGGAAATAGTCAACAACAAGATCTTTTTCTTTGATTATACGAATCAGGAAATTTTTTGCTTCCTCCCTCAACTTTGACATTGCTTTTCTGTCTGATAAATAAAGAATTACTTAGAGTAATGTTTTTGTTAATCAAGAACATAAGTATTTATATTATTAAATATAGTATGGTGATTATCAAGTTTTTAAAGCTCATATAAGCTGGGATATTGCTGTACTTGGAACTGGTAGAGCTAGGACTGACATACTACCATGAGCATACATGAAACTTATAATATTAATGCCAAGGTTACCGGGAGACTGGGAGAGTTGGAGGTCTCCGGTACTGGTACTGGTATGTCTAGTTTCTAGTTTCATAATATAGGTTTTAGATTCTCACAGAATTATTCAATGCATAATATAATATAGAACATGTTATGGGAACTATGATCTGTCCCTATGCAGTTATCATACAAGATCAGAAATAAAAGAAAGAAATCAGAGCTTATGCCTTATATTAAAATATCTCTACATGCAACATACAAGTTACGCATTTATAATGCTTGAAAAACAATTAAAAGGATGTCCCTCACCAATGAGGATGTGAGGATGTATATGGTAATAACACCTGAGATTCTCCACAAAAGAAAAAGAAGAACAACTTATGTACTTTCAAAATCGAAAAGTCCTTGGCCTTTGGGTTACGGCCAGTATGCATCAAAGAATCATACCATCGTGGAAATATATCTTTTCAACTACCCGCATGTTAAGAGCATATAAAGGGGATTGATTAAACATATATCATGACATATAGATACCGCATAAAATCTTTGTACACTTGTTGGTTCGTATCAATTTCTGTTTACAGCAACAATATGCAAGACGACAATGACTATACATGATGGTGACTTTAGCAATATTGCCAGCGGTTAATATTTACTCCAGTGCAGATATGAATCTCCAACCCTTGCAAGCAAAATCCGAATACAAATACATCAAGGTCACAAAATCAAAATAAGCTGCTATTTAGAAACTGAACTTCTGAGAGCCAAAAACTAAAGGCAGCAGAAACTGTACACAACTCCCATGCACTACATTGGTTATCAGGAAGTGGGTGGCAGAGAGTTACAAAGCCAACGCTCCAAAAAATAGAAGCCACTGATTCAAATATTTGACTTATTATCTTCCCAGTAATAAGCCTGTTGAAAGAAGAAAGAAACTTAGAGATCTGCTCAAGGAAAACAAAATAATAATCAAGACTCCAAATCAAAGGTGAAAGAAATAATAATGTCTTAGTATATAGCATCATGGTATTTATAGATACCTATATATGTATGTATGCATATCTGCATACATGTGTAATCTCCAACCATATATTTCCTACGTATACACCAAATACCAAGTATGCGTATATGTCTTTATATATATAAAGTTGGTTTACGTATGTACACATATACATGTATAGATATGTAGGTATCATGATGTTGACATGATAAGACATGATTATACATTAGAAGGCTCCAACCAACAACACAATTACAAAGTTACAAACTCGCTTAATTTCCAATTCATGCTTAGTAATCTCATGATCATCCAATGTATCCTCTTGCTTGCCCAGTCATTATCCTTAGCCCTGGTGGTTCAGGGCTTGTACCTATTTGCTCAGTGATGGTGGTGCCCCTCTAGTAATGCCCAATTCCTTTCTAGTAATGCTTCCCCCCTTCGACGTGCTCCTGCAAGGGAATTCTCCACGATTATATTATATTCCTCAATATAATAACAATTTACCATTACAAATTATTATTCATAAACCACCATAATGGCAAACCACCATCCCACTTCCCACGATGAATAACCAATTTTCTAAGATTTCAAGATAACAACACAATAGCATCATAATGATTAACTAGCATGTCATCTTCATATGAAATTATAACGATTAACCATCTTACCATTTCACATGATTATAACAAATTTCAACTGTCAACTGACTTTATGTGACACCTCAATAACTATATGAACGTTTTAAATTAGGTCAAAAATTGGGATGTAACAATGAGGGCCAAAATTTGTGAAATAATTTAATACAATATTTTACTTTTTTTTTTTATGGGATACTCCATAGAAACTTCAGTTTTTGGATGCGGTCACTTAGAGACTCTAGGAGACTTTGTCACGAAGTCTCCAACCTTTTATGAGGTCTTTGGAGATGCAAAAAGTTTTTCAGACGCGTCTCTGTGAGTCTTCCCCGTAACACTAATTAATGCTCAAGAGATCTATTAATTTGTCTCACACAATATGATTGTTTACTATATTGGGTAAAGAAATCAATGCGCACAGACAATAGATGGAAATAGTAGAACTTCTTCCTTTATTCACATATGCCAAAACATTACATTATGCTTGATAAGATGATTACAATGCTTCCCGAAGGGGGTATATATACTCACTGAAGGGCCTTTTAGAAGGTTCCCGAAGGAACCCGTTAGGCACAAGTTGGCTACATAAGAAATAATGCATACTAACCTACCCGTTGGTTTATTTACAATTATTTACCGACTACATCATCCCCCTCCAAAAAGAATAGTCGTCTCTGGACGACAATACAACAAAATTTGACTTCAAACCAGAATCAAGATACTAGGCAGGGGGACGGGTCCATGCTCTCAGATCGCTCAGCTCAGTCCGAAGCTTGTAGACCTGCTCCTTTCGAACCTTCAACTCGGCCTCTACTTCCATCTGAAGCTCCAGCGCGGACTTCATCATTGCTCCAACTTCTCCCATTTCTTTGTCCTTTTTTGTTGCCGCTTGCACCTTCTCTGCTACCAACTGCTCCTTCTCAGTTGCGAACTGCCTTTGTCTGACTAACAGGGCTTCCCTCTCGGATTGGTGGGCCGCTCTCTCAGATTCCCAGGCTGCCCTTTCTAAAGCCAACCTGGTAGTTGACTCCCGAGCTCTCTCAGTTGCTACCTGGTTCTCCTAACCCCTTTGAAGAGTGTAGTATGCCTCCCTGTGCAACTTGATTATCTCCTGGAGCAGAACCTCAACCCAACTGTCCACACCAAAATCTGCTGTGGTGGCCCAGTCTCGACGCATCTCATCAGTCTCTACATTCGACCACCCCTGCTCCTCAAAACGAACTGTGAAGGCAGCTGGGCATCCTAGTCACATAAATGAGATGACTCCCTCTAGCTCCTTCACAATTGAATCCAATGCCTGAGACTCCATCGAATCCAACACCTGACGAGCTTGGGATGCTAGAGCGGTGAAGTTGGCAAGGAATGCCTCCTTCATTCCTGTTTCACGCTCTAATGGATGTTCTGCATCCCCATAGCCATCTCCACGGCGTCTACCATACGCTCAACAATAATGTGTGATGGTCCAACGTCTGGAACTGGCTCTCCTACCGGAGGCTGAGTGTCTACCTCGAGAATATCATCTCGTGTAGGAGTTTGCAAATAGGCCATCCGGGGAGCCAGAGCATGGTGGAATCGCATGCTCAAAAAAGGTACTGACCTTTCGAAGTCGACTCTGCCTATCCCGCTCAGGTGATGCCAACAATGCTACATCCACCGTCACCATTGCATCAAACACTACGACATCCAAGTGTAGGCCCGACGCACTCTGTCTCTCTGCTATCTCCGGTATTGGGAGGTCGGGTACCTCCAAGGTCATCTCCTCTCCTCTACCTGGCACGCTCTCTACTATAGGTGCCTCAACTCCTGCTGGTTGAGCCACGACAACTTCCACTTCCACTGTTGGCTGTGCTACGACAACTCTTGCTGGCTGTGCTATGACAACTCCTACTGGCTGTGCTACGGCAAGTGCGACGGGTGCTACTACTGAAAGTGCTTCAGCAGGAGTTGGCAAAGTCCCACGACTGATGGGTGTTGTCGCCTATGCAAACCCTATGGCAAACCCAACGCCTGGTCTACTCCCATGGTGTTGCTACTGTAACTACCTGTTGGGGTGCACCAGTCATCAGTTTTAGCCACCTTGCCTATCCAAACCTTAGAATGTGAGCCATGTGCAGACCCGCTGGCACCAAACAGGGAGTAGCCGGTAGTGAAGTGCGTGGAAACAACAGAGGTGTAGTTGTGAGAATCTAAACTTCTTCATCATCTTCTTCCCCTTCTTCCTCTCCCACACTGTTCTCCTCAGAAGATGTCTCCTGGCGGTCACTGTTCGTATCACCTCCTGCGTCCATCCGAGGTCTCTTCTGCCCTGCAGAACCCTTCTGCCCAGTGGTTGTATCCAAGTGTTTCCACCACATGATAGGAGGTTCCTTGGGAGCAAGTGGTCTAGGTTTTGCCTCCAACTCGTCCTCTGGAATCATCCGTGCTGTCGCATCAAGGAAGAGACCAATGGCGTAGTGAGGCATATAGAATGTCTTATGTTGGAGAGTCATAAACTCATGCATACACTCGGCCAACACAGATGCCTAATCATACACCTTTCTATTCATTATTCCATTCATCATAGACACCTACGGAAATGAGATATCGGATGCCCTATATGATCCCATAAGCCTGCTCTTGACCAAGTCCATCAGGCATCGCCATGGTCCCTCCTGAATATTGGTTTTCTTTACCCTTCCCTTCGATGTCTCAGCCAATGCCTGCTGCTCTGCTTTAGTCATATCTCCACATACTAGTCTAATAAAAAATAGCTTCACCTCCTTAGAGATTTTTTTAGGTTGAACCTTCTTGCCCTGCAGCCTGGTATGCCAAAGACTCGTGTGAAATCAGCTGCCTTAAATGAGACCACTAGGTCTCTGTCCAAGTACTCAAATGTGCTCCTCCGAGAAGCTTTGCCATAGGTCTCAATCATGGCATGCAAGAAGTCTTCATAATCCCGAATGCAAAAAATAGGCATCTGAATAGTCCATTCCACCTGTGCTCTTCTGATGCCTTCTTTTACTGGATGCGTATCAGTGGTTTCTTGCCACCATTTTCTGCAGTCCATTCCACTCAACCTCTCGAATTGTATAGTTTGTCGTGTAATTTCAGCTGTTGCAGGTGTTGGAGGCTTACGCTTTTGCTTGCTGCTGCTGGTGCCTTCATTTTGAGTACCTGCACTCGACATGTTCATGTCCTTCTGTGCTTCAGACTCTTCCAGTTGCTTTTTCCATTTCCTTTTGCCTGCAGACTCCATATACTGTTAGGTCAGTTATTATACTTTCCTTCTTGCAAGCGTACAGATCTATACGGCAATGTCCAACAATGAGGAATTCGTATGGCTCTAATCAGAAAACTAATCCTCAAATCAAAGTCCGTACGACTGCTCCATGGATTAATCTTTCAAACATATAATTTAAACCTTATGCCAAACTGTGGTTGAAACTGGAAATCCGTACAATTTTTTATTAAAAAGAAAATCTGTATGATGACAACCTTAGAGATTCTGTACGGTGGCAACAGGTGATTTACTCAACAGAGAATCTGTACAGCAACCAATAGAGAATCCAGCCTTCAGAAATTCGCATGATAATTCATATTTATGGAATCTGTACTATGTTAAAAGCTTATAATGAAAAACTTTAGAATCCGTAGAAGCACCTTTCTCTAAGAAAACCGTACGCCAATTTGGAAGAAATCCGCACGCCAACTGTTATGCAACAAACTCCATAAATCCGTATGGCATTATGTAGTGCTGAAATCCGTATGCCAAAGTGATTGCCAAAATCTGTACGCTGGAACAAAACCAAATCCGTATGCCAAATGAATCCTAAAATCCTTATGCTAGAAATCCGTACACCATCTTGAAGACCGTACGCTGAAAGTAGAAAAAAATCAGTATGATATAGGTTCTCCAGATCAATGTTTTCACAAATCCGTACGGTGGTGTTTGCCTTCAATCCGCACACTACATCCCAATTGGTATTTCCCATATGCCAGTTTGCAATTAGATTACAAAATCTGTACACTGAAGGTAGAAGAAAAAACCCGTAAACAAATCTCTAGGATACCAAAAATCTGTACGGTGCAGTTCCCAGAATTAAAGCCTTCAAAAGAATCCGTACATTGGCTGTCTTAAAAAATCCGTACGATGACTGTCTTAAAAACTCCGTATGGTTACTTTGCTTCTAAAAAACCGTACGGTAACTTTGTGACCTTTTTTTTTTTCTCCAATTTTTTTTTTTTTAGAGATTTATAGCAGACTTAGTTTTCCATCTGAACGTCGCCATTTTGCAATGACGGATGAGTCGGTCGAACTTCATTCTGCCACGAGGAAGTCTTCCAGCCATTGTATGTCTTCAACTTCAAGCCATTTACTGCTTGAGGCACTTCTTGTCCATCCAAAGTCCACAATTTTATTTCTCCATTGTCCCCCACCTCCCGGATCTGGTATGGCCCGACCCATCTGACTTTGAATTTTCCTGGTTTAACTTCGTTCCTCCCATCATACTTCAACACCCACTGACTTGGTTGAAACCTGTGTAGTTTGAGGTGTTTATCGTGCCATGCTTTACGTCTATTCTGTGCTACCTCTGTCACCCACTGCGCTAACGATCACTTCTCCTCGAGCTTGTTCAATTTATACAGCTGCTCCCTTAAGCTTTCCATGACCCCTAGCTTGTTTTCCAGTGCTATCCTAAGGTTTGGAATCATGAATTCCGCTAGTACTACTGCCTCCTGGCCAAACATCAATTGAAATGGTGTGCCCCGTCGTCATGTTGTATGCCGTGCAGTAAGCCCAAAGAGCAGCGGGTAATTTTTTTTCCCAATCCTCCCCTTCAATGGCACAAGATTTGTAGATAATGGACACCAAGATTTTGTTGGTAGCCTCGGCCTGTCTGTTCGCTCTTGGGTAGTACAGGCTTGATAATAAATGATAAATCTTGAACTTCGTGGTGAGCAGTCGGATAACATGGTTTACAAAATGTCCACCTCTATCACTTGTTAACTGCAACGGAATACCGTACTTGGTAATAATTTGCTTGTAATTAAATTTTGCTGTGATTACCGCCGATTTATCTGGTAGTGCACGTGCTTCCACCCATTTGGTTAGATACTCTATCGCTACGACGATGTATCAGCATCTCTTGGTTCAGCTCACCTTTAGAGGTCTGTTGAAAGCCAACCCCCACCTTTGGAAGAGTTTTTGAGCATGGGACGGGTACAGTGGCATGAAGTCTCTTTTGAGTGGCTTCTCGGCTCATTGGCAAGTGTCACACTCGACGACCCATTCCTGTGTGTCGTTGTACACTATTGGCCACCACAGTCCTACCAGTAATATCTTTCGAGCCGTAGTATTAGGTCCCATGTGCCCTCCTGTTGGACCCTCATGTGCTTCCTTTAGTAGCCATGGTATTTCTTCCTCTAACACACACCGTTAGAGAATGTGATCTGGCCCCATCTTGTAGAGTAATCCATTGATCAACTGGAAGTTATGGCTCCTGATTATCAACTTACGCCTTTCATTTTGTGGCATTTCACTTGGGAACTGGCTTGTCGAAAGCTACTCTCCAATGCTTCTGTACCATTCCAACAATATTGCAATTTGAAACAACTGTGCATCAGGAAAGTCGTCGTTCACTCCATCCGTCGGTTCCCCTATTTTGATTCTCGACAGGTGGTCTGGACTAACATGTTTCTTCCTCGGCTGTACAATAATCTTGAAGGTAAACTCCTGCAACAGAAGTAACCAACAACTAATTCTTCCCTGAATGACATGTTTGTTGATCATATACAGCAGAGCCTGACGGTCAACATAGAACACGAACGAAGTGGCAAGCAAGTAATGATGAAATTTCTGTACAGCATAGACCATCCCCAAAGCTTCCTATTTAGTTGTACTGTAATTCTGTTCAGCTTTTGATAGCAGGCGACTGGAAAAGTAGATCGGGTGATCCAACCTGTGGCTTCTTGTTTGTGCGAGGGTTGCTCCAATCGCATAGTTGGACGCATCGACATGTACATGAAACTCCTTGCTTCAATCTGGATACGCCAAGATGGGTGTTGTAGCTAGTTGTACTTTGAGCCCTTCAAATGCTTGATCCTATTCCTTTTCCCATTAGAACGATTCTCCTTTGCACGTTAACCTGTCCAGCGGGTATGCTATCTTTGCAAAATTTTTGATGAAGTGTCTGTAACAGCCTATATGCCTGAGGAAACATTTTACCTCCGATACATTAGCGGACTTCTGCATCTCCAATATGACTCTCACCTTATTCGGATTTGTCTTCAATCCCTCCTTACAGACTATGTGTCCGAGAAACCTTCCTTGCGGAACCATAAACCTGCACTTCTTCAAGTTCAGGGCTAGGTGCGCGCGTCAGCATCTTTCCATACACTCTCCCAGAGCTGCGAGATGTTTGTCCTTAGCGCTGAATACCAACCAATCATCCAAAAATGCCTTGAAGTTTCCAATGGACATCTTTTCAAAGATGTGCAGTATGATCCATTGGAATGTCGTAGGTGCATTGGAGAGGCCGAATGACATCTGGTTATATGTGTATACTCCATCTTCTACGACAAATGTCGTCTTCAGTTTATCCTCCTCTGCGATTGAAATCTGATTGTATTCGAAAAATCCATCCATGAACGAGTAGATCTCGTGTCCCGCTACCTCCTCTAGGATGTTGTCCGTGAATGGAATCGGAAACGGATCCTTGATGGTGATTGCATTCAGGCATCTGAAATCGACGCATATCCGGATCTGGGTAGAGTCCTTTAGGGAGATTACTATCGGTGACACCCATTCACTGGTCTACACCTTGAGAATAATGCCGACATCTAGCATCCGATTGATTTCCTCCATAACTCGTGTTGCGTGGTTCTTGTTCATCCTGTAGGGCCGCTTCTGTACAAGTATTGCTTCTTCGATCAACGGGATACGGTGCACACACAACTTTGGTGGTACCCCTTTCAAGTCCGTGTATGTCCATGCAAACACATCCTTATACACCAAGAATATCTTGAATGTCGTTGTCTTCAATACTGGATCCTAGTTATCTCCCACTAGTATGTTGCGTGGTTCGGCGTCATCCCCCAAATTCATAGTCTGCAGCGTGGCTTCATTATATTTGATGTGTTCCCCCTCAGTGAATGTATGTGCGGGTGTCACATCTAGTGAAACATCTCCTTACTTTATCTTGGTGAATTCTCTTGGAAATTCATCAGCGCTTTGTCCTTCCTTTATCATCAGCACGTTGCAACTCTGAAACAATTTATAGTCCTCTATCTGCTAATGGTAAAGACTGTTCACTGAATCCAAATCGTCATCTCCTTCCAATCGTAGGACTCCCTCCAGATCTGGTTCCATACGCTGCCTCGTTTCTTCCTCTTCTTCTTCGAAATCAGACGACAAAGCTTCTTCCCCGACCATTTGAGTGTGTAAATCGATGATGTATTTCTGCCCTTTGCTTTCAAGTGATAAAGTATTTTTCTTCCAATCGTGCTTCGCCTTGGCTTGTATCAGCCACGCTCGGCCCAGAATAGCATCGTATCCTTTCCTCTTCAGTGGGATCACATCAAAGTCCAACAGGGACAGCTGTGTTCCAATCGTCATTGGTTGCGCTGTCAGGACTCCCAATGGCTTGATTCCATGTTGATCGGCCGTTAGCAGCTGGAATGTAGGTGGCCTCAATGTTGGCTGTCCTAACCTTTTCCAGGTATCTTCTAGTAGCACATTGACACCGGACCCTGTAATATTCTAAGCTATTACCTACAGCAGTTCAGATGAGTTCTAAAATGTTTCGACCCTGAAATTTGACAAATGTTGTGTAAAATTTTGTGACGAGATACAATCAACAGTTCTTCAGTTCTTTTAGCTATTCCCGATGTTTACTACTTTTAATGTATTGAAAATTTCAGTCCAGTTGTGAGATAACAGAGGTAAGCATTTTGTCAAACAGTTGTCCAGTCTTTATCCATTGCTCTTCTCATGGAAGGATAAGAGTTTTAAATTTTGTTACTGTTAAATTGGCGCTGATATGAGATGGTTATCATCAATACAATACAATGTCAATATGAAGATAGTTAGAAGGTACAATCCACAGAATGAACAACTAGTGAAGTTTCAGTTCCATACTATTAAATTTAACATTAGAGCCTTCCAAGATTTTTCCACAAGATTATAGTAGTACTTCTCAAGCTATGCAATATGACTGTGAGTCCAAATATATTTTTGATGAATAGAAATGAATAAAGAAATATTAATCTCGTTTATAACAATGCACTGAAAAGACGTAAGGAACAGGACATTACAGACCTCACATCATTTGGACTGCAAGTAGTAATCTTGCTGTAGGAAGCCGACTGAATCAAAATGCCATTGATGACGTAAAAACTTTGTTATTCGCCTTCCTATCTTCTACAGAAACGTGACTCGCCCACAATGGTCCCTTTCACATTTTCAACAGAAGCAACCCGTCCAAAGATGCTGCATGTATGACTTCAGACACTGGCGTTACAATAACTTTAAGCAAAGACGATCCAAAACCAACTCGGCTCTCTACTACAATAGATGCGTTAATAGAAACCCCAGCCCGCCAAATCCAAGGATACTACTGTCACTGCTGACGAACTCGTGTATTATGCAGCTGTGCCCTGGTTCTGCTCGCGGGAACGTCTTTTGCTTGACGCCTTAAACTCCAACTTTCTTCACGCGAATGCCTGCTGCGTGGTGTAATTGTATTGTCGGGGAAGTATAATACCTATCTGAAAATGACCTGCGAATTTCTAGTACTGGAGAATCTAGCAGCCTTTGGAGCCGACTATGTATTCTGCCTCCTCTTTTTTTTCTTTCCTTTATACTTGCGAATGGATTCTGCTCCTTAACTATATCATTTATAATACTACAACTCGCTTATTTTGCCGATTGATGCCCATTTCACCCATCTATAGATCTAAAAAGAGCTTGGGGTATCGTGCAACTCTTTGAAATTTCCAGACTAGAGGGTTTTCGTCCTCTAAGTCCCAGTCCAGTCACATTCAAGCAACCAGTAGTTTTATCAGAGCGTTTAATATCATTCTCCTTGTGTTAATCCCAATGCAAACTCGTGCATTTATAGCCTTGGAATGAGGGAAAAGTACCACGTGCAAAGAATGTGGGATTAAAAAGTCATTTTGGTCCTGTAGTCACTTAAAGCTATTTATAAAGTAAATAACTTTAAAACATTAAAGTGACTTAACTTTGTACCTGTAATAAAGTCCTGGAATATATTAAATTAAATTCCCCTTTTCGTGATTGGATAGCATCCTGCTTCAAGTCGATATTAATCTATCCGGATGTGGAGATAGGTTAATTTTGTCGCCCAGAACTAAAATTGAGAAGGGGACATGACAGTCTTGTTGCGTAGCTTCCTTTCCCTGGACTCAATCACCTCCTTTGGTACCAAAACAAGTTTACTCACATCATCAAGTGGAGGTAAACTCTCTGATGGCACAATCTATTGGCCCACTGCCTTCTTGAGGCACAAGACATGAAAGATGTTGTGGATCCGGCTGTCATCTGGTAACTCCAGCTCATACGCGACCTCCCCTATTCTCTTGGTGATACAATAAGGTCCATAAAATCTAGGCTTAAGTTTCTCGGCCCCGCTTTTCTTCAATGAGCTCTGTCTATAAGGCTGTAGCCGAAGGAAAACTTTATCTCCAACCTCAAAACTGCGCTCTGTGCGATGTCGGTCAGCGTACAACTTCTGCTGATTCTGCGCCTGCTAAATATTATCCCTGAGAGCTCTAAGGATATCCTGCTGCTCCTCAATCCAATCTTTAGCGGACGACGCTCTACTGTCTGACAAAGCCAAATCAATAAAGGAAGGAGGCTCATAGCCATAAAGTGCACGGAAAGGGGTCATCCGAATAGACATATGATAGGTGGAGTTATAACAGTACTCTCCTAAGTATAGCCACTTGACCCACGCTCTTTGCTGACTTGTAGTGTAGTTCCTCAAGTAGCCTTCCACCCACTTGTTCACTATCTCGGTTTGGCCATCAGTCTGTGGATGATAACTTGTGCTAGGAGTCAATTCTGTACCAGTCAACCTAAAAATCTCCTACCGAAAGGTACTGAGAAATCTACTGTCTCTATCACTTACAATGGTGTTAGGTAATCCATGGAGTCTAAAAATCTCTCGAAAAAACAATTCAGCTACCTGGGAAGCCAACCAATCTGCAGATATTGCGAAGAAATGCGTGTACTTGGTCAACCTGTCCACCACTACAAAGATGGAATCCCTGCCTTGGACCCTCGGCAACCCGGTGATGAAATCCATAGAAAGGCTCTCCCATCTCTGAGCTGGAATGGGGAGGGGCTGAAGTAATCCTGCCGGAAAACCCTGTTCAGACTTGTTCTGCCGACAAGTCTGACACTCTCCAATATGCTGTAACACATCATCCTTAAGCCCCTTCCAAGAGAATCTCTCTCTAATCTGCCTGTAAGTTTTGAAAAACCCAAGGTGCCCTGCTGTCGGTGTATCATGTGTGGCGCGCATAATGTCTTTCTTAAGTTTAGAATTGGGTATGATGTAGGTCCTGTCCTTATAGTATATAATATCATTCAATACCTTGTACCGTTCATCCTGATGTATGCCATCCAAAATCTGACATGCGTGAGCATTTTTGGAATATTCCACTAGAAGCCGTGATCTCCAATCCGCTGAAATTTCAGAAATGATGTAGCAATCCAATACTGGGGGTCTACGAGATAGAGCATCAGCAACAACATTATTTTTCCCCTTTACGTATTCAATGTCGAAATCATATGCTTGTATTTTGCTGACGTATTCATTCAGTTCCTTCTATTCGAGGAAGTAACGTAAGCTATTATGATCAGTTTTAATTGTAAATTTACTTCCTACCAATTACTGTCTGAATTTTGCTAACGCATGCATTATGACCAGCATCTCCTTATCATATGTGGAATATAATACCTCGCTGCCCTGCAGTTTTCTGCTCTCAAAAGCAATAGGGTGACGGTCCTGCATCAAAACAGCCCCTATTGCGCTTCCCAATGCATCACATTCTAAAACAAAGGGCTTAGAAAAATCAGGAAGCGCTAGCACTGGGCAAGAGCTGATCACCTGTTTCAGCTTATCAAATGCTACCACAGCATCCTTTGTGCAAGAAAAATTCCCTTTCCGTGTCAAATTAGGTAGGGGTGTAGCTACCTATGAAAAACCCTTGGCAAACCACCGATAATAGGAACATAGACCAAGGGAACCTCGCAATTCTGAAACATCCTTCAGTGGTGGCCAATCCAAAATTGCTCTGATTTTCTCCTGGTGCACCTTAACTCCCTCAGCTCCAATTATATGACCCAAGTAAAGAATCTCAATCAACCCGAATTCGCACTTAGATTCTTTTGCAAATAAAAAGTTCTCCTCTAAGATACTAAGAACCTCATCTAGATGTTGTAAATTTTCCTCCCATTTCTTGCTGTAAATTAATATGTCATCAAAGAATACCAAAACACACTTCCTTAACTGTTTTTTAAAAATATGGTTCATGCAAGACTGGAAAGTGGCTGGTGCGTTAGTGAGCCCAAATGGATTCACCAAGGACTCGTAGTGTCTGTAATGGCATCTGAAGGCTGTCTTATGCACATCTTCTTTCCGGACCCGTATCTGATGGTACCTTAAGCAAAGATCTATCTTAGAGAAATAAACTGCCCCATGAAGCTCATCCAACAACTCATCAATGCGGGGAATTGGGTACTTGTTCTTGATAGTTCTCTTGTTCAATGTGCGGTAATCTATGCACATTCGAAGGGTGTCATCCTTCTTCTTAACTAACACTACCGAGGATGCCAAGGGACTCGAGCTGGGCCTGATATGCTCCATATCCAAAAGCTCCTTTATCGTGTTCTCTATTTCCTCCTTGTAATGCCTGGGATGATGATAAGGTGTAGTGATAACAGGTTTAGCTCCCTCCTCAAGCTCAATAATATGCTTAAATCCCCTATGTGTAGGAACCCCAGGAGAAATATCCTCAAACACTCTCCTGTGCTTATCTATAACTGATTGTATGTCACAGTGATAACGCTGTCCTGTACCCTGTGTCTCCTTAGACGAGATGAAACACTGAGTAGCCCACTCTATATCTTCATGTCTTAAAATAGCCTCCATCCTGTGAGCGGAAATCACCTTGGGACTACTATCAGAAATAGCTCTAAGGATCACCAGTCTATCATCCTGTAAAAGCTCCAGTTGCATAGTCTCATGATGAAATGTATACCGACGGAGAGTACTCAACCATTGTCTTCCCAAAATGGCATCGAGTCCATCCAGATCAACCACATAAAAATCAGCCTCTAAAAGGTAACCATCAAACTGAATCTGGAGCCCTGCTACGTTCTCTATGCACCTCAAAACTTCTCCACCAGCTACCTTAACATCAAACTCAGTTATGTGCACTGTTTGTAATCCCCTCCTGGATACCATCTGTGTACTTATAAAATTATGTGAGGCTCCTGTATCTAAAAGGCAAATAATGCGTTGGCCTCTAACAACTCCCTTCACCCTGAAAGGATGACATGCTGGGTCACTCGACAGGGTAGCTAAAACTAGAGGCTGTTCCATATTGTATTGTTTCTTCTTATCTTTACCAGGCTGCCCTTCAACTTCCTTCTCCTCCTTGCATTCTCCACTGGTATTCTCTTCCTGTGGCTCTTCCACCTCTTCCTCCTCCTTAGAATGGACCTCAACATAATGGATTTTGCCTTTACCCAGGCATCTGTGATCAGGAGTCCAAGGCTCTCTGCAAGTAAAACATAACTTCTTCCTCGTTAATTCATTGCGTGTCTCAAAATCCAATCTGCGGGTGTCTGTCCTTTGCTGTTTTTTATTTCCCTTATAAGAAGTGGATCCCTTATAGGATTTTTAGAAGGTTGTGACAATGAGGTAGGTGTGTCTAAATCGTGATCAATCTTAATGGTGTCGTCCAAGGTATTTGGTTTTAGGACTTTGACCAAACCTCTAAATCTGTCCTGTAATCCTTCAGTGAATAAAATCACCTTGCGCTGCTCGGACATATCCGGTACCATCATTGATATCCGCTGAAACTCATCTATATAGTGATCCAAAGTCCCGCTCTACCGTAACTGGGCCAAATCCTTGTAGTAGACCTCGATATCTTCCCTGTCAAAATGGGTAATCAACTTTGAGCTGAAAACCTCGTATGAAGTGATGAGTCCGTGATCTTGGGTAACAAGTCCATGGTGCCACCAATCATAAGCTGCCCCCTCAAGATGCATAGTGGCGAATCTAATAGCTTCTGTTTTCGTCATGGGCTTGAGTGTTAGGTAGGTATCCACTTTATGAATCCATGCTCTGGCTGTAGTTTTGTTGCTGCCATCGAAAATGGGAAGTGTTAATTTGTTCATGGCATGTTTAAGATCCTTGTTTTGCATCCTAGGCCTTCTATCATGTTGAGGTCTCTCAGCTTCCCTTTTTTGGTTCATATATTGATTAAAAGTCAAATTTTTCTTGATTGGGTCTGGAAGTACATCCCACTCATCATATATAGCTATAATATTATCTGGTAACAAAGCTGGAGTTGCGGGTCGAGCCACTTCTTCCTCAGCATAATTTCCCACAAAATTAGGCATCAAGGGTCTATCTGTATTCCGAGTTGGAGATCTTGGTGTACGAGATGTTCCTGCAATGCTACCACCCCCACTGTGGTGGCTGGGCGCTCTCCTATTTTCAGGAGCTAACTGCTGCATGGCACCTGTGAGCTGTTGTAACGCTACAACAATGTTATTTTGCCCTTCTTTAATGGCCCGCATGGTTTCCATTACTTTCCTGTCTATTGCGTCGTCATTTCGTGCCTTGTAGCAACTAATGCTTGTTCTTGAACCTGTCCAAATCTAGTAGTTTGTTCAACCTGAACTTCGGGCCCAAAGCTTATATCCTCATCCACTGAATAACTATCTTCCACCACTAGACGTTCTGAAGATTCTGTCTTTTCCGGCTGAAGATGACGGAATGTATACTGCCTTTTAGTCATTCAAGAACCTGCAAAAATAGTTTTCCCCCACAAGCTGGCAGGGTCTCTAGCTCTGATACCACTGTAATATTCTAAGCTATTACGTACAACAATTCAGATGAGTTCTGAAATGTTCCAACCCTGAAATCTGGCAAATGTTGTGTAAAATTTTGTGACGAGATACAATCAACAGTTCACCAGTTCTTGTAGCTATTCCCGATGTTTACTACTTTTAATGTATTTAAAATTTCAGTCCAGTTGTGAGATAACAGAGGTAAGCATTTTGTCAAACAGTTGTCCTGTCTTTATCCACTGCTCTTCTCATTGAAGGATAGGAGTTTTAAATTTTGTTACTGTTAAACTGGTGCTGATATGAGATGGTTATCATCAATACCATACAATCTTAATATGAAGATAGTTAGAAGGTACAATCCACAGAATGAACAACTAGTGAAGTTTCAATTCCATACTATTAAATTTAACATCAGAACCTTCCAGGATTTTTCCACAAGATTACAGTAGTACTTCTCAAGCTATGCAATATGACTGTGAGTCCAAATATATTTTTGATGAATAGAAATGAATAAAGAAATATTAATCCCGTTTATAACAATGCACTGAAAAGACGTAAGGAATCGAACATTACAGACCTCACATCATTTGGACTGCAAGTAGTAATCTTGCTGCAGGGAGCCGACTGAATTAAAATGCCATTGATGACATAAAAACTGTGTTATTCGCCATCCTATCTTCTACAGAATCGTGACCCGCCCACAATGGTCCCTTTCACGTTTTCAACAGAGGCAACCCGTCCAAAGATGCTGCGTGTATGACTTTAGACACTGGCGTTACAATAACTTTAAGCAAAGACGATCCAAAACCAACTCGGCTCTCTACTACAACAGATGCGTTAATAGAAACTCCAGCCCGCCAAATCCAAGGATACTACTGTCGCTGCTGACGAACTCGTGTATTATGCAGCTGTGCCCTGGTTCTGCTCGCGGGAACCTCTTTTGCTCGACGCCCTAAACTCCAACTTTCTTCATGCGAATGCCTACTGCGTGGTGTAACTGCATTGCCGGGGAAGTATAATACCTGTCTGAAAATGACCCGCGAATTTCCAGTACTGGAGAATCTAGCAGCCTTTGGAGCTGACTATGTATTCTGCCTCCTCTTTTTTTCTTACCCTTATACCTGCGAATGGATTTTGCTCCTTAACTATATCGTTCATAATACTACAACTCGCTTATTTTGCCGATTGATGCCCATTTCACCCATCTATAGATCTGAAAAGAGCTTGGGGTATCGTCCAATTCTTTGAAATTTCTAGACTAGAGGGTTTTCGTCCTCTAAGTCCTAGTCTAGTCACATTCAAGCAACCAGTAGTTTTATCAGAGCTTTTAATATCATTCTTCTTGTGTTAATCCCAATGCAAACTCGTGCATTTATAGCCTCAGAATGAGGGAAAAGTACCACATGCAAAGAATGTGGGATTAAAAAGTCATTTTCGTCTTGTAGTCACTTAAAGCTATTTATAAAGTAAATAACTTCAAAACATTAAAGTGACTTAACTCTGTACCTTTAATAAAGTCCTGGAATATATTAAATTAAATTCCCCTTTTTGTGACTGGATAGCATCCTGCCTGAAGTCGATATTAATTTATTCGGATGTGGAGATAGATTAATTCTGTTGCCGAGAACTAAAATTGAGAAGGGGACATGACAAACCCTCCGTCCACAATTGTTTCCATCAACAAAGTCCCAAGAATTCCCATTTCAACCACTACCAGATGGCGTCTGGATCAAAGGGCTAACAGCATTGGATCTTCCGCACTTGTGCCACCTTCTTTCTCCCTTACTTGCTCTGGTGGTTGCTTAGCAATTGGAGCTATATTCGTGAGGGCCATACGGAGTTAGGCATAGTGAGCAACAGATCATTTATCCTGACGGGTACTTCAGTTTGTAGTATTTGCCGTACAATGTTTTCTTCGGCGCAGTTCCGTGCGGAGATACTAGTCATGTCCTTCAGGTGTGTTGTTCCTGCCCGTGTTGCTTTTTGGATCTCTTCCCACACTTCCTCCAGTCTCTTCTTTTCCTCCGTCAGGTTAGGGTATAGTTTTGCCTGTTTCCTAGTGATGGCCAGAACCTCTTATTCGTTTGTCCCGATGGTGATCAAGTTTACTCTCGACTTCAGGCACTTAGTATCTTCATGATCGCCGGGTCCACGCCATCTGCATAACAATTTCGGTGTGTTCGCCATTGGGCACTCTTGGGCAAAGTAGCCCCATAAATTGCATGCACGACATTGAACTATTGGCCGGCCGTTCGACTCCTCCCGCCATTATTGGTGTTGCTGTTGTTGTTGTTGTTTTGACCGCGCCGATTATTTCTGTACCCTCTCAACGTGGCACCCTCCGTATTGGTGTTCCCACTCCCTCCTGACGTGAACGCCTCTTGTGTTAGGAACACTTGCTGTGGTGCTCTTGTTTTCAGGTTGAAAGGGCATTCCTTTATCGAATGTCCCATAATTTGGCAAATCTCACAAAATTGATCTTTCGGGCAAGATCCCTTCGAATGGCCTTCTTTCTTGCACTCTGTGCACCATAGCTCATTGCCCTTAGTCTCCTTGTGCATGTTCATGAACTCCTTCATCATCTGAATCATGTCCTTTTGGAGGGCGTGAACCTTCTTGCTGCTACCTTCATCGTCGGTGCTTTCTTCTCCTAAAGTCGTGTTGTTATCAGAATCGGATGAACTATTCTTCTTTTTCTTTTTGGTCTTCTGTTCACTTTCTAGGTTCATTGGTTGTATGCTTCAGTGTATGTCGATGGCGGCACGATTTTCATCTTCTTTCGTAGCTTTGGTTGAAGGCCTTCAATGAACCATCTTTTCTGTAACCTGTCAGCTAGCTTATTCTCCATCTTATTGATCAAGTCCTTCAACTTCCTAGCAAAGACTTTGACTATTTCATTCTTCCCCTGCTTAGTCTTGAATATCTCCGCTACAATCTCATTATTGTCGCGCAATATTTCAAATTCTGCGATAAAGTCCTTCTGAATGTTATCCCAACTGTTTAACTTTTGTGGATCTGCATCATTAAACCAATCAATTGCAACACTTTGTAGGGTGGCTGAAAACTATCGAACTCATTCGTTTGGATTTGTTATGCCATTCGCCCTCGAGATCGTTTCACATGTTTTATAATGTCGAATCAGATTAGTGGTTCCTTCACCATCAAATTTAGGCAACTTTTCTTTTGGTCCTGCCATTATTGCTAGATGTTGTGGGTTTTGTTGTGTACGTGTATTGTTTTGCACTCCCGCGCTGTTTTGCACACCCGTGCTGTTCTGAATACCCGCGTTGTTTTGCACACCCACGCTGTTTTCGACACCTGCGCTATTTCCAACACCCGGGCTGTTCCCAATACCTGCGCTATTTTCAACAGTCGCGCTATTTGGTGAATAAGGGTTTTCATCAACCGAAGCTGTCTATTCCGGAAGTATATCTCGGATGCAAAGTTCACTCCACACTCGTGCTCCCTCAGCACTCCGAGCCATGCGAGTCGATCCCCTTCCGTCTAGATTCTCTTCCCTCGGCGTATGCAAGTTTAGAAACTCGTCCCTTGCTTCTTCCACCAAATCGAGCCGATGTCGAGTCCCTTCCAACAATTTTTCAGTGCTTCTGTGTCCGTTGGTGACTTGCTGAAATCTCCGTCTGTGTTCAGCCTGTTGTGCCAACATTAAATTTTCCTGCGTGGCGCGTATTTTGTCCTTTTCCTTCAACTTATTCTTATTCTTGTTCAACTGATTCGACATTTAGTCTTCATCCGTCTGTCATCGTATTAGGTCCATCGGGCAACGACGCCAAATGTTTATCGTATTGGGTAAAGAAATCAATGCGCACAGGCAATAGATGGAAATAGCAGAACTTTTTCCTTTATTCGCATATGCTAAAACATCACATTATGCTTGATAGGATGATTACAATGCTTCCCGAAGGGGGTATATATACTCACTGAAGGGCCTTTCGGAAGGTTCCCGAAGGAACCCGTCGGGCACAAGTCAGCTACATAACAAATAATGCATATTAACCTACCTGTTGGCTCATTTACAATTATATACCGACTACAATGATCGTATCTATCCTGGCCTGGAAACATATACCAGTAAACAAAATATATGCAGCTCTCAATAACAAACAAAATGTGGAAGTACAATAACAATGAAGAAAACCAAAAGCTAAAGTTAACACCAAAAGCATAAAAGATGTTTCAACTCCAGTATTGAACATGTTTATGGAGTATGTGTTGTGGAACATAGTCAGGTAAGTGCTTCTTCAGCAATCTCTTTTCTGGAACACTTGTATACATGAGCTGGTAGAATCTGCAATTTCTTTTAATGATAGGTCATGAGCACACACATCTATACCATGAAAACCACAATTACACAGGATCCGCCAAAAGACACGAGATATATATGGAAACTCTTTTGGGGAAAAACCTTTGAGAAAAGACTGCTTGGATCTATTGTCCAAATCCAACCAAGGATTAAATTTTTTCTACAAATATTTGTACGTACTGGAGACATAATCCTCGCTACTAAGCACCACACTTAGCAAGAGACCAATCTCTTTTATTGAGAGGCAGCAGTCTCCAAATGAACAAAATTGCATCATCTTGAATATTGTATCATTAATAGATGATGATCATTTGACCTAAACAAAATCTGCTCACATTTTGAGAAAATTGTATGAATGATAATCATTCAATTTTGCTCAATAAAATCTTCTGTGCAAATATGCTTGTATATCTTTTCTAATAAAACCTCTGTTCCATAATAGATTAGAAAAATGTTACTTTTATTGCTTCCTCACTTACCCCAAACTCATCTCTTATTTATACCAAATTATGCCTCTTTATGAATGTAGGTAATTCTTCCTCAAGGAGGTCAGCCTCTACCAAAATTTTAATATTTTTTTTGTTTCGGCCAAGCTGGTTGGCCACATCAAGAGTGTCGGTACCAGTAAAGAGACCCTCAAAAATATTAAATTAAGTATTTTTTTTACAATGGGACCATCCATAACTAACTTTTGTTTAAATTAATTTCCAATTGGTTTCAAGAGGGTTGGCTTTCTTTTAGTTAACTCCAATGATGTGTTGAGCAATGTAATGTCTTATAGTTAAGAGTGAAAAAAATTATCTCTGCATGATACTATCGCCGCCTTTGTCCCCCTGCCCCTGGATTTCTACAATTCTACCCCTCTGACTTGAATGGAGAAGTGTTCTTAAGGCTGACAGTAAATAGCTCCGTCTGAGTTTATGTTTCTTTTTAAGCTAGTGACTGACTGAGTAATTACTTCCAATTTCTGACTGCAATACTTACAAGTTTCTTTAAGATGGGGCTTCATGAAAGCATCTGCTAACTGTTCTTGTGGGTCACAATGTACTTCAACATGACATGCTATTTTGTTACTTAATTGGAATGTGCTTTGTTTGAGGGCACGTAGTCAGAATTTTTGAAATATTAAATGCACTTATGTTGTCAGAAAGTATTGAAAATGGACAATACTGCAGCTATATATTCGGCCTTTTCTTGATGGTTTTCCATTCAGTAGGCTTGTCATGTGCCCTCCTTCAATAAGGATTCAATAATAATTTAATAAATATAAAACAAATTAATAAATGAATAATATAATATGAAGTTATATGAATATAATCATACAATATAATCTATTGTTACTAAATATAATATATTGCATGAATGTAATATTTTGATATAGTTTAAAGTTATATTATATATTACAATATAAAATAATAAATATCATAATCATAATAGAATACAAATTGGAGGGTATGAGCATCGGAAGTACCCATAAGCAAGACAGGGTTCTAATAATCAAAGGGATCGAACCAATCCTGAAAACCATAATATTCATCAAGCATAACATCTATCAACGATAATATTAATCGAGTTGTATTATTTATCAGCCATGACATTTGGAACATTAACCATGAGTAAGTTCATAAGAGGAAATAATCGTAAAGAGACTACACACCGGGAGTATGGAGAAGTAAGCTATAGTTATGAGCAGCGCCTCACAATTATAATGACGATGCTTTACACTATTTAGAAGTTAGCATGTTTAATGATGCAATTATTGAGAAGAGGTGCAATTAGAGTTACAGACTGATGTGATCAAGAGGAGGCACGGGTCATGTCTTTCCTTTGTGACTCTTCTTTCAAGCATAAGATATAAGGAGGCATAAAGCAATTCAGTTTCCAAAAACCATACAGCACAGGAACATCTAATGAACAGGAGGAGCTCTACGGAACAAATATAGGGAACAGTTTTATATTTATTTCTTACATCCAATAGACGGGCAGGAGAAAAGAGTGATATAAACTCCATAACCAAAACTTTCCGAGATTCAACATCGCCTAGAAAGGAAAGAAAGTTATTTCTTTATTTGCAAATCCGAGCCCCATACTAAAGGATGAAGGGAAGGTTAAGAGGGCATCAATAATAATAATAATAATAAATATAAATCATAGTTGATAGTGCAGCCTGTGGATCCTCTATCATATTCTACATAAATAACGAAGAATATTAAAGATTTATTTTGTTCCATATTGAAATTTGAAAGACTAGGAGAGTTTCATTAGGACCAGCTACCCCATAGTATTGGAAAGACTTCTAGCATATTCTTTATCAAGGTATCAGAAACAAAGATGAATACCTCACATTGAGTATGAGTATCAAGACATTCATTCGCAAGTGGATATAATATATTAATCAAGATTGACATTTCCCCAATAAGTGTCATCAACTATCAATGGATACTACGGTATAAGTAGAGTTTTGGTTTAGAAGTATTCTCTTATAATCAAACCATGAGTAAACAGTCACTTATTCTTAAAATATATAGAGCAGGGACATTACAATGGTATTAGAGCATGATCCTACCATCCTGCAGGGTATAAGAAGATATCTGAAAATAATTCTTATGAAACAAGAATGTGGAAAGTCATTAGAGTTTCGAAGAGGTTCAATTATAGCTGCAAAAACTGTTTAAAAATTTAGTAGTGTATAAATAGGGGGAAAAGAATTGCAATGAAGTGAAAATTGCGAAGGGCACCTTATTGCAGTAGCATATTAAGGGAGAACTGTTCAAGGACACCCTACAACTTTGCAATAAAGGGATAACTACTAGGGCACTCTATTCCTATAGTAACCAAGGCTGCAATTAAGGGAGAATCGTGAAGGGCAATCCATTGTAGTGGCAAGTAAGGGAGTGATTGAGGAAGAACCTCTAGGGGCACCCTACTGCAAAAGTAGTTAGAGGGAGAACCATCGTGGGCACCCTACTACACTGTGATTAAGGAAGACTTGCTATTAGGCTTAGTTACCGGATTTTCGTATCGGACCCCAGATCTGGATTCAGGTCTGATCTGGGTCCGGATCTGCAAATGGATCCATGAGGATCTACGTAGGGTCCACGATCTTGCGTGTGTATCCATTAGGATTCGTGGCCCAAGGATCCTGCTTGGATCCTCAAGGATCCAAGCATGAATCTTGAGGATCCAACATGAATTGACGGCAATTCAAGGCACAAAAACATAAAATCATGAATGTGAATGTTCTGATTTTCTTTATAATCATGAAAATAGATCAATTATCAAGTATACTAGATTCATAAATGCATACTAGAATGATAGATTCATACTATGAAATGATTTCTCTTAGTTTTTAGTATGTATAAATACACACACACACACACACACACACACACATGAATCCTCCATGGATCATTATTGGAAAAAAAAATCCCGAATCCATGGATCCGATTCGCAATACCCAAATCGGATTCATTTCACGAATTGACAACTAAGCTTTTACAACACGTTGCTACATTGTGGTTAAGGGGGGTCTACTGGGGCACCCTGTTGACAATTTGGCTAAGGTAGACATTGGATGTTGTCATTTATGGCAGCATTTCTTTAGTATGAAGAAGGTAGACCTTGAGGATTAAGTTATGATGTTCATACTTAGAAACTTGTCTAAGTATCACTCAGTTCATTTGGCAGAATAGATAGAGTTTTGGCTGGTGAGCTTGACAGAAGTCATATTGGCACGTGCGCACTTGAGGAGAGTTAGTATAGACTATAATGATGATGTATGCAAGAGCGCGGGTTAGTACAAACAATACAAAGAAAGTTATGGGCAGATTACCAGTTACGACAATATACAGGCATAATGAAGCATAACAAAGAAATGGGTGTTTTGGGTTAAGGAATTATACCTAATTAATTAGGGACAACATCCCAAATGTTAACCCTAAGTCAACAAAAGTGAATAATGTATTTTGTAATGCACAATAATGCATGAAGGCCAACTGGGAAAAAATATTGTAATTGTAAAGGTATAAGCTAGAGTTTGTGAATGCGAAGTTTTGGGAAATGATATATGATATGTGTTATATGCAAATTCTGATGTATGATCAGAGGAATGCGAATTGAGACAGTTTTGTGTTGAGCAGCAAAGGGAATATCAAATATTGAAGATATCAATAGTAGTGTAAAAGAGGTTTTTGTATCTATCTCTTTGTATTGAGAAACTATATTGTATATTGCATGTTTGGGCAGTGGGCTCATCTTGCATACATTTTGTATTTGTATATTACAACTCCTAATAGGGTTGAGGCTTCTAACAAGGACCAAGACACTATACGGATGTAGCAGACTCCTAACAAGGTTAATATCTCTAACCAAATACTTTGGTTTAGTGGATCATTTTGTGGGTACCATCCCCATAGGGGTTTTCCCTTGGTCAGGTTTTGCTAGTTAACAAAATATGGTGTTATGAGTTCTCTTATTGCATGGTTATGTTTATTTGTTCAGCATAATTACTTTACTTTCATATGCAAGTTATAAGGTTATTAATAACATCCAATTTTGGCCTAAAGTTTGTAAAATACCTCATCACCCCCCCCTCACTATTTCCTATTTCTAACAATTAGTATCACAACATAGTTACTCAGAAGAGGGGCTTAACAGCTTGAGTAAGATCTCTATGGATATGGAACAGTTACAGAAGAACCTAGAAGAAGCTCTTGAGTAGATTGATATTCTCTTTGAAGAAAGAGATACTTCGAAAGAAAGATAATGAAGATGCTAAAGACTACATTGGGAAATTAATGACAAGATTGATCATATCAAGTCCATAAAGGAGCCTAAAGATTAAATCAAGGATAGTGACAAAGTTTCAAGATTGAAGAATAAAATGAGATCAAGGACCATGAACTATATATTATTGATCTAAAATTGAGCCTGAAGAATGATGATAGTAAAGTTGAATCAGATCTCAGATCTGAGAATGAAAGTTTGAGATCCAACCTTACAAAAGTTACATCTAAACTTGAACCTACCAAGCTGCAGTATGCAAAACTTGAGAAGTACAATACTATTGCGAAACGAGAACTAACCCAAACTAAGAAACAACTAGAGAAGTTATATTCTAGTAGTGAGAAGATTAATGAACAATGTATTTTTAGAGACCTTATGATAAGACTGGTCTTCGATATTTTATTAGAGAAAAAACAGCTAAGAAATCTGAAGCTACAAAGGAATCTAGTCTTGAAATTCATTAGCCTATGCAAGTAAAAGAAGATCTGAACAAGATTGAGTCAAATCAATTTGATAATGCAGCTAAAGAGGTTCAAGAAGACTGAAAAAATTAATGAAACTAAGCAATCTGAGCAAACTGAGTCACCTAAAGAAGTGAGATATGAATTCAAGGGTAGATGTTATGCATGTAATGAAGTTGGTCATATGAAAAGAAACTACACATGTAAGTCATTTAAAGCAGTTACTAATTTATATTGCTATAATTGTCATGGTTTTGGTGATAGAGTAGTAAATCATAAGAAACCTAAGTTTCATAGCAATAGTAGAATATTTAGAGGTACTAAACTTGCAGGAAGAAGATCTGAAGAAGGAAACAATGGAGCAAGGAACAACATTGTGTTACAAGTGTAACAACTTTGGACAAATAGCCATAAATTGTAGAGCAGTTGTAAATCAGTCTAGACCCAGTTTGCAAAACAATGCAGTAGTATGTTTGTTGTCTAACAACTTTGAGCATATAACAAGATTCTGTAGAATGGATTTAAGAAACATCAACAGGAATCCAAACTTCATAAGAAATGTGAACATGAATGTCAGAAGAACAGATAGTAGCAATGATAGTCAGAAAGGAAGCTTGACGAAACATGTAAAAGAATTTAAAGAGGTATCTATCAAAGCTAAAGATCCATCCAGGTCACACATGGTGTTAGAAGAATAGTCATTTCATGCACCTGAAGGCAAATTAAAGTCAACAATTGTATTTGATTCATCCTATTTGAATTAAGTACTTTATATAAGAAATCAAGCATTAGAGAGGCATAAGTGATGTTAGTGTTACAAGATACAAAAATTGGCAGATTAACGGATTTCCGGATGATTGATTGATTAATAGAGGAATAAATGTGTTTCTTATAAAGAATTACAAGGACGTTGTTTCTAAAAGAAACAACATAGACTGATGACAAAATTAGAAACAAAACTGAAGACAGGATAGTAAACATTCCTATCTGGACTGAAGACAAAAGAGACTAAAAGGAGGACTACAGACAAGTAGTTGACCATTATAGAAAGTATTTAACTAAGGAGATAATATCTTAATAAAGATATGAAAGATATTATCTTAATACCTTCCCGTAATGGTCAACGTACGGATGTCGGAACATTCTGTGATAACTGAGACCCTCCCTGAATCTACGGAATGCTAAAACCAAGAAGCTTTGCCAGAAGAGTGCTATGACTCAAAACAGATTGCAATTACAAAACTTCGTTTTTGTGGGAAAAACGATAAAACCCAGAATCTCACGGAACCTTCCGTATTACAGACAACATCAAATGATTTTTAAGGAGAAAATCAACAAACCCATAATAAAAAACAGAAACAGATTCAAAAGGCGAAAAATGTAGCTTCGCCTTGATCAGGAAGCTTGACAACTTGTGTTGTTCTGCTGGTCGGAGGTTGGACGAGTCTTTGTGCCTAGAACAATCTCATCCAAACGACGATACTCGAAGATGGTTAACATGCATTGCTTCCAGTGGTTATAATTGCGGGCATTGAATCGTAGACTACCCTCCAACATCAGATTAGTCAAAGATGTCATTTTGAAGAATTTAGGTACAAACATCAAGACTGAAATTCAACAAACACGGATTTCAAGGCAAATTCCAGAAGACCCAGAAGAATCAGAAAGTGATCCAAAAGAGAGCTTGGAAAACCCAAAAGAAATATGCTACCGGTTTCTAGATTCGTTAGCTTGACAATTGAGGCACAAAAATCAAGGCACCCAGAAAAAATGGACAACCCTGTTGTGCTCTTGAAAAACCCATCAAGAATCTGCAAGCAAATTTTTTTTCCTAATCCCAAAATTATGGTTTCGAGCAAAATACCTCTCAGCTACAGAAAACTCCAAATAATGGTAGTTTAGGGCATGCAGATGGTTGGAAAACGGACGTCCAAATACTGCATGATGATTTTGATCAGAATCATGATTCCCCTACAAAAAACGCAAGTTTTTCCAACTGCAAATTGCGAGCTTTTCCAAGGTCTCAAACACGATTTGCAAGTTGCATTTTGCATTCAATTTGTAGAGAAAATGGCGAATTTTGTACAAAAGAGGTGTTTTTTTGCAAGAAACATGAAGGATCCGAATAATGGCAATTCTAGCAGTCGAAAAAACCATAGGATTAGATGCGATTTGGAGCCAAAAACCAGACGCATTTCAAACACAATTTGGCAGATCCAAGCTTGAAAAAACATGATTTGCAGACTTGTCTTTTGAAAACCCTAGCCAGAAAACAAGGTAGTGAATAGACGAATTCCTCACAAAAACGGAAACCCTATACGGGTTGTAAAGAAAATCTCAAAAATAATTTCAAAAAATTTGAACAAATAATTTTGAAAGAAATTATAAATTTCTCGAAGAAATTTGAAGTATTGGCTCTAATACCATGTTACAAGATTCAAGAATTGGCAGATTAATGGATTTTCGGATGATTGATTGATTAACAGAGGAACAAATGTGTTCCTTATAAAGAATTACAAGGACGTTGTTTCTAATTGAAACAATGTAGACTGAAGATGAAATTAGAAACAAAACTGAAGACAGGTTACGAAACATTTCTATCTGGACTGAAGACAAAAGAGATAGGATAGGAAACATTCCTGTCTAGATTGAAAGATTGACTACAAACAAGTAGTTGACCATTATAGAAAGTATTTAACTAAGGAGATAATATCTTAATAAAAATATTAAAGATATTATCTTAATAGTTAGAGAGAGAGTTAAGGTTTGCGAAGTTGATATGAGGCACGATATGATCTATGGAAGCCGTGGTTAAGAGTGTAGAGGATTTGGAGATCGGTTGCGAGTGTGCAAAAGAAATTGAGTTGCTTGGTAACCAGAAACAACTTTTTGGTGATTCCATAGTTGCGCAATTAATGCAACAATGAATTGAAAGCAATTTAAATTGAAATCAACTGATGGAGCACCATTTGATCATCCAATAATCGAAGTACTTTGGAGCAAATTCAAGGTGAAGTTGAAAGAGTTTTCAAGTGTGAACAGAAGAAACCCTAGTTCTGTGAAATTGAGGTATTTATCAAATTTCGAAAGTTTTATCTGTGAATTTGAATTCAGAATTTGAGGTAGACATGAATAGAAGTTTGGTTCACAATGATGAGGATGCAGCTAAACCTAAGGTCAAGGTTAACCCTATTCAATCCTTCGAGGAAGACCCTATGACAACACTTTTCGTTATTCCAGATGAAGTTCTGTACTTGGAAAACCTAGGAAGTTTTCTTAAGAGCAAGTTTGAAACAGTAGGAGCAACAAGTATATCAAAAGAATTTGATCATGTGTACAACCAACACATGAGCTTTAAAACTAGTTATGAACATCTTGAAGAAATCGAGATAATTAATTTCTTATTTTCAGAGGACTTTGACAATGAGGGTTGGGCAAAAGTTATATTGTGCAGGATTCACGATGGGCAGTTCTAGGTAGGAGACAGTATAGTAGACATATCAGCTAACCTGATTCATGAAGTGTCTAGCTTGTGCAATGAAGGATCAATTCCAGTCAATCAAAAGATGTAAAGAAACTTGTGTCAGAAAACACCAAGTTTGAGTACAATGGGAGAGGAATTGTGATAAGCAAGATGAAGTAACATGATGTAAGATTCATATGTAGGATTATGGCATCTAAGGTATGCACTAGTTCTAGAGAGGATGACATGGCAGTAGGTTTATAGATGTGGCCTATAAGATGTGTGTAGAAAGTGTAAATGTAAACACGTCTGATATCTTGAGAGCGTAGTTGATAGAGAACTTGTAAAGGATAAAGAAAGTAAAGAACAACCAATTCAGATTTAGATCGCTGATTACCTATATGTTTTATTGTTTAATTAAGAGATTTCCATTCCTATCTGTGACTGAATTGCTTAACAATGATAAATGCACAATTGAGAAGATAACTAATGTGTATATAAGACATCCAATTCATAATATTGACAACAACACAGAGCTTATTGTGAAGACATTCCAAGAAGAAATGAAACAAAGGTACATGATCTCACCTTTAGTTGTGGGGAAATTCAAGGATGATATATGCTTTATGGTTGATACTGATTTTACCTACATAGAACTAGTTGAACCAAGAATGACTTATGTTGAACAACTTGGTTATGAGATTGCTAACATGCAAGTTGAGGGATTTGTGGGAGTGATTCTAAAATCACCAAGAGACAATGAGTTCTCTTTCTGTGCACACAACTAAAATAGGTTTAGTGCTTGCAGAAGACCTCTTGATATCTTTAATAATTCCCAACTAACGAACATTTTCTTCTTTGAGTTTCACTTTGTTTTCCCAGAGTTCATCATTCTTTCGACAAAAAAAGTTAACTGCCTCATGTGCATTTTGTTGATAACTTAGTCTTGTTTGCTTACCCAGTTCAACCCTTGTGATTTTGTAATCAGCAGGCTGCATATTTTCGGTAGATTTCTCCACAAGAGGTTTAACCACTTCAGCATACTTGATCTGATTTTCATCACCCATCACTTGAGAAACTGTTTTAGCTTTCTTATTCTTTGAAATCCTTGGTTTGCTTACTTGTCTGTCCTCTTTGTTAAGTGGAATTTCTTCTTTATTTATTTTTGTGCAACAATGCTCAACCATGGAGGAAGACTAAAAGAAGATGCACTAGGTGAAGCAATAGTTACCATAGTTAACTCTGGATTACTTTGGATAATAGTAGTAACTATAGTTGGTGTCTTAGTGTGAATGGCCATAGGAGGAGGACTGCTATGTGTGAACATTCTCAAAATCATACTGATCTCCTTGTGCTTCTAGTGTAGGTGCGGCTGAGGATACAGGCAATGCTGGTGTAATAGTCACATAATCTTCAAAAGACGAATTCTTAATGGAGAATGCACCAGTAACAACACCTAAAGGTGAATCATGAGATGCATCTAATACTAGAGCCGACTCCGGAAGATAGGTTCCAGCGATAACTTCAAGAGGACATGAATCAAGAGGTGATGACTCCTTTAATTTCCTTGCTTCATCGCCACTTGAGTCAACTTGAATTGATTGAGATTCAATCCCTTTCACCCCAAGTATTGTTGAATCCTATCCTCCTTTGATATATAGTTTAGACAAATTTTGAGCAGGAGGTTGAAATGTAGATGAGGACGTGCCATCTTTATCTCTACCATTTATTTCTAATATCAAACCAATCGGACTAGCGGGATCAAAATCTTTGCTAGTCTTTATCTTTATGCATTTAAGACACCTTCTTTTCATCCATGTGTTGGTATTAGTGAGGATAGACTTAAATCTATCCCAAATGCGCATACTTTCTTTGCATGACCATGTAGGAGGAAGAATGTGTAGCTTCTCCACATCATGCCGAAAATATTCAAGATATGGAATTTGATCATCATCTTCAAAACCATCATCTTCAAAACCATGAGGAATTGATGCGAAGTTAAAATCTGCAATTTGTTTCACTGTCAACCAAGTATAATCCATATGTCGTATATTCACCTCGATAGAAACATCAATTCAAAGACCTTCTAGATGATGTTTGTGCAAGAACTGCTTCCTCATCTTGTCATGCAATCCCCTTCAATCAAAATAACTCTTGGTTGGGAAAAAACTTCAGTGTGATTTTTTGGAGTTGAAACTCCATATTGTTTGCCTTAGGTGCAATGTCTATTGAGTATCGTCCAATTTTTAATGGGTTTTGAGATGAGATCCCCACTCCAGGTTGGTGCAAACTAAACTGATAAGCCTACACTTCCATAAGTTGCCTTGCCAACTCCAATATAATTTTATCGGTGGGGTAGCTTGGCAATGTGTATAGCTCTCCCTTGAGGCATTCAACTCGCAGGTATATGTGAAGTTGGGGAATTGTAAAAACATGCAACCATACTCATTAACCTTGTTCCATGCCTCATCAGATACTCCCTTATTAGGAAGCTCTTTATCAAACAAGCACATAAACTTCCCAAAGAAGGCATCTTGAACTCTTCTGAAGCATATCCGACTTTGCTTCAAAGGCAATTGCTCATAGTATTCCTACACATGAACTATAGACATGTCATGTCTGGTTGATAAACCAGAAACAATGCCTAGAGCAACAACAATGTATACCATGTAGGAGTTCATGTTGAACACACCAGTAGATAGTATGTTCACCAATTGTTCACATATTGAGTCAGCAATTGAGCCCAAAATACATTGTTTTTTTACCGCATTATGAGTGAGATGTACTTATACATCTAGCGTTCGCAGGTGTTGAATCCTTGAGCCTTGCCAAGCAACTGGGAAGTGTGATAAGGTCATTGATTTCTTCCTTGAAATCACCTCTGCACACTCCTTTTGACTGGCCATCTAACAAGATTTGGTCTCTTGGTAATCAACTGGTTATCATTTGAAAACTTGGTACAATAAGGAGTATCCTCATTCCATCGCTTCATAGCCTTCTTGGTGATATTTGTAACAATTGGAGTAAGAGGAACATGAAATATACGATCAATAGTCTCAGGATCGAGACTAATGATAATATTATCATCTTGGCCTTTGATAGTTCGTGAAGCTGTATCAAAATGTCTTGCACATGCAAGAATAAATTCTGGTTCATGCATTGCCAAGGGAAAAGTGGATAGAAAATGAATATTATGTTGCTTAATCCATGCCATATCTTCAGTAGCTACAGGATCAACTCTTGCAAGGAAGTCTTTAATGTTAATATGAGAAATATCGGTATCCCGTGTTTCATCATAGTATGAGGTTGTGATGAAGGGATGGAGTTATGATACCGATCATATTGGTATTTCATCTTCTTTTTGTCTTTGCCCTTTGCTGGAGTAGATTCTCTTGACATTGCAAAATAATATACCTATGCTATTGTTACACGAAAATCCCATAAAATGAGAACATCTTCATGTGAAGGATCCATAGCAAGAATTTGATGGATTTTGAGCAAGTTATAGGTGGGGAAAATGGATGGAATAAATGAGGATAGAGAATGAACAAATGGGTCAAGCTTAGAATGACTAAATCAGGAGTAAAATTGCCTAAAACGGGTTTTTTAGGGTGAATTACATATGCGACTAGCAAGCTTGGATCTAAGTGGCCAAGGAGAAAAACAAATAACATGTTGAGCACCTCATGTTTAAATAAGTGCAAAATGTGAGATTCTATCCGACAAGCATGTGGGAAAGACTTCACCCATAGGGTAGCCATATGGAGGCACATGGAATGTGTAATGTTGGGGTTTTAACTTGCATTCACATGTAAGGGAAAAGCAAACTTATTTTCCTTTTTAGAACAGGATTTTAACCCGACTACATATGCAAGTAAGATGAGACCTTGCATATGCAGCTTGGAGAAGAAGACGAAATATAGAAGGAACAACTTTAAAAATAGAAATATGTAAATCTGAAAATGGAAGTGATAATGACTTACAAGAACATTCAACAAATATATACAAATGCCTTAGAGAAAATAACCAAGGAAAATTATTGCAACTCCACCAAAAATGAGAAAGACAAATCCTTGTCCAAATCTTGAGCAAATTTGGAAGGAATTCAGAAGATTTTCTGATTTTAGATTTTTCCAAAGCCAAGACTTAAATAGATTTCAAAATCCTCATAACATGGTTTGAATTTGGACATGTGGATATGGTTAGAGAAATGCAATGCCCAAAATGTGGAACAAATTTTGACTTAGCAACTCCAAATCCAAAGACATAAAATGCATCTAGGGCATCAAAATAGCTCGCAAAATGATGAAAGACAAGCTTGGAAATGAAAACCCTTACCTTAGAAAGCTTCTTGATGAGATTCAATGCAAAAACGCCTCAAAATGGAACATATACATTGTGAAAGTTATGCCCAAAATGGGCTGTTTTTGGTCCAACACATATGGAAAACATATGCAAAAGCTCCTAAAATCGCCGTCTACAATCTTGCCGGCTTAAACACATTTTGAAAGGGCATTAGCATGTCTGAAAATGCATGAATTTCTCCCAAAAATCACCGCTTAGGAGAAGTGTGGTGTTGTCGAGCAAAAATGCATTTTCTGGAACTTATAACATGTTTAAAACATATGCATTCCCTTTGGAAATCACCACTCAACACTAGATGAATTATAACACAACTTTAAAGTGCAATGACATTTTTAAAAACATGTGCAAAGTGAAGAAAAATTGCCACCATATGTCATGACGACCAAAACGCACTTGCTGAAGGAAAACGCATGAACTTTTGAACATGCAAAATGGGTGATAATCGCAACTTGAGTCTTGAATGCGATCTTGGAAGGCATTCACATATATACAAAACACATGCAATATGATAGAAAATCGCCACTTGAGTCTTGAAGAGATAAACATATGCATTTGACTTGAAAATCACCACTTTTGCTTTAAGTTTAAAGGAAAACATATTTTTTAGTTAAAAACATGTATTTGAGACCAAAATTACCACTTTGGGTTAAAATGAATAAAGAACTCTTTTTAATTTTACATTTACATGTAAATGAGTTTCAAAAACCCATTTTAAATAGTAATTTAAAAACACATGCATTTAACTATAAACAAATCACATATGCAATCGCATTTAAAAAGCACACTTTTAATGATGTTGGGGCTTAGAATTTATTGAAAGTGGATTTTCATGGAGTATTTTGCATGTGGATATATGCAATATTAAATAAAAATCCCACTAACGCACTTAAGTTGTCTCATAAAATTATATTTAATATTTAATTATAGTTTTTAATAAAGTAACATGAAAAATAGTCTTGAAAAGTGCCATCTTCATAAAACATAAAAAACTATGGTCAAAACAACTCAAAATGAGCTGAAATTTTAGAATGGACCACAAAATCTGCTTTAAATATCAAATATAACTTTATATCATGCAATTGCCAATAAAAAACCCACTTTTGTGAGTTTTTTAATAAAAACATATAGGTGCCCTGAAAAACCCCACTTTTTCCCTTATAAATTGAGCTAGCTAATACCGATTTCGACTTAAGTTAGCTCGAGTAGATCAGAATTCCAAGGGTTATTCATCTAAGGCTAAAATGAGACCATAAACTATTTTCAACATAAAGAAAAATAGAGAAAAGACAAGAAAGTTAACCAAAATTCAAGTGTTTGTAGTGGGAGAAGGAAAACTCTTACCTACAAACAATTGGGGATAATCTTGATAGAGAAATTTCAAAAGAACATTAACAATTGATCACATTGCTAGATTCTAGTGCCACACAATTTCATTGATGAGGGGCCCATGCCCAAAATCATATGTTGAGAGGGATGTAAGATGGGAGTTCTTAGGAGGTTTCTTTGAGGAGGATGGAGGGATTGTTTGGGAGCAAGTAGAGTCGGAGTTAGAATGTGTGAGGAGCAACAAAAGTGGGATTGTCATCCAGAGATTCAAAAGTTCTTAACTAAACATAGTAATATGTATAGTGACATTCCACTAGGACATCGAGATAGGGGTATTGAGCACATCTTCAAGTTAGAGGAGGGTGCTAAATATGCCATCACCTCCCTGTACAAACATTCAAAAGGCTCAAAGATGAGTTAGAGAAGATAATTAAGGAGTTTCTTGATATGGGGGTTATTAAACCTAGTGAGAGCCCACTTACATCTGGTATTGTGCTGGTGAAGAAGGATAAGATGCTTTGGATGTCTATTGACTACACTGCTCTGAATAAAAAGACCATAAAAACCGATATCCATCCCTTGTATTGATGAGTTAGTTGAGGCTTGTTACTTCTCCAAGATCGATTTGTGATTTTGCTATCATCAGATGCATATGTGAGAAAATGATGTCGACAAAACAACATTCAAATGTCAATTGCAGGCACCTTGAAATCTTGGTAATGCCATTGGGCCTAACCATTTCACTCCTGTACAAACATGGTAGTTTGGAATCAGATGGGGAGATCCTTTTTTATCTTTGTTGATTACATTTTGTTATTCAATCAAACTTGGGATCAGCACCAGAGACACTTGGAGCAGGTGCTAGACATTTCGGAGAGGGAATCCTTGTATACCAAGGAGCCCAAGATGAGTTTGGCATGATAAAGCTTCTCTATTTGGGGGACATTGACAGTTAAGAGGGAGTCAATGGTGATCTGGACAAGATCCAGGCTATAATTGATTGGCCCTCACCCTATGTTTTGACCCAAATCAGTTATGGCTCAAACAATCACCAATTTCCACACTAATCAGTGATTTGACATTCCATCAAATGGTTGGCAAGCAATTCTATTACCACTATATATATAATTTTCTAAAATTTTGAATGCAAGACTAGTAGTGTGATGTTTTACTCACAATTATCAGATGAATCAGACTTCAAAAATTTGCATTGATAAATACCTAACACTGATGTAATTCTGCCCTCTGAATTGTAAGCCTTCTTCAACTAATAATGAGTTCTTATTTGATCACAGTAATGCTGCAATGATATAAATTATTACAAAAAATGAACCTGTCCAAAATATCTTTCATAGAATGGTCGCAGCAGACCCTACATTGCACACTTCCTCTTCACCAGCAGACTCGATTTGCAATGTCTGATATAGGCTGCAAGTCCACATGACTGCAGATAATAATGCTTCAATGATCTCGTGAGCTGGCTGTAGATAAATGATACCACAGATTGACATCTGCCCAAGGGGAAAGATCCCTCTTGCTGCGTGTGTCTCCGAAGCTGGCTTAATATCAGCCTTAAGACAGTTACAGGCAGCGCTGGAAATGCAGATATCGATGCCGAGGAGTAACGTTGTTCATCATAGCCTTCTGGGTTACAAAGACCACCTGCAAGTCTCCAATTCACAACAACAGTAAAGTTTTACAATCACTCATAATGCATAGAATAAATGCACCAGATTTGCGATATGACCAGATGCCAAAATTCACACCAAAATGCAAGTTTGAAACCCCTCTAATGTAACCGTCCAGGACTGCAACACTTAGGCACTCGAGAATATAAATATGTAGTGATAATTCTCAGATGATAGTATTCATGTCAGGCACGAAGATATAATAATTTTCAGAATAGTGAATCACTAAACCTCTTCAGCAGAGACTTGTCTCCTCAGCTACAGGAGTCACAGTATGAGAAGATGTTGAATTCTCCAATGAACAATTGCTCCTCAGCCACAGTAGAAACAGAAAGAGGAAGCACTAGAATCGGATATTCAGATCAAACCCTTACACCTCAGCAAGGGAATGAAATTCACAAGCAACAAAAGCAAATGATAATCGGATAATCCATTCTCATAATGGGAGCCATATTTATAATCTCCATTGTGCAACTTAGCTTCAATTACACACCTTTCACTTAAAAGCCTGTTTACTTTATACATAGGCACATAATATAATTTATTAATTTTCTTTTGGCTCCCAAAATCGACCCTTTCAGCTATATCATGAAAGTCTTACACACAAGGCCATTGTTTCTTGTGCCCAAGATTTAAAACTTTACGACCCAAGTCCAATGAGCTTTGACACTAAGGTGGCCAATAAACAATGCCAGCTAAAATAGCAATGAAGGTATATTTACTTGAGTAATAATAATAATTCACCCATCTTGTGAAAATTACTAAAGAAGCATCACAATTGAAATCTGCCAACACAGGAGTGATCGTGATAAAGAAAAATGATGAATGGACTTGATGGGTTGAATTACTAAAAATATATGCTCCCTTCGAGATTCTTGGAGCCCAAACGAGAAGCCCGAAATTAAAACTAAGAGCATCGCTCAACTCCTCTACTCAATTGATCTCATCAAAACAAATTGCTAACTTACTATGAATAGTAAGTCCCTCAAAACAAAGCCAAAATTCACCATAGGTAATTGGAAAGCCTAATAACTTAGCAACTAAGACCCTCAAATCCCACTATCATCTCATAAGAGTCGTCTTGCAGCCCAGATCTTGGTTCGGCTTCGCGCGGGTCCGGATACACTTCCAAGTTCCCTACGGGTCCAAGAAGGGTCCGAATTTCAGACCGTGGGTCCGTTCAGGTCCTTGCTGGCACAAATCCGGGCAAACCTAGAAGGACCCGCATCAGTAAGCTCCAAAAAATGAAATAAAAGTAAAAGTAATGTTTTTAAATTTTTTTTATGTAACCCTAAAAAGAGCCTAATGAAAAACATTTCACTCATCTAATCTCTCATTTGCTCTCTCATTTTGTTGTTGCCCATTTTGTAAGTTTTAAGAGAAGGTTGTAGAGATTGTTTGTTTCAATGATGACGAACTAGTTAAAGTTGCAGCTGAAGATGAAGCCATTAATCCCTCATTGTTTGATGACCCACTTGACGCTTGAGGGGCATTTGATACTATGATCATTAATAAACAATCAAATACTTTCCATTTATCATTATGTTTCAAACTCTATTATTTGATGAACTACTCTATGTTTTGAAATTTCATTTTGCAATTTTGTGATTCAATGTAACATTTTCTTTACAATGATGAACATAGATTAATGAGCGGATATTTAATTTATATCTTTGACATTTGATATTGATCAATAATCAAGCAACATATATTTATACTATGAAATGACTAAGTTTTGCAATTATGCACGTTTCTCTTATTTCTTTACACACACACACACACACACAAACCCAAATGGGAAATTCTTTTTTGCCTAAACCCATGAATCTAAACTTGAACCCAAATCCATCCCCAAACCCGAATCAATAACTTAGCAAGAACCTTCTGAAAATAGGGACATTGGACCTAAGAATCTCACCTAAATGAGGAATTCTTTGGCTTGTCCAATTTCTATAGATGCTTTGTGAATGGGTTCTCATAGTAGGCAACACCTCTCACAAACTTGACAAAGAAAGGGGTTGTCATTTGGATTTAGCAAGCACAACAATGTTTTGAATCGTTTAAGTAGTTCATTATCTTGTGTGCAGTCCTTACATTAGCCAGTTTTACTAGACAATTTTAGTTATTGCAGTTTGATGCCTTAGGTGAGGTTGTTGGTGTAGTGTTGATGTAGGAAAAACACCCTATAACAACTGAGAGACGGAAATTGAGTTGGCCAGAGAAAAGTGACATGTATGACAAGGAGGTGTATTCTATTATGCATGCATTGGCTAAATTCAAGTAGTACTTGGTCGGGAGTAGATTTGTAGTTAAGACATACCATTACAGCTTGAGACATTTCTTCAATTTGTTGAATCTTAGTGATTGTCGACAGAAATGGGTGAGTAAGCTCCAAGGTTGCGATTTTGACATTGCTTATACAAAAAAAGAAGAATGTTGTTGTTGATGCCCTATTGAGTAGACCCCATTTATTCTCTATTAGGGACAACGAATAATTAGAAAAGTTTGATTTTTGTTTCATATGATTACATATAGGTCACTGTTATTATTGACAGGATAGTACAAGATGATAGGGATGTAGTTGTAAATAATCTCATCATTTACAAGGGCTTTCCATAATGCACCTATGGTTGGACATCTAGGGTACATAAAGTATATTGATAAATTTGAGAGAAATTCTCTTGGAAGGGCCTCAAACTTGAGGTCTTAGATATGGATGTGTGTCCCTTACCTATTAGTAGAATAAATAGGGGTAGATTTTTCAAGCAAGTTTATTACAGCCTGTATCGATTCCAAGTAGGAAGTGGGAACCTATCTGATGGATTTTATCACAGGTTTGTCCAAAGCCCAAGGCAAAAATAACATTGAGGTTGTGGTGGACAAGCTTGTGAACTTTGCACACTTCAGGGAGGTATTTGAAATTGAAGTGTTGTTAAATCATAGGCTTGTCCAAAGCCCAAGGTAGAAATTGCATTCATGTTGTGGTGGGCAGAATTGCGAACTTTACACAATTCAGGGAGGTATTCAAACTTCATGGGTTGTTACGAAAGCTTTCTCAGTGATAAGGAGGACAAGTTTATGAGTCATTTTTGGAAGGAGTTTTTAGGCTTAATGACATTGAGCTTACCTCGAGCGCTAGTTACCACTCCGAAGTAGACAAGCAAACGAAATTGTGAATAAGCAGGGAGGGATGTCTTTTGAGTTAATATCGGGGTTATAGAAGGCATAAGTTAGGTGGTTATATTTGTGTGAGTATTGCTGCAACACAAACTACCACGTGTCCATCGAGATGTCACCTTTAATGGCATTATACAAGTATGACATACCCACCTTTCTAGATTTTCTTTTTGGAAATAGTAGAGTACCTAGCGCGAAGGACCTATTGCGAGACAACCAAGATGTCATGAGGTCCTTGAAGGAGAATAACTAGAAAAAACAAAATCAACAGATATAGTATGTTGATCAGCGTAGGGAAGAGTGAAGCCAAGAAGCTCAAGCCACATCATTATGGACCATTCGGGTTCATCAGATGAATCAATGAGGTGGCTTACAATTTCGAGATGCCAATGGACCTTTGGGTACATAATGTCATCCATGTTTCTCACCTCAAGAAGGTGATTGGGCACAATGTGATCCCTTCTACAATACTAGCATCCCTTCATGATGTGATGACCCATACCTACAACTCCCCTAAAAATTGATATGTTGTCACTGGAATGCTTGTACATATGTCAGAATGAGTGTACGAACTAGGCTGAAGGTTGTAAGGTGTAGGCCATATGGTATGATTATGGATACCAAAAATGGTATGGTGGAAGAGATGATGCAAGGCCGTATGGTGAAGTGAAAATGATTTTTAGGGTGGTCGTACGGTAGGAACTACGGGTCCGTACGATGGGCCTATGGAGGTCGTACGGTGAGTAATGCAGTGTTGTGAGAGATGGAGGAGGTACAGACAAGAATGATTTTGATCTGCACTTTAAATTGTTAATTCCAAATTCATTAGATAATACCAAACAAGAATAGAGATCCGAACACAAACAACCTTCAATTATTAATTGCCAAAAGATGGTGCTCTGACTTGCCAGATCCGAGCGAAGTGCTACATGCGACGGAATAGGGTGAGGGTTGAATCCCACTAAAACTGGACAAACCAAATAGGGAAGGTCTTTCACTTTCAAAATGACGAACAATAGAGAACTCCAACAGGATTTCGTAGTACAAAGAAATAATCCAAATTGCATACTTAGAGACTACTTATAAGCCGTGCTTAAATACCCATCGAGGAAAACTTTTTGAGGTTTTACAGAAACAACCGACGGCAACACAAACTACAGAAACAAAACAAAAATGGGTTGGAGATATATTAAATCAATCAGCCCATTAACAATAGTTTGATTAATGATTTATTTTATAACGGGAATATTACAAATGAAGAGGGAAAATAGATTCTTGTCCTTGAGGCTATTGTTGATACTCAGGTGTCATGTCCCCTTTTGATTAAAATTAAATTTTGGCAAAAAATAATCTATTTATTCTCCCGTTGGTTAATTGGATATACTTAAGACAAATAATCAATTTAATATATAGAAATGTTCAAATATTTTATATACCGAAAGGACATTCAGATATTAAATTAAACTTTTAGAACCACAAAGTTGGGTGTCAGAACTTGTGTCATTTTGGGAAAGTTGTTACTCGATGAATCTTAGAAAATTTCTGCCATGATAACTCAATGACAAGTTTTGGCAAAATTCGTAATTAAATCATAAAGAATTCTAAAGAGAGAGTTTGAATTTGGGTACCAAAACCTTGCATGCATGATGGATACAAATATTGGGATTTTGCCATAGTTTGGGGATTTTAATTATCATTTTCTTCTTTAGATTTGCAGATTTGCAGGAAACTTCTTCAGTGGGCAAAACCCTGTTGAAGGAGAAAGCTTATGGACAGAAACCCTTCTTTCATAGAGGCATTCTCACTCAGAGATTGCATTTGGGCTTAAGGAAAATTGGTGGATTGTTGGTTGCATCTTTTCTGGTTTCCAAATTTACGTTGGTTGTTGTTTGGAGTGTTTTTAAGCACATTTTTGTAATTTCTGTTGTGTGAGGTTTATGAATTGCGCTGCAACAGTATGCTGCTGTTATTGTGTCTGTAGTCAGTCCTATGTATTATTATTTTCATTTGATGTACAAACTATTTCAATTGAAGAAGTTTGGAGTAGATTGGGTAGCATTATTTTTGCTTAGTTTCATGATTTGGTAATCCGTAGTCAGGTTTGCTGTTTAAAATCTGATTTTTAGACCTGTTATGTGTCTTTCCGTGTCAGTATATCAATGCAATTAGGCTTATGACACTTCACTCAGTGGTTGTCTATTTTTTTACAAGACTAGTTAACTAGTTTGGATGTTTTCATTGTATGACCTAACTATTTAGAAATTAAATCTTAAGATCTGAATGAAAATTCTAATTTTATGAGGATAGGGACATTACATCGAGATAGGAGATCGAGGATGGTTACAAGGGAGTATTTTACAAAGTGGAAGGATCTGCTAGTAGAGGATTGCAACATGGGACAGTGAGCAGATTGTGCACCACCTAGAGTTGAGTTTGCTTGAGAACAAGCAATCTCAAGGAGGGTGAACTGTAATATCCCTTCCTTAGGCAGTTAGTCCACAACAGAGGTTCGCCTACAAGCCATTCCAAACATTCTGAGGCAATTTCCAATTTCTTAGTTGGATCCCTATTTTCTAAGAGACTAAGAGATGACTTATGGTGCATTTTGAGAAATTTTTGCTGGCCTGAGACAATTTCCTAATTTTTAGTAGGGGGTATGATTTTTTTGGACATCACCTAGGGGCCTAATGTAACATAAATTTCTAGTTGAAAAGGCTAGGTAATGAGTTTCAAGAGTAAAATTAAATATAATTATCAGTGTTATGGGACTTGGACTCGCCTCTGACTTGGAAAGTCAAAATCCGACTCGGACTCGAACTCGGCCAAGACTCGGCAAGGACTCGGAAAATCAAACAACCATGAAATTAAAAGATTTTTAAGGATTTAACAATTTTTTCATGCATCATGTAGTCAATTAACATCAAATACACAATAATTGAGATAAATAGAAGCTACTTAACACTCATACACAATTTTGCATAGATCACAAAAGTATAACAACGAATTTTTGAAGGAAAAAACTGAATAACATAATATAAAGTTGACGATTTAAGATTTGAGATTCAATCCTTAATAGATTCCTGACATACCACAACATCATTTTCAGAATTCATATACATCGTAAAAAAACACCTTTCAGAAATCTCTATCTTTTTAAATTTTAAAAAAAAAAAAAAAATTCGGAGAGTCTTGGGCTTTGGACTCGGCGAGTCCACGTGGACTTTGCCAGGACTCGGCCGAGTCAGAGTCTAGAGGCCATTTGCCTCGGAAAGGCTGCCTCTACCTCAGACTCGGTGAGTCCTGGAACACTGATAATTATTAAAGTTTCAAACTTCAATTTATAAAAGCAATAAAATAAAGTACTATATGAGTGACTTTATATTGATTTAATGCATTGGCTAATGAAAGGGCCCATCACGGAGCACAATTCCCTAGGTAGACTTAACATTTAAAAAAAAAAGAAATTAATAGAAGAAAGTGGTCATGAAATAGCTGATCAGCTTAAAGGAGGAATAATTGATTTAAAACTCAAATCAAACTTTATTGAAATAAAATGAAATCCCTAAAAGGTATCGATTATGATTTGGAGCTAATAAAGAGAAATTGAGGTTGGCAAAAGAATTGTTCTAGAGATCATTTTTACAGGTAAGGGGCCAGATTGGAGCTCTGGACAACATGGAAACAGTAGATCAGGTTGTGGAGATGAGAACCTTCATGATCTTGGAGGCCTACAGGAGTTCAGTACCTCCCAAGGCTGTTTATTCATAAAACTCATTGGGAAAACAAAAGAACTCCATAATCGGGTTTCTTCAGCTGATAAAGCAGAGTTTCAACATGAAATTAAAGTCAAAGGGGCAGGTCTGACATCTCAGAGGTTATGTTCTGTATCAATCAAGTTCTAAAGCAGAAGTAACATCTCCCCATGAGAAAAAGTGATCAAGGAAGTTATGTGGGGCTTGGTACAACAAAAATAATGAGATGAGAGGAAGTCACATTTCATCTTGATCGTTAAGTGTTACAATCATTCTCTCTACTTGGTGTTAGGTCTCTAGGGTGCTTGGCAACTCTAGATGTTGAGAATTACGGATTTACTTGTTCTTAGAGAGTTATGTTTCTTCTAGTTGATGATGTTGGTCAGAATTTGAAGATCATGATCAGACTTGGTGCTATTACTTTGCTATTGTACCTAGGCCTGGTATGTTTTCCATTACATTTTTCACAATAAAGAGGTCCTGAGTTTCTTGCTTATTAACTAATTTGCATTATAGTTACTTTTTGTTAGCATTCTGTTCTTAATCATCATTTTCAAAAAGTCAAAATTCAAAGAAATCAGAAAAATTGTAAAACACCAAAAAGCATTCAGGAATCTCCAACAAAAAAGTCATAAAAAAATTAGAAATAGGTTTTCCAGATCAGGGGTGACCAATACAGATTTTGGGCTCTATGGAAAAGACTTATTGTTGACATGAGGATGGCTCGATTATGAAGACTCGTGTGAACTGGGTGATGTTTCTTTTGTGGAAGCTTTATAATATACTTGTAAAGAAAGATCCTATAGAGTGGTGGTGTTACCATAGGGTGAAACTTACAATGGTATAATAGCTGTATGCATATTTATATCCTGGCAATTTAGCAATCAAGGGTTCTAGGCAGTGTCCTGTGGCTTCTCTTCTTCATTTCAATGTTTATTGGCCACATCTTGAAGACCAGTTTGACTAGACAATTATCTAACATCTAAAGGAATGACTCAGATATATCAACTAAATGGAACAGTAGACCTTTGTTGATTTTGTAATTAAAAAGAAAAATATACACTTGGAACCGTTAGTTCAAATCTGTGTATGTTGTGATGTATGTGCAAGTGATTTGATAACAGCATTTCCTTTTTGACAGGAGATATTTGGCAATGATTGAGATGTGCTCTGCTGCGGGCTTTAGGGAGCATTTAACAACACTCTTGTTGCGTGTTGTGGAACATGCACTTAACATATTTTATATTCATTTTGAAAATCGGTAATGCTTGGCATCTATTGTACTTTTTAAATTCACAAACTTTGAAAGTACAATAATTAGAAATAACTCTTCTAGTAGACTTTATGCATACAGATTACAAGTGCCCGCTCATTTGAACCAAGACATGACAAGTTATCTAGATACAGAAGAAAACATTGGATCCAAGGAAGATAGAATGTCATTAAATGAAAGGATAGTTCCAATTCTAGAAAGACTCGAAGCTTTGAATGAGGTAACTATATATGCTCTCAAACTTTATCTTTATACTTTTGGTTTCTAGACCTTTGATATGTTTTGATGTTTGAATAATGCCACTTTTAGTTTTAGTTGTGAAGCTTCCGGGGAGGTTTGCTTGCTTTGTTGTTATGTAATGCATTTATCTTTGTTTTAACTTTTAATTATTTTGAGGAAAGTATGGGAAATACCCATATCTTTTCTTCTTCAGAAATTGTTTGAAAACAATTTCTAACATTGAGCTAGAGGCTTCGGGACTTCTATTCTTAGCTATTTTCTCTAATTAATAAATCTGGGCCACCATTTGGCCCAGGAAGATTCATAACACAAACTGTGAACTTGTTTCCAGGTGTGTAGCATGCATGCCTTTTTGTGCAACTGCTGCACTCTTTCAGGTAATTGTGCTCATGTGGGACTATAAACACTAGAGAAACGATACACAGAGAATTTGAAAGAGAAAAAATGAACTATAAACTTGTAATTTTGCAACAAGTTATTAAAAAAATACTTGACCTAAAAATGTCTAGTCCTCTTTCCAATACTTTTATTTTCGCCTTATGCAGTAGATTGTAATGCATCTTTTTCTTATATATATCGTTATATTAAGTGTATGAGAACCACCTAAGGCCGTTTCAATTTGAAATCTGTCTTGTGCTTCTGAATTTGTTTTATCCAATTCCTACCATTGTTTATTATTGGTTGTTTAGAAATGATAATAAATAAAATTTGAAAGGAGAAACATGAAGATCACATGATTATACTGAGATGGGGGGTGGAGCAGTATAGTAACATCTTTTCCAATTTAAAACGTTTATCTAAAAAATTAGCTTTAACAGCTTAAATAAACAATTATGCAAATGAACACAATGATACAATGTTTATGTGGAAACCCAACGGGGAGAAATCCACAACAAAGTAATTGCTTTATACATAAACTTGTTATTTTAAAATGTTTTGTAGGCACCAACCTACTAGAGACAGCAACCTCTAAGATTATCGGCACCAACTCACTAGAAGCTCCAATTCCCACAGTTTGCAGGCACCGACCTACCAGAAGTACCAACTCCCTTTGTTGTCTTTGTGAGCACAAACCCACTGTACTTTAAATCTTATTTTCCACCTTATCAACAGTCCTTGCTCAACTGATGATGGATACTTTTTTTTCACACTTTTTTCTTCTTATGTTCATATGGATTTATACACTCTTCTCTCTTCTGAAATCAGCTGATAACAGTATACTTCTAATTCTTCCTTGAAATATATGTTTATTTATCAGATAAAGATCTTCCATTCTCTCTTTTACTGTGCTATATATATATATTTCTCCTTCCTCTTACATTTTTTTTACTCCACTTCCAACTGTTGACTTGATCTTTACAAATAAATAACTCTCTCTCATACCCTATCCAATGGTGGGTGTGGCTTTTCAACACGAAAGATCATATCTGTTGAAGTTAGTAGCTTTGGTTAGATAGTTCGAATATGAGAATGTTGCTGTCAATATGGCAGAGTTATTGCCAAGCACGGAACTTACGTACCAATTCCAGTTTAGAATACTATCACAGCATTCATACCAATAAATGGAACAGTACACACAAATGACTAAATACATATTTACTAATTGTACCAAAGAGTTTATATTACCAATACCAATGGTGTCTAGAATTACCAGCTTTCCAATTCACCATGACCCCTACATATAGTATTCTCCGTCAATTACAACAACCAACCGTTGCGGCTCTTAGTACAAGTGTTTATTTAATTACTATACTAAGAACTTTATTACACCTACAGAGATCAATACGACTGATGTAAATATGTGCATATCAATACACACAGACACACACAAATAATAATGTTTGAATTTATATTTCCACCAACCTTATTGATCACATAATCATTCTGATCAATTCAAGTATATAAATACCAATCTGGAGTATTTGGACATCGATTTATACAATTGTTTGTATAACAGTCTACAAATTGTTTTGATAACAATCTGCCTTATTGTTTGAGTCCGATCCTCATTGTTGGCTGAGGATTATCATAGTATATGTTACGTATGATCTTAATGTTATTGATAACATGTCGTTAGTTATGTTGTGGGAATATATTATGGTTTGTTTATGAATTAAACATGCTATGGAGAGGCACAACTATGAATGGTCATGTCTCCACTTTGGTGGAGAGATGCCCATTCATCGCCGTGCCCCTTCTAAGATTATATATATAATACTCTAAACATATTCAATGGCTGATCATTGAAATTGATAGATGTTCAGACCACATTGAAGTTCGATGGCGATTTATAAATCAAGTCTTTCATAAATAATATTGCAGCATATTAAACCTTTGATATTAATTAAAAGCCACCATCATTGGAGATAGAATTCTGCGAAAACAAATTTGAAGTTACTAACAATCGTATTTAGAAAAGAACATTATGATATAAATCTGATAGAAATCTAACCTACAATAACAATATCTTTTATTAAAAATAATAACACTTTATCTCTAACTAAAGTTGCAGCTTTCCATTAAATATTTTTTTTAATTAATTTGTTTCTTGCGGCACAATGAATATTATCAATCCCTTTTTTATTGAGCTCCATATGCAAGTCTTTGACTTCAATCCTCTTATCGGTGATCACTTCTTTGACTCCTGCAATAAAACTCCCGTCATCTAAAGACACAGACTTATCATGCAATTTGCCTTTGAATCTCATTCTTATTGTTGATACTAATAGGTGATGCTGATTTGTCGATTAACACTGGCGGTTTATGTTTTATTGAACTTCATCTTCCATGGCTGACGTGGTCTGTAGATTATTTGACCTATCTCCCGGCACTGTGGAATATCACTGCATTTATGAAATCGTTGTCTTTCATTACTTCAGTGTTCATCTTGACTCACTCCTGACTGAGATTTCAAGCCTGATGGTAGTTTGTTCCTTTGTTCATGGTAATCATATGTCTTATTTGTAGCCTTTGATGAGATGGCAAGTTGCTTACAGGTCTTTTCCATATTTTATCACTGCCTTCTAAGAAATGTATGTTGCTGTTCTGTATGCCTATCGGTTCTTCGCCAACTACACTTCTTTGTTTGTAACTTTCTCAGCATCTTTAATATCATCATATAGATATATTCCATGGGTGTCTATTAAAACACTGTTTTTGATGTTTCTGCTGAAGGTTCAATGCTGATTGGAAGCCCACAAACAATATGGCATATAGTTATAAAATACCGACACTTTCATACTCACAATCAACTATGTATACCTTCTGTTTATAGCATTGGATGTTCTATCCTTCATATCCATCGTGTTTGCTCATTTGCTTTAGATCATACACCTTCATGGTCAAACTGTTTATATCCATGCTGTTGTTGTTTGACTTTATATTTAAAACATGTCTAATGACTTCTCCGTATTGCATTTGTATAACATTCAATACCCTGTTTAATTTCAGCATAATCAACACTGATAGTATATCTCTCTTGCTGGTCACATAGTTTGAATGCTTGGAACCTCAAGTAGTCTCTGCTCGCATGGTAATTGAGACTTCATATTCTCTTCTTTACATCGTCATAGTTTGTGGGCTCTTTGAGTATTCACAATATGACATGAATTGTCTATTAAGACCTCTTTATCTTTGAATCCAACTAATATATCAACTTGGTAGTAGTCACATCTGCATTAAATATCACAGCTCTAAGTTGATCATCATTTCTCTGCAATATGTTCATTACAGTACCTTCAGTGTTTATTGGTCATTAGTCCCTTCCATATTAGCAATCATATAAATAAATTGTGTTTAGACTCTTCATCTTACACACAAAGGTGTCTTCAAAATGCATGACCCTTCATATTTCCAAATATAAAACATTTAATATTTTTCATTTGTGTGCCTCTCGCATGACATATAACACGTGTCTTTTTATATAATATCTCACAAATGTCTCTTTCAGCTGAAAGTAACCGTAACGGTCATAACAAACATTTCCATTTTATAAGAACAAAGATAAAGATCTCTATCGCAGCTACAAAATTCAACACTCCTTAGCAAGAGAGAGATTGAGGCATACGCATATAGTTGCAACCAAAGATATCAATGATACATTCTCATAACATAAGCTATCTCAACATAACACAATTTACCATAGTTACTTCATAAGCACATAAAATTAGAGTCATGGAGTCACATGCATGACTTTTCACCATGCCTACTCGCAGAGGGTGATCCATCATACCTACTCATAGAGGGTAGAACAAGGGCTTTTAACTTAAAACTTCTCCTAGGGAAGGATACATGTCCACCATGCTTACTTGTAGAGGGTGGTCCACCATACCTACTTGCAGAGGGTGGAATGAGGGCTTTGACGTTAGACTTCACCCAAAGAAGAATGCATTTCCACCATGTCTACTTACAGAGGGCGGTCCACCCTACCTACTTGCAAAGGGTGGGACGAGGGCTTTCATCTCAAGCTTCTCCTAGAGAAGAGTGCATTAATAGCTGAGTTTTCTCTTAGCAAATACTCCCTCTCAGCAGGGACAACTTTAATAACTAAGATTCTTAGTAGAAACTCCCTTTCAATGGGGATATCTTTAATAAGAGTCTCCCTCTTAGTAGAGACAACTTTAATTACAGAGTCTCACTTTGAAGCTGAACTTCTCCCTTAGAAATATAACATCCTTATCAATAAGCAGCATCCTTATTGATTTTTTGTTGCACCCTGCATACAAGAGAGATAATCCTAAAAGAAAAAACAATTCCTAATGATATGCCGAAAGTAAAATATCACATAATTCTTATCTCTATATTTGAGATAAACCAAAGTTCATTTATTGTAGCCATCTTAGCCAGAAACATTAAAGTCAACAGGCCATCTTTGCCAGAGACATTAGTTATTGTGAAGATAACATTGTTGCTACCCTTATGGATGAAATCATTGTACGTCTTGGCCTCAGTTCTCTAGTTCGAGCCTCAAATAGATTCATGTAGGTAAATAGTAGGTCAAGAAAAGCATCAAAATAGATCTTTCATCATACCACTTAGTATAAGGTGAACCTGGGAGCAAAATACACTCAAATATTCTTCTCCATAAAATAGCAGGATACTATGCCATTGCCCAATATACTAAATTTTGCATGTTCCTACAATTGTTGCATGTGCAGACTAAAAACATAGCTCAATACTATAAGTTCTCAAACAACTTTGCACATGAAACATATCTACCTGCTTGAAGGTATATCAACGAACACATTCAAAAAGGATAAAGTCAGAAGAATACACTAACTCTAGCAAAAGATGAATATGATAGAACACTTTGATAATATCTCCCACCCAAGACGGATGCAAATAGACCATGAGAAATGCATATAGCTGAAAATACAGATAGTTTGGTGAGTGAACATAGAGACAACAATATCTTAATGATCATAATCATCTTCGTAATAATCCTTATTTCATACGCATGAACGATTGTTCTACACAAACACTAGAAAAATTGAAATGATCAGCTCTCTTAGTATATTGATGATAATCATTTCTAACACATCAAATACTGCAGTAATATACAGAGCACGGAGTAAAGTTATTGCTAGATGATCCTTAATACGTATATCGTAAACAAGGCATAACAGAGGTGAAATAATTCATGGGAGGTGAGAGAATGTATAATACAAATCCATTGTATTTCATAGAGACAACTCCTGATGAAACAGTCACACAAATAGGATCACAGCGGGAATGAATCGTTATTATAACCAATGTGAATAGTGGTGACTACATGAATCGATGAAGAGCAATAAAACTAATGAACCAAAGATAATTGGCATGCCTTTACACTTGTAATATGGCATATGTATACCAGAACTGAAGAATTAAGGGAGCCAACATATAATAATTGCTCAAAGCTCTTAATGCCAAAATTTCCAATCTTTTCGGAAAATCTCGACAATCTCCAAGGTCGTGATGTAACTCAAAAACTTATGCAGGAATATGACACAGTGAATTTGTTAGATAAATAAACAGTCGAGAAATAACTATGTTATGAAGAACTCGTAATAAGGATAGCGTACCTATAAAATTGTCGATTCCTATTTCTCTGCCAAATTAATCAAGGACGAGGCTAACTCTTATTGGAACTAAGACTTACCATTTGAAGGCTTCTTTTATGAATCCTCCCTCCTATTCCCTTAACAATATTTCGACTCTTTTCTTTTAAACTTCTACCTTTGTACCTCAATCTTTCTGTCAACACCCAAGACTTTGCTTGCTCGCTGGTTCTCCATGCTCTAGACAACCAATGCATTGTGGTGCATATTCTTTGTGCCTCTAGTTTTGAACCCTTCAACTGTCAAGGTTATATCGTACACATCTCACGACTTTGATGATTGCTAGTGAATTTGTGTCTTTAACCGGAGAGGCAAATAGTCATTTTGAAGAGACATGGTGTATCAATGCAAATGATCCAAATGAAGGATCTTGGACAAAATTAGGATAGTGAATCGATATTATCTTGAGGACGAACACTTGAAATATGAAGTTGCCAACAGGGATGCAAAAAGAAGCAAATAAGCACCAACGAACCATAGAGAAAATGTTGATAGAAGAACTGAGAGAAGCCAATGAGGATTATAATCTAGCAAAGCATTGAGATAGCCAAGAAAAGAAAACATTCTTTATATGGCAAGCACCATGATGATTGACATGCAGCCAAGGGACCACCTGCCACTCTTTTCACTGAGCAGTGATACCTTTGATATCACATGAAGCAATCTAACATGAAGTTTTCTCATAGCTATCAGATACAATAACAATCATATTTAACTTTAGATGCTTTCCTTTACTGTTGAAATCAAACTAGGCTCTGATACCATATCAACGTTTTGACCCAAAATATAGATAAACAACAATCACAGAGCATGAACAAAACATAAAGAACATAATACATTTATCCTGGTAAAACCCTGCCACTTGAAGGGAAAAATCCAACCACACCAATAAAATGTCTCTTTATTAATAATAAAAGTTCAAGTGCAAAGTTTTCACTTGACACCATTACAATACACTTGCAATCATATAAAAAGATTGTATTTAGACTCTTCGTCTTACAAACGAAGGTCTCTTCAAAATGCAAGACCCTTCATATATCCAAATATACAATATTTAATATTTTTCATACGCATACCTCTTCGCATGACGTATAACGTCTTTTTATATAATATCTCACAAATGTCTCTTTCAGCTGAAGGTGACCATAATGGCCATAACAAACATATTTCCATTTTAGAAGAATAGAGATAAATATCTCTATCACAGCGACAAACTTTAAGATCTTCAACATTCACTATTCAGGTCTTATGAGGTGGAGGTATTATTTATTTAGGTGGTGATATTTTGCGCGAATGTTTTTGTTGGTGGTAGGAGTAGCCCTTTGCCTTGTTGGATTGGTGGGGAGGTTCTCAAGTAGTTTTATTTGTGGATTCCCTTCATCTTCATCTTCCTTTTGAGGTGGGTTCCCTTTCTATTGAGGTGGAAGGGGGTAGGATGGGAGATTGTTTGTGGAGAAGCTTTCTCTCCCATAAGGATTCAGCTGGTGCTAAGAATATGTACTTTCAGATGGCTGATCAGGTTGTCTTTAAAGATTTCAGCTATGCTTTGGGGTTGGGAGGCTGCCCCTCCTTATTCCCTATGATCTAGTAGATCTTGTTGGGTCCCGCTTTGTCCTTTTGGGTATCTGTTTACAGCCCATGCTTTATTATTTCAATCTTCTTGTTGCTATCCTTTTGGTGGCCATTGGCTGGTTTTCTACTGTTGATCTGTTGTTGAATATCTATCTACAACGTTTCCTCTATGTTGGGTTTCAGATCCCTTATATAATCTAGTTGTCATGGGTTTCATGGCCCCCTCAAAACCTGTTTTATTTAATAAAAATGATACAAAGTTATAGCTCAAATATGGATTATAATTTTTGCTTCTCCATTCATAAGGATTTCTCATTTGCATTCTGCATTCTCTCGCCTTGTGACAAAAATAGTTGTGTGAGTTGCATTATCCATAAAAGCTAGGTTGAGGTCTATGTTTATATCTTTGCATTATATAATCCTTTTAAAATTCATATCCTTAAAATTTTGCTGATGGATCTTCCGTACAACGTCCTTCCTTGACAATGCTTTTGAATGTACATCTTGTTTGTTTGCTTCTTGTCGTGCTCGTGGATGGTCTTTGACTATCAATGATATCTGTTAGAATTTCATAGCCCTTTCCAAATTTGAGGCTTGTTGTTAGTAAAACTATACTTTAGCTAACAGGATTAGTTAGTGTCCAAAAGGTTGCATAATGGTTGAGTCACCCCTTTGGGAGATATATGTACATCGTCCGAATGGAATTATGAATGATCATTGTACTTGTGATTGTATATCTGCTTATATGAATAAAGTATCTTGTTTTGTGTTACATTCTAGTCTCTTAATGTGATAAATTACCCTGCACGATAAACATTTGGCGTCGTCGCCAGTCAAACCTAGTACAAAAGATGTGTTATGAAGATTAATGCCGAATTTGCTTAATAAAGATCGAAATAAAATAAAAGAAAAGGATGATGTACGCACAGCACAAAAAGCATTAATTCTCACACAACAGTCGGAGCAAAGGCAGAAGTTTCAACATCTCGTTGACATGCATCGAAGTGGTGAAGGAGCACGGATTGACAGAGTGTATTCACCAAACAGACTGAGTAGTGTCAAGAACTTGCTTGAGGAGACACGACAAAGATTGAATTTAGTGGAAGAGACAAGGGGGAGGAGTTTACTTGTGGAAGACCTCTTCACAACACAGAGTAACGCAATTGTGCAGAAAAATGCAGGTACTTAGAACAGCACGGGTGCGCAACAACTACAACAAATATAGAAGTTAACAATGGCAGGACCAAAGGAAAAACTACCAAAATTTAATGGCGATGTGATGGTCGATCCAGTTCGACATTGTAAAACGTGTGTAACAATATGGACTGCGAATGGAGTAGTGGACCAAGATGGTTGGATCCGACAGTTTCCAGCTACCCTATGAGGTGTAGCGATCGATTGGCTTTCAAACATCGACATTAAGAAGTAACTACACGGGCAGACGTCAAGAAGGAATTTATAGTAGAGTTTCGACTACTCAGGGATGACAATGAGATCATAGCGGAAATTTACAATACAAAATAGGGAAAGAATGAAACAGTCCGTGTATACATGAGGAGACTAAAGGAGCTGGTAGGAAAAATGGAAAGCCAACTAGCAAACTAATTGAAGAATAGATGGTTCGTCGAAGGGCTACGACCAACACTACGGGAAAAGAGGAAAATTGTACCTCCAGCATCATACATTGATGCATATAATCACGCGATGGACTTGGAGAGCGAACACAAAACTGGCACAAAGAAGAAAGACAAATCTTTAGATTCTGAAGACTCATCCCCTCAAAGTAGTGATGAGGAATCGAGTGAAAAGGATCGGGCATTACAGAAGGATATGCTACGTATGATGAAAGAGTTTTAAAATATGACAAAGATCCCTGGCCAAACTAGAGTAGGGGAACAATGGTGTACGGATTGCAAGGAAGAGGGCCACACAAAGGGCTCTTGCCCTAAGAACCAATTTTGCGATATATGCCATATTGCTGGACATTCCACCAATGAATGCTCGTTCAATATGAAAACAAAGGGACACCGACAGGTGCTATTAACGCAAGAAGTGTCCACCTCAGGAGTAGGAACAAATACAAACAATGACGCAACAACCTTAGGAGGGTATTGAAACAACAATCGACGTGGAGAAGATGACAATAACAATAACAACATCATTAACAATAACGGGGGTTGTAGCCAGATATAGTACTATCCAACTGGAGGCCAATGATATAGTGTTGTGCGTGCAACCTCTAGGGCCACTTCACCAAATTTTGTACTACGAAGGGGACACCGGAACTGTTGTGCAAATGGTGTGGTCCTGTAGACCACGATGACTCAAAATGCCCTAAACTCGAGGTGAACTTGTTGACCATTGAAAGATGTGACGAAGGAACATTAGCAATCACTTGCGCCCAAGCGAAGAAAGCAACATTCGTATCTCTATTGGGGGATGTGAAGAGGGAGTCAGATGCAAAGGAGGTGGAGCTCCGAAACATGGTTGAGATGATGAAGAGAGCATTAGAACTTTGGATGCAGGCTAAGGTGGATTTGGACGCTCGAACACAACAGGTACACGAGTTGCGGGCACAGCTGAATGAGTTACAAGCATAGAGGACATCTGCTACACCAACCCTACTTGGGACACACCCCTCTTCTTCTTAGTTTTGTTCTTAGTCTTGATGTACTTAGTAGTTTAGTTGTCTCTATTTTGTCGTCCGGAGATGGCTTTTCTTTTGGAGGGGGATGATGTTGTCAGTAAAACTATACTTTAGCCGATAGGATTGGTTAGTGTTCGAAAGGTTGCGTGACAGTTGAGTCACCCCTTTAGGAGATATATGTGCATCTCCCGAATGGAATTATGAATGATCATTCTACTCGTGATTGTATATTTGCTTATATGAATAAAGTATCTTGTTATGTGTTACATTCTAGTCTCTTAATGTGATAACTATCCGTTTACCCTGTATGGTAAACAAGGCTATTATTCAGTTTGATGTTACTCTCCTCTAGGGCCCTTTTTAATTTTTCAATTTATTAGCTCAATTTGATACTCTTCTTCTTTTTCAATTAGATTGTTTTTTACAGCATTCTCAACTTGTTTGGCTTCTTCTAGTTGAGTCTTTATATCTTCTAGAGTTTTTAAAATTTCTTTAATTTGCATGTTATACTTAATAACTTTCCCTTTTAATTTCTCATTCTACTTGTATGCATAACGCAACTCTTCAACAATATCTACATCTTCTTCATTAGATGACTCGTCAATATCTTCTTCTTCATTGTATGCCTCATCAACACTTTCATCCTTGCTGCATGCCTTATCAGCGTCTTCTTCTTTTTCTTTCTCATTGGTTATGGCCAAAAATAGTATCTCATCTTTTACAACATCACTTTGGTATTCATCATTGCTTTCTTCTAATGAGCCAGTTTCTTTCTTTAAGTAAAAACTCTTTTTGTGCTTGTGAGATTCGCTGCTATTTAGAGGGCATTTAGATGCATAGTGTCCTACTTTTCCACAATTGAAACACTCGGAAGAAAATTTTCCTTGGTTCTTTCCATTACCCTTTATCAACTTTCTTTTGAAGTATTCTTCTGCTTCATCAAATTCACTACTCGAGCTTTTGTTGAAACCATTCCTTTTATAATTCTCCTTCTTTAATGCTTTGAATGCTATTTCCTTTGTAGGTTCTTTGCCACCGATTCTCATTTCATAAGAAGTAAGAATCCCATGTAATTCACTTTTTGTTAGTGTGTCTAAATCTTTCCTCTCTTTGATTGCAGATACTTTAGAATCAAATCTCATTGGTAAGGATCTCAAAATCTTTTCCACCACAAGACGCTCCTCCACATCTTCACCAAGGGCCTTTATTGAATTGACAACTTAATCTACACAATCAAAAAAAGAGGCTATGTTTTTGTCGTCCCTCATTTTAAGACTTTCGAATACCCGTTGATGGGTATGGAGTTTGGCTTTCATTACATTATCGGCTCCTTGATAAATATTTTTCAACTTGTCCCATATCTCCGGAGCAAATTTATAATGCATAACTTTTGTGAACTCTAAATCGGCAAGTTTCCAGTTGTATCTGTTGGTGGCGTAGTTGGAGGTGCATAACCATCTAACACTGTTTGCCAAACATCAAATCCAATAACATTTAAATAAGCTCCATCTTTATACTCCAAAATGCATAACTTGTCCCATCAAAAGTTGGTGTCTTGTTTTGAAAACTTTCGGCCATTTTTGCTCTTTAGATCTACCTTCAAACGGTTAAGCTTTAGGAACCGACTCTGATACCAGTTCAAGAGCATACGATTATATTGAGAGGGGGGGTGGATCAGTATAATAACAATTTTTCCAATTTAAAACTTTTATCCAAACAATTAACTTTAATAACTTAATAAATAATTATGCACATGAACACATGAGACAATGTTTACGTGAAAACCCAATGCGAGAGAAAACCATGGGAAAGAAATTGCTTTATATATAAAGGTGTTCTTTTACAATGTTTTCTAGGCACCAACCTACTAGAGGCTGCAACCTCTATGTTTATGAGCAGACTTACATAGTTCACAAGCATGAACCTATTGGAATCACCAACTCCCTCTGCTGCCTTAATGAGCACCAACCCACTGTACTTAAAATCTGATTTTCCACCTTATCAAGATTGCTTGCTCAACTGATGATGGATAATTTTATTGCACACTTTTCTCTTCTTATCTTCGTATAGATCTATACACTCTTCTTTCTTCTTGAAGCCAGCCAATAATACTATACTTCACTTCTCATTCTTCCTTGTATATGTTTATATATCAAATAAAGATCTGATTATGTAATATCTTACATCAGAGTTTTTTTCTAAATGCCTATAGGTTATTTGTTACAAGTACTTTCCAAACCACAAAAAAGTTAATCTGAAAGAATAAGAGGCAGCATGTGAATGAATGAATCCCCAAACTGTTTTCATCTCTCATATCCTAAGTTCTCCAAACAAAACCTGCCATCGTCTTTAATCTCCGACATTCAAAGGCATGGAAAAGCTTTATTATCATTCCTTTCTTCATCGTGGATGATGGAAATGGCATTGATTTGTCCAAAACAAAAGTGGTTGGTCCAAAACCATGTCATTATAATGTTATTAAATATCCATAAATGCAAGATAAACAATTACATCTATTCCAGTAATGATTAAAATTCATCATGACATTCCATTTATGCTATCTGAACCTAATGCATCATGAAAACAAGAATAAAGGCAGTTATCATCTAGGGCATCATTTAATTTAATACCACTGGTTGTAACCTCTGAAACCATCTATGGCATAAATCAAATAAAACCATGGTTAGCATATACCACAATCCATCTAGGGCATCCATCCATAGAAACCAATTGTTCAAAAGAAACTAGATACTGCTTAGGGCATCAACATAACCAAAGTATCAAAATAAGAGTAATAAGGAGGGATTTGACATCTATTTTAGATTAAAAGTGCTCAACCACAAAAATAAAAATTCATAAATATTGTTTGTTGTCGTGTTAAAAGTTTCACTAATAACGTGGAAAAGAATAACTAAATGTTTACTTCTATTTTAGTTGCAAAGTACTCAAATACGGAAATAAAAATGTGTAATATTGTTTGTAGTCATGTCAAGAGTTTCATTGATTTGGAAAAGGAAAACTATGTGAACAGATTTTGATCTTGGTAATATTTGGGCCAAACCAGGTCCAGCACCAAGGCCTGCACAGAAGAACCTAGTAACATAAAAATAAGTATTTAAGGTTTCATGATTGACTTTTCCAGCATTATTGATTTTTCTCAATTCTGACCCTATACTTTCCTCAACCCAAATTAATCCCTATAAAATAAAAAAATAGAAAAAGTTGATGCTGCTGCTGTTCCGATCTAGGATTTCTGCTGGTTAAAATTTGTTATTATATGGTTTACCCTACCCAAATATACATTTTTACCTTTACAAAGTTTCTGAATCACACAAAAATTCCATGCTTGAGACCATTAGCTTCCAAAGCCAGTTATCCATTTAGAAAAGTACTTTTATACACACGGCATTTAGATGAAATGTGAAAATTTAAGGGGGGTAGCATGTCTCATAATTATATATCCCACATTGGGGAAAGAGGAAAAATTTCTCATGTTTATAAAAAGGACAACTGACGGTACATAATGTCTTAGTAATAGTGCATGCTTTCCTTGGCAAATTCATATACTCTTTCTTCTTGTGTTCCCTTCTTCTACATTTGTATCAACTGTCCATGGGCTTCATGGTAAATACTTTTTGACCAACCTCTAAATTCTCCTTAAAAAAATGCTCAAGTAAGCAAAAATCTCTCACAAAATCAAAAGTTGCATAAAATCTTGCATTTCTTGATTCTCTTCACAAATTGGATGCCCAAAATTCAAAATTGCATAAAACCTCTCATTTCTGTATGCACCTCACAAATCAGGAAAAGTGAACTTCTCACAAATTGGGCACAGACAATGTGAACATGTATGGAAGTTATTAGTTTTGAGTTCCCCCTTAAATTTGGATGATAAGTCTTGTACTTCCCACACAAGAAGGCACAAATTCTTAACACTTCGTATTTGTTCTCTCTTTGCAAATTGGGTAAATTGGACTCTTTGTTGCCTGATACAAAGAGCGAAGGTTAAATTAAAAACCCTCCGTTTGCAGATTCCCTTGACAAAGCAGAAAATTAGAGCTTCAGCACCTTATGCATAAAATGCAGAAATGCTAAATCCTCGCTTTATTATTTTTCCTCACAGATTGTGTATAGAGAACTTTAAAATCTAAAAATTTTGAAGTATCATGATTTCCAAACCCATGTGAAATAGAACCAGATTGTAAACAAAAGCTAAAATCTTCAGGGTATAAATTTGGTCAGAATATGAGCATCAACATCTGCATTCAAAGGAAAAATTGTTAGCGTGGCATTTGCATTTGACCTCCATTGTATGCCTTATCAAAACCACTGGAATGATATTTCAGTTAGTGATTTAGAATTTTTGATTTGCAATTGACTTTCAAGACGTCCAAGGATATGCCACTGTTCATCCTGCTTCATGACAATACCAAGTTTTAATATTAAATTGTTATGGACTTTCTATAGTATTGATGCTTAAATGTTGTATGATTCAAAATGCTATAAAATTGTGAAGTCACACTCATTTACAATTTGGTCATAGGAAGAGAATCCTTATAATTTTCTTGGTACACTTGGTTCATTTTGCTCTTCTGTGGTTCTCCCACCTTCTCTAATGTTTTTTCTCAATATTATGAAGTCTCCTTCTTAGCTTTCTGGTTGAAGGTTAATAAAAAGTTAAAAACCCATAAGACAAGGGATGGCACTCCCTCTTCCGATGCAGTGGTGATTCAATTGTTATGTAAGTGGTTTCTAATGTTTGTAGCATTGTTATGTTGGTGTTTGTTTGGGCAAATCAACAAATTTGTAAGCTATCAAAGCTGTTCTGTATCCAAGTTCCCAAAATGTTTTGGTAATGTGCAAGTATACTGATGACTTACTATTAGATTTTCTATGTTTGCATTCTAGACCATATTCATATTAGTATTGTCTATTTCCTCAATACCTGCAGATTTTCCATTTATAGAAGTATTTTTCCATTTTGTTTGGAAATAAAATCTTTCCATGATTTTGACGATTTTCTTGAGCGTCAACAATTGCATTCTTCTTTCAATTAACTGTGTTTGTCTCTAAGGATTATTAGCTGGCTTGATTGTTAGACTGTTTACGAAGGCAGATGCAACTCTTTTGATAGCATGTATGCATCAATAGAAAAAAGACAAATGTCAAACATTGCTAGTGTGTTCCCACAACCCGTAATAGTGACTTTTTTGCTTCTGGATTTTGATTGTGTGCCAAGTTGAAATTGGCACACAATCAAAATCCAGAAGCAAAAATGTTACAAGCATCAAAGTTTTTAAAGAATTTCATAAGTAGGTATGATTTTATCTTGTGTGATTGTGGGAAGATACATTTCAAGGTAATACGTTGTTAAAGGTACAGCTACAGATGATGAAAGAGTATGTTTAATTTGATATATGTTTAATTTGATATATGTCATGGACTATAGAGGACCTAAGTAGGTGGTCAATAGCCTATGAACTGCTCAGCACTAAGCTATTGTTACTGGAAAACTTGTCTGACCCATGTTAGCAAAAATCTATCTTGGGATTGACTCAGCACACCAATTTTGTTTTTCACCAGGCAGGAAATTAAAAACACTGGAAAATCCATAAAAATAGAGGGAAAATATATGTAAAATTATGCTGCAGCAAATAAGTTCATACACCACTATATGAAGTGCAGGCATGTTTTGGGATTGGGTTGGTTGGATAATAAATCAGGTTATACTTAAACCATAAAAATGCCTTTTCAAAACAATAAAAACATTAAAAAGTCGAACTTTTTTGGTTGCACGCTCAAATTCGCTCCAAACTCCTCTCGGGTTCTTCTGTCAACTACAAAATTCTATCAACATTCACCCAAATTCGTCCAGGGTCCGAAAAAGAGAATCCACAGGGAATTCATCAGACAAATGACGAATTTGACAAGAACCGGAACTGACTTCGAATTAGGTACGAATCGAATGTCAAATTTGCATGCTGGGGCGAATTTGGTAACTTAGTTTGAAACCAAAGTAGGGGTCAAGGGTTGGAAGCTGTCAACAGAGTTGAGGACCAGTGGTCCTCATGGATTTTTTGTGTCAGCACCATTGATTCATTCACTGTAGGCTTCGAGGTCAGATGAATCTGCACAGCACATTGCATTTTTTATAATTTTACCACTTATTAAGCCATAAAATTGCAGGTGATGAGGCCATAAAATTTAAAGCAGTAATTATGCCCTAACTGAATGAGAATGGAAGGATATACATTGAAGAATCAGCTCTCCCGAGTGTGCCCTATTTGATCTGAAGCTTATTTTCTTCAGCAAAGTCTAAATCTGCATTGTAAACATGAGGATTTGACATGAAATTCAAAAAACAACTATTTCAGGGAAATTGAAAAAACTGGATGAAATAACCCAAATTATTTATGACTGACAACCCTTGGGAATCATGACAAAATCAGTGCAAGAAACTAGTGGCTTTGGGAATTGTGACACTGATCAGGGGAATAAACTTGCAGATTGCAAAGTCAGCCAGGCAGCAATTCATTGCGTTAAGTCTTGATTTGTTGAAGAATTTACTAGGGTCTGGAAATTTCATGGCTTCTAGCTTTATTGAAATGATCTTTTGGTACGCATGCATCTTAGTGTATCATAATAAAATATTGAAGAACTTAGCGTGGGTGACCTTGTTTTATGTTTTGCAGGATAGGGTATGCCATAGCCTAAAACTCTTGCACAGGTTGGTTCACTCCTTGAAGTCGAGAATTCTTCTTAGATATGCATCATGATTTGGTTCTTGGTCAAAGTGGTCTCTATATATTTAACTATCAGAAATTTGAAGCAAAAAGAGGTATATTCTTCTACTGGATCTCATTAGAAATGGAAGTCTATGCTTCCTATAGCTATAGATCAAAGTGCAGTCAAGTCTTGTATACTGTTGTATTTATGTCCGTAGTCATTGCTATGTATTAAACCAAGAGCTTCACTCTCTATGTTGATATCTGGTACTTTGTTATAAGGTTAAGCTCCTTAGATCTTCTTAACTGGTTACAGCATTATAGACTGAAGTTAGAAGGCTGTATAGCAATGTAAAATTTAATCGCTTTTCCTCTGTAAAACATTTAGAATTGGGCAAACCTTTTTGTGGAAGCGTACATCGATTTCAGAAAGATAAAATGCGTAGGTTTTGTATAAAATTATAAACCTATATGAGAATGCAAGTTCTTATAGGACCATTTACTTCAAATATGCTTTTAAAGACATTCAGCTTGAATTTATTTTATAAATGGCCCAGCTTCATGTTATTTTGTTGTTTTCTCTCAATGCATCAATTTCAGAAAGAGTATTGCCTTTTATTTTTGAGTAAAACTGCCTCTATATCATCAGAACTGCTTCTGGATTATCCCATCAGTATTTCGGATCACAGTTCATGATTCATCATCAGGATGATAATAGAACGCTCGAGAAGATTAAATTATTTCCTGCCAACTTGTTCTAGTTTTTCGTTGTGATAGAATTTATTTTAAAAACTATTTATGAATCACATTGTGAATTGATAACTTTCTTTTCAAACTTGTGTTAGTGATGTCGCTTTCCTAAATTTCTTAATTTCTGGTACATCTATTATTAACTAGCACAGGAAGAAATGAAAACTTCCTGAATCAATCCAGTGTAACGTACAGATGTATTACAATGCAGCTAAGTTGCCAATTAGATTTCATATTCCATTGCAGAAGCTCCCATTTTAAATTTATGTTTGAGGAGATTTTCTTGTGGTAGATGTAGAGATGCATTATGAGAAAAAGATCCAGATGCGAATAATTTGAAAAGGTCTAAATAACAAGTCCAGGTGCTAAGAATTATAAACAAAGATGAATGTATTCCTAAATAACTTGTCTTGACAAAGAATCTAATGCTCCAGCATAAGAATTACCTAATGATTTTTTTTAAATGTGAGCATAAATAAGACACCAATATAAACGTCTGTTTCAAAATCAATTATAATTTTTGCTGGCATGAACTGGCAACAATTTCAGCTTAACATTAATGTAATCTTTTAGTTTTTTCAGCTTAGCATTTACAATAACATCTACTGTACATTATTATTCACACAAATTACAACTATTTCATCAGACAATACAAGATGTGCATAGAAATTCTTACAGGAGAAAACACAACAAAATATTTCTTTAAAAAAAATTGTACCAATTTTAATTGCCGATGTCACAAATATGATCATGAACTCTTCATCAAATCTGTTACTTCAACATGCTACAAGGTTAGCGTCAACCTATCAAACCAACTTTGCATTAACTATAAATCTCACAATTAATAAATCTATTGATTTGATCATCCACTCTCTCTCTCTCTCTCTCTATATATATATATATATATTATAAAGGGGATATGTTACACCTATTTTAAAAACCGAAATAAAAAAATCCATGTTAATGTGCATTCAAACAAAGATCCAACAAGTGAATCCGAAAGACAGGGGAATAAATCCAAATAAATCAATACCAAATGATTGAACTCCTCATTTTCAGCTAACATTTATAATGCTTGATCTAGATTATAATAATTGAATTTCCCCTATATGTGATGTTTAGGTCAGTTTATATTTCAAATGAGGTTGATAATCTTGTAGCTAAGTGGGCATTCAAATCCTTGATTAAAATTTTTAAAAAAACTTCTAACTATACCCTAATTGAAAACCTTAACTCATGCAAGAGTGGGAAAAAAAGAAATGTGGCTCAACTCCATTTGCACAAAACATCCATGGTTCTTTTAAATTAGTACTTAATCCATTTGAAGACGAGGGTGCTGGAGATGAACTTTAGTTTGAATTTTTCTTTTAAATTAGTACTTAATCCATTTGAAGACAAGGGTGTTGGAGTTAAACTTTAGTTTGAATTTTTACTAACTACTTAAGTGTGCATCAAGACATTTGAACTTTAGTTTGAAACTCAAAGAAACTAAAATTGACAAGGGAAGGTAGTATGGTTCAATTGTGCCTTCAACCAAAACACATGAATTTATCTCCTATATTTCATATCTTCGTATTTGAACAAAAAATTAACAAGTTTTATTGAATCTTCACATTGGGAAACTAATCTCCAAAGGTATTTACCATTTCAGTGAGATATCTCAAGGTAGTCATGTTGATATATTTAACCTTAATAGCTTGTGAGTAGTTCAAACTTGAGCTTTTTTCAGATCTTCCTAACTTCGGTTGCCTCTTCAATAGCCTTGATTTGAACTTATTAGAATAGATATCTCGATACATGATTGATAAAAATTGTCCTTAAACAATGTAACAATAGTTGTAGGTGATTGCACCATTTCAAAGGTTCCCAAAAAGGTTTGTAAGAGTTTCAATGAATTTTGCTATCATCAACATCACTTTATTAGCTCCTTCATTGCTATACATGAATTTTCCCTTGGATTTCTTCAACATTGGGATGATCGTCTTGATGGCCTTTAGTCATTATTCTCACCACCAACTATAGCTTCTTGAATCATTTTTTCCTAGGAAAGTACACTTTATTTTTTGCAAGATTGGGATTTGAATTTTCTATATCAATAAACTCTCATTTTCTTCGCGCTAGACTTATTGGCCTTCCTTGTTACCTCTTCTCCTAATACATGTGTTTTTTCTCCACTTTGTGGCTATACCTAAAAAACCATCATTTATTTAAAGTAAGTTTGTGTTTGTGCTTTTGATTCTTATTTTGGCATTTTATCTTTTTGTGCATGTTTTAATATGATATTTACAACTTATTGGAAGGATTGATTTTTCTCTTCTTTTTACACCCAAATTAACAACTTGCATTTTATAGTCTTTAGGTTGCACATCTTTTGGATTATCCATGATGCATTGTTGTTGATCAAAAATAATATTATATTATATGACATTATTCTTGCTTCCTCTTCTTGGTGGGAATTTTAAATGATTCATCTAAAATATAAAAATATTCTTCTCTAAGCTTTACGTATGGTTAAGTTAAACCATATGGGGAACTATTCAATTCCACTTTAAAGGGAAGCATGTAGATCATTGGGAATTTGGTCATTGTCTTCACAATGCTACTTCTTTTGTTGTGCTTGGGTATGTTTTGGATGTTCTTCGTTCACTCGTTTTTGTTTCAATTGTCATTGGGCATCTTTGTCTATAATTTGTCCTCTTCTTGAATGCATAATTCACTCTCCTCATATCCTCATTCATCCTTTGTCTCATCTTGGATGTTAATCACATTAGGCATACTCTTATGAGTGGTGGCCCTTTCTTCATTGGCCTAATAAGATGAGGGGATAATGATATAAAAAGCCAACGATCTTCAACGTTTTTTCCATCTTGTAATAGCTGCAATAAGTGGGTTAATCTTCCCTAGTGGGACAAATCTATTTCTCGTACAAACAAGTCATTCATGACATATCTACCCATTTCTTTTCTATGGATTTTATGGTCGGGCAAACATAGGCACAATGTCGATAGGAAATGCAAAACAATATTAGATTGGTCAGCAACAAGTTTTTGAGAACAAAACCCGTAGTTGAGTCCCAAAGAAGGATGTAACCTCAAATGAAAAATAAGTTGCAAATTCAAAAGTGAGTGAAGAATACATTCAAAACAATTATCACTCTTCGTAGGGTTTCAAATATTGAGCCCCTACGTTTAAGTACATGATGATGTCAACAAATGATGGTGACAACCAACTTATTAATATTGATTATCAAAGATAAAGTATATTAGTTTCGGTACTGGCTAAATGGCCGAATCTTTGCACCCGGTCATAGCCAGTGCTGTTAGGTCCGTCAATTCCATCTTCCATCTCCGTATTCGTTTTATATGTCAACAGTAACAGTACAATTACTTATTTTCTAACAATCTCGGTATCATGGCGAGTTCATTCTTTTGCATATATAGAATGTTTTTTAAAAAGGAAAACTTGAAATATTTTTTGTTTTATGATGAAAAGTGTTAATGTAGTGAATTTTTTATTTATTTGTATGTGATTAATTATCATTGTTAATTCTATTTTTCGTTTGTATTAGTCTCTCTATTGTTAATATTTTTTAATAAAAGAGATGGGTACAAATGTATTTTATGAAAAATTAAAAACTTTAACAGTAAAAATATTTTACATTTGTATATCATGAATTATAAATTATAAATTATTTATTTTTATTTTATAAAATAATTTTCAATATAGATATTAATTCTCAATATTGTACTTATTATATTAATTTTACGTTATATAAGAATACATGATTTTAATAAACTCTATTTATGGATATATAATTTAAATTTTTATATCTAAATGTTATTTCGACTTGAACGTATTTTTATTAATATATAATTTTGTAATAGCAATGTTGAGTAATAATTAATAATATAAAATATTTTGACATTTATTATATTAAGTTAATACGAATATGTACTATATATATATATATATCGTAGAAAATCAAACTACTATCTTAAAATTTGTTTTAGTTTTTATTAATTAAATTATATAGAATTTGAAATTAAGAAGTGAAGAATTATTTAAAAAATTGTTTTAATTTTTATTGACATTTATAAGACTATGTAAAAGATAGATTAAATTATATTGTTTAATTAAATATACAAAATATATAAATAATAAAGTGATTATATTTAAAAAGTTATGTTGATACTAAATCTTAAATTATATAGAATTTTAAATATAAGAAAGTGAAGAATATTGTTTGTTTAATTTTTATTCACATTTATAAGACTACATTATTACATTATATTGTTGAATTAAATATACAAATAAATTGATTGTATTTAAAAAATTATGTTGATACTAAATGTTAAATTATATAGAATTTAAAATGTAAGACTTATATATTTATTAATGTTATGAAATAAACAGTAGTTTATAAAAAAAACATATTAAAGAATGAACTATTGAAATAAATAGTAGACTTGATTTTTTTTTTTAAATTAATATGTTTTTTCTATAAACTACTATTTATTTCATAACATTAATAAATATATAAGTCTTACATTTTAAATTTTATATAATTTAACATTTAGTATCAACATAATTTTTTAAATACAATCAATTTATTTGTATATTTATTTCAACAATATAATGTAATAATAATCTTATAAATGTAAATAAAAATTAAACAAACAATATTCTTCACTTTCTTATATTTAAAATTCTATATAATTAAAGATTTAGTATCAAGATAACTTTTTAAATATAATCTCTTTATAGAGAGTTTATTAAAATCAAGTATTCTTATATAATGTAAAATTAATATAATAAATACAATATTGAGAATTAATATCTATATTGAAATTTATTTTATAAAATAAAAATAAATAAATAAATTATAATTTTTAATTCATGACATACAAATGTAAAATATATTTACTATTAAAGTTTTTAATTTTTCATAAAATACATTTGTACCCATCTCTTTTATTAAAAAATATTAACAATAGAGAGACTAATACAAATGAAAAATAGAATTAACAATGATAATTAATCACATACAAATATAAAAAAGCTTCACCACATTAATACTTTTCATCATAAAACAAAAAATATTTCAAGTTTTCCTTTTAAAAAAACCATTCTATTCATGCAAAAGAATGAACTCGCCACAATACTAAGATTGTCAGAAAATAAGTAATTGTACTTTTACTATTGGCATATGAAATGAGTACGGAGATGGAAGATTGGGTTGACAAACCTAATGGCACTGGCTATGACCGGGTGCAAATATTCAGCCATTTAGCTAGTGCCATGAGTTTAATGGTACATTGATCAAAAATAGGTATTCATTAGATCATCAATTCAAAGTGATTAAAGGTCCTGAGCAACAATTTTGGAATTATCAATGATAATGTTGAAAGTAAAAGTAATTAGCTGATAGGCTATTATACAGAAGATTGATCAGATGTCTTACCCACAAAAAAATCATTCAATTGTTAGCAATAAATTCCAATTGAATTTTTCAATGGTGGACGACTTTCTTATCCAAGGAAGGTTTTTGGGAGTTTCCACTAATATGAAAATCCATGTCATTTTGGTATGTTGGAAAAGCCGCATGGGTCGTGAAGATATATCAATTTTGATTTAATATTTTTACTTTTTGGATTGTATGAAGCAACACAAATCTCATGGATTGTTGACAAAAAATAATTATCCCCTTAGCCAAATTTTTCCTTTTATTGCATTTCTTCAAATCTATTATTACATTGTAAAATTTTATTTGTCAAATTTAATTTAAATTTTATCAAGTATTTTATAATTGGAAAAAAAGTTGTTGATTAGATATTTGTGAATAAAATAATTTCATCAAAAATATTCTATTTTCTTTTTTTAAAAATTTAATGGATAAAATTGAGTATTAATATTAGTTAAATTATTTTTTCTTTTTTTTTTCTTTTTAGGAATTGCGCTTGAAAAAGGCTCCAAATCCTACAAAGTCTGGCATAACACAATTGAGAAATCAGATGCTAGGATTGGGGGTTGGAAGGATAAGTGGCTATCTAAAGCAAGTAAGGTCACTAAAATTAGTTCGGTTCTTTCTACTATCTCGATTTATCCCCTGTCCTGCCTCCCTCTTTCAAAGAGTTATCGCAATAAATTGGAATCCAAACTGAGGAATTTTCTTTGGAAGGACTGTGATGAAGATTTTAAAAAATGGCTTTAATCAAATGGGAAAATATTTGCAAACCTAAAGCAATAGGTGGACTTGGTATTAAAAATCTAGAATGGCAAAACAAAGCCTTGGGAGCAAAGTTGATATGGTGACTGTACACTGAAAGGGACCAAAAATGGGCTAAGTTATTATATAACAAATATCTAAATGCGGAAGACCTAGTTTTTATATTTAGAATGATCAATCCCCTTAGGGGATCCAAAAGCTAGAACTTTTTGTTGAATTGTCGTGATCTTAAAGGTAAGTTTCTCACTTGGGATGTTGGCATAGGAGATAAAGCCTTATTTTGGGAGGATTTGTGGGATGGCCACCCCCCTCTTGTTTCCAAACCTTACACAAAACATTTAAAGGAAGTGTTAATCTCTTGTTGGGGTAATGAAGTTGGCAAATACAAAACTAAGATTTTGAGTAATGGTGTGGCTAGATGGGTTTGGAGATCGGTGGAAGACTTGGGTTTCAAAAAGGCAGAAGTAGAAGCCTATATCAAGATTATCTATGATAGGGTAGTCAAGCAGTCAGAAAAACTGGATAAGCTCATTTGGGCAGCAGCCAATGATGGGAACTATAGAGTTAAGGATGGTTATAATGCTATACTCTACTCTTAAAGTTGGGATAATATTGATATCCCACTCAAACTTTGCTGGGATGGGGCCTACCTCCCTAAGGTTGGATTCTTCCTATCGTTAGCCTTTCAAAACAAGATCTTAACTCCTGATAGGCTAAGAAAATTCGGGATATATGGTCCTTTGAGATGCGTGCTATGTAAAAAAAACTTTGAGGACTTTAATCATTTTCTTTATAGGTGTCCTTACTCACTTAATTGCTGGGAATGGCTTAGATCTAAGCTAGGATGGTCTTCGTTGTTCCCAAAAACTTATAGGGATCTTCTTATGAGCTAGGCAAGCAATTTGGTTAAAGGCATTTACAACAAACTTTGGAATATATGTCCATCAATAGTCTCTTGGGAAATTTGGAAGGAAAGGAATCAACGTATTTTTTAGAATTTCAATTGAAGGTTGAAGAGCTAACCTTAAAAATTGAGGCTAGTATCATGGAAGTTATTAACTCTCATCCTAGGAAATGTATGAAAGAAGAAGGATCCTTCTCTTTTGGGGTGGGCTTATGAAAAAGAATTGGGTCAACCTGATAAACACCCCCCCTGTCTATCTTAAACAAAGAAAAGAAGACAAGGCTAATTGTAGATGGTCCCCTCCCTCGATGGGATGGGCTAAGCTCAATTTTGATGGAGTTGCTCGTGTTAATCTTGGGATTGTAGGAATTGGTTGCATTATTAATAATGATTTTTGTCAATGGTTAGCAAAAAAGGCAATGGCCATTAAGCCCACCTCCAACAACTTGGCCAAACTCGAAGCATTGGAAGCAGGATTGCACTTGAGTTTGGAGGTAGGGATTACCAAAGTGGTTATTGAAAGTGATTCTCAAATTATTTTGAATGTAATAAGGAAGTGATCTACCCCTAACTGGGTCATTAACTCAAGATTAGATTATGCCCTTGAGCTTCTTGATTGTTTTGAGGATTACCGAATTTGTTATATTTACCGTGAAGGCAACGTAAAAGCAGATCAACTAGCAAATAAAGGGGCTAATGGTCTTAACATTCATCTAATTAAGGAGTTATCCTTCTAATTCTATTACAAGTTTATAAGAAGGAAGTTTATTCCTTTAGTATAAATGCACTATATTAATAATATGGGATTTTAGAGCCTTCTTCAATTTATGACATTAGTACCCATCCTATTAATAATGATGGTGTAAAATTATGGTTGACTCTGATTATGAGTGTTTATACTTTAGTAATATAGAACTTGGAACAGAGTGTTGGCGTTGTCATCATCAATTCATGATGGGATTATTGATTATTCTTAACACTTCCCTTTATTTCCCACGTGACTTGGTTCATTGGTGTCAGTACCATGATGAGGCATGTTAATGGATTCTAGACTTGTCTGTGATTATTTTTTATGGGATTGCTTCATCCCGAAACTTGTCAATTTCCCTTTCAGCGACTATGGACACAAACATCATGATTTATCACACCAAAGAAGCTAGGACTATGGCTTTTCGTGGCTCGATGAAACCAGAATGCTAGAATAGGATCTTGAATCCGTTAGATGACATGTCTAGGATTATAGTGGGGAGGGTGATCGGTGGAGGCATATTCGACTATAGGTCCACCTAGAGGACTAATAGCAACATTATTGGAACCTTCATTGGTTGTTTAACTAGAGCAAAGGTAGACCATGACCTGACTATTCAACTCTGCAATGATATTTTTCTAGCCACACGGTGTAAGGGGTTAGAAAATGTAGTTAGGAGTATCAATAGCAAATTGAGGATTCCACTTCTAGAGAGATATATGGCTTCCCCTCCAGGTTTGTCCAAGCTGGACATGGCATACCACAGGCCCTCTTTGATCATCCGGGAGAGCCTCAAATTCTATAACCAGTGGCCCAAAATGGAGGCGGCTATCAAATTCCTTCTACAATGGAGGGGCATTGTAGTTGAAGCTAATAGGAGGTGGCCGATGGAGTATCTCAATGTATTTCATGCATACATTCACCCGGGAGTCTCTTTCGAAAACTTGGAAGCCATCATTTTCTGCACCCCCAATGCAGATAAGACTATTAGATTGAAGGCAGGTTTCGAGCTTCCCCCAAATTTCCTAGTGGAGAACCCTAATGACATTTCTGAATTCATTATGGTGTTTCCAAGGTAGGGCTTGCTAATGGACGTGATCACAACTCCTTCCAGTATATAGAAAGTTATCAAGATTTTTGCAATCTCATACCGACTAGGGTTTATATGTATTTAGCAAGTTTAATACTATGCACTAAATAGCACTAGACATTTTAGGTTTCAATGTACATCATCGTGTATGTAAAGACTTTTATATAATCAATATACAAAACTAGTTATGCTTATTTGGATATGGGCCTCTTTTTTATTGTTTCGTTATTTAGTTTTGATCTCTCTTCCCTATTGCTTGTGATAATGGATGGCAGGAAATTAATTTTCTATTAGTAATGGTGGGAATTTTATATCCATTTTTCAAATCCGTTCCATTGATTAGCACTATAAGGACTATGTTAACTAATTCTTGATTTGCTTGAATTTTACTGAGTAGGTTTGAGTATTACCAATTTCGGCTTAGATTTGTACGTTCCAATTATAATGTAGCAAAGATTGGTTTGTATATTTAATTTTATCAAGATTCAATTCTTCACTAGGCAATATCGATTTGATCATCTTCCGAGCGAAACAAGGTTTATGTTAGATTTGCCAAGGCAGGGGAAGATCGAGGCCCTCTCTCTGATACTTGTTTGGATGAGGATTCCTTAATTCTAATAATCCCTTAGTTGGTTATACCCTTCTCCATGGTTTCAGTTTTATATAACAAAATGGTGAAAGGTTTTTGCTCATTTAGTAGTAAAGGAAGACAATTTCTATTTATAACCATGATATGTTACAGTAAGCGGTTGTGAGGCTCTAATTACCAACTTATGCTCATCTAGTTCTACTAGGCAGGTATGATGTAAAAAAACTTGACTAAGAAGGTAATTTCTTTTTCTATAATGGTGATGTTTAGATTGGTCTGGATATCTATTTTCTCTCATGTCTCAGCCCTTACATTAGGCAGTATCAAATTGATGGTCTTATGGTTGTGAGAATGGTGTCGTCAGTTTTATGGAATCCTCTATTTGGCAATATTGTGAATTGGCAGGTGGTATCAGCTAGCAGAAAGATTAAATTTGGAATTTAATTATGAATCCATGGTTATTCGTTTATGATATAGTCGTTACAATGTTTGTATTAATTTAGTAAGATTTTAGGATGACTGCTACTGATATAGCTGGTTTCGAAATGAAGGAGATGTTCTCCACTTGAGATAGATAAATTCTTAACATTGGTAGGCTAGGGTTATCGGTTTTTAACCCTCTCTTAGTTGGTTTTGGACTAGCAAGATTAATTATTTACCTCTCTTGTAATCTCTTTATATCTCTTGTAGCTCTTTCTTTAAAAAAAATCTTCTTTTTTTCTTTCATTTCTTTAGATTATTATAATGGGTAGTGTTTTGATTACTATACCTTGAATGTTGATCCTTTGTATGATCTCATTTGGTAAGTTTTCCAAGAGTTTCTTATAGATTGGAGCATATATTTTACTCTTTTATCCATGGTATGGAATCGTATACATATTAACTAGATAACAGATTTTCTTTCTTGTGTTTTTGATTGTTTGCTAACATGTTTTTTTACCTAGCCCAACTTGAAGAGAGGACTATTCAATGGTGTAGTATCTCTCACTTAAGGGATACGAACTGTACCAATTTGTCAAGCTATGTAAGCATAACTTTCAGATGTGATGTATATTTTCAAAAGGGCTTGTTCCCTCAATTTTGTAAAATGATTTACAATTAATTATTTTCACTGGGGTATATGCCCTTTTAAATTTGTAATAATATACGACTTATGTCCTAGGCTAGACTAGAGGTTTTCTTCTCTGTTCTTTCCTACTAGTGCCTGCTTGAATGGAGTTAAGCTATTGTAAACTTTTTTAATTTCTATAATATTAGTCAAGTCCTCAGTCGTTCACCGATTTCATAAAAAATAAATAAATTCTATTTTTTAATCTAGAGAAATGTTCTTAGAGTTTAGTTAACATTTCAATGATCTTCTTTGATAATAAAGATGGAGTTTTTTTTTAATGTAAAAAATAAAATATTATTGTAAAAAATTAATTGACAAATTAAATATATAAATAATTGTTTCTTTCATGTTGAACCTTTTTTAATTTATGATTTATTTATTTTTTATGATTTGAAAAATAAAACTCTTTAATAATTTTTTTTTGTTAGAAATACTTTGGAGAATAAGACATTTAAGATATTCTTTTCAACTATTTCAACAAATGAGACACAAAATAACTTAATGAAAACTTTGAAATGTGTAATTTTATAATTCTTGAGAATAGATTGTCCATATATTTAATAGTAATATATATATATATATATATATATATATATATATATATATATATATATATATATATATATATATATATATATATATATATATATATATATATATATATATATATATATATATATATATATATATATATATATATATATATATATATGTTAAATAGTATATTGAATTTTTCATTTTTATTTTAAAGTCAATATTAAAGAAAAAAGTATTACATTGTTCTTTACTTTTTGAAAATAATGAAATGGAATGACATAATATACTTATAATGTACACATGTTAATTTAGTAAAAATGACATTGTCTATTTACTAAATGACATCTTAATTAAGAATCATTGACATATATTTGAAGTAAATTGAATGTCATAAAATGACTTAAATAAACCTATTTCTTATTATAAAATTTATAATGATATATTTATGTGTTTTTAATTTAAATGAACATGTCAAAGGATCATATTATAAGTTGTTAAAATTAAACTATGCAATTATTTACTTAATCATCTAATAAAAGATAGTTTGTTTGTTTTTAATTAATAACACATTTTATATAATTAAATAAATGAGTTTAAAACAAATTTAATACATTACAACAAAATATTAATTGAACATTTGTAAAATTAAATATAAAAAACAAGTTGACAATATTTTTGTATAGAGCTAGCTTATATTTAAACTTTTATACTAGAAATCAGGAAGTCACTACATTTTAAATTTTACATAAGAGTAAAAAAGCTCATTCAAATAGTACTAATTCAGATTTTTATTAAAACAAGGACTATTTAATATGACATACATTGCATGTCCACTTCATTAGACATAATCTCTTTTTTTACCTTGCTTTTACATTTAGAAGCACATTGCATTTTAGGGGGCCTAGGGTTTGAAACAAAATTTGTGCACTTAACAAAGTTGGCGATTTTAGAAAAGTGTATTAACATCCATCAAAGAATAAGAGATAAATTGAATGAATTGTTTGACAAAATGCTTCAAGGATTTGTCTTGGGATATTTACAAAATGGATTCGCACATGTAGTACCAATCAGTCATCCCTTCCATGTACTAGTCAAATAGTTTACACCAACATAAAAAGGTAAATAAAATATAATCAACAAAACGAGATGCTAGTTATATATCTCTCCACTAACCTAACTATTGCACCTCCTTTTGGTGCAAATGATAGTTGTAGGGTAGGAATAAATTCTTAGTAGAAAAGATAAGTTGGCATAAGTGAATTGGTAGGTATTGGTGAGTAAAACTATTATCATTACTAACTAGTTATCCCTATTTTAATACTTAATCTAAACAATATAAATAATTAGCATGGTAAAATATCAAGATGAGGACCAAATACCTTGGCTATGAACATTTGTCTAGTTTAGACAATGTATTACTTGAAATAGGGCACACAAAATTAGATTATGTTAACCTAGAAGAATTTAGTCACATAATAACTAGTGCAAACTCTCATCTAATCACTCAAGATTGAAAGAAGGTGGACTCATTGATGTAGTAGGATTCCCTATTAGTGTACAAATTTAGTCCTAGAGTGTATAAACCATTACAATCCAAACATTAGAGAAATACAAATTAATAATCATAGGATTTTGATCACCCTCAATAGTGATGCCATAGCAATGCTTTGTAATGTTCCTATTGGCCTCCATTATTTCATGTACATTACTATGGATTCAAATAAATTCAATTTAACAAAAATATGAATAATTTAAATACATTAAGTAGTTAGCACATTTAGGTTGGCTTTATTTCTTCTCTCCTAAGTACAACCCTAAGGAAAATGTATATTTACTTTTTGTAGGGCACTTATATGGCCACCCTTAAACATCACATACTAAGGTAGAAATTAAGCTTGGAAAAATAAGTCAACTTTGACTATTTAACATTTTAAGTCGTCCCCACTTACACCAATCTACAAGTAGGCTCCCTCAAGGCTTCAAAACATCATTCTTATCCCATATTGGGATTCACCAAGCTTGTGAGGTTTTACTCCACATCTCCCTACAAAACACCAACCTATCTTTGTAGCGGACAATAGGAAATTGTTAAGGAATAAGCCATGCATAAACTAATTTAAAATTATTCATGAATCATTAGGAATTATACATATAAAAATAGCAATGAGTAATATTATACTTCCTAACTAGTGAGACCAATCGTAGTCAACCAAATCATTATTGCATTATATCAACACACAAATCTAACAATTTCCTTAAAATAGTCTCATTTGCTACTTATAAATAGATATATTGGTTGAATGTCTTCTTCTTTCTTATTAAATATTGATCCTTGAAAAATTAAAGAAGAGATAAGTTTTCAATTCCATTCCATATTTGATCTATGTTCCCCCATCTATACCTTTTAATGGGGAAGATGTTAGAAATAGGAAGCAAGTGACTAAGGGGGGGTGAATCAGTTGCTCCCAAAAACTCTTCAAATCTTAAACCCTTAAAATAATAAACTTTATTACTAATTTATAGAATGCAATCCATGTAAGCATAAATCAATAGATGTCAGAAAACATGACTCGGCATTATTTTATTATGCATACCCATATAGGGTGAAGACCATAGTGGAGATGATAACCACAATAAGACTAATACCTTGTTAGAAGTGTATCCATTTTAAAGAACACACATGTATTTAGGTAGACTTCCCAAAACTCATTACTCAAATCAACCTTGGAAACCCACCCTAAGGAAACATTAGTTTACAATCAAAATTTAGACTAAAATAAGACTAAACTATATGGTAGCATCTCCCCATGCTTGGTTGAGTTCCATTGTGGTATAGTTAGATCCCTTGTTGCAATTCATTATTCCATAATTAGACTCTGGGAAAACTTTAAGAAACCCCCTCCCAGGAAAAAGTATAAAATCTTGGTGATTCCTACATTAGTTTGGGCTAAAAAAGTTAATTTGTATTAGCAAAAAAAATTAATTTGAAAGGAAAACTATTAGTTGTACTTGCAAATATTTTTTATTCGTATGAAAATTCTATAAAATTTTGGCTAATCTTTCATTATGGAGCCTAATTAATTATCAAGCTTGAATGTTAAATGTTTCTCACTTTTATCATTGTAAATTTCCCTCCAAATTGCTAAATGGGGGTTGAGGGACAACGCCCCCAAGATGAGATCAAGGGTAGTGCCTCTTGTGGGGTCTAGGGGATGTTTCCTTGGTGAATTGATTGTCGTAGTACTAGAAGAGGTTGAAGGGCAACACCCATAGAAGGTTTTTATGGAGCAACACCCTCAAAAGTTCAAATAAACTTTACTATTTTAGTAAGGTGTCTTACATAATTTTATATCATCTGACATATACTAACCCATTTTTTTGTAAATGTTGAATGATCCCATATCAATCGCTTAAATCCTATTTTGGACAAAAAAATTTAAGGACATAAGGTTTGACATGAAGTCTCCAAACTAGAAACATGTACCCATTGTTAAATGTATTTTGGGCCAAATTTTAAAATAACAAAAGGTTCAATGTAAAGTGTCTAGAATAGAGACATGTGTAAAATATATATACTTAACTTATTCCCCAACCTTAAATCTTGACCACATATTGGCAAATATGGTCATTGATTAAGACAAGCTTTAGAAATTGCAAGGCAACATATTTAATTTACAATGTGGAAAGATTGGATTCTATTGGCAAAGTTGCCACTAAAATACAAATAATTTTGTATCACCATTGGCTATTAGCCTATGCTTAGGACCCTATTCTTATAAATTGTGGGCAACATGGTTACCCTGAAAGTGAATATTTTTAGCCAAAGTATGGGTCTCCAATGAGTGAAATTAGCCAATTGGTGAATATTAGCCACTAAATTTATCATTGAATTAGACAAGAAATTCAATACTCAATAGATCTACAAACATTTTGTAAAATAAAACCTTGACATCTACAACAAATCCTTCACCCTTGAAATGACACAATCTAGCCCAATTTATTCATCTTATAACAATAATTAGGTTGACAAAACGTAATCTTCAAACAACCATCTCATAGCGTTGAAGTTGACCATCAAGATTATTGTGCCCTAGTTAAACATCTCTTAGATCCATTTCAAACACCTTGAGATCATAAACATAACCGTAAAACATGTTACTAATCTCTCATAAATTGATTTGTATCATCCTTTAACATGTTGGCCTAGAACATAAAAAGATTCTTCAAATTCATTATACTTGGTCAGATTGATCAATATAAACTCATACTCATTAGGCACATAATTTCATATCATCTTAAGGCATTATGAAGTTCAAAAATAAATCAAATCCATCATACTTTTTAGATTGTCATAATTAGTTGCTACTCCTTAAGAACATTGTTATCCCTAGCTAAAATTCTTGTAAACTATGTCACAATTTATCTGTCACAAATCCTTTGGATGGTAAACACATTGCTAGATCAATTACACATTATTAATTGTGTAACTAAATAATTCATAATGTGTACTTGTGTGAACTCAAACTCTACAACATTGGTACACTATCGAATAGTAAATAACTATTATTTATCTTGACATTACAACTCAACCAAATCATTATGTTGGCACCTATAACTTAACATGAAGCATGTATAAAAACCTCTACATCATTCCATGAGGTGCACAATTTTTCATCTTCAGTAACCTTCTCACATCGCTTATCTAAACATTTCCTATTGTTGGTAGAATTGCATACCAAACATTCATACCATATAATAGACATGTCAACCATATGAATAGACATCCAAACTATAAGATAAGATAAGATAAGATAAGATAAAATTATTAATGTCCAATAGGAGACAAACAGGGTCTAAGGGACTAAAAACAATACAAAGGGAAACGTTAGCAAGGGGGAGCACCAAACGGTGTCCGTAGAAAGAGTGTGAAAGTAAAACAACAAAAGAACCAAGAGAAGGAAGCGCAACAACTAAAAACTCCTCATAGCCAAGAAGTAGTCAAGAATGGAAAGGTGTGCATCAGAACAATTAGGTGCTTTGGAAGGTTGCCTCTTAGGCCTACAGGAAGTAGTAGTAGTCGAGAGATGTTGTCGAGTGTGATCTCTGTAGGGTCTCACAAATTTGGTGCAAATCGAGATAGTGCAAAGAGGCAGCTTCAATCCTTAGGTAGGGACCATAGGAATGAAAAAGGAGGTAATGAGCTACAAAGGGGTCTGTGTCAAGCAATGTTGGAGCTGTAGAGTGTGCTCATGAAGCCACATGGTCTCCTAAAGGTAGAGTGCAAGACAGTGTTGGTTGATATATCTGAAAAAATAGGGAATAGATGAGCACTCTCTAAACACACAGTAGAACCTCCCCTAGATCTCATAGTAAATAGGGCAACAAAAGATAAAGTGAGACTTAGTCTCAACCTCCTTGAGGTAAAAAAATTTGAGAGATCCTGTCCTCCCTATCGATCTGGTGATTAGTCTGAATACATAGCTAGTGGGATCCCACTCTAAAAGATCCCAAGGAGATGTGAAGAGTGTGAGTCCAATGACAAGTGAGGTACCAGGGGTGTAGGATGATCCTGTCCTAGATATCAAGGAAGTGCTCAACATAGAAGCCCATATGTGGACGAAGCTCACCTGGGGGATTCCTGCAAGTTGTGATAACATTTTGTTTGTAGATGTCAAGTCTAACATGCTCATTCAACTCCCGTTGAGGTGGAAGAAGGTGGGTTGGAGTGTCCAGAGAAAACTAAAAGGGGGGAAGCAATCCATACTAATACTAATCGAGCCCAAGAGGAAAGAGGCCTGGGCATACCAGCAACGAGACCTATGATCAAAGTCTGAACCCACAACTTCCTTTGAGGAATAGTAAGTCAAGTAGGAATATCTATAATGACCATTGAGGGAATCAACAAAGCTCTAGAGCCAGTGAAGAAGCCAAACTAAATCAAAGATGGTCCCCAATCTAAAAGGGTGAGCTCCAAACTTTGCCAGAATGATGTTGTGCAATGTGGACCAATGGCATCTGATAATGCGCCAAAGAAAATGAGTTTGGACTCTCTCAATAGAGGCCCAATCAAACTCCAAGAGGGAGGGGCCCCAAATAGTAGAGCCATAGAGGACAATCAGCTTGACCAGGGAGTCAAGAAGGGACATCTTAGTCATGGTGTCCTGAAAGTGGTGTTGAAAGCATTGTCACTCAAGAATAGCGAGGGAGCCAAGCCCCTTGTTCACTCGGGGTTGCATGTTTGTTCGCAGGCTAAATCAAGGTCCAAAAAACTTAACCCTCAAGTATGTATATGAAGATGCAATCTTGATCTCAATACCCTAGAAGTAAAAATGGAGGTATGAGGTCTTCAAACAATTGAAGACCATGACTCAAGTCTTTCCCAAATTCACAACTAGCTCACGTGAGTCATAAAAAGAGGCCAAGCCATCAAGGAGTTGTTGAAGACCATCGAGGGAAGATGCTAGGACAATCACATCATCAGCCAATAGAAGAATGGAGATCAACACCTAATGTAAGTAACAACCATCGATAGGGAGTGAGAAATCATGGAGGAATGCCTCAAGCTCATCGATGTAGACATATTTACATCGAATGGAAAACATATTGACATCAATGACAACACATTCAACTTGCAAAATAAAGGGTCACATCTTCACCATGTTGTCTCTTTTCAAATGGCACATCATTTCACAATTATGACACTTCAAAAGCTTCAAAACCCTCTACCATTTTTGGCCCTTCATAAGTTAGTTTCTTCTTCTTCTATAAATCATTTCATAATTATAATTTCTTCTTCTTCCATTAATCCTTCCATATTTAGTGTTCTTCCTTTATGAAAATAAAAACTATCTTATATCTCATAGAAAGCCTTACTATGATTACTTTGTTTATGACGAGCCTTTCTTCCATGCCTTCAACAAATCATTTTCCCTTCTTTTTATATCTTCATGGTGGGAGAGTCACAACCTTTCTTTGTTACAACTTTTCAAGAGAGTTGCAACCTTTAAATATAACTAACCACCTTTTGAAAGAATCCAACCCTTCATCAATTCCACCCATTCCCATCTTATTCCATTAATCATTCCTTAGTTATCATTCCCCTTCTTTCTTCCTTTCTCCTTCTTCCCTTCCAAATGAAATTTTATTTAATATTTTGTATCTCATGTTTGAGGGAGTTGTGTCTTTTAGTTTATGCCTTTTATAAATTTTAAAATATAACTCATTTAAATTCATTCATTTAACTCAATTAAATTTTAATTTAAATGAATTTAATTATTTCTATAAATTTTAAGTATATCTTAAGATTATTATATATTACTAAATCCTATTTCATAAAGGAGAAATCATAGTATGCCCTTCCCTAAACTTAAGTTGCCCTCACGCAATGCCAATTCATATAAATCTTTCACTAGGCGTACCTTATACTGGGTGATTTTGATATTAACCAATGCATTGAGAATTCAAAAGGTTTAGAATTTTAAGACATGTTTCTTTCATCTTCTAGAGAAAAGTATCAAGGCCACCTTTTTAATGACATCAATACTTATTTAAAATTACCAACCTTGATAATAAATTTGTATATTTGGGTTCACAGTAGTTATTCTCTTATTCTAGTAAACTAAAGTAGAGGTACCAATGGAGCATAGACTTGAGATTTAGAATATACACATGAAGACATTAAGCATACACGAAGTATATGCTTAAATGATTGAAGACATGAAGAATACAAGAAGTATACACATATTACACACATTATAGGTTCCTTCTTATTAGTTAGAATGATTCCTTGTTTCACCTTTTACCATTGATTATGGTAAGATAAAATATTTGATACAATTTGTAATGACCCATACTATGAGGTTGCCAATTTTTAAAGTTTAATGTACCTTACAACACATTCAAATTTTGATTTCATTTAAGAAAACTCTAAATAATTCAACATGGTTATTTTTACTTCTCTCCTAAAATCAACCATAAGGAGGATTAAAATTTACTTGTAATAGGGAATTCAACACCAATATTTAAGGATGCCCTCTCAAGGCTTCAAGACCTTGTCCTTATTCCATTTTAGAATTCACCTACTTTGTGAGGTTTTACTTTGTCTTTTCCTACACAATGCCAACCTATCCTCTTATGGGGCTATAGGGAGTGATTAAGGAATAGGCCATGAATGAACTAAATTCAAATGATTTATATATAATTAGGAATATACATATAATATAAATAATTTGTAATATTCTACTTCCTTGCAAAGGAGAAATCAATCGTAGTAAACCAAGTTAGTATGCACTATATCAACTCACAAGTTTGTTTTTTTCCATATAGCAATATGATTTGTTGTTTACATTCTTATGTTTATCCCTTATCTTAATTGATTGGATTTCTTTGTTAAATATTGATTCCTATGTATTAATTTTTTTATGTTTTCAATTCCATTCCATAGAGATCCTTCATCCCCATTTATATCATTTTGAGTAAGAGACACACCTCTTCACCATGTTTTCCCTTTACAGTGATCACAACCTTTGAGAATTTCAACCCTTCAAATCGTTCACAACCCTCCATCTTCATTTCCCCTTCAAAAGTGACTTCATTCTTCCATAAATCAATCCTTAATTTGCATGCTCCCTTTAAGAGAATTAAAATTATCTTGTATCGTAGAACATAAATTTATATGATTCCCTTCCTTATGATGATCCAGTCTTCCATGTTTCCAATAAATTACATGTCCTTCGATTTATATCTTCATAATTGAAGAGTCACAAGCTTTCATTTATAAGAAGACATCTTTCTCCCTTTCCAATGAAATTATATTCTCCCTTTTATATCTCAATTTTGATGGAGGTATCTTTTCATTTCATGTCTTTTAAACATTCATCAAACTTAATAAATTTAAAAATCATTTTTAAATTTAATTTTCTATATTTTATCTAAATTTAATATTGTTATTTATATTGAGTTCTATTTTTAAAATGGCACATCACATGCCCTCATAATTATAGTGGGAAGGACTTGCAGACTTCAATTTTGCAATACTACATGCATGGTTTAGTGAGAATGAGGTTTTGCAAACTTGTGATGGCTAAGGAATAGTACACAACACCAAAGAGGAAAATATCTATCTCCCCAAGAATACATTGAGATTTTACTTTATGGGAGATATTTTGGATATCATAGTCTTGTTTCATAGTAAAATGAACAATGAGAGAGAGTGAGTTTAAGGAGTGGATATTTTTTGTTTCCCATATCAATGTGTTTTGGGAAAATATAATGAAGTATTGATTGTATCTTATGATGGCCAATTTTCCCCCTAACATGCATTTTTATGTCTTCCTATGTTTTATATGTAGTAGTTTGTACACAACAATGACTTAGACTCAGGAACATGAGGAATTTGACTAATATATGTATATGTATGATTATTATCTATATTTTTAATTGGATATGATCTTCAAAGGTTTTAGAAAGGTCGATTATATATTCACTATGAGAATGGTTTGATAATTTCAAGAAGATAAGTGAAAGACTCTTGCCAATGGTCATCCAATTAACTAGTCAATATAGAGGTCATTTAATTCAATTCTCATGGTTCACTTATATTGGGATTGGAGGTTGTGATGCACTCTTTAATAAGTTGCATGGGTGAGTCAATGACAAGCATATTTTGATGGAAGTTGACAACAGATTTGTGATGTTATTATAAGATGCAACAAGGCAAAAAGGTAGAGATGCCATTCCAATTTAGCTTTCCTTTTGTAAATGCCAAAGCATTTTTCTAGTTAGTAGAGAAAATATTAAGCCATCTCCTTTGTCACTTGGGACAATGTTTTATTCATAGCTTTAAGTTCACGGTCTAGTTGTGTGTCTTTATCTTTACTTTGATATTAATTTTAATTAGCTTGTTGCTCAAAGAATACTATCTTTGGATGATCATGGGTAGGAAATGTGATCAATAGTAGAGGATGTCCTATGTGTATGAAAGTAGGATTCATCAAGGTATTATTTATGACTGGAATATGGTTATAATATCTTTGTAATCCTAAAGATTGCATGTATACATACTTGCCTTCTCCCTTAAGATCTATTCATTGTACAAAAGTATCAACTTCATTTTAGTGTTCATATGGTATTGACAAGTAAAATCTTGAAGGATTGAGACATGAATGGTTCTATAGATCTTGTAATGTCCACTTTCCTCGAATAAAGATTTAAGAATAAATGATAAAATTAAAATTAATATACAAATAAATAATACATAATTGATTATTAAAATTATTTTTATTATCAATATGATATAATTATAAAGAATGTAGTAATACTATAATTACTATTTTTTAACTAATGCAAAAACAAGTTTCAAAGGGACCCAAAACCCCTTACAAAAGGACATATAAAATTTTCTAGGAAAGCCCACAAAAGGAACAAAACAAGACCAAGAGGGGTGTTTTATCAACAGTCTCCCACCATTTGAAACAAGTTTTTCACAAGAAAGGAAACATGCAACAAAAATAGAAAAAAGGCACTAAAAAAAATACCAACCCTGAACCAACAAATAAAAGTAATTAAGTTTTTTCTTTAACAAAACCCTTGTGGGAGAAAAGGGTCGTGTTAAAAGAGGGTGTGGATGGCTTATATTTATTTTGCTTCATAGAAACCCAACCATCTTCCACGTTATTAGTCACATCCTACCAAACCAATGAATCCAAAGCTAGAATCTCAATACTCATAGAGGGAAGACTAGGATCAGTCACAAGTTAAATAAAAATAGGACCAACAACATCCTAAAAAATAGGGTCGAGAACAACTTGAGAGATGGAACCAAAAATGATCCTCTCAACAAAAAAATCACAACTATCTGAAGTGAGAGTCTGATCACAAGTACCATCATATTGAGACATGCCTTTAGAACAACAACTATAGGAACAAAAAGGCTAGTAGCCCCCCCAACAACAAGAGATGAGACCATAGGATTTTGAGAATCCATCCCAAACACTTGAGACAAAATCCTTTGAGCTTAACATTTCTTCATTGCCATATAATGTTGAACCGGTGCGACATCCCACCACAAAGCTTTTGATCTCTTTTTATGTATGCCACATCAAGAAAACATATGACTAATTTTAAACTATCTCTTGTGCCTAAAGGGAATCCCTTCATAATCCAAAGATGGGATCCATCTAACCTTTGAGGAATGGATTAGGATTTCAATTGGAAATCCATTATACAGAATTGTATCCACGAAGATATGGTAAAAAGTGGAGTGATAAATGTTAGATTAACCATCAAAAAATTTGCAAATGCTTCTCCCACTTCCTAAGAAGAGAATCCACACAAAGATGATGAGGAAGATAAGGATGAGGAACTATAATTAGAGTTCCTACCCCTAGTTTACTTTTCATGTTATATTGTTGAGTTCTTTTAGGCCAGTTTTTATGGTTATGTGTTATGAGTTAGTGGTACTTGGTTACCTGAGTTGATTGATGTTATTTCATACTTAGATTATATATTTGATGAGCTACTTGATACTTAATTATTTCATGTGTTCATGGTTATTCTTTCGATGATGATGCCTTGTATATTCCGTATAGTGGTTTCAGTTGCTTTTGTAATTACAATTATATGAATGATTTATATGTGGTTTTATGGTTACTTACCTCGTACTTGCATGTGTATGTTGTACATGTATGTTTTACTTTATGGTTGACAATTCTGATGTGGTTGAGGGAGGGAATCCTAGTCACTTGCTAGTTGGGATCTACACAATCTACCACTCCCTGTCATTACCTATTTAGTTTAAATATATATTCATATGTACATGTTTGAATTTTATGCAGATTGTAGGTATCATGCATCAACTTCCTTGAATTGCCAGGATGAGCATGCCTTATCACATTATCTCAATGGTAAAGAGGGGAGATAGTTCTCAAGTCCAAATCCTAAACTTGAGCCAATTGTCCTAAAATATAGGACACATATCTAAGTTATTTACCTTTCTAAATTCATCAAGTGATGTGAATTTGGGAATTTTAACCTTTGAGTTTGAATTCAACTTTGTCATTTAGATGAGTTTTCTTATTAATTTTGTGGGTCTACTATGATTTTTTATTTTAATTAAATCAAAGAAAGATATAGTAAATGATTTAATTAAACAAAAAAACAATAAAGAAAAATTAGTTTTTAATTATAATTAATTAATTGGGAAATTAGTTAAATAGAAGAAATACATTTAAAGATTTAATTAAAAGACCAAATTTGGCATAATTTTATTTATTTAATTTAATAATAATAGATTTAGAAGTTTCATTTAAATAATGGACTTTAAATATCATTACTAGTTGAATTAATAAATATATTTTCTAAATACGTCTTATTATTTAATAAACAAAAAGTGAGAATAATTCAAATAAACTTTATTCTAGTTAAAAAGAAAAAAGTGTGCACAAGGAATTAAAGAAATTAAAATAATAAAAGAAAAGGCTTTTGCATGTTCATAAAACTGAAACCCTAGGATGAGAAGATCCTTTATTATGAGATCAGAGCTCATTTCTCCATACACAAGTTTGAAGGAGCAATTTTCAGAAGGATTTTGGGAGATGGAAATTTTTACATTCTTTGAGCATTTGTCAAAACTTAGCATCAGATCAAGGTAGGAATTTGGTAGAAATCATCGTAGTAAATATCTTATTGTATCTTTGTCTTCTTTGTGTCTATTATATGGATCTTACTTATGGAAATCATATTTTAAATGAAACCCTTGTTTGAAAATTTTTGTTCTTCATTTTTTAAATGTCTCTAAAAGAAAATGATTTGAAACCCTTATTGTAAATTTTTGAATTCATGGAAATTTTCTCATGGTTAGGATTTTGACCCAATAAAAATGTTTGATGCAAAAATAAGCTCTTCAAGTATAAGTTCTTCAAGTATAAGAAGCTCTTGTAGCTATTGTAGTGAAGCTCTTTGGTTGTAAGCTCTTCTTATAGAAGTTCTTGGTGTGCAAGCTAGTTGGAAGCTCTTGGTTTGGAAGCTTTCTTTGTGGAAGCTCTCTCATATTGTAAGAATTTGGAGTTCTCTCAATTGGAGAATATTGTAATGAATTTCAGTATTAATAAAAGCATGTTTTGTGAAACATTTTGTCATCTCTTTATCTCCATATTGTTGTGATTTTGGTTATGAGTTAGTAAGGGTGGTGGGGCCCTTCGTCAAATGGTATCAGAGTAGGAGTTCTTGAGTGTGTGGAAAGATCACCAAACGTGAGGTAGTTTGCACTAGGACCTTGGGTTGGGTGAAGTTTGTCAAGAAGGAGTTCTTGATTGTGTAGATAGATCATCGATTGTGAGGCAGTTTGCACAAGGTGCTTGTGTTGCAAAAGATTTTTTTTCTAAAGACTTGAGCATGGAGAAGAGAAAGAAGAAGATGACTTTCATGATTGGATGGATTCTAAGGACTCCTAGACTTGAGAAAATTAGAGCAAGAAATCAAGATGTAACGCCCCGCCAAGGGGTCCAAAAGAATTAACCTAAAGTTTCACTAAGTTTGGTAACTTTTTTTTTTTTTTGAAACATGAAAGTTAAACCATTCACATCAAACACATAGTAGCGGAAGCAATAACATCTATTCAACTAAAAATATACATAAACATACATAATAGGTTACATTCTTTAAGGATCCCTTAACACTGAATCACATTTAAATTAACTAATATTAATTCCATATAATTCCACATCCACATGAAATAAATATGAAAAGTCCAAAGTCCTTAAAGCAATATACATTTTTTCCAAATGTCTCTTAGCAAATTAATTTTCAGAATGCTCAATCATCCACTGTACATGTCACAAGGTATGAAAGGCTTAAAAGAATATACATATGTGAAAATAAAGTACATCATCCTATTCTAATCCATGATGCAAGTGCAATAAAGTAAATGAAACCATATACCATACATGAAACATCATCATAAAAGATATAACATCCATCATAAAAGATAACCTCATATCATAAAACACAATTATCTAAGTGTGTGATTCCTCCCAACTATCAATAGCATCATTAGACCATCGTGGGCCCTAGCCATCCCTCCATGTGTAACATCCCAAGTCACCGAAGAGATCATCAATATTATCATAGTAGGAATGTCACTCTTAAATCATACTAAAACATATGCATAAAGAAATCTAACATGCAAAAATAAAGCATAAGATGACTCTATAATAGATAACATCATTTATCACATGCTAATCATCAATATGAGGATACATGTTTATCATAATGATGCAAGAATAGAATGAAGATGAATGCCAACAAAGAATGCTCTAGCCACAGTGTCTCAAATGAATCCCAAATGGTAAGAGTTAAAAAGTACTACCACTCGACTGCATGGGACCTAAATGGTCCACTCCCACCACACTAAGGAGATAGTCTCAAGTTCCAAACAGGATATCAAATCACATAGCACAAGTACTCTCTAAGTCCAAGAATCCTATAAGTATACTAACTCAAAGGTTCCAACATAAAGGGTCGACACCTATACTCAGAGGCACACAAGACACGTAGGAAACCTACTATGTAAGCAGGAAAGTGTCATCACACGAATCATGCTAGAGTTACCCTGGTAGTCTCTCAATAGACCCCGACCCCCTAGTGATCCCTATGTGGCCACTAGTATCCTCTCGTACTGACGAGGCATAATACAGAATGCAAGGTCGCAACCAAGTGTTCTCTCTAGTCCCATCTTAGTCTGTACTAGCACTCAAGGCATGCGTGAGAACATACAATTATCTTATTAAGTTAATTTAAGTCAATATTTAGTGTAATATTTTTACTTATTAAACAACTAACAATGAGTTACCTTGGTAGCCACTTACGGCCGAACCCTCATTGCAAGCCACTTCCCGACACTACATGTAGATAACCTATCCTAAGCTCATGAAATCACAAAATCATAAAATTACCTCAGTCCTATACAAGTGAGTGGAAAGCATCATAAAGATAATCATAATATCATATCAGTTCTCTGCGAGCAATTGAAAAGCATCAAATGACAATTCACAATATCCATTGGTTCTCAATGAGCAACCGGGAAATATCTCAAAATAATACTGATCAAAGACTTCCAAAAATGGTCAAGTCATACATGTCACAACATGACATCATCAAGATCAAACAAACAATTCAGTCCCATCAAGGCAATTGGAAAGTAATCCAAATACAACCGATCGATGACTAAAAAATGGTTACATATATCACAGCTTACATAGGAAGACTAGAAGCAATATCAATCAATAAACCACACACACCATAGAGCATGACATCACATAACCATGGTTGGGTTTTTAAAGATTAAGATCAAAAGACATCAGCATGACATCACAAATCATAACCCCCGAGCCTCTGATAGACATCCTATAACTAGTCAACAATCTAGTCAACCCTAGAACCCAAAATAGATAGCATAGAGAAAACACAAAATGCAAGCACATGTTTTTGGTTCATTAAAATCTCATAGTTGAACTAAGTGTGGGGTTTTAGTTTTCATTTCAGATTTAGATATCGAGTGAAGGAACATTGTTCATCTTCCTTATAACTAACCCATGTATTAGTTTCAATAGGTTAAAGATTTTCCCCCCCTCCTAACTCATTTAAATCAATTTTCTAAAGTGCCCAAAGGATAAATACATATTTAGACAATAACCCCCATCATGTTTTAATAGGGGACATTAGAGATTTAATATGAGTGATTACAAATTTCTCCTCATTGTTATCTATCCTCATCCTAGAACAAATCAAATTCGATTAAACAATTAAATCAAATTACTATGTGGTAATTAATTTATTAAAAATAAGAAAAAGTATTAATAAAGTTTCATTATTAATATATATATATATAATAATTAATATTTAATAACAATAATTATTAATAACATTATAATCAAACCAAAATATAAATATTAAATTTATAACACATACTAATCCCAACATTAATATAAAATTAATAATGAAAAACGTACCTCACACCTGCGAATCGCAGGCTTGTTGCAGGTATGCGTCGTTAGCAGGTACAGAGTACCCCTGTCATCACAATGCCTACGATGGTAGGTACACTGCCACCCGTAGGGTCTATGAGGTACGAGTTCGTCCCTCCCAATTTAATTACATTTTTAAAATTAAAAAAAAAATGAAACGTTTTCCCAAAATGTTATCCAAATTATTTTTTTTTGATAAAATATTTTATTTGCAGGGATTTGAAAATGTTTCTTGACTATAATGTTTTTAATAAATTTTTATTTATTTATACAATCAAATTTATTTTAAAAGAATTTATATATAAATTTTATATATAAATATAACAAGATCAAGCTCAAGTCTGAAACATGAATACAATGTATCCTTTCTCCTTAAATTTAATTATTCATTCCTCCTAATAAGACCTTATCCTAATAAAAATTCTTAGATCTACTGAAGAGGACTATATTCATTTCATGGGTTCACTTAACAAAGATTAAATATTCATAATAAGAATGCATTCAGAAGACATGAGGAAGACAGGAAGTGGAAGAAGTGAAATAACATATGCAAAATTGCAAGTGTCTACTCGGACACTGATGTTAATTCACTTCTCCTTAGAATCTACAAAGTAAGCCCCTTCCTTCTCCAACGCTCGTCGACTCCACCAAAAACGCTCTCCGAGCTACTAAGACCTCTCAAGAAGCACCTAAAATGTCTCTAGAAACAACCAGAAGATAAGATAAGTGTTGACAACTAAGCATGAGCCTTTCCAACCTTCCAAATGAGTCACAAGGTTGTAGACACCATGTGCTTAATTTGTGTGCTAACTCTTGCGTTGTAGACACACGTGCATAAAAGAGGTGCGCATACTCCTAGGTAGACTTATGACTTTTATTTTAACTCTTTTATTATTATTATTATTATTATTATTATTATTTATTATTTTATTATTATTATTATCATTATTTAATTTCTTTTATTTAATTAATTTTCCATTTAATTATTTAAAATCAAAATATCATAAATTTTTATTTTTTTTTCAAAATAATTAAATCTTTCAATTTAGACTTAATTAGTAGAAAATTCACCAAAGACCTCCAAAATAAAATATGAAAACCCATCATAGAACAATCCATACAAAATCAGTCTAAGGGGTTAAAATCACAAATTACTTCATCCAACACATTCAAAAGGTAAAACATCTCAAATACTTGTCCTACCTTTCTAGGACAAATGGTTTAAGGGTTTAGGATTTGGACTTGAGAATTTATCTCCTCTCTCTTACCATTGAGATAGTGTGATAGGGTACGCTCATCCTGGCAATTCAAGGAAGTCGATACCCAATACCTACAACCTGCATAAAATCTATGCATGTACATACACTATATATATATATATATATATATATATATATATATATATATATATATATATATATATATATATATATATATATGTTGAGCTAAACAAGCAATGGCAAGAAGTGGTGCATTGTGTAGATCCCGACTAGTAGGTGACTACAACTCCCTTCCTTAACCACATCAGAAATTCCATACATAAAGAAAACACACAATAAGACAACACATATTATAATCCATTTAGCTAAACATCATCAATAACTGAGAATAATGTAATAATGATCATGCATACATGAAATGTAGAGTCTAAGTAATCTCATCATTTATCAACTGAATCTATAACACAATATCTAATAGTCTCAAAATAATTCTACTAACCATCAACATAAAATTGGCCTAACAGAGTTCGGCAATGATAGCAACAATGTAACTAGAAAAATCTAAACTAGTGCAGGCACTACACAAGAGGCATTACAAGTTGCATTCTTTGATTTGTAGAAGTAGGTGAATGAATTAGAAGTAGAGTTGCGAAAGAGAAGAACATGTCACCAAAAAAGAGATGTTAACAATACCTTGGATGTGGAAAAGAAAGAAGATCCAATGAAGTATCATATATGTGGTACAAAAGAAGAGCAAGAGGATAAAGATACATATATTTGTGAACCTGAAGTTGAAGGAGATGAAGAGCATGAAGATGAAAATATTTGTGAGCCAGAAGTAGATAAAGATGGTTTGAAGACTGTAGCAGTAGAGGATGCATATAATTCCTTTTTTGGAGATCAAAACAAGTGAAGGAGTTACATGCATTGTTGATAACATGAAAGAGGCAAGCGAATATGAATATGTCAATGAGGTAAATTCTTACGAATCGTGAGATGTTTTCTTTGAGATGAATTTGAATGATGATGATGGTTTGCACGAATATCTCGTTAGTGATATGTGGTATGCAAAGGAAGATTTATATGGAATTATTGAGCTTATTATAGGTGAATTTAGTCCAACAAGACTTGAAGAGGATGAGAGTTATACTTGGACAGAGTTAATTGTAGAGGAGTATTTTTAGTAGCAGACACTTATTCCAACTAGGTGTTGGAAAAGAAGAAAGAAGGAAATATATCAACAACAGATACTTGTTCCAACGAGGTGTTGGAAGAGAAGGGAAAAAAATCATTTTCAGTTGCTTCATTTTGTGAATTCATATCCACAAAAATTTTCCTACCATAGTTGTCTGATGCAGGAGCATCTTGTATCAAAAATAAAAGGAGGCATGTTGAAAGTAAAATTTATTATTACAAAAAAAAAATTGGAGAAGAGAAAAAGTGATGAAAAATTAAAGGAAAATAATAAGAAAAGGAGAAAAAGGAGAAAAGGAGGAATTTCTATTTTCAAGGTGCATAGGTGGCATAAATAAAAAAAATAAGAAAAATAGTTGTCATTCAGTTTATCAAGGTGTGTAGGTGGCATTTTAGAAGGTTGTGGAAAGTTCCTTAAATCAGCATTTAATATTTGTTGTGATCCACAAAATAAATGTAATTTTCTAATTAGGCCACATGGTGGTGCTTAGTTGTATTTGGGTGGGAATTTAATTTTTTTTTTAAGGTAGTTCTATTTACCTTTTATCCCACATTGGTTGTGTTTGTAATGTCTTGTGTTGGAAGTGCATATTTAAGAAAGGCTTATTATCATTTGTAATCAAGCTCTGCAAGTAAAACTTCTTGAAGTATAAGATCTTCAAGTGTAAGAAGCTCTTGTAGCTATTGTAGTGAAGCTCTTTGGTTGTAAGCTCTTCTTGTAGAAGCTCTTGGTGTGAAAGCTAGTTGGAAGCTCTTGGTTTGGAACTTTGTGGAAGCTCTCTCATATTGTAAGAATTTGGAGTTCTCTCAATTGGAGAATATTCTAATAAATTTCAAGTATTAATAAAAGCATACTTTTTGAAGCATTTTGTCATCTCTTTACTTTCAAATTGCCCCCTTTTGAAGAGCTTCTTACCCTTCGTCAAGTGGTATCAGAGCAAGAGTTCCTGAGTGTGTGGACATAACTCCGAATGTGAGGTAGTTTGCACTAGAACCTTGGGTTGGGTGAAGTTTGTCAAGGAGTTCTTGATTGTGTAGTTAGATCGTCGATTGTGAGGTAGTTTGCATGAGGTGCTTGTGTTGCACGAGATTTTTCTTCTAAAGACTTGAGCATGGAGAAGAGAAAGAAAAAGATGACTTTTGTGATTGGATGGATTCTAAGGATTCCTAAACTTGAGAAAATTAGAGCAAGAAATCAAGAGGCATTACATGTTGCATTCTTTGATTTGTAGAAGTACGTGAATGAATTAGAAGCAGAGTTCTGAAAGAGAAGAACACATCACCAAAAAAGAGATGTTAACAATTCCTTGGATGCAGAAAAGAGAGAAGATCTAGTGGAGTATCACACATGTTGTACAAAAGAAGAGCAAGAGGATGAAGATACATATATTTATGAACCTGAAGTTGAAGAAGATGAAGAGCATGAAGATGAAAAGATTTGTGAGCTAGAAGCAGATAAAGATGATTTGAAGACTGTAGCAATAGAGGATGCATATAATTCCTTAGTTGGAGTTCAAACAAGTGAAGCAGTTACATGCATTGTCGATGACATGAAAGAGGCAAGTGAAGATGAATATGTCAAAGAGGTAAATTCTTACAAATCATGGGATGTTGTCTTTGAGATGAATTTGAAAGATGATGATGGTTTGCATGCGTATCTTGTTAGTGATGTGTGGTATGCAAAGGAAGATTTCCATGACATTGTTGAGTTTATTACAGGTGTATTTAGTTCAACAATATTGGAGGAGGATGAGATTTTGATGAAGGGCCACACCACCCTTACCAATCCACAAAAAAAAACACATGGAGAAAAAGAGAAGATAAAATGCTTCATAAAGCATGCTTTTATTATACTTGAAAATCTTTACAATATTCTCCAAATGAGAGAACTCCAAATTCTTACAATATGAGAGAGCTTCCAAAAATGAAAGCTTCCAAACCAAGAGTTTCCAACTAGCTTGCACACCAAGAGCTTCCATGAAAAGAGCTTACATCCAAAGAGCTTCACCAAAAAGAACCTCCAACTGAAGATCTTATACACTGAGATCCTTCACCTCCAAAGCTTGCTTGCAAGAGATTACTCCATGAGAGCTTCACTACAAGAGCTTACACTTGAAGAGCTTGTTTACAAATGATCATAAGCCTTGCTTAAATAGGCACTTCCAACCCAAGACATTGCAAACACAACCAATGTGGGATAAAAGGTAAATACAACTACCTTCAAATAAATATTAAATTCCCACCCAAATACAACTAAGCACCACCATGTAGACCAATTAAAAAATTGCATTTCCTTTGTGGATCACAAGAAATATTAAATGCATGAATTAAGGAACTTTCCACAAACTTCTAAGATGCCACCTTCACACCTCGATAAATGAAACGACAACCATTTTCTTAATTTTTCTATTTATGCCACCTATGCACCTTGAAAATAGAAATTCCTCTTTTTCTCTTTTTTCTCTTTTTTTATTATTTTCCTATAATTTTGTCACTTCCTCTCTCCTCTCAACATGCCCCATTTTATTTTTGATGCAAGATGCCCTGCATCAAACACCCACGATAGGAAAAATTTTGTGGATATGAATTCACAACATGAAGCAACAAACAATGATTTTTTTCCCTTCTCTTCCAACACTTTGCTAGAACAAGTATCCATTGTCGATATATTTCCTTCTTTCTTCTTTTCCAACACCTAGCTAGAACAAATTTCTGTTGCTGAAAATACTCCTCTGCAATTAACTCTATCCAAGTATAACTCTAATGCAAGATGCTCCTTAAAATACAAGGGGTCATGTTGAAAGTAAAATTTATTATTACAAAAAAAAAAGTTAGAGGAGAGAGAGAGTGACAAAATTAGAAAGAAAAACATAAAAATATTAAAAAATAAAAAATAGGAAAAATAGGAGAAAAAGAGGAATTTCTATTTTCAAGGTGCATAGATTGCGTAAATAGAAAAGTAAGAAAAATAGTTGTCATTCCATTTATCGAGGTGTGTAGGAGGCATCTTAGAAGTTTTTGAAAAGTTCCTTAAATCATGCATTTAATATTTGTTGTGATCCACAAAGGAAATGTAATTTTCTAATTGGTCCACATGGTGGTGCTTAGTTGTATTTGGGTGGGAATTTAATATTTATTTGAAGGTAGTTATATTTACCTTTTATCCCACATTGGTTGTTTTTGTAATGTTTTGGGTTGGAAGTGCCTATTTAAGCAAGGCTTGTGATCATTTGTAGTCAAGAACTTCAAGTGTAAGCTCTTGTAGTGAAGCTTGCATGGTGTAATCTCTTGTAAGCAAGCTTTAGAGGTGAAGGATTTTAGTGTATAAGATCTTCGGTTGGAGGCTCTTTTTGGTGAAGCTCTTTGCATGTAAGCTCTTTTTGTAGAAGCTCTTAGTGTGCAAGCTAGTTGGGAGCTCTTGGTTTTGAGCTCTCTCACATTGTAAGAATTTGAAATTCTCTCATTTGGAGAATATTGTAAGGATTTTCAAGTGTAACAACAACATGCTTTGTGAAGCATTTTATCTTCTCTTTGTCTCTGTGTTGTTCTATTTTTTGTTGTGAATTGGTAAAGGTGGTGTGGATCTTCATCAAGTGGTATTAGAGTAGGAGTTCCTGAGTGTGTGGATAGATCGCCAATTGTGAGTAGTTTGAACCAGGGCCTTGGGTTGGGTGAAGTTTTTCAAGGAGTTCTTGATTGTGTAGATAGATTGTTGACTGTGAGGCAGTTTGCATGAGGTGCTTGTGTTGCACATTATTTTTTTTATATAGACTTGAGCATGGAGAAGAGAAAGAAGAAGATGACTTTTTTTATTGGATGGATTCTGAGGATTCCTAGACTTCAGAAAATTAGAGCAAGAAATCAAGAGGCATTATGAGTTGCATTCTTTGATTTGTCGCAGCAGGTGAATGGATTAGAAGTAGAGTAGCAAAAGAGAAGAATATACCACCAAAAAAGAGGTGTTAACAATTCCTTGGATGCAGAAAAGAAAGAAGATCAAATGGAGTAGCACACATGTGGTGCAAAAGAAGAGCAAGAGGATGAAGATACATATATTTGTGAACCGAAAATTGAAGAAGATGGAGAGCATGAAGATGAAAAGATTTGTGAGCCAGAAGAAAATAAAGATGATTTGAAGACTGCAGCTGTAGAGGATTCATATGATTTCTTAGTTGGAGATCAAACAAGTGAAGTAGTTACATGCATTGTTGATGACATCAAAGAGGCAAGTGAAGATGAATATGTCAATAAGGTAAATTCTTACAAATCATGGGATGTTTTCTTTGAGATGAATTTGGAAGATGATGATGGTTTGCATGAGTATCTTGTTAGTGATGTATGGTATGTAAAGGAATATTTCTATGGCATTGTTGAGTTTATTACATGTGTATTTAGTTTAACAAGATTGGAAGAGGATGAGTGTTATACTTGGACAGAGTTAATTCCAGAGGTTTATTTTCAGCAGCAGACACTTGTTCTAGCTAGGTCTTGGAAAAGAAGAAAGAAGGAAATATATCGACGATGGATACTTGTTCCAGTGAGGTGTTGTAAGAGAAGGGAAAAAAAATCATTGTTAGTTGCTTCATTTTTTGAATTCATATCCACAATATTTTTCCTACCATGGTATCTGATGCAAGAGCATCTTGCATCAAAAATAAAATGGGGCATGTTGAAAGTAAAATTTATTATTACAAAAAAAAAATGGAGGAGAAAGTGATGAAAATAGAAGGAAAAATAATAAAAATATTTAAAAATAAAAAATAAAAAATAGGAAAAAAGGAGAAAAAGAGGAATTTCTATTTTCAAGATGCATAGATGGCATAACTAGAAAAATAAGAAAAATAGTTGTCATTCCATTTATCAAGGTGTGTAGGAGGCATCTTAGAAGTTTTTGAAAAGTTCCTTATATCATGCATTTAATATTTGTTGTGATCCACAAAAGAAATGTAATTTTCTAATTGGTCCACATGGTGGTGCTTATTTGTATTTGGGTGGGAATTTAATATTTATTTGAAGGTAGTTGTATTTACCTTTAATCCCACATTGGTTGTGTTTGTAATGTTTTGGGTTGGAAGTGCCTATTTAAGCAAGGCTTATGATCATTTGTATTCAAGCACTTCAAGTGTAAGCTCTTGTAGTGAAGCTCTCATGGTATAATCTCTTGTAAGCAAGATTTGGAGTTAAAGGATCTTAGTGTATAAGATCTTCAATTGGAGGTTCTTTTTGGTGAAGCTCTTTGGATGTAAGCTCTTTTTGTAGAAGCTCTTGGTGTGCAAGCTAGTTGGAAGCTCTTGGTTTGGAAGCTCTCTCACATTGTAAGAATTTGGAGTTCTCTCATTTGGAGAATATTGTAAGGATTTTCAAGTATAATAAAAGCATTCTTTATGAAGCAATTTATCTTCTCTTTGTCTCCATGTTGTTGTGTTTTTTGTTGTGAATTGGTAAGGGTGGTATGGCCCTTTGTCAAGGTTATTGCAAATTAGTTTGATTGGTTGAAAGTATTATCCCTATTAGAATTATAATGAGAAAGTTTTTAAAATATATATTTATATATTTATATATTTAATTTACCATAGTAATACGCAAGAGCCTACAACACAACGATAAATTGTGAGCCTCTTATCAAAGAGGTCTTGGGTTTGAATCTATTCACACTTAATAAATAGTAATAATAATTAATCACAACACATAATAATTAATCTTGGTTTCAACCTCTTACTGATAATTTTTTTTTTACCAAACTAATTAAATAATTACTGTGATAAAATTTTTTAAATTATTGGGGAAACAATTTTATTACTTTTGAAAAATAATAAATATTTTTTGAGGGGGGGAGGAGGAGGCACCACCTCCCCAACCCCCACACCCCTACGGCTATGTTTGTGGGTCATGCGACAGACTATTACCGTAGTAGTAGGTACTGCCTTACGATAGTATGTTACTGTTTTGGGCAGCAAGGCTACCGTAGTGGTATAGCCTATGGGCTTTTTAAGAACTTATATTAAGAGTTTTAATTTTTAAAAGTTTTTTTAATTATTAATATTAATAATTATTTTTCTTTTTTTATAAAAAAATAGTTATTATAAATATTTTTGTTTTGTATAATTTAAAATTAAAATTTTTATTTAAAATAAATTTAGTTTTATTTAAAATCAAATTTATTTGGAATAATATTAGTTAAGTCTAAATTAATTAGATTTCTGGTTAATTTTAATAGTATTAAATTTGATTTTCTTATTTAATATTTATTAAATATAATTATGATTTAAATAATTAGACTTAAAACTAAATATTATTAAATGAGAATCTTATGTAAGATTTAATCTATTTTATTATTTTCCTTATGGATTATCATTGGATAATAATAAACACATAGTTTATTTGGAAAACATAGACAAGTAAGATATAACCATGAAATTTATAAGTTTTATCCAACTGTGAATGATTATGAAATGAAAACTTAAAATTGTCACAAACTGATTATTATGGATTTATATCATAAACCAAAATAACTAAATGACTACAATTGTTTTAAATGCATGTTGAATTATTATGTTTTATCTTGTAAAAGGATTTTGGGATAAAACTAGTTTTTGACTAGATAGGTATGTTTACCAAAGGCTTGGTTGGTGTGATTTATGATGTTGTTATGTAGTGTCAAGTGATTTGTGTGATTTAACCTTTGAAGAATTGATTACTTGTTTATTGTGAGTTGCAATTACTTGTATAGGACTGATGTAGACATTGTGATTTTATGAGATTTTTTATTATGAGCTTAGGGTAGGTTATTTTTGTGTATGTTGGGAAGTGGCTTGTAATGGAGGTTGGAGCCCTAAAGACGCTTCCTAGGTAACCCATTATAAGTTGTAATAATAAATGATAATATTTCATTAATGGGGTTAAAACAAATTAACAATAGTCATTGTATTACCTTGCCCATGCCTCTAGTGCTAATACAAGCTAGGATTGGAGTAGAGAGGATGCTCGGCTGCAACCTTACCTTGATAGTATGCCTTATCTGTAAGAAAGTACATTAATGTCAAATAGAGCTACTAGAAGGCTAGAGTCTAGAGAGAATACCAGGGTAACCTTAGATTTGGCTCATATGATGAGACTTTTCCACTTACATATTAAGTTTCCTACTTGTCTTTGCTGCCTCTAGGATTAGATGTTACTTGTGTACATGGTACCTTTGAGATAGATTGCTATCAGGATTCCTTGACCTAGATTCTTGTTATGACTTTTGGATTTTTATACGTTTGGAACTTGAGATTATTTCCTCAGTGCGATGGGAGTGGGCAATTTAGGTTCCACAAGGTCAAATGGTAATATTTTTAATACCATTGAGATTCGACAGCTAGATGTCAATGTTGGATGTATTTGTGCAGTTGTTCTATCCTTATGATCTTGTGATTTTTTTCTATGGTTATATTTTGGTTTATTGTACTTTGATTATTTGAGATCTAGTGAGATGTCATATCTTATCTTGATATATATTCTTTTAGCATTTCATACCATGTGACTTGTACGGAGGATGATTATGCATTTTGGTTATGACATGTGACATCTTATGTACTTGTATATTATTTCATGTGATTTCATACTTTTGGTTATTCTATGATGTGAACTTTTTTTATTTATTAGATTTAATCTTAATAAAACTTATGTATGTGATTCATCATCATGGAACCCTTGAGAGATGTAATTATTATTGTATTGCTTATGTATGTATGTGATTTATTGCTTCTGTTGTGTTATCCCTTGTTGTTTTAATCTTCCAAAAAATATAGCAACCTTAGTGACATAATAAGTTAATTTCTATTGGGTTCCCTGGCAGAGCGTTACATCTAGTATTAGAGCTCGAGTTTCTACATTGGGAGCTTTGAGTATATTGGAATACCACTAGATGAAAACTAGTCAACTTAAACAACTATATTTATCTATCACAACTTGAACAACTTGAGCTTCAGACTTGAATACTTAAACATAGAAAAAAGGAAAACCTTAACAACTCTTGATTTGGATTTCAAAACATGTTTTCTTATTATTGTGCTTTAAGGTAGTATGTCTTTGTTGACTTTGTGGGCATTTTTGTTGTTCTTGCTTGGATGTTGTAGGAGGACGGTGTCTGAGACTAAATCAACTATTAGAGATCGTAGTGCAAGCCAAGGTAGAGGTTATGGAGGAGGTGGACATGATAGCCCTCCTCCAACTTATAAAGAGAGTCATTTTCAAGAAGAGAACATGGAGGAGAGCAATGGAGAGCAACATGTTGATTTAGAGGAGGTTAATATGAGGCAGATGATGAGGATTAGCCTAGAGTGCTTAACCCCTTCAAACAATGATGATCAAGAGGAATCACATCACATTGGAAATGAGGAGAGATGGAGATCCAAGAGTCCTTGGGGAGATCATCATGGTGATAAACAGAGGTCAGTCAAGGTCACATAGATGAGAGACCTATAACAGGCCAAGATCAAACACTTCACCGAGGAAGGTAATGGTTATGATGTAGAGGAATGGTTGATTACCTTGGACATATGTTTCATGATGCAAGACTTTGGGTCCAATGTCAAAGAAAGATATGTCATCATACACATAGTTATCTTTGCAGCCACAAGGTGGAATATTGAGGAGAAGAAGCTAGTGTGGACACGAGTACTATTACTTGGGAGTTGTTCCTTGAAAAATTTCATAATCACTTCCTACCAAAATATTGGCATCAATAGAGGGCTGATGGGTTTCATAATCTGAAGCAATATACCATGATAGTGGTGAAGTATGAACAAAAAATTTATGAGCTCATGTCATATGCAAAAATCAATGACAATTCACCACTTATGGTACAAAACTTTATACAAGGACTAAATAACCATTTCCTTGGGGGTGTAAAGGTATTCCAACCTAAGACCCTTAAGGAAGAAGTTTGTCAGACCATACTTATTGAGAAGAACGTCAATTCAAGACATGGTGGTTTTGTGGGTGCACCTGCTAGTTGAAATGCATCATCTGGGTCCAAGGGCACACAAAACCAAGGAATGGGTAGTAATTGGAAGCCTCCTTCATCTTGAGGTAATTAATAGTAGCAACAGCTGAGAGGATCTTATCCTCAAGCACAAAATGGTGACAGTGATTCACACTCCAGGGATTCTCATTACTCCCAATGTCATAGGTGCAATCAGTATAGTTGACCAACACAAAATACTCACTCTTTTCTAGTGGAGGTAGCTTCCAGTGGTCCAATGCACCTAGACTACAAGAGAGTTTTGTTGGAGAATATTTTTCATGTAGACAACATGGGCATAAGTCATCCCATTGTCTACAATGGGAACCACTATTCTCGAACTAGAGATGTACAGTTTCAGAACCCTCTGCTAGAGATATGTGTAGATCTCAAAGGGTGTTTGTAGTGGAGTCTTATCCTCCTATAGGGGGAAAGGGTTCAATGGGACCCACAAATAGAGTGCTTGTGTTTTATCTTTCTTGTAGGCTTCTAGGAGTAAGCCTAAGTCTAGGGGGTGGATGTAGTGCCTACACCTAGTTTACTTTTCATGTTATATTGTTGAATTTTTTTCGTCCATATCTAATGGTTGTGTGTTATGAGTTAGTGGTACATGGTATGTTAGAGTTAATTGATGCTATTTCATACTTGGATTATATATTTAACGAGCTACATGATACTCGGTTATTTCATGTGTTCATGGTTAATATTATTTCGATGATGATGCCTTGTATATTTCATATAGTGGTTTCAGCTGCTTTCGTAATTATAATTATATGAATGATTTATATGTGGTTTTATGGTTACTTACCCCATACTTACATGTGTATGGTGTATATGTATGTTTTACTTTATGTTTAACATTTCTGATGTGGTTGAGGGAGGGAGTACCTGCTAGTCGGGATCTACTTGATGTAACACTCCCTGCCATTGCTTGTTTAGTTTAGATATATACATATATACATGTTCATCTTTTATGCAGATTGTAGGTATCAGGCATCAACTTCCCTAAATTGTCAAGATGAGCATGCCCTATTGCAATATCTCAATAGTAAAGAGGGGAGATAGTTCTCAAGTCCAAATCCTAAACCTACGCTAATTGTCATAAATTATAGGATAAGTATCTGAGTTATTTACCTTTCCAAATTTGTCAAGTGACCTGAATTTGAGATTTTTAACCTTTGAGTTTGAATTCGTACTTTGTCATTTAGATGAGTTTTCTTATTAAGTTTGTGGGTCTACTGTGATTTTTGGTTTTAATTAAATCAAAAAAAGATATAGTAAATGATTTAATTAAACAAAAATTTAGATTTTAATTATATTTAATTAATTGGGAAATTAATTAAATAGAAGAGATAAATTTACAGATTTCCCCTCTTGACTCGAAGGTTAAAGGTTCAAAACTCCTAACTTATTTCATGATTCTTCTAAGAGTTTTTCTTTTCTGATTCTTTTCTCCAAGAGCCATTTTTAACCAGATATTACTAATATAAATATAAGGTTTTGCCAAAAATAAATAAATTAAGATTTAATTAAAAGAGCAAATTTGGCATAATTATATTTATTTAATTTAATAATAATAAATTTAGAAGTTTCATTTAAATAACGAGCTTTAAATATTATTATTAGTTAAATGAATAAATATATTTTCTAAATATGCCTTATTATTTAATAAATAAACTTTCTAATTAAAAAGCAAAAAGTATGCACAAGGAATTAAAGAAATTAAAATGATAAAAGAAAAGGCTTTTGTATGTTCATAAAACAAAACCCTAGGATGAGAAAATCCTTTATTAGGAGATTAGAGCTCATTTCTTCACACATAGGTTTGGAAGAGCAATTTTTGGAAGGATTTTAGGAGACGGAAAATTTTGCATTCTTCAAGCATGTGTTAGATCTTAATATCGTATCAAGGTAGGAATTTGGTAAAAATCATCATAGTAAATCTCTTGTTGTATCTCTATCTTCTTTGTGTTTCTTATATGGATCTTGCTTATAGAAATCATATTTTAAAATGAAACCCTTATTTAAAAATTATTATTTTTATTTGTTAAAACATCTGTGAAAGAAAATGATTTAAAACCCTAATTGTAAATTGTTGAATTGATGGAAATTAGTTTATGGTTAGGGTTATGACCCAATAAAAATGTTATTGCAAATTAATTCGATTGGTTGAAAGTTATCTCCCTATTAGAATTATAATGAGAAAGTTTTAAAAATTTATATATATATTATATATATATATATATATAATTTACCACTATAATTAAATAATTATTGTGATAAAAAAAATTTTGAAAGTACTAGGGAAACGATTTTATTTTATTTGAATATATATATAGGGGGTGGGGGGTGGCACCACCTCCCCAATCCCCAAAAACCCCTATGACTCCATTTGCAGGCCGCGTGATAGACTGTTGTCATAGCGGCAGGTACTACCTTACGGGAGTACGTTGTTGCTATGGGCAGCAAAGGTGTCGCAGTTGTATAACCTTCAAGCTTTAAAAAACTTATATTAAAAGTTTTAAATTTCATTTAGTTTTTTTTTTTTTAAGGCAAAAGTGGCAAGCCACTATAATATTTTATTAATTCTGATTCAACAAGATCAACTGGGAAAGAATCAGTGAAGAAAATCCAGCATCGTCCCTAATATATAGATAGATTTATATAGTTTAAGCAAATAATTAGAAGGATTGTATCAACTACCACCCAACGGTGAACTAGAGAATGCCTTGACATTGATTTCTTTGGACTTTTCTAAGCACTATCTTCATGACAAGCTTATCCTAAAAATTAGCACTTATCTTACAAATCTTCCCAATCAGACACAAATCCACCTTCAATTGACCCAAGCCCACTAGGAATAGATCCCCAGCTAGAATATAATTATGAAGTGCCATGAATCCAATCCAAATCTGAGTTAACCTCATCAATTAAATCCCAAAAATTTTGTTCAATCAGCTGGACAAAAGCTACATTCATACCCCTGGAGTTTGAAACATTAGGTTCCTTCTACAAATCAATCATAGCCTGACCCACTATCTTATGGGCCAAATCTTGAAGCATTTCAGGAGACTACAAGAGATCCATAGCATTGGAAAGGAAAATTGAAATGAGCTGAGACAAATAGAAAAATAGAAGTATACTTATGACCTTGACTCGGCATCTAAAAACCAACTCTTCTCGGCACCTAAAACAATCCTTCTAAACTCGGCACCTTAACTCGGCACCTGATACCATTCTACTTCACTCGGCACCTAAACTTAGGCATTTGGTAATTAACAGCATTACTTCGCTTCAATTACCTAATTGTTGAACTCGGCAACCAACTACTCTGCTCAGCACCTGAACCAACCCTGCTAAATTCAGTACCTTAACTCGGCACCTGTTATTTTTCACTCAGCATATATCACATTCAAACTAGAACAGGATCGGCTATGTTTTCTAAATAATTCAGAACCTAATACAATTCTGCTTCACTTGGCACTTGAATGTAAGCATCTGATACTTATCAGCATTACTCCACTTCAATTACCTTCTTGTTGAACTCCTTGACTCGGCATCTAAAAACCTACTTTTCTCGGCACCTGAAATAATCCTTCTAAACTTGGCACCTTAACTCAGCACATGATACCATTCTGCTTCACTTGGCACCTGAACGTAGGCATCTGGTACTTAACAACATTGCTCTACTTCAATTACCTTCTTGTTGAACTCGACAACCAACTGCTCTACTCGGCACCTGAAACAATCTTGCTAAATTTGGCACCTTATCTCAGCACCTGAAGGATATCAAATATTCTCGACATCTTCTTATTGAACTCGGCAACCACTATATGTACTGACCAACTCAGCACTTGATACAAATGTGCTTTACTCGGTGCCACAACATAGCTTACTCGGCACCAAAATATAACTTTCTTAGCTCGGCACCTAAAAGACTTTCTCGGCATCCTTGTTTCAAGTGTTCCTGCTCAAACCCTTGAAATTCACCCATAGGTTGCATGCAGTCTCTAATTTTTTGATTCGTTGCATGAGGATTGCATAGGTGGTTGGGAGGATTTGATCTTATCCTTTTAACCTGTCATGAGTCATGCATAACCGTTTCACATCATGGTTTGCGATTGCACAAACTTTCATGATGATCCTGCATTGCTCGACACATGAAGTAATATTGATGCTCGACACCATCTATTTTGGATTTCTCGAAATCCACATTAATAAATTATTATTTTTTGTAAAAAAAAAGTTATTATTAATATTTTTGTTTTGTAAAGTTTAAAATTTTTTAAAAATTATTTAAAAGAATTTAGTTTTATTTCAAATCTAATTTAGTTGGAATAGTATGAATTAAGTCTAAATTAATTAGATTTTTGGTTATATTTTAATAGTACTAAATTGTATTTTCTTATTTAATATTTATTAAATATAATTACGATTTAAATAATTAGACATAAAGTGAAATATTATTAAATGAGAATCTTGTTTTTTATTGGTAAAAGGCTGAAGCCATAAATTATATTAATAAATAAAAATAATTACAAAACTTTGTTCAAACGGGCACTGGTAGGAAAGAATGGAGAACAAAACCTCAGGTCTTGCTTGGGACAATAGTCCAATACAATTTACGTATTTAAAAGAGACATACTTCAGTGCTTAAATTTAGAGATAATTTACTTAATTGCCCATATTTTTCTTAGGGACTTGAATACAAAGTTCCTTCTTTACATATTCAATTCTTGATACGATCCTTTTTTATGTCCTTAGTCAAATCTTAATGCATTCATTTGCTTGTTGTTGTCTATTTTGTTCGAGGTCCTTTTCTTTTCTTCAAATCTGCATTTCTTTTAGACACTTCATACTCACTTCTAACATTGTACTCATTTTTAGTTTTAATAGTGATAGGGATGTCCATCTATTTCTCAAATTGATGCAATTCCAATTTTCTAGTTTAAGATTCATATTTCCTTGTTTATCTTGTTGTGAAGGTACTCTTATAAGTGATGATAGAATTATTTGTATTTTAATTCCTTTTTTAAATTTAACTATTAGCTTTTCTGGTGTTATTTTTTTAAGGGAAATAAATATTGGATTGAACTTTTAGAATGATTCTAGAATGGGAATTATAAATATTTAAGAGGGAAGTTCTTAGTGATAGGGATTGAGATGAAAAATGATTTGTTTAGGTTTTCCTAATGCATGTAACAATCTATGTTTTATGTTAGTTATTAGTTTAAGGGGGATAAAGTCTAATGGTATGGATGAGAGGATATAGTCAAGATGATTGTCATCATGAGTGTTTTATATAACTTTAGGCTTTTTAAAATGCTTTTAGAATAAAATCTTTGTCATCTGCTCCTTGGTTTGCTAAAGTGTTTTCTTCTTTGTTTCCTTCTCTATATATGTGTTGTATCCTAAGTTCTTCAAACTTGTCCAAATAGGGGAGAGCATATTCTAGTTTTGAATTTAGTTTCTAGTTAGGTGCGTCCCACTTTCTTATGGCATTTGGGATGATGTAAGAGTCCCCTTCTATGTATAAATTTTTGATATCCAGTTGTAAGCAGAGTTTTATACCCTCCATAAGTGCTTCAAGTTTTGAAAGGTTATTCAAGGATTCTCTTAATGGTTTTGCTCTCTTTATTATCCATTTCCCTAATGCTAATCTGATTATGCATCATATTCCTGCTTACCTTGGGTTGTCTTGAGATGCTCCATCAAAATTTAACTTGAACCAACCTCTTTTGGTGGGGCTCCTACCTGCAGTTCTTTCTTGCTTCTTTGCTACTTTTTAAGTATGTTTTTGGTGGATTGATTAACTTCATCCAATTTTTCCTCATCTTTGCATCCCAATCTAAGAAGGATCCTTCTTCTACTATGAAGTTCCTTAGGTGATTAATCATCACTTCTGTAATGCTTGCTTCAATTTTGTTAAGGATAGTTGAAATGGAATACTCCTCATTTTGGAAGATTTTGTGGTTTCTTTCTTTCCAAAGAGCATAATGGAGGGAGCAGTATTCCATAGTTTTCTATAAACTTTCTTAAAGCTAAATTATGGCCAACTTCTAAGGATTTATCCTAATCTAGGTGGAAGAGTAGTTGACCAACCTAACCTTTTGCATAGTCATTGCCAAAAAGATTTTGAAAAGGGGCATTGATATAACAAATGTCCTATTGTTTCTTGAGCATTTTTGCACAAAGGGCACCGTAATGGTCCTTTGAACCCTATTTTGGTGAATATATCTATTGTTAGTATTATATTTTGTAAAGTTGACCACAAGAAAATGCCTGCTTTTGGTATATATGCTCTGTCCCTGCAAAGGTTAAATGGAATGGTAGCCTTTTCCCATCTTTGCGAGTTTATTATCATGTCTTATCCTTGTTTGACATTGTATTTACCATTTTTAGTGGCCCCAAGATTAGATTATCATTTCTATGTTTATGGTTAGTTTTTTCTTGGTCCAAGGTTTCCTTAAATAACTTATTTTACTATTCCAAGAGGTTGGTTGCCTCTGTTGATTTTCATTCCCAAATTTTCTTTCTCTTTTCAATTCTGACTTGTTTGTAATCATAAACATGTCTTCCCCATAGGTATTGGAGTGCATTTTTCATGTTCAGAGGAAGGTTGTAACTATCCAAAGTGGGGATTCCATCCCAGGAGTCTTCCCAAAAGAGGGCATATTTCCCTTTGCTAATGTCCTATGTAAGGTTTTTGGAAATGATTGTTCGACTTTGCATTGGGAAGTTCCAGGTTTGGGATCCTCTAGGAGGGTTTCTAGTTTTGAAGATAGATGAGAGTTCATAGTTTCAAAACTACTTATTGTAAATAATGTTTTTCCATTTGTTGTCCTTCTCCTAGAACAATCTCCATACAAGTTTAGCTCCTATGGTGTCATTTTTCAGCTAAAATTCTTAATTCCTAAACCTCCATATTCTTAGTTTCTTGTCCAATTTTTGTTTGATGCCTTTCGGTAGTGAGAGGAAAGACATTTGATATGTTGGTATGGATGTTAAAACTGATTTTATTTTGACCATTCTACCTTCTTTAGTTAGCCATTTATCTTTGCAACTTTCTGTTGAATTTTCCATTCTATCAAGGATTGGGTTCCATATCTTGGAATCCCTAGCCCCTTTTACTAGATGGATGCCTAAATATTTGCATAGGAAGGCTCCTTTTTTGAAACCCATAATCTTGCATATGTTTTTTCCATTTTTGGTGGTGTGTTAAGGAAGAAAATTTTTGGTTTGTTGATGTTTACTACCTTTCCTGAAGCTTCCATATATGTTTGGACTATTTAAAGTTGTGGGCTTCCTCGATTATGATTTCACCTGGGAGTATTGTGTCATTAGTGAATTGTTGGTGTGTAATCTTGGGGATTTTTTTTGTCATCACTATTCCTTTTATTTTTTGTTCTTGTTATGCTTTCTTGATTGACCAGATGAATGCTTCTGCCATGATTATGAACAGAAAGGGGGAGATGGGGTCTCTTCATTGGATTCCTCTAAAGATGGTAAAAAATCCTTCTAGGGTTCCATTAATGAGGAGAGATATCTTAGGGGTGGCTATACATGTGAAAAATAGGTTTATCCATTGTTAGGAGAATCTGAATGCCTCTACGGTTTTACAGAGGAATCTCTAGTTGACCTTGTCATGACATGTCTTTTGGAAGTCTAGTTTCATGAACATGCATGGGTCTTTGTTTACTTGGGCTGAGTGGATTATTTCTTGAATGATGATAATACTATCTAGTGTGGATCTACCTAGTAAAAATCCTTTTTTTTCTTTTGATATAAGTTTTGAGAGGACCCTTTTTAGTATGCTTGACAAAGTTTTGGTAAGAATTTTATATATCATATTCCACAAGGCTATTGGGAAAAATTCCCTAGTGTCTCTTGGTTTTATTTCTTAGGAATTAATGTGAGGAAGGTGTCAATGATTTTTTTCAAGAGGGTTCTTGCATTTCTAGAGGCTTTTATTTCTTTCTAGAGATCTTTACCTAAGATGTCCTAGCACTTTTGGAAGAAGAAAGCTTGGAATCCATCTAGGCCCGGAGATTTATCTAGGTTCATGTTGAATAATGTTGTTTTAATTTCTTCTAGGGAGAATGGTTTGTTTAGATTCTTTTTTTCCTCTAGAGTGATCAATTTTGGGATAGATTTTTCCATTATTTTTTGAGATTTAAGGTTGGACTTTTCATAGTTCTTGAGAATCTCAATATAGTAACTAACTAATACCTCTGCTATTTTATTTGGGTCTTCTAGTAGGGTCCCCTCAATGTCTTTAATTTTTGTTATCTTTTTAATGTTCCTATTATTGATGGTGATGTTGTGAAAGAACTTAGTGTTACGGTCTCCCTCTTCCAACCAACTCTCTCTTGCTTTTTGTTACCAATATACCTCTTCTTTTTCCAAGATTAGTTCCTTCTTCACTAGGAGCTCTTCTTCTCTCGTGTAGATTTTTATTATTTCTTCATTCAATTTTTTTAGATCATTTTTCATTTCTAATTTTTCTTTTAATATGTTGTTGAAATGGTTCTTTTCCACTTTAGTACATTTTCCTTAAGGAGTTTTAGTTTGGAGGTAAAACATAACATTTTGGAACCTTCAACCTAACTTTCATTCCACCACTTATCGATGTTAGTCATAAATTCTTTATTAAGGAACCACATATTTTCACATTTGAATGCATTCTTGTTAGATTTTTGGGATTCTTCAAGTTTGGTTATAACCGAGAAGTGATCCGACCCCACATCTGGGAGGATCGATGAATACATTGTTGTGTTGAGATTGCTTAGATCCCCCTTAAATATGAATCTATCCAATCTCTCTGCAATATGATAGAAGTCTTTTCTTTGGTTATTCCATGCATATTTACCATTTTTTAGGGGGATATCTAGCAAGTTATTCTTATTGATCTAGTCTTTGAAATCTGACATGACTTATGTAACAATTTGTGAGCCTTTGTACTTCTCCTCAAGAGAAAGGATAGCATTAAAATCTCCTCCTATTGAAAAAAATGTTATGTGTTGCTCAATTCCATATTTGAACTTATTTTCTTCCAGACTTCTTTCTTATATATAGTTAGGATAGGTCCATATACGTTGATTAGTGTTAACTATAACTCACTTCTATAGCTTTGTGCTTTGGCCCCCATCCATTTTTTGTTGTTAATTGTGTTGAAGAAGTCTATCTTTTTGGGAATCCAAATGATTCCTAATCCTCTTGAGGCTCCATTTGATTCTACTAGTTCTGATTTCTAGTTTCCTAATTTCTTTTTTAATTTTTCCCCTTCTTCTTTGCTTAGCTTAGTATCTTGTATGAAGATTACTTCTAAGTCAAAGAGGGATAGGTTATGCTTTAACAAGCATTTTTTGCTAGGGGTATTTAGGCCCCTAGAATTCCATGTTGTTATCCTCATATTCTTGTCGAAAAGTCCTTCCCCTTCCCTGCATTAAGGATATCACTTATATTTTTCTTGATTATCTACTCTTCCTATTGTCGACCTAAGCTCAACATGAGACTTCCTTCCTCTTTTCCTCTTTTTTTTGCCACATTTGGGGTGATCAATCCCTTCTTGATTTGTGGAAAGACCTAATTTGTCCCAATTAACATTTTCTACATTGATTTTTATATCTATACTTGAGATCTTCATTGTGTCTTCTTCTTCTTGTATTTCCTGTAGAATCTTGTCACCTAAGTCTCCCTCTTGATCTTCTTCTTCATGGTCCTTGTTTTCTAGATCCTTACTTGTTTCAGTTCCTACAATCCTTAAGCTCTATTCTAGTATTTCTAGCACTAGATGGATGCCTAAATATTTGCATGGGAAGGCTCCTTTTTTGAAACCCATAATCTTGCATATGTTTTGTTCCATTTTTGGTGGTGTGTTGAGGAAGAAAATTTCTTATTTGTTGATGTTTACTACTTATCTTGAAGCTTCCATATATGTTTGGACTATTTCCTTAAAGTTGTGGGCTTCCTCGATTGTGCTTTCACCTAGGAGTATTGTGTCATCAGTGAATTTTTGGTGTGTAATCTTGGGGATATTTTTTGTTACTGCTATTCCTTTTATTTTTTGTTCTTCTTGTGCTTTCTTGATTGACCAGTCGAAGGCTTCTACCATGATTATGAACAAAAAGGGGGAGATGGGGTCTCTTCATTGGATTCCTCTAGAGATGGTAAAAAATCCTTCTAGGGTTCCATTAATGAGGAGAGATATCTTAGGGGTAGCTATACATGTGAAAATTAGGTTTATCCATTATTGGGAGAATCTGAATGCCTCTAGGGTTTTATAGAGGAATCTCTAGTTGACCTTGTCATGACATGTCTTTTGGAAGTCTAGTTTCATGAACATGCATGGGTCTTTGTTTACTTGGGCTAAGTGGATTATTTCTTGAATGATGATAATACCATCTAGTGTGGATCTACCTAGTACAAATCTTGTTTGTTCTTCTAATATAAGTTTTGAGAGGACTTTTTTTAGTATGCTTGCCAAAGTTTTCGTAAGAATTTTATATATCATGTTACAGAGGGCTATTGGGAAAAAATCCCCTAGTGTCTCATGGTATGATTTCTTAGGGATTAATGTGAGGAAGGTATTATTGATTTCTTTCAAGAGGGTTCCTACATTTATAGAGGCTTCTATTGCTTTCCAAAGATCTTTACCTAAGATGTCCTAGCACTTTAGGAAGAAGAAAGCTTGGAATCTGTCTGGGCCCGGAGATTTATTTGGGTTCATGTTGAATAATGTTATTTTTATTTCTTCTAGGGAGAATGGTTTGTTTGGATTCTTGTTTTCCTCTAGAGTGATCAATTTTGGGATAGATTTTTCCATTATTTTTTGAGCTTTAAGGTTGGACTTTTCATAGTTGTTGAGAATTTTAGTATAGTAACTAACTAATACCTCTATTATTTTATTTGGGTCTTCTAGTAGGGTCCCCTCAATGTCTTTAATTTTTGTTATCCTGTTGATGTTCCTATTATTGATGGTGATGTTGTGAAAGAACTTAGTTTTGTGGTCTACCTCTTCCAACCAAGTTTCTCTTGATTTTTGTTGCCAATATACCTCTTCTTTTTCCAAAATTAGTTCCTTCTTTGCTAGGAGCTCTTTTTCTCTTGTGTTGTTGTCATTGTTTATCCCAATTTTATTATTTCTTCATTCAATTTTTTTAGATTGTCTTTCATTTCTAATTTTTCTTTAAATATGTTGTTGAAATGGTTTTTGGTCTACTTTAGTATATTTTCCTTAAGGAATTTTAGTTTGGAGGTAAAATAGAACATTTTTGAACCTTTAACTTGACTTTCATCCCACCACTTATCGATGTTAGTCATGAATTTTTAATCAAGGAACCACATATTTTCACATTTTAATGGATTCTTGTTAGGATTTTGGGCTTCTTCAAGTTTGGTTATAACCGAGAAGTGATTCAACCCCGCATGTAGGAGGATCAATGAATGCATTGTTGTGTTGAGATTGCTTATATCACCCTTAAATACCAATCTATCCAATCTCTCTGCAATATGATAGAAGTCTTTTCTTTGGTTATTCCACGCATATTTACCATTATTTAGGGGGATATCTAGCAAGTTATTCTTATTGATCCAATCTTTGAAATCTGACATGACTTATGTAACAATTTGTGAGCCTTTGTACTTCTCCTCAAGAGAAAGGATAGCATTAAAATCTCCTCCTATGCAAAATTGGTATGTGTTGCTCAATTGCATATATTTGCTTATTTCCTTCTAGACTTATTTCTTATATACAGTTAGGATGGGTCCATATACATTGATTAGTGTTAACTATAACTCGCTTCTATAACTTTGTGGTTTGGCCCTCATCCAATTTTTATTGTTAATTGTGTTGAAGAAGTCTATCTTTTTGGGAATCCAAATGATTCATAATCCTCTTGAGGCTCCATTTGATTCTACTAGTTCTAATTTCCAGTTTCCTAATTTCTTTTTTAATTTTTTCCCTTCTTCTTTGCTTAGCTTAGTATCTTGTATGAAGATTACTTCTAAGTCGAAGAGGGATAGGTTACGCTTTAACACGCATTTTTTGCTACGGGTGTTTAGGCCCCTAAAATTCCATGTTGTTATCCTCATATTCTCATTGGAAGGTCCTTCCCCTTCCCTATATTAAGGATATTGCTTATATTTTTCTTGATTTTCTGCTCTTCCTATTGTCAACTTGAGTTCAACATGAGAATTCCTCTTTTCCTCTTTTGTTTGCCACATTTGGGGTGATCAATCCCTTCTTGATTTGTGGAAAGACTTAATTTGTCCCAATTTTCATTTTCTAAATTGATTTTTATATCTATACTCAAGCTCTTCATTGTGCCTTCTTCTTCTTGTATTTCCTATAGAATCTTGTCACCTAAGTCTCCCTCTTGATCTTCTTCTTCATGGTCCTTTTTTTCTAGATCCTTATTTGTTTCAGTTCTTGTGATCCTTAAGCTCTGTTCTAGTATTTCTAGCACTCCAAATTCCTCCCATAATTCATTGTTTTGTGTCCCAAACCCCATGTTTATGATACTATCCTTAATTATTTATGTACTTCTAGGGGTTCCTAAGTCTATTTCCTTCAAGAAAGAGTCCACCTCTAATGGTATTAATTGGTTTCTTTCCTTTTCTTTATTTTGCATGGTTATGATTTCTTCTACTTCTTCAAAAGGATCCTTTCCATTCTCTGATGAATGCCATAATTTATATGCAGTCTTCTTACCTTTTTTTGGCTTCCTTTTGATTGTAATTCTTCCCCAGTGCTTATAGGAGGCAGGGGGGATCATATTGACTAGAGAAGGGGGATTATTTATTAGTAGTTCAGATAGCCCCATTTCCTCTTCATTGGATGCCAAGTTGAATTCTTTGCTACTATTTTCCTTTATGTTTGAGATTTCCTATTTCTTTAAGTCTGAATCTAATTTCCCTTCCTAACCTATATCTAGTGTGGAGTTTTGTTGATGGGCAGTTGGGAGATTCTACTTTTTGGTTTGCATTTGATTTATTTCTTTGGTGTTTTGTTGATTCTCTTTATTTCCCATATGTTTAGACTGAGTCAACTTTGATCCTCTTTTTTTCCCCTTTATTTATTTCCTATGTTCTTTTCTTGTTGGTTGAGGGGTTATGGGTATATCATTAGTACTCTTGTATTTTGGTTCCTTCTAGACTGGCTTCTTCTTTGGATGTGATTGGGTCCAAACATTTGGGCTATTTGGTGTTCTTTATTCTTACCCTCCAATAATTATAATTGATCATATATATCTGTCTGAGTTAGTAGAATCATGAGTTAAACTATTATATTCTTTCATGCTATCCCTTGCTTCTAAGATAATAGAACTACTCTTATTGCACTTGTCACATTGCAGGAGCTTGTTAATTTCTTTTTGTATGATTACACTATGGTTGAGTAAGATCTCTTCCATTTTCTTAACTTCCCTTTTACTAATCCCTTCTGAATCTAAGCTCTTTCCCTGACTTTCATATTCTATGATTTTGCATTCCTCTCATTCGCCTATTTTATTTCCTTGTCTCTCTTGCTTGTCTATAGGGTTCGATATAAAATTGATTCATTCTGATGTCACTTTTGACTTTACTAGCCTAGTTTCTCTTTCCTAATTTATTTCTAGCATTTCCTTGAGGTTTGTAGTCCTTTCTCAAAGTAAGGTTGAATCTAGTCTTGGAATTTTTTCAATCCTTTCCTCATATTTGTCAAAGGATAAGTTGTAGATAGATCTATTTGGAATTATCTTTTTATGTATTTTATTATTGTCAATATTAGTGTTTAGATGGAATTTGACATCATTTGAGGAGGACTCTCCTATTTCAATTCCTAAAAGAATTCCTATGTCATTACCTATCTATTTGAGGATTTGGATTTGGTTAAATTCTGGGGGTAAATATTTACAAATTATCCAAGTAGAGGCTTTAGAATTTATAGTTGTCTGTTAACAAAAGTTAGGTTGCCATGGTATGAAGTTTAGGGTATGTCCATTGAAATAATGTAGGAAATTGTGCTTAATTTATTCCTGATCTTATTATTTTTGCAATATAAATAAAATAATCTATTGGAGAAGTGAGAGATACTTAGTTGGTGATTGCATGAATCTTGGAGCCACTTCTCCAAGCTTGGAATTTCTTCTTATGGATCATTCCAGTAACCATGTGTATTAGCCTCCTAGCACTCTCGCCATCTTTTCTTGTTGAATGTGTTGCGAATTATTTGGATATGATTGTAGCTTGTTTCTTGGGGGGGAGGTATCTAGGTTTTGGATATTTGGGTTTCCTCTGTGAGAACTAGCTAGGAATTATTTTTTCATTTCTTTCCTTAGTGGTTGAATGTTATCCTTCTATTGGAGATATGTAGGTTTCATGTGCAAAGGGATATGGGGTTTATGTTGGGGTATTGTTGAATAGTTTGGATATGGGAATCTTTGGTTCTTAGAGAAGGAAATATGGTTTTAAGATCTAAGGAGATGCTATTAGCTGCTGAGAGAGAGGGTGGTTTAGGGTGAGGTGTGAGATTCAAATTTAATAAGCTCGGTGGATCAAAGACTAATAGTGACAATGCATTAGTTTTCTCTAGCTCTCCTAATGGTAATTTTTTCAATCTGTGATGGGTGATACTAGCCTTCTTTGAAATGACCAAGACACATTTTGTTTTGGAGAAGTGTTGATCTTGTTCTGCTAATCTTTTCTTAAGCACTAGTTCCTGAGTTCCTTGTTCAATTCTCTGGTTGTGTCTATTCTTTGTCTTATTAGGCTTGGGCTTCAGCTTGGATTTAATTTGCTTCTACTTGCTTACTATTTTTCATCTAGGGTCTATTTCTACATGATTGGCTAGGATCTTGATACCTTTAGAGGTGGTTTTGTTGGGATCTTTATTTCAAAAGGGCCACAAGGAGGCTCTAATTCAAACTATTGTTTTCCCTAAAGTTCAAACCCAATTTCTTCACACTCAAGACTAGTTGTAATTGGTTAGAAATATTCCATTGATTTCTTGATCTTTAGAGATTTATGAGCACCATGTTCAATGGAAAGGGCATTTCTTCTTCTAAACAGAGTAGTTTTAGAATGAACAAACAATGATGATGATGACAGAGGCCTCTGGCAGCACTGGCAACCAATAGATCGTCGAATAGCTAGAAGTTGTTTAAGTAGAACTAGGGTCACTAGCCTGGTTGTTTCCTTTATCTGCATTTTACCTCCCTATGTAATTTTGTGGATGCGAAAATAATTGAATTTCAATATTTTCATCATTAAATGAGAATCTTATGTAAACTTTTAATTTATTTATTTATTTTCTTTATGGATTATCATTGGATAATAATAAACATGTAGTTTATTTGGAAAACATAGACAAGTAAGATATAACCATAAATTTTATAATTTTTATCCAACTATGAATGATTATGAAATGAAAACTCGAAATTGTGGCAAATTGATTGTTATGGATTTATATCATAAACCAAAATAACTAAATGACTACAATCATTTTAAATGTATGTTGAATTGTCATGTTTTATCTTGTAAAGGGGTTTTGGGATAAACCTAGTTTTTGACCAGTTAGATATGTTCATCAAAGGCTTGGGAGGTGTTTGATTTGTGATGTTGTTATGTAGTGTTATGATTTTTGTAATTTAAACTTTGAAAAATTGATCGGTTATTTATTGTGAGTTCCAGTTTCTTGAATATGAATGATGTGGACATTGTGATTTTATGACATTCTCTGATATGTGCTTAGGGTAGGTTATCTTTTTGTATGTTGGGAAGTGGCTTGCAATGGAAGTCGGAGCCCTAAAGAGGTTTCCTTGGTAACCCATTGTAAGTTGTAATAAAAAGTGATAATATTTCATTAATGGGGTTTAAATAAATAAAAAAGAGTTAGTATATTAGCTTTCCCATGCCTCAAGTGCTTGTACAGGCTAAGATGAGAGTAGAGAGGATGCTTGGTTGCGACCTTGCCTTGTTAGTATGTATTGTCTATAAGAAAGGATATTGATGCAACATAGAGTCACTAGGGGGGTGGATTCTAAAGAGACTGTTAGGGTAACCTAGAGTTGGTTCATGCGATAACACTTGCCCACTTACATATTAGGTTCCCTACATGTCTTTGTTGCCTCTAAGATTAGATGTTACATGTGTACTTGGTACCTTTGAGATAGATTGCTATTAGGATTCCTTGACCTAGATTCTTTTTATGACTTTTGGATTGTTATCCATTTGGGACTTGATATTATCTCCTTGGCACAGTGGGAGTGGGCCATTGTTATCTATGATTATCCAATTTTAAGGGATCTAGGCATGCAATTGAGGCTTGAATAGAAGCCCATAAATCAACAGTTTAAATATTGTGAAGAAAGAATAGATGCATTATGGTCAATCTCATCCCCAACATTAATATTCAAATCAATTACACTACCCTTCAAGACATGGATAACCTCGACATTAGTAGAATAAGTACTCCCTTTTAGAGGATCTTAAGAAGAGAAATCATTGATCCTAGAGGAAACCCTAGTAGATGACACACCACCATAAGTGGTAGTAGGAAGACCAAACAAGACTTGCAATATCATTTGCAAAGACCAAGTCTATCCTATGACCAATAAAATGCATAGTAAAAGAGGGACCCATCACCCCTTCAAAAGAAGTCATCCTAGGGGAAGATAGAAAATATCATGTAACTATGGAAGATAAAGACCCATTAACAAACAAAGGAGCCCAAGCATTACACCTAGTATTTCTCCTACTTGAAGAATATAAACCAATAGCAAACAATGGTTAGACTAAAATGCTAGTGTCTCCAACCTGAGACTTGAGACAACCCCAATGAGGGCATGGAGTAGGAAGAAATCCCTACAACCTACATAATTGACAAGAAAATCATTGCCAATGCTTAAAGCATTTAAAATTATAAGGGCAAGAGAGAAAATAAATGAACACACATGAGCCATATTGGAGAAAAAAAGTTTCTTAGTGTACTATAGTTACTATTATATTAAATTATAATGATAATTTATTATAAATAAATTTTTAAAAAAGTTTTAAATAAGTACATTAGTCAAAAATAAATAAAATCACCTAAACTCTAGATCAATAGAATATATTTCTAAATTCAGACATAAAAATAAAATCTTAAATAGAAACATAAATGTAAATTATATAATGTGTGGTGCCAAATATGAGTCAATGATACTACTTAATGAGCAAGATAGTAGCCACATCTCATGAAGAGGAGGCACACGAGATCATATATATCAATAATAGATAAAAGTAAAAAAGAGGTTACAACATATTTAATTTTCAAGTTTTCAAATTCATTCCCAAGAGACTGGAGCAATAATGGTTCAGAGGATGCACAAACATGGTCAAAGATTATGATGGGGTTCTTTTAGATCAACAATGATAGGGGCTCAATGAAATATTACCTTTGAAAAATTATTTTCTTTAATAACAATACTAATTCCCTAAAGAAGCTCACTCGATAATCATAATATTCAATGTTATAAACATTTAAGATGCCATGTCAAGAGATATGGATCAGTAGATAATCAATAGCCTAAGGAGATATGGACATCAAAACAAAGGTGGAGTAGTATAGACAATAATGCCTGTGTCTAGATATTGACCCCAACTTCTTGTTGGGTATGTGAAGTCCAATATTTATGTAATGGTGATTGTTGGTTCATAATGTTAGTTCATTGACATGTAACATCTTTTATTGTAGATGATATCACTCAGCACTTCTTATTGTAACTAAAAAGCTTTTCGTCTTCCATATTTAATTTCTAGAGACCAATTCTATATTTTATTAAATAGACAATGTTAATTGGCTATTGTATTTTATTTAAAGAAATTATATAATTGGGAAAATTTTGTTTAAAATAACTATACTTGGAATGGTGAACCACTATAAAGTTATATTTTTTTGTCTTTATTTTATTATTTGTTAAATTTCTAATTTTTTTAACTCGGTTTTTGTGCATTCTCTTTTGATCTTGAAAATCAATAATTGGTATCAAATCTAGGTGAAGAATCTTAGTGTTGGCAATCGTGAAGAATTTCCAAAAAATGAATGAGCCAAATTTTCTCAATGAAATGATTGATAAAGTGATGGAGCAAGAATTCTTTATCCTCTCGAAGAGTTGCCTTCATTTCTCGAATGAATTTTTTTGATGAATTAGATGTTGAAACTGAGTTTGTTATGGAGTTAACAAACATGTTGGAATCTAATAGTATCAAGAGTTGTGATACAGCTTAAGTCATGCTTAATAAAAAAGAATTAAAAAGAATTAAGATTAAAACAGATGTACAAATTTTATAAATGATAATAGATCAAAAGTTAATTTTCATAATAAACTATATTATATATTAAGACCTCCTATAATATTAATATCTTTCTTTATGATGCAAAGGTGTATTAAACAATCCTAAATGTGTATATTCTTGCTTCACTTTACTTTATTGTAAAATTGACAAATCTCATACACATTGTTATAACATATTTAATTTCATTTTCAATATTGTCATATGATTTTTTATTAACCAAATCTTCAATTTGGTGCCTTTTAAATATAAGCTCATGCAAGTTTATCCCACTTAGCCATCCTAACTCATTGCAAGTCAAATACAACTAGAAACAACTAATGTAATGAATTGATTCTTGAAATTGATCTTTCTTCAAACTTATTTTACACCCAATACCTTTTAAAACATAAATCAGATCCAAACTCTCAACAATAACAAGGAAGACAAGCATTGGGTAATAACCAATACCTATCCAGCTAAGGAATTCCAACCACGTAACCAATGGTATCTTTCAAGTCCAATGATGTACTCCATCCAAATTCATTCCTAATCAAACTTGAATAAATGCCCATACATTTATGTGTCGATTTAATTCAACTAGGATAGTACAAAATTTATTTAAAAATTGGGTCTATGTAATTATATGGACAATCTTGCATTCTCCCAATTCTTGAATTGGCTTCCTGATGCCATTAACCAATTTGAAACAGAAGTAAACTTATTACATACATGTCCAATTCAAATGGGACAAAATCGAGTTTGTAAGTAATCAATCATTGTTTTGGTTTGTACTTTATGTACAACAATAATTCAAACCCAACAAATTTTTGACTAGAAATTTTGTCTTCAGAAAAACAAACCGATTATAAATTATTTTTTGAGAGATATTGAATTCTCAAGAAATTATGAAGGAAATTTTTTTTATTTCAACAAGACTACTTCTAAACAATAATTATCCAACCTCTTGGGCTATGGTTGAAAGACAACCAGAGTCTTTTGATTAATTACATTTTTCCCACCTCTATTCTTTGGATTAAATTTTATCATGCCCTTATTAAATTTGATATAATATTATAAAATTAATTTTATAATGTTATTGAGTTTGATATAATAATATAAAATTTATTATTTCATAATGTTATAATTTTAAATACATTATTGTACTTGTCGTAGGCTAGTACTATTGCATTCAGTTTGCATAATTATTCAATTAGTTTAAAATCTATCCACCAATCACAAGTACTGATTTTGAAATAATTAAAATATTTCTAAAGTTTTTTTATTCATTTATAAATTTTATATTTCATACAAATTATATGATTGGTTGTACTCATTTTGTGTTATAGGAGCCATTTTTTTGGAGGTAATTGTAGTTACATGAGGTATTCTTCCTATATGATAATGTTTTAGATGTATGAAACATCAAAGTAAAATGTATGTACAACTATCAATGAGGTAAGAGATTATAATGATTTTTATGTTTATTCATGTATGATTATACTTAGAAAACTCATCAAATATTTAAAAATTCTCACTTTTCACAATCATTTTTTTTCACTTTTCTAATATTTAAATTAGCTTAAATTAATTCATTAGAAACTTATTTAAATAATTATAATTTGTATTTGACACTTACAAATACAATTAATAACAATAAGGCAAGTACATGCCACTATGTGGCACTCGTTAATTTGGATATTTACAATAGAAAGTTCTTTAGTTTTTTTAAATTGGTGGGAGGAAAAAAATTCAAATTTTTTGAAAAGAAAAATTAAAAAATCACCAGCAAAAATATGCTAAGTCAATTAGGGAAAAGCAACAATCTTTTAAAAATTAAAAATTAAAATAATGTCTTCAAAACATTACAATTATAATTTAATATTTTTAGAATGGAGGCAACACAATTATATCTCATTGGACAAAAATTAACATACATTACATTACAATTCTGAGACAATATTTTGAATTTTTTGAAAAGAAAACAAATAAAACCACTAGCAAAAATATGATAAGCCAATTAGAAAAAAGAAACAAACTTTTATAAATTAATTATTAAAAAAAAGAAAAAAAAAAACGGTGCAAACATTACAATTGTACTTTAATATTTTGGATTGTAGGCAAACTAATAGTAGAAAATGAGGTGAAAACATAAGTCTCCACCTATATAGGCAAGACTAATAATAGAAGAGGGATTTATGGAAATTACAATGATGATGTGCTTGAGAATGATGTGGTTGATAATTGTTTATTTGGCTGTGAGAAATGTACTTTTGGAGGACAAGATCTTTCTATAAGCATGAGTCATAATTTAGCAAAAGAAGATAGAGCACCTAATTTAGCATATGATTGGACACAATAAAAAGGTGTCATTTGTAAAGTTTGTTATTGTTATTAAGCCGGTAGGCTTTATGTGAGAGCTTTGCTCCCAAAAAAAAAAAACTTTGGACAAAAAAGTTGTCAACCCAATCATTTTTGTATTTTATAGTATATTTTTCGATAAACATCATTTTCTAGAATTTTTTTATAAATGATACTTTTTATTATTTTCTTTAAAATAAGTATCCTTTTTATATTAACTTTCTAATTTTCTATTAAGTTGCTAATTCTTTGCTTTATAATTTTCTTTGAAGTTGTTAATTCTCTAATTTATATGTCTTTTGTGGATTTCTATAAATGTTTATCAATAGCTTGAAACATTGTTGTTGAATGTCTTAACTATAATCTACACACTTTGTAATAATCTACAATGGAAGCCAAATCGTTGTTTAATCTTGGCATCCATTTGTATAGATCGATCACCTTTAGTTTTTGGCTTCGATGAGGTTTGAGCTTGACACCTCAAGTACAATACTTATCTTTCATCAACACTTTTACTTTCTTAAAGTCTTTTACTCTCTCTGCTTGCTACTAAGTACTCACACAACTTCTCTTTGTTGTTAGTGCTCTTCTTCTCATTTCATTTCATTTTATTTTGCATTAAATATATGAGGTAATGACCATAACAGTAGCCTTCTGCACCAATAACAAAATGTGTTACCTATGACATGCTATAAAATGACACAAAAATGACATTTTTTATTATTTTTTTAACCTAATTGTAGAGTGGGGTGGAGTGGTGGCAGGATCTTAGTGGATTTTTTGAGCCTCTGCCACCAACCTTTGATCATAAACAAAACCAAAATCCACTTGTGATTCTCTCTCCCATGGCACACAAGTAGTAATCACAAGGGTCAGCCTTTGGTGTCTTTTCATTCATCTTTGTCCTTTCTTTTGCTCTAGATTGCACTCAACATCCTTGCTAATGCTCTTCTAGGAATCTCAAGGCACTTAGGTTTGGGACGATTGGTTGGTGCCACTCAAAGCTTCGCCATGTGATTTCTACTTTGTCATCCATATTGCAAGGTCAGTCACAAAGAGGTCTCTTATCTTTTTCATTTTTGGGGAGTGTATTTTTTTTTTTTTTTAATTTGAGACTATTTTGACTTTAAATGATTTTGAGAAAAATTATTACATGACAGAAGAATCATATATGTGACAAATTAACATAAGAATATATGTATGAGTATTTCATAATTTTTCATTTTTGAATCACACTATGAATTTTTTTATCAACAATGTTTCTAATTATACAGATTGTTTTGACTTTAAATGATTTTTTAGAAAAATCATTGCATGACTAAAGAATCATGTATGTGAAAAATTAACATAAGAATATATATAAGAGCATTTCATAATTTTTCATTTTTGAATCACACTGTGAATTTTTTTATCAACAATGTTTCTAATCATACAACATAAGCTATTTTCCTAATGAAAAAAATAGTTGAAATTTGAAATGCATTGATTTAATGAATACTTGAAAAGAAATATAGAGGAGTTTCTTGTTTAATATTGGTAATAGAAGAATCCACATGGAGGAGTTTTTTTTTAATGCATTAATTGTGTGTCTCATCTATCACAAAAGAGAGTTTCTTGTTTAAGATCCACGGTAGGAAAATTGACATGAGAAAGAATAGTTTTGTTTATCTTGATCCTCTAACAAAATATATATCTATTATATCATAATGAAATAGAAAGAATTTTATTTTTTCACATCAATGCTGAATACAATTTTATTTGAATGGTAGATAGGATCCACATAGTGGGTAAAGTAGAATATAGGGAACCTGGGGGCAAAAGTAATAGCTTACTTGAATATTGATTGTGTTGTTCAAGGGCCTAGATTCTTTGTAGGGGCTACACCACAACTAGATGATCTTCTTATTGAAGTTAGAAAAGAGGTAGGTACATACAAATCACTCTTTTGCAATGATTTGAATGTCAGTGAAGGTTATAATTAGGTTGAGCTATCATGAATTTTTTTCATCATTGGTTATGGGTTTTCATTGAGTTTTACCAATTCTAGAAATAGGCATTTTGGTTTACAAGAAAAAATAGTATGTATGACTAGACTATTCTTAGATTGGAAAAATTAAATACAAATTGTCCCTACAATTATATGTTCTACAAATTGGAAAAGTATGTTTTAGAGTTCTTAGATTGAATAAATTAAATACAACTATGTACATGAGTTCTATTTCTTTTCATTGTGTGAAGCTTCTTTAGGGACATTTTAATAGGAAATATAGAGGTTTTCCTCTCCAATGGGAAAAGAACTTATACATCCCTTATATTTTATAGAAGATTCATGTTGGGTTTGGGAAGGGGGTTTGATATTAGAGAGTTCTTAGATTGAATAAATTAAATACGCCTATGTACATGAGTTCTACTTCTTTTTGTTGTGTGAAGCTTTTGTAGGGACATTTTAGTAGGAAATATAGAGGTTTTCCTCCTCCAATGGTCAAAGAACTTACACATCCCTTTCCAACATATATTTGTTTGTGGTTTCTATATCATGCCTTGCGGTCCCCCTATAGGTTTTGAGTTATCCCTATTTATTCTTTAAAATTACTGAAATAGATTATGGACATTTACATTTCAAAAGACTATTCTCATATTTGAAATTATTTAGAAATTTGGGGGCAAATATAATAGATCTAGCTTCTAACAGTTCATTCATTTACAATGAGACTATTTAATCAATTGGTATCCATATTATTAGCAACGGGAAGGAATTTATGTGAGCTAGCATCTAATAAATATTAAATGATCTTTGCATAGCATAATTTTTTTCTTCCTATTTCATCATTTAATTTTTTATCAACTTATATTTGTAGTCAAATACAAATTTTGTCTCTTGTTTAACCCATTGTATCAAATAATTGTTGTCAAATACAAAATCATCAAAATCACACATTTTTAAGCATCAAAGTTGGAGTTTGTTTGATTTTGAAAAATCTAAAAAGCATCTCTTAATTGAGAAAAAATTGGAAAGTCTGCTAGGACATTTTTAGAAACTATTTCAAAATCACACATTTTTAAGTCGATAGGCTTTAATTCTATTTATTGACATGTTTTTTAGAAATTATTTCAAATTCACATTTTTTTAATCACTTACAAATGAAACAAATTTCCAACAACTTCCTTTTTGTATGAAATTTACTTTATATCAATTCAACCCTCTAATTTTTGAGTTGGAATTTTCTTAATTTAGAAAAATTGTCTTAATTGACAAAAAATTGGAAAGTTTGGTAGGACATTTTTAGAAACTATTTCAAAACCACACATTTTTAAGTCGATAGCTTTAATTATATTTATTGACATGTTTTTTATAATGCTTTCCTATTCATTAAGGTTATTATGTCCACAGAAATGACCTTGACAAATTCCAACCATGCACCAACCTTAAACTTGAGTGATGAAGGAACCACAATTACTGTAAGTTATCATTCAATCTTTCAAATTTTAATCTCCATATACATCTCAATTGTAATTTCATTCAATCATTATCTTTAAATTTTAATATGCATATATGTAACGTTATTCTCCATATGCATGTCTATGTCAGTAATTTTTCATGTCTTTGATCTTCAATATCAAATACTTTCCAAGATGCAATGTCAAATGAGGTGAGATATGATCCTATAAATGAAAGGGGGACAAAAAATCCAGTGATTTACCATTCACACTATTTCAAACTTTCATTTTGAACTTAGATAAATTTGCTTCAAGTTCTCATATACCTCTTTCTACTTACCTATATTTAAGCATCAATTTCTAATGTATTCCCTCTTATCATGATTGTTCAATATATGCATATGCCTATACATGAAAATAAGTATATCAATCTATATGTAACAATCAATTTACTTGTACACCTATAGTGCTAATTATTAAAAAAATTCAAACCTTTTTAAAAAACTATCTTAATTCTATTTATTGACATGTATTTTATGTTATTTTCCTATTCATTCAGGGTACTATGTCCATAGAAATGACCTTGACAAATTCCAACCATGCACTGACGATAAACTTGAGCGACGAAGGAACCACAATTGTTGTAAGTTACCATTCAATCTTTCAAATTTATATCTCCATATGCATGTCAATTGTAGTGCCTGCCCTCATTCACATCTTTTTTGGACATTGTTGTTGTTATTATCAGACTATGATAGATTAGTTTTATGGTTGATGGATTAGTGGTATTGATTTGAGACTATCAGACATTATGTTATGGATTCAGTTGTTACATGATGAGATCATTTAGACTTTACATTTCATACATACCTGATGATCATTACATTGCTTTCAGTTATTGTTGATGATTAGTGAGATGGTTTATTATCGCATGTGTTTTATTATGGATACTTACCCCATACTTGCATGTGTATGGTGTGCATGTTTTCTTATTGTATGGCATTTCTGATATGGTTAAGGAAGGGAGTCATAGTCACCTGCTTAGTTGAGATCTACATGATGCACCACTTCCTGCCATTGTCTGTTTAGCTTAGCATTATATATATTGTATGTACATGCATGGTTTTTCTGTAGGTTGCAGGTACCAGGTATCGACTTCCCTAAATTGCCAAGATGAGCGTACCCTATTATACTATCTCAATGATAAGAGAAGGGAGATAAATTCTCAAATCCAAATCCCAAACCCTTAAGCCAATTGTCCTAGTGAGGTAGGACAAGTATCTGGATATTTTACCCACCGAATGTGTCGGATGACATGATTCGTGATTTTTAACCCTTTCGACTGATTTTGTGTGAATTGCTCTATGATGGGTTTTCATATTTTATCTTGGAAGTCTATGGTGAATTTTCTATTAATTAAGTCTTAATAAATAGATTTAATTAATAAATTAATTATTTGAAAAAATTAATATAAAATATCGTGATCTTTGATATTTTGATTATAATTAATTAAATGTGAATTAATTGAGGAAAAAGAATTAAATAAAAGAAAATTAGAAATTAAAATTAATAATAATTATAAATAATAATAAAGTAATAAATAAATAATAATAATAAAAGTTATAAAAATTAAAATGAAAGTTATAAATATTTAAATAGAAATTATATAAAAGTAAATTGGAGTTATAAGCTTGCATGGGAGTTAACGCACTTTTCTATTTCTCTTATGTCAACAACACGGGGGTTAGTGCATCAATTAAGCACATGGTGTCTACAACCTTATGACCCATCTAGAAGGTTAGAAAAGACCCATGCTTAGTTGGTGACACCTTCTAGCTATTTCTAGAGGCATTCTAGATGTTTCTTGAGAGCTCTTTATATTCAGGCATTCCTAGAAGCTTAGACATAGCGTTTGGAGTGCAATTGGAGCATTGGAGGATTTGAGAACTCTGAGGAAGGGAGCTTGCTCTGTGGGTTTTCTGAGGAAGAGCGAATTAGCATCAGAATCCGAGTAGATTCTTGTGATTTTACTTATGCTATTTCCGCATCTTGCATTCCCTATCTTCTTCGTGTCTTCCCTATGTCTTCTGAGGAATTTCATATTTTTATTGTATGCATTCTCAGTATGGATAGTTTAATTAATTTGAGAAAATTATATGCATAGATCTGAAAAGAACACAGGGCTAGGGTTTAGATTCATAGTCAAACCCATTAGATTAATTATTGGAAAAAAAAATTGAAATCAAAGACTTATAGGAAAATTCTGAGAACTGGAATTTATATATGTTTATATTTCCAAATTTGAATACATATATGCATATATATATATATATATATATATATATATATATATATATATATATATATATATATTTCATTCAAAAAGTTGAATGTCACATAATTCACAGAGAGCGAATGACGCATCGCGATTGAGGAATGCATTTTAATAAAACGCAATTATAATTATAAATTTGAACGGGTAGGGGAACGTGTTTCCCACTTCCGCCGACGGTATTGCCAAAGCAAACTGTGGTACCATAGTGTACCTACAGTCTGCAGTATACCCTGCAATCCGCGAGTCACACATATATATGTGTCGACGGTTATAAACTCGTCGTGTGTTGTCAAATGTTTATTCAATTTTTTATATATAATTCATTTATAAGTTAATAATTATATATATATATATATATATATATGTATATATATGTATATATGTATATATATATATATGTATATGTATATATATTTATATGTATATATATATATATGTATATATATATATATATGTATGTATATATATATATATATGTATGTATATATATATATATATATATGTATGTATATACATTGTTAATAATAAATAATTGATATATTAATAGATATTTGGAATTTAAAGAGTAATTCTTTAATAACAAGTTATTTTATATTGTTGAATATAGGTTCAATATAAGCTTTTATTTTAGAAAGATGAATATGAAAAGAATTTCAAATATTATTTTGAAAATGATGGGGGTCTAAATGGGAATATAAGAGACATTTAAAACATTTAGAAAATTGAGTCTAATGGTTTTTGGGGAGAAACTTTTATCTACCAATACAAAAACATGGGTTAGGTTAAACATGAAATTTCTCCACTTGATATTTAAATTGGGAAACGTAAACCGAGACTTTTACATTTAAATTCAAGTTTGTAAATTTAGCAAAACCAAAACATGTGTTTGCATTTTGTATTCTTTATGCTATTGTTTTATGTTTTGGGTTGACTAGTGTTGACCAGTTATAGGACGTCTACCAGAGGCTTAGGAGTTATGTGATTGTGATGTCATGATGATGTTTTAATCTCGATCTTTATAAACCCAACCATGGTTATGTGATGGAATGCTCTATGTATTGTTTGTAATTACTGATTGTTATAGTTGAGATTCTTATGTATGAGACACTTGACTTAACTATTTTTGTTCATCGATCAGTTATCCTTGGTTAGTTTCTAGTCGCCATGATGGGACTGTAATGTGGATTTATTCTTGATGATGTCATGATGTAACATTTTTGACTCAACCATTTTTGGAGTCTTCGATCAGTATGATGAGATATATTTTGGTTATTAAGAACCATTGGATACTTTGATTATCAATGATGCTTCAGTTGCCAATAGAGAGTTGTTGTGATCATGATTTTTTATGGATGTTTGCTCATGGAGATTTGATGCTTTTATGCATATTTGATGATTTTATTATGGATTATCTTTTGTGATTTTGAGATTTATGATTCCATGAGCTTAGTGTAGGATATTTGCATGTAGTGACGGGAAGTGGCTTGCAATGGGGGTTGGGGCCCTAAGAGGTTGCCAGGGTAACTCATTGTAAGTTGGATTAATAAGTGATAACATTCACACCTAATACTAACTGAATGAACCTAAAAAGATAAGTGTTTTGTTCTCGCCCATGCCTTGAGTGCTTGTACGGGCTAGGATGGGAGTAGTGAGAATGCATGGTTGCGATCTTGCATTCCGTAGTATGCCTCGTTAGTATGAGAGGATACTAGTGGCCGCATGAGATCAGTATGGACCCGTGGAGTTTAGCTAACTGCTAGGGTAACTTGTATGTGATAAATGCGATGACACTTTCTTGCTTGCATAGTAGGTTCCTACATGTCATTGTGTGCCTCTGGGATTAGATGTCGATTTTGTGTTTGGAACCTTTGAGTTAGTATACTTTTAGGATTCCTGGACTTATAGAGATTTGTGCTATGTGATTTTGGATAGCCTATTTGGGACTTGAGATTATCTCCTCAGCATGGTGGGAGTGGACCACTTAGGTACCATGCGGTCGGGTGGTAGTGTATTTTCCACTCTTATCATTTGAGATTCATTGAGACATCGTGGCTAATGCGTCCTTCATGATGGTAGATATGTATCCTTTCATTGATGATTAGCATATGTTAGATGATGTTATCTTATGCTTATATCTGCATGTTAGATTACTTTCTACATATGATGTTGTATATGTTAGGAGTGACATTCCTACTATGTTCATACTGATGATCACTTCGGTGATTTGAAATGTTATGCATGGAGGGATGGCTAGGATCCACGATGGTCTAACGATGCTATTAATGGTTGGGAGGAACCATGCACTTGGTTTATTATGTTTGATCTTTATGATGGATGTATATGTTTTCTATGATGATGTATCATGGATTAGAATAGGATGATGTACCTTATTCTACATATGTATATTCTTTTGAGCTTTTCATACCCTGTGACATGTACAGTGGATGATTGAGCATTTGAAATGTAATGTATAAACATTGGACTTATCATTATTATTTCATGTGGTTGTTGTACTAGATGGATTCATGTATGTTAGTTAATTTGGATGTAATTCAACGTTAAGGGATCTTTAAAGAATGTAATATGTTATGTATGTTATGTTTACTTTCAAATGGACATTGCTATTGCTTCCGTTATTATGCATAAGTTATATGTGGTATTTACTTTCATGTTTAAAAAAGAAAATGCTACCAAACTTAATGAAATTCTAGGTTAATTCTTTGGATCCCTTAGCGGGACATTACATCAATTGTAATGTCTTGAATTGTTAACTTTAAATTTTAATATGCTTATATGTATTGTTATTTTTATATGCATGTCTATGTCACTAAGTTTTCATGTCTTTGGTCTTCGGTATCAAATACTTTATAGGATATAATGTCAAATGAGGTGAGACCTGCTCCTACAAACAAAACGGGAACAAAAAGTCCGGTCAACTACAATTCACACTTTTTTAAAATTACATTTAGAACTTACATAAATTTACTTCAAGTTCTCATATACCTCTTTCTACATAACTATATTTAAGCATAAATTTGAAACGTATTCCCTCTTATCATGATTGTTCAATATGTGCATATGACTATACATGCAAATAAGTATATCAATCTATATGTAATGATCAGTTTAGTTGTACACCTATTATGCTAATTATATAAATATTCAAACCTTTATAAATAATATGATGTGAGATTCTTGTTTTAGGAAATTAAAATGGAAGTAATAGTGACCACCAATGCTATCTGATCCATCAATACTGGAGATCTGGTTTCAAATCCAATCCTTCAAATCTTATCATTCAAGAGGATCATTTTTTTTTAAGATGACAATGATCGATACAAGATTGTCTTATTAGATGATGATCATATGTTAGCATTTTTTCTAGAGAAATTAAAATGACCTTTTCTTCTTAGACATACTCAAAATACAATTTATAGTGGCACTAAAAAATTATGTTCCCCAAGCCATAGGAGATTCCAAGTAGGCATTCCAATTTTTGTACTTCACTACTATACACATTAACATTAATTTATATCTAAAAATGATTGCTAATTCTATGACAATTAAACTTGATCATGTAGGACCATTATCATCTTTAGCCTTGAAATCATCCATCTAGATTGGGAAATCATTGGGAAACCCAAGTACCTATACAAGTCTCAAGAACATCAAATGGTGGAAGAGAAAACAATTGTTTCATCGAACAAGAGAATAAAATTTGGCATCCATACAACTCACAAGTAACTACCACTACTTGGGAATATTAGCCCAATAAAGGATTTAAATCCATATCAAACATGATGGACAATAAAAGGGAGGGTCACAACAAAAAAAGAAATAAGACAATTTAACAACCAAAGAGATAGTGGCCAAGTCTTCAGTTTTGACATTTTAGACAATGAAGGCATAGAAACTTAGATTGTTTGTTTTAATGACATTGTAGAATTGCACTATGATAGAGTGCACATTGGTGGCTTGTATACTATTTCAAAAGGTCTAGTAAATCAAGAAAACAATATATATATATAACAAGTTGAATAGGAAGATGGAAATAACTCTTGACCATTCATCAATACTAAAATGTTGCACTAATGAATTAGTTTTTGGAACTGTTGAATACAATTTTAAGACAATAAATGAAATTACCAACATTAGCAACAATACTTTGTTTGATATTATTGGCATTGTAGTTTATGTTGGAGAAATATGCATAGTACAATGAAAGGATGCAAGTAAGGTTGACTGTATAACAATATAGTTAATGGATTTGTCACTAGTGTCCATTGATGTGAACTTGTGGGAGCCCATTTGTGTCGGAGATGATGATCCCATCAAAACATTGAAGGCTACTAAACAACATCTTGTCCTTGGTATAAGGAATGAGCTTGTTTCTGAATTCAAAGGAAAGGTCATCAATAATACAATATCAACAATATTAACAATTGAACCATCCATACCCAAAGCTGAAGCACTATGATTCATGATGGAAGGAAAAGAAATTGGCATTCCTTCATTCTCATCATTTTCTACAAATACCAATACAACAAGTACTTCCCTTACAATTATGACTACCTTACAACAATGTAGTGTAATGAAGGAGCCCTTGCCCAGTATGATAAAAGCAACAATCAAATTCATGAGGCAAGATGAATTTTGTTATCCATCTTTCCCAATACAAGTGAATGGAAAAGAATGCAAGAAGAAATGTGTTGAAAATGATTGCAACACATAGTTCTATTCTAAATGCCAAAAGAACATTCCAGAGTGCAAGTACATGTACCTCTTGCAAATAAATCTCCAAGATCATACAACTAATATTTGGGGTGTTTTCTTTGATGAAGTAGCAAAATTTCTATTACACATACATGCCACAAAACTCTATATGTTACAATATGACACCCAAGTTACTACAGATCCTAAAAACATCATCAAAGCTCATTTTTTCAACAAGTTCATTTTTTCCATATCAATTACGATTGAAATCTACAACTTTGAACACAGATTTAAAACTACAATCTTGGAGGCTACAAAATTAGACTTCAAGATTGAAAGTGAATATTTTCTTGCTTAAATTTCAGATGTTGGTGCTTTGAAATAATGAATATTATGAACCATCTATCACCATGCAATAATAGCTCCTCAAAGAAATAAAAAAAAAGTACACGTGTACTATATTTTTTGTAAGTTATATTTAAGAGAACAATGTAATCCATATGAAACTTAGTATAACTTGGTTTACAAATTGTGGCAGTTTCAAACAATAACATTGTACAAGCATTTTTCACTTTACCTAACTATGTCTCATTTGAATATAATTATCTCTTTCTCATTACTATCACTTGAGTTCCAATTATTTTTTATTAAAAAAAAAATAGCAGAACAATATTACCCAAATGTAACCAAAGTAAATGTATTTCCATTTTTCTTTCACCGCTAGTATGGGTAAAAATTCAAATAATTACATTCAATTCATTCATATTTTCTATACAGAACTACATATATGTGAAAATGTTTGGAAATTACTCCCCACTCTTTAAAATCCATCTTCATTTCATGTTTAAACTCTATGACATTTTAGGTCTCATTGTCAATAGTTGAACTTGTTGAAATAGCAAAATTCATCTACCACATAATTGAGTATTGATTTCCAAACCACTAACTTCTTGTAAAGCCCTGCCAGGGAACCTAAAAAAAATTAACCTAAAGTTTCACTAAGTTTGTCAAAAAAAAAAAATTTAAGATAACAATTAAACAACAACAGATAAGAGATAATGAAAGCATAATCGCATACAAAAACACAATACATAAATAGATTACATATCTTAAGGGTCCCATGATGTTGAATCACATTTAATTTAATTAATACTAAATTTGATACATAAAAAATCCACATCAAAGAATAATCATAAGTGCAAATCTATTTTAAATAATATATAATTAAAGGATGTCACTTGACATAATCAGAATGCATAATCATCCACTGTACAAGTCACAGGGTGTGAAAAACTCAAAGAATATACATCATAAATGAAATACATCATCTCATAAGATCTTTGATAAAACAAATGTAGTACAATAGAATATAACCATTCAATAGAAATACAAGATCAAAAAGAAAAGTACATTTGCACAAGCACATCCAACAATGGTATCCAGCTATCAAATCTCAATGGTATAAGAAAAATGCACTACCACCCGACCTTGTGGAACCTAAATGGCCCGCTCCCACTATGTTGAAGAGATAAACTCAAGTCCCATATGGATATCAAACCACAATTCATAACCAACATCTAGGTCAAGGAAACACTTGAAAGAAAACTATCTCAAAGGGTATCAAGACACAAGTATCATCTAATCCCAGAGGCAACAAAGACATGTCGGAAATCTATTAGAAATACAATAGGGAAAGTAAACTCTAGGGGGGGGGGGGGGGGGGCGTGAATCAATTATTAAAACTTCACCACACATTTATCTCACAATCTATGCATGTAAATTGAAATACCAAATTAAGCATATACATCCATAATGTGAAAGTAAATAAACATTCAACACATGTATGACACAAGGTATTTGGTTACCCAGAAACCCTCCAAGGAGAAGGTAAAACTAAGGTGGGGATGACACCCACAAATCTCCACTACTATAGTAATAAAGTGTATCCAATGAAGGTTATAATGTTTGATCATAAAATATGATTTACCTTGTGAAAGGTCTACCCTATTAGAGGCTTACAAGATTGTTAGGTCTTTCCCTATTAAAGGATTTCAACACCATGTTAGAAGTGTGCTTGGTAAAAGGACTTTAACTTACAATGAAGTAAGCACCCTGTTAAAGGATTTACAATAGCCTATTAAGACTAGTTTGTTAAGAGATTTATCTGATTCACCTATTAGAATGTCTTAGCAATGATCCTGCTATTAGCATTCTGCTGCTAGATAAAAGATCACCTGTTTCCTGATGTGTACATGATCCTTAGTGATTAGATATATCTCTATTGTCTTCTAATTCCTTTCCTCTGTTCTCTTATAACTAAGTTTGTGATGTATCTCAACTCACAACTCCTTAGTCACCATGAATGGTATGTTTGTGCATGCAAACTTCTCTCTTTTTTCTTCTACATTCATAAAAAGTTTAGGGTTTGTCCTCCTTAAGAAGACCTAGGTGACTTAGGGTTAGGTATGAACCAACTATTGTGATTCACCCATATTGTTGCTTAATCCTTCCGTTTTTCTGATTGGATACATGTACCACATAGGGATTCTCAATAAATATTCATCCGTATCATCTAAGACCACAAAAAAATCCTTAGGTCAATTCCAAAATGGTTTATATAGTAGTTTGTGCCATTACAAACAACTATGTTAAAATTGTATTACTCATCACTTGAAGTCCCTAATGCTTGGCATCAACTGTAACTTTAGTGTTATAACTCAGTCTCTAAATGACTTGGCATCCATTGATCACTTGGCATCTAAATGACTCAACACTTACTATCTACTTGGCACTTGAGTGACTCAACACTTACTAGTTGCTTAGCACATACTATATCTCTCTCGCTCAACATATACTATTTGACAACTTATGCTCAGCATGTATTACTTGTTCAACATGAACTAAGTAAATGACTTAAGTATATTATCACTCATATGTCAAAACCAATTTGAGATTAACAATCTCCCTCTTTGACATGAGTGGAAAAATACTTGGTCATGCATGAATAACCCTAGCCTTTCAAGAATAACTCATATAATATCCATTTACATACAAAATTTCAAATGTTCAAAATTTTGCAAAGTCTTATGACTCATCAATCATACCTCAAAATTTAATAACTCCCTCTGAGTTGATTATTCCATTTTGAACTAAAACTGAATAGTCCTTTTGAGTAGATTTTGCATATGTTCACTTTGTCTATTTGATCCCCACTTATCATGCATTCTCTCCCTTCATTTATTTTCCCCCTTTTTGACACTTATGTCATGGGTTGTACATTGATAGTGTGTTTGTCCAAAAATGTTTTATGGACCTCAAGTATTATCTTCAGAGCTACATCCCAATTATCACAAGCTACCTCCAATGATTTGATTTGGATGGCTAACTCAGTAGTAAGATGAACTAAGCCTTCAAGTGTAGAAAGATGAGGATCTTTTTATATTAATGTCTCTACAAAGGATAGCTCCTTGTGAAGTATTTCAATGTGTGGGGTCAATATGAATTGGATGTTGACCAATCCAGCTTGAATATTTGCATCTTGAGCATGTAGAGCTACCAATTGACCTTGGGAATTCATCAACTTCCTAAAGTGCTTCTAACTCTGAGCTGGAGAAATTGGTTGAGTAGTACCTGTTATCTTTATATCTCCCTCTAGATTTGCAATATAGCATTGCACTTCTTGTATGAAAAAAGCCGTATCACACAACTTGGTGTAAAGTGAGAAAGTATTCTCTAAGACTTTCTTTACACTATAAATCTTGGTTGCTAACTCAACCTGACTAAGTGCAATAGCACTGATATCTTTTCATTTACCTTTCTTTAACATTTTCTCTCAGACCATTCAAGTAATTTTACATTGGATTGTAGGTTTGCATCATTGATCTATTCTACAATGTTTACCAACTACTCCATGATAGGCTTGTCTTCTTAGGTCTGGCAAGTTGAATGCATCAAGAAATATATCCTTGATGTCTTGCAATGCTTGCTTCTACCTATGCTCCCTTTTGAGTGGTTCTTGATGCTTTTTCTTTGCAAGTGGATCCTATAGTATGCACATTTTCTCAATAGTGATTGTTGCAAGGTCAAACTTTGGTAAAACAATCACTTCATCCAAGTTTACATCACCAAATGATGTAACCTCATCTACCTTGGATGTACTAGGGCTAGGCCATGATGACTGCAGTGGTGTAGCTTCTACACTTAGCCTATGAAGTGCTTGACTTGGAGGAGTAGTAGTTGCTAGCAAAGCAACCAATGTTTGTATTGCTAATTGCTCCTTAGGCTTTGTGGTCAATTATGACTCTTCAATCCTCTTCTCTTCTTACCTTTCAACTTCAATTGCACCTTGAACTTATGTTTCAACTAGTGTAACTGTAGCAACTTCTTCTATTGACACAGTGTGCACCAATTTTCTAATGTTTGTCATGAATGTCTCTTTTATTTGACACACCACAAAGGGTAATGTAGGTTGTATCATAGTAAATTGAGGGGTTTTTTATATGTCTTATGCTTTCACCTTTATAGATGTCTTCTCTGCCTTCTTAAGTTCATCTACACTCACCAATATAGGATGACTACATAGTTCTACCTTGGTGATGGTGTCTAGCAATATCTTCTTCATGTCCTCCTTTGTTAGGGGATTGATGTTTTTAAGGCACATTGTCAAAAACATCCTTGATTAGTATAATTTTAGTGTCTACTTATGTCACATGTTGTGGACTAACACTCAACATATGTATATTTGGTATACTCTATTCTATTTTCTGCTCATTTTCAGTTGTTGTCTATGTATTTATATATGTTTTATTGCCTTCCACATGTGCAACTTTCTCAGTATCAACTTTAGTAACCTTAGTTACTGCTTGTTTACCTCTTTCATATCCTACCTCAACTGGTGTTTGCTCAATTGTCTTGGGTGTTGTCAACCCATAAGTTACCTTCCATGCTTGGGTACTCTACTAAACAACATCTTCAATTTTATTCTGAAAAATATTAAATGCTTGATACTTTGGAGAAAATCTTCCTACGTACTTCTTAATGGCCTTTGTCATCTCAGATTTATCTAATCTAGCAGCACTCTTGCAAGTGTAGTTTCTCTTATGTTTCTCTCTGTTGTGAGACTATATTTCCATCTTTTCTCGACTCTATCATATAAGTTCTTTGGTAGAGAGTTGGCAATCTCAATTGGAGCCATCTTAAATGTTTCCATCATGGCATATACTAACTCTTCTACCTTGTCCATTTCTAAATTTCCAAGATTATCAAATTCAATATGTGAAAATTCACTCAAATCTATATCATTCTTTATATTTTTACATAGATTATCCAAATCAGAAGAAGGACTATGACTTACCACTTTGAATCGGCTATTATCATCATATTATGTCTTCTCCTCATCTGATTCATTGAGAGAAATGTAATTTCTCCTTTGTCTCTTCTAGGCTCATCATCTTGTATAGATTTTTTGGCCTTCTTTTCTTTTGTCTTTTCCACTTCTTGGGATTTCTTAGCAGTAGCTCTTGTGCTAGTTCTAGTAGCTAGAACTGCAAGCTTAAGTTTTACAACCTTCTTTGGTTTGTTGACTGCTGGAGCTTTAGCTTTCCTCTTCTTCTTCTTTGTGGCTATAGGTGCTTCACTTGATTTTTCTCCCTTGACACCTTCTTCAAGCTCATCTTCCTCTTCACCTTGATCTTCTCCTTGACCTTGGGTTAGGGCTAGTGGTGCTTGAGCAGGGACATCTTCTTCTTCATCATCTTCATCATCTTCCTCTACTCCAATTTTTTCTTTAAGCTTCTTAACCATTTTGTTCTTCTTTCTTAATATTATTGTAGTCTTCAAGTCCATAGTTATCTTTGATTTTGCAACATCATAATTATCAAAGGCAGTAGCCTTATTATCTACTTCTTCTACAAGAAAAGTTGTAATTGCTACAGATGCCTTATCCACATTAATCTCATATCTAAGAGGTCTTAACCATCTTACCCTTGGAACTGTAGCCTGTAAATATGTGAAATCAATATCAACTAGAAAGAAAACATCATCAAAATGTTTCTCAACTAGTGGCACTAGAATCATATGTCTTTCTTTCATTGACTTCTTAAAGTCCTCAAAGTAACTAGTCATAATAGACTCAAATTTTTCTCCCATTTGCTCAATTAATTCACCTATTTGTACTGCAATAGATCTATTTGTCTTCCAAGCTACTTTACCAAAGGAAGGAAATGTGTTCTACACATAGAAAAATATACATACAAGTATTGATCCAAAATTGCATTATGCACTCTTGGTTTTCCTTAATGCTCCAAAGTTTTATGATAATTGTTGCAATTATAGCTTGGCAAGGTCATAAGTATGATCCTTCTTCATTATCTTGTATCCTACATCAATAGAAATACAAGGTACACTATTCAACTTGCTTGATTGAAATAATTTGTGTGAGATAATCCTTACTACAAAAGCAATTAGGGGATATATGATGGTATCAATTGTCATTCCTCTCTTGTTCCACACAACCCCTATGTTCTTCTCAATCACCTCTTTTGCTTCATTTCTCATGTTTTTGGGTCTATCTAGGGTTGGATATGTTGGAGTTGATGAAATCTAACTCCGAAGATGCCCAAGATCACCTGCATGTGAAAACCTATCAAAGGGAAGCCAAGGAGAGAAAAGTGAGGAGCAAGGGAAAAACCCTAAACAAACATGAGAGACAATATGCAAACACAAGAGAAAATGTATTTACAATAGAAGTGATGTTGTTGTATGAAAATACAATGAAGGAGCCCGCTTATAAAGAACTCTAGGAATCTTCCAGAATAAGCTAGAAGATGCTAGGAGATAAGTGTGACAACTAAGCATACATCCACATAAGGTGGAAAGTCCTCGAACAATGTGAGAGGATAAGTATGACTTAGGAGAAAACAAACTCCTGTATTGTCAACAACTTATAACAAACTCCTAGACTAAAACTAATAAATAAATACATTTACCTAAGTAAGCTTAAGTAGTAGAATAAATAATTAGTAAATTAATTATTTACTCTAACACCCCCCCTTAAGTGCAACTTAGGGAAATGCCTTAAGCTCACAAAACTAAGAAATGCAGAATGGGTCCCGGCAATGAGGCCATGTTAGGTACCCATGTACAATGCAATAAAATGCAACCTCTGAAAATGGGGAAAGAGAGAAAACCACATGGGAAAAACCCTCCCCCAAAAAGAGGTAAGAACCTAGTGAAGAACTAAAGAAGCCTCCAACTAGGGAAATGTCCCCTAAAATAGGAATAAGGAGTGATCATGAAGAGCATCACTGAAGCATGGAGAAGTCACAAAATCTTCCAAACTACTGATCTAAAGAACCTCCATGGAAGAAGAAGGCATGAATCGAGCATGTCTATATGGTAGATGATCCATCTCACCGAAATGCATAGGTAGCTAGCCACTGCAATCGCCTTGTACATAGGATCAACAAATGGATACATAGTTCACACTATCAAACCATCAAACCAAAGATGCATTAGAACAACAACATAACCCTCCTTAATGCAGATGGGGTGTGATGATAGGCAACTGAGAAAGTGGGCCAAAGTCTCCTGTAGACGAACCAAGAATGACGAGAGAGGAAGAGGTACAGACACCTATAAAGACACAGTCAAACTGACTCTACATGGGCTAATTTCATGGAAGGGACACTCACTTGACAAAGGGAGAATGCCTAAAATAGCAAACAACTATCCCCCCCATGGTGCTTTATAAAAATAATGCATGTACAACTGACTCAAAACAACTTTCATGACCCCCAGAATGCAAAAGTGGCACTTTATCTCAGTGTAATACATAAAAGTGCTTCAAAATGATAACTACAATGAACAAAATTGAAAGCAAGCTGATACAAAATATAGTACAGCCTAAAACAAAGAAAACCATGCCAAGAAAATGATCCTCAGGCCTAAAACACTCAAGATATCCACCATATAGCAAAAATGCCAAAACTATGATAGAAAGAGCATGGGCCAAAAACTAAGGAAAATGACCACATTTTTGAAAAGTGACAAAACCAGCTTTCTAAAAATTTAAAGTTTTCAAAAAAAGGGCATGGGACACAAAAGATATGCTTGTCAGAGTCAAAAACATAACTTCAGACTTTGATAGAAAAAATAGGCAATAAAAGAGCATCAAAACCTAAAAATACTTACACCAATGTCTTCGTCTCGAAACTAGCTTTTTGGGACTTCTTTTGGATCAGAAAAATACCTTTGTATGCTCAAGTTATGGCCACAAAACCAAGAGTAGGTCCAAAATGACCTTAGGAGAGTGCAAGAGGAAGGATGATGCAGTGCTGATGTCATGCTGATGTCAGCATTTCACTAGAAAAAATTTGACGACCACGTGGTCTTCGTTGCAAAAAAGAATGCCACATGGATGCCACGTGGTGGTATGGCTAACATGGCAACCCTGCCATGTGTCACCCATAGACTGGGTGACTGGGCTCAGAACTACCAATTGTGCCGTAGGCTGGTACTACCAACTGGCTGTAGCACTGACTGTCACTCCACGCGCAGGGCTAAGTTGGCAGGTTGTGAACGAGAGCAATAGAGTGGAGCATACATGGCAGTGGCGGCAAAACTGGGCGACGCAGCCAGCTGAGGCGGGACACGGGCTTCGATCTGGTAGTGGGCGAGCCGAGCGGCGGTCGGGACTCAGCTGGGGTTGTAGAGCAATGATCTGGTGCTGCTCGGGCAGTTTCACTAGGTGCAGGTGGCACGCAGGCGGCCCCATGGTGGCCGCTAGGCAGTGGCATGGCCCTAAATTTTATTTTTAAAATTTTTAAATCACATATTGTTCGTACAACCATATGGAAGGACCTGCGAGCAAAATTTTTTTGCCTCCCGAAGCTCTGTCTCCAAAATTGAAAAGCTTTATATGAATCCTGATTGCAAACGACCTTCTAGATCCAATGGTAGCATCTGTTTGGGTTGAAAGTGCTCTGAAAAATCACTAATCCCTTGATTTGAAGAAAAATTGCACAAAAAAACTAGGGTTTGTGACTTCAAATCATGGCTTCAAAAATTCTTCAACCAAGCAACAGCAGGGAGGCTCTGATACCATGTTGGAGTTGATGAAATCCAACTCCAAAGATGCCCAAGATCACCTGCATGTGAAAACCTGTCAAAGGGAAGCCAAGGAGAGAAAAGCGAGGAGAAAGGGAAAAACCTTAAATAGACATGAGAGACAATATGCAAACACAAGAGAAAATGTATTTACAATAGAAGTGATGTTGTTGTATGAAAATACAATGAGGGAGCCTGCTTATAAAGAGCTCCAAGAATCTTCTAGAATTAGCTAGAAGATGCTAGGAGATAAGTGTGACAACTAAGCATACATCCACATAAGGTGGAAAGTCCTCGAATAATGTGAGAGGATAAGTATGACTTAGGAGAGAACAAACTCCTGTATTGTCAACAACTTATAACAAACTCCTAAACTACAACTAATAAATAAATGCATTTACCTAAGTAAGCTTAAGTAGTAGAATAAATAATTAGTAAATTAATTATTTACTCTAACAGGATACCCTGTTACCCTCTACACAATCTTCTTCATGATCTTGATTGGTCCATTTTCTAACCATATAGAATTGTCATGAATTCTGCTCAAAACAATCTTTATCCACTTTGTCTTCAAAATGTTTGAAAAATCTAGGGCACAGGTTAACCCTTTTCTTTCTACAATCTTGTATTCCTCCTTCAGTACACTGTTCTCACACAATTTTTTTTATATATGTCTTTGATTTCCATATCTCCTCTACTACCCTCCTCACATGAGTAACAACATCTCATATCTTGAATCATTAAGACTTGTGGTGGTATCATGGATAACACACTAGAAGGGTCTTGTTTGTAAGCAATATCAGGAATTGCCTTGAAATTTAGTTGGCTAATCTCATTACTGATTAATTGAACATTTAAAACTTCCTTTCCTCTTTGACCTTAGTAGTAGAAGAACTAGACACCATATTTAGTACCTAGCATTTGCATAAATTCAAACAACGTAGTTAGACACACAATAAATACCTTCACAAATCTAATGAATGGTGTTGAATAGTGGTTGAATTCACTTTGTAAAAGTTTAAATTGATCTATTTAATTTTTCTTTAACTCTATGTGCTCTCTCTAGTTTTGAATGATTTCAAATGAGTCAAAAATTGACCATATAGATCTTAAAACTTCACAATTAACGCTCAGTGCTTACACAGTTGTAAGCTTAGTCTGAATAGAAATTTCAACTCACTTAAATTCCATGTAGTTTCCTTTATGCTTGGCAACCACTATGATCTTGGTCAACACTATCACTTACAATAGCTTACCATTGACTATATTTCACTCAACAACCATAGTGAAACTTTTCATGCTTGGCAGTAACATGAAAACTGACAAAACTTAAAGATTTCTTCCAAATTCTAAACAACACTTTGCATCTTCCTTCATGAAAATATAATCTTTTTAGAACTAAAAGCTTTGACCTAATGTATAATTGAACTTAAAAATATCAGTCCCACACATAACTCTTGATTGCTTAATTGGAGGTGATATGATCATCTGACCCATTGGGTGAAGTGATCCCATCTAAACTTGATGTGTGGTAATCTTCCTCTCTCTTCCATGTTTTGTTCATCTAATCTCTGACATTCTTAACATCTACCTTTCCTTTTCCTTTTTTGAATTCACTACTAGGTGCCTTTGACCTTGTTGGACAATTCTTGCTTATGTTACTAGTCTTCAAACAACTAAAACATGTAGTTTGACTCAACCATCTTTTGTATTCACTTATGAAATGTGTTCTTATGAAATTTTAAGCAACACATCCATACTCTTGACAATAGTGACAACTATACCTGGTATTATAATCCCAATTATAAGAGTTGTCATTGTGTTTTGCATTTGTCTTCTTGTTTGATGACCATTTGGGCTTAGATTTTCACTCATATGCTCTATGTCCATACTTCTGATAGTTATAGCAGTATCCTTCAAATCTTTGTATGCTTATGGTCTTGGTTTTGAATTCATGTGCTTGATGTCTTTATTTGTTGCATTTGTGGCAATGACCCATGAACTCTTGCTTAGGATTCTGATTTGCAGTCTTGCTCCTGCAAACATTGGTAGTATGATTTGTCTTACCACAATTATGACAAGTAGTTTTTGAGTTCTTACCATTGGCATTCCTTTGTTCACCACTTTTAGATGATTCTCTTTCTTTAGTACTAGTATAACCCAATCTAGTAGTATCACCGTTAGATCTAGGAGATCTCATCAATTGCTTAAAATACTTGATGGCTTCACTAGGTTTGTTAAAAAATTCATAATTTTATTTTTCTCTTTTCAGATTATTTCTCAATAGTTCATTCTACAACTTCAGTGTTGTGATCTCAATATCTTTTCCATTCAATTCATGATTTGAAATCATCATTTGATTCAATGTTTCCAATTGCATGTGAGCAATCCTATTCACCTCTAATGTATTTTCATCCAATCTGTTGGTCAGTATCCTTTTGTCATCTTCAATCATGACTTTGTCTTCTTCAACTTTCTTCTTTTGCTTGGTCACCTCACATAGAAATATTGATTGGACTTCTTATTCTATCTTGAAATTTTTGACCTCTTTAGTTAGGGCTCCATTCTTTTCCATCAGATTTTCAACTACTACATCAAATTCACTTGTGTTTCCATCTACAAATAATTTAGTAGTGTCAATCTCTTGATAATGTGTGTCATTCTCTTTAATAGCTATCTCTTTCCTTCTCTTCAATGATCATTTTAACTCATCTCTTGCTTCATTCAACTGATGCAAGGAAAGCTATATTTCAATCGTCTGATTCTCAATAGTCTTTTCCAACTTGTAGACTTTTGTCTTCGAGATCTTTCCTCAAAGTTGCAAACCTTTCCTTTTCCATAGAACAAAGCTCCAATACCAATTGTTGGAAATAAAATAGGGAAAGTAAACTCAAGGGGTGGTGAATCAATACTTAAAAATTCAACCTTAAAATTATTCAGCAACATCCATCTCACAATCTATGCACGTAAACTGAAATACCAAATTAAGCATATACATCCATAGTATGAAAATAAATAAACATTCAACACATGTATGAGACAAGGTATTTGGTTACCCAAAAAACCTCCAAGGAGAAGGTAAAATTGGGGTGGGGATGATACCCACAAATCTCCACTAATACAGTAATAAAGTGTATCCAATGAAGGTTACAATGCTTGATCATGAAACATGATCTACCTTGTGAAAGTTCTACCCTATTAAAGGTTTATAAGATTGTTAAATCTTACCCTGTTAAAAGATTTCAACACCCTATTAGAAGTGTGCTTGGTAAAATGACTTTAACTTGCAATGAAATAAGCACCCTATTAAAGGATTTACAAGAGTTTATTAAGACTGCTCTGTTAAGAGATTTAATTGATTCACTTGTTAGAATGTCTTAGTAATGATCCTATGGTTAGCACTTTGCTGCTAGATAACAGATCACCTCTTTCCTAATTTGTACTTGATCCTTACTGATCAAATGTATCTCTGTTGTCTTCTAATTCCTTTCCTCTATTCTCCTCTAACTGATTCTATAATGTATCTCAGTTCATAACTCCTCAGTCACCATGAATGCTCTATTTGTGCATGCAAACTTCTCTCTCTTTTTTCTTCTACATTCATACATTTTTTAGGGTTCATCCTCCTTAAGAAGACCTAGGTGACTTAGGGAATCAACAATTGTGATTCACCCATATTGCTTCTTAATCCTTCCCTTTTTCTGATTGGCTGCATGTACTGCATAGGGATTCTTAATAAAGATTCGTCCTTATCATCTAAGATCGCAAAACAATCCTTAAGTCAACTTCAAAATAGTTTACATAGTAGTTTGTGTCATTATAAACAACTATGCCAAAGTTGTATTACTTAGCATTTGAAGTCCCTGATGCTCGGCATCAACTGCAACTTCAATGTTGTAACTTTTCCTCTGAATGACTTGACATCCATTGATCACTCGCCATCTGAATGAATCAACACTTACTATCTACTTGACACTTGAGTAACTCAACACTTATTATCTAAATGAATTAGTCCTACACAAGCAACTAGAAAGAACCACAAGACAATTCACAATAATCACCTCAGTCTTATACAAGAAATTGGAAAGCACTAGAGGATAATTGATTGAAGACTTAAAGGTTAAACTAGAAAAGTCACACCATTCACCTTAGTTCTACATAAGAAAATTGGAAAGCAATAACAACCCATAGATCAAACTTGTCATAGAAACATGTGACACATCATCATGGTTAGGTATAAAAGATTGTATACAAAACATCATCGCAAAACAAAAACCCCCAAGCCTCTGGTAAACATCTTGACTAGTTAAAGAACTAAGTGAAACCTGAACCCCACCATGAAATACAACACACATCTCATCAGAAGTTTTAACAATTGTTTTCATAGTTCATTTAGGTTTGAAGTCATAAAGGTCAATTTTTACTATGGTTTTCAAAAAAGAATGCAAGATTTGATACAAAACTAGGGTTCCAATTTTCATCTTCTCAAGGTATTATAATTACTAAGCTCTTTGAATAATAAAATTTCCCTAGTATTACAAATCATTTTCATATATCTAAACCATATAAACACCTCCAAGCTTTTTAAAAAAACATTAATTCTCCCAATAATTTTTTTAAATCTTTAGTTTACTTTAAAATTATATTTAAATAATAAAGTAATAAATCAAATTTTAAAATAATTAAATTTAAATTTTAACAATACTTATTAAAATTATTAATAATAATAATTATCAATTATTACCAAAATAATTTTATATTTATTAAACTGGAAAACCTTTTCTGAAATGGAAACCTTCTAAAAATGGAAACCTACTAAAAATGAAAACTTTCCAAAAATAAAAACCTACTAAAAACATAAACTTTCCAAAAATGGAAACCTTCTAAAAATAGACACTTTCCAAAAATGAAAACCTACTAAAAATGGAAACTTTACAAAAAAAAAAGCCTACTAAAAATGGAAACTTTCCAAAAACATTAGGCTACTTAAAATGGAAATTTTTCAAAAATGAAAACCTGCTTAAAATGGAAACTTTCCAAAAATGAAAACTTGCTAAAAACAAATACTTTCTAAAAATGGAAAATAATAGATTCACAACAAGGGTTTCAAATTAAATCACAAATAATTCAATAATAGAAATTAATTTTCTCAAACAAGGGTTTCAACCCAAATATAATATGAAACGATTTCAATCAAATATAGAGAAGATAGATAATTTTAGAGACGAATTACTACACAAAACTCACAAGATCCTACCTTGATATGATGTTAAACAATGGATGCACATAGCTGGCAAGCAATTCCCATTTTTTTCTGAAAGCCCTCTTCTCTGAGAATTCGCTCCTTTGAATCCTGATATGGATGAACTCTATTTCCCTAATAAAGAGCTTTTCTCCAAATTAGGGTTTCGATTGTGTAATCACAAGAAATCCCTTTTCCTTAATTACTTTATTGTATTTTTATTTTGTGCACAAACTCTATGCAATTCAATTAAATAAACTTTATTAAATCAATTTATTTTTCTCTTTTATTAATTCTTGAGGCATTTTTAATAAGATATTTATTTAGTTAAATAATAATATTATTTAGAGTTTATTATAAAATGAAACTCCTAAATAATTTATTATTAAATTAAATAAATATGATTACACCAAAATTAGAACTTTAATTAAATCTTTAAATTTAATTAATTTTTCAATTAATAAATATTGAATTTAATCATAACTGAAATCACAACAGACTCACAAACGAACTATAAAAACCCATCATAAATTACAACTTACTGAATTAAACTCTAGGTCAAAAATCATGAATACATGTCACTTGACGAATTCAGATGGGTAAACAATTCAAATACTTATCCTACTTTCTAGGACAATAAACTTAGGTTAGGGTTTGGACTCAAGGATTATCTCTCCTCTTTTACCATTGAAATACTGTGATATGGTACGTTCATCCTGGCAATTTAGGGAAATCGATACTCAGTACTTGGAAACTTTTCAAAAATGAAAACCTGCTAAAAATGAAAACTTTCCAAAAATGGAAAATATTAAAAACATAAACTTTCCAAAACTAGTGAATTTATAGGCTTAACCTTCCATCCACCTCATAGATGCCATTTTTTCAATAGAATTGTATGTTTCAAGTCTAGTACATTAGCTCATTGATATTTAAGTATCTATTAAAAACGATATGTGATTTCTATTGAAACAAAGCTCCTTTTCTAGAACAAAAACATATGTTTGTTATCCTTATCTAACTTCAACTATCTAGGCTTTTCATTCAATTTTAGTTAGACCAATAACCTAAACAATAGTGAAGTTATAGACTTAACCTTCCACCCACCTTATAGATGCCATTTTTTCAAGGAAATAATTCTAATGGCATCCATATATGTTTCAACATGGGTTGCATATATATTAGTAGGGAAGACTACTTACGATCAAATGACATCTAGGTAATATATTTATAATTGTTGATAAATTGTATCATGAGCTTGAATGTACATAGGGGAAGATGAGAAGCCAACTGAACTCAATATCTAATGCTCCATATCAATATAAACCCCCCACCTTTCTTTGGGTGTGTTACAAATAGAATATGGCTAATCAACTATATAATAATAGTTGAGTATAGAACCAACTTTAGTGTTGGTGAATAATGTTGATGCTCTTGCAATAGTAGGAGTATCGTATACTTAGTAACATCTTTATAATCCCTATACAACCATGATTTGGGGTATTCATAGGAACCTTGCCATTCTAGAGGACCAATATAGTGATAGTTATTCATACAAATATTTATTGATAAAAGAGAGAAAGGTGCTAGATCTATGTGAAGTATAGAGAAAACAATTGATTGAAAATACTCATATTTTAAATATTTTAAACATTACAAAAAAAGCTATTGAACTAAATGAAGCCAAAATATTCTAGAGATTTATTGAAATGCATCTTCAAAATTTTAACAAAAATAACTTTAAGGAAATCAAGAGTCAATGTTAATCTTTTTTTATCAAAGTTATCTTTTAACATGTGTTCACTTAGGTCACCTGGATGTTTTTTTTTCAATCTAAATATTACAATGTTTTAGGTGCAAGCTGGGTAGCATACAATATATATCTTATAGTGTATCATAAAATTACATTTAAATTCCTAGGCTAAAAATAGTTAAACTATCACATAACTACAAGCAATTTACAAAATAAAATAAAAAATTGTTAGTTGTGATGCTTAATGTGTTGACATTTGTCCTTATTCTAAAGGGTAAATCATGAAACAAGCGATACTTTGAACTACATAAACTTCTCTTGGCTTAGAATTTTGTAGAGAATATCAGGTAGCTGGTTTGAAGCATCTTTAAAAGCTTATTATTGTTATAAGTCTTTAAAATGTATCCATTAACGTTGTTACCTCAAGATAGGGTTCAAAGTTTTATTAATGAGCTTGATGCTTTGATTAATGTTCAATTTTGGCCCAATGAGCTTGTTTCTTTGACAAGTCTCAAATTTTGATTGTAAGTTTGTTACTATGACAAATCTATTTTTAAATAATAAGTTAGTGACTTTGATGGGTCTCATATTAAGAATTATCTTGTCCATGATACAATTTGATAAAATGACCAAACTTTAATGGTCAATATGAAGAACTTCACCAATTATCAATCTTGGCAAATTTAAGTTATGACTCAAAAGGATATTTTCAATACCTTAATCGGGTACAATTATTTCTCTTAAGTGTAGTCATCACACCAATTATAAATTAGTTATCTCTACTTGAAACTAGCATATATACAAGATTCCCCTCTTTGATAAATAAGATACAATAATATCAACACAGTCTCCTTGATGAAGTTAATTAAACAAAAACATCTCCATAGCCTCACATTCCTTAGCAACAAGATGCTTACTATCACCAATATTAAATTTTCATCACCAAAAAATATTATCATGAGTATTAACACTACTAATAGTATATAGCCTTATAGCCTTATAGAAGACTAATACATAATTTTAAATATGATTTTGTCAAAAAAATCTGATGACATTTTGAATGTTCAATCACTTATGATATATACTTTGTCAACACATTTATTTCATGCAAATTATAGAGTTACAAATATTTAACCAACCAAATAACTCAAAATAATGTGATGCATCCAATAGTTTAGATTAATGACTTAACGAGGAAATTCTCAAATGGTATAAGGGTTCAATGGATTTCTTCAACTTACTACTCAAATGCCCATATAACCTATTTTTATGCTTTTTGCATATAAAATTTCTATTCCAAATTTGTCTTTAGTAATTGTTCTAGAATTTAATCTAGCATTTTCATGTTCACCACACAGTATTGTTTTAAATTCTTAATGTCTCCTTTTTCTATTAACATGTAACCATCTACCTAACCATGCAAAACTTTAGCTTGAAACTTGGCAATGTTCATCAATCTTGGCAATCCTTTCTATAAAGATTAAAAGCCTTATAAGAGGTAGCAATTTATTTTTATTGTGTATCATAAAATCACATTGAAAGAACCATTTTCTTTTTTCCAATAAGATGAAAAGTTAAAAGTGTTATGTATAACTAAAATAGTTTACAAAACATATAAAATGTGTTAAACTAAAGTAGTCTAGAAAACATATAAATTGTGAATAATGCAATGACAACAATGATATAAAATCAACCTATTTTAAAATAAAATAATTAATATGTATCAATGTTGTAGTTTGAAAAAAAGTTGGATCTTTTTTAAAATTCTTTTTGCCGCATAGGTTCAAGTTATTTTTGTATTTTTATTTATTGAAGTAATAATATATTGTATTAATATTCAAAAATAAAGTTACATGTGAGAAGTAACAAAGGATGGACCATAGCAATGTCGTGTTATCCAAAAAGACTCCCATTCCTAAAAACCCCTACTTATGCAATAACAACCAAGGACCCCATACATACATAGGATTATATTTTGCATAATATTGGTCCAAAATGCCCACACCCAAGGAAAAATTGCAGGCCCCAAACATGTACCCAAGACAAAACGCCCATACCCAAGAATTGATCATGACTCATTTGAGCTAGTTAGTAACTTTCTCCCTTGAGATGTTGGGGATACCAGAATCTGGCATGGAGACAACACATCCATGAACCTTCCTCCCACAATGAGGAGATATCCACTCCTGTCACAAGGAACTGACCAACCCATGGGGGAATTTTCGTTCAAATAAGCAACATCCCATCATCACCAATTGGTGCATTATATTTAACCAACTCTCTCTCTAAATTTAGAGAGAGGAGGAACATGGGTAGTTCGTGCCAACTTCTACTAGGTCTGCGAATGACCAGACCAACAAACATTGAAGTTCAATTGATCATCCCCTTATCAATCTCCAAGGATAATATCAATCACCAAAAAAATTGTTTACAAACCATCAATCACTACCATTGAAATCTAAGTGTGAAGGGGTCACATGGCCAACTCATGGGAATCGTACAAAACTATTTTGATTGATTGAAACTACTAAGAGTAAATAAATTTCACATAAAACCACTTTGTTGGTCCAACATGTGACTAGTCTAAACTTTTATCACTGCTATTAAAATTTAATTATGATACGAATTCATTACTACGTAGAAAGGTACACATAAATCATATTAATAAGAGATGGTTTCCATAACTCTTATATAGGTGAAACCTAGTTGTGTATCATAAAATTATGTTGAAAGTTAAAAGATGAAAAATTAAAAGTACCATATATAACCAAAATAGTTTACAAAACATATAAAATGTGGTAAACTAAAAGTATTTACAAAACATATAAATGTGACTAACCCAATAACCCCATTTATATAATTCAACCTATTTTGAAAAGAAAAATAAATAAATGTATCAATGTAATAATTTGAAAAAAATGGATCTTTAAAAAAATAAAAAAAAATTGTGCCACATAGGTTCAAGTTGGTTTTTGTATAAAACTATTTTGTTTGAAACTATTGAGAGAAAATAAATTTCACATTAAACCACTTTGTTGATCCAACATGTGAAATCTAAACTTTTATCAACAGATTGAAAAAAGATCATGGTATGAATTCATTACTATGTAGAAAAGTATATATATATCATATTAATAAGAAGTGGTTTCCATAACCTCTGTATAGGTGAGACCTAGAAATGATTTTGTAATAAATAATGTTGGCTTGACTAACCCAAAATTCATTGTGATAAGGTTCATGAATAAAGATTTAGAATTGTATAGTCCTTATCATCTTAATGACTTGTAATCAAATTTATATTGCCCCATCCTTAACTCCTATATAGTAGCACTTACACTGAAAGGAGGTGCAAGGGATACATCGATAGGTCTTTGATGTCAATTAAGCATAATTAAAACTTTACATAATCTAAGTAAGTGTATTAAAATGTCGCTCTCCAAACATTTATAACTATAGCAGGAAGTTTTGTGCATAGAAATACCCATGATGAATGAATTGAAGTTACAATATGGTTGTACTATTTTTTTCTATAAAGGGGTAGAAGCAAGAAGTTGGGTCTCAATTCTGCAGAAGTCTGCAGATTGGGATTATGCTCTTTTAGAAATGGATACCCATTTTTAAAAAATGAGCAACCATTTTTAAAAATATTGTGTGCCCATTTTTTATTTTCAAAAAACAAGTACCCATTTTTGAAAAAATAATACAATTGAATTTTTTAGTAACGGGTACTCATTTTTCAAAAGTAAAAATGGGTTTTTTAAAAATTTGGTACCTATTTTTTTAAAATAAAAAATGGGTACCCGTTTCTAAAAAAATCAATTTTTTAATTTTTTGTGGGATTTTAAATGTCATTTTTTAATTTTCAAAATGGGCACCCATTTTTTGAATTTCAAATAATGGGTGCCTATTTCTTACAACATGGGGTGAGATTTTTTTTCCTGTCTCAGATTTTGGTTTGGGATAGGCTTGGTGAGACCAAGCCTATGCTTTGACCTCTCAAGAATTGGTTAAGGCATTGAACTAACAAATTCATGCCTTGCCATAATTTTTAGAGGGTCTTTCTAATCAATTTTTTTTTACGAAACAAAAACTCATTAGAGTTCTCACTGTCCTGATTTCATAAATATAAATTTTATAGTGTTATGATTTTATTTACTATTTTTTAATTATTTTTTAATCAAAGGTGGTACTTACATGTAAAATAGTGAGGTTCACTAAAACTTTAATAACTTTTTTTTATTTTATGATTTTTCTTAAATTAATTTATATGTCATCAATCTATATACAATTCTCTTGAAGTTTTTTTTTTTAAAAAGACTTTTTGAAAAAAATAAAATTTTGATCAAATTATGGTGTCCATACACAAGAGGTTTTAAAATTTACCATTATAGCCAATGAAAAATTAATAGAAAAAAATATTCAAGGAAAAATATTATCATCAATCTTTGGTGTGTTGGGTAACTTCCTTTAAAAGGATTTACAAAAAATTATTTATTTGTGTCAAATTATGGTGTCCGTACATGAGTATGGTATGGTCCTAAAACATGCATTTTGAAAAAGTGGTTTTTAAATATTGATACAAAAAGAAAAATTTATCATATGGTTACACAAATAAATTACATATTCAAAAATAGATTTCAAACATTACAATTTTTATTTCTGAATTTTTTTTATATTCAATCTCTAAATGCATCAAATTTTGACATCAAAATTGACAAGAAATTTCAAAAAGTAGTGAGCATATAAAGAATCACGATTATAGGAAGATCTATATATAGCCTTTTAATTAATCTTAAGAATATGTACCTGTCAAGGTAGCTTGAAACCTCCATTAATACCTTATATTCTCTCTTTTAACAACTCCACACAATTTACTCCCACAAGAAGTACACCCAATTTGAAGTAGGCGCATAGACATCGTAAATGTTGATTGCCAAAATCTATTATATTTTTTTACCTTAAAGCTATTTGGGAGTCCTTGGGTCAAAAGACATAATACCCACATACTACTGTCTACATGAAGAAAATCTAAAATTTCAAAATTGGAGTTTTTCCTTGTCTACACGGGTGCCCTTACATCATATATCAACATTTGCAATAACTTCTTCTAAATTTTTCTTTCTCCTTTCTTGTGTTTTATGATTTTTAGTGTGACTACATTTCTACACTTCTACGATAGAAAACTTTTCTTTTGTTCTCCTTTTAAACTGTTTCTCCTTCCAAACCGTGAGCATTAATCTCAACAGCATACAACAGGCAAACAACTTTTAAAGATATTTAATAATCTACAAATAGATGCAATATGCACTCAAAATCTAATTCTCTTTTGATTATATCCAACTTACCTAACTAGAACAACACAAAGTTTCTAGACTTTGCCATTAGAACATGACTAACATTTCAAAGAGCACCATGATCTATACATGGCTGTGAGACCTACACAACACCCAATTTCTTGCAACTTTATGGACACTTTGATGTGTTTTTTGTTTAATAAACTTTTGTATCTTCATTGCATCAAAAGAGAAATTATGCATTGGACACATCTTATAGACTAGTGTCCTATGTCTTTTTTTGCTAGCACTCTTGACTTTGTGATCACCATAACTTTGAAATATCTATCATTAACTGCATCTAATTTAAGATTCTTTCACTTGCCTTCATCTAATACCCATGGTAAAAAAAAATAGACAACAATACTAACACTAACTATGTTCTTCGCAATGACCTACTCCTAGTGAGCATGGTGGACATGGGTCTAATGTCATTTTTGAATAGGAGAGAGTTAATTAAAATAAAATATATATTGAACGTTCTGAAATATTATTGTAATTGTTTGAGTTATTGTAATAAAGTGGAGACACGATTACATTACTAACTAACTTAGCTTTATTGAAGTACATATTTCATGACTTCATATATACATAGCTTTTTTCAACTCTACAGAGATGGACTTGTCTCTTGTTGAATCTAGTGAGTAGAAACTAGAACCTTATTGTAATATATAGAAATTGTATCCTCCACAGATGAGAGACAAACATGCACAACATTAATTATTTTATCAAAGGCACTATCTTCTATTTTTACCACTAGAAGGTTTTCATACACATCAATTTTTAATTTTAGGTTGATTATAGCTACGCTCAACTTGAATACAAAGAACATTCAAAGGAATACCTCATAGCATAAAAAATGAATTTATTATGCATTACATAAAAATGTGTTCTCAATAATTATTTGTTGGTGGAGGAAATGAAAAAATAAAGCTTCTTAACTATACTTGAGAAAAAACAAACTTCAATCAAAACTATCTAAGCAATGCAAAGAATGAAGAGCATGCAAAACAAGTGGCTAATGGAAGAAGTGAATGATCAACAAGATGGTTAGCATCAATCATCAATGAGCCCATGTTGATTTTCCAAAGTTTATGAATGCCTAGATTTTGGAGCATATCAAAATACTGATATAAATTATACATGGATAAACAAAATATTAGAGTTCAACTATATTGAAAAAGTAATGTAATGTAGAGAAACTATAGATTGAATCAACACTAGGGGACCTATATGGAAAACTTCAAATAGAAGAATGAGACCAGTTAAACTAATTTGAAGAGAGCTTGATATTAATTATCATAGACTTTCAAATTGAGAGGCAAATAATAAATACTTGTTAAGATTGTGGAAATATGTTAGTGCATATGAATAGTAGTGTTCAACTATGTTAGAAAAGAAATGCAATATAGAGAAAGTATAGATCGAATTGGTATTGGAGGTACGAAATGAAAATATTCAAATCGAAGAATAGGATCCTCAACTTATTGTGCAAAAGATAACTTAGATCTCAATTCTCATGGAATTTTAAAAAGGGAAGTAGTACTCTATAGAAGATTTTGGAGAGTTTTGGTTACAAGATGGAGATTTATGCAACATAAAAGATAATCTCCTCTATCAAGCGAGTTAAAATCTTGCACACTATTTTCACCTTGACAAAGCATTTACATTTACAAATAACTCCAAACCTATTTTTAACCTATTTTTAGATATTCTTGACCTATTTACCCATTAAGAAAAAAATTTTATACACAAATACCTCCGAATTTGCAACTTAACAACAATAAACAACTAAAAAAATTGTCATTTGCTCAATCTAACTAAAACCACAAATCTATTGGCCACTAAATCCAAAAACTTTCCTCCTCAAATCAACAACCTATGAGTTTTTTGGGTTCCTTTTTTACTTTACAATAAGGAAAGGAGTTCTATGGAAAATGACTCATTCAACATATCCTCTAGCAGTAGGGAGATTCATTAGCAATGTTACATACTTGTTTGTGCCCTTTATAGATTTGACTATTTATAATGGAACAAATCAGGTCACTAATGACTATGAGATCTTGAACCCTTCTATTGTGAACCACTCAAATGTTCAAATTGCAGGAAGATATTATGAATTTATGAGGGAATGTATCTCTCTAATATTGAGAGATATAATAATGTGAGAAGAACTCAACTAAAGACTCAAAATATTACTTTTGGGAAAACCAAACTTTGTTTAATCTTATAAAAGTTTCCATGTTTAATAGAAAAATAAAAATAAAAACAAAATAGAAACTGTAGAAATAGTCTTGATAAGAATTTATTGTTGTGCAATCATGCCTTGATCGACATAGATAATGAATAATGAATTGGAGATCAACCTTTGAATAGAATGCATGGATAATAAATAAAAATAAAGATCAATCTTTACAGTGTTTGATTTGAAGATTTATGTAGTCCCTAATTCAGGAATATAATCTATGTGATTTAAAGAAGAAAGAATCCTTGGTGTGCAACCAATATGAGAAGCATTGCTATGAGTATGAGAGTAGAGACACATTGCTAAGAGCACAATCATGGAAATTCCTTGGTCAAATGCATCATAGACCCACTAAGGCTTGAAGATCAAACACTAGATAGTTCACCAAATAGAGAAAAAGGAAAATAGCCATAGATCAAGCTATAAGAAACTATTTCCACCAATTCTTTGAGTCTTCAACACAAAATTGCATTTTTAAATTCTTATTCATAGAGTACCAATTTACCTAGTCTTAAAAGTGTTCTTAATAGATCGAAAATGAAATGATATAAGTAGCGAGAAAAGTAAATAAATACTAACCACATCAAGAGTGGAAACCTAAATCCATTTACATTTGCCATAGCCACACTTTTTATGAGACCACCAATCTAATGTAGTGCAAGTGCAGTTCTCATTGCCTCAACAATCTTGTCACTCCCATTAACAATGATCCCAACTATGATGAGCATAGGAAAGACATACGATAAATATCAATCTTAGGCCTACACAAATCATGCTCTTCCAATGCTCACACATTCACAAAAAAAAAAATTTCTGGATGCATAGCTCATGACTTGGCTCAACCCTTGCTTGCTACTATAAACGATGTATTTTTTAATAAAAAATGCAAATAGGTTTAAGGAGGAAACTCCTTACATTCATTCAACTTGTACATGATTTGCAATAGATTTAAAAGTCTCACTAGAGTCGTGCATCATGACGTCATGTTGACCCAATCAATTTCTTGAAATTTGCATTCTCTATACATGGCTGTAAGACCTACACAACACCCAATTTCTTGCAAATTTATGGACACTTTGATGTGTTTTTTGTTTAATAAACTTTTGTATCTTCATTATCTTCATTACATCAAAAGAGAAATTATGCACTAGCCACATCTTATAGACTAGTGTCCTATGTCTTTTTTGGCTAGCACTCTTGAATTTGTGATCACCATAACTTTGAAATCTCTATCATCAACTGCATCTAATTTAAGATTCTTTCACTTGGCTTCATTTGATACCCATGCTAAAAAAATTAGACAACAATACTAACACTACTTGTGTTCTTCACAATGACCTACTCCTACTGAGCATGGTGGACATGGGTCTAATGTCATTTTTCAATAGGAGAGAGTTAATTAAAATAGAAAATATATTGAACATTGTGAAATATTATTGTAATTGTTTGAGCTATTGTAATAAAGTGGAGACATGATTACATAACTAACTAACTTAGCTTTATTGAAGTACATATTTCATGACTTCATATATACATAGCTTTTTCCAGCTATACAAAGATGCACTTGTCTCTTGTTGAATCTAATGAGTAGAAACTAGAACCTTATTGCAATATATAGAAACTGTATCCTCCATAGATGAGAGACAAACATGCATGACATGACTTATTTTATCGAAGGCACTATCCTCTATTTTTACCACTAGAAGGTTTTCATACACATCAATTTTTAATTTTAGGTTGATTATGACTATGCTCAACTTGAATACAAAGAACATTCAAAGAAACACCTCATAGCATAAAAAATGAACTTATTATGCATTACAAAAAAAATTTGTTGTCAATAATTATTTGTTGGTGGAGGAAATGAAAAAATAAAGCTTCTTAACTATACTTGAGAGAAAACAAACTTCAATCAAAATTGTCTAAGCAATGAAATGAATGAAGAGCATGCAAAATAAGTGGCTAATAGAAGAACTGAATGATCAACAAGATGATTAGCATCAATCATTAGCAAGCCTGTGTTGATTTTCCAAAGTGAATGAATGCCTAGATTTTGGAGCATATCAAAATATTGATATAAATAATACATGGATAAACAAAATATTAGAGTTCAACTATATTGAAAAAGTAATGTAATGTAGACAAACTATAGATCAAATCAACACTAGAGGTCCTATATGGAAAACTTCAAATATAAGAATGAGACCAGTTAACCTAATTTGAAGAGAGCTTGATATTAATTGTCATAGACTTTAAAATCAAGAAGCAAATAATAAATACTTCTTAGGATTGTGGAAATTTGTTTGTGTATATGAATAGTAGAGTTCAAATATGTTAGAAAAGAAATGAAATATAGAGAAAGTATAGATTGAATTGGTATTGGAGGTATTAAATGAAAATATTCAAAATGAAGAATAGGATCCTCAACCTATTGTGCAAAAGATAACTTAGATCTCAATTCTCAAGGAATTTTAAAATAGGGAAGTTGTACTCTATAGAAGATTTTGAGAGTTTTGGTTACAAGATGGAGATATATGCAACATAAAAGATTTTTTTTTTTTTTTTTGATCAATAATCGGCCGAAACCTTGATTAAATTATAATTAAATCAAAGTCTTACAGAAAGTCCTCCGTTCTGACAGGCACTAGTAGGGAAGAACGGGGAAAGAAACCCTCCAGTCTTGCCCGGGACCGGAATCCTATATTATACATTGATAAAAGGGGCATACCCCAGTTTTTACAATGATAAAAGGAGCATACCCCAGTAGATAATATCACAATTTCAAATTTTCAATACATACGGTTTCGGGGCATACCCCTATTATTTACATTTGCTTTCGAGGCGAGTAAAATACAAATATCCTCTTATCTCCAACCTAAAAGAAAGATCTAAAGCAAAAGAATCTATTCATATCCATCTTTTGGCTGTCTAAATCTTTCCTATTAAACTGCAACTCTGTTTATAGGAGTACATTCCTTGCTAACCAAAATGGGATATCACCTGATCAATACCTGTGAAACACCAATAGCTGGGAAAGCAGTAATAAAGTATTTTCCAAGACACAGATATTGTGAAAACCTCAAGTCATAGGATTAATCACAGATGACTGCTCATAGCATATACTTTAAAAGACCAATCTAGTAGACTAAATCTCTATCCAAATAATTCCTAAGAATTATCCATTAATCCACTCTTTCACGAAGGCATACCAAGAGGATACCCTGTTTGGTCTGAGGGTTTGAGAATAAATACTCCAGCAGATTAATCAAGTGCTTCTCCAACCAAAATAGGCCTAGTTAATCTTGCTCAAGAAAGATTATTTAGATATCTCAATAGTAGCCTCATTCATACAATGGAATTTTAAAGAGCATATCCTCTAATTTTAGATCAGAGCACTGTTATTAATCTATGATAATCCCATCAACATAATAAGAAACAAACTCGAAAAACAATCATAATAGGAAGCATCAATAAGATGAAAGTTCTGATTAAGCACTTCTTCTAGAATAAACTTACAGGGGAACCATAAGAAACAGACACATACTATTCTAAAAGGAAGCGGAAGAAACCCAGAAGAAATTTAACATAGAGACAAATTAGTTCTATAATGTTGATACATTAGAGGATTACTACATGAAGTCCTAAATTTAATCAGATGATCAATTTCTCACAGCCAACCAGAGCATCTACAACATTCATACTTTTAAACTAAATACTACTATTTAAAAGACAAAGTTATATATACACATTTTCCATCCAAACCCAAGTTACAGGGGGGTTTTAAACTTTCAGAATTCTATCGTGTTCATATATATACCATAGAAAAGATTTTATATGGGAGGAGATTAGATCCTAGACCCTTAGTATTCCCAAAACAGAGCACAAAATTAGGAGGTATCAATCTGTCCGATACAGAGTATAACATAAAGTTTATACTACTACTGAGCTACTCCAGCTACTTAAACCAAACCTAAGACTGGATTCTTCAAGCTATATTAACACACTACATATAAAAGTCCTTACTACTAAGAGACCTACCCCATCCTTATTCTATCCAAGTGACCATAAGCACTTCGGGTTCATCTTCAATATCATCCGTGGCCATATTCATGGGCAGATCGATTCGTAGTGACACCCTGCTTGTTTTTTCAAACTCAAGGATGTAAATTGATAGCATTCAGATCCTCGAAGGAGACTCCCAGCTCAATGTATGTATTAAACAGTTTGAGGTGGTTGTATACCCATTCGTTGTTGTCTTCTTCAATGATCCCTCTCCAGCGTAAAAGAAAATTAATGCTGGCTTCCATATGAGGTCATTCCTTATAGAAGGCTAGGCCTTCCCTCATGATTAGGGCTTGTCGACGAGGGGCCATCTTCAATTCTTCATCACCCTCTGGGAGACCCATGTATTTTTCAGGGTATGGAATTCTGCCATTATCATCTATGTTGTATACGGCCTTTTTCAGCCCCTTCCTCCACGCCGGGTTGAGAATGTCAAAGCAAAGCTATATAATGTCCTCCTTAGGGATCTTAGCCCTAACCATTATCCCAATAAAAGAGCCGATGATGGAGCTTTTTGTCCTCCAAGTTGCAGAATAATAAAAAATTTCTTCACCCAGTGCTCTGTTAACAGCAAATCTAATCATGTCATTAGTGATTCTCAATAGCCGGCTCCATCTTTCAGGCTTGATTTTGCCTAAGAATGCCATAGTTCTGGTTTTGGTAGAGTGAAAGACGTGAATGTTGGATTCCATCTTCGATCAAAGGACTACAATACCAAAGGTTCTAAGTAGAGACTAAGAGGGGAGGAAACTATGACCAAAGATCTTCACTCTAAACCTTTCCTTCTGCTACGGTTTTGGGAATGCCTTAAAGTTTTAAATGAACCAGCGGCCATGAATAATCACAAACTGACTTGAACTCTAACATATACCTCACACAAATGTTGGAACTTAACTTCGTACCCTGTCATGATAATTTAGGTCATTCATACAAGCTTGGGAGATCCTTCCATATCTTGTGATGATGGGAGTGAGATCATGCTCAGCTTTGGCATGCTCAAATCAGACGGTATTAACTAACTATAATTAAATACTCCACTGGGAACGATTTCGAAGAGACATACAGGGAAAAAGGAACAACACGTACTCTTTCTGAAATGAAAGAATAATGAAAATTAATATCAGTACTGAATAATCATTCATGTTGCTAGAAGAAAGAGGTTTTGGATAGTTTTATCTAATAATTAGATTACGAATGCTAATTACATATCATAAATAAGGCGTAATTTATTAATGATTAAAATAATAGACTTAATACTAATCCAAAAGTACTCAATAATTAAATTCTAATTATATACTTATAATACTTTTTAATGTTACTATCTAACACAGGTATGTTAATATCTCTAAATAGATTAACATATTTGATCTCTGGTTATATATATATATATAAGAAAATATTATTATATCTATATACCTGTAGTTTAAAATAATATAAATGATATTATTATGTGTGTGTGTGTGTGTATATATATATATAAACTAGTATTAAGTAATTATTAATAATTTGGACCTTCAAAATAATTTTTAAATGCTATAAGATAGGTGATTTATTATGAGGGATTATAAATCAGAAGGATATAGGAATTAGCATTATTTTAAAGAATATAAATATTTGACAATATGATACATTGCTTAAATTATATCTTGAGTTGATGTGATAATATTTCGCTGAATATTAATGCTTGTGAATTGGTTGAATATAAATGCAATTCTTTTGAATAGGAACTATATCTGGGCTTGGGATTTGCCCAAAAAGGTAACTTTTGTATCGATCTGCAGTTGATTATATTGATAAGTAACTATCTTGTTATTATAAAGGAGGGGAGATATCTGACTTGAACAATAAAATTGATTCTCCATCCGCACCCTTATTGGCAAGTTCATCTGCCAATGAGTTACCTTCTTGATAAATATGACTGATATTGATCTCCTTGAAATGCTCTATTAAAATTAACACTTCTTGGAGTTTCAAATTCAAGACCCAATTTGGGGTCTTTTTTTGTCTGATAGCGTTAAGAACGACTTGAGAATCGCCTTCAATGTGGATTTTGGGGAGGCTTAATTTAAGACAGAGCTGAAGACCCTTCTCCAAGGCTTCAAGTTTTGCCACGTTATTGGAAATAGGAGGAAGGGGGGCAGCTAGCTTTGCTACCCATCTGTCATTCTCATCATTTAAAATACATCTTACCCCGGCTATACCCAGGTTCCCTCTTGCTGCCCCATCAAAGTTCAATTTGTGCCAACCTGGGGGTGGAGGGACCCATTTACATTTTGCCCTTGCCTCTTTATTGCTTGCCGCATACACCAGTGGTGGATTGATAAGGTTGGACCATAATTTCTTCATAATTCCATCCCAATATGAGAAAGATCCTTCCACATGCGTTGTCTTCCTCAGATATGCATTCATTACTTCTACTATTGAAGCTTCTAGATTTAGAATAAATCTACCTAGATTTCGCTCTTGATCTTTAAAAATACGACAGTTTCTTTCTTTCCATATTTCCCATACAACTATGGATGGGCAAATATTCCAGAATTTGCTATAGACCCCATGTCCCATATTTGTGGGCCATGAACATAGGATCCCTTTAAGAGAATTCTATAGAGGGGTAGCCCAGTTTAGTCGGGACTTGAGCCATTCCCAGAAATTTTGTGTGAAAGGAAAGTTGAGAAAGAGATGATCAGCATCTTCATTGTTCTGTTTACACATGACACACCAATTAGGACCATTTATACCAAATCTAGCGAGTCTGTCTGGTGTTAAAGCTCTGTTCTGAAGGGCAAGCCATAGAAAGAAACCGGCCTTAGGAAGACAAGCTGTATCCCAACACAATTTTAATGGGATCTCCACTGAGTTCCATTGCTATGAATGAACAATAGCTTGATAACCTTGTTTCACGCTGTATAATCCATCCTTTGAACCAGCCCAAATAAGACTATCTGGCCTTTTGGATTGTTTTATTTTCCTATTCGAGATGATCTTTTTGAAGGCTACAACTGATTCAGGATCAAGATCTAAATCATCTATTGACCGCCATCTCCATCGAAGTTCCCCATCAATCAACTCTTTAATTTTGTAATCTTTGACCTTACTACCCCACAATGATTTTAGCCTTATTATTAGGTTTTCTAAATTGGGAGGTGTGTTTAAAGGGGGGAGCCCATCCCAGGAGTCTTCCCAGAACAAGGCTTTATCTCCTGCAACCGCATCCCACGTTAGGTATTTGCTGATAATACCCCTGCATTTTACCATGAAATTCTAGCATTCTGACCCTTTCGGCAAATTTCCCATTCTGAACAGCGATTCCGGCTTCGTTGGATCCAGATATCTATGATATAAAATTTTAGCCCATTTGTGCTCATGTTCTTGGTATAATCTCCATACAAGTTTGGCTCCCAGAGCCTCATTTTGCCATTGTGGTTTCCTCAATCCTAAACCTCCACATTCTTTAGGTTTGCATAAATTGTCCCATTTAATGAGAGTGAGTTTCTTATCATTTTCCTTATCCTTCCAAAGGAAATTCCTAAGTTTAGATTCGAATCGCTTGGACATCAAATTTGTGAGAGGAAGACATGCCAAAGGGAAAATTGGGATGGCTGAGAGGACAGATCGTATCTTAGTAATCTTACTAGCCTTAGAGAGCCACCTATTCTTCCAACTTCCAATCTGCTTATCCACCTTTTCAATCGTATTCTGCCAAACTTTGATGTATCTCGAGTTCTTTTCCAAGGAGATACCCAAATACTTACAAGGGAACATACCCTTTCTATATCCCATAATTCCACATATCTTGTTTTCCATTTTTGGAGAGGTGTTCGTAAAGAATATTTCGGATTTATCTTTATTAACCTTCTGCCCTGAAGCATCCATATAATTTTGAAGTATATTTTTAAAACCCATAGCTTCTTGGATCGAACTCTTGCCAGGTAAAATAGTGTCATCTGCATACTGTTGATGGGTAATGTTAGGGAGGTTTCTGGTAATAGAAATCCTTGAAATCTTTCGAACCTGATAAGCATAGGAGACTGCTCTACCAAAGGCTTCAGCCATTAGAATGAAGAGAGAGGGAGATAGAGGGTCTCCTTGCCTAATACCCCTGGAGATTTCAAAGAAACCTTCAGGAGTCCCATTTATGAGAACATAAATCTTCGAAGTTGAGATAAACTTAAATATTAGATTTACCCATTGACGTGAAAAGCCAAATGCTTCTAGAACTTTGCATAGGAAATGCCAATCAACCATATCGTAAGCCTTTTGTATATCTAATTTCATAAACATACATGGTTCTTTATCTATGGCAGCCGAGTGAATAGCTTCCTGAATAATGAGTATGCCATCCAAAATAGATCTACCTGGAACAAAACCTGTTTGTTCCTCATAAATCAATTTTGGCATAATTGCCTTGAGTCTATTGGCTATAACTTTTTAGAAAATTTTGTAAATAGTGTTGCATAGAGCTATAGGGCAGAAGTCTCCAGGATTTTTCGGACATTCCTTCTTAGGGATAAGTGTGAAGAATGAATAATTGATTTCAACCAGCAAGGATCCACCATTTCTTGACGCTTTAATTGCTCTCCATAGGTCTTCTCCAAGTATATCCCAACATTTTTGAAAAAAGAAAGCTTGAAACGCATCTGGACCTGGAGATTTGTCTGGACTCATATTAAAGACCACAGTCCTTACCTCTTCCAATGTTATTGGTCTATTTAGATTTTTATTTTCTTCTGCCATGACCAATTTTGGAATAAATTTGAGCATTCAGGCCTGTGCTTCCCTATTAGACCCTTCATAATTATTTAGTAAATTTTTAAAGTGAGAGACTATCGTGTCTACAATTTTTGTAGGATTTTCTGTACGCAAACCCTGCGGAGTCGAGATACTAGATATCTTCTGTAGAGATCAGTTCTGAATACTAGAATTGTGAAAAAATTTTGTGTTTCAATCTCCCTCTTCCAACCATTTCTCTCTGGATTTTTGTCTCCAGAAGGTTTCCTCTTTGGACAAAATATCTTCTTGTTTCATGAGGAGCTCTTTTTCTAAAGTATATTTCTCATAATTCATGCCATATTTTATAATTTCCTGGTTCAGGTTTTTCAGTTTATCTTCAACTTCCAACTTTTCTTTAAAAATGTTGTTGAAGTGTTCTTTGTTCCACCTCAGAATGTTTTCTTTCAACAATTTTAGTTTCGAAATGAAAATGAACATTCTGGACCCAGCGAAGTCCGCTTGAGTCCACCATGTCTTAATCAGTTCTAAAAATTTCGAATCCTGAAACCACATCTTTTCACACTTAAAAGGATTTCTCTGTGGTTTAGAAGGTTCTGAAATCTCCAAACATACCGGGAAATGATCTGATCCTGCGAAGGGAAGAATGGAGGATTGGAAGTTCTTATTGTAAGAACAGATATTTCCTACAATAAAGAATCTATCGAACTTTTTTGCAATATAATCGTTATCCTTTCTTCTATTATTCCACGTGAATATACCATTGCTTGGAGGAATTTCTAATAAATTAAATTTGTCGATCCATACTTTGAATTCTATTGATGATAGCGAGAGATGTTGAGTACCCCCTATTTTCTCATTTAAACTTAAAATCGTATTAAAATCACCTCCTAATATAATCGAACAATCTTTGTGTTCTGAAATAACCATACTTAATTCAACCCAAACAGTTTTTTTTCCTATTGTATTATTAGGACCATACACATTGATTAGGATGAATTTTGTATCTGATTTTAGGCTCTGTATACTAGCACACATCCAATTATTGTTATTAACTAAATAAGTTAGACTAACTTTCTTAGGGTTCCAAACAATTCCTAAACCCCCCGAGGCACCTATTGCCTCTATGAAGATTGAACCCCACATTCCTAACATTTTGTTAAATTTGTCTCCTTCTGCTTTATTTAGTTTTGTTTCCTGAATTAATATTATTTCTGAATTAAAACTTTTTAAATGTTGTTTTAATAACCTTTTCTTGCTGGGGGCATTTAGACCCCTAGCATTCCATGAAGTTATCCTCATGTAGTCTTAGGAAGGCACTTCCCCTTCCCCATGTTTAGGAGTTCATCAATTTTCCTCTATTCTCTAGCTAGGCCTTCAGCCTCACGTAAATCCTTCAGTGATCTCCTCCCCCTTTTTCCTTTCGGCTTACCATATTTTGGAGAGGTTATACCTTCCTGATTCATTTCTATACCAAGCTCTTGCTGAAATATACCCAGTTCTTGTGATGTTGGACAAATGCATTCCTTTTTTCTTTCAAATTCTTCCATTTCCAATTCTTTGTATATTTTACTCCCAAGGCTGTCCTCCTCCAGTTTTTTATTCTCTCTTTCTCCCATGTTTGTCCGTTCACCTACCTGATTGTCTTTTGACTTCTTCTCACTCTGTTTGTCCTGCTTCCTTGCACTATCCTCCATCTAGATCTTTATCATATCCCTTTGGAGATCTTTAGTAGTATAATCATCTCCTCCCAGTTTGATAATTTTTTGGATCAGCCTCTCTTTCTGAGAGGTAGTACTCTTATATAAATTATCAAAGTCAAACACCTTAATAAGTTCCTCTGATAGCTGCTCAAGACTGTTAGCCTCAACCTCTGATAATCCAACCTCTGGTATAAATTCTAGGTCCTCATTTAAAAATTGTTGAAAGTCTTTAATGATAGAGACTTCTAGTCTTTTGCCATCATTCTGAATCTGTGACTGAATCTCCTCTGGGGTGAACGGCGAGGAAGGATATCCATCTGGTGTCTGCCAAAATTTTGAAGTTCTTCTAGCACCTTCAATTTGCGGGGTGGTTAACTCTGATTCAGGGATAAGATCAGTGTTCAAATGCTGAGAATCCTGTTTTTCTACTCTAGAAGCTGCTTTTTCCATCCACACCTTGGGAGAAGAGAAAAGCATGACATTTTCTGCTTCACCTATATCTTGATTATCTGTTGATTCTGTAATGCTGTTTTGTATCTCTCCTTGTCCTGCAGTATCCTTGTTCCCATCAATCTCCTCCTGATATATGTATATGTTAGGCCCCTTCATTTTTTCTGATTTCTGATTGCTTTCTTCATTTCCATCCTCCTTATTACATCTTTCTTTATACTTTGCAGGAGCCTCATGCCTTACTGTGCCTTGCTCAAGATTTTGGTCTCTGTTCCAAATCCCATCTGATTTGCATGTTGTTTCATGATTTTGACCAAATTTTTCTCTATTGCCTACCTCAATTCTGATTTTTACTAATTCTTCCTTCTCCTTCCATTTTCTATCATCCTGGGCCTCCTTCTCTGTATGATTCACAGAATCCAATTCTAAGGGAGGGAAAACTTGATCTCCCAAATTCTCCTTGTTTGTCCTATAATCCTTACTGTCTGCTCTGTCTAATAATTCATTTCGCTCTAAGGCCTTGCTTTTTTCCTTGTACTGTCTAACAGTTGGCTCTTTCATTTTTCTGGGGTGCTCTCTTCTGTCATTTGGAAGCTGAATCTTAATTCCATCAAAGCCCCTTTTGTTGGTCTTATGTTTGTTGTCACATTTTTCTGTTCCCTTGAGTTCCTTGTCATTTTTGCTACAAACACCATTCTTCAATACTCTTGTATCCTTTATTAAATCTGCTTTTGAGATTAATAGGGTACCTTCTCTCTCATCTGGCATCATTTTTATCAATGAAGCCCTCTGTTCTGCCTGAGAATTTTTTCCAATCTGAATCTCTGATCGGTAGTTTCCTGAATTTTTATTCCTTTTGACTAATTTAGAACTTAGTCCTGGGAATTTGTCCCTGAAGTGTGATGTGAGGGGAAGAACCTCAGTTCTGTTATTATTTTTAATTTCAGATTTCAGTATATCAATGATCTTCCCTTTATACTCTTGAAAGGTTATATCATATGAGGCTTTCCTGGTAATAATTTTCTTTTGGAACTCTGAAGTGTGATTAATATTAAGTTTGATGAGAATTTTAATACTGTTACAGCTAAAAAAGGAAGCATCAATAGCAATAACTACTCCTATTGCAGAGCATATTTCATAGATAATATCAACATCACATAGCTCCGGAGGAAGAGACATGGAATACCATAATGGGATCATACAATCCACCTTATCAATATGAAATTTAGGAACCCATTCAACAAATTTGACACAGAAACCTTTAAAGAAACATTCCGAGACAACAATAAACTCATTTTTAACAGACTCTTCTTCACATTTTAAAAACAAAACATTTTCATGATGGTGAAAGATACTTACCTGTTCCTGGCAATTGTCCGATAGCCATTCCATTAAGAGATGAATGTCTTTGGAAGGGCCAGTCCAAATTGCGAAGATCCCTCTCTTCAGACAGTCAAACCAAGAATCTTCAACATCATCAATGGTGATGTGAATTGATTTGTCAAGGGGGTTTGGTTGCAGCGATCCAAGAGAACAATTAGGGTTAGGAGAAGGGGATGGGTTGCTAAGCCATTTATGAGGGGGTATATAGATTGGAGAGGAGGCTGGTTTTAAATCAGATTTAACATCTGGAAGATTAAAAGGAATTGAAGCGCTTCCTGGAGGGGACAAAGATTTGAAAGAATTTGGAAATACATATTTAGTCATGTTAAAAACCCGGATCTGGTTATAGAGATGTTCTACCATAAATATAGGCAACTGGGGGCGCGTTCCAGATAGGTTTTTGATATCAGAGGAAGCTTCCGCATTGATTGTAAGTCTTTGAGGCCCTTCTTTTGGACAGAAGCGGGTGGCCTCGACTACTGATTTATCTAGAGCCTCGAATCTGTTGGCCATAGGAACATCGAATCTTACATCCATTTTACCATATTTTAGGTTAAGAAATTTGCTCTGGTTCGCTGGAGAGCTTCCATGTCTCGCTATTTCGATGGCCTATGCATTTCTGGAGAGTCTCTGTTTGTTCATCTGCCCTCGATTTGGGCCTGGATAACTGATTGAAGTTTTCGCTTTCGACATTTTTCCAACATAAAAGATAATCTCCTTAGTCAATCGATTTAAAATCTTGCATACTATTTTCACCTTGACAAAGCATTTACATTTAAAAATAACTCCAAACCTATTTTTAGATATTTCTAAATTTATTTACCCATTAACAAAAAATTACATACACAAATACCTCCGAATTTGCAACCTAACAACAATAAACAACTAAAAAATTGCTATTTACTCAATCTAACTAAGCCCACAAATCTATTGGCCACCAAATCCAAACACTTTCCTCCTCAAATCCAACAACCTATGAGTTTTTTGGGTTCCTTTTTCACTTTACAATAAGGAAAGGAGTTCTATGGAAAATGACTCATTCAACATATCCTCTAGCAGTAGGGAGATTCATTAGCAATGTTACATATTTGTTTGTGCCCTTTACAAATTTGACTATTTATAATGGAACAAATCAGGTCACTAATGACTATGAGATCTTGAACCCTTTCTTATTGTGAACCACTCAAATGTTCAAATTGCAGGAAGATATTATGAATTTACAAGGGAATGTATCTCTCTAATATTGAGAGATATAATAATGTGAGAAGAACTCAACTAAAGATTCAAAATATTACTTTTCGAAAAACCAAACTTTGTTTAATCTTATAAAAGTTTCCATGTGTAATGGAAAAAAAAAAAAAATAGAAACTGTAAAAATAGTCTTGATCAAAATTTATTGTTGTGCAATCATGCCCTGATCGACACAAATAATGCATAATGAATTGGAGATCAACCTTTGAATAGAATGCATGGATAATGAATAAAGAATAGAAGATCAATCTTTATAGTGCTTGATTTGAAGATTTATGTAGTCCCTAATTCAAGAATATAATCTGTGTGATCTGAAGAAGAAAGAATGCTTAGTGTGCAACAAATATGAGAAGCATTGCTATGAGCATGAGAGTAGAGACACATTGCTAAGAGCACCAGCATGGAAATTCCTTGGTCAAATGCATCATATACCCACTAAGGCTTGAAGATCAAACACCAGATAGTTAACCAAATAGAGAAAAATGAAAATAGCCATAGATCAAGCTATAAGTAACTATTTCCACCAACGCTTCGAGTCTTCAACACAAAACTGCATTTTTAAATTCTTATTCATTAGTACCAATTTACCTGGTGTTAAAAGTGCTCTCAATAGATTGAAAATGCAATGACATAATCAGTGAGAAAAGGAAATAAATACTAACGACATCAAGAGTGGAAGCCTAAATCCATTTACATTTGCCATAACCACACTTTTTACGAGACCACCAATCTAATGTAGCATAGGAAAGACATATGATCCCAACTGTGATGAGCATAGGAAAGACATATCGTAAATATCAATCTTAGGCCTACACAAATCATGCTCTTCCAACACTCACACATTCACATAAATTCATTTTATTTAGATTCATAGCTCATGACTTGGCTCAACCCCTACTTGCTGCTATAAATGTTGCATTTTTTAATCATCTTTCTAAACACATTTCATTTAAAATGCAAATAGGTTTAAGGAGGAAACTCCTTACATTCATTCAACTTGTACATGATTTGCAATAGATTTAAAAGTCTCACCAGAGTCGTACATCCTGATGTAATGTTGGCCCAATCAATTTCTTGAAATTTGCATTCTCAAAGATGCGTAGGGTGAACTGCAAGAAAGTCTCGTTTCCAATATCTGTTATGATCACATTGTGACTAGCGACAAAACAACAACAAACCTTGATCGTCATTTATGAATGGATACTTTCCACTATCACAACTCAATACTGGAGGATTGTTAGTTTTAGACATGAGATAGGTTTTGTATGTGTATAAAAATTAGCAAGGCAAAGCCTATGGGAAAATTAAGGATAACATCCACAATCCTTGTAAACGAAGCTTTGCATGAAACAAGTGATGACTATAACACCATGTTCTCATGTTGTTGCTTATTAGTGTTTTCTGCTTAAAACTAAGCAGTTTTATGTTCTCATGAGACATTAGAATTGTTAAAAAAAGGAGAATATAGAATCTTCTCCTTTTAAAGTGGAGCAGCTATTTTGTAGCCAGTGAAATAAAGCTGGGGAAAAATGTGGGGAGCTGAAAATAGGCAGTCGTTGCTTATTAAAAAAACTACCGTGTGTCTTCATAAAATTCTTTTCCTCCTTTTTGAACTATCGAAATAATTAGTTTAGATTTTTTATTTTAAAATTAATAAAAATCATTGCTTAAAAATCAGCAGTAAAATAAGCAGCTGCATGGGGCCACTACTTAGCTCCACAAATTTCTCCTATAAAAGTTGAGCAGCCACTCCTAACTAAAATACGCTAAGCAGTGGCATGAGAACTTGGTGTAAGACAATTAATGTTTGTATGTTGGTACTTTCGCTCTATAGGAAAAGCCTATCCAGTTAAAAATCAATCATAAATTATACTAAATATAGACTCATTACTATATCAACTATAACATTATCATAAAATATTAATATTAATATAATCTTAATTATCCATCTATTAGTAACTACATTAACTTTTATATATTTTCCCCCAAGTTTTATTATGCCTAACAAATGTTAATTTACTCAAACCAACGGCACTCAAATTTTCTCTCTTGTAAATGTATTTTCTCTCTATTTTGTTTGCTTTGGTTTTTCTTTTGGCATGACCATACCTCTTGTCTTTGTTTTGCCTTGTTTATCAAAATTTTCTTCTGAATTTTGGTTTGCATTATCATGTGTTCTTTTTATCTTTTGATTTGCGTGGGGCGAGGAAAGAGGTTGATACTGCATGAGCACTAGCAGAGGTATTATTATGGGTTCTGTTAATTTGTGCCTTACATTAATTTGTATCTAAACTTTTGTGTGGAGGTTTTTCTTTTGGCTGGGAATTACCTGTAGCATTTTTGTACATTCAATTTTACTTTTGCTGGTGACTATATGTACAGATTGGGAATAATAATCAAGTAATCGCGATGATCCTCCTCTTACAGCATTGAAAGCACTGGTCACTTCCGTTTGCTTGGAAGGCAAGTTTTAGGGTTTCAAGCATTTGACTGCACAATTATAATGTTTCTGTCCAATTATTATAAAGAGGGGGAAATGATCCTTAGCTTAGGTTCTGTAGTTTTTAGGGGTTCCTCTGTTTTTATGGTATCACGAATTGTCAAACTCCCAGGTACATGTGCTTTCATTTCATTCTGCAGATAGTACAGTGAAAGATTAACTGCGATTTCATACAAGTTTTTGGCATTTGCACACCTGCAGACCACCTGACTGGACAGGACAATGTTTTTCATTTTATGGTCTGGTCTCTAGATCAACTGTTATATTATATGATCCATAGCAAGTCAGTAACAGGAAATCGGGTAGTTTCCTTTAGAAACGTCTTTTAAAGGTTCTTACGCTTGCTTGGATTTATTGATATTTACATTTGTATTTCTAGAAAAAGGTGGTCAGGCGGCCTAATTATTGGCTTTTAAGTGCTTTTTCATTTTTCTTTATTTGGGCTTTTTAGGGCGCTTGATCTTGGTCTGGGAAGATCATTCGGGGAGGGGTTACAAAGAACAAGATGAAATTATTATCATTGAGGCTCAGAATCCAACAGATGATGAATCGGGGATATATTATCTGAGGTTGATCTCAGTAACTGTGAGTCTTAGAAATTTATGCCCGAGAATTAGACCAACTTCACTGCTCTCCGATTGAGCCCCTATTCTTTGGTGTATCCTTTTTACTTCACAACTTGAATTAGGTATGTCTCCTCATTTTTTTCACTGCATTTCCTTTCAATTTAACAAGATCGTGCTGTTGTGAACTTGCTGCCAAGTACCTGCAGCTGACAGATACTTTTGTTATGCTTTTTTTCATTGAAGCTAATTGCCTTCAGCCTGGATGCTTAAAATTGCTGGATCCTGATTGTTTTCCAGAATATCCTAATTTTGTAGACAAAATAAATACATAAGCAACAATAAAAAATCATATCACATTCATTTTGATGTGTTAGATTGATGTACAATAACTAGCACAATTCAATTCTGTAGTGTTTTTATGTAGACTTGAAGCTATAGAAGTAGAACTTAAACATATGGATAATTAACACTTTCACAGTTGTATAACGAAAAAAATTCAGATTAGCAAGTGTACACACAATAGTAAGACTAGCCTATTTCTGAAGAGCCTACTGGAATCAAGTACATTTTGTATTTGAGCATCTTTTATGGTATAGTGCTTTCAATTTCCAAACAATTATTATCTCTACTTTTGCAATTTACATCTGTACACAACTATAAAACTATGATAGTCTTAACATCAATCATTCTTGAATGGCTTATCCCTATTATGTGCATTGATTAGACATTAGGATTGCCTTATTCTATGTCTTATAGTATCATCCCAGGTTTCTTGTAATGAAAAACATAAGGTGAAAAGTTGTCTGTTATATATATCAAAAATCTTATGGACAAAAATTATTCAACATCTGGTAGATATCAATACTAGCTACTGAAATCATAACAAAGAAGAATAAATAAAGTAACCCATATAATCAAGCATTAGTTATTCAGTTTCTTCCTTGGCTAAAAGTAAAAACCTTATGAATTCACAAGATTTGCAGAGAGAAAGATCCCCTAGAAGACTAGTGTTCATGATGTAGGGCTTGCTAAATTTTTACATCACCATTGCTCTGAATATCAATCATTCTTGAATGGCTTATCCTTATTATGCGCATTGATTAAACATTAGGATTGCCTTATTCTATGTCTTATAGTATCATCCCAGGTTTCTTGTAATGAAAAACATAAGGTGAAAAGTTGTCTGTTACATATATCAAAAACCTTATGGGAAAAAAATATTCAACATCTGGTAAATATCAATACTGGCTACTGAAATCATAACAAAGAAGAATAAATAAAGTAACCCATATAATCAAGCATTAGTTATTCAGTTTCTTCCTTGACTAAAAGTAAAAACCTTATGATTTCACAAGATTTGCAGAGAGAAAGATCCCCTAAAAGACTAGTGTTCATGATGTAGGGCTTGCTAAATTTCTACATCACCATTGTTCTGAATATGAAATCTATCGGAATTACTAAAAACCTAAGTTACCAGTTCGGATTCTCATTCGTGTGTGGGTTCGATATTCGAGTTCGACATTTGCTTGATTTTTTTTTGGGGATGGATTCAATTCGTTTTGGGTTCGTTCGTACAAGATTTTATTTTTAAAAAGAAAAATTATATATATGTAAACCTAAGTTACCGTATTCGTTCTGGCAACTGGAAATTCACAAGTCAGTTTGTTGCATATGCGAAGTCAATTCGTATTCGATCCCAAATCGCAATTTCACCCTAAAATTCAATGTCAATTCGGTTATATGGACCTGAGTTGAATATTGGTCTATTTTGAACGAATGTGAAACCACTCGAGTGAATTTAAAACAAATTTAGTTTTGGCTGACTTCAATGACAATAGTTTTGATTTGTTTTATTACTATTATAAGCATAATGTAAAGACTAACGATAAACTTAAAAAGTACGACTTGTAAAGTCAATTTTGCAATTAGACCCACAATTTTGCCATTAACGACAACAACACCCAGGCTGAGTCGATTGGTGGAGCTGTGAACACAATACTCAAGCTTCACCATTAACGACAACAACACTAGTCACCATTGGAGGCAGCGACACCAGTCACCATTGAAGGCAGCAACACACAGGTTAACAACAAAGGTACCAGTCACAATTCATAGCAGTGACACCAGTCACCATTCACGGCAAAGGCACACAAGTCACCAGTCATTCTCTTTTCAATCTAGCCAATAGAAAGGAAGGTAATTTGCCTTGGCATTTTAACCTCACTTTGATTTCTTACTGTTGGTATATTCAGCCAACGTATCACTTCTTATTGCACATAGCCTAGATACACTGTTGCATGTCAAGTCATGGTTAGTTCAGTTAATAATGTTACTACCTTGGGCTCTTCATATTTTACTTATTCTATCTGATCAATGATACACTAATGTATTGAATTGAATTTAGATGTGACTGCTGTTAAAGCTTACAACAACCTTGGTTTCTTTATAATTTGCTTATTCTAGCTAAATTGTACAAACACACCACGCCTATGCTACTTTATTTTGAAAGTTTTTGTGAGGGGATCTTGAGTTTTAATTTTTTGCACATCCAAATTAAAGAAATTTCCTTTTTGTTGTTGTTTACTATTTGTAGATTCTATCATTTAAAGAATGGATGCAACTGGTTCTGGCACCAGAAATCCCCACTTAAAAATCGATAGATACTCCCCATTATGGAAATACATGGAAATACTTCGACCAATGTTGGGTGGAGGAGATTGTGTATGGATTTGCAACTATTGCAAAAAGGAATCAAGTAGTTCCTATAGTAGAGTGAAAGCACATTTGTGCTTTATTCCTTAGAAAGACATTAAATTTTATACAGGGAAGTCAAGAGTAAACATAAAGCTACCTAAAACCCTCCTTCCAAATCACATTGTGAACAAATACATTCAAGAACAAAAGCAAGCATATGAAGCTATTAGGAGGGCAAGTGCTGCTCATCTGTTGCAAAGTGGTAGGTCTTCAAAGAAAGGAAAAATGTCATCTATGTCTTCAACTTCCATTACCAATGAACCACCGACTGAGGGTTATCCATTCTTATGTTCTCCTCAACAACAACTTGTAAGTAAGAAAACAAAGGGACCATTGGAAGCATCATTTCAAAATGATGCTAGAGACATTGTCGATCAAGACATAGCGAGATGTGTATATGCAAATGGATTATCATTTAATGTTGTTCGCTCACCATATTGGCAATACATGGTGAGAGCAGTTAATGAGGCTCCAAAGGGGTTCAAGAGCCATGGTTATGAGGAGACCACTTTACTTGATGATGAGATGGCCCGTGTAGACGTTGGCATGTTGCCCATCAAGGATTCATGGACTGAAACAAGTGTCACAATAGTTTTTGATGGATAGAAAGATGTGAGGAACCCTCTAGTGAATGTTATTGCAATGTTTACAAGAGGTGCAATGGTTTTGAGAGTTGTGGATTGTGAAGGTTAGGTAAAGGACGGTCCTTTCATTGCAAACATTCTCATCCAAGCCATTGATCAATTTGACCCTCAAAATATTGTTTAAGTAGTAATTGACAATACAAAGAATTGTAGGGGTGTGGGCTTATTGGTTGAGGAGCGATACGAACACATTTTTTGGACACCTTGTGCGGTGCACTCACTCAACCTAATGCTACAAAAAATTGGCACTAAGGTTGAGTGGATTAAAAAATTGTATGAAGAGGCACAAGATATCCAAATGTTTGGCACAAACTACCATATGACAAGCCATATTTAGACAATTCTCGAAATTGGAGCTCTTGAAGGTAAATTCAATTGTTTAAAATTTAAACATGTTTAGAAATATAGTTGCATTAATTTAGTAAACTTTTTATGTTTTTAAATTTAAATAAATTAGTTGATTTTAAATTTTTAATCTACTATTGTTTTGATCTTAAAATAGGTTGTTGAGACCCGCTTTGCCTCCAACACTATTGTTTTGAGACGCTTTATCAAAGTGAAAGAGACATTGTCTAGAATGGTAACCAGTGCTAATTGGAGCATATGTAGTCAATCTAATAGTAAAAGGGCAGCTGTCATTAAGGAAAGGATATTATGAGACTCTTGGTGGGATCGTGCTGAGTACCTTTGAAGTTCATTGAGTCTATATTGAGTATGACCTGTAAACATATGCTGCAGCAAATAAATTTATACACCACTATGCTAATATTATAGCAATTTAGCAACATACATCACCATATATATTCACGATTTAGTTTGAATAGCATGACAAAATGTCAAAATACACCACTATATCAATGTTTCAAGTAAAAAACAGTAATGTCAACATTACTAATCACTAGTCATTGTAATCAATAATCACTAGTCACTGTAATCAGTAATCACTATCAGTCATGTGATAAAAAATCATCAAAGAATTCCTCATCATTAGGAGGTTGTAGATTATAAGCACAAATAGTGCCACTAGCATTAGTAGGCTCAGCTATAGCCTCAGGATCAGCTTCAACATCATTATCATTATGTATCTCATCATTATGTTCACCATCATCAATTGCTACTGCATCAAAGTGGGCTTCCAACTCTGTAGACTCTAGTTTAACATCCCATTGTTTTGCCTCTCCTTTTTTGTAGATGTTCTCTTTGTGAGTTATGAGCCTCAAGTTAGAATGCACAAAAACCAAGTTATCTACCTTCTTGGAGTTTAGTCGGTTGCGTTTTATTGAGTGGATAAAGGAGCATGTGTTCCAATTTTTGTTAGATGATGATTAACTAGCAACCTATCAAGATTTAAAAAATTGAAATTATAGAGTGAAGAGTTTTGAATATTTATGAACAAAAAATTACATATTAGAATTTAAAGATGGCAACGGGTTGCAAGAGTTGGTACTTTTGTCGATGAAAGTACCACCATTTATGAGCATCAACATTGTTCTTGTCTTCAAGAGCATCAAGGCCACAATCATCGGTGTTCTTAAAACTCATAAATTCAGACCTTACTATTGATCATAGGTGCTCTGTTAAGAGCTTTCGGAGGGCTCTGCCTTGTACCCTTCAACAACTTTAGGATCTCTGTATGGAACAACTCTAGTGTTGTTCCCCTTGAGGACATCTTGGCTATAGAACTTGGGAATCAATGCAAAGGCAAGTAGATGCAAAGGGTAGTCATTTTATTCCATCTCTTTTCCATCATTACTTTTAGCTCCTTGAAGAACTTTTCATCAGGGTCTTGCTCTTTCTCATTTATGATGGCTCTAATATCTTCAATAATGGAGTCAATGCCATCATATATCTCACCCAAGCAAGGCCTATCCTTGTTAGTGTATCGGATCATGCTCAATATTGGCTAAGTGAACTTCAGAGGTACTCAACACGATCCCACCAAGAGTCTCATAATATCCTTTCCGTAAAGACAAAGTTACCCTTTCACTATTAGGTTGCCTCCATACGCTCCCATTAGCACTGGTTACTATTCTAGACAATGCTTCATTCACTTTGATATAACGCATATCAAAACAATAGTGTTGGAGGCAAAGCGGGTTTCGACAACCTAATTTAAGATCAAAACAATAGTAGATTAAAAATTTAAAATCAACTAATCTATTTAAATTTAAAACATAAAAAGTTTATTAAACTATTGCGACTAGATTTCTAAACATGTTTAAATTTTAAACAATTGAACTTACCTTCAAGAGCTTCAATTTCAAGAATTGTCTAAATATGGCTTGTGTCATATGGTGGTTTGTGACAAACATTTGGATATCTTGTGCCTTTTCATACAATTTTTTAATCCGCTCAACCTTAGTGCCAATTTTTTGCAATATTAGGTTGAGTGAGCGCAAAGCACAAGGTGTCCAAAAAATGTGTTCGTACCGCTCCTCAACCAATAAGCTGACAACCCTACAATTCTTTGCATTGTCAGTTGCTACTTAAACAACATTTTGAGGGCCAACTTGCTCAATGGCTTGGATGAGAATGTTTGCAATGAAAGGACCGTCCTTTACCTAACCTTCACAACCCACAGCTCTCAAAAACATTGCACCTCTTGTAGACACTGCAATAACATTCACCAGAGGACGGTTCCTCGCATCTTTCCATCCATCCGATACTATTGTGACACCTATTTCAGTCCATGAATCCTTGATAGGCAACATGGCAGCGTCTACATGGGCCACCTCATCATCAAGTAAAGTGGTGCGTATCTTCTCATAATCAGGACTCTTGAACCCCTTTGGAGCCTCATTAACCTGCTCTCACCATGTATTGCCAATATGGTGCGAATGACATTAAATGATAATCCATTTGCATATACACATATCGCTATGGCTTGATTGACAATGTCTCTAGCATCTTTTTGAAATGATGCTTCCAGTGGTCCCATTGCTTTCTTACAAGTTGTTGTTGAGGAGAACATAAGAATGGATGACCCTTAGCTGGTGGTTCATTGATAATGGAAGTTGAAGACATAGATGACATTTTCCCTTTCTTTGAAGGCCAACCACTTTGCAACGGATGAGCAACATTTGCCCTCTCAGCAGCTTCATCTGCTTGCTTTTGTTTTTGAACGTATTTGTTCACAATGTGATTTGGAAGGAGGGTTTTAGGCAGCTTTCCATTTTCTCTCGACTTCACTCTACTATAGGAACTACTTGATTCCTTTTTGCAATTGCTAGAAATCCATACACAACCTCCTCCACTCGGTATTGGTCGAAGTATTTCCATGTATTTCCATAATAGGAAGCATCTGTCGATTTTGAAGTGGGGATTTCTGGTGCCAGAACCAGTTGCAACCATTCTTAGAATGATAGAATCTACGAATAGTAAACAACAAAAAAAGTAAATTTCCTTGATTTGGATGTGCAAAAAATTAAAATTCAAGATCCCCTCACAAGAACCTTTAAAGTAAAGTAACATAAGCCTAGTGTGTTTGTACAATCTAGCTAGAATAAGCAGATTATGAAGAAACCAAGGTTATTGTAAGTTTTAACAACAGTCATATATGATTCAGTTCAATACATTAGTGTATCATTGATCAGATGGAATAAGTGAAATATGAAGGGCCCAAGGTACTAGCATTATTAACTGGACTAACCATGACTTGACATGCAACCGTGTATTTAGGCTATGTGCAGTAAGAAGTGATACGTTGGCTGAATATACCAATAATAAGAAATCATAGTAAGGTTAAAATGCCAAGGCAGATTACCTTCCTTTCTATTGGCTAGATTGAAAAGAGAATGATTGGTGACTTGTGTGCCTTTGGCGTGAATGGTGACTAGTGCTGTTGCTGTGAATGGTGATTGGTGACTTTGCCGTTAACCTATGTGCTATTGCTGTGAATGATGACTAATGCCTTTGTCGTTAACTTGTGTGCTGCTGCCTTGAATGGTGACTAGTGCTATTGCCTTCAATGGTGACTGGTGTTGTTGTTGTTAATGGTGAAGCCTTGGTATTGCGTTCATAGTTCTACCAATCAACTTAGCCTGGGTGCTGTTGCCGTTAATGGAAAAATTGCGGATTTGATTGTAAAATCGACTTTACAAGACGTGCTTTTTAGGGTTATTGTTAGTCTTTACATTATGATTATAATATTAATAAAATAAATTAAAACTATTGTCGTTGAAGTCAACCAAAACTAAATTCGTTTTAAATTCACCCCCATGGTTTCACATTCGCTCAAAATGGACTAGTATTTGACCTGGGTCTGTATAACTGAATTAACATTGACTTTTAGGGTGAAATTGCGATTTGGGATCGAATACGAATTGACTTCGCATATACAGCGAACCAACTTGCAAATTTCTAGTTGCCAGAACGAATTTGACAACTTAGCTTATAATTTGTTTGCTCAGGGTAAACTCATATCAAACCTAGCAATTGAAACGATAAATTGAAATCCAGAATACCAGTCTCTCATATGCAATGCCATCTAATGAAGGAGAAGTAAAGGATGAAAATTATGTGATACTTCACTACTCTAGACATGACCAGGTTTCAAACATTGAGTTGATCACAATAAGATGAACACTTTACACCATTTTAATAACTTCTCTTTCAAGTAGCTAGGGAGGTAATGCTCAAAGAAATGGCAATATTCTTGTATTTAATTCTAGAATCAGATTATGAATCTGCACAGACTTGACAGGCTGGATATGAACCTGGACTTGGAGTTAGCGCAAGCTTGATAAATTGAAAAAAATTGTGAAATAGAGAGATTTTTATAGTGGAAGTGATCTTAAAAGAAAACTCCAGCCAAAAATAGAGTGACAATAAATTTATCTGTTCAAAATCAAAGAACCATAGTTATGTGATATGTCATTGTGCAGTTATAAAGGAAATTCAAGATCCTTTTTCGAGGAGATACAAGATCATTCTTCAGTAATTCCTGATCCAAGACCTTCACAGATTACTATAGTACATTTTCAGTATTTAAGGCTTTCTTAAAGAAAGGACAAGTTGGCACTTAGGGTTTTGTAGAAAGGACAGACTGGCTAAGCCTGAACAGAAAGCTTGAAAATGTTGTGCCAAGATTTGGATTGATTATATTACTTTTGTTTTCTTTAATACAGTTCTGAAATCCAGTTATATATTGGGGTAGAGGAAATGATAGAACAATGAGGAAGATCTGGAAGTCAAGGGAAATGTGTAAAGCTTACATATTACTTTTTGTTGCAAGATACAAATGGAAAGATAGGTTTCCTGGTTATTCTCAGCTGTGGATTTAATGAGTAAGTATACAGGGAAGGTAAACAATTCTTATTTTCCTTTGTATTTTAAATCATTTCTTTCCTTTTATTTTAATTATTTAAACATTTTACAAAATTGGATTTAATATTGATCCTAAAAGATGTTGAAATGTATTTTCTGTGTATATAAACCATTAATTTTGAGTAGTGCTGAATTTTTTTCTGTTTTACTTTTAAATTGAATTACTGTATTGTATTTTCATGGATATTGAACTTATGATGGATAGGAAAACCCCTGTTCTGCAAAAAAAGAGTCCAGATGGCCTGCCCCATGTGCTACTTGGTGTTTTGTGACTCGATTCTCCTATATAACAGTTTTACATGACATTTTCTATTATATTTAGCTAGGCAACAAATGCTGAAGTCTTATATATCCTTGTGATCAGATTTAACAATGTTTTATCCAAAAGCACTTTCTTCTGAAACACTTCTAATTTTGTTGTGTGTATATTGTATGGTCGAGTGCTTCTTTGGTTGTATTAGAATTGTTTGGCAGACATGAGAAGGGTCATTGGCATTTATGTATCACGAGTACAAAAGTTATGATTAAGACAGAACTGTTTGTGTACAACATTAGCTCTACACTTAGCTGGTAGTTTTCATCTACAAAGTAGTTGTGACCCTGATCAAGAAGGAACTGAAAGTCAGAACAGTTAGCTTAGAACCTTAAATCTATGGTTAGCTGACAGGGTTATGTATGGAGTTGTGTCAAGATGAAAGATTATAGAGGCACAGACAAGTTAATCAGAGATATCATGACCAGAAGTTGTGTTCAACTACCCAATCGTGGGATGTTTAATTCCAATCATTTTTGTGACTTTGCGTACAGAGTAGGGACAATGGTAGAGTAATTCCAATGAGAACCCTCTTAACAAAATTCAAAGCACTGGTACTTATTCACAAGGCAAATTCTATGGCTCCAAGCATTTGACTACAGATTTACAATGTTTCTGTCCAAAATATTCTTGTTGGACTTTGAATATAGTTTAGGGCTTGCTTGTTTCTTTTCTTCCCTTGATGTTTGCTGGCCTCTGTAGCTTTTGGGGGTTCCTTAGTTTTTCTGATATCACGAAGTGTCAAAGACCTCCGAGACTCCACTAATGACATGTGTTATCACTTCATACTGACAGACAGTACTAGCATGCGATTTCCTATAAATATACAGTGATAGATTAACTGCAATGCTGCATTTATCTTACACTTGCTTGGGTTTATTTATATTCACATCTGTATTGCCAAGAGGAGGTCAGGCAGCCTAATAATTGGGTTTTAAGCCTAAGCATTTTGTCATTCTATTTTGTTTTGGCTATTTATCTGCTTGATCTTGGTCTTTGCCCTATAGCTGTGAAGGTAATAGAGGGAGGGGTTATATAGAATATTTGATGGCAGATGATGTCCAAGCGTTTGATTTACAAATGACCAATTATTATAAAAAGGGGCAAATGATTCTCAACTTTGATTTTATAGTTTTTTGAATTCTCTATTACAAATCAATTCCTTTCTAATGTATACTTCATTTTTTGTATGTAATCACAGTTCCAGCGGAGCAGAATATTTAATATAATATCATCTATTATGTAGCTAGTCGTTAGTCCATTTGCAGTATTCTTCCTGGACTGAGAAAAAATATTTTTAGGGCTTACCTATTTCTTTACTGTGAATATTTCTGTCCAAAATATTCTTCCTGGACTGAATATAGTTTAGGCCTTGCCTGTTTCTTTTACTTCCCATGATGCTTGCTGGTTTCTGTAGGTTTTAGGGCTTCCTCTGCCTTTCTAGTATCATGAATTTTCAAAGACTCCTAGGTTTGCACATGTGTACATGTTTTTTCACTTCATTCTGACAGATTAACTGCAATTTCATATAATTTTTGGTTCACCTGCAAGCCAGTGGCCTGGACAGGACTATGCTTTTCATTTGAAGTTTGGTCTCTAGATCAACTGCAATACTGTATATATATGATCCTATTGCAAGTCAACAATAGGAAATTGGGTAGTTTCCTTTACAGAGGGCTTTTAAGGGTCTCTTAGGCTTGCTAGGGCTTATTGATATTCACATTTGTATTACCAAGAGGAGGTTAGACAACCTAATAATTGGCTTTTAAGTTCTTTGTCATTTTGCTTTGTTTCGGTTTTTTTTTTGTGCTTGATCTCGATATCTACAAGTGTGAGGCTTAGAATTTTATGCACAAGAATTAGACGAACTTCACTGCTCTCTGATTGAGCCCTATTCTTTGGTATATCTTATTCACTTTACAACTTGAATTTGGTGGGTCTCTTCTTCTTTTTCACTGCATTTCCATTCAAGTTAGCAAGAATGTATCTCTGTGAAGCTCCTGCCATGTGCCAACAGATACTTTTGTTGCATTACTCTGACTACTGACATTAAGATTTCCTTCTTCTATGTCTTATAGTGTCATCATGGGCTTCTTGTAATCACTCACATAAAATAAAAGGCTGATTGCTTCATATGTCAAAATCTTATGAGAAAATATTAACCAACATCAAATAGACATTAATACAAAACTTTAACAAAGAACAATAAGTACAATAACCTCTCTAGACTCTTCTGAAGATCGTGCAGGATTTCTTTTTTCTTTGTTTAGATCTTCTCTTTAAAACCTTGTTAAAGGGCCTAAAGTTTTCATTTATTCTAAACGCCTAGCTATTATCTCTGCATTGTTTTCCATTAGTATTGGTGTGATTATATAACCAGTCATCAGTTTTTCTTTATTGGCTAAAAGTGTAAACCATATGTTATAATTTCACAAGAATTACAGAGAGAGATGCTCTAGAAGACTAGGGTTCATGGAGTCTAGCCTGCTACATTTCGACATCACCATTGTTTTCGCATATGAAATCTATTGGAATTATTAAATAGTATAATTTCCATGAAGGAAGACTGTGATGGCAAAGCTACAAGAGCCTCAATTTAGAATTAATGAAAGATTGCTAATGGGATAACTTTGTCTTATTCAATTGTGGAGTTTCGGATCGGTCCATGCTGCTTATAACTTTTTGGCTTAGGATAAACTCACTGTTCACATCGAACCTTGCAGTTGAAACAGGGAAGCTGAAACTCAAAATACCAGTCTCTCCTATGTTATACCATATAATTAAGATGTAAAGGATGAAAATCATGCGGTGCTTGACTGCTCAAGGTAATAATGAGATGATAAAGTAAGTTTCAAAATTTGATATGAACTCTCAAACACCATTTGCATAACTTGTCTCAGAAGCAGCTAGGCAAGTACGAGAAGGATACTTAGGGAATTGACAGTGTTGGTGTAAATTTTTTGAAGTATAATTACCAGATTCAGAATCTACACAAACTTGATAGGATGATTTCAGACTCGGACTTGGAATTGGTACCTAGATTGGATAAATTGAAAACATCATGAAATATAGAGATTTCTAAAGTGGTAATTGATGTTCAAAGAAAACTTTAGCCAAAAAGTTTCAGTTGAAAATTAAAGAACTATACGTGTCGTGATATGTTCATTTAAAAACAAAGTTCAAGATCTATTTTCAAGGAGATGCAAGATTGTTCTTCAGTATTGCCTTATCAAAAAATGGACAAGTTGGAACTTGGGGTTTTCTAGCAAGGACAGGCTGGCTAAGCTGGTACGAGAAGCTTGGAAAGATTGTGTCATGATTTTGATTGATTAGAACATTTTTTTCCACATATATGGTTTTGCATTCCAATTGTATCTTGGGGAAGGAAAGGACAAAACAATAAGGAAGATTCTGGAAGTCAAAGGGAATATGTAAAGCTCACGGTATTTTACAAGATAGACGAAAATATAGGTATTATAGTTCTTCTCAGCTGCAAATTTAGTGACCAAGTATACGGGTATGTGAACTGTTCTTATTTTCCTTTCTTTTTTCTTTCTATTTTCCCTTCATTGTAACTATTTTAAAATCTTGCAAAGTTCAATTTAATATTGATCATAAAAGATGTTAATATGTATATTAATTCTGGGTAGTGCTGCATTATTTTGTAACTTTAAAAAAAAAAATTGAAAATTGGATTTACTATTTATCATAAATGATGTTGATATACATATTGCATTTGAGTAGTGCTGCATTATTCTCTGTTTTGGATTAAATTACTATGTTGTATTTCGATGGATTTTGTGAGGCCTCGCCCCGACCCATCCTAGCATCGATGATACATTATTATTTTGATACTCATGACTCGATATGTCAGAACATTATTTGATGCACTGAACATTATTATGTTATTTTATGATGTGTGATGCTTTACTTCAGTTATTTGATTTCGTCATTTAATGCTTTATGAACATGTATAATGATGAAGTAAATGAATGCAAAACTAACGCTTTGATTATGCAATTCTAATGGTCGAAAATATGAGTAAAATTAGATAAACAATTGGTTATTAGAAAATGGATGCTTTAATTTATATGATTTTTTTGATACGTAATTTACATAATGCATGTGATTTCTTGATTTATTGATGTGTGCAATGAGTGTGCAGGAAATTTAGCTGGGAAAACTCAATGGAAAGATGGAACTAAACCACTTGTTAATTGTGCTATCTTTGCATTGTAATTCTTTAAAGGTTGTTATTTGGTCTTACTATTCTCCTAGCTTTTAATTGTTCTTATTATGTCTTTAAAGTCTAAAAACATTAAATTTAAATACCCTAAGGGTAAGGATGTGGGTGGGGAGCACTTTCCAACCTCTTAGTCTCTTTGGTTGACTTTTAGGGTCACTCAAAAACTCTACTTTTGGTTGATTGCGAAAATTGATTGTCTCCTTACTTGAGTTGGTAACCCAAAATTCCATCTTGAGGTTACTTGAAGTCTAGTTGAGTTAAGGATCATACTTAGAGGCATTTTGGGAGTAGTTTTTGTTTTGTTACCCAATCTCTAGTTTTGGAGAAAGTTTGAAGATTGAAGGAAGAAAATGAAAAGCTCTTCTCAACCCACCATTTTTGCCATAACTCTTTTGGTGAAGGTAGGAGTTTTTCACTCCTTTGAATTTTTTCTTCATGTGTTCTTGCTTGAATCTTGCTTGAATCATGCATAAGGTATTGTGTTGTTTTTGTATTGCTTGCTTGTGTGTTGGGGTTGATTGGGAGGGATCTTAACTTGTCTTTCTTTTGATGTTATTCTCATGCTTGCTTTGATATTGTGTTTTGAGGGGATTTCATGGGGATTGGTTTGGCATCACTCATCCTTGGATAGGAAAGAAGTGGCCATGTATTGGGGAAGGGCCTTAGTTGGACCTCAATAGTGTAGAGTCTTCTCTCATGGTGAGAGGAGGGAAAGAGGGTAGGGTGTATGGGCCTCTACTTGTCATCCCATACCTTGTATGAAAGTTTTTGGAATTCTTGAAGAAGGGAAGAAATGAATACTCTTGTTATATTGGCCCCGAAAGGGCATTTATAGAAGAATGGAAGTTCTTGGATGTTGGCCCCGAAAGGACTATGTTATGGTATGGTGATTGACATCTCCTATTGAAAAAATCCACCTCCCTCCTATTTTGGTTCATTGTTGAACCAATTGTGCAAAATCGAGTTGGGAATGCATGCTTGAATTGTTTATTCTTATTGTGTTGTTTTTAGCTCCATGTTGGTTCTTGTCCTTCCCATGGTTCCTTTGATGCATTGAAGACTTTGGTAAAGGTGTCTTGAGAAAGTCCTAGAAGAGAATTCGATTGAATTGTAACATTATGTAAAATTGTATTGTAAATTTTGATGTATTTGGCAAAGACGCCGGGTTTTCTTATTGGTTCTTTCTCGATGGAGCTTTGAACCAGGATGAATTATAGAGAAAGAAAAAAGATTATGAAAATCTCCTTGCATTGCTTTTATGTGATTTCAAGTTTTGCATATGTATGGGAGAAAATAGGTTAATAGATTATGTCTTCAAATTATGAATTCTCAAATTTTCAATTATGCAATGAAAAGTAATTTGATATGATGAAGTTTCCAACTCAAGGTTTATGTATCAAGAGGAAATAAAAATCCTACATTGTGGTCACAAAGTTAACTCTCTCCTTGTTAGATTTCATAACTGTCACAATCAAATTTGATTAAGAATTATGCATCACTTTGAACTCTGAATAATAGGAACATACATCTTGTTGTAGGATGATTGATAAAACATGAATGGTAGGAGAAAAGAAAGAGATAACCCTATTCAAATCCTTGTATTAGTATATTGTTCATAAGAAAATCTATGTTGTCATCGGGTTAGAATTCACTCTTAAGAAGAAGAAAAATGTATGGCAAGAAACAAAATATATCATCACTTAGACAAAATTGGCTTCAAAAAAAAGAGTGCACCTCCAGGAGTTAAAAACCTCTTTGGAAAATGCATGGGGAAAATTTTAATTCCCTCCCCCAAGTCACAGAGAATATTCTCTGAATTATTTTTTTGTATTGCAACAAAAAATCATTATTAAATCTAAAATATATATATATATATATATATATATATATATATATATATATATATATATATAAATTGAATACATTTAAAATTAAAACATTTAAATGCATATCTTGTTGACATATCTCACCCATAAAACTTTTTCATTAAACTCCTAGTGGCTACGGAGGCAAGGTACTTGCCTAGGTCATTATACCTATACATTTAATTAATCAAAGAGATTTAAAATTCACCCACTTAGTATTTCCCCCCACCCTTCTCTTACCTTTTCTTCTACCTTCCCATTTATGGGCTAGGCATGGACAAATTCAAAATCACTCTGCAGTAAGTATGGATGTCAACTCAGGGAGGACAAGAGAATTTTGTTTTAATTATCAAACACTTTTCATAAAATTTACCCCCACATGCTCCTATACCCCATGTGCTTGGTTAAGGAATGTTCATCACTCACGCAAGGGGGTAGAAGGGACAGGTTTGTGCTGACAGACGTTGGTCAGTGCGCAGGGGGTAGGTGGGGAGAGCCAAGTGGTGGCTAGGGTATAGCTTAGCTTAGTTTTTTGTGTATGTGGAAGTTAGTAATATATTTAGTTGTGGTGCAGTTTTATAGTAATGATTAGTATGTAGTTTAGGTTAGTTTAGTATATGTTGTTAGGATTTAGATTTATGTTTAGTTTTAAATAAGAACAACATTAACTTAATAGTTAGATAGCAGCTTTTTCTTTGACATTAGAAAGTAGTGTCATGTTTTCATGTGCTTGGTTAGTTTAGTGATTATTGTTATATATATATATATAAGTTGTTTAGATAAGCTTTAAATCTAATGTTAAAATGATGTTAGTATGGAATGGTAACTTAGTTGTTAGATGATTTTAATAGTTCAAATTTAAAAGTTTTGAATTGAAATTAGTATATTTTAATTAAAATAATTTTAGTGTTTTATTAATTAGCTTTATACTATTGTGAGATCGTTAGATTAACTTAATAGTGGCATTATTATTGTGAAGTTAAATTTATACTAATTTTAAATAAAGTTTAGATTAACTTGTAGATGTATTGAATTAATTCTAGCCATCAATTTTAATCGTGAACGATAAATTAGTAAATTAGATTGTTATAAGTATTTTAGAGAAAATTTTAAATTTGGCTGTAGATAGTATAATCGATGATAAAGTTTATCTCTATTGTATGTATATATCTAAGGTGAATTGAATTTTGGATTAAAGTTTTAAAGCGTAGTTAGCTTAGTTTAAAAGATAGTGTAGTTGAATTAGAAACGCTAAATCTGTCTAGAAATTAGTTTTTAATTAAGTAACAAATTAGTTTTTAATTAAGTAACAAATTTAAATTAGTATTTTCAAAGGGCTTCAAGTATAATTGTGTTAGTTATTATCTTATCTTATTAAATTAGTACTAATCGTGTAGTTGTTTGCAAATTGATTAATTAGACCTAAATTGAGTAAAGTTTTTAACCAATAAGTTGTTATGCTTAAAACAAGTTTATGTTAAACTGATGAAATATTGGAACAAATGTCAACATCAAACTTATAGCGAGAGTCCAAATTTAACGATTCATTTCTCCTCGAGACTTTAAACTTAAGATGTTATGTAGAGAACCTATACTTTAACTATGATCACAAGCATATCAGACTTAGAGTATTTTAATTATTAAAAAAAAAAAATTGGTGTGTTTTTGCCCTATATTTTGGACATGACAAATTAAAAATTTTTGTGAGATAGGAAAATCCCTGTTTTGTGAAAAAGGGTCCACATGAACTATCTCATTTTCTACTTGGTATTTTGTGACTCAATTCTCCAATGTAAATATGCCATATGCAACTTTCTATTAGCATGTTCGATTAAATGGCCAAATTAAATACATGCAAGCAATGGTCCACAAGGCAACAAGATGCTAAAGTCTTTCGTATCCTTGCAATCAGTTTTATCCATAACCAGTTTCCTCTGAAACATTTTAATTTTTTGTGTGTATATATTGCTTGTTTGGTTGTTTGGTTGTAAAAAATTGTGTGAGAACTTTATCATCTACTTTGTTTTAGAGAGAATTTTAACACAATTCTATGTGAAGATTGTTTGAACTTTCAGTGCTTACATCTATGTAAACTGCGCGTTTTAACAATATGGTAGCTTGTTAATGTCAATTATGTGTTTGTTGCGTTCGACATTTATTGAGTTGTATGTTTTAACCAATTTCACGTGAAGTGTGTTTGTATTTGTAACTTTGGTATTTATTCTGTGTGAACTAATTATTTTTCGAAGTGCAGGCTTGTCATATAGAGTTTACACATGTGTGAAGTGTATGCACCAACAAACTTTGTATCGATTGAGTTTGAATATTATCAAGTATTTTATGTGTGTTTGATTTTTGTTTGTGGGCATGTGCATAAAGTGGCTTTTGCATTTTTTTTAATTTTAATTTTTATGTTAGATTAATTTAAAATTCACTTGGTTTGATGTTCTTATTATTTGTGTCTTTGTATGCTTTAAAAACTTTTGCAATTAATTTTGTGTTTATTTGAACCTTGACATCTTTGATTCTTTAAATTTACTATGTCAAATATACACTTATAATTCGTTTGTTTTATTTTCTTAGTCAATTATAGTATTTCAATGGTTAAACTAACAAATATTAATTTTTTATTGTTATTATTTGTCTATGAATGTTATATTTCAACTTTCATATTTGCTTTTTTGTGATTGTTTGAACGTTGAAGATCTTTATTCTTTGGTATTTGTAAGTTGTATAATTTTGGAAAAAGAGGGGTAAAAATTTATTAAGACAGAAATGAATACAACAAGGAGAGCTCAATAAGGAGCTCGATCCTAAGCAACAAGATCATCAAATTCTTCCACCATCTCAAAAGAAAGTTGCCCCCTATCCATAATATTCCAATCCGGAGCATGACTAGAAGCCCATTTGGCTAAACAATCAACAACTCTGTTCCATTCACAAGGAATATAAGTGAACCTAATGAACTGAAAAGAGGTAGAGAAGAGAATGATCTGATTAACAACAGTGGCCAGCTGCCAACTAACATCCTCAAGCTCCCGCGAGGAAAGCAAGTTCACCACCACTTGGGAATCAGACTCACAGATAATCTTACTCCATCCCCGTAAGCAACACTGTTCTATAGCATATAAAATAGCCCGAGCTTCCATGAGATTGTTAGTGTAATCACCCTTATGAACCAAGAAAAAGAATTTAACATCACCAGAACTACAACGAACCACTCCCCCAATACCAGCAGGGCCTGGATTCCCTCGGGAAGAACTATCAGTGTTAATTTTCAGAACTCCACAGGGAGGAGGAGTCCAATGCCCATCCTGATTTACTCGACCTTTCCTCTGATGCTGAAGCTGCCTGGACACAGAAGGAAACTGTTGAGCTGCAGCCCCATCCTGAAAATGAAAATTGAAGCGATTGCATATAGAAGTTGTATAATTGAACTTGGGGATCTTTATCATTTACTTAGATTTGATACTCTCATTACATGTGAGTGCATGTGGCATTCAACTACCATTCACTTAGCTTTGATCCAAGCTTATTATTTGTTTGTATATTATGCTCCAACTTTTAAGGTTCTATTTTAGAGGAGAGTATATATGCTTTGACATTCACTTTGTGTGTATTTTAGAATTTACTTTGTATGTATGTAAAGTGGTATGTGATTGTTTGAACCTAGAGATCTTTATTCTTTGGTATGTATAATTTGTATAATTGAACTTGGGGATCTTTACCATTTACTTAGATTTGATGTTCTCATTATGTGTATTGTTCGAATACCATTCACTTAGATTTGATCTGAACTTATTATTTATGTGTATATTATGGTCCAACTTTTAAGATTCTACTTGAGAGAAGAGTATTTATGCTTTGATATTCACTTTATGTGTTTATTTTAGAATTTACTTTGTATGTATGGAAAGTGGTATGTGATTGTTTGAACTTGGAGATCTTTATTCTTTGGTATGTGTAAATTGTATAATTGCTTGATAATCTTTATCACTTAGATTTAATATTCTCATTATGTGTGTATGGCTTGTTCCACTACCATTCACTTAGATTGGATCCAAGCTTATTATTTGTGTGTATATTATGCTCCAACTTTTAAGATTCTATTTGAGAGGAGAGTATATATTCTTTGACATTCGCCTTATGTGTTTATTTTAGAATTTACTTTGTATGTATGTAAGGTTGTATGTGATTGTTTGAACTTGAAGATCTTTATTATTTGGTATGTGTAAATTGTATAATTGAACTTAAGGATTTTTTATCATTTCCTTAGATTTGATACTCTCATTATGTGTGTGTGTGGGGTTCAACTATTATTCACTTAGATTTGATCCAAGCTTATTATTTGTGTGTATTTTATGCTCCAACTTTTTTAGATTGTATTTGAGAGGAGAGTATACATGCTTTGACATTCACTTTATGTGTTTATTTTAGAATCTACTTTGTATCTATGTAAAGTGGTATGTAATAGCTTGAATTTGGAGATCTTTATTCTTTGATATGTGTAAATTGAATAATTTTACTTGGGGATCTTTATCATTTACTTAGATTTGATACTCTCATTACGCACACATGCACGCGCGTGTGTATTGTTCAACCACTACTCACTTGCATTTGATATGAGCTTATTGTTTGCATGTCTATTATGCTCTGATTTTTTAGATTCTATTTGAGAGGAGAGTGTATGCTTTGATATTCACTTAATGAGTTTAATTTAGAATTTACTTTGTTTGAATGTAAAGTGTGATTAAAGCAACTATTTTATTTGTAGTGAAGAAGATTTGAGCTCAACATCATCAAGGTGTTTACAAAATGTACGTTTTCAATTCAACCAAGTGCTCATAGGCAATCTGATTTTATTGTCATTTGTGTGAATTTGTGTTTGTTCAAATTCACTCTATATATGCTTGATTTTTTTCAACTAACTTTCCCATTCACTTTATATTTGTTTAAATTTGTTCTACTTAGATTTGTTCCTACTATTATTTTTGATGTGTGTAAAATACATTATAATAAGGATTCCTTGAGTAGAAAGGTTAGTTGCACCCTATGCCTATGTGTGTGCTTACTACTAAACTATGACACAACCTTAATTCAATTGTCTATGAATTACTAATATTCATGTTTAATGGGACTATCATACTTATGTAGGATTTCATGATACTACAACGATGCAAATTATGTTACTATTTTATGTTGTTAGAGAGATATGAATGATGATGATTAGGGAAGGGCTTGATTTCTTAGTCAATGTGTTACACATGGCTCCTTAAATACTTAAATAAAATGTATAGATATGCACTATGTTATGATGATTGTATTCAAAATAAATTTAGGTAAATGCATTACCATTACTTTCATGATTAATATAATTGATAATTTTAGGTGATCTAATCTCGAGTGATAATTATGTGCATCTGTACATTATTATGTAAACCATTGTATAGTTGCAAATTAGTTTAATTTCAAAGGAGATTATTAATGATTATTATGATTGCTTTAAGAAAGTCATACCACAATTAACATGTGTGTTTTAATAATTTAACCATGGTTTGGATGTATGATATGGAATTACAATGGCTTTATATATTTATTGCTATCAAATATATAAACATTTGTTTGCACATGTACATGTGGCCATGAAAATTTTGTTATGTTCCATGAAGTTTTTGAGATAGGGACGGTTTAAGGGCTATAACGCCCTGCCAAGGGATCCAAAAGAATTAACCTAAAATTTTATTAAGTTTGCTAAACAAATTTTTTTTTTAAAACATAAAAGATAAACCATTCATATCAAACACATAGTAGCAGAAGTAATACCATACATACAACTAAAAACATTCATAACAAGTTACATTCCTTAAGGATCCCAAGACGTTGAGTCACATTTGATCTAATTAATACTAAGTCTAACCACTACCACATCCACATGAAAAAATAAATAGAAAGTCCAATGTCCATATTACACATTTGTATTGAATGCCTCTTGGCAATTAAATTCGGAATGCTCAATCATCCATTGTACATGACATAGGGTATGAAAGGCTTAAAAGAATATACATGTATAAAAATGAAGTACATCATCCTATTCTAATCCATGATGCAAGTGCAATAAAGTAAATGAAACCAAATTTCATACATGATACATCATCATAGAAGATATAAACATCCATCATAAAAGATAGCCATAAATCATAAACACAACACATAATTATCTAAATGCACGGTTCCTCCTAGCCGTAAATAACATCATTAGACCATCGTGGGCCCTAGCCATCCCTTCGCGCATAACATCCCAAGTCATCGAAGAGATCATCAGTATTATTATAGTAGGAATGTCACTCCTAAGACATACTACAACATATGTATAAAGAATTCTAACATGCTACAACATACACATAAAGAAATCTAACATGCAAGAATAAAGCATAAGATAACATCATCTAACATATGCTAATCATCAACATAAGGATACCATCATAATCAAAGAATGCATCAGCCACTGTCTTAGACGAATCTCAAATGGTAAGAGTGAAAAAGCACTACCACCCAACCGCATGGAACCTAAATGGTCCACTCTCACCGCGCTGAGGAGATAATCTCAAGTCCAAAACAGGCTATCAATCACGTAGCACAAACACTTTCTAAGTGCAGGAATCCTAAAAGTATACTAACTCAAATGTTCCAATACACAAAATTGACATCTACTTCTAGAGGCACAACAAAGACATGTAGGAAACCTACTATGTAAGCGGAAAAGTTTCATTGCACGAATCACGCTAGAGTTACCTTGGTAGTCTCTTAATAGACCCCAGCCCCCTAGTGATCCCTATGCAGCCACTAGTATCCTCTCATACTGATAGGCATACTACAGAATGCAAGGTCGCAACCAAGCGTTCTCTCTACTCCCATCCTAGTTTGTACTAGCACTCGAGGCATGAGCGAGAGCATACAATTATTTTATTAGGTTCATTTTAATCCCCATTTAGTGTAATGTTTTCACTTATTAATACAACTTACAATGAGTTACCTTGGCAGCCACTTAGGGCCCCGACTCGCATTACAAGCCACTTCTCAACACTACAAGTAGATAACCTACCCTAGGCTTAATAAAAGCACAAATCCATAATCACATAAAATCACCCCAGTCCTGAACAAGCGACTGGAAAAATACCAAAAAAAATCCACAATAAGAACATCAAATATCCACAATATCAAAGATAATCACAATATCCATCGGTCCTCATCGAGCAACTGTATAAATCTCAATATCCATATCAATGATAAATCACCATATCCATTGGTTCTCAACGAGCAACCAAAAAAGCATCTCAAAGAAAATAATATTGATCGAAAAATTCAAAATGGTTGAGTCAAAACATGTCACAACATGACAACATGAAGAAATAAATTAACACTTCAGTCCCATCATGGCGACTGGAAAGTAGTCCAAGGATAACTGATCGATGACTCAAAAATGGTTAAGTCAAGTGTCTCATGTACATACATCTTAGCTTCACACAAGAAGACTGGAAAGTAATAATAATCAGTAAATATAAACATCTCATAGAGCATGCCATCACATTACCATGGTTGGGTTTTAAAAGAATCGAGACCAAAAGACATCAACATGCCATCACATTCACATAACCCCCGAGCCTCTGGTAACAACTTAAGACTGGTCAAAGCTAGGACAAACCCCAAAACCCCAAAAAAAATATGGCATAGAGAAATAAGATACAAACACATGTTTTGGTTTGCTTTTGCAATCGCATGATTAAGCCAAATATGTGGTTTTCAATTTTGTTTCAAGTATATTCCAAGTGTATAAGATTCTTCATTTAATCTACAAGTCAACCTATTTATTTTTTTGAATAAAACATAGAATTATCCTCCCATTATTTTAAAACAATTTTCTAAAATAATCATAAGATAATTATTTACTTATTTAAATCATTGAACTAGTTCCCATTGACTTTTAGATAAAGTCATTTGCATTATTTCACTAAAAATCAATATTGCTAATAATTCCAAGAAGTGTCTCCCATTATTCAAATTATTAGAATAATACTTATCAACCTTCAAATAATTAGTTTACAATTTCCTTAAAACACTTCAAGGACATTCATTTATAATCTTCATTGATTTTAAGTAAAATCAATCTCATTAATAATTCAATTATTCAATTCCACTTATTAATATCTCTTTTTCTTTTAATTTGCCCTCATTTAAAAATCCATTTACTTAAATTGACTAATAATTAATTACGCTTCTTCTACTATTAACTAATCTTAATTAAATTAAATTAAATTAGATTAGTTAATAAATCATATAAAATTAATGCATAATAATAAAATTCTATTTTAATTCGAACCCAAACCCAAATCAATTTCCAAATCTTGATTCTACTAAGGGAAGATTGCAATAATATTTTTAATTCCCATAATTGGATGAAGCAATATGCATGCCCAAATTTTAAATTACAAAATTAAAGATTCATTCACAGAGAATTAATCAGACACACATAACAGACATGATGAAGACAAGAAGAGAAAGAGTGTAATAAAATATGCGAAATAATCATGAGTGCCTACCTAAACACTGATGCTAATTCGCTACGCCTCAGAAAATTGTAGAAAAGCTCCTCCTCTTAGAACCTTCTCCTTTCCAAAAATTCCTTCCTTCTCCAACATTCGCAATTCCTCCAAGAATCGAACCCTCCCGAGTGACTAGAAGTGCTTGTAGAAGCATATGAGCATGTAGAAGTATATGAGCTTCTCAAATGCATGTAAGCTTGTCCAAACACACTAGGAGATCCTCTATATAAAGGCCTCTAAGATGCATCTAGAATATGTCTAGAAAGAACTAGGAGATAAGCATGACAACTAAGCACATACTTCCACAATAAGAAGATAAACATGATGAGGTGTCTAGAATGTTGTAGACACCATGTGCTCAAATAATGTGCTAACTCCTAAGTGTAGACAACATGTGCATAATTAGAGTGCAAACTCCTATATTGTCAACATGACAACTCCCAAAAGCTCGCATCCTCCTATGTGAATAAATATTAAAATAATGCATATTAATTTATTCAATTAAATTTCTTTATTTAATATTCATTTGACTCCTTTTTAAATTAATTTATTAATTTTAAATCTCATGCACTCACTTTATTAAATCCACTTGTTTTATCTTAATATATTTTAATCACATGCACGCATCATGTGATCTAGAATCTTTTAATAATTTTAATATCTTTTCCACTCTTAAATTTATTTTTGAAACTTTAATTGATAAAATATTTATTAACTTAAATAATAATATTATTTAGCACTTATTAAAAATGACCTCTAAAATATTATTAAATAATTATTGTCACGTTCCAAATTTAAACTTATAACTTTTATCTTCAAATTTGATTATTTTATTTAATTAATTTTTCAATTAATTAAATAAAATAAATATTAAAATAGCATATTAATTTTCTATTAAATAAAACCATTAATTAAATCTTTTAATTAGGCTTAATTAATAGAAAATACACTAAAGACTCATCAAGTAAAATACAAAAACCAATCATAGCAAAACACATACAAAATCAAACCAAAAGGGTTAATATCATGAATTACATCATTCGACGTATTCGAAGGGTACCCGACTCAGATACTTGTCCTAATTTTCAATTAGGACAAATAGCTTAAAGGGTTGAGACTTGGACTTGAGAATTTTATCTCCCCTCTCTTACCATTGAGATAATGTGATAGGGTACGCTCATCCTGACAATTAAGGGAAGTTGATACTTGGTACCTGCAACCTGCATAAAATCCACACATGTACAAGCACAATATATACTAAGCTAAACAAGCAATGGCAGGAAGTGGTGCATCATGTAGATCCCGACTAGCAGGTGACTACGACTCCTTTCCTTAACCACATCAAAAATGCCATACAGAAAGAAAACAAACACGCACACCATACACATGCAAGTATGGGGTAAGTATCCATAAGAAAACACACACAGAATAAACCATTTATCTAATCATCATCAATAACTGAAATCAGTTGAGTAATCATCATGCATACATGTATTATAAAGTACCAAGTAATCTCATCATATAATAAAGTGAATCTGAAACAATATCTAATAATCTCAAAATAATGTTACTAATAATCATCAACATAAAACTAGCCCTAAAAGAGTTCGACAATGATAACAAAAATGTGACCTAGGGGCAGGCACTACAAGGGCAGATAATGTGTTTTTGGTACATATATGACTCATAGGGGGATAATACATCAACGGAAAATAAGAGAATTATTAGACACCCCCACACCCCCACAGACACACACACACACAAACCCACACACACATGCGCGCACACACACATATGCACATGCACACATCAAAAGAAAATAGCAACACACCCCCCCCACATGCAACCACCCATACCCATACATGCGCGTGTGCTCACACACACACACACACACACACACACACACACACACACACACACACATGGAGATGGTTCAAGGGTTGGGAAGATGTTTCCGGTACAAATATGGTGCATATGCGGATGAGGCATCAAGGGAAAATAGGAGAATTATTAGACACCCACACACACAAAATACAAAAATAATTATTTTAGTGTGCATGTGGCCATGAAAATTTAGCTATGTTCCATGAAGTTCTTGAGATGGGAACAATTTAAGGGTCAAGAATGTGTTTTTGGTATGGATATGGCTCATAGGGGGAAGAGACATTAGGGGAAAATATGAGAACTATTAGACACCCACGTGCACTGGCACCCACAAACACACACACACACACAAACACCCACATGCTCGTGCACACACATACACAGACGTGCACTTGCTCACACCCACACAGTAGAAGTCCCATCACCATAAATAATTGTCCATGATAATATATAAATGTTAATACTATAACTAAATTGCTAAATAGTAATCATCAAAGATCACAATAATATATATAGTTGTCCATATTCAGTAGATGGTATGTCTAAGAGTCTCAATCAAGTAAATTTGGTGCCATAATATCCTCTTTCAACTATTGTTCACTATTTGACCTTTTTTTCTTCCTCTTGTTGCTCTTCTCTTTGAATATTAAAATTATTTCTTTTTCTTTTTCTTTTTTTAATTTTTTTTGTGTAGATTAGGTTTTATTATTGTTAAATGTGGTTTGGGTGTCTTTGGGGATTAGCTTTTTTTTTTTCCAAATTTAAAAATGTCTTATTTTTAACACTGATAGTCAAAAAATGGCTTGAAGTCCCCTAGCCATCTTGATGACTTCTAGTTGTACCCTCACACCTTGCTGCTCTTACAATACCATTTTCAAAATGTCCCCCTTTTTCAAAAAAGGAAATCTCATCCCATATTGTCCCTAGGATGTGTGTTGGGGAAATGTAGCAAGCGAGCATAGAAATGTAGAGGTTTTCTTAAGAACTTTATGTGAATAACCATAAGACCAAGGTGTCTAACTTGTAATCTTTAGCTATCATTTGGAGATTTTGGTTTTTTGGTTCTCTCCTAAATCATCAATAGATTACGAAATATTAAGAGCCACTCATTACAAATATGATACACATTTTTCCTTTAACTAGGGTTTTTTTGTCACCAAGTTTCAAGATGCTTTGGACAAATAGATCATTCTTTGTAAGCAGTTTCTAACCTAGAAAAATCATTTCCCTTTGATGATGAAGCCCTGACATGAGGATCTCAACCCCCGTTAGAATCCTTCAGCAAGCTGCCTATTTGGGTCAGCCTTCCCTACCTTCCCCTTCATTGTTGGATAGATTCTTTGCTTGAAGAAGTGGGTAATGCAATTGGAGATTTTTTAATGGTTGATGAGGACTACTTTGATATCCTCCACTCTACCTTTGTTCATATTGTAACACTTCGTTAGGGAACCCGTAAGAAATTAACCTAAAGTTTCACTAAGTTTGTCAAACATTTTTTAATTTTTTAAGATAACAATTAAACAACACTAGATAAAATATAATAGAAGCAATAACTCACATATATACAACCAACAAAATATATTACATTTCTTAAGGGTCCTATGACGTTGAATCACATTTAAGTTTAATTAATACTAAAACCAATATATAACACATCTACATAAAAGAAAAACTACAAGTAGGAATCCATTTAAATAATATACAATTATCTCAAATGCCACTTGGCAATAAATAAAATGCACAGTCATCCACCGTACAAGTCACAGCGTATGAAAGGTTGAAAGAATATCCATCATAAAATAGATTACATCACCTCTTAAGATCCATGAGATAAAATGCAATACAATACAATACAACCATCCATTATAGCATACACGAATATAATGAAAAGAAATGTAGAATAGAGAACTCTAGCCATGACATTAAACTATTAGATCTCAATGATAAAAGTAAAAAGCACTACCACCTGACCTTGTGGAACCTAAATGGCCCACTTCCACCACGCTGAGGAGATAAACTCAAGTCCCAAACAGGATAACAAAACACAAGTCAAAACCAACATCTAGGTTCAAGGAATCCCCTAAAGCAAACTATCTCAAAGGGTACCAAGACACAAGTATCAATTAATCCTAGAGGCAACAAAGACACGTAAGAAATCTACTATGCAAGTGGGCAAGTGTCATCGCATGAGCCAACTCTAAGGTTATCTTGGCAACCAATATGGACTTCAGACCCACTAGTGTCTCTATGTGGCATCAATATCCTTTTGTATTGATAAAGCATACTAATAAGACATCTCTAAGGTTACACTGGCAGTCTTTTAATTCTTCAGACCCGCTAGTGACTTTCTGTGGTACCAATATCTTATTAATTCATTTCAAACCCATTTAATGAAATGTTATCACTTATTAAAATAATGTACATTAGGTTACCTGACAGCCTCTTTAGGGCTTCAAACTCTATTGCAAGCCACTTACCAACATGACATACAAATAACCTACCCTAACCTCAACAAAAGCAAAAGATCTCAAATGACCATAACTCACACCAATTCTAAAACAAGCAATTGGAAAACACTAAAATATCATTGATAAAAATCATAGATTTCACCAATACGATCATCCTAACAAGACATATCCAAAATCAAGTATATATATACCAACCCATGACATCGCATGACATCACCAAAACAAATCAAAATATCACCTTAGTCCTATACAAGCAACTAGAAAGAAATCGAAAGATAATTGATCAAAGACTTAAAGGTTATATTAGGAAAGTCACACCATTCATCTCAGTTCTACACAAGAAACTAGAAAGCACATCAAAATATCTGATCATACTCATAGCATACATGACACATCACCATGGTCAGATATATAAAAGATCGTAATCAAAACATAAGAATTAGATAAACATACACAACAATTTTTGTCTTTTTAAAGTATGTAAATTACAAAGATTTTTGAATAAGAAATTTTTCCTAGCAATATAAATAATTTCCATTTATAATTGACTCATCTAAGCAAAATCTGAGTTTTATCAAAAGTCATCAATTTTCCAATTGAATTAAAATTATCAATATAACATAAAGATAAATATTAGGCTTGTCCCTTTGGTGAAATGGTGGGGCTTCTTGTCTGTAGGGCCTACAACTAAGGTTCAAGTCCCCACAGGGCCATTCTCTATTGTGGATCTTAATTGAGAATATTTTCCATTGACCCTTGGTGAAATAGTGGACCTTCTTTCCTGTAGTTCTTACAACCAAGGGTTAATAAATTTTAAGGGCTTGTCCCTTTGGTGAAATGACCAAGGTTCAAGTCCCCACAGGGCCATTCTCTACTGTGGATCTTAATTGAGAATGTTTTCCATTGACCCTTGGTGAAATAGTGGGGCTTCTTGCCTATAGTGCTTACAACCAAGGGTTAATAAATTTTTAAAAAACTTGTGTTTGGCTTTGGCTCCTGTGTCTGGCTTTGGCTCCTGCATCTGGCTTTGGCTCTTGTGTTTGACTTTATGGTGGCCACTCCGGCTCCAACTTCTGTTGCTTTGCAGGCTAGGGCTTCTCCTAATCCTAGTAGGGATATTCATTCTCCAGGAGTTGTGGGTGGTTTGTCCATTTCCTATGCTAAGTGGCTGCTTATGTAGTTGGTCTTGGTGGCCAAGCTCCATATTTAGGGCCTTGTGATGTTGTGCCTATTGTAGTTAGTAACTTGATAATGATTGATTTAGAGCTCGATATTGTTGATGAGGTCTTTGTTTATGTGGATGATCTCTCCTCCAATGTTTCTATCTTTCGTTTTAAGGGTTTTTGGCCCTCTCTGCTAGAGTTGCATGCTTGGATCACTCGTGTTTGGAAGCCCTTCATTTCAGGTATATCTCAGATATACCCTATGACAAGGGGTTTTTTCATTGTGAAATTTGAATCTTCAGAAGATAGAAATGCAATCCTGTGTCATGGTTTCTCATGGGGGGAGAAGTTTCCTTTGATGGCTAAACCTTGGTATAAGGAGTTTGGCTCAGCGATAGAATCTTTTAATAATATTCCTTTGTAGGTTAGGTTTTCGAATCTCCCCCTTGACCTTTGGGTGGATTCTATCTTGGAGGCAGTGGGGGAAGCCCTTGGGGATTTCTTGATGGTAGATTCTGCATCTTCCAATGTGTTTAGGACAACATATGCTCACATCCTGGTTGAGATTGATGTCTGATGTCTCCAAGGGACTCCCTGAAATGATTACATTGAAATCTTTGCATGGCCCTTGGATTCAACCTCTTGATTATGAGGGCATCCCCTTCCGATGCAAGATATGCCACAAGATCAACCATCTTGTTGCCCGCTGCTCCTTTGAAAAATCTAGATCAAAGAAGTCTCCTTCTTGGTGGAAGGGGGTCTCAGATGATCACTACATGGTTGAGAAAGATTTCTCTGATGGGAATGGCAACTCTACTCAAGACACTGTGGCGGTGGACTCTATTGTTGTTTATAATGGCATGACTGTCTCTACGGTGGTGACCTCTTCTGATCACCTTCTTCCAAATTCTGTCTTTGGTGATTTGAATGTTGCCCCACCTATGGCTTCATCTTTGGATTTTGTTGCCCCATCTCTGGACATTGTTGATTCTTTTGTTGCAGTCCATTTCTTGGTTGCGAGGGTTTTAGGGGATGGTTGTGGTGTTGCTGACTTTGTAGGGCAGAGAGCAGCTGGTTTGGTGAAGGAGGGATGGAACATAGTAAAAGGTAAAAAGGTTAGGCCCCCCACTCCTTTTGATATGACATTACGTTCTCAAAAGTTGGGAACGAAAGGGAAAGTTTGATTGCGGTTGCCTCTTTATTTGGTTTTCCTGGCTCTTTTGGCCTATTGTTCTCTATTGTCTGACATGGTAAGGGACCTATTGTCTATTCTTCTTGTTTACCATAGGGTTTCGGGTGCTCGTTCAAAACTTGTTTGTGTGGCTGATGAGTACTGTGTTATCTGTGATGCCACCATGGTCACTATCTTTTGTTGGGTGACCTGTTTCACCTTTGGACTGTAGTTTTGTTTGGTTTGGGCTTCTTTAAAAATTTTATGATTTGTAAAGGGTTTTAGGCTCCCTTCAAAACCTATTTTTCCTATCACAAACATAAAGATAAATATTTAAAAGTAAATCCATTTAGGCAAATCTTCAATTAAACATTTATTACAATCTAAATATTAGTTATTAAATTTACCAAATATTATTAATATTAAATAATATATTATTAAATTATTAAAATAATAATTATTTTAAACATTAATAAAATAATATTAAAATTATTTATTAATGATAATAACTATACACTTAATAACATAACAAACATTACTAATAATTAAATTAATTAATTTATAAAACTTAAAAAGAAAACATCTAAAAACAATAACATAAATTTAAACTTTGAGTGTTTTGTTTATAGCACAAGGGGTTGTTCATGTGATGCATGACTGTTGAACCAACAACACTCAACGTTGTCAAGCAGGGGTAAGGTAGGGTGGTGGAGGGCGGGGGTGGTAACTCCTGCCCACCAAATTTTTTTATTATTTATCTTTTATATTTTGTTTTATAAAACATAACAAAACTAGAGCCACCAAAGCTGTCGGTAGAGAAGAAAGGGAGGAGGGAGGTGGGGTTAGTGGCCCGCCTCCCCAAAACAATTAAATTTAGTTTTTTTTATTATAAACAACACCAATCTTGTCCTCTATACAAAATCAAAAAATTATTTTTATTTATTTATTTAGTTGCATAATTTAATAATAATAAAATAGACAAAACAACTTCCCCAAAATAAACTTTGTCATTTCTAATATAATAAATAAATTTGCACAATATATTTGATAGGATAAGCACAAACAAATAATCAAATTATGTATTTAAATTTTGATTTCTTTTGCAAAACCCACAACTTGATTTTATCAAATCCTTTTCGAAACATCCATTTTACACCAAACGAGGGTTTCAAATTAACAATCCATATATAGATGATTTCAAAAATGAATAACAATGAAGTCGCTTACAAGGGTTTCAACACAAATAACATTTTGAAACCATAACACAACAAACATGAAGAAGACAAATGTTTTGAAGAACGGATCTACTGCAAAAATTAACCATAAGATTCTCCCTAAATCTAATGCTAATTTGACAACACACGAAGCACGCAAGTATTTCCCTTTCTTTCTAAAAATTTCCTTTTTTGAAATTGCTCCTCCAAAACCTTGATTTTTGCATAAATGAGCTCTAGATCTCTGATAAAGAGTTCTCCCCTAAAGTTAAGGCTTTGATTGTGCAATCACGTGAGAAGATTCATTGATCTTTATCTATTATTATATTTTAATTTCATGCACAACCTTTTTGCCATTAATTACAAGATGTTTTAATAATATATTTATTAATTCAACTAATAATATTATTTAGAGTTTATTATTAAAAATAGAACTCCTAAATAATAATAATTTAATTAAATAAATATAAATACGCCTAAATTAGACTTTAATCAAATCTTTTAAATTTAATTAATTTCTTAATTAATTAAATATAATTAAATATTTGAATTTTCTTTATAAAATTTCCATTAAATTAAATCATTAAATATCTTTTAATTTGATTTAATTATAACAAAAAATCATCACATACCCACAAGACGAAATACGGAAACCCATCATAAAATACAAAATACCAAAACAAAGTCTAGGGTCCAAATCACGAATTCATGTCACTTGACGAATTCAGAAAGGTGAAACTAACTCAGATACTTGTCCTACTTTCTAGGAGAATTAGCTTATGGTTAGGATTTGGACTCAAGAGTTATCTCTCCATTTATACCATTGAAATATTGTGATAGGGTACGCTCATCTTCGCAATTCAGGGAAGTCAATACCTGGTACCTGCAGTTTGCATAAAATCCATGCATGTACATACTCATATATTCTAAGCCTAACATGCAATGGCAGGGAAGTGGTGCATCATGTAGATCCCAACTAGCAGGTGACTACGACTTTGCCCCTCAACCACATTAGAAACGTCAAACATAAAGAAAACATACACGTACACCATACACATACAAGTATGGGGTAAGTAACCATAGAAATTGCATATAAATCATTCCTTTAACTAACATCATGAAATAACTGAAATCACTATATGAGCATACATGTCACATCATTGAAATAATCCTAAACACATGAAATAACTAAGTAACTCATCACATATATAAACTAGGTATGAAATACATTTAATCTAATATGGTAATCGAGTACTGATAATCATAAAACACAATCACAAAATTGGCCTAAAAGAATCTAGCAATACCATCAGAAAAGTCAAGTAGGGGTAGGCATTACACGTATTTCAATTGACACCGATGCTTCTAAGGGATTATCGACAAAAATCAAGCTCAAGTCTTTAAAGGGTCCTTGGATCTAGACTTTGGACTATGAGGGGATTCCTTTTACATGTAAGAAATTCTTTATGAAAGGAATGTTGTAGCTAAATGCAGGGTTGATAATGTCAAATAGAAAAAACTTTCCTCTTGGTGGCAGTGTGCATCTACTAATCGTTATATGGTTTATAAGTCCCCTCCTCATTCAGATGGGCAAGTTCAACCCAATAGATTTGAGATGGTCTTGGATGGTGTATCTCCCCTTGAACCTACCATGGGTTATTCCTCTTTGAAGGTTGCTACTAGTATTATTAATACAAATGTTTCACATTCTAATGTTGTACCTAAGATGTATGTTGTCCCTATTGGTGAGGAAGGTGTTATTTCTTTGGGCACTTGCTTCTCGGTTGTCTCTATCCTTGTCATGGCTAGTTTTGTTAGTTTTGTTGTCCCTACCTTTGCAAAGCTCACTGTTCCTTTCATGGTTGGTTTTGTTAGTTTAGTGGGTCTGAGTTCTTAGCAAGATGAGGCTGCCAAGTTTGAAGAATGATGGATAGCAATTTAAGGAAAACACTCAAAGAAATTTTCTCCTTTTTACATGACCCTTAGATCCCATAAGAAGATATCAAAGGGGAAATCTTAAGTTTTATTGGTTCTTTTTTATGGACAAACTATTGAATTTTTGTAACATCTTTCCTTGTTTTCCATTTCTCTTTTGGGGGAGAAAGTGTGTTTCCTGCCTCCCTCTTTCTTGGCTTTGTCATGTTATTTTTGTACCCTGTTTCAATTTGAGGAACTTATTGCTTATATTTTGTTGTTGGGTTTTAGGTCCCTTTTTTAAAGACCTATTTTGTATTGGGTTTCAAGGACCCTTCAAACCATGTTTTACCTTAATCTAAGACCATGAGACCAAGATGTTACCCATTTGGAGAGTTGATATCTCATTTATATTGTGAAAATATGTATGTAATGAAATGCTTATAGAAAACATTTGTTCGTTGTGATGTGTGAAAGAGGTTTTGTAAATAATTGGATGATGTTTGATTATTATTTTGTGAGTTGATATAAAGGTTGCTAGGATGTAAATGTGGATTTTATTATGTGACATGTTTTTATTTAATGCAAGTCTTTTGAAAAATCAAATAAGAATGAGAATAGTTGTATAAAATTTAATGTAAAAAAGAAAAAAATACACCATTTCCTTGTCATGTTGATCATATGTGAATTTTGGGTAGGTCTTTAAGCGGTCAAATGAACTTTGGATTGTATGGTTTTGCAATTTTAAAATCTCCAACTAGGGTATCTTTGAGTTGGGGCCAATCTAAGGACACATCTTGTCAAATGGACAATATATATTATTAAATAATGTCTTGTTTGAAAGAGAGATCAATCCTATCCATTCCTTCTCTTGTTTGTGACCTTTTGTGAAAATAAAACTACAACCTTATATTTCCAAAGAGATCATAAGGGAAAAGTTATGATCCCAGGAATAAGAAATGTTAGAATAAATAAGGTGTCACTAAGTTTTAGAGTTGTGTTTTCTCTAGGATGTTGCTAAGATGGCTAGGAAAAGAGAGATAACTACACTTCTTGAGGTTGGTAGCCATGTCTCTTGAATTTTTATGGTGTTCACAAAAGAAAGGTACTTATTAATAATGTTGTTGTGTTGCTTTTATTCGTTATTGTGCCGTATATTGCCTTATGTGTGGAGAAGGAAATTTTTACTGACCTCAAGATTGTTAAAATCTCAAAGGGTAAACAATCCCTTGCACCATCTCACTTGACTAGTGCTCTAGTGAGCCAGGGAATCAAGCTAATGAAGGGTTTAAGCCAATCAAGATGCAAATGCAAGAAAATCATGATAGCTACTTAATAATTGCACATATAACCATATTTTAATTATATCAAATGAAAGAGATAACCAAACTTTGCAAGCTCACTACTTCAGACACCAGGGTAAGTCGAGGATGACAACACATGTGCAAGTCATTAAGAGGTGCATGTTTGTCTTGTACCAATAGATTACATAGATCAACAAAAAATCTAGTAAACTAATAAATAATAATATAACTAAATAAATTAAAATATTAACAAATTGTGAAAGATTTAACCACATTGTACATATAACAAGAATGCAAGGATAAAGGCACTAGAGAACATACACATGAAGGAGGTAACATAATCCCAAAGAAAATTCCCACTTTCTCCTATGAATTTGTAGACAAAAAGTCCAAGGAATTGTTGGGTGCCTATTTCGAGATCTACCTTAATTAGATCCTTGTTTCGATGTTTTTATCTCTACAAATACAAATGATAAAAATAATAATAAAAGAGAAAATTAAAGAACTATGGTATGATATTGAAATATGAAATGGAATAGTGAAAGTGACTTGTCTACACCACTACAAAACCAAAGCTTGACAAAGCCCAAGAGACCATAAGGAAGATATTCCACTCAATAAGTAGCTTGAGAATATGATCAAGCATCAGTGAATATGAGGTCCAAGTGTGATAGTGAAGTGAGAATAAGCATCAAGAAGACAAAATGGAGGCAAAATACCTACTTTCAATTACTTGGTTCAAGAATTTGCATTAGGGGGGTGGTGGAATGAGACATCACACTATGGGGTTGGTAGTTGTAATGTTTTGACTATTCATTGCATTCTACAGATTTGCAAGACAAGTGTACACCATATGGACATCTTTGTGGTGCACACATATCTTGCACCAACACGTTGCATGGCCAAGATTATAAGCAAGTGGTGATGAGCCTAAGTGGAGGTTGATGTGGAATTTTGTATTTAGGCTAAGTTACAAACATTGGGTAATGGTAAATTACACAAGGGAGCAAATATACAGTACTACATTTTTCTCCCACTTGAGTGAGCATATCAATGAGAGATGTAATGATTTATGTTGTCATCAATTGCAAACATTTGCGGTGTTGACATTAATATGTGACTGTAGAAGTTTTAGTGGTTGAGGTTATGATTGATGAAGAAGATTTGAAAGGTTTAAAGTTATGATTAATGAAGAATATATGAAAAGAGGACTAAGGAAGAAACTAAGGTTATGATATTGATTGAAGAAGAAGAACATGAAATAAAAAATAATAAAAAATATATTCGATTCAAAAATAGTAATAATTATATCCAATAAAAACTATATTATTAAAATTAACCAAAATAACTAAATTTATTTATAGATGACAAGACATGTACTTACAAATATAGATTGTTTAATGACAATTTGAGATTAATGATATTGTATTTGTTTAAAGTATACATGACCCACTATCAATAAGCATAACACATAATATAAGACTATTGTAATTTTATTACACATATTTCACTTTACAATATTTACTCTTCTTTGTATTAATTTATTTCACACTTTACATAATTGATAAAATATCTAATAAATTATAATTATAATAATTTTTGAAAATTATATTTAAAACCTTAATTATTACCTAGCATTAACTTAAAATAAGATTCATACTTGGAACAAATATTTCAAAGAAAAAAATATATTGTTGAGTTGATTTATGAATAAAAATATTAATTAAACAAAGAAAAATAATATATAACTATACTAAAAACTAATGTAATTTTCATATTAAATGTGTTGAAATCTACATAATATGACAACACATAAATGAAATTCAAATATCAAGTTTAAAATAGGAAAAACAATGTTGAAATTAAAAAATAATACTCAAGAAAATTTATGTTTAATTAAAAAAAATTGACACATTATATAATTAGTAAAATATCTAATAAAATAAAATATAATTGGAAATAAAAATTTAAATGATAAAAAATTCAATTACTATTTGAAAATTAGACATTTCATACTTTCGATAAAATAAATTATTATAAATTAAATACATTAAAAATAAATTGCAAATTAAAAAAATATTAAATAAGTATATTATTAGTAATTTTATTTTTCATGTCTTGGAACGAATGTTTCAAAGAACAATACATATTGTTGAGTTGATGTATGAATAAAAATTATTAATTAAACAAAGAAAAATAACAAAGAAAAATCGTATATAACTATACTAACTAGTAATGTAATTTTCATATTAAGTGTGTTGAAATCTACATAATATGACAACATTGCTCCATCTGCATAAAACAAAACAAATTCTTCAAATATAACTTCAATGTCTTGGATGGTGTTGTAGATAGAAACTAAAACTATCAACAAAGATATAACCAAATAACATTATAAAATATTATTTTCATACCCTTTTGAAGACTAGAAGAAGAGAGATTCAAATGTAATTTTCATATTAAATGTGTTGAAATCTACATAATATGACAACACATAAATGAAATTCAAATATCAAGTTTAAAATAGGAAAAAATAATGTTAAAATTAAAATATAATACTCAAGAAAATTTATGTTTAATTAAAAAAAGATTGACACATTATATAACTAGCAGTTGCAAACTTTTGTGCTTGCAACGATGAGCCGATAGGTGTTTACTTTAAGTAAAATAAAATTTTATTTTGTAATGAATTAAATAAATAATATTTATTTATTTAATTTATCATATACTAATAAGTTATCATCTAAAAAAAATTCCCATAAAAACATATTATAAAAAAATAATAAGAAAATAATATGAAAAAAATAACACATAAAAAGTGGAGCAAAATATATAAACTAAAATAATTGTAAAAATTAAAAACTAAAATAAGAGAAGTCTCATGTTTCATCTCTGTGAGCATCACCTAGATCCAATGACTGCTAAGTGTTCTATTTATTATCATGGGCAGTAGATTCTTGTAAATCACTACTCATTAAACATGAGTCAATGAGTTTGGCTCAAAAACTACATAGTTAAACCTTGGTAACAATATCACAATTTAACTTGTGGAAAAATATCTCCTGCTTATTAATTTAAACTCTACTAGCTTAAATATATGAATAAAATAATTTAAAAAAATAAAAAATAAACTAATTAAAAATCTACGAATTAAATATATGAAAAAATAATCATTTAAAAATAATCTCTATAATTTTTTTTAATGAAAATTAATATGAGAAATCAAAATATATATATTTAAAAATAACAACTCCCACAAATATCACATCACAGTAGCTAAACTAAAATTAATATTTAAATGAAAAATTATACTACTTAAAAAATATATTAAAATAATTTAAATTCTAAAATTTCAATCATACAAATATCATGATCGCTAATCCTATTCACTAAACTCAAAATCAATATTTAAAGTGAACAACTAAACTAATTAAAAAAATTAATAAAAAATTAATAAAAAATTAAAACATTAAAAAATAATTATTAAAACTAAAAACTAGATTAATTTAAAGTCTATTAGCTTAAATATATGAATAAAATAATTATTTTTAAAAATCTCCAAAAATTAATATGAGAAATATTTAAAAATATACTAAAAAAATAGGAACCCCGCTGACAAATATCCTATTGGCTAAACTAAAGGTTAATATTTGGAGTAAAAAAAAATTAATTAAAATAATTTAAAAACTAAAACTTTAATCAACTTAAAAAATTAAAATTAAATAAAAAGAAAGAAAAACACGAGTTTTAAGTGGAGATAACAACTAATTAATTTTCTAAATAAATATTAAAAAAATGAGAGTTCAAAGTATAGATAAGTTAATTTATAAATTAAATACAAGAGTTAAAAATGGAGATAATTTTTTTTAAAAAATGAAAAAACTAAGAGTTAACAGTGTAGATAATAACTAATTAAAACTAGTTGGAAAATAATTAACGGTAATAGCTTACAGTTTTCGGTCGAAGGCTGACAATTTTTCGGCCAAAAATAATAATTTTATGGGAACAAAGTTCCCATATATAGCCTATCGACTTAATTAGTAAAATATCTAATAAAATATAACTGGAAATAAAATCTTGAATGATAAACAATTCAATTACTATTTGAAAATTAGACATTTCATACTTTTGATAAAATAAATTATTATAAATTAAATACATTAAATAAAATTACAAATATACATATTATTAAATAAGCATATTATTAGTAATTTTATTTTTCATGTAATATAATTTAATATACAATCATTTAATATTTAATCATTAAAAAATATAATTTCGTTTATCAAAATGTAAGAAATAATTCATTATATATAATTTAAAATATCTACTTTCATTATTCAATTGTTAAAAAATTGAAGAGTAACTAAATATAACTTGAGTAAAATTGATTATTTTTTGATAATAGATCATCAATTGTGAAGTAAGGAAAACTTTGTTGATTTTGTCAATATAACAACTATGAAGAATATATTAAAAATTAATAATTGAAAAAATATTAAAACATGTCAAATTCAAGGTAGAAAATGTTTATTTAAATATGTTGAAAGTCAAAATTTTCTCATTATAAAGTTTCATGTAATTTTTTTAACAAGGAAATTTCCTTTAGTGTATTCATAAGTGATCCTTGTATTTTTTTGGTCGGTAATAAGTTTTTTAAAATATTTATTATTGAAAATTCAACATTACATAACTACTTACAAGCTTCATAAAAGCCATCCTCTTTTCATACTTGCTATCTTACTAGATCCCTTTACATTTTAAATCTCTTATCTTTATCCCTTCTCCCCTATAACATAATAAAACCACCCCAAATACATCATAGCCTTTTAGAATTTGGCTTTATCGAATGCATAAAAAAGACACCAAAGATACACAAACAAAAAATTCATCAATGACTGTTCCAAAATTTTGCTTTTTCTTTATCGCTTGATCTTGTCTTCATGGCCCTTCTATGCAAATATTTCATTTCTTCATTCCCTTGCTGATATTGAATTGCCCTTGGATTTCCAAATTCCTCCTTGTTGATCAACTACCCTATCTAGTTTCTTTCCCCTTCACACAAAAAAACTTTCTTGTGTTCATAGCCGTATCTGTCAATTAATCGCCTCAAAATTTACCCAAAATTTCCTTTTCTTCCTCTTCTACTTCAACAATCATTCACCCTTACCAAGAATTTTTCCTTGACCATCCCCCTCATTCTCCTTGCACCAGCACTCCTCCTCTTCTAGGGTAATTTATAAAGAAACCTCTTACCCTCTGCCCATTCTCCTTCAAGAAGCATTCAATTTTCCTCCTCAATGTGCCCCATGCCTATTTTGCTTTCTCTTTAGACAATTCCTTATCAACTCTAGTCGGCCACCATAGGAAACCCACTCTCCCTTTTTTCAAACCTTCCTCATAGTCTTCATAGCATTCACTATGGTCAAATCCTTTTCTCGGCCAAGCCCACTCCAAAAGGGGCTCAATCCCCACTATTAAATCATCATGGAACAAATTTTTCATCACCCAGTCTACTTCCTCAACTGGACTAGAAATTTCCAATCCCCACGCCATTACAATGGCTGCAATATGCACGTTAATTTTCCAATGATGTGTGGAGTTTTGAAAAAGTTCTCCAATTGTCTCTTTCGTAGCTACTATAACTCCCAACGTTGGGCATTTCACCAATAGTTTTAGCCATTTATCCTGCACCGGTCCAAAAAGGGCCTTCTGTTGTCACTTTGTTTGAAAGGTAAATGTTGCCTCCATCTTATGTCAAATCCATTGCTTTCACTATTTTTGGTTTTACTATTTTAGGTAGTTTGATTTCCTCTACACATTAATTTATAATGTTTTTACTACCTTGTTCTTTAAGCCACTATCCCTTTATTCCTTCACACACTTCGACCTAGCTTATTGCCATCTTTTCTCATAATGAAAGTCATAATTGGTGATCTTCTCAATCTTTCCCACCTCTTTACTGACACTCCTTTACATCTTCTGACATCCGTCGTCACTCCTTCCTTTCTCAAAGGCTTTGATATGCTTTTAAAAGGTCATCATTTCAACCCCCCTTCCTTCAACTACCTTCAAAATTTCCCAACGGCTACATAATTCGTAAATTGGTTTTCCATCCTCTATTAAACTTTCCACCCACTTTGTTAAAGCATATGCCTCCGTATTTGCTTCCCTAAACACATGACAAGCTTCAAACTCCTCAAAATCATTTAGTTCCTCCATGAGAGATTCCAAAAAATTCCTTAGGTGCCATGCATGGATTGAGTTTTTACACACCACCTACACTGACACCAATCTTCCTCCCTCCACACTTTTTAATACATTTCAAAGCTAACATAATAGGTTGAAACTCCACCTCATTGTTTGTTCCATCTTTCATTTTTAGTGCTCCATAAGCCACTATATTCCTAGAATTATCTTTTACAATGCATCCCGCACCTGAGCTCCCCAGATTTCCTTTTGAGGCTCCATCAAAATTTACTTTAAACCAACCTAAATCAGGAGCCACCCACTTCACCTCATCCTTTTTCTTGGCTTTGGAGTTTGCCTTTCCTATATCTCCAGCTTTACCAATTTTTATTCATAGCCACCTATTCTAAATTGCCATATCCACTTTCATGAACACACAATTTGATAAGTTTTTCCTAAATACTGTTGCATTCACCATTTGTTCAATGGAGTGATCTATTTGGTTTAAAAGTTGCTCTAAAGTCTCTGATCTATAATAAAAAATCTTCTTATTTCTTTCCTTCCACACCTCCCATATCACAATTAAGGGGCTCATTCTCTAAATGCATTCTAAACAATTCCTTTTTTGGCTTTAAGAGAGGGACACCATGGTCCTTCCCAACCTAGTTTTTCCTGAAGGTGACTCTAGCATTTTTCTACTACCACACAATTAAGTAGTAAATGATCCACATTTTCCTTATCCATCCCACACATAAAACATTTCATAGGGCCCTAAAACCCAAATCTTTTTCTTCTCTCTCCTATTAAAATTCTTCCTTGAATTGCTAATCATGCAAATGTGCCAACCTTTGTGAGAATTTCCTTACTCCAGCACAAGTCCTCTGCCTCAAAATAGTCATCCATCCTAGAATCCAAAATTTCATATCCCAATTTAATTGAATATTTACCTGCGGCTGCTACACACCAACTAATCTTATCTTCCTTATTTAATATGCACACCTTTCTGCCCTTAAAGATCTCTTTAAGGATATGTTGTTGTCTATTCAAAAGACCCTACACTCTACAATCTTTCCATTGCCAGATTATCCCTAAAACCCCCTCAACTTCAACCATATAGTTTCTTACATTACTACCCCATCTCTCACATAAGATTTTTTTCAAATCTTCATCACCACATTCCTCATCTATAGATTTTTTTCCATTCCATGAATCCTCCCAAATTTTTTCCCTATTGCCATTTCCTATGACCCAAGAGATATGGTCAATAATGACATGTCAACATGACAGTATAAAATTCCATATTGCTAAGCCTTTTATCAAAATTTGGATAGTTAAAATCCTTAAATTCTCAATAGAATCCAAATATTTAGACTTTAGCACCCTCATCCATAACTACTCATCATCATTTGCCAATTGCCACACCAATTTAGACCCTGAGCTATATTCATTGGATTTCAATCTCTAATACTAGCCCCTCCATACTTCTTAGGCCTACATTTTTCCTCCCATTTTAGTAATGGCCACTTTTTTTTCCTCCCATGCTCCACTCCAAAAGAAGTTATTCATTTGCCTCTCTACTAGATTTATCACCTTCTTTGAAATCTTTAACCACATCATTGAAAAAATTGGCACTGCTAAAACTGTCGATTTTAACATTAGAATCTGACCTACTAAAGTTAGCCACTTACCTTTCTAGCCTTCCATTCTTCTTAGGAATTTCTCCATTAATCCCTTCCAAACTTCTCCTTTGTTTTGTCCATGGAATAAGGGGATTCCTAAATATTTACTTGGGAGAGCTCCTTGCCTTATACCTAAAATTCTTCTTGTATCTCTTCTCTTTGAGAGAGGGGTATTAAAGAAAAAAAATTAGACTTTTCCCAATTGATCTTTTGTCCTATCACCTTCCTGTAAATTTCCAGAGTTTTTTTCATAATTCTAGCTTCCCTCTAAGAAGCTTCTCCTATAAGGAAGGTGTCATCCACAAACTATAAATGTGAGATTGGGTCCACTCCCCTTGCAACTTTTATCCCTTTCCATTGGCCTTTAACCCTTCATTCTGTGATCAGTCTTCCCAAAACCTCAGCCAAAATTATGACTAGAAAAAGGGACAAAGGATTCCCTTTTCTTATCCCTTTTCCTAATTCAAAAAAACCTTGAGGGCTACCATTAACCAGCACAAAGAACCTTACTGAATTTAGACAACCTTTAACCCATCTAATCCATTTGTCTTTAAAACCAAAATTTTTAAGAAATTTAATTTAAAAAACTCTATTTACCTCATCATAGGCTCATTTTATATCCAACTTAACCATCATTTTACTCAGTTTTTTTGTTATGACCGAGTGAATCATTTCATGAGCTATGATAACCCCTTCAAAAATTGATCTTCTTGGAGCAAATCCACTCTACTCTTCTGAAATTACATGATTTAGAACCTCTTTTAGCCTATTAGCTACCACCTTTGATATTATTTTATACACAATATTGCATAAAGATATCAGTCTAAAATCCTCAAAGGAGTTACATTCCTAGTTTTTAGTAACCAATGCAATAAAAGTGTTATTTAAATCTTTAAGAACAAACCCCCCTTTCCTTGATTCCTCAACCATTTCCCAAATTTCATCTTCTATATACTCCCGGATAAGTTTGAAGAAACTTCCTGTGAATCCATTAGGCCTCGGACTCTTGTCTTTCCCTAAACCCCATAATGCTCTTTTCACTTCTTTTTTTGAGATGACAACATTTAGCCTTGCATTTTTCTCATCTGTTATGCACTTTTGAATACTTTCCAAAACCTCCTCATCTAAATCCTCCCCCCCATCCTCAAATTGACCTCTATCCTTGAATAACTTTACTACTTCCTTTTTTATTAGGATTGGATCATTTATAACCTCACCATCACCATTCTTTATTGAGAAGATTTTTTTGTGAGTCATAATTTTTACTGAATTATGAAAAAAAATTGTATTCCTATCCCCTTCTTTCAGCCATATTTCCCTTGATTTTTGCCTCCAAAATAATTCTTCTCTTAACAGGGTCTCATCATACTCTTTTTTTAGCCTCTTTTCCTGCTTAAAATCTTCCTCATTTATTCCTCCCTGAATTATCTTATGATTTAAGATTTTAAAATCAACTTCCAAGTCCTCTTTCCTTTTAAAAATGTTTTGAAAAGATTCCCTATTCCACAACTTCAATTTTCCTTTAATGAATTGAATCTTCTTAAATATCTTAAAAGCCATGTTTCCTTCCCTCTTCAGGACTTCCCTCCACCAATTTTCAACCATTTCATTAAAACCATCAGCCCTCATCCACATTACTTCAAACTTGAAGGGACATCGATCTGGGGTTAGCTCCTCTTGTAATCTCAAACTAATGGCAAAGTGGTTAGATCCATGAATAGGCAATATCTTAGCACCCATAGACCAATCAACCTTAGTCTAGTCCCCTCCTAAAAGGAACCTATCCAAATTTTCAGCAATATTGACATATCCTTGTCTCCTATTGTTCCAAGTGAATTCCCCCTATTTAAAAGGCATATTAATCAATCCATTATCCATAACAAAAGATGAGAAGTCCACCTCTGAGGTAGACCTGCATCCCTTACCTCCTTTATTTTCCTTTGGGTATAAAATCACCTTGAAATCTCTTCCTATTATAGTAATTTCCCCTTGTAAAATTTCTAGCAGATCTATAAGTGTTTTCCATAGTTCTTTCTTTTCTTTACTCTGAGTTGGACCATACACATTGATGACATTTAAGTCATGTCTCAATTGTTTTGTGGAAACCTTTAACCACTGCCAATTATTTTTAGACCACATCTGAATTCCCTTTATTGTTTCTTTGTTCCAAAGAACACATAAATCCCTAGAATCTCCCTTTTCATCTTCCCATACACTCTTCCATCTGCAAAACTTTTTTCTTAGTCTCTCCACATGATCCTTCTCCACCTTTTTTTCTTACAAAAATATTATATCAGGTTTTTCTTGGTCCAGGATTCTCCTGACCAAGCAGATTTTGTTAGGGGAATTGCATCTCTTGACATTGCATGAGAGGATCTTCATCCCTTCTAGGAGGGGTTCTTACCCCTTTCCGATTTCAGTTTACTTTGACCTCTTGCACTTCTTGCCATCTGAATCAAAGCATTTATTTTTCTTCTTCCTCTCTTTTGACTCTCTCCAAATGAAGCTTTATGCTTTTTACTTTTCGACTTCTCAATGGTTCTTTTTTTTCTCAGGATCAAATTTTCCTCCAGCCCAAAAAAGTCTTCATCCTCTTCTACTTCCCCACTTTCCTCCATTCCATTCAAACTCTCCTCAAAACTTGATTCCCCTTATTTACCCTTTAGGTTTCTGATTGGGGAAATTTCAATATCCTTAAACACCTCCTTTGTCCCCCCTTCCATATCCCCCTCTTGCCCAATTAAATACCCTTCATTTTCCTCCCATTCTCTATTTGCTTCTACTGGTTACTCAAAAACCAATGCTAACTGACACTCCCTCTCCTAAGGTTCTAGATTAACTTCCTCTTCCCTATTAATCCCATTAAAATTTCTTTCTACAATTCTACCTATCATTCTCTCTTCACTCATATCCTTGATCCCTACATTCACCCCTTTTTCACCAATGATCACACCTAGCCCTCCTTGCTTTATTGTTTTACCCATTTGTTTTTCCTTCTCCCCATTTTTATTTTCAAATTTTTTTTCCACATCCTCCCCTAAAACCTGAACTCCTTTTGAAATCTCACTTTCCTTCCAACCATTTTCTTGATAGTTCTTTGCTCTTGTTTTTTCCATCATAACATTCTCTATATCTGCAATATCCCTCTTCCATTTGGTTTCACTCCCCTTCTTTTGCATCTTCAAAGTTTTTGCTATCTCTTTTTCCCTTCTAAGAAGCTTTTCCTCTTCCTTTTCTTTATTATGTCCCTCTTGTTTGCATTCTTTAGAGTTATGTTCCTCACAAAGATAGAACTCACATACTTTTAGTCCTTCCTCTATAGACATTGGTTGTCTCCATACATCCCCATCAATATAGTTTTCAATCATTTCCAAGATTGGGTGGCAGTCCTTCCACATTATGCATACCCTAGGAAACATTTGTAGAGTTACACTATCCACCATTTCTACTGCTTTTATATATGTTCCCAATTTATTACCTATCATTCTATAACACTACTCCTACTAGTATTCTTGAGGCAAATTTCTCAGCCCTATCCACATAGGGATTTTCTTTATTACCTCCTTTGTTGGGTCAAAGTTTATGGCCCATTTCTTTAAAGTAGAACCCATATCCATCCATAAAATAAGGGCCACTATTCATAATCCAATCTCTATCTTGAGCTATATCCACTGTTACCATGCAGAAACAATTCTCCAAAGTTTTGAACTCCTTCACTTCCCCCCATTTCTCACCACACCACTCTTTACCTTCTCTATTTCAAACTCTGACCCTCCCCATTTTAGAAATAAAGCATTTTTCTCCAAAAATTCACATATCTCTTTTACCACACACCTTTCTATTACTACTTTCTCTACTGTGCAACATGTCCACTTTCGATCCTTTACTATTTGTTGCTCTAGATTTACCACTGCTTGTGGTCTTCTCATTTTTGTTGCTTTATTTTTAAAATCCACCATCCCGCCCAAATTCATCAATGTAAATCTTTGCATTGGTTGTGTTCTCCCTCCATATTCATTCTTTTTGGCTCTTTCATTTTGCCATTTTTCTTCCTTATTATGGCCCACTCTCTTCCATTGAAGATTTTCTTTGAAAGTTCTATGCCTACTCTACCATCTTCCATTCTTGTTACCCCAGTAAAACCTTCCCTCAGGCTTCCTAAATGGTTCCCAACTGTTACCAACCCTTCCAAACCATCCAGAGTTTCCACTATTTTCTCGAAACCCTCTCTAGTCTCCTTTTTGCCATTGCTTCTCCATTTCCCTCACCTTAAGAGTTGCCTATTTTTTAAAACTATAAGCAATTCTTGTATTATTGTTCTTATAAATTGTACAATTATGGAGAAAATTCATTAAATTTTCACATTTTACAAAATAGTAAAAAAAGACAATTAAATTAAATAAATAAGATTTATGCACATAATATTTAACTTACAGTAAATATAAGACTTGTGTATAACAATAATATAAATAGTTACATCTAAATACTATAATGAATATTGTGATGCATTTTCTAACATTAAATTTCAACTACTATAACATCTAATAATAGATAAATTTAGACTATATGAAGTCTTCTAATATATTTTAATCTTGCTAAATATTTTTCAAAATAATTGCTTCATTTGCATCAAACAGAACAAATTCTTCAAATATACCTTCAATGTTATGGATGGTGTTTGTTAAAAAGTTAGCTTGTGTGAAATTGAATCGATATTGTTTATGTCTATCTTCAATTTAATATTACATAACTGATTCATTAATTGTATATATATATATGTGTGTGTGTGTGTGTGTGTGTGTGTGTGTATGTATGTATATGTATATGTATATGTATATGTATATATATGTGTGTGTACATATATATGTATATGTATATATACATATAGATATATACATATACATATATATATACATATATATACACACACACATATATATACATATATACATATATATATATATACATATATACATATATACATATATATATATATACATACATACATATATACATACATACATATATATATACATATATACATACATACATATATATATATATATATACATATATACATACATACATATATATATATATATATACATATATACATATATATATATATATATACATATATACATATATATATACATATATACATATATATATACATATATATACATACATACTTAAGATTATATTAAGAATTTACATAATGTAATTAGTTTGTACATAATCAAATCACCGATAGTACATTATGTTAAATTGTAATTCAGTTAGATTGATATAATCATGAGATTCATTATAAATGGTAAATCATCATTAAATATATATTCTTTACACACACACACACACACACACACACATATATATGGTTAGTTATATTAAATATACTAACCAATGATGATTAACTATAGAGACATGTCTCTTTATGAGATGTGTCTCCTCCTTCTCATAGTTATATGAGAAGCAAATATGCAATCAGAACACATCAATAACAATGGCAATGATAATTACATTTGCAGAGATCTTAAATGTAACATGGTATCAGAGCAAGAAATAATGAGATTATTCAAGGAGGGATCCTATAATAAAATTAGATTTAATGGATCAATTTTTTGTATAGACAAAACTTGAGCAAAGTGTAGTGCCTGCCACTAGTTGGCATTTTTTTGCTATCATTGGTTAACCCTTTTTAAGCCAATTTTATGTTTGATGATTATTCAGTGTTTTCAGTTTTCGATGATGATTAGTTAGATGGATTATTATGTGTTTTCTTATGGATATTTACCCCATACTTGCATGTGTATGGTGTGCGTATTTGTTTTCTTTATGTATGGTGTTTTTGATGTGGTTAAGGAAGGGAGTCATAGTCACCTGCTAGTCGAGATCTACATGATGCATCACTTCCTGCCATTGCCTGTTTAGCTTAGAATATTATGTCTGTACATGCGTGGATTTTATGCAGGTTGCAGGTATCGGGTATCGACTTCCATGAGTTGCCAGGATGAGCGTACCCTATCGCATTATCTCAATGGTAAGAGAGGGGAGATAAATTTTTAAATCCAAATCCTAAACCCTTTAGCCAATTGTCCTAATTGATAATTAGGACAAGTATCTAAGTTAAGTACCCTCCAACTGCATCAAATGATGTAATTTCGTGATTATAACCCTTTTGTTTGATTTAGTATGTGTTTTTCTATGATGAGTTTTCATATGTTGCTTTATGAGTCCTTGATGTATTTTCTATTAATTAAGTCTAATTAAAAAGATTAATTAATGATTTAATTTAATGAAGAATTAATATGATATTTTTAATATTTAATTAATTGAAAAATTAATTAAATATAAAGAATTAAATTGGAAGATAAAAGTTATAAGTATGAATTTAGAACGTGATAATATTTATTTAATTTAATAATAAAATATTTAGAGTTCATTTTTAAATAAATGCTAAATATTATTGTTATTTAAGTTAATAAATATTTATCAATTAAGTTTCTAAAAATAAAATTAAAAGTGAAAAGATATTCAATTATTAAAAATATTTTAGTTCGCATGATATGTGCATGAGATTAAAATAATAGAAAATTAAATTAAAAGATAAAATAAGAATAATAATGTTATTTAATTTCATAAAGTGTGCATGAGATTAAAGTAATAAATTAATTTTAAAAAAATAAGTCAAGTGAAAATTAAATAAAGTTATTTAAAAATTCATTTAACATGCTTAAAAAGATAAAGCAAAGATTAATAAAAAGTTAATATGGAGTTAAAGGTTGTGAGCAAGGAGTTCTCTAGGGTGAGCGCACAATCAGTGCCCTGATTTAAGGAGAGAACTCTTTATCACAATTGGAGGATTCATTTTGAAGGAAGGAATCTTGGGAAGGAAATTGGGAGACGAATTTTAGAGGGGATTTTGGAGATGAATTTTGGGAAGCGAATCTTCTCACAATTCTCGATTAGTTGCGTGTTAGCATCAAGTTCAGGTAGGGTCTTGTGCTTTGACCACTAAATAATTCATGAAATTCAATATGTTATGTCTACTTTGTGCTTGTAAAGCAATCGTTTTCTCACATCTTGTTGCATGAATCTTGTTACCCTTTATTCTCGATCTTTTGGGTTTTTTTGATTTCATTTGTAAACCTAGATTGAAAAATTATTTAAGAAAATCCTATCTTGTAGATTAAAGAAAGTAGGATTTAATTTGGGAAGGGTTCGAATCTAAAAATGAAAATTCTAAATTAAAATTTAGGCAGTTGATAGTATTTCCTCTATCAGAGTAATAAGGAAATAAAATTTATTTAAATTTAAAAAAAAAAAAAAAAAAATGTACATGTATTAAAAATAATAATAAAGTTATTTAACAAATTTTATGAAATTATAAATCTTATTAAATGAATAAAATTTGTTATTAGCAAACTACAAAATATAAATTTAAAAAAAAAATATATAATAATAATTAATAAATTAAAACAGGGTGGGGGCTGTCCCACGCACCCCACAACTATCAATTAAGTGTCGGCGTACCTGTGTCTGCAGGGGCTGCACGGCTTTTAATAACCGGCGGTACCCTGCGACAGGCCGCACGACTTTTAATAGTCGACGGTACCTTGCGACAGGCCGCACGACTCTTCAAATCCGCAGTCCTATACACCTGTGATTTTTAAATCGCCTTTTTGGAATTTGCATATACTTTAAATGTTATAAAGTATTTTTTTATATATAAATTAATATTAATTTTAATAAAAGAATTGTTAGTTATTAATGTAGTTATTTTTAAAGTTTATTAATAATTATTAAAATTTTTTAATAATAAGATGTAAAATTATTGATAATTGTAATTTTATTAATAATATTTATTAATAAGATTTTAATATTATATTATTAATATTTAATAATATTTTATTAATCAGTTTTATAATGTAAAACTTCATTATTATTTTAATAATATTGATAAATTTATTATTATTTAATAATAATGAATTTAAATATAATTTATTTTTAATTAATAGAATTATTGATAATTTTTATTAATTATTAATAATTGATAATTGCTGAGACATTAATGTAAGTATTTAGGTTGTTAATCATTAATTAATTTAATTAAATATTGGTTTAATTAAATTTAGATAATGATGAAGATAGTTAAGTGAAAATTGTAAATCTATTTAGACTAGAATTTACTTATTTAAATAAATTAAATAATTTGCCTTTAGATCTTTTTAGAGAATCGTCTTAAATCAAGTCGGGAGATAGGACTTTTATTCAAATATGGAAATTACGTTAAACTATTTGGATTAAGATGTATTTGGTAAATCCTAAATCTCATACTGAAAAGAAAATTGAACCTTGTTGTTTAACTCAAACTATGTGTTTTTCAAATCATACCTACTGTGAAACTATGATGTTTTCTATGTTCTGGTTATGTTTGGGTTTTGGGTTGATTTAGTTTGACCAGTCTTAGGGTGTTTACCAGAGGCTTGGGGTTATGCGATTGTGATGATATGGTGATTTGTTCTCGATCTTTTCAAAACCAACCAAGGTAATGTGATAGTATGCTCTATGATGGATGTATTTACTGTTTGTTATTGCTTTCCAGTTTCCTTGTGTGAAGCTGAGGTGTATGTATATGAGATACCTGACTTAACCATTTTTGAGTCATCGATCAGTTATATTTGATTTACCTTCCAGTCGCTTTGAGAGGACTAAGATGTTTTGGATGATTTGTTCTTGATGATGTCATGTTGTGACATGTTTGACTTGACCATTTTGGAGTCTTCGATCAGTATTGTGATTTATTATTGGGATTCTTTTTTGTTGCTCGTTGGAGAATCGATGGATATTGTAATTTATCATTTATGCCTTCAGTTGCTGATATAGAACTGTTGTGATCATATGATTATTATTTGATGCTTATTAGTTGCTCATGAAGAACTGATGTAATTATTGTGGCTATCTTTTATGATATTTTTCAGTCGCTTGTATAGGACTTAGGTGATTTTATTATGATTCTTAGATTGAGATTTCATGAGCCTAGGGTAGGTTATCTATGTGTAGTGTCGAGAAGTAGCTTGCAACGGGGGTCAGAGCCCTAAGAGGCTGCCTGGAGAAACCCATTGTAAGTTGTTTTAATAAGTGATAACATTTACACTAAATGGGAATTAAAATGAACCTAATAAGATAATTGTATGTTCTCTCCCATGCCTTGAGTGCTAGTACAGACTAGGATGGGGTAGAGAGAACGCTTGGTTACGACCTTGCATTCCATAGTATGCCTTGTCAATATAAGAGGATACTAGTGGCCGCAGGGATCACTAGGGACCTGGGATTCCTAAAGGATTGCTCGGGTAACTTCTACGTGACTTTTGCGATGACACTTTTTCGATTACATAGTAGGTTTCCTACGTGTCTTTGTGGTGCCTCTGGGTCTAGATGTTGATCTATGTGTTGGAACCTTTGAGTTAGTATACTTTTAGGATTTCCTGGACTTAGAGAGTATTTGTGTTATATGTGTTTTGATATCCTGTTTGGGACTTGAAACTATCTCCTCAGCGCGGTGGGAGTGGACCATTTAGGTTCCACATGGTTGAGTGGTTGTGCTTTTTCACTCTTACCATTGGGATCCATCCGTAGTCACTGTGGCGGGAGCTTCTTAGTATGCTTGTTTATCATATTTAGATGATGTTGTTTACTTATGCTTTATTCTAGTATGTTAGATTTCTTTATGCATATGTTGTAGCATGTTTAGGTGTGACATCCCTATTATGATAGTACCGATCATCTCTTCGGTGGCTTGGGATGTTACGCGTGGGGGATGGCTAGGACCCACAATGGTCTAATGATGCTATTGATGGTTGGGAGGAGCCACACACTTAGATTAGTTGTATTTTATGATGTTATGTCTTTATGATAGATAGATGTATCATGTATGATATTAGTTTCATTTACTTTATTGTACTTTGTATCATAGATTCAAGGATGATGGTGTATCTTTATATGTATATTCTTTTAGCCTTTCATACCCTGTGACATGTATCGTGGATGATTGAGCATTCCGAATTAATTTGCCAAGAGGCATTCGGAACAAATGTATAATATGGACTTTGGATTTCCTCATTATTTTTTTAAGTATGTAACTTGTTATGTATGTTTACAATTGATTGTATGTTATTGCTTCCGCTACTATGTTTTGATGTGTATGTTATACATTCTTACTTTAAAAAAAAAATGTTTAGCAAACTTAGTAAAACTTTAGATTAATTTTTTTGGGTCCCTTGGCGGGACGTTACACAAAGATTCATGGCAGCAATAGAGAATTCACAAGTATAACCCAATGGAAGTGAGAGACCTTAGAAGCGTAAATTTTATTCTATGCTTCTACAATGGGAGTTGTTTTTATTAGACAAAATCTACAATTTTGTCACCTACCATCCAGGTAGTGACAACATTCCTATGGTGGCTCCAGCATTGTTTCTGCCAAATTCTTGATATTGGGTGCAAAGAATACTTATGGACTGTTGTTCCTATCAGACTACTGGTCATTATGAATTTGCAATAAAGGTTATGGCACAATAGATACATTAATAGCCCTATGGCTTCTCGTGGTAATGTATTTCTATTCACAATCTCACCCACAAGTGGATGCATTGTAACTTGAAGCACTAGGCATGAAAAATGGTTGACAAACTTCCTCAAAGAAATGTCATTTCTCAGAATCTATATTTGTTATAGATGTGTACAGAACATATTTGTACAAAAATTTGTAGAGGATTTTGAGCATAGGTGATCGGGTATGCATATAAGGAATAGAGAGGGCTTTGAGCCTTGAAACTTTAGAAAGCATGATCATGACAGGAATATTCAGAATTTTCACGTGATTAAAATGGACATGGATTGTAGACCAACAATGTCATTGTAATCAGTGAGAGTTTTGTCATCCTCGGGCTGCTTCCCAGTGAAGATGAGGCGTTGTTGATCGGGACGTATACCCTCCTTGAGCTGGATCTCCACCTTGACATTATGGATTGTATTGGAGCTCTCCACTTCCAAAGTAAAAGTCTTGTCAGTTAGGGTTTTCACAAAGATTTACATTCCACCACACAGGCGAAGCAAAAGAGGACTGTGGCAGAGATTGGGTGCCCAAATTTATAGGCTTCTCAGATGCTGCTGTGCATGACAGGGATAGAGTGACCAAATCTTCCGGTCACATGGAGTTCAAGATTTGCGCTCCTATATCAACTCAAAACAAAGACATTGAATATACTCTTCAATCACATACGCTCAAATGCAAATATATGCTTCAATCATATATAGTGGAACAAAGTTATACATTTTTGACCATGTATAAAACATCAATAAAGTTCATTATTGAATTCATTATCATGTGACATGAGTTGATACAGCTAGCATTAAATATGAGAGGAAGTCAACAATAGAGATAATAGACTATATTACAGAAGAGAGACGTCACAAATATAGCAGAAGATAATACTTCTTATATTGCAAAAGATAATATACTTATAGCAGAGGATAATATATATCTCAGAAGACATTATCACCAAGATATGATGCCTCATGTACTATTATTGACATGGAAGGAAGACCATCTGACTCCACATATAAGTTACAGTTTGAAACATATGGTAACAAGAGTCTTACGTAGAAGACTATCAGTATTAAGGGTAAGAAGTATGAAGATTACAGGTTTATACCAAACACTTGAGGAAGATATTAAGATGAATCATGAGAAAGATGTGGATAGCCATTGGTGACAAAGATTAGTTAATAAAACACCTCTTTGAAAAATGTTGAATGCATTAGCATCAAACTCTTACATAAAATGGTGAGGAATATTGAGAAAGCATCGGGTACTATGGAGTATGCAAGGTAATATTGAGGTAACATATTTCCTTTACACTATTTTTTATTTTAAGATAATATGTGTCATAATTAATAATATATATATGGTGATTATATATATGAATATAAAGTCATAATATGTGAAAACATAGATTAAAGAGATACGTTTAGAAGATTGAATATATAAATCTAAATAAATAAATAAATTATATATGTGTGTGTTTAAAGTATATATTTAAATTATATATATATATATATATATATATATATATATCTTATATCATTGTATTATTTTTTTTTTTGCTTGGGTGAATGGAGGGAGAAAGAATATCTCCTCGTGAACATTTTCTTTGGCAATCGTTAGTACATTTATATGTAATTTTAAATTAAAATATAAATATTATTGAAATCTTGAATATGATATATATATATATATATATACATGTATTCATTTATATATGTATAAGTGTATTTGAATTTTATATATTCATTCAAAATGATATTTAATAAATTTGATATAATGTTTGTCAAATATAAAGAGATGTGTTAAGGGAGTAAGTAGTAGAAACATGTATTCCAAAGAGTACAATCTCCTCAAAACCAAGGAAAGTCTTACTACATATCAAAGTGAAAGCGGTTGGATCTATTCAAAACAAACATAAACTTGAGTATGAGGATTCATTGCTACTTGAAATTAGAATTAGAAAGAGCATGAGTAAATTAAAAGAAGCTATTCTCACTATATCATTAGTATCCTTATCCATGCATCACATTTGGGCCATTGAAATCCACTTACCACTAGAAGAAAGAAACAAGAAATGACAACCCTCAACTCTACTCTAGCATTGACTCTAGAAAATTGATCTATGTTAGCACCCATTTCATGTTCACCAATCCCAAATAAGAGTTTGCATGTGGAAAAGACATTCACCAATTCATTATGGCCAAATATAATATTGTAGGCCTCATAATATACCACAATGATCATAACACCCACTATATGATATTAGATGGAAGATAAATGAAAATTGATATAATTCTCTAAGCACGAATCCATTAACTTCAATCAAAATAAGTAAGAAAGGATAGTTGAAATTGTAATAAGAAGCAAGTATATCTATCGAGACATTACATAATCCAATCAAATATCTTCCCAAGGCACATTACAAAGATTTATATGTAAATCTTTCAGTATTGATTATAGTGATTGACCAAATACAAGAAGACAACAAAAATGACAATATTTCCTTGATGGGATAATTTAATGGATGTTAATTGTTAGTTTTTATAAACATGGGCATATGATTGCATAACCTATCATATGCAAATATCCTCAAAATGTTAAAAGGTTAACAAAACTTCAATGGATCTAATATGACACATATTGATCCTACTACTCTGGAAAGTTAGGGCAATTTTTATGTGACAACATTAAATTTGAGGAGTAAACTTTTTCTTTGGTTTTGCTAAAATTGTCTATCAGCTCATAAATATATATAAGAATGGGAATTTTACATTTTGGGGGGGGTTGAATAATTACCTCAACCAACATTTCATTCTCATTGAAGGCATTTTCTAGTAAATGATTACCTTAACCAATGTTTCATTCCTCATTGGAGGCAGATAAGTATTAATTATCTTTGATTATTATATTTACTTATTTATTATTTGTAATTCTACACATACTATAAGATTAATTTGCCTTAATCTTTTTCCTTGTATTTGAAGTTGATATTGCAGGAAAAAGGTTGGTACTTTTCATATGCTACCAAATATTGTGTAGACTCAATCTTATAAAGTAGTGCCAAGATGTTATGATCTAGAATTCATTAGTCTTATGATGATCAAGTTGGATAAAGTGATGATCTTGAAACAAATATCCATGATGATCAAGATTATGAATGTCCTTCTTTATTAAGAGGGAGTTTTACACTTCTTCTAAAGGCAATATTGGAGTTCGGAAGACTTATAGTCAGAGGGAGTCTAGAAATACATGGGTGTGACTTCAAGATTTTGATGTGCCTACCTCTATGTACATCATGACAAAGTATTGACTTATCACTTGAAGATTGAAAAGATTAATATTTTATTCAGAGGGAGTAGACCATATCACTTCAGAGGTAAACTTGACATGATTAATGTTTGTTGGTTCTTATGCACTTGTTGACTAACAACATATGGTTGATGATTGTATGCATACAGTGATAAATCTATTTTTGTAGAAAATTTTCCATGACTTAATGTCATGTGACCTTGTGATACTAGTGCACTTATCACAAGGATGAGTTATATTTGTACAAATGAGCAAAATGTTGATATTTTACCAAGTTGAAAATTGTGTACTTTAGAGGTAAACTTTGTATGACATTTTTGTAAATGCATTTATTAACTAATATATTCATGAATATAAAATTGCTTGCAAGCTTGTATTGTGAAAAGTGACAACTTTTCTAGTGAAAAGTGATGACCTTTCGTGTGTTATATTCCTATTATAAAGTGACGACTTTATTTTAGTTGATCTGTCTTCAAACAATGGTTGAATTTGGTGTTATCTTTGTTCTTTGGGCTAGATTTTTTTGGACACATTGATAACCTTCATGGGTCTTTTGGGCGATATCCAGACACCATGAAAACCCATTGTTTTGAAGGTTTGGGTTATCTTTGTTCTTTGGGCTGGATTTTGCCAGACACATTGATAACCTTCATGGGTCTTTTGGGCGATAGCTGGACACCATGAAAATCCATTATGTTCTCTTTCCTCTTTCTCTTTCTTGGTTTAAAACATAATGATGATTACTAAGTTAAACTTATTTCAATTTCCCTTGGTAAAGAGGGAGTGTTAGAAGTTAGCTTGTGTGAAATTGAATCTATATTGTTTATGTCTATCCTCAAGTTAATATTACATAACTGATTCATTAATTGTGTGTGTGTGTGTGTGTGTATATATATATATATATATATACATACATATACATATATACTTAAGATTATATTAAGAATCTACATAATGTAATCAGTTTGTATGCAATCAAATTGCTGATAGCACATTATGTTAAATTGTAGTTCAGCCAGATTGATATAATCATGAGATTCATTATAAATGGTAAATCATCATTAGATATATATTCTTTACACACACACACACACACACACACACACACACACACACACACACACACACACACACACACACATATTATACATATGGTTAGTTATATTAAATATACTAACCAATGATGATTAACTATAGAGACATATCTCTTTATGAGACATGTCTCGTCCTTCACATATTTATATGAGAAGAAAATCCGCAATTGGAACACATCAATAACAATGGCAATGATTATTACATTTGTAGAGATCCTAAATCTAATAGTTTTGAAGATAAAAATCTAAACTTTCAACAAATATAGAACCAAATAGCATTATAAAATGTCATTTTCATACCCATTTGAAGACTAGAAGAAGAGAGATACAAATAGAAGAATGTGTATGATGTGTTCGATTATTTCATCATCTTGTGCTAATGGAGAAACAAGAATCATTTAATGAAATCTAGACAAAACATATAACAAAGAGCACAACATGGAGGAAACACAGCATAACAGACAAATACTACCATGCTAGAGTAGTCCACTTCAATCATGCCACCTTCTTCCTCATCTTAGTTTGTATCATTATGGAAATATGGACAACTTGCAAGAGGAACAACATCTAACACAATAGGAACCATAGCCAGATCTAATCAAGGATTCTAGTGGGAGTCACTACGCTCGATACTAGGAGTTAGTGTTAACTATCTATAAATCATGTTTGGAAAATCATAATCCATATCAATGTCTTCATATTCATCATCAATTCCTTAGGTAACAAAACCATGGCCATTCCCACAAAACAAGAAGACTAGTTATCAATATAATAGGAAAGTTTAGGACTATAGTGATTAGAGATTGAAAATGACACATAGAATGTCCTTATTTGAATGCATTTAATGTTCGAGGGCATGACTGAGTTTCATATATGATGACCACAAATTGAAGGGAAACATTATCAAGGAGTATGTGAATCAGGCATATTATCACAACAAATCAAATGTTATAAAGAGTGATCACAATAATGAGAAAAATACTTAAGTCCATGGTCATTGTGATCAAGAAAAGACAAGAGACACTTGCATAAAATATGCATTCCTTCAACTAATAAGAAGCACACATGGTATCATGATAGATCTAGTCAATGTAGAGGATAAGAAAATAGTTGTGCAACATGTATTGAGCCTATGATACTAGATAGTTCATGCTTTTCAAATTATTATTCTTAGGATTGAGATGAAAAACATGTAGTTCTTGGAAGAAATATCATATGATCAATAATGCACCATTGAGGCAAGGTATTAATTATTATATTAAAGAATTTAATTAATATTATTCATCAAGAAAATATAGGAAAGAACAAAAAAAATAAAAAAATAATACATTTGAATATATATTTTGAATAAGATTTGTCTTGCATCTAATTTAGCCAATAGGCTATTTGTGGGAACTTTGTTCCCAAAATTTAAATTTTTGACAAAAAAGTTGTCAGTTGGCCGAAAAAGTTATTAGTTGGATGGAAAAACTGTTAGTTTGGCTAGAAAATAGTAAATCCTTTCCATTAACTATTTACCAGTCAGTTTTTATCTCACTCCACTTTTAATTCTTGTTTTGATATTTATTATTTGTTATCTCCACTTTTAACTATTATTTTTCTTTTTATGTTATTTAAAAAAAATTTACTTGTGATCTCCACATTAACTCATGTTATGGTCTCTATTTATTTAACTTTTGATTTTTAAAATTGATTTAGATTATAGTTTTTAAATTATTTAAATAATTTTTTTATATTAGTTTAATTTTTTGTTTAAATATTATTTTCTTAGTTTCTATAATTTATTTAGTTAATAGAATATACATTTGTTAGAGATGTTATTTTTCATTTTTTTTTGTATTTCTCTTATTAATTTTTCATAATAGATTTTTTGATGGGAAAATTGAATTTAAATAAATAATATTTATTAATCTATTTAAAATATTTTAGTAAATATTATGTTTTTGAAATATAAAGCGACCAAAACAAGGGGGTCGACCCTTACAAAAAATAGCCGGTAACCAGCACACTACCAGCAATCACCTACAAAAGTAACCGTTGGATACAATTGTTCAAATTATGTGTTGTCTTTGATGTCACACAAATGTCATATCAGTCATCAAACAATGTCTACCGAGCTCAGAAGGTCAGCAAGGCAAAGGACAGTGTCTACCGAACTTAGAAGGTCAACAAGGCAAAGGACAGTGTTTACCGAGCTCAGAAGGTCAGCAAGGAAAAAGACAGTGTTTACTGAGCTCAGATGGTCAGTGAGACAAAAGGATAGAATCTACTGAGCTCACTCAATCATCAAAGAAAATGTGGCAGAAACAGTTCTTACCGAGCTCACTCGGTCATCAAAGGGAATGTGGTAGAAACAGTTCTTACCGAGCTCTCATGAAGGAATTCAGTTCTTACCAAGTAAACTCGGTAGCCAAAGGATTTTATGGATATTGCAATATTAACCAAGTCAAGAAGGTTAACTCAGGAAATTTATAGAAGCAACATTTACTGAGCAGGGTCGGCTAGTAAAGGATTTCATTATTTTATGAAATAATGTTTATTTGTTTAGAGTAATGTCTGTAGCCAATTGATGTATGGTTTATTGGTAAATGTAACATGTAAATGAGCCAACTTGACAATCTAAATGGTATAAGTAAGAGGTCAAGTTGCAAATTCTAAGTGTGTGGAAGTGTGTGGAATTAATGTGATATGAAGACTAATTATTGTGGAAGCGAATTTGAAGGATGGTCAGAGATCATTGAGGAGCAGCAGAGCCATATTTGATCAAGGAGGATCTAATGATGCTAAACAGAGACCTGTAGCCAAAAAATTTAGTTGCATCTTGTTCAGGTCAATTCATTGTTGCTTTCTAACCATTGTAGCAATGATTTCAAATCTCTTAACAGAGTTGGTTTAACAACCATTTTATAAATCCTCTAACAAGGTGACAATTTAGTTGAATTGTTATAAAGACCTCTAGCAAGGCCACTCCTAACAGGGTCACACCTAACAGTGTGTATTGTGACCTTTAATAGGGTTGGCTCCTAACAGAGCTCACTTCAAAAGAGTGAAAAATTGGTGACTAGTTACTTGGTAGTTTTTCCCATATTGGGTTTCCACATTAAATTTGGTGTCTCTTGTGTTCATTTTGTTTTCAATTGCATGCATGTTTTCTTGAAGATAAGTAACAATTTAATTTACCAAGTTACAAAATTTCTGTTATGTTTACCAAGTATCAGTAGTAACTAGATTTTTAAGACATCTAAGGGATTTGTGAATTAATTTTTGTAAGTAACTGATTCACCCCCCTCTCAGTTACTCTACCTTTAATTCCAACAATTTGTATCAGAGCATTTGGTGCTTACAGGAAAAGATTTCAAGGATCTAAGCTAAAGATCAAGATATCTTATGAAAGGGAAATTCCAAGACTTAATAGGGACATCTTCTTAGCATGGCAAGGATTGACGAGGCTTCATCTGGCTTCTATTGGTGATATAGGGCTAAAGTACCTTGATGAAAAATATGAAGAACCTTTTGGTACATTATCTGTCAATGATATTGCTAAAAAGAAGACTCACAACAACATGATGATAGATATAGTATCTGCTCTGAGTTATGAATAATTTTATGACATCAAGGATTGCAAAAATACCTTTGAAATGTGGAACAAGTTGAAAGAGATCTACAGAGGAGATGATAATGTAAGAAGAGCCAAAGCAGAAAGTTTGAGAGGACAATTTGATCAAATGAGGATGAGAGAGGATGAAAACATTGCAAAGTATGTTGAAAGAGTTAAAGCATGTGTTAGTGTAATCAAAGCATCTGGAGGAGATATCAGTGAGGAGAGAGTTATAAGTAAAGTTCTTAGAACTCTACTTTCCATTTATGCATTCAAAGTATCTACAATTCAAGACAGGAGATGTGAGGCAAATCATGAAATAAATTTAGAGGCCATAGTTGGAAGATTGACTGCATTTGAGCTAGACAACTATGACAATTATGTTCCAGCTACCAAGAATGTTGAATCAACATTTGAAGCCAAGCTTTCACTCAAAGAAAAAGGGAAAAAGATGAAGGATCCACAATCAGACAATGATGAAGAATCAGATTAAAGTTCAGACAGTGATCTTGAAGTGGTTGAAGCTCTACTAGCAAGAAAATATTCAAGAGGCAAACGGAAATACAAAGGTAAGGTTCCTCTAATCTACTTTTCTTGTGAAGAAATTGGACATATTGCAGCTAGGTGCCCAAATAAGCAGAACAAAGATGAGAAGAAAGGTCACAAGTACAATGGCAAGAAAGACTTCAAATCATTCAAGGATAAAGGTAAGAAAACATGTTTTGTGGCTAAAGATTCTAATGATTCTGATGATGAAGAAGAAGATGAAATTGTCTACATTGATGTGAAAGATGAGTCTGATAATGATGAGGAAATGGCACTCATTTCTCATATGAGCAGAAATGATACATGGATCATAGACAGTGGTTGTTCTCATCACATGACTGGTGATAAAACTAAGTTTGAATACTTTGAAGACTATGATGGTGGTAGTGTAAGATTTGGTAACAATGAACCTTGTTGTATAAGAGGAAAAGGAAGAATCTCACTGACCAAGGAACTTGTATGTGATAATGCATATTGGGTAGAAGGACTAAAGCATACAACAACTCAATAATGGATTCAAAGTAGAATTTATGCATGAAAAAGCAAGATTGTTGGATGGCAAAGGAAATCTGATTGGATTAGGCACTCAAACAAAAGGTGACTTATTTTATCTTGAACTTGGTGAATGTTCATGTTTCATTGCTCAAATTGAAGAAAGTTGGTTATGGAATAAGAGGTCATGTCATGTAAACTTTGATAACTTGATAAAGATCAGTAAATTTAGGAAAGTAAGAGGTATTCCTAACATAAATAAACCTGAGGTCGGTCTATGCAAGAATTGTCAAATTGGTAAAATGGGAAAGACTAGTTTTACAAGCAAGAACTTTCAGACTGAAGAAGTTCTAAAAATTGTGCATACTGATTTGTGTGGACCTATTGGCATTGAAAGTTATACTGGTGAAAAATTATTTATTCTATTTGTTGATGATTATTCCAGAATGACGACTGTCATGTACCTCAGAGAGAAATCAGAAGCATTTGAAAATTTCAAATGGTGTTTGGCCAGAGTAGAAAAGGAAACATGCAAAAGACTGAAATGCTTAAGATCTGACAAAGGTGGTGAATTCATTTCACATGAGTTCAATAACTTTTTCATTGAAAGGGGAATCAAAAGATAGGTTTTAGCACCTGAAACTCCAGAATAAAATGGAATAGCAGAAAGAAGGAACAGATCTATCATGGATTATGCAAGAACTTTGATGATTGAGAAAGACATTGCTATCAAATACTAGAAGGAAGCTATCAACACTGCAGTTCATACCTTGAATTGAGTACAGCTGAAAAAGAATTCATTCAAAACACCCTATGAGTTGTGGTATGGCTACAAACCCAATGTAAGTTATCTAAAAGTATTTGGAAGAAAATGTTACATTTTGAAAGAATATAGAAAAGGTAAATTTGATGTAAAAAGTGATGAAGGAATATTTTTGGGATACTCTTGCAAAAGCAAAGCATATAGATGTTTGAACTTATCTACTCACGAAGTCATAGAAAGTGCACATGTGAAAGTTGATGAGTTTGCAGAAAGAATAGAAGAAGAAAGAAGAAAGGAACCTAAAGACTACAGAAGATTTGTTTACATTGAACCTGATACAATGCCAAGTATACCTATTAATTAGAAATTCTCAACTCCACAGTCTTCATTAACCGAGTCACAAGAAGTTCAAACCGAGTCAGTACCTACCGAGCTGCAAGAACTTGAGTTGTGAATAGAAGCTACTGAGTTAGCATCTACTGAGCATGAGCAACTAGAATCAAAACCAAAAGTTGAGACACAAAAGGATAACAATAGAAGTCATTCAAAAGGCAAGGAGCTCGTGTTAGCCAAGTATGTCAGAAAGCATCATGCGCTAGATCAGATCATTGGAGACAAATCAGAAGGAACAATGACAAGAAGTAAATTGAAAGGAACTTGATTACTTGCTGATTTATAACCTAGAAATGTCAAAGATGCACTAGCCAATGAAAGTTGGATTGAAGCTATGAATGAAGAGATAGAATAGATAGAGAAAAACAAAACATGGACTCTTGTACCAAGACCCAAAGACAAAAATGTGATTGGAACAAAGTGGGTATTCAGAAAAAAACTAAATGAAGATGGTAAGGTATCAAGGAACAAAGCTAGACTAGTATGCAAATGATACTCTCAAGAAGAAGGTGTAGACTATGGAGAAACTTTTGCTCCTGTTGCAAGATTAGAAGGTGTTAGAACCTTACTTGTATATGCTACATTCAAAGGATTCAAATTTTATCAGATGGATGTCAAGTCAGCATTTCTCAATGGCATATTGGATGAAGAGGTTTACATTGAACATCCTGAAGGTTTTTTGATCCAGACAAGAAGGACATGGTCTACAAATTACATAAAGTATTATATGGTCTGAAACAAGCCCCTAGAGAATGGTATGAAAGATTGCATAACTATCTTATTCAGATTGGTTTTCAAAGAACTAATGACAACAATAGTTTGTACATAAAAGGACCAGATAATAAGATTGTTTTGGCAAAAATATTTGTAGATGATACTTTTTCATAGGAAACGATGATCTTTGCAAAGAATTTTTAGAACAAATGAACAAGGAATTTGAAATGTCAATGTTTGGTGAAATCAAATTCTTTGTTGGTCTTCAAATTCAACATAATAAGAATGACATCTACATCACTCAATCTAAATACATCAAGGAGATACTGAAAATGTTTTGGACTACAAACCAGTTGGGACTCCTATGTGTACTGGATTAAAACTGACCAAGGATGATGAATCAAAGGAAGTAGATTAGACATTGTATAGATCTATGATTGAAAAGTTGCAATATGTAGTGCACACAAGACCATACATTGCCCTTGCAGTAGGAATTGTAGGAAGATTCTCAGCAAAACCAAAAGAAAATCACATGATGGCAATCAAAAGGATCATGAGATACTTAAAAGGAACTAAAGAATATGGATTATGGTATAAACTTGGAAGAAAACTAGATTTAAAGGTGTTCACTAATGTAGATTAGGCAAGAACTATTGATGATAGAAAGAGCACAAGTGGAGGAGCTTTCTTTCTTGGAAAAAGGTTGGTTTCTTGGACAAGAAAAAAGTAGAATTGTACATCTCAATCCATAGCAGAGGCTGAATATGTTGCAACAATAGTAAATTGCTCAAACATTGTGTGGTTTAAACAATTATTGAAAGGTATGAAGCAAGAAATCAAAGAACCTATTGTTATGTTTTGTGATAACACAAGTGCAATTAACATCTCCAAGAATCCAGTGATGCATTCAAAAACCAAGCATATTGCCATAAAGTATCACTTTGATAGAGAATTGGTACAAGAAAAAGAAATAAGATTGGAATATGTCCATACAAAGGAACAAATTGCTAACATATTCACAAAGCCTTTACCTAAGGGTGCATTCTTGTATCTGAGAGGTAAGTTAGGGGTCATTCCCCTATCTGAAGCTCACTAAAATATAGTTCTAGTGATGCATCAATAGAAATAAAATTGAAGAACTATCAGTTGATGCAACAAACAATTGAAGACATTGCATATGAATTAGTACATCAGGTACAATGCTATTCAGTTGTTTTGAGTTGTCTTTGGCATATGTTGTCAAAGAGGGAGAATATACTGTCATATCTTTCTGAAATTTGTAAAATAATAAGAGTTTGTGCAAGAGGGAGAGATTATTATGAAAGAGGGAGTTTGTTGTATTTGAAAAAGAAAGTGAAGTATTTTGTCAGTAAAAGACTTGTTTTCAAATTTCATCTTGCTATGACATGTTGTGTTGCCATCAATGCCAAAGAGGGAGATTGTTGGATACAATTGTTCAAATTGTGTGTTGTCTTTAATGTCACACAAATGTCATTGCAATGTCCCCTTTCTAGCATTCATAGCATGATGCTGTCGTTAGCCTATTTCCCCACAGTCTCGTAGGCTAACTAGGACATTAAAGGGGCTTAGAGGCCATTTGGCCTAGACAGTTTCAGTTGCAGGTCTTTCTGAGGGGTTCTGGGGCAACTTTGGGCATACTTACTATTTATAGTAAGTCATCTTGGACATGGCCGGACATTCAGTCATAGTGGTATGTCGATGGTAATTGTTTAAAATTGACAAGAAAACTTATTTATCATTGATAAGATTTGTTATGCATTGATAAAGCCATTTTATAAAGTTAAATTTAAATATTTAACTTTATTAATGCATAGACTATAGTTTGTGGGAAATATTTAAATTAAAAGAGTTCCCTTTATTTTTATAACACATTGGAGACATAAGGTACATAAAGGGAGTTATGTTTTATCCCACATTGAGAAAATGAAGGATTGAGCTCTTGTGAGAACACTATAAAAGAAATGGAAGAGCTTTTTTTTGTATGCTTGGATGAAGATTAATGTTATGTTGCTGGATATCTGATTATTGGGCTTGGAGGACGGAATCCCTCTTTGCTAGCATTCTCTTCGCTGTTGGAAGACACAGTCAGGAGGATCAAGGGTGTTTTCACTTCAGGAAACACACTGGGTTTCATTTGGGGAGTTTGCATAAAGAAATTTACAAGGCTTTGAGGTGCAGATCTAAAGTTAGTTATTGCTATAGTGCCGCATGAACGATATTTTGCTACAGTCGGCATGAACAGTATTTTGCTACAGTACGGCGTGAACAGTGTTGGTATCAAGTTTACTTGTTTTTCTGGCTGATTAGAAGTTTGGAGGGCTGCCGACTACATTTGCAAAATACTACGACAACTAATTCCAGGTTTCTTCTGTCAAATTTTGATATTTTGCATAATAATTGTTGAATACAAGTCTGAATAGTTGTTGTAGCCTTTAAGGCAGCTGTAAGTGCACATCTACATTTAAAAATCACCCTTTATTAGCAGATTGAAAGAGTTTCCAAATATTTCATATACTATTGAATGTGTGCCAAGTGTTTGTGAAAATGTTATGATGTGTATTATGCATTTTAATGTCACTTCATAGTTGTTCGTAAATCTACTCATTGGAAAGCAATTTATTGAGGAAATCAGCTTTATGAGTTTGCATAAAAAGTGTTTGACAATATTCCTTAAGTTAAATTTTTGCAAGTCAAAGTTCAAATCAGGGGAGGATATTACAGTGGTATCAGAGCTATAAGTCCTGCCATCCTGTGGAGGTCTTATAGGAAATTTGGAACTGGCGAATAGAGGGGAAAGTGTTTGATGAAATGTCAAAATACTAAAATCAGAGCATTTATGTTTGAGCATGCGACAGGGGCCTTATAATTTTCGCAATACCAGAGCAAGACAAAGTAGGAGTTCAGACCTGCAAAGCAAACAGTCTAGTTCATCCATACAGGGGGGTATAGAATCTAGTCATACAGACACAACAGAGGTATTCTTTGATCAAGATAGCAATATGGGTGACCGAGATGACAGGAATACAAGATTAGGTGGAGGCGGGAATGCTGGTCCAAAGCCTGGAGAGGAAAGATTCTTACAGTTATTAGAGACCTTGGTACAGGGTCAGCGAGTAGCAGAACAAAGGGCACAGGAACAGAATCAGAGATTGGATCTTATGATGTAGATGATGGCTCGTCAAATGGGGTTGAATGCTAACATGGGTGGAGGAAATAATCAAAATGGTAACAATCAGAATAGAAATGATCAGGATGGGACACATAATGGAGATGAACAAGTTGGGAACAATTTTGGTCATGCACCCCAGTGAGCTAGGACAGTGAGTTCAAGGCCCGTGATTCCTACATTTCCTCATAGAGCTCCAGAGTAGCTCATACCAGAGCCCCAGATTACTGATATACAGGACCAGTTGAGGAGAGATTGGGAAGCTGGAGGGCCAGATTTTATTGCTGCAATTACTTTTAGGGAGTATATGGATGTGCGGATGAAACATATGCCACGTGGACATGACAGGAACCAGAGCTATGAGCTACAGAAGAAAGTAGGGAGACTTGAGTTACCGTATTATGATGGCTCAGGAAAGTCTATAGCAAGAGCTTGGGTTCAAAATCTTGACACATACTTTCAATTGAACCCTATGCCTGAGGAAGAAGCTATTAAGTATGCAACAATTCATCTGGATGGGTTAGCACACGAGTGGTGGCATCATGGTATGGTCACTATGGGACATGCACACATTACCTCATATGTGGAGTTTACAGAGAGGCTGATTGAATGTTTTGATAGGAAGGATCTAGAACTCCATTTCAAGGAGTTAGCTCAGCTTAAACAGTGGGGATCATTGGAAACATACATTTCAGAGTTTCAGAAACTTGCAGTGTTAGTAACAGATGTATCTGAACGGAGGATACTAGTTCTATTTATGGATGGGTTAGCTGATCTGTTGAGAGGGTGGATTAAAGCTCTCAACCCTCCCACTTTGCAGGAAGCCATTAAGAAAGCTCATGACATGGATTCCTCTTCATCTTCAAAAAATAAATTCCAGGCAAAGAGTTTCCCTTCAAGGAAAGATAAGGACAGGAAACCTTTTCATAAAGAGGTTTAGCCAGCTAAGGAGGAAAGTAAGAAGTTGGACAATGAGACACTTAATGATCTCAAGAAGAAGAAGCTTTGTTTTCATTGCAGGGAGCCTTGGGATTTGTCACATAAGTGTCCATTGAAAGAAAAAGCTAAGCAGATGGAGTACTTTTCAGCTGAAGAGTCAGTAGGTGGAGATTCAGAGCAGTCATCTGAATCAGATGGAGATGATGATAGTTCTTCACAGGAGGAAGCACGCGGTGATAGCACGATAGCTCAGTTGTCAAGTATACAGGAGGCTGTCACTTTCAGAGTTAGGGGAACCTTGGATGGACAGAGAGTTGTGGCACTCATTGACACAGGGGCGACACATAATTTCATTGATGAGAATTTTGTGACACGCAGAGGGCTACATACAGAGGAGCATAGGGGATTTAAGGTGATGGTTGCCGATGGCTTCAAAATTGAATGTACCAAGAAAATCTCCAACTTGCAGCTTTGTTTGGGAGATTATGACATGACAGGAGATTTCTTTGTGGTCAACATTGGTGATCAGGATATGGTGCTTGGGATGAACTAAATGAAGTCTTTGGTAGAGTTTACATTTAACCTTGAGAAAATGGAAATGAGGTTTGAGGCAAATGGTAAGAAGATAGTGCTCAGAGGTTTGTCAGATGGGAGACTTCGAGTGGTGTCACTCAAACGGATGCAGAGTTTCTTTAGACATGATTAGGTGCAGTGGGCAGCAGAGTTTAGAGTAATGCCTGAGATGACAGAGCAGCATAAACTAGAGTATCCACCTGATGTACAAAAAAAATAACCAAACATACTAAGGTGTTTGGTAAGATACCTCCAGGGAGACCCTCGGATAGGGGAATTGAGCATGTTATTGAATTAGAGGAAGGGGCTAAGCCAGTTATCATCACACCTTACCACCATCCGAAGAGATATAAGGATGAAATAGAAAAGGAAATTAAGGAGTTGATTGACATGGGGCACATACGGCCAAGAAAAAGTCCTTTCGCTTCTTCAGTAGTATTGGTGAAGAAGAAGGATGGTACAATGAGGATGTGCATTGATTATAGGGAGCTAAACAAGAAGACAATCAAGAACCGATACCCTATCCTGTGCATCGATGAGCTTATTGATGAATTGCATGGTGCATGCTACTTCTCCAAGATTGATTTGAGATCCGACTACCATCAGATATGGGTTAGAGAGGTGGATGTGGAGAAGACAGCTTTTAGATGCCACTATGGACATTTTGAGTTCTTAGTCATGCCCTTTGGGTTGACAAATGCCCCTGCCACTTTCCAATCCTGTATGAATAGAGTGTTCAGAGATCAGTTGAGGAAGTTTGTGTTGATATTTTTTGATGATATACTAATATACAGCCGTACTTGGGAGGAACATTTGAAGCATATTGATACAGTGCTCAGTATTCTAGAGAGGGAGTCATTATATGCCAAGATGAGTAAATGTGAGTTTGGGATGATAGAGTTACTCTATCTAGGGCATATTATTAGTGCAGGAAGTGTTCGGGTTGACCCAGACAAGATCAGGGCCATTCTGGATTGGCCACCACCGAGGAACACTTCACAACTCAAGGGATTTCTTGGGCTTTGTGGGTTCTACTGCAGATTTGTGAAGGGATTTTCACAGATAGCAGCACCACTTACAGATTTGACACGGAAAGATAGTTTCAAGTGGTCAGAGAGGGCTCAGGATTGTTTTGACAGGTTTAAGGAGCTGATGAGTACATGTCCTATTTTAGCCATTCCAGATTTCACCAGGCCCTTTGAGCTATAGTGTGATGCCTCGGGAGAGGGCATAGGAGCTATTCTCATGCAAGACAAACATCCCATCGCATATGAGAGTAGAAAATTATGAGGTGTGGAGAGAACCTACAACATCTATGACAAAGAGATGCTAGCAATCATGCACGCGCTAGCTAAGTTCAGGCAGTACTTAGTGGGAAGCCAGTTCACAGTAAAAATAGATCATAATAGCTTGAAACATTTCCTTGGACAGAAGGACCTTAATGACAGGCAACAAAAATGGGTGAGTAAATTACAGGCCTATGATTTTGACATAGCCTATGTCAAAGGGAAGAAAAATATTGTTGCAGATGCTTTATCTAGAAGGCCTCATTTGCTTGCTGTTGGGATAGTCATGGATGATTAGAGAGAGATGATCTTGGCAGAATATGCTAAGGATAGTTGGGCATCTAGCATTATTGAGGGAGCTATTCAAGATAGTCGATACACTGTCGTAAATGATCTGATCATCTACAAGGAAAGGATTTATTTAGTACCCAAGTCTTCTATGAAGCAGAAGATTTTGAGGGCATTTCATGATTCACCAATGGCAGGACATCCTGGATTCGTTAAGACATATCGGCAGGCGAGAGAGTGCTTCACTTGGAAAGGACTCAAATCAGAGGTGCTTCAGTTTGTGAGGGAATGCCCTGTGTGTCAACAGAACAAACAGGAACATTCTTTTTCGGGTGGTTTACTACAGCCCCTACCCATACCAGAGAAGAAGTGGGATAGCATTTCCATGGATTTTATCACAGGCCTCCCCAAGGCACAAGGTCAGGATTGTATCTTTGTTGTGGTAGATAGATTGACGAAATTTGCACATTTCTTTGCAATTTCGTCTACATATTCAGCAACACAAACAGCAGAACTATTTTTTTGAGAGGTATTCAGACTACATGGGATACCATGGAGCATAGTCAGTGACAGAGACAGCAGATTTATGAGCCACTTTTGGCAGGAGTTGTTCAGGTTATGTGGAACATAGCTCACTCCGAGTACCAGCTACCACCCCCAAACTGATGGGCAGAAATAGATAGTGAACAAATGCGTTGAGGGGTACCTTCAAAACTACATTGTAGGAGAGCAGACGACTTGGGTGAAGTGGCTACATCTAGGGGAGTACTGCTATAATACCTCTTTCCATATGTCTATTCAAATGTCCCCTTTTATGGCACTGTACGGGTATGATGCTCCTAATTTTTTGGATTTGTTATTTGGGGACAGCAGGGTGCCTAAGGCCAAGGATACTTTGCAGGAGTGCCAGGACATTATGCGATCCTTGAAGGAAAATTTGCAAAAAGCACAAAATCAGAAGAAGCAATATGCTAATCAGCACAGTGTTGAGAGGTCTTTTGAGATGGGAGATATGGTGTACCTCATGTTACAGCTGTATAGACAGTCCTCTCTCAAGAAGAGTGGAGCAGAGAAATTGAAACCACACTACTATGGACCGTTCAAAGTAATCAGGAGAGTGGGCGAAGTAGCTTATGAGTTGGAGTTGCCTGCAGATAGTAAAGTGCATAATGTGTTCCATGTGTCACGCCTTAAGAAGGCATTGGGTCACAATGTGGTGCCTTCAGTAGTATTACCACCTCTTGATGATGAGGGAAAGCTTATCTTGGTTCCCGAGGCCATACTTGACTCCAGGGAGAGGGTGCTACGCAGGAGGACTATCAGGGAGAATCTAGTGAAGTGGAGGAACCTACCTGGTGAAGATGCTACTTGGAAAAATGAGCAGATATTGCAGCATCCAAAGCTGAAATTGCTTGAGGACAAGCAATATTGGGAAGGGCGGACTGTAATGTCCCCTTTCTAGCATTCATAGCATGATGTTGTCGTTAGCCTATTTCCCCACAGTCCCATAGGCTAACTAGGACATTAAAGGGGCTTAGAGGCCATTTGGCCTAGACAGTTTCAGTTGCAAGTCTTTCTGAGGGGTTCTGGGGCAACTTTGAGCATACTTACTATTTATAGTAAGTCATCTTGGACATGGAAGGACATTCAGTCACAGTGGTATGTCAATGGTAATTGTTTAAAATCGACAGGAAAACTTATTTATCATTGATAAGATTTGTTATGCATTGATAAAGCCATTTTATAAAGTTAAATTTAAATATTTAACTTTAGTAATGCATAGACTATAGTTTTTGGGAAATATTTAAATTAAAAGAGTTCCCTTTATTTTTATAACACATTGGAGACATAAGGTACATAAAGGGAGTTATGTTTTATCCCACATTGAGAAAATGAAGGATTGAGCTCTTGTGAGAACACTATAAAAGAAATGGAAGAGCTTTTTTTTGTATGCTTGGATGAAGATTAATGTTATGTTGCTGGATATCTGATTATCGGGCTTGGAGGATGGAATCCCTCTTTGCTAGCATTCTCTTCACTGTTGGAAGACACAGTCAGGAGGATCAAGGGTGTTTTCACTTCAGGAAACACACTGGGTTTCATTTGGGGCATTTGCATAAAGAAATTTACAAGGGTTTGAGGTTCAGATCTGAAGTTAGTTATTGCTACAGTGCCGCATGAAGGGTATTTTGCTACAGTCGACATGAACAGTATTTTGCTACAGTACGACGTGAACAATGTTGGTATCAAGTTTACTTGTTTTTCTGGCTGATTAGAAGTTTGGAGGGCTGCCGACTACATCTGCAAAATACTATGGCAACTAATTCCAGGTTTCTTCTGTCAAATTTTGATATTTTGCATAATAATTGTTGAATACAAGTCTGAATAGTTGTTGTAGCCTTTAAGGCAGCTGTAAGTGCACATCTACATTTAAAAATCACCCTTTATTAGCAGATTGAAAGAGTTTTCAGATTTTTCATATACTATTGAATGTGTGCCAAGTGTTTGTGAAAATGTTATGATGTGTATTATGCATTTTAATGTCACTTCATAGTTGTTCGTAAATCTACTCATTGGAAAGCAATTTATTGAGGAAATCAGCTTTATAAGTTTGCATACAAAGTGTTTGACAATATTCCTTAAGTTAAATTTTTGCAAGTCAAAGTTCAAATCAGGGGAGGATATTACAGTCATATCAGTCATTAGACAGTTTCTACCAAGCTCCGAAGGTCAACAAGGTAAAGGACAGTGTTTACCGAGCTCAGAAGGTTAGCAAGGCAAAAGACAATGTTTACCGAGCTCAGATGGTCAGTGAGGCAAAAGGACAAAATCTACCAAGCTCACTCGGTCATCAAAGGAAATGTGGGAGAAACAGTTCTTATCGAGCTCACTCGATCATCAAAGGGAATGTGGCAGAAGCAGTTCTTACTGAGCTCTCATGAAGGAATCTAGTTCTTATTGAGTAAACTTGGTAGCCAAAGGATTTTATGGATATTGCAATATTAACCAAGTCAAGAAGGTTAACTCAGGAAATTTTTGGAAATAGTATTTACCGAGCAAGGTAGGCCAGTAAAGGATTTCATTGTTTTATGAAATAATGTTTTTTTTTTAAGAGTAATATCTGTAGCTGACTGATATATGGTTTATTGGTAAATCTAACATGTAAATGAGCCGACTTGACAATCTGAATGGTATAAGTATGAGGTCAAGTTGTGAATTCTAAGTGTGTGGAAGTGTGTGGAATTAATGTGATATGAAGACTAATTATTGTGGAAGCAAATTTGAAGGATGATCAGAGATCATTGAGGAGCAGCAAAGCCATATTTGATCAAGGAGGATCTAATGATGTCGAACAGAGACCTGTAGCCAGCAAATTAAGTTGCATCTTGTTCAGGTCAATTCATTATTGCTTTCTAACCATTGCAGCAGTGATTTCAAATCTCTTAACAGAGTGGTTTAATAGCCATTTTGTAAATCCTCTAACAAGGTGATAGTTTAGTTGAATTGTTCTAAAGACCTCTAGCAAGGCCACTCCTAATAGGGTGATTAAATCCTCTAACAGGGTCACACCTAACAGTGTGTATTGTAACCTTTAATAGGGTTGGCTCTTAATAGGGCTCACTTCAGAAGAGTGAAAAATTGATGACTAGTTACTTGGTGTTTTTTCCCATATTGGGTTTCCACGTTAAATTTGGTGCCTCTTGTGTTCATTGCATGCATGTTTGCTTGAAGATAAGTAACAGTTTAATTTACCGAGTTACAACATTTCTATTATGTTTACTGAGTATCAACAGTAACTAGATCTTTAAGACATCTAAGAGATCTATGGATTAATTTTTGTAAGTAACTGATTCAATCCCCCTCTCAGTTACTTTACCTTTAATTCCAATAGTAACAAGGGGCAACCCAGCCACATAGACTATATCATCCAAAAAGCACTAGCAAGAAGGAAGCAAAACTAGCAAAATTCTAAGACAATCTAATCAACTAAAGCTCAGGAACATAAAACCAAAAATAGTAGCCAACAACTCTAGAACTAAACAAACTATAAAGTTCCAAATAAAAATTGTTGGCTCAAACAAGCCAACCCAAGTCTTAGTAACAGCTATGAACCAACAACTATATAGTGGTAGAAAACAAAATAAACTATGATCATTAAATCCCTTATAAAAAGTCAAATTATTTGTCATATTTTTTCTTTTCCTTTCTCAGCTAGAAGAACTCGGGCCTAGTCATCAGCAAGAAACTTATAGAGGAGCTTATTATCTTCCATGTCCATCCCCGAATCATCCTTCTCCTGTGCCAACAACTATAGGGTGGTAGCTGCTACATGAGTGACCTTCAGTGCAAATTTAGAGAAAGTATGAAATCTCTCCTCCAAGGTTTTGACTCTATTTTCCAATGGTGCAGTCTCTTCATTTCATTCCTCCTCTTTTTCATTTCCATCTTTATCTACCTTTCTAGGTCCCTCATTAGTCTTTGTCAATTTATTTTCATCCTGCAAAACTTGAGGGTTAGTAAAAACATTACATTTTTCTTTAACTGGGGAGGAAATTGTGATGGGGGAAGTGTCCACTTTGTTACTGTCTTCACAAAAAGCAATGGGCTGAAGGGTGAAGTTGGTTGACACATGAGTCTTGGTGGTAATGTCTTTACCAATCGCCGCTAGGATATTACTAGCTGACGCTTGGGAATTATCCACTAATTTTTCACTATTTTCTTTTGTCCCTTCCTCATTATTTCTCTTGGAATCAAAGAGATTTTCCTCCTCTAGCTCCTTGTCCTTTCTCTCAGAGCTCTCCTCTTCCTCCTCTTCTATCCTATATCTTTTGGATTTCTGCTTGTACCTAGCCTAGGACTTAGCAATCCTTCTTGACCTTCTCCTACCCTTACCCCCTCCCTCCTCTTTTGACTCCTCAATTTCCACCTCCACAAGTTTTTCAACCTTAATTTTTTGACAACCCTTTTTTTCCATGGCCAACTCTGGTTTTTTTATTTTTCTTATCATCTCAGTTGGGGGAGGGACACAGGGTGTAGATTTTAGTACATGTGCTAGTACTCAGGGGGGGGGGAGGATTCTAGTTTTGGTGCTAGTTATCAACCACTATAATCCTAGGGGGACAAAGGGAAAGGTGGAACTGATAGAGCCTAAAAATCAAGCCTTGATGGATAATGGTAAAATTAAGTCCCTTATTCCTTTTTTCCCTAACATCATTAACCATATCCTCCAGAGAATGTAAGAGAAAAAATGGAATAGAAATAAAATTCTTTTTTCTAAAATTATTGAGTAGTGGAAAGTGATAGTAGTAGTAAACTCCAAACCTACCTTCAAGTGTAAGATATTTCATAAGCAAGAGACAGACATCGTCCCATGGAGCTAAAAGCTTATCCCTTATGAATCCTCCCCTATACCGCACTTGTTCTTCATTCTCCTCAAAAAAACTAATCATACTGGCCTTGTTCGCAATTTTTGTGACCTTTCGCCATTTCCCCCCCCCCCCCCCTCATGGACAACCCAGTAGCCGTTGTGATCACTTCTTCATTAACTTGGAATGTAATGCCATTTATTGTGACCTTGCACTCATTCCACCCATTCACAAATTGGAGTGAACAATTTTCGTCATATCCCACCATCACCTACATATAGGGAAGAAATCCCCCCTCCTTTAATAGAACCTAGGTTGCCATTTTGTCTTTAAAATTTTCAATCACTGATGGTTCTAGTCTATTCAAATCTCCACCCATCTCCTCCTCATTGATTTCCACCCCTCCAACCTTATTAATTTGCATTTGAATTTCTTTACCGTCGGTGTTCTTGTAAATATTACTCACTAATATCACAAAAATTCTACGATTAACACCAGCAAGGATTTTAATTGTCTCCCAAACTAGTTTTTGGGTCACTTCAAAATCCCAATCAAAATTATGATGGATCCACACATACTTAGCGTTATTATTCTCACATCCCTAAATGCACTAACAACTTTGGTACTGAAAGCTTTCGTACTTTCAAAAAGGAAGTAATTCAAATTTTGCCTTGTGTTACCATAATGGGAAAATAACTGCCACCTCAAATCACCTCCATTTATTATCCAATTAGTACGACATTGTCTTATCAACTTCCCCTTAAAATTTCTATTAAATTTAGCACATTTTGTCTTCCTAGGTGTAATGTTGCCAAAATTGGCACTGACCTTTATTTGTCAAATCATGCTTAACTTTTGCACCCCTCCTTTTCCTTGCTGATTAAAGCCTTTATTTCCTCCTTTAGACTTTTTGAGTTTCTCCAGCATGTCAATTTCTATAATTTGAATCCCATGGCAACAGTAACATCTGCCACCATATTTCCTTCTCTATAAATATGTTGTAATTCTAGCCAGGTTTAGAAACTCCCTTCACCAAATCAATGATTAATTTGGAATCCCCTTCTATGGTTATTTCTTTTATCTTCATTTCCCTTATCAATTGTAATCCCCAGAGAAAAGCCATTGCTTTAGCCAAATTATTACTTCCTCCTCCAACATTCCCAGAATACACTAGCAGCAAATCACCATTTCTATCCCTCAGCACACCACCTGTCACTCCTATACCCCCTTTTGCAGCACCGTCAAAATTTATTTTGAGTTATGTTAAGGTTGGTGGTTCCCATTTTTTTTTTCTCTTTAAGACCTTGGAGTCATCAAAGTGATTGAAACCCTCCTACATACCCCATCTCTCTACTATTTGTGTTTATTTTCCACCTAGTACTTCCTTTGGTAGCTTGCATTTAGCAATCATTATATTTTCCTTCACCAGTTCTGCATAATTCCCATGACAACCTTTGTCAATTTTTCCTCCTCCTAAAATATTCTATTGTTTCTTTCTTTCCAGATGTGCCAACAAATATAAGGTGTGACACTTTTCCATAGAAGTATTAGTATAGGGTGATAGAAGGGACAATCCTAGTTTTCCATGAATTGACTTAAGTTATCCTTCAACACCCAACATAATCCCAATTTCTCCTAAAAAAACTCCAATATTTTAAAATTATATGGGCATTTTAGAAACAAGTGGGAGATATTCTCCTCTTCTCCTTTGCAAAGATAACATCTTTTTGGTACAATAAAACCACTTTTTTTTAGATTGTCCAAAGTTAGAATTTTTCATTGCTGAATAGTCCACCAAAAATAATTAATTTTGGGGAGGAGATTACTTATCTAAAATTTACACCAAATTAGGGGGAACAAATATTTACTCCATAGATGTTTGTAAGTTGAATTGATAGTAAAATTGCCACTAGGAGTTAAGTCCCATACCACTTTATCCTCTTGAATTAGAATTGGGATTCTTTGCACTTCCATCAATTCTTCCAATTTGTTAAGGAGTTGAATATCCTCCTGAGAGTACATATCATTTTTCAATTTCTTCCACCCTCTTCCCTGGTTAATATAATCCACCACTTGATGTCCTATCACCTCCTTCAATTTCTCCATTAGTCTTCTAAATTTTTTTTGTGAACTAATGGTTTCCCTCCCATCCAACTATCTTCCCAAAACCTTATTTTATGCTCATTACCTAAGATCCATCTTACCCCTTCCTTCAGTAGCCCCTTGCTCCTAATAATATTCAACCAAAATTTGGAACCTCTACGGAGATCATTATTAAATAGATTATGGGATTATAGGAAGTTTGATAGATATTTAGCTTTCATGATATTGCTCCAATCAGTATCTTCTTCTCCCAATCTCCATCCAACTTTCACCAGGAGAGCCTTATTCAAATCATGAAGTCTTTTGACTCCCAATCCCCCCCTTTCCTTCGGTTTACAGACCACCTCCCAGTTAACCAAGTTTAATTTGTTCTTATCTTCCGTTCCTGACAATAGAAAGTTCCTCTGTATTTTCTCTATTTTGTCAGTCATATTCTGATTAATCTTAAAACAGGACAAAAAATAGATTGGAATGCTATGGAGGGCCATAGAGAGTAACTGTAATTTACCAACATTACTTAAAATCCTCCTTTTCCATCCTGCTAGCTTCCTTTGGATTCTTTCAACAATAGTGTTCTAAAATTCATTAGTCACCTCCCTAGTGGTTAACAGTAGTCCAATATATGTGTCCAGGAGGTTGGCCAACTGATAGCCTAATATGTTCCTTATCCTCCTCTACATGATAGCCTTAGTATTAACAAAATAAAGCTTACTCTTAGAGTAATCTATTTGTTTCCCTGAGCTTTCTTCATAATTTCTAAGTATACTTTTCCAAGCCTCAGCTTCCATAATAGAGGATTCACTAAACAGAAATGTGTCATCCACAAATTGTTCTAACACCTTAGTATCAACAGTAGTTGTAGGTTTTATTCCTTTCACACATCCATTATTAACCAATTTAGAAAATGATCTCCCCAACACCTCTGCCACCATAATAAAAAGATAAGGAGATAGAAAATCACCCTATTTTAGTCCTCTTTCCACAATAAAATTACCCCAAGGAGAGCCATTTAGAAGGACAATGTATTGAACCATCCCTACCATCATATTGATAAGGTTTATAACTCTATAATTAAACACCACTCTTCCAAGCACATCATAAAGGGAATCCCATTTTACCTTATCATATGCCTTAGATATATCCAGCTTGAAAGCCATACTAGGTTTTTTATTCTTTTCCATAGAATGTATGTTTTCATGAGTAGAAATCGCAACATCTAGGATTTGTCTACCCAACACAAACCCTTCTATGGTGTTCCTATAATACTTTCCAGGAAAGGCTTAATTCTATTCACTAACACTTTTGCAAATATCTTATATATTGTGTTATAGAGGCTTATAGGTCTAAAATCCAATAGACTCATAGGTGTCAGGGTCTTGGGGACCAAGGCAATAAAGGTTTTATTTATCCTTTTTAGCATCTTCCCATTTTTGGAAAAATCATTGGTAGCTCATATCAGTTCACTTTTAATGACCTCTCAAAATTGTTGGAAAAATGAAAGGGGGAAACCATCAAGACCTAGGGCCTTATAGGCTTTCATGGAGAACACAACCCTTTTCACTTCCTCTTCTATGATGTTACCTAAAATGCAATTATTTTCCACATCACCAAGCACTTGTGGGATTGTATTTATCAAACTTCTTCTGATAACCTGATTTCTTGTATTATTATCCTTTTTATAGGCCTCACAAAAATATTCTACCCCATGTCTCCCCATCTCCTCTTAATCCTTATATTCTCTTCCCCTTTCTCCTTCCAACCTATTAATATTGTTTCATCTTTTATGATTTGAAGCAGACCAATGGGAGAAAGTAGTGTTCCTGTCTCCCTTAGTTAACTATTGAACCCTTGATCTTTGCTTCCAATAAATTTCCTCCCTTAAAATGATATCCTTCCATTTTTTTCTATGTTCTTCCTACTCCTAAGTAGTAGCATCCAGATTATTACCCTCTGCAATCTCTTTTTGCAACTTTTTAAGTTTTTCCTCTACGTCCCCTTTAATCTTGAACAAATCACCAAACGAACTCATAACCCAACCCTTAATATTCCTCCTAATATTGCCTAACTTTTGTGTTAGTCTATACATAGTGGTACCATCAATTTTTATATTCCACCATTCTTGGATATGATCTTTGAAATTTGGGTGGGATTGCAACATAATTTCATATCTGAAGGGTTTTGATCCTCCTCTTAAACCATCCTCCCAATGAAACATTAGAGGGGAGTGATTAGATGTAGTTCTTATGAGATTCTCCAGAAGGGAATTACCCAATCGGTCTCAATTCCTTGACACCATTAATCTATCCAGTCTTACTTGGATTAGATCTCTTCCTTTTCTATTATTAGTCCATGTGAAAGGGTTCCCTCTTAAATCAACATCAATAAAATCCATTCTACCCATAAAATCATAAAGATCTTGAAAGTTTTTAGTATTGTCTCTATTTCCCCCTACTTTTTCTGAGTGATAGTGTAGTGCCTACCCCTAGATCGCATTTCTGTTATCATTGTCAAATTCTTTTAGGTTGATTTTATGCATTGATTAGTTTAGAGATTTTGGATTTACAATATTATGATATTATTTCATGTTTTGGATTACATATATACTTGTTGATTTCATTTCACATGACGTTCGTGATGTCTTTAATGATGATTATGTTGTATTGATAGAGATGCATTATTATATGTACGAATTTGATGTTAGACTTGTGATTTTTACGATACTTACCCCATACTTGCATGTGTATGGTGTGCGTGTTTATTTTATCTTTCTGTCTGATGTGTTTGATGTGGCTAAGGGAGGGAGTCGTAGTCACCTGCTAGTCGGGATCTACATGATGAACCACTCCCCGCCATTGTCTGTTTAGTTTAGATATATTATATACATGTACATGCTCGTCTTTTATGCAGGATGTAGGTATCGGGCATCGACTTCCCTAAATTGCCAGGATGAGCGTGCCCTATTCCAAATACTCAAATGGTGAGAATGGGAAGATAATGATCAGGTCCAATCCTAGCCTTAAGCCTATAATACTTGTCCTGCAAGGAGGACTCGTAACAGACTGTCTACCCTTTTTAAACCCGTGAGTATTTTGTGCGTATGTTGTTTTGTGAGTGTTTGATGTATTTTCTATTAAATTAAGTCTAATTAAAATATTAAATTAATGATTTAATTTAATGGAAAATTATTATGATATTATGAATATTTAATTATATTTAATTAATTGAGAAATTAATTAAATATAAAGAATTAAATTGAAGATAAAAGTTGTAAGATTAAATTTAGAACGAGATAATATTTATTTAATTTAATAATAATATATATTTAGAGTTCATTTTTAAATAAATGCTAAATATTATTGTTATTTAAGTTAATAAATATTTATCAAATTAAAACGTTCAAAAATAAATTAAGAAGTGAAAAGATATTAATTTATGAAAAAGATTTAAGTTCGCATGAATGAGTTTTAAATATAAAAGATTAATTTAAAAGATAAAATATGTGAACTTGATTAAGATATTTTATTATAGTGCACATGAGATTAAAGTTATAAATTTATTAAAGTAAAGTAAAGTGGAAAGTTAAATAAAGTAATTTAACAATTCACTTAAAGTGCATGAAGGAATAATAAAAGAATATTTTAATTTAAAAATGAAATTAATTGTGCATGAATGAATTAATTAAATAAAGTAATTATTATTTTAGAGTTGTGGAGATAGAAACCCTAAAGGGTAATTAGATTCTATATTAGAGGGTTTTCGGGTCATTATTGGGGACATGGATTGGAGGACACACACAGGTTTGAGGGAACACACTTTTGGAAAGGGGAACAAAGAAATCTTTGGAAGCTTGGAAGGGTTTGGATTAGCAAGGGTTTCACCAAATTGTTAGCATCAGATCAAGGTAGGGTTTTTGAACCATTCTAGAAACACTTTCGGATCTTTGTCTTCTTCGTGCTTGTTGAAAGTTGTTTCTCAAATTTTGTTGTCTGAATCTTGCCATCCTTCGTTCTGGATCTTTTACTATTCGATTTCATCTGTAAATCTCGGGTTGAAACAACTATTTAGAAAACCTTGTTTCTACAATTGAAAGGAATTAGTATTAAATCGAGATTTGGGTTGAATTAAAATGGGATTGAGAAATTTAAATTTGCATAAATGTTTAATTTTGGAAATAAAAATTTTAAATTGAAAATTCGAATGGTTAATAGGATTGTCTCTATCAGATTATAATTGCAATATATATATATATTAAAATTTGATTATTATTAGGAAGGAGAGTTTTGTATTAAATAAAACAAAATTATTTGAATTATATATATATATATATATTCTTTAGAGGGGAGATTGTTTATTTTAAATCTTTTTATAAAAATAAAATAAAAACTAAAATTAATTATTAAATATAATATAATGTATGTTGAGAGGGGTTTCACCACCCCCGACTTACCTCTCATACTGTCAGCAGCTTCATGTTTTCTATGCCTGCGTGGATCGCAGTTTGCATGCGATGGGGGTTATTTTGCTTTAAATATAAAAATAGAACACATCTTCATTTTACCCCATACCCCACTTACCATTTTAAGCGGCTGATATAACCGAGCATATAGCGTGGGAGCCATTCTTTAATTCAAGGCGAGTATATGGCGCCTGCATTAATTTAGGCCGCGCGTGGTGGTTTAGGTTAAAACCATTTCTTTTAATTAATTTTGTTTAAATGTTCTATATGATATTCAATGTAAATTGTTAGATAAGTTTATTAGTAATGTTATATAATTAATTACATATAGTATATTTTTATATATCCATGTTAATATGAATTCATTTAAAATAATATAATTTACTTAATTAAATTTATTTTTAACTCATTAGTCATTATTAATTTTTAATTAATAATTTTATTATTAATTATTTAATTAAGTGGTGAATTAGTAAATCTTATTTACAAAAGGATTTAATTCATACTTTAAATATTAATTATTAATTTGATTATTATGATTTATCTAAGAATTTTACCAATAACTTGATTATTAATTACTTAATAATGTATGCAATTATTAGAATAAGATTGAATTAATGATAAATATCAATTAATGATGTTAGTTATATTTATTATTTAATAATTGGATTATTAATGGAATTGGGAGTATTGAATTTAATAATCAATAAATTGTTAATTTAATAAATGATTACTATTGCTCTTAAGTTATGATATGATTTTCTAATTATAAGAACGACAAATAGGTTAATTGAAAGGGCTAAATGCGGAAACTTATTACTTGAAAAAATATGCACTAGAACTTAAACCCTACTTTAATATCAACAATATCTTTTCAAATCAAACCCAAACTATGAAACTGTATTGTTTGCTTATACTGTCTATGCTTTGGATTTTTGGAGTCGGTTAGATGTTGACCAGTCTAGGATGTACACCAGAGGCCTTGTGAGATTTCTTTGATACTATTTTAAGTGGCTAGATGTTATGATGAGTTTTGTGATTCATATTGGAGATTATATTTATGAGGTTTATCTTGTGGAGCATTTATGTGTACTTGGATGGGAGAACGATCTTATTATCAGGTTTCCTGTTAAGGAACCGAGCTTGATCTTTATGGGTGTTGTGGTATGGGACACAACTGTGTTTTTATGTGCTTAGGAGAGGTTGTCTAGGTACGTGACTTGGGAGTGGCTTGCATAGGGGTCCGAGACCCAAAGTGGTCAGTACCAGGGTAACCTAATGCAAGTTATGTAATAAGTGATAATCTAGTAACTAAAATTTATGGGGGAAAAAATACACTAAAAAGATAAGTTAGAGATATTTGATCTACCCATGCCTTTAGTGCTTGTATAGACTAAGGATGGGAATGAGATGAGTGCCTCGTCTTCTTGAGAGGGCTTTCTAGTTTTCATATGTGTGATGTTGAGGGTCCGAGGTTCATAGTAACCAGTCCAGGGTAACTCAATGCTTGAGGGTCCGGGGCCTCTTAAGAGATCAGTCCAGGGTAACTCAAGTAGCCATGTGATGACACTCCCTAGTATGTAGCCTGAGTCTCCTCTGTAGATTTTGTGTGTACCTCTGGTGGTGTACTTATTGTTGGTGGTGTATCCATTGTCGGATGTGTTTATTATAGTTACTTACTTTCATTGAGGATGATTGGTGATTCATGGATGTTGTATTTTTGACATGTGGCTTTTGACTTGAGATGATTATCTTTCATTGACTTTATCTTATGATCTTGGTATTTGGTTTATACTTGGTTTGTGTATGATGTTTGGTTATGTGGTGTCGGTATTGGATTGAGCGTTCTTACTTTTGGATTATTTTATCTTCTTGAGTAGCATGTGTTACCTTTGACGTAGTTTTGGCTATTAGGGGTACCTTGCCTAGGAATGTTTTATGTTTGATAGCCGTTTGTGGATCGTTCATTCTCTTCCTTGCACAGTGGGAGTGGAAGCTTGACTAGGTAACCACGTGGTCGGGAGGTAGTGCCTTCTTACCATTTGGGTCCCCCTTCACATTGTCAGCTGTTGGATGTTCATTGCAGAAGATGTACCTTTATCATTCTTATTTCTTATCTTAGAGACTTCTTTTCAGATGATGTATATAAATTATCATGTATTCTGATTTATTGTATCTATTTTCACATACCCTGCAACATGTGCAGTGGATGTTATTTAGTGGATGTACTTTCATTGTATTGTTTATACTTATGCTTTGCTTATGCGATTATGTATCTATTATTTCTTTATGATCATGAGACATTGTACTCAAAACTTAAACTAATTAATTTAAAATCATTAAATGTGACTCAACGTAAATGAACTCTTGAGGAATTGAAACTATATATGTAATTGATTATGTGTATTTGATATGTATGTTCTTATTGCTTCCGCATTAATGTTATCTTGATGTTGTTTAAACTTCAAAAAAAAAAAAAGTTCAGTAAACATTGTAACATGTTAGGTTTATTTCTCTTGGGTTCCCAAGCGGGGCATTACAGATAGAGGGGGGTATTAAAATCTCCCATACACATTAACTATTCATCCTTCATGTTATTTATAATCCTTTCTAGCTTTCCATAAGTTTCCTTCCTCCCTACATTTTTGTTAGAAGCATAAATGTTAATAAGTCCCCATTTTTTATTACTAGTTTGGAACTTCGTTATTATAAAAAATTTGTCCTTCCATACCTCAGCCCTAGTCATTGAGCATGGGTTTCACATGGTTGCAATACCCCCTGAGGCTCCATCAACATCCATATGTACGAAGGTAGCCGCCGGCCAAACATGACTAACAAGTCTAGCAAAATTAGCATTAGATATTTTTGTTTCTTGAATTAACACAGAATCAACCTTTTCCTGAAATATACATTACTTTAGAGCATATTGCTTCTGGGGGTTATTTAACCCCCTTAGATTCCAAGAGAGAAATTTCATTTCTTACCTTTTGTTACAGTCTCCAGTGCAAGTTGCTTACCACTAGCTATGTCCCTTGCCAATTGTTTTGTCCTGGTTGCTCTACTAGTCGGTCTTCCCACTATCCCACAAGTTCCAACATCTTGTTTCTTCCCCCCCTTTTTCTTTCTTTTTTGCACCTCTCATTCCCCATCTAATATTATGTTATTTAAATTAAAAATTACTAATAATCTATTTTGTTCACATAAGATTATATTTTAAATCTCCACTTTTAATTATTATTTTTCTTTTCCTATTTATTTAAAAAATAATTGCTTCCACATTGATTTAACTTCTGATTTTTAAAATTGATTTAGGTTTTAGTTTTCTAATTATTATTTTATATTAGTTTAGTTTTTCCTTTAAATATTATTTTTTAGTTTCTATAACTTATTTAATTAATATAATATTGTTAGAGACATTATTTTTTCATTTTATTTTTTTTATTTCTCTTAATTTTTCATAATAGATTTTTTGATGGAATTTTTGAAAATAATTTTTTTCCCTATTTGTTAAATTGAATTCAAATAAATAATATTTATTAATCTATTTAAAATATTTTAGTAAATATTATGATATTTAAATTAAAAATTATTAATAATCTAATTTGTTCACATAAGATTATATTCAAAAAAATAATTTTACTATCTAGCACCTATTGGCTTATCGTTGCAAGTACAAAAGCATGCAACTGCTAGTTTATATATGTTAATAAGAATGAAACTAAAACTACACATCATATTTTTAATATATAAAATAATAATATATAATCAGTAAATTCTTTAATCGTTTACTAATACAATTAAGTGGATAAGGAGTTTGTGAAGGGAAGAGTAATCCAACCATAGTGAATTAGGGTTGGTGATTAGGAGAGGATCATGGTATTGAGGCTTAAATATGTACTATTGCTAAATATGATTAAGATGCATGATGACTAATAATTATGGGAAGCTAACATGCTCTTAGCTTAAAAATTTATACATTACAATCCTAACTACAATTCAAACCATAAAAAGGGAATTTAAGATAAAATCAAGAAATGGCCTAAAAAGGTTCATTACAAGTAGTATAGCCATAAGCCATAATTGATCTGTACTATGAGTTTATAAGTATTCAAAAATACATTGCCTTGTAATTGAAAGTTAATTCCTTATTTGGTATTAATCAATAAATATTAAGAATATTAATTTATTATCAATCAACAAAAAATTAAGTTATCAATAATAGTGTTAATAAATAACCAATATAATATCAATGAATCATAATATAGATATTATTATTTGATATTCATAATATTATTAATCTTAATCAAATCACTAATATTTGAACTAATAAAACTATAACAAAGCTAAAAAATAATAATTACACGGTACTCTAAATAGATGACCACACATTTGACTAGAGTTTTTCGGAACTAATAAAACTATAACAAAACTAAACAATTATCACACGATACTCTAAATAGATGACCACACATTTCACTAGAGTTTTCCAATCTAGAAAGGGACTTTGTATTATAGGCCACCACCAAGGACAATTTTTAATAAACAATTAAACACAACAAACTATTGGCTATTAATTGATTAAAGTGTGATTTGAGGATTGTGATCATTGTGATACATTCTTGGTTTTGACATGGAACAAGATGAATCAATGTACCAAATATTATTTACAACAAGTTGATTATGGAAGTTTATGAGGAAGAAATATAAAATTAAAAAGATTAACACTTCCTATATATGCACAAGAGCTTACCTATTGTGGAAAGTAGAAGGGACTAGATGACAAGAATGATTGATACAAATACTTAGACATATCTTTGAAGCATAGTATAGAAGGAAACACAAACTAGAACTCAAGCACTCAAAAATTGGTCATTTCAAATTATAGTAGAATACCTACTTTAAAATGACCAATAGTTATGCGCAAATTGAAAAGTAATTCTTAAGGTCATGTGGTGAAGTGGTTAGATGTCTTGTATAGAGTTCTTCAAAGTCTTTCATTTTATGAATTTGTAATTTTAGCATATGTGTGTTTACTTAGAGGTAGGAGATGATAAGTACTAGTGTAGTTGGTTCACTACAAATATCTTTTAATAATCAATTATTTATTTCTACTAAAGATACAACTATATCAATAGTATCATAGTTTATAAAAGCAATATAATTCAATATTTTCATATATTATATAATTTTTAAATAAGCTACATGAATTAAATAATGCCAAATTAATTTTTTTGGTTACCATTTTCTTTTACTTTAGTAAATGAGTTGTGTTATAAAAGTTTTAATTTTTTAAAACATTGTGATTATAGAGATGGTGTAAGTAAAGCATAAAAAATATTTTATTTGTATTTTACTTTATTTTTTGATCGGTAAATGACTGAAGCATTTGATTATATTAATTTTAAAAAAAAACAACAACATAATATCTCTATTCAAGCAGGCACTGGTAGGAAAGAATGGAGAAGAAAACCTCCAGTCTTGCTTGGGACCATAGTCCTTTATTATTACATCATAAAAGGGGCATATTCTAATTTTCATATTTCAAATTTGATTGCTATTACAAGGAAGCGGACTAGAGTCCTAATTTGAATTTTATCAGTTATGATGGTACATTTATTAATCAAACATAATCATGTTCCAAGAAAATCGTTCTTGCCAAAATTTTTATACTCTTAGAGGATATCCCTTTTCTACTATTTTATCTAAAACTCATGTACCTTACTATTCTGTTGATCAATAAGTAGCTTCTAAAAAACCATTAGTATTGTTAGTTAAAAGCAATTGAGAATTTGAATTCATGGTAGGATACTAAAAAGGCTTTGATAATCGAGATTACTCCTGATCATTTTCAAATTTGATCAAAATATTCACTTAGTCCTAATATTTTAATCAAAACCAAATGCCACTTTAATAATTTAGAGTCCTACTAAAATCAAGTTTTAATATATTAGTATAAATTACACTGGACTAATAATGATTACATCTTTCATGTGAAAAAAGGGGGTTTCATCCTTACTTATATCAAGAATTCCAATAATAATATTGTGTTAAAAAATTGTACTTACTTGAATTGTATTTGTGGAATATTTTGAAACGTTACTTAATTATCCTTCTAGGATGCTTTGAATTGCTTAAAACTGCTTAGTTTTATTATTACCATTAGTCTAATTTTAATCAAACATTTCTTCTATCATAGATATAAACTGAGCCCAAGGTTATTAACAAAAAAATGTAATTCTTCTCAAGTGAAATTAGTCTAGCTATACTGCACCATTTAGAGGAGGCAAGGCATAAAATCACCATTGCTAGAGAAGAAACATTCATATACCAAATTCTAATTTGTACTTATTTTAGACGACTCCGTAATTTACTTTATACATAGTTGTGATTCACCAAGCCAGAGTAGATTAGGGTCAACACATTCAATTAGTTTGCTACCATATTTAGATTATGAGTTAGATACACTTGAACAGATCCTCTGTAATGTGATAAGCTAGAGAGAAGAGGGTGATGCTAGAATGTTAAATTGAAATAGTATAATAAAACCATCCCAATCAAACAACATCATTCAATAATCACATCAGAGCCAAATGTATATAATTCATATATATTTATGATAATGAGATATAAAAATCAGTGTCTTTGGAAAGAAAAATCTTAACTAATATATACATTCATACTTTCAAACCAATTATTGAGGAAAGAACTAGAATGCAGAGTAAAACAACCTACATAAGTTAGACTACCCTAAACCTACAAAATTTCCATGCTTAACATCCAGATAAATTATATGTAGTAATGAGTTGAACTAAGAAACTAAGAAACCAAAAGGAGGCTAGCAAAAGACATATACGATCAGAAGAGCAAAACAAAATGTACAAAGCATAAAATTAGCCAGACTGGCAGGTAGGGTCAAAAATAGGGGAAGGAAGCCAAAAACCCCCAAGCTAGATTACAACATACAATTAAAGAGAGAACAAGCGACACCAGAGTGAGGAAAGCCCTCCAGAACTGACACCTATTTTTGAAAACCATAATGATCTCTATGATGTCCTTGGGGTTCTCTACTTGGAAATGTGGCAGGAATTCAAAAGTATTCTTTTCTTGACTCAATTTCTCCATGTTAGGAGTGCAGAATTCCAGTGCCTCTATATTATCCAATTCCACACCCGGGTGGATGTATTCCTTAAAGATGTTAAGGTAATTTTCAAGCTAGACCTTGCTATTATCTTCGATAATCCCTCTCCATCGAAGGAGGAATTGGATGTTGGCCTCCATTTTGGGCCATTCCTTTTGAAAGGCCACAATATCTCGAATGACTAGGATAGGGTGCTTGATAACCACTACCAAATTGAAAATACTAGGTGGGTGTACCATGTACATCTCTAGAAGGGGAATCCTTAGTTTCTCATCGATGCTTTTTATGACTTCTTTGAGACCTACATGCCAAATTAGATCGAAAATATTGATGCAAAGTCTAATCATTTCCCATTTTTCCACCTTAGCTTTGGCCAAACAACCTGAATGTCCATAATATGTCACTGTTAGTCCACTAAGAGAAATCATAATTAAATATACCTTATCCAATTACACGAGTCACCCCTATCCTTGTCATATTATTCATTGGTTTTAGTAGTCAATTCCACCATTCGAGTTTCACATTTCCTCGAAACACCATGGTCTGCACCTCCCAAGCATGGAATAAGCAAATGTTAGTGTCCATGTTAGGGTTTAAACTGGCTAGATTGATGAAGATGAGGAACGAACTACTAAATAGGAAGTAACAAACTCCTTACAAAGGGTCTAGAAAAATCTAGACAACTGACATCACTATCTGAAGCCACCATGTTGTCCTGCATTTTGTCACCACAAAATGTTTGTAACAACACGAAACTTTTTCAAGCTAATTTCACATTTCTCTAAGCTTGAATTTGATATTCAATTGCTTAATGTTGATCGATTGATCCATATCAATTCAAATATCAAATTTTTTTACTGAAGGCCTTCGTCAAGTTTTTTTTGTTTTGCTTTCTATCGAACCTTTGCTTGATTTTTGAAGCCTTTATAGTCTGTTCTTTGCTTTTGAGTTTTTTTTTTCTTGTTTTTAGTCCTTTGGATTTTCTCATGTCATGCTTTTCAATTTCCCCTTCGTTTCGGTCTAACCTAGAGGTCAATTGGAGTTGTCAGTCAAGAGATATGGCCATTTTAGTGCCCAAAAAGTGGACATTTTAGGTGCAACTACACAAATTTTTTAAAATGATTTTATATTTTCATTTTGACATTCACTTTTTGAAAATATAATATTTTACTCACTTTTTGTTATGTTTTTAAGTTACATTATCTTTTAATTTATAACTTGAAGTGACTATAGTGCACTTTATGTTATAATTTTAAGTTGAGTTACTTTTTAATTTTTCACTTAAAGTGACTATAGAACTATATAGTTACATTTTAAATTTTTGGTTTTTAAAACCAAATACTTATTTAAATGTCATTTTAAAGAAATGTTTACGTATTATATTGAATAATATGATTAATGAATATTATTTTTGGCCCATTTGATGACATTTTTATAAATTTAAGTGAAATACATGACTTAAAGGCCTCAAGAGTGGACTTTTTATGTGCAATTGCATGTAAAAACTATGAAAAGTGGAAACTTTTCATGTCATTACATGTAAAACTCACTTTTGAGGATAGTTTTCATGCCATTACATCAAAAACTCATGAAAGTGGACCTTTTTGATGCAATGACATGAAAAGTATAGTTTTTGTGCTTAAGCATAAAAAGGCAAGACATGTTTTAAAACATGTAAGTGGCCCCAGTAAGTGTAATTTTTCCTATCAAAATGTTTTAAAATATGCAATGCACTCCAAAAAGTGTGATTTTGCATAAAGACATATTTTAGAACATGTAATAGACCTCAAAAGGTCTGATTTTACATTAAGACATGTTTTAAAATATGCAATGGCCATGAAAATGTCCTATTTTAAGAAGAAAATGTGTTCTTGCTCCCCAAGAATCCAATTTTGGCTATAACCCAAGATTTTCTCCATGGATTTGAATGAAATCTCTTGCATTCAAGGCATTTTTTCTTGGTGATCATTTTGCCTCCATAAAAAATGAGTTTATTGAGCTAAAAAAACATTTTTAGATCTCCCAATCTAGGGCACATTTTTGCAAAAAACTCCACAAATCTTCAATTTTTGAAAACGCTTTTGCTTGGAGACAAGTCATTTTGGGCTTATTAATGGATTGCATTGCATTATGATTAATATTTTGGTGTTTAAACACAAAATCGATTTACTTGCAAACCTTGAAGAAACACGATTTTTCTAAAAACATCTCAAGAGCATGAAATTTTAAAAACGCTGGAAGTTGGAGAGGATTTAGGGCATAGTTTGGTATCTTGCAACTTAATTTCCTTGTTTGCTGCCCTCTATCATTCAAATTTGCAAGATTGGAAAAGGTCTCACCATTTTTGAAGAATTTTTCAAACAAAAAGCATCTTTTTCCTTCGTATTTGGCACTTATTCTTCATGTAAGTGGAATTCTTCTTTCTTGAAATTTAATTCATGCTTATCTTTGCTGATTTTATGCATGAAATCATTAGATGATTTCCATTTGTAAAAATCTTTGCCTTAGAAAGTGCATTTTTCCTTTAAATATGAAGTTTTCTTTCATTTTCATGTTTTTGGTTCTTCCCAAAGTCCCAATTTTGAATTTGAACTTTGGAGTGCATTGTATCTTGGCATGTTTTGAGTTGTTTTCAAAGGTATTTTTTTTCTTTTGTTTTGGTTTTCTGTGCTTGTTTGCCAATTTTTCTCCATTTGGAGAAGTTAAAAGTTTTTTCCCAAAAACTTGTTTTCATGCGAAAGCATCATCATCTTTCACATTCCTTTTCCATGTCATTGCATCTCACATCTCATTCAACGAAATGCAATTATATGTTTTCCATCTGATTTGCCATCTGCACATGTAATTAATCCCATTTTCTATTTTTGTGTTCACCCATCTCACTTTTTTCTTTCATTCGCACAACACGATTACATGTAATGTCTTACATGTAATTACATCCAAAAGGTCCAAATTTGATCAAAATTCACATTTTGAAAAGACAAAAAGATGTTATTTTCACTTCTCGTGTACTTTGACTTCTCTTTTTCTCCAAAAGTGACTATAAAACTCATTATCTCACCTCTATTTTTCATTTCCATCTCTTCATATGTATTCGCACTTACATGAGTAAATACATGTTTCTGCCTCATTCCATGCTTTACATCTTAGCCTTGATCTACATATACACATAAAGTGTATCTTTCATTCACACTTGCATCTCATTTCACCCCCCACCTTCTGTTACATGTTGCATTTACATGTACGCACGTTTCATATAATAAAGCTTTGAAAATGTTAAGTCACTTTTGAAATCAACAACTTTCACTTTGCACACATTCCCATGCATTTCACCTTCACACATTTTCATTCCATTCCATTTCATTCAATTTTCCATTTTCACACTTTCATATCATTTCATTCCACATTATGTTCATTTCATTTCACTTTCTGTTCCATTGCATATGCATATGCCTTCTCTTTGAAAGTTACTCCATTTCCAAATCTTCATTGCTACTCCAGAATTCACTTGCATGGAGATCCCTTCTGATGATGTATTTATGTTTTGGGATTTTTGTGTTGTAGTACAAGCACAAGATATGTCCTCACCATCCAAATCCAAGGGAAAAATGAAATATCAATATGATAAGGAATTGGCTCATGCATCTCCTTCTTCAGTTACATCTATCTTGGACAATGTGTTGGACACGAAGATTGGTCATATAAATGTGGTTGATTTTTTACAAAGAGTTGAAGCTCCAACTACTTATGAAATGAAGCACATTAAGAGAAGCAACATCCACTTGGTGTCTACATTTCCTATGGCAGCTATAGAACCTGACTTTGTTTATGGATGTGCATGGTGGTTTACTCCTAAGATAAGGACTATCAAAGATGCTGACAGTAAGGTTATCATTAGCCTTGACCCTAAATTTATTGAACGAATCTTTAAAGTTCTACATAAATTAGAATGTGTTGATTTGAATGTGTTGATTTGACTAAAGAGTCATCTTTGGTTGGTTGGAATGAGCAAAGAGCAATTATCAGAAATATGTCAACCTTTACTAGTTAGACAATAAAAGAAGCAATTTTTCCAGGTAGCCAAAGACTCTTCGTCGGACAAATTTTAAATAGGCTCATACAAGGATCTCATCATCCTTTTTAGTAGGATTTGTGGTCTTAAATATTCTTCTAATTTTGAGTTGTGGATGTATAAGTTTATGTTTGAAATTATGGAGAATAAAGAACACATCTTTTGGGGGGAGCTTATCAGTACTGCACTCTACCAACAGATATGCAATGTAGAAACACTAGTGCCTTTCTATATGAATTCTTATCTAGTTTACATTGCTGCTACCATGGGATCTTTTTCTAGTCTTTCTACCAAAGGAGATCATTTTCAAGTACCTATTTGGGACTACTATGACTGAATCACTTTGGTTAATAGTAAATTCTATTACAAGAGAGTCTAAGATGCCTTCTTTGGACATTATAGGTGTTTGTTTGACAAGCAATTGTCTATCAAAAGAGTATCTGATGCAGCATGGGAGAAGGTGAACTAGTACAACTACATTTTTCTTCAATTTTTCACTTTCACATACTTGAGAGTTGGATATTTCAAGGGAGAGACATATACCTTACCTAGGTATGCTATAGATCAAATCATTCTGATGGAATTAGCAAGACAACTCATGGACGTGCAGAGTGATCAACATGCTTCACATGGGCCCAGATTTGGCATTACCTCAACTAAGCCTTTGACTATTGAAAATTATTCAATTGTTTCTATGCCTAAAGCAAAGAATATGGAAGCAAAATTGTAGTTGATTACATTAAAGATGTTCAAGGCCAGATTTGAATTTGATTTTTGAGAGATGAACTCTTAGATTAAAAGAGCCTACACTCATGTTCATTGCATCGAGGATATTTGGATTGATATCAGAATAGAGCTTGACATCATTAAGATGGATTACTGCAGGTTAACCTTTCAACAAATAATTGATTTTAACATGTTGGAAATCTCTGTAGATTTTCAAGTTGAAGATGATGGTGAAATCCTTGATCCAAAATTTCACCAAGCCAATTTTGATAAGATGCGCCCTTTTCTTATTCAATGGAAAAAAAAGGAAGGTACATCTATCATGGATAGGTTTCAATCTATCCTAGTAAACATTAAAAAATGGTTGAAAAGTAAAGGCCTTAAAAAAGTAAACCCTAAGATGGGCTTGGATTGCAGAAGTTTTGGTCCTCCCAATAGGAAATCACAATTGGAGATTACAGCAAAAGATGGGGCCTCATCTTCAAATGTCAAGAGTTCTCTCAATTCAATTTGAAGGGTGGAAAAGGAACTAAATCATATCAAGTTCTTGAGCCAATTCAAGAATCAACAGCATAATCAAAAGAAGAATTGGAAACAGAATCTGACAAAGAAGTTTCAGATGAAGAAGGAGAAATCATGATCACATCTCCTCCAAAGCCTACAAGAGCCTATACGTCTTCTCTACATGAAGAGACCTTTTTGTAGGAGGTTGATGAAGATGTAGATTCATTCTCTACTGTCTTCACTCATTCCATTCTAGTCTCAAAGGTTAACACTATGGCTCTACCTATTTCATCTGCTACTCCTCGTGTTCCTGCACATGAACAATATGAACACTTAGCAAATTTGTTTGAAGATTTTTTGACTCTTACCAGTGGTCAAGTTTTCCAACTTGATAAATCTTTGATAGGATTTGAACTCTTCATGATGGAGTCTTCTCAACATGTTCCTATGCCTTCAGTAGTATAGACTGAATCATGCTCAATCGCTATAGATATAGATTCTGGATCGATGCCAATGGTCTCCATTGTGCCTGCTTCTATAGATGAAAGTTTTAGCTTGCTTGCATGGTTGAGTAGAATAACAACAAAGAGAAGGAAGGTGGTTGTTCCTCCTGAAAATCTTCCTATGAAGAAGACTAAATCCAAATATTTGAAAGATAAGATTGTTTCTATAATTTTAGTTGATTCTGATAAAACCAAATTTGTTGAGATAGCTGAACCTTTGGTAGATAAACCTGTTGAAGAACTTATTCTAACTACAAGTTTACTAAAGTTGAAGTTGGAAAGAAATCTTGTTTGGATTATTTTCAAGATACTCAAGATGCATTGACGAATGTATCGAAAAGAAATCATGAAATTTGGGAAAAGAAGAATCAACTAAAACAAGAGATTTCTTGTTTAAATCAAGTTATCCAGAAACAATCTTCTCAGAGTCTTGTAATATCTCAAACATCTAAAGAGAAAAGGTTAATTGAATTTGCCAAGTCTTGGATACAAGAAATCATTTCTAAAGGAGTTCAAGCCATCACAAAGACATTTGCAATTCTAAGAGGTGTCAAAGAGATGAATGAAATGGAACAAAACTTGATTTCTTCTCTGACCCTAGAAGTAGATAACTTGAAAGAAATCCTTGATGATTGAGATGAAATGATAAAATTCAGTCTGGATGCTATGGTCTCATGTGATATTCTTCCATCATGTGAGATTTTTTTCAAATTTCAAGGGCTCATTAGTTATAAGGAAGAGACATTAAGGAAGCTGATTACAAAGTTACAAGTGGCCTTGGGAGATTGTGAAGCAATTGAGACAAGTGTTACTTGTGATTTGGAATAGATGAGATGCTATGTTACTAATGATTTTGGTAATCTTTTGGTAGTAGAGAGAGTGACTTTCAAATATACAATCATGATCAATGCTAATGTAGATTCTAAAATTTTTGGTTTGCACACAATGAACAAGTTTGTTTTGTACAAATCCTTGACAAAACACTTGTTAGATACTATAATAGAAAATTGCAAAGTTGCGCAGTCAGCATATGAGAATGTAGTAAGAATTGAAGCCATATCAAAGACTATGGAATTTTTGATCTTCCCACAGTGCGTAACATCATTGCCAAAATCAAGGCACTGAGAAACAATCTCTAAGATTTTTGTTTAGTTTTTATTTCATGCTAATAGTTGTTTGGAATGCATTACATGAAAAAGTGTAATTACATGTAATGCAAATTACATTAATATAAAAGGATATAATGCGAGTTGCATGTGTAGTTGCATGTAACCCTTTATTTTCTGTAGTTAGACTTAGTCAAAGTTGGTTGAGTTTCTCCCACTTTTTCCTCCACCTTTTTCTCAACTTCTTTGCCTATATAAAAGAGTGCCCCCTCATTATAAAATCATCATTATCTTTATGTAAGAGAGCTCTAGAGAAATTGTGCCAGTAGAACTTTGTTTGTGTGAGCACTATTTTGAGAGAAAGTGAATACAAAGGAGCATTTGAGACTTAACTTTGATTAAATGAGATTGTTATTTGTGTGAATTATAAGCTTTGTCTACAATTCATTCAAGTTATCTTTGATTCATACTATCTTTTGTTATTGGTATTGTATCTCATGAATTAATAAAAAAGAGTTAAGAAACAATTGAAGCCAGAGCTTTGACCAGGAACAATTGTCAAAATCTATAGCTAGAAGCTTTGTTTGTAGCTTGTATTTTTGTCTTAATTCGCAAAATAGTTAGATTGTTCTTACTTTTAGGAGTCTTTGTGCCCTAATTGTAAATATTTTTCCATATAGAAGTACGATCAGACTTAGAGCCAAACTGGTACATTTTAGCTAGCCTTTGAGTTAGTAAAAGTTTATCTGTATCATTGTTTTCAGCTCTTAATAGAAGTGTAGTTAGACATTCACCTCGCCTATTATTCGCTCTACGAGTAAGTGGCTCCTTTCTTGAAAGCTAAGAAGAAAGGATATTAGTAACACCCTATTTATAAATCTCTCAACTTCTTTCTTACCTTGGGTTGATCCAAGGAATGGTGAGAAGGAGGAGCCTTCCCTTTAAGGTAGGAGAGACTCTATCTCACACGCTATGGCTGTTCATCCTATTTTGTGACTAGATTTTTACCCAAAACTATCAGTTGCAAAATATCCACCCAACACACCACATGATGCTAGATTTTAATAATTCTTCATAAATCTAGTGTCCTTATGTAACGAAAAATAGGGGGGGTGATTGAAGAGTGAGCTAAGAGGGTGATGGGGTAACAACATACCCAAAAATTGATTGATGCTTACTTAATACTTGGCTGGAAAATGTCTAGAATTTCTAATAATAAAACACAAAATTACCACCTCAAAGTGGGCAATGACTAATTGAATTATATTAAGAAAACTTGCTATATAGTATAGTTTTATTTTAAGTATACTTGTTATGTTCTGCCTAATATATGGTCCAAACTACTAGTGCATCATCTCCCTCCATGGGTGCTATATCGATAAATATTGAATATTAATACAGATAGAAGGATATGTAAATGAGAGATTTAAAACATCGATAATTGAGGGTAAAGGAATGGAAATCGACAAAAGAAATGAGATATCAGAGCCCTAATAAGCAGACTTGAACTGCTAGACAGCATTAGTAGAGATGATCAACTATATAAGGAATTTAATATGCAATTATATTGCTTAAGAATAGGAATAAGAGCTAAATTAATGTACCCGAGATACCTATTAACTATTAATCATTAAAGACAAAAAAATTTCACCCTCAGCCCCCTTATTAGCCAACTGATCTACCTTTTGGTTAGCTTCCTAGAAGATATGACAGATCTAAATATCTAGGAATCGGTCCAGAATATTAAGAGCTTCTTCCAATTTTGAATTTAGGACCTAGTTTGGTGTAGATCTTTTCCTAATGACATTAAAGGCTATTTGAGAGCCACCTTTGATAATTATCTTTGATAAATCTAAATATAAGAAAATTTGGAGGCCTTCTTGAAGGGCTTCAAGTTCCACAAGATTGTTAGTCGTAGGCTCTAAGGGTTTACCCCTTCTGGCAATCCATTTCCCTGAAGTGTTGTTAATGATACATCCAATTCCCACAATGATAGGATTTCCTCTACAGACTCGATCAAAGTTTAGCTTGGTCCACCCCAATGGTGGGGGGGACCATTTACAATTCTTCCTTGCTTCTTTATTCTTTTTTTTTTTGTATATGAGCGGTGGATTGATAAGGTTTTTCTAATTTTTCTCATTAATCCACCCCAATTCGAAAATGTTCCTTCCTCCTTCTAGGAATTCCTTAGATGAGATTTTAATGTCTCCACTATGCAAGCTTTAGTTTTATTAAGAATCTCATCTGCTTGCATTTCCTGATTATGGAAGATTCTTCTATTCCTTTTTTTCCAAATCTCCCACATAAGGATAGATGGAAAGATATGCCATAGTTTACTATACATCCCATTGCTTCTTTCTGTGGGCCATCCCTTCAAGAATTCACTAAGGGATATTGGCATGGGAGCAGTCCAGCCTAGCATTTGTCTAGGCCAATCCCAATGGAGTTGTGTGTATGAGCATTTATATAGGATGTGATTAACATCTTCACTATCTTGCCTACATAGTACACATCTTGATGGGCTCTCAACACCTAGCTTACATAATCTATCTTATATTAGGATCCTATTTTGGGATGCTAGCCATGAAAAGAATTCTACCTTTGGTAGAAAGGTCGAGTCCCATCATAGATTAAGGGGAATGACTACTTCTTCCCATTCGCGAGACTGAGTGATAGCTCTATATCCATTTTTTACACTATACCTACCATCTTGTGATGTAGCCTAGATGAGTTTGTCTTTTCTTTCCAATTGCTTGATTTTCCTATTTGGGATTAGTTTCTTGAATATCTTTTTTATCTGCTAGGTCTAAATCTAGATTTTCCACCAATTTCCATTCCCATCTTGTGGAGCCATCACTACATATTTTGTTTTTATAATCACTGACTTTGCACCCCCAAAGTTTAACTAGTTGCTTTTTAACATACTCTAGGATTCCCATACTACCTATAAGGGGGAACCTATCCCATGAATCTTCCCAAAATAAAGCCTTGTCCCCCGATCTGACATCCCATGTTAGGTAGTACCTAATTAGATCTCAACTTTTAACAATGAAGTTGCAACTTTTGGATTCTTTAGGTAGGGACCTCATTCTGAAAATAGAATAGGGGTCAACTCCATTCAAGTAACCCTTATACATGATTTTAGCCCATTTGTGGTCTCTTTCTAAAAAAAGACACCAAGTGAGTTTAGCTCCAAGTGCCTCATTCTGCCAACTTAAATTTTTCATGCCTAAACCTCCTAGTTCCTTGGGTTTACAAATGTTGTCCCATTTAATTAGGGCTAGTTTTTTAGAATCAGCTGAATCGTTCCAAAGGAAACTTCACCTTGAATTTCTTATTAGTATGCTTAGCTAAAGGAAGGCAAGAAAGAGCGAAGGTTGGTAGGGCAGACAACATTGCTTTAATCTTAGTAACTTTACTCGCTTTGGTCAGCCATTTATATTTCTAGCCTCCTATCTGTGTAACCAATTTATCAAGAATACTATACCATGCCTTATCAAATTTACTTCCTTTATCTAATTCTATACCTAAGTATTTTCATGGAAATGTACCTTTCTTGTAGCCCATTATATTGCAAATCTATGCTTCCTTTTTAGGCTTGGTGTTAATGATTTTTTTTTTTTCAGATTTTGTAGAATTTACTTTTTGCCCAAAAGTTTCCATGTACTGCTAGATAATAGCTTTGATATTTAGAGCCTGATTTTTTGAGCTAACACTTAGCAGGATGGTGTCATCCACATATTGTTGATGGGTTATATTGGGAACATTTTCAGTTACTATAATTCCATTTATTTTCCCTTCTATGTGGGCTTTAGTTAAAGCTCTTCCAAAGGCTTCTGCCATAATAATATATAGGAACAGAGATAGCAGATCTCCTTTTCTTATTCCTCTTGAAGTATCAAAGAAACCATTGGGGGTTCCATTAATAAGGATAGAGATCTTGGTTGTGGAGATACATTAGTAGATGAAGTTAATCCATTGGGATGAGAATTGAAAGGCTTCTAAGACTTTGCATAAGAGCCTCCAATTGACCATCTCATAAGCTTTTTGGATATCCAATTTCATGAACATGCTTGCCAATTTATTCTTGTAGGTTGAGTGTAGTGTTTCTTGTATAATAAGAATACCATCTAGGATAGATTTGCCTGGAACAAAGCCGGTTTGTTCTTTTGAAATAATTTTTGGGAGAATCATTTTGAGACGGTTCACTATAATTTTAGACATAATTTTATAAATGGTATTACATAGGCTATAGGTCTAAAGTCTCCTGGGGTTTTAGGAGCTTCTCTTTTGGAAATCAAGGTGAGAAAGATGTTATTAATTTCAAATAAGATTGAACCACCATTCCTTGATGCTTTAATAGCTTTTCATAGGTTAAGCCCAATAATGTTCCAGCATTTTTGGTAGAAGAAAGCTTGGAATCTATCTGGGTGATTTTCTAGTGTTCATATTGCATACCACTAGTCTGACTTCTTCTAGTAATATGGGGCTATTTAATGCTTTATTGTCTTCTAGAGAGACTACCCTACATATGGCTTCAAGCATTTTTGTTTGTGCTACCATATTTGAGCGGTCATAATTATTTAATATTTTATGAAAGTGACTCACAAATATCTCAGCTATTTTATTACGATTATCTATGGTGGTGCCCAATGAGTCTTTGATATTAATAATTTTGTTGTGGGCTTTGTTAAGAAGGGTGCTATTATATTTTTTTTTTTTGTGTTTCAATCTCCTTCCTATAGCCATTTCTCCCTTGACTTTTGTCTCCAAAAGACTTCTTCCTTGGCTAGGATGAATTATTGCTTGGCAAGTAATTCTTTCTCTAGATTATAACTATCATTATTCATCCCCTTTTTAATTACTTCTAAGTTCAATTCTTTTAATCTTTCTTCAATGTCTATTTTTTCTTTAAATTTATTATTAAAGTGTTCATTTTTCCACTTGAGTATCTTTTTTTAAATCATTTTCATTTTGAGACAAAAATATACATTTTGGAGCCTTTAATATTTCCTTGGGACCACCAATCTCTAGTAAGTTCCATAAAGTTTTTGTCTAAGAACCACGTCTTTTCACATATGAAAGGATTTCTAATTGGTTTGTTAGGTTTAGAGAGTTCGATATGAACAGGATAGTGATCTTATCCTGCTATAGGAAGAATTAAAGATTGGATATCAAAGTTTAGATCACTCAGTTCTCCTTTCAAAAAAAATCTATCTAATTTCTCAACTATATAAGTAAAGTCTTTCCTTTTGTTGTTCCATGTTTACTTGCCATTGTTGAGCGGGATATCTATCAGGCTGTTAAGATCTGACCAGTTCTTGAACTCCTTAGTTGCATGGGAAGTTTGTTGAATGCCTCCAAATTTCTCATCTATATTTGAGATAGTGTTAAAGTCACCTTTGATAAGAATGAGTTCATTGTTGTGATGATTAATAAATACATTGAGTTCATTCCATAACACTTTTTTATATATGCTAGAGGTTGGGCCATAAATGTTAACTAGGATGAATTGTAAGTTAGTTTTGATGCTTTTGACTCTACTACTTAACCAAAAATTATTTAAATTTATTATATTTAAAGTAACTTTCCTAGGGTTCTAGATCATACCTAAACTATTGAAAGTTCCTCTTGATTCATGTAGGTAACTATTCCAACTACCCAATTTCTTTTCTAACTTAATTCCTTCTTCTTCATTTAATTTTGTTTCTTGTAGTAGGATAATTTCATATTCAAATTGTTTTAGGTTATGTTTTAGTAGATGTTTCTTACTAGAGGCATTTAGACCCCTAGTGTTCCAAGTGGTGATCTTCATGGTGCCTTGGGAAGGATCTTCCCCTTCCTTGGATAAAGTAACTAACTGATCTTTTGTTGCTCTTTTGCCTACCCATTAGCTTCTCTAAGCTTCTTAAGATATTTCCTTCCTCTTTTAGCTTTACCTTTACCATAACTGGGAAAGTTTATATCATGATACCCAACTGATCTATGTTTTCATGTGCATTTCAAAGTGGTTTCAGATTGCTTACCTTTTGTTTCCTCTTTATCTTTGTAAACTAGCTCTCACATTATTTGTTCTACCATAAATTTTTGATCAATTAAACTATCTTCTCTCAAGTAATCCTTTGCATGACTACCCTCATCATGAGCTTCACCCTGTGCTGTAAGTGATTTATGTTCTTGACTTTGTAAATTAATATTGTTCTTTTCTTCATCCTAAATTAATAGTAGATCCTTTTTCAAATCTTCATAAGTGTAGTTGTCTCCACCTAATTTTAGTACTTATTGCATAAGATCCTCTTTCTATGATTCACTGCTCTTATCTAAATTCTCATAATCAAATAGTTGGATTAATTCTTCCCCTAGAAGTTCCAAGTTTTCCTTCTCAATCTCATTTAGCATTACCATTTCTTGGTCTTCAGTCCTCTCCATATCCTTGTTTAAAAATGCCTAAAGATCTTGAGTTAATGCTCCTTTTACCTTACTCTGTATATTTCCTTTTGCCTTGTGTTCACTTAGGTTATGATCTAGAGACTCTTTCTTTGTATATGGAGTCTGCCGAAATTTGGAAAACATATTTATTGCCTTGGCTTTGAGATTTCTAGTTTCCCTCATACTTTCTCCTTGCTCTTTTTGTGGGGTCTCTGGATTGCCTTCCATGAATTTGGTCTTTCTAAAATTCTACTTTTCAGCATAAAATAATAGGTTATTTTCCATTTCTTCTATGCTATTGATCATATTACTGGGAAACGTTTTATCCTAGACCCTTGGCCCAATATTCGATAATTTTTGTTCCCCGTTAAGCCCTTTAGAATTCTCTCCCTTCTTCGCATATTTTGAATTCTTTAAAGCTCTTTACTGCTGAGAATTGTATTTCCTCTTCTTGTATTGGCCATATCTTGATTAGTTTCATTTATTCCTTCAATGAGATCTTTGCAACTTATGTCATCTTGCTTAGAGTAGATTTTCGAGTTAGGATTGATTCCCTTTGATTTCTTCAAATCTAACACTTTAGTGGTTCCTTGATTCTTAACTGATGGTGGGAGAAGTTCCATTTCTATAGTTTGAGATTTTCCCTTTTTTTCCTCTTGTATTGGCTTAAGTATTTTCTTTTGATCTTTCTTGGGGGTATGTAGACTACTGTTGTCCTTTGTAGGAGGATTTGACTTGGTTGTCTTGCCTTTTTCTACTACTCCAATATCTATCTCAGAGCCTGCTTTCTCTGTAGAGTCCTAAGGAGCCTTCATGTTGCCTTGCTCAAGTATGGACTTCTTTTGATATAACCTTTGACTTCTTATGTTCATCATGGGGAAGGTAGTAGGAAGATTCGTAGTAGTTTGCAACTTTTTGAAGGTAATTTTCTTATCATCTTCTAGTCTAATAATTTCTGAAATTTTTCCTTCATGTCTCTGGAAGTTTAGTTTGTAGAGAGATATATTGGTAATTACTTTGATGGGATTGTGTAATGAACCCATTTTGGGGGTCATTAATTTTTGCCTTTTATTTGTAACCTTTTTCTTTTTGCCATATTTCTCCTAATTTCAAATTGTAAAAGACTTCTTTCTTTTAAAATCCTAACCCTCAATCATTATCTTCAAAGTATGCACAATTAATTGGTTTAAAATACTTGTATGAACTTAATTTATGGACTCTTTATGTGTATGGATTGTAACTACTATTATTTAATAGATTTCAATATATATTGATAGGTGTTGAACCTACTACAATTGTATGGGGTTTCTTATTTCAAAATATATAGGCTTGGTTCCCAATATCGCTATAGGCATTGTAAGAAGAGATATGTTACATCACAAGTGTTGTATCATGTGCTTATAGATAAGAATACTCACATTACAAGAATCTACACCTTTTGGGACTCTACTCATTATCAGGAAATCAGAGTGAACTCAATTGCACAATGTTTTATGTATTGAGGGCACTGTATTTAAGAGTTTGTTGGACTAACTATTGTATTCCCTTACTTCCTCCTTCGACCTATAGTAACAGTAAGTCCTCTAGTTTTGTGCTTGGGTTTTATGTGAGTATAGTTGTCGAAGAGTAGATCCTCATAAATAGTTACTGCTGTTCAATATGCCTGGACTGCACAGATTAGTATCTATTTGCAGATTGATTGATACCTTTCCCTCCTCCTGATTCGATACCTATTATGGGGTGTGAACTCTATCTTAATGATATCCTTTGTCTTACCTTATCTTCTATGTATTCTGGCGTAGGATTGAGATTAACTTATTCACTGACTGTGGTTGGCCGAGCTATCACTTCCACTGGCCTCTTTTGTGTCTTCTTGCTGACAATCAATATTTCTTTCTATGGTGAGCAAGTTTGGATTGTGTTTTTTTCTCCTCTGTAATGTCCATTCTTGTATTTGCAATCAGGCACATGGATAAAAGAACTGACTATTATTTATCAACCAACACTCGCCTTCCTTACATTAATGTTTACAATCATTGTATAATCCAATCGTTAACTTAATATAGGATGGATTAAATAATCACAACACCTTCAATTAGGGGTTGCCTATTATCGAACATGGATCGATCAAGTACTCTATTTAGATTTCAACATTATATTGAAAACCTTGTTACACATATACCATAATTTGACGATATCATCTCTTAATAGTCATCCCTCCATACAGTTTTATTTACCAATAGCAATGGTCATTGTTGAGGAGTCTTCAATTATTTGAACAATAATCCAAATTGCTCCATTTCTACGTGATCTGAGCGAAATCTCTATCGATTATACCTTACAGTCATCTTGGGAATGTTAGAAATATTATATTTATTATTTATTAATAATTATATGGATTGGATAAGTTCCCAATTTATTATATTTATGATGTATATATTATAATAATTAAACTATTATATTTATCCTAATGATATTTTTATTTGGATGCTAATAATAATATTTTATTATTATATTATTTTTATATTATTACTATATCAGTTGATATAAGATTATATTATATCAATTTGATAAATAAATTGTTATGATATTTATTACTTTATTTGAAACTATTTATTAAATTCAACCCTAGAAATGGGGACGCTACATTCTGTAATATTACTTTATAAAAATATAATTATTTAATATCATTATTAATATTACTTTATATAAACATTTATTTATTATTTAATTCATTTAACTCATTAATATTATAATTATAATATAATATTTTACATTACAATTATGCTATAATCTTATATATTGTTTTAGTTTTATATTGTCAAATATATCACTATTATATAATAGATTATAATATATTTTAGTTTAATATTATTACTCTTAATTATTATCGTTATATAATATGTTATTTTGAATATTCATATATCTTTTTTAATTTGAGCTCATTACAGATTGAATTCCATGTCATGAGCCTTACAATTAATTAAAAGTTTGATGTTATTGTAGAATTCAAAATAGGCATCCAAACCCATCAAATCTCCAAATGAAAGTCCTATTTTCCTAATGATTTCTATTTGCATTAATTCCAAATGGATGGATTGAAAGGAGATCGAGGTGGGTATCAAGAAATTTAAACTTTCTTCCTTACAGTCTAGGGACCACTCAAAGAATTTTACTGCATATCCTTTAAAGAAACAATCAAAGACATAGAGGAAGCCTTTTTGACATATTCATCACTACAATGAATTTATAGTAGTTTATCAAAATGGTGAGAAATAATTACTTGATTTTTGCAAAAATCCTCAAGCCAAGTAATAAGGTTGAACATTTATGATCTAGGCCCATTCCAGAATGTAAATACACCAGCATTTAGATACTCCTGCCATCAATTTTCACTATCCTAGTTACTGATAATTGTAGACACCTAAATCTGATTACATCACTAGGTAATCATATTTAGTTATCTCCTAGGACATTAGTAATTGAATATTTATTATTTAATTAGTTAATTATTATCCGCTAGTTAATTAATTAAATTAATTAACTATAGTCCAATTGATAAGATCAAATGATAACCCAAAATCAATTTGTTAATTAAATCCCTATACCTCTATTAAATTAAAAAAAATCTCAAATCTATTTATTTTAATCCCATATCCCCATTTTATTAAATAAATCATTTAATAAAATATCTAAACCCCTAAAACATCCCTCCCCCTACAGCCTCCTCTCCTCCTCTCTCTAGCTCCACCGCTCTCTCCTCTCCTCTCTCCGACTGTACCCCTCTCTCCTCGTACCTCTCTACCCTCTATCTCTTCCACACTGGCCCCTCCTCCTATGCTATGGCCTTTGCCCACTATCATAGCCCTCTTGCTATGTATCTCCCCTACCTTGCCACCCGGGCTAACTCCCCTACTACCACCGTTGCCCTGGTCACATGTGCCTGGCCTACTAGTCTTGGCCACTAAAACCCATCTTGGTACACCTATGTGGAGTTTGCATCTGCCGCCTCACCAAACCAATCCCACTATTGTGGCTCTAGCTCTAGCCAAGCCTGAAGCAATCCTTCTCTTTGTAGTGCTAGCCCATTCATTGACACTAGCTCACTCATCACTTGTTGATACCAGTTCAGCTCCCTTGGAGCCACTTGTCACCATCCAAACTATTGCAGGGCCCTATCTAGTCGGTACTACTCTAAAATATACTCCCACCGTCCAAATATGAAGTAGGGCAGTATCATATATGGTAGTTGTTGTCCCTCCTCCACCCATGGCCCCAAACCCATATATAGTCTCCATACAATTGTTATAATCTCATCAATCCAGACTCTCCAGTAGTCCACATCCTATGTATGATGGTATGTCAGTAGCTCCCCCCAGCTATATGCCACTAGCTCCTTTTCCTACCTGTCTCACTGATCAATGGGCCTAAATATGGTAATATGCTCCCATGCACATACTTGTAATAAGATGGGGAAACCTATACTCCTCCCCTTTGATCGACCCCCTAGTACACAATCTGGTGTAGGTCCTAGTATAACTTTGCCAGCATCAGTAATCCCCAAGTCGCTAACACTCTGACTTTCACTATCCACATGATAAGTAGGATCAACACCAATGTCACTCTTGTCCCTCCTATATTTGGGTCAATGTACCTCAATACTAACCCCACTACATAAAAATAAATCTGCCTCTCTGGGGCCACTCAATCCAAATGCTCATCTAGCACAAACTATCCCCTCTGAATCTAGAATGGCACACCTGGTCCTACCAATTGCTGCACTACTATTTCTGTCAACATCTCTCTTGTTGCCATCATTGGCATCCATTGTACTAGTAATCTAAGGATTCAGTATACATCCTCTAGAGTCACTATCATCTCCCCAATGGGTAGGTGGAAGGTAGCTATCTCACTATGCCACTGCTCACACAATGCTATAACCATGGCCATATACGTACATGTGTGGGGCAGCCTCACCAAATATTCAAGACCAATGCCCTCGATCCTTGCCCAATCCACCACTATCAGCTGATCTCCAACCCATAATATAGCTACCCGCCGCTCACGTGACACCAAAGCATCTAGGGACCACTATACCTAAACCAATCACACGTCAACTTTTGTTATCATCTTTTCTTTACATCACTCCTCACTCCAGCAAATCCCCCCCCCCCCCCCCCACTACCCTACCCAATCCCCCTTTTCAAAAAAAAAATTTCCTCAACACTGCGTTCCCACGAAGTGTGTACTCACGAGCATTTGTAACTCGTGATCCCATAGGAATATGTTACTATGGGATCGCTCTTTTCCCTTTTACCTTGTTAGACTATTTGACTCGCATTCTCATCGGCGCGTTCCCATGCAAGCTTACCCTAGTGATCTCATGGACCCATGTTCGTGTGGGATCGTGGTTTTGCTTTCCTATCCCAGTCAACTCCTATCACATTCCTACATTGACCTAGTTAAGTACATGGTATTGCATTCATGTAGCCATATTCACAATTTTTTTGGTGGGATCGCAATCCCTCTACTCTACTCACGATCCCACATAAATTGCAACCTCAGGTTCACGATCCTGTGAAACTTTGTTGTTTAACTAATTTTCTACCCTTCCCCTAGCTATTTTTGTAGGATCATGATCCTACCGATCCCATTAGACCCGTGTCCATAGGATCACATTTTTACCTTTGCAGGAATGTTATAACCGAAACAAAAAATCAAATTACAAGATAGGTTTTTGACCCTACTGAACAATCAGGTGTCCGCCGCACTCATACTCATCATACCATGTCTAATCAATGCTTCAATCTTCCAATAGATGCTATTGTAGAATCCAACTCAAAGCTCTAGGTAGCAATATCTCCTCGTCTGTCTGAAAGCAAATGACCCCTTCTAGCCCTCTTCTAGCCACTTATAGGCCCCCTTGGTGCCCTAGCTACCTTGTCAGCTCCTCCAGCAACCGCTTATTTCCCACCACCTTTCTTCTTCCTCCCATTTCTTCTATGTTTTTACCTTTTTTCCTTCTTCTATGTCATCTTCTCCCCCACCAGCTCACTGCAACTTTTTTAAGAAGTTGTCATGCCTCATGTTCTTTTCCCACTACCTTCTTGAGGGGGCATCACACAATCCATTTTCTCCTCTTCTACTCAAAACTGGGGCAACCGTGCTACTTTAAGCAATCTTGTTCGTGTTGTTTATATTTGAACTTCTTTGAAATAGTGTTGTCCCAACACTATGTCAAAGAGGGGCAAAAAATTTTAGACACCTAAATCTGATTACATCATTAAGTAATCATATTTAGTTATCTCTAGGACATTACTGATTGAATATTTATTATTTAATCAATTAATTTTCATCCCCTAGTTAATTAATTAAATAAATTAACTATAGTCTAATTGATAAAATCAAATGATAACCCAAAATCAATTTATCAATTAAATCCCTATTCCTCTATTAAATTAAATAAATTCTCAAATCTATTTGGTTTAATCCCATATCCCCATTTTATTAAATAAATCATTTAATAAAATAGCTAAACTCTTAAAACATCCCTAAACCCAACCTTTACCCCTAATCCAACCCATTCACCCATACTAACCTCACTTAGCCTCCTAACTAACTCATCCCATCAAAGCTAAACTACTTGCCCCCTAACCCCCTTTCTAAGCTAATCGTAATCTCTCTCCTAAGCATGTACACAACTTTAAGCAAGGGTTAAGACTTGCTAACCCAAACTAAAGTCAAAATATCTCCTCCCCTCGTCCTCTAACATTTATGGCTCTTACATCCCCGTTTATGACTCTTACAAAGCATTATGAGCATTTATGGAGCCTTTATCTCTTGAGCCTTCTTTGTTGACCATCCACCATGCCCTTCCCTTTATCCAATCACCCTGTGACATGTGTCACTTCCCTATTGGCTCTAAAAAAGCACAAATCCATGTGCTCCCTTTTGAGTGCATCTTGACCCTCCCTCACTATTTCGTCATCCTTTCATCCTGACCATCCATCTCTCTACCCTCTGGCCTATAAATGGAACCCTCTCCCTTCACAAACATCATTTACTTTTTCTTGTAAACTTATAATGCTCCATTAATCACTACAACACACCTTTTTACACCCTTACCATGTTGAAATCCATCTCCACCTCCATTGTTGAATCCCTCATTTGCCCTCATACTCAATAAATACTCATCCATTGGAAGCATGAGCACATCGTGAGCATGCATCCACTATCCATCAGGGACATATCTTCGTCATCATGGGAAACACTTGAGGAGCATACCATTTTTGGTCTGCTTACCTCCATGTTGTCTTCCTTGGTCCTATCTAAGTGTTAACTACTTTAGTATTGTAAATACTTTCGTTAATAGTTAGTATTCCTTTATAAGCACTACTAAAATAGGTCATCTTAATCATATTTTCTAATTATTTTGTATTTGGGTCATCTTAATCATATTTTCTAATTATTTTGTCCACTAACTAAAACTGACGTTTTGTGTTTCTATTTGTGTGCAGATAGTTTGCTAACATTTTTGTAGGTATACACGTCTCCTATTGGGAATCATGCTCCTGACCAACTAATCATTTTTTAATTTTAAGCACATCAAAATTGCACTTATTCATGATCCTACCACCCTGAGAGTGTGAACTTGCGACCGTGGAATCTCTGTCATAGACTGGTGGGAATGCAAACCCACAATGGTGGGATCACCTTTCACCTATTCACTAAACACCATGTGCCCTTAATTACCTCTCTGCATCCCCACTGACCTATTCTTCATGGGATTGTCATTTTTGATCGGTGAGATCACTGGAAATGACTAGAGGGATTGCTTTAGCCAGAAAATTCAACCACTACAGCCTAGTGTCTTCTCCACAAGAAAACTTGCTAATCCATCTATCCACGGGAACACTCCAAAAAAAAAAAGAACCTGCAAGATCGCTTCTTCGTGGGAACACTTTGTATTTTTTAGCTTGCAGTTTGATATTTTCTTTTTTTTACCAATCCCTATACCTTACTCCTACAATTTTTAGCTGCATTCCTGTGACTGTAGGATTGCGGCCTAGACCCGCAGGTTTGTAGATTTGACTATGTTGCAAAAAAACTGACATGTTTCTATTGCAGGTATTCTCAGGAGTAGAACACTAACTATTTTATTGCAGGTTTTTACCATCATAAATGTCTTTTAAGGCTTAAAATTAAACAAATCCCTTATTTTCTTGGAATGAATGATTAAATCTTTTAGGGTGTCTTGCTTCAATTGGAATGTTTGAAATAGCTTAAGTAAAAAACCCACTCTTCAATGAAAAATGCCTAAAACTCAACCAATGTGATGAACACTTTATTTAAGACACAAATGAACATTATGTGCAAACACTTCAATTTTGGAGCTCAAAATAAATTCATCAAATCTTGAATGCCTTAAAGTTAAACTTACCCTTATTCCCTCTTTTTCAAATGCTTTCTCAATTGATTTACTTTTGTTGACTCGATTTCCCTTTGTTGGCGATCACTGTAAAAGTTGGAAAGAACCTTTGAATGCTAATCACATGTGTTTTTAAGTTGTAAAATAGTGTATCTAAAAGTGTCCAAATAGAAATGAACCAAGTGTCTTGCCATTTCTGAGATTGTGCCCTCTAGCACATCTTTGTCTTCTCTATTTCTTACATCTTAAGAAATTAAAATACGCAACGCATGTACCAAAAGTTGTTAGCACGATCATCCGCAAAAACCTAGGAGTGCTTCTAGCAAGTTCATCCACCTTTGGGAAGAACTTCTCCTCTGGTGAGAAGCTCAAACTGGTAAAAAGTCTGGCCAGTATATAAATGAGGGGAAAGGTAAAATTTCTTGCTCTATCACCCAAGTTCAGGTAGTGTGTTTTTGGGGGTAGCCTGAGGTGAGAAAACTTTTCCATGATTTCAACATGTCTAAAATAGATTCTTAAGTGGATCACATATGTAACAATTGTTTGGTGAGACACAACAGGCCCATTTACAACCCTTTTAGTCAAAAGTATCTCGCTTTTTTTTTTTCCATGGTATGTTCATTCACAATGCAAGGGAAATAGCATCCCTCAAGATTGCTCACCATTGTGCTCCCCTAGTAGAGGCATAGGGCCACTTCGGTTTCATTGCCAAGGGTCATTGTTCTTGCAGAAGGGGAACTTCTATTTTCCATGCCTTGAAGATTCTTTGATGTGTATCATTTGTCGATCGACTCTTGTATCGACTCACCTCTTCAATTAGAGGGACATATTGCACTAGAATTAGGAGATACCAAGTTGTGGGCCATTGAATATAATATTGCAAACAGAATTTGACCTTAGGGATAAAGTGTGTGTTTGAACTATCTTATTTGTGCTCAAGACCTATGAAAAACATACACAATTATGTGATTATTATAAAAAATCTTTTTGCTAAAGAGATCATCTGTTTGCCTTTCTCAAAGTTGCCTTGTCCTTTGAGAAACTGTTTGTTCATAAAAACCCTCATATCAGAGAAAAAATTCCACTTTTGTTATGTCAAAAGGTAGTTGTTAGCAAGTCCATTCGCAACAATTGTTTGTCTTGTTGGTCCAAATTTTCTCTTTGCTAAAAAAGTTATACTTATTCCCTCAAAAACAACACAACCACTAAGCAAGTTCGAGTTACAAATCATTTTTCCTTAATCCAAAGTTTTTGTCCTTTTTACAAAATATCCTTGTTGCCTATCCCACTTGACCAAAAATAACACATTTTGACTTTAAAAGACCCCATCTTTCCATATACAAATGGTTGTTAGCAAGTCCATTCACAACAACATTTTTCCTTCTTGGTTTATCCTTACCTTTTTTACAACTATACTTGTTATCTAAAGAACCACAATACCCAACAAAATCCAGTTGCAAATAATCTTTTTTTCTCAATCCAATCCTTATTACCTACTTGACTAAAAACAAACACTTCCACTCTTGACTAAAAGATAGCTATTAGCAAGTCCATTTGCAAAATCTTTTGTCTCATTGGTCCAACTTTCCCTTTGTCTAAAATTTATACTTGTTCCCTCAAAACAAAAAAAACATAAAACAAGTCCTAGCTATAAACAATTTGTCCTTAAAAAAAAGTCTTCCCTTTTTCAAAATAACTTTATCACCTATCCTAATTGATAAAAAATAAAACATTTGTCTTCAAAACAAGTACTCCTTACTTCTTGACCAAAGGATTGTTAGCAAGTTCATTTGCAACAAAATCTAAAAGTCTAGTTTGCCCCACTTCACTACTTTACCATTTCAAGAAACTTAGCTATCCCTCAATCAATTTATGATCCCAACCCAAGGTCAAAAAGTATACTTAGCATAGTCACTACCTATAAAACCCCATAGTTGCGATCAAATCTCTTAGGGTTATCTCATGTTAGGCCAACCTAAGGCTAAACTTCCACAAATACCAGTTTACAAGGAGATAGACACAAAACACAAAAAACATACCCCCAACCCAAGGATTGCCAAGCTAGACCAAATTGATAAAGATGGAGTAGACATTGCATTACAAACTGAGTGGGATTGCAAAATTCAAAACTTGATTCTTCGATGAGGTGTCAACCATAGCCTTATTAACAACTCCAGTGTGACTCACTCTGATTAGGTCTTTCCTTTTCCACACACACTTGTGCACTTATTCCCTCATAGTTCTAGTCTCTCATATAGGAGCCACTCCCCCACACAAGCATTTAAAATAGGATCACCTCCTCCCATTTTTGCATCAACCTTAAGTTTTCAAAGAATCCTCAACAAACATCATTAAGACCTAGTGCCTTCCACTATTTACTCACATACATAGAAACATTTAGCACCATCCATCCCACCATCATAGTTATCCTTGAAACTAAAACATTTTCTAGAAATAGGCTATCATTTGTGTCCCACATCACGTTGAGCCAAAGGCTTGGGCCACACTTTTCATATGACCATCACATTTCCATGATCATATTTAAGGGAAACACAACCTCCTTCACTTAGCACCATATCATCTAGAATCCTAAAGTATCATATACACTTAGCATCATCCCTCTTTGCATTTTCATCCTTAGGAAAATCATCCTTTCATGCCACCCACCACACGTTTTGGTAAGAACACATGGAAAAAGGACATGGATCCTATTCATAGTAGTAACACATCTCGAGCTTAGTTGTACCCCATAAATTATATGATGCCACCAGATCCACCACCAAAAATCCTAGAAGAAATAGGTTCCTCCATAGATATTGATGCTTTCATGAACAAACCTGGTCACACCACCATTGTTAATGCCATCATAGACTGAAATAAGGAAACTATAATGGAAAATTTCTTAAGGGATAATGTTGGTGCCTTTGAGTTTGGACACCCACCACCTCCCCACATTATGGATCCTACACATCCTCTGTTTGGGTGGCAACCACCATCTACAGGTTCATCAACACCTTTTGATCATTTCTCCTTACCCAACAGTGGCTACCAATCATAGCAAACAGAACTAGCTGACCCAAATATACCCTCAACCCAAGTGACTACTCCCATTCCACAAAACACCCATCCCATCCTCACTCAACCCTTAGTACATACTACATCCCAACCAACTCCAAGTGTATCATCTACATCTACTTCCGCCACTCACCTTCCTGCTTCACAAATCCTCCTTTTTCATCCAGCAACACTGCATTTTCCCTTCCACCTCACAATACGTCCAGCCTATTTACTACTCAAATGCCACCACTAGGGTTAAATACCTCATCTTCCATTCTACCCAATATCACTATCAATCCCTTTTTTGCCAGCCAAAGTACTTCAACTTCATTTCCTCTAGGACCTTCGAATGTTACTATGGCACAAGGGCCTACCACTAGCCTCCCCTTTACCACTGCATCCATGTCCATCCCTCGGGCACTTTCATCCCTCACTTCACAAAGCTATTCACTACCACCCCTTACCAACTACTTTTCTATGCCACCTTTAGGAAATGGCCAAAACACCCAGCCACTACAATTCCTTGTTGTGAATGCTCTACCTCAAACTAATTACCTTGCACCTATATATAATCAGTCATTTTCTCAAGCGGGAGCACAACCCACATATATTGGGCAAGGTGTATATTCCCAAAGAATGACTCAGACATTACCAACATTACCACCCTTTTAGTCACAATCATCACACCAACAATATGCTCAAGTATCCACATAGAACTATCTTGTAGGGCAACAACCTAATACTTACCCTCCCCACCAACCATCTTCTCAGCAAATGCAACAGTATGCACAAACTACATCACAAAAACCCATAGCATCCATCCCACCAGTTGTGCAACCTATTTTTCCATAGATACCATATGGTAATCATGGTTTTCCACATAAATCTTCAGAATCTGTCATGTATCCTACATTGGGGGCACCTGGATTGGGGGCATCTGCTCCCCCACCTATAAACTCTGAATGGGAGGAAATGAAAAATGCTCTCAAGGCTCTCAAAGATGGGACAAACTCCAAAAATTTTAAGTTTGAAAATGATTGCCCATATCCATTTGAAAAAACCTTCACAATGACACCATTTCCTAAACATTTTGAGATCCCCAAGTTTGACAAATTTAGGGGGAAAAGTGATCCAGTCACACATGTCAAAGAATTCTATATGCATTGTCAAGCAGTGGCCTATAATGATGTATTCCTCATGCAAATTTTTCCAAAAAATTTAGGAGGACCATCCCTAGAATGGTTATGTCATATCCCTCAGGGTACCATTAAAACCTGTGCTAGTCTTTCTAAAGTCTTTGTGGCTCAATATACCCATCTTGTCAAAACTGAATTATCTATAGTAGACCTAGTTCATACCAAGCAAAAAGGAGGAGAAAGCCTTGCAGAATACTTGCAACATTGGAAAATACTCACAACTAGGATCTCATGTACCATCCCATAACGTCACCTTGTCAAAATGTTCATAAATAATACATATCCTAGTCTTGCCCATCACATGGTTATGAACTATTTACAAACATACAAAGACATTAAGGAAAAAGGAATGGGACTTGAACAAGGGCTCATCAAAGATGGTGTTATCAAAAATTACAAAGAAAACACCCAAGACCGAGGTCCAAACAACAACAAAACACAGTACTAGAATAACAACAAGAATGCAGTGATAGATGGTGTCACGGACACCTGACATGTTCATATCATTGGGGTAGCTACCAATAACCCTACAAAATTTTACCAATAGAAACCTTATTAGCAACAACCCCCTGTATATCAACAACCACCTATGTAGAACAATCAACAAGTACCCACCCATCACAATCAAACTAATGCCATCACACTTTTAGCAAGACCTAAACCACGTGTTCAGAGACAACCACAACCATATACCCTATTGGGGGAGCCCCCTGATGCAATATTTGAAAAAATAGCCAAAGATAATATTGTTTGATATCTGCAAACACAACCCTTAGAACCTAATTAGTCTAGAGCATCCTGGTATAAGGATAATGAGTTCTACAAATTCCATCGTGTCAAAGGACATACCACCCTTATGTACATGCAACTCAAAGATTATGTCCAAGATCTCATTGACTAGAAAGAGATAATAGTGGGGGCACAAGCTTCACCTAATGCAGGGTTGATGATGTATCAAAACACTTTCCCTCCTCATAACACAAACCTAGGAAAAGCACCTACAAACCCTCCTATCAACAAACCAAACAATCCTCCAAAGAAACAAGGTGACAACTGAGATAAGTCTCAAAACTATACCTCAGCATATTTATACTATGGGAGCCTTAGGCTACATATCACAAGTTGAGCCATCTATCAATATTATAAACATCAAAGGCCCAGATACCCAATGTGAAATTACTACTCATCGAGCTCGACTCAATATCATTGGCCCACCTATGTCTACACCATCAAGACCACCTCCATCTAGAGCACCTTCATCAGGATCACCCTCATTAGGACCATACTATAATATCTTGGAACACCTTGGAAACACGTTAGCTCAAATTTCTATTATGGATCTCCTACGAACAAGCCCACTTTATCAAGAGATCCTCAATAGTCCTCTCCATGAATCACACATCCCCACTAACATAAATGCCACAGAGTTTCATAACTTGATTGTCCATCTTTTAGCATCATGTGCTTTATCCTTCAAAACCACTGACATCCCAGTAGTTGAACCCAATCATATCCTTCCACTTCACATAATTGTCATGGTTTTTGACTTTGCAGTCAAACAAGTCATGATAGATAATGGATCGGCTTTAAATCTATGTACTTTAAAGTTCATCAAATAGGTAGGATATGCTAAGGCATATATCATTAATGAGGTAATCACCATCAAGGCATATGACAACTTGGAGTGCACCATTGAAGGAACCATCTTGCTCCCTCTAAGAGTCAACCCAGCCAATCAAGAAACAATTTGTCACGTAGTTGTTCTTAACCTTCCATACAACATCCTCCTTGGTCGCCCATGGATTTGTGCCATGAAGGCTATTCCATCCACATATCATTAATGCGTCAAATTTTTGCATAATGGCCCTGAGGTAACCATCCATGCAGATCCTGAACCCTTTGCTCATTGCAATGTGGTTGAAGATTCATACACTAATCATTGTCTTGGAATCAAAATTGGCCACACCATGGCCAATTCTTGTAGCACCTACCACAATCTAGATACCATTTTAGCCTCCACTCTTTCAACGGTTAAGATCAACTACCAAGGTTGTGTTGAGTATAATCTCACAGATGTTTTTTCTTTCAACAACCTACCACTTGATCCACATACTCAAGGATGCCCAACACATCAAGGGCCAAGGCCAAAAAACACCCCTCAACTTAAACAGATGGGCCCTACCACATTTATTACCAAGGGTATCCTCGATGGAGAGGAAACTATGCCATACATTAACACATGGCTATACAAGGAGCCATCTCCTAAAAGTGAAGCACTTCTTGATCACTTTAAATAAAAATACCCATGGTCACATCACTTGGCCATTGAACAATGGGATTATCAAGGAGGTGGTCTAGGAAGTCTAGAATCAGGTATTAGGTAGCTTGTAGAAGCATACCTAGAAAAGAAAAACTAGGGCTTAGGCTATGGACTTCCCACAATAAGGGGCACTACAAGGGAAGGCCATGCCTTCATGAATATCCAAACCAATCTCGTTGAGGATGAAGACATTCCTAAGGAAGTAGAAAAGAAATCCTATGATGATATTTTCCTTGATGAGATTATCTTAGGAGCATTTGTGCTCTACCAATTATCCCTATATCTTATAGACCTACCCCTTGCTCACTTTGAACTCATTGATTGGGACCAACCAAGTGTTGTCCATGTTGACAAATTCTCTACCAAGCACACACTCCTTAAATTCATGGGGGTAGAAACATCACATAAACAACTACCACCACTGTCAGCATATGTCTACAAACTAGATCCAGTAGGTTATTTTTGGGAGGAGGAAGTCTCCAGTCACAAAATTGAATTGAAAAATGAAACAAAAAAGAAAAAAAGAAAAAGAAACACATCCTTTGGTGAAAACTCCTCTAGGGCACCATTGGATGACTCAAAAAATCAAATAAAAATAAAGGACATATATGATGGTGAAAACCTCTCAAGGGCACTTGAGGATGGAGATTTCATCCTTCCCCCATAGGAGCATAGGCCTCCCATATCTTCAATCTTAACAGAGGAAACTAGACCAACCAATATCAATCTGACTGAGATACCACATATCACATATATTGCAACATCTCTACCACCTTAGTAGGTGGATCTCCTCATTGAGGTCCTTTGTGAAAATGTTGCTCACTTTGCATGGTCCTATTAAGACATGCCAAGGTTGGACCCCAAGTTAGTAGTGCATCATTTGGTTGTGGATCCAAAGGCCAAACCTGACAAGCAAAAGCTCCATAAGATGCACCCCAAAATTGCTTTATTGGTTAAAGTGGAGCTAGATAAATTGCTAGAGGCAAAAGAAATTCACCCAATAGATTATTCTGAATGGGTTTCCAACATGGTACCTATTACAAAACCTTCTGGTGGTATCAGAATATGCACAGACTTCAAAGATCTCAACAAAGTTTGTCTGAAGGATGATTTCTCGTTACCAAATATAGACATGATTGTTGATCTCACCATAGGCCATAAGATCTTATCACTCATGGATGGTTTCTTCAAATATAACTAGATTCATATAGAAGAGGAAGACCAACATAAGACAACATTTTCCACACCTTGGGGAACATTATGCTATAACATGATGCTATTTGGGCTAAAGAACATCGGGGCAACATATCAGCACACCATGATAGTAATCTTCCATGACCTAATACATAACTTCTTGAAAATTATGTAGATAATATTTTAGTTAAATCTCTTAATGCCCTTGATCACTTATCTCATCTCAAGGAAGTTTTTGATCGATTGCCTAAATATCATCTCATGCTCAATCCAAAGAAATGTGTCTTTGACATTACCTCAGGAAAGCTCCTAGGATTTATTGTATCATGATGTGGTATTGAAATTGATCCTAAAAAGGTCAAGGGCATCATGGATATGGCTCTTCCTAAGACACTCAAGCACCTTTGAAAACTTCAATTAGTCAGATGGTTCATCTTCCAGCTCGCTAATAAATGCCAACCATTTACACATCTACTCAAGAAGGATCAAAACTTCAGATGGGACCCTGCTTGCCAACACAACTTTGAGCTCATCAAGTAATATTTGGTTAATCCACCTATTTTGGTTCCTCCAGTTGTAGGGTGTCTGCTCATATTGTACATTATAGCTACTCCCACATCATTAGGTGCTCTTCTAGCACAACTTGATGATACAAGAAATGAAAGAGCTATTTACTACATTAGTCATACCTTAGTAGGATACAAGCTCAATTACATGCCAATGGAGAAGGCTTGCTTAGCTTTGGTATTTGCCACTTATAATTTGCGTCATTATATGTTGAGCCACACTGTGCAACTAATATCCAAAATTGATCAATTAAAATACATGTTATCTTGCACAGTACTCACAGGATGCCTGTCTAAATGGGTCATGCTTCTTAGCAAATTTGACATCCAATATGTTGATAGAAAGGCTATCAAAGGCCAAGCTATTGCAGATCACTTGGCAGATGCACCCTTGGTTGTAGACCACCCTCTCATTATGGAATTCCCAAATGAACACCTCTATATGATAGAAGAACAACCATCCTAGAAGTTGTACTTTGATGGGTCTTACACATCCCATGGCTTTGATGCTAGCATACTCTTGGTCACACCTCAAGGAGATTACATTCCTAAATCTTTCAAACTAAAATTTCAGTGTACCAATAACATCTCAGAGTATGAAGCCCTTGTTGCAGGGCTCAAGATAGCCATCACATGGAATATCATAGAGCTACAAGTTTATGGTAATTCCCAGCTTATCATCAAACAAGCCTTGAATGAATATTAGACCAAGGATGAAAAGCTACTACCTTACAAGAAGTTAGTGGATCAATTAAAGGAACATTTTACTCAACTCTAGTTCACACAGATACCTAGACTACAAAATAAGGCAGCAGATGCCATGGCTACTATTGGTTCCCTTTTGGAAATACCACGTGAGGCTATACATTATGAATTTTTGGTCGAACAGCTGCATGAACATGCATACAAGAATGATGAGTCAACATGAGTATGCATCTTGGTTGGTCCCCAATCCCCATGGTACCACAAAATTCATGCTTACCTAATAAATGGTATCATATCTCCCCATCTCACATGAACCCAATGCCAAAAACTTATTCATAGAGCTTCGCGTTATACTATCATCACCCAAACCCTATTTCATCATGGTTATCATGATACTCTCTCTCGATGTCTAGACCAAAACAAGGCTACAATGGCTCTCAAAGAGGTACGCACTAGAATTTGTGGTGCTCACACGAACGAGATAGTTCTAGCTAAGCAAATTCTTTGAGCTGGGTATTATTGGCCTACTCTAGAGCATGATGCATGTGAATTTGTAAAATGATGTTTACCCTATCAACAACATGCTAATCTAATTTGGGCCCCAACTCAAGATTTGCAACCTATAGCACCAACATGGCCTTTTGCCTATTGGGGGTTTGATCTTGTTGGTCTTATCACACCTCTTTCTTCAGAGGGACAAAAGTGGATAATCACCACCACAAATTATTTCACTAAGTGGATTGAAGCAGTTCCCCTTATCATTACCATGGGATTTTAGGTGTCCAAATTTATCCCATATCATATCATATGTCACTTTGGCATCTCGGCTACCATTTTTACTGACCATGGAGGTAATTTTGAAAACCTAAATATGGAGGAATTTTGCACTTCCCTTCACATCCATCATCGCTTTTCTAGCCCTTACTTCCCACAAGGTAACAGTTAAGTGGAGGCAACTAATAAAACCCTACTTAAAATCCTAAAGAAAGTTGTTAATGATTTCGGCTGTGATTGGAATTTACAAATCAATCTTGCCCTATGGGCATATCGCACCTCATTCTGTACATCCAACAACACAATCCCATACTTGGTTTATGGTGCAAAATCAGTATTACCTATTGAGGTCAAATTCCAATCCCTTTGCATTTCTCTACAAGGCCAGATATTTGATGAAGATTATAAAGCGACTCAACTTACTTAGCTTGATCTACTTGATGAAAAATGGAAATAGACCTATGACCACCTCATGGTCTACTAGAATCACCTCAAGCACAATTTCAATAGGAAGGTCCATCCATGCCACTTTCAAGAAGGAGACATGCTCCTTAAGGAGAAAATAAAGGTTTAGACTGACCAAGAAAAGAAAAGCAAATTCGAGCCCATATGGCTTGGTCCTTATGTGGTCACAACATCTTTTGGCTTAGGAGCCTATCAGATATCTACACTTGAAGGTGAAGTATTGAATGATCCCACCAACATCATTCACCTTAAGAAATTCTACACCTAAAAACAAAGTTTGTAGTCAAAAACAGGATAAGAAAAAATAAGTGTCCAATGGTGAAAGCTTCGCAATTCAATCACCTTGGATAGGTACCCTAGTGAAAAGCTTGCAATTAGGTGCCAGGTGTACTTAGCCTTTTTATTATCTATCAATGATGCCCATCTCCCTCATCACCCCTCCATACCACATCACCCATCTCCCCATTTTTTCAAGGTGTTCCTCATAACTTTACTATTTACACTCCCACCATGCCTCACAACATCACCTTCCAGCACTCCACACGTTGCAACATCCCACCTAGCTCTTGTAATATAAGCTCTCATTCATATATACCCCATATATCATATCAGATGTACCCTACCATTGTACTCTACCACATGTATCTTATCAGGTGTTTTTTATCCTTGTACTTTACCATATATATCCTCCTCGGCAAGTAGTATTATGTGTATCATATCCTTGTACCAACATTTGTATCCTATGTATCATAATCTTGTAAATACATCAGTATCATAATCTTTGTAACAATAATTGGACTTTTCATATCACACCCTATAACAATAATTGTATTATAACAATGCTATCTCCTCAACTGAGCTTTCCCCCTTCATATACATACCTACTATCATATTTTATCGTATGTTCCCAAGTTCCCACTCATTGTATAGTTGTGCTTGTACATAGTGTTCAAGTATTATTGTGACACCCTATGTCTCTAGCCCATCATCTATAGAAAAGAAGTCATTGTCCCCTTTTGTCAATATCCTATACATCCTTGTCTTAGCATCTTTTCCAAGTGTTTCTTCCTTTTTTTTTCAGCTCGTCAATAGCAAATCATCTTGATCTCTTTAGCAAAAGGTTAATTTTTTTCACTTTTGTTCTTTCTTTCAAATCTTTGCTTTTTGTATATTTTGATTGGTCACTTCCACGTGATTTTAGTTGTTCCCTCCTCAAGGTTGCCATGATCATTTCATATCATGGTGTGTTTTGACTGGGGAAACTTAAAGGCATGGTTTCAATTGCGGTCTTTTTCTGCTTGTGAGTTAGTCGAATATCACCCTCGCATATTTCAACCATGTTTTTGTTTCTAATAACATGATGCACTTGGGTGATATTGTTTGCTTGTGGATCACCCAACATTGTTCCCACGCTGATCTCTCTGATACTCATGTATGATGCTGGGGCAATCCTTGTCGCTTGTTTGAGTTAGTCCTATATAATATTGGGGAAAAGGCCTTGATGTTCTTAGTAACCTTGGTAGGTCCCTAATATTCCTATATCAAATAAAGTGCTCACACTACATGGTGGTACTTCTTCATGAAGTACCCCATTCTCAAGCTTCCCATACACCTCACATTTGTTTTCTTATTACTTTCCTTCCCTTTCCTATCAGAACCCATGATATCACCTTCCTTTACATCACCTACCTTTATCTACATTATCCTACTCTTACAGCTTTTCATCCCTTTGGCTACTATTTCACCACCATCATGATATGATCCTTATCATAAGTCCCTATCCTAGCTCTAATGTCTACTATCCTCTTGACTACGAGTTTGTTGGTCACTCATTTTCCAACATCATCCTCCTTAGAGTTAGTATCTCCTATGTTTTAAGATTACTTTTTATGTCATAGATCATTATCCTAATTCAAGTATTGGTTATCCTATTCCACCATCATAGTTTGTCATGTATCTCATTATCGTCATCATTGCCTACATTTATTTACTATCTCCTCACCTTCGATAATTTGGCATGTTCTATTATCATAGCTTGTGTTCCTCTACCCTTTTATCATACCTTGAATCTTTCTTATATACTAGCATTATATCTTTCATCCACTGTTCATTATTGTAGCTCACTTCGCATATGTTATCATCAAATGCTTATCATAAAACTCATGTAATTGTAGTTTGGGTTCATTTTAGCGTATCATAAATCTCATGCTCATTCTTTAGTTAGTTTGTGTTCATTTTAGCATATCATAACTCTCACATTCATTCTTTAGTTAGTCTGTGTTCATTTTAGCATTTCATCACTCTCACATTCATTCTTTAGTTAGTTTGTGTTCATTTTAGCATATCATAAACTCTCACATTCATTCTTTAAGCTTGCATTCATTTTTAGTTTGTCATCCAGTTTAGTTTGTGTTCATTTTTTAATCCATCTTCAGTTTGTGTCCATTTTAACATATCCTAAATCTCATATTTATCCTTTAGTGGGTGATTCATTTTTAAACTTTGTCACTTATCTTTGCGTTCACTTTAAATACTATATAAATATTCTCATCATCATACAACAACATATCACATACTATCAAAGGAAATCACATCATCAATGACCACATCAAATTATATCACATCATATCTGCAATATCATAAGCAAATCACATCTCAAAATTACATCAAAACCTCTATCCCATCATGTCAACGCTATCATAGAAACTCACATCATCAAAATCACACCAAAAACATATCACATCACATGTGCACTATCATAGATAATCACATCCCATGCTATCAAAAGAGTCCATCAAATCCTACATCACAAACTATTAGCAATATCATAACTATACTCAAAAAATCACATCCTGCATCAAAAACTATTAGCAATATCATATCTATCCTCAAAAAAATCACATCCTACATCACAAACCATCAGCAATATCATATTTCTCATCCAATGTCACATCCTACATATCAAATATATATGTCTCTCATCTACATCTAAACATACATAAAGCTCACATCATAACCATACTCATACAATCATAAATCCATAACACATATCCCGCCCCAAAGAATTCTTTGCTCTATATATATCTCCTTCACAAAGAATCAATGAAAGAATAAAAGAATACAATCCATCAAAGTCCAAATATATAGTATCAATATCATACAATGGGTTTGTGCCCGCACACAAATATACATAGATCTCAAAATCTACCAATATATATAACAAAATTTTAATCATACAAGTGTACCCAGCATATCACTGATCCCCCTCCTCTACTGCCTCCTCATCATGAGACTCATAAGTGGCCCTCTCTACCCCTAGCAGCTGTTGGTGGTGGCCTCATCAATCCTCCTCATATCCCCGAGCTCTCTACCTCATCCCTCCTCCCCCTCATCCTTGTGTCTTGCCTCTGGCTCTGTCCTATCCAGTGATTGTGCCCTATATGCTGAGACCCACCTACCTCTGTGAGTACTTAGTGCTCCATCCACTATCCCCCTCCTTGCATCCCTATGTCAGTTCCAAGTGTGCTTGACTGTGTCATTCACCTGTAGTGCTCTATCTGGTCTGCTAGGACCATTGCAAAGTACCTACCCTAGTAGAATCTTACCCTCTCCCTCAAACCCTCCACCTCTGATCGCAATCTCCTCAACTCCTCCATCCCTCCACCCACCACACTTGCACTCATAGGGTCACCACCTCCACCACCAGTCGGTCCTGATCCTACTACATGGAATTTATCCTCGCCTCTATAGCTTGCCTCTCTAGGCTCACCACATCCAACCTCCCCTCCATCTGCCCCAACTCCATCTGTACTCTCCCCACCTCAATCCCTACCTTGTATACCTGGCCCTGTGCCACATCTCACTCCTGTCATAGCTGATCTCACTCCTATTGTGTGTTGCATAGCAATTGGATAGTAGCATCATGCTGCTATTGCAGTGATGCATAATGGGCTACATATCCATCATCCCCTTCCCTTGCAAATGATCCTCCTTTGTCACACCCTACTAGCCTCTATGGCCTCTGCTCCTCCTCTGCCTATGGCCTCCTCTCCTTCGCTCTCTCCTCTCCTCCTCTCTCTGGCTTTCTCACTCTCTTCTCTCCTCCCTCCAATTGTACCCCTCTCTCCTCTTGCCTCTCTACCCTATGCCTTTTCCCACTGGCCCCTCCTCCTATTATATGGCCTCCACTCACTATCATAACCCTCTTGCTACATATCTCCCCTACCTCACTGCCCAGGCTAACTCCCCTGCTACTACTGCTACCCTAGTCACATGTGCCTGACCTATCGGTCTTGACTACTAAAACCTGTCTCAGTACTCCTATGTGGAGCTCGCACTCACCACCCCACCAAACCAATCCCACTATTGTGGCTCTAACTCTAGCCAGGCCCAAAGCAATCCCTCTCTCCATAGTGTTGGCCCATACATTGACATTGGCTCACTCATCACTCACTGATACTAGTTCAGCTCCCCTAGAGCCACCTATTGCCATCTAAACTATCGCAGGGCCCTATCTAGTTGGTACTACTTTGCAATGTACTCCCACCATCCAAAAATGAAGTAGGGCAATATCTTATATGGCAATTGTTGTCCCTCCTCTACCCATGGCCCGAGACCCATATATAGTCTCTATACAACTATCATAATCTCATCAATTCAAACTCTCTAGTAGTCCACATCCTTTGTATGATGGTATGTCAGTGGCTCCCCCTAGTTGTATGCCACTGGCTCCTTTGCTTGTCTGTCTTGCTGACCAATGGGCCTAAATAAGGTAATATACTCCCATGCCCATACCTATAATAAGTGGGGAACCCTATGATCCTCCCCTGTCAATCGACCCCCTGGTACACAATCTAGTGTAGGTCCCAGTATAACTCTGCCAGCATCAGTGATCCCCAAGCCACCAACACTTCAACATCCACTATCTGCATGATAACTAGGATTAGCACCAATGTCACTCTTATCCCTCTTGTATCTAGGGTGTTGTACCCCGATACTAACCCTAGTACATAAAAATAAATCTACCTCTCTGGGGCCACTTGATCCAGATGCTCATCTAGCACAAATTGTCCCCTCTGAATTTGAAATGACACACTTGGTCCTACCAATCACTACACCATTACCTCCATCGACATCTCTCTTGTCACCATCACAGGCATCCCCCATACTGGTAATCTAAGGATTTGGTATACATCCTCTAGAGTCATTGTCATCTCCCTTGTGGGCAGGTGGAAGGTAGCTATCTCATTGTGCCACTACTCATACAACATTGTAACCATGGCCATATACGTGTGTGTGTGGGGAAGCCTTACCAAATATCCAAGACCAATGCCCTCGATCCTCGCCTAATCCATCATCGTCAGCTGATCTTTGGCCTATAATACGGTTGCCCACTGCTTGCATGACACCAATGCATCTAGGGACCATTGCACATAAACTAATCACATGTTATCATCTTTTCTTTACATCAATCCTCACTCCAACAAATACACCCCCCCCCCCCCCCCCCCCCCCCCCCACCACCACTACCCTACCCAATCCCCCTTTTTAAAACTATTTTTTTCCTCAAAACTGCATTCCTGCGAGCATTTGTAACTCATGATCCCACGGGAATATGTTACCATGGGATCACTTTTTGCCCTTTGACCCTATTAGACTATTAGAATCGCATTCTCACTGGCATGTTCTCATGCAAGCTTAACTTGGCATCCAATGGACCCAAGTTCGTGTGAGATCATGATTTTCCTTTCCCATCCCAATCAACTCCTATCGCATTCCTGCATTGACCTAGTCAAGTACACAGGATCGCGTTCCCATAGCCATATTCACATTTTTCTTGGTAGGATCATGATCTTACTACTCTACCCATGATCCTGCATAAACTGCAACCCCGAGTTCATGGTCCCACGAAACTCTATCATTTAACTGATTTTCTACCCTTCCCCTAGCTATTTTTGTGGGATTGTAATCTTGTCAATCCTACAAGTGATCCTGTTGGACCCATGTCTGTGGGATTGCATTTTTGCCTTCGTGAGAATGCTATAACTAAAACAAAAAATTAAATTACAAGATAGATTTTTGACCCTACCAATTGATCAGGCTTTCACCACACTCATACTCGTCATACCACATCTAATCAATGCTCTGGTCAGTCAATAGCCGCCATCGTAGAATCCAACTTAGAGCTCCAAGAAACAATATCTCCTTGTAAATTTGAAATAAAATGACCCCTTCTAGCCCTCTTCTAGCCACTTATAGGCTCCCCCTGGTGCCCTAACTACCTCATCAGCTCCTCTAGCAACCCCCTATTGCCCACCACCCTTCTTCTTCCTCCCATTTTTTCTCTTTTTTACCTATTTTACCCTCTTCCATGTCATCTTCTCCCCCACCAACTCACTACAACTTTTTCAAGAAGTCATCATGCCTTGTGTTCTTTCCCCACCACCTTCTTGATGGGGCATCACACAGTCCATTTTCTCATTTTCTACTCAAAACTGGGGAAACCATGTTACTTTAAGTAATCTTCTTCGCGTTGTTTATATTTGAACTTCTTTGAAATAGTGTTGTCCTAACACTATGTCAAAGAGGGGAAAAATGTAGACACCTAAATCTAATTACATCACTAGGTAATCATATTTAGTTATCTCCTAGGACATTACTAATTGAAAATTTATTATTTAATTAGTTAATTGTCATCCCCTAGTTAATTAATTAAATTAATTAACTATAGTCTAATTGATAAAATTAAACGATAACCCAAAATCAATTTATCAATTAAATCCCTATTCCTCTATTAAATTAAATAAATTCTCAAATCTATTTAGTTTAATCCCATATCCCCATTTTATTAAATAAATCATTTAATAAAATATCTAAACCCCTAAAATATCCCTAAACCCAACCTTTACCCCTGATCCAACCCATTCACCCATACTAACCTCACTTAGCCTCCTAACTAAACCATCCCATCAAAGCTAAACCACTTGCCCCCTAACCCCCTTTCGAAGTTAATCCTAATCCCTCTCCTAAGCATGTGCACAAATTTAAGAAAGGGTTAAGACTTGCTAACCCAAGATAAAGTTAAAATATCTCCTCCCCTCATCCTCTAACATTTATGGCTCTTACATCCCCCTTTAAGACTCTTACAAAGCATTCATGAGCATTTATGGAGCCTTTATCTCTTGAGCCTCCTTTGTTGACCATCCAACTTGCCCTTCCCTTTATCCAATCACCCTGTGACATGTGTCATTTCCCTATTGGATCTAAACAAGCACAATCCATGTGCTCCCTTTTGAGTGCATCTTCACCCTTCCTCACTATTTTGTCATCCTTGCATCCTAACCATCCATCTCTCTACCCCTTGGCCTATAAATGGAACCCTCTCCCTTCACAAACATCATACACTTTTTTATTTAAACTTATAATGCTCCATCAATCACTACAACACACCCTTTTACACCCTTACGATGCTGAAATCCATCTCCAAGTCCATTGTTGAATCCCCCATTTTCCCTCATACTCATCCATTAGAAGCTTGAGCACATTATGAGCATACATCCGCTATCCATCAGGGACATACCTTCATCATCGTGGGAAACACTTGAGGAGCTTACCATTTTTGGTCTGCTTTCCTCCATGTTGTCTTCCTTGGTCCTATCTAAGTGTTAATTGCTTTAGTATTGTAAATACTTTCATTAATAGTTAGTATTCCTTTATAAGAACTACTAAAATAGGTGATACAATAATAAGGACCTTTTCTTCAGTTTTGATAGGGTTTGGGGTGAAAGGTGGAAGGAACGGGGTAACAAGATGAGAGGGAGATAAGGGATGTGAATTCCTATGATGTGGAGGGATATAAGTTTTGGGAGTGGATGGGGGAAGATTGAATCTTGAATTCTCAATCTTCCATGGATGACTCTTATGAGTGGAGACAAAATCCCCATAGGGATTTGCTAAAAATCCTATCTATTGGGCATACAAGGTATTTTTTATTCTTGTCTACATATTTAGTGAGGCTGAAAAAGTGGATTTGTCTATCAAGAATTGATGTAGATAAAATAAGATGGCAGGAGTTCTTATCCTCACTCTGGGATACAACCATATGATTACTAGATTTAATTTGGGCATGTAAAAGAGGGGCCAAAGAAACCTGGGATGGATGCCATTTGGTTCGACTACTAGAGGTATCATTCGGTAATTCCAAAGTCTGACGCCCTGTTCTTTCATCATTGTTTGCCAGATTCACTACTGAGATAGATCTCGATTCATGATTAATTCATAGCTTATTATATAGTTTTAGACCATCTATTTACTCTAAGATGGCAAATTGATTCGATGTTTTAACTACAAAATTAAGCTCAACATAGTTTTTATTGGAGGATGGGTGGAGATTAAAGACTTCCTTGCCTTATCCTATCTATCACTAGGGTTTTTGGATGCCAAAATAGATAGCTCTACCAAAAACCCTAAATTTTTTGGTTTTCATCTTTGATTTCTTTGTTGTTTTCCTTTATTTGTAGTGGTCGATTTTCTTACTTTTTTGCACTCTACTTTGCGTGTCATTTTCAATGCACCTCTCATTTATTTGTATTTTAATTTTATTGTAAATTACTAATAATATTTTTATTGATAACCAATAAATATACAAGTGTTATCAACTTTTAGCTCACGTTTTCAATCACACTTAGTGAATGTCTATTAAGGGAGGAAAACAATTGACAATGAATAGTACAATGTCACCAAAAATTTAAAATAAAAGTAAAAGATACAATTTATAGAAAAAAAATTATAATAAAATTACACTTCCTCTTTTTATCATTGTAAAATATCTTTTCACAATTAATTTATTTTTCTCCTTTCAAAAATTTCTAATCTTGAGATCAAGTCCTCTAAAATATTATTTAATTTGTCCAAACACTTTTTATTAACAACATTTACTTTTAAAATTATAAGAATATCATAGATAAAAAGAAAACACTAAATTAAATTATTATTTTTTATAATTATAACTACACATTTTTTGTAAAACTATTAATAAATTTACCTCTTAAATTTCATCCCAAGAAGAAGATAAAACTACCTCAAAAGATTTGAGATGGAAAAATCTTACTCAAAATCATTTGTCTTAGTAACTGGCCATTATGTAATTTTTTATTAACTTTAGAGGGCAATAATGACTTCTCAATTATGTTCAACAATATTTTTTTTTCAATTAAATAATTGAAGAGAAAAATTTAACAATTAAGCTTCATATGCTTTCCCTTTCTTCATTCAAACTTTGCTCTCAAATTCTTTATTTTATCATTACATTGAATGATTTATTAGTTGACGGTTTTAGCTATCCAGTACTTCAAAAACTTTTATTCTTTGTCTAGATGCTAAAATAAAAAAAGTTATATGGTCAATAGTGTAAATATACAACTTCAAATAATTGCTGAAATTCTTAAGGCAAAATTGTATTTTGGTTCTATAACCACTTCAAATTCATGAAGACCTCATTTGAACTAATTGTACTAAAATTTCTACCAAAAGTAGAATCCCTACTATGAGACATAATTGTATGGTTTTGATTGTGGCTCCTTTTTCTTAGAAATGACATCAAAATGGAATCAAATAAGGTCAATTAATGAATGAAACAAGTTTCTAAAAAAGGGCCTCATATTCAAATTTGCTCTTTGGGGGGTATCACAACAATACAAGTAGGATGCAAGTTCATAACAAATTGTATAACCTTTCTATGCTTATTTTAATGGGAACAAAGAATAAACTATTACTTTCACATGAAAATTTAATATTTGAGGTATAAAAAATAAGTTGATCTAAAACATTTGAATGCAATGTAGTGAGCCAATGATAATACACTCTTCTATAGTATTCAAATATCATTTTAAAGTGCAAAAGACTGATAAATTTCAATTTTTTTGGATGACTTATTTATTCTATTAATCATTTGAGAAATTGTTGTCCTTCTATCTATTACCATCTCTATAAGGAAAGAAAACTAGCACAAGTGGATCCATGATGTCAAAAATATGGAAATAGCAAACATTCCATCTTCAATGAGGAGATTGTGTTTTTTCCCTGGCAAGTACCCAGATGTATGTGGAGCCTTCTAGAATAAGTCCTTCATAAAAAAAAATTTAGAGATGAAATCTTCTAGACATGAGAAGTCTTTAACATAAATTTCTAGGGACCTTACTATTGCTATTTTTTATTTGAAAAAATAAAATAAACCCTAGGAATACTAAGATTAGCCAATTAAAAAAGAGGAATTAAAGATTCAAAATTAATTTAAAAATAAAACACTAAAAATTTTCTCTTCAACTCAAAAATTTCAATGAAAAATATTCTAAAGACTAATTAAATTGAGACAAACCAAAAATAAATTGGCAATTGTTTACCTTCATAATGCATTATACAAATAAGAATGCCCCCAATAGTGTATTCAAAACCCTTCATCCTTATTTCAATTTTAGCTTGTATAAAATGATAAATTTTAAAATTCAAATTAAGTTCAATTATCAATCTTTAAAGAAAAATAATAATTGATCTTTAAGGAAAATAAGTAAAGGCAACCAAATTTTTGTAATTTATTTAGCAATTTTTTTTGAAGAGAAAAATGTTCCCCATTTGAGAACAAAGTTTTCAACCAGTTGTTGTTAGAAAAACACCTTTCTCTTTGGAGAATACAATAAGTTTTCTCAGAAATGTTATAGAGATTTTATTTCTCTATCCTTTCCAAAACTACTAACTAGAATTTGGAAAAATAATTATCAATGGTTCCTATCTAAACCTCTGCAAATGCATGTTTCTATAGCATAATTTCTTTCTTCAAAATTTTTCCATATTTAGATGCTATTACCAAATGTACCTTTACAAACTCCTCTTGAAGAAGGTTGCAAATGTGGTCTAATGCAATTCATAATAATTCACATTTAAAACAAGCACAAAATTATTAAACCTAGAGTGCAAGCCACAAGATCATTGCAAGAAGATAAAGAAAACTAAAAAGACTTTGTATTCAACATGCCAACACCTCTAACTTTTTTAATGCTCTGCGAGAAAGAGCTCTCAAGTGTAGAATTTCACCCAAAATGAAAAAGGAAGCATATAATAGTTAAACAATGCCAACCCACAGTCCTTGATTTCAATCTCAAAACCCTCCTATAAAATCACCCATGGAAATAGAAACGAATGGCTTTGAGTCCAAGCACTAGATCTATAATTTGATCCTCCAAAAAATCAGCTCCATAGGTAGGCATCATCTATGTTACCATTAGTTATCCTAGCAATAACAAGAAATTGTCTAGGATTTTCTTAAACCTAAAACTAAATGAAGTTATTATCTTCTGCATGTCTTTGCATGTAACCCAAATGTAGAAGAATAAATGATGCACGTAATCTATTTTATAAATGCTAGATGCACACACATGCAAATTTTCACTAATTTTGTTAATTTATTAGAAAAATACTACCTATAAAATAGTTTCAACCAATCATAAAATGGAAATAACAAGCTGAAAATTTAATTGATATAAAAAATGATCAAAACCATAGATTAAAATCTTGTGGCATGAAAGATTAATTGATAAGAAGACATACAAAAACTTTAGTCTCCTACCTCATGAAAGGAACTAATAGACAATGACCATTCCCACCAAACATGAAGCTCAATGATTGATATGAATACGAAAGACTAGGACTACAACAATCAGAGACTGAAAAGAGAATATAATTATTTGAATGCATTTAGATGTTCAACGATATGACTAAGATTCATATACAATGACCACAAATTGAAGGGAAAAATTACCAAGGAGTATGGGTATAAGGCATATTATCATAAAGAATTGAATGTTATAAAGAGCGATCACAACAAGGAGAAAGATAAGTCCATGGTAGCTGTGGTGTGGAAAAGAGAAAAGAGAGACCCACAAAAAAAAAAAAATTTCCTTCAACTAATAAGTATTATGCTTGGCATCATGAAAGATCTAATCAATGCAAAGGATAAGAAAATATGTTGCAACATATATTGAACCCATGATAGTTCATGCTTTTCAGATTATTAGTTCTTGTCGTAGGCATGTAACTAATGGAATCCTTTAGGGGCACTCTTTTTTTGTGGGGGGGGGGGTGTGGGTTGTTAGACTAATCAACCAACCAATCAAATGAAACTATTAAAATTTAATGGACAAAACTATTAAAATTCATTATTATCATTATTATTATTTATTTTGAAGAATTGAAAAATGTGATTTTATTGATTTCTAATTAGTTAGAGCAATGACAAAAATATTTTTTCTTTAGAAAAAATAAAAAATATTACTATACCAATATTTAAAAGCTTCTTCTAATATCACATGACAAGTGGTGAATTTAATATAGAAAATTCTAGACCGCAAGTCCTATGGAAGCACCCTAGAACTTCATAACACTCTAAAGCCAAAGTTAGGGCCCTGTAGATTATAGGATGAACAACAATAGAAAGCAAGAAGATTGTGTCATTCTCTCCACAACTGACAAGTTTTTTGGTACAATACCAAAAAAAAGCATATACACATGCCCTAGCCTATAGTCTTGTTGTTTGGATCTTTGTTGTTTTTCACAAAATTTTCATGGAGAAGTTAAATTGCAAGGGATGAGCATTATATACTGACTAATTGACTCTTTAATTCTTACAAAAATGGCCTTATCATTGATGCTAAAACATATTTAAAACATATTTAGAAAAGTGTGTCTATGATTTATCTATAACATTTACTTCTCATTACCAATTGTAGACAATTATATATATATATATATATATATATATATATATATATATCCAGTAAGGGATACCATCTAAGCTACAAAATTTGTGAGGCATTTTGCACCTTAGCAGAATTGGTTGCATTCTCATGATGGAGGCCCTACTTCTCACCTACCTACTATGTTGATTACACATTTAGGCTTTCCCCTTATCTATATAGGGTTTCTAATTATCTTAAATTTTCCAGGGAGAAAAATTGCCCCTGTTATAACATTGTTGTCTTCTACAAGATACCGTCACAGTCGACATATAGAGGACACCAATGAATATGGTCATAGTCATCACACAACCTACCTTGGGTTTGAGTTACGAGCATTTCTTCAAGCCTAAAAGACATTATAATAGTTTCAAAAGCACCAAGAGATTGTCTTTTTTCCCATGGAGTCTGGATAATAATATATCCATTATAAAAATCCATCTTGGCTCTCAGTTTCTTTACATTCTTATCATCTGACACTATTAGTTAGGATTTTTAGAGTCCATAATGATCTAACATTATTGAATTAGAGAACTTCTTGGAATGGTGTTGGTAGTTTGAAATCAAAGAAATCTATATTCACTGCAACTCTTGTTTCTAAAATTGGAACATTAACTCCAACACCTCCACTTAATGTGACAAATAAAGGAAACAATATGCAAAAATTATACTTTGAAAATATGTCATAGAGGAGTAAGATTTTCTCATAGTTATGTAGCTATCATCCAACTTTGAAACACCATTGGACACACCATCCTCACATAAAATGTCTCATAACCCTTGTAAAGGTATGATGCAAAGCTTCCAGACTTTTAGATCTCTCTGAACTATTGGACACACTATCTCCACATGCAATGCCTCATAACCCTCATAAATGTTAGTTTGTGGAGGGAAGTATTGTGCATACTCCACGATTCCTCGGTGAGGTTCGGGGTCGAGCCGAGCCCCGAGCAGGGGTTTGGAGGTGAAGGCCCTAAAAAAATTTTTGGGCCCTATTTTATCGAGATTTTGGGCCAACATGTAATTATCAATTATAACCCTAAAGTGATAAAAATACTTGTATAAAAGGGCTTAGGGTTAGGGATCATTTCATTGTGGGTGATGCAAAAATTGGTTCTTGTAGTGGTATTGACCTGTAAGGGATTACATATTGTAATCAGGTTGTAATCACTGGATCGTAATAATATTGGACTCATTATTTGGTGGATGTAGCCTAGGGATTAGGTGAACCACATTAAATCTTGGTGCCTTGTGTTCTTTTCTATGTGATCTATTATTTTTTGTTATTGGTTATATTTGCATGTAATTGTTATTTTTTTCCATGGCTAAATCCTAATAGTAAAGGTATAGCTTCTCTGATCCTATAACACCTCAAACTATTTAAGCATCCATCTAGCCTCTACCACATTCTTTCCTATTTTCAAAGCATAGAATTCTTCAAAATAAAATAAGATCTTCATTTTCAATGATGTCATCATTATCATCCAGTGGTTATTCTCCTAGCCTCATCTTCTTAACAACTTCTTCTCTAACAAATAGAGCTTAATAGAAGATAACTTTGATACATTAAGTGGGGGTGTTAGATTTAATGTTTCAACTGGTCAATAAATAATTATTGCACATGTGGAAATCCTTGCTGAGTTGCCAGCAACACAAGTTTAGTTTAGGTGTGAGTCAAAGAGTTCTAGTTTGAATCAAGTTCTTAGTGTAGCTGTGTTTGAGTTAGGTGTCCATAAGTTTTAGTTAGCTGTCAAGTTTGTGTGTGTTGTCAATTATGAAGTAGTTTGTTGTCAATATAATTAGCAATCATTTAGGAATGTTTTTGAGTCAACTATTGTATAAATTTACATCTATTATTCAATAAAATTAAGCTAGAAATTATTTAAAAATAAATAAAAAATTGGAACATTTATGACATTATGGAACCTTACCCAAAACATATTACAAGACTAAATAACCTAAATCTTAGGTGCTCAAAATGGTTTTGAAAGTATGGAGTTAAAAAAGTCATAAATATCCAAATTGTTGTTTGGGGCATTCAATTCAAACATCTTATATTTGTAAAGTTAGAAAATATAAGTTCAAAATTTTTTATATGACTGCAACAGTAAAAATGGCGGCAACACTACCATCAAAGCAAATGATAGCGTGTTCGTCGATGGATTAAAATAGATCATCTCACTTTGAAGTGTGGTAACTTGGAAATGGAGAAATACAAGACATGTGGGAGTGGTGAGAGTGAGATTGCATCAAGTTGTTCAGGGAAAGGCAGAGTTCTACTTTAAGTGTGGATGTCAGGGGTGATTGAGATGGGTGTGATTTAAGCCCTGATATGCCCAACTTCACACAAGGAGAGATTGGAACCAACCCAAGCTAAACCTTACTAGTCCACCTACGACATGGGCTCTGGTTAATTATGTATAAATTGGCTAGACAAAAATATTTAAGTTGATATGCTTCCTTGAAGCTCATGCAATGCCTTGCAAATGAGATCAAACCTCCATAGAAGGCCAATTTTCTCTCTAACCTAGATGAAGTAGTATTGGTCCAAATTTAGCACTTAATGACTCTAAAGCTAGCCATTTTAAATCATATTATAGAGGGAAACCTGCTCTCTATAGCACAGAGAATCAATCAAACTACCAAAGAGACTTGGAAAGTTCTTTTTATATCAATTTCTATAGGCATCTATTGTTAGTTTTAGGTAGATTGGACAATGTTTGTCCATATATGATTAATTAGCAAATAACTATTTTACTAACTAATGGGTTAGAGTTAATAAAAATATTTGTTAATTAATTGACTCCTTCTAGAAGCAACTAGTAACCTATTGGTTAGGTTTTTTTAATTGAGAAGAAACTAGAAACTTCTTGGTTAGGTTGTATTTCATCAAGAAGTAACTAGAAACCTCTTGGTTAGGTAGTATAAAAGGGGGTCAAGGGAGGCATTTGGAGAACAAGAAGTTGTAGAAGCATTTGTAGTGTTAGCAAATGAGTTTGCAGTGATAGCAAATAGTCTTGCAATGTTAGCAAGGGCACAGTGATAGCGTTGGGGATAGCAGTGGGGAATATCAGTAGGAGAAATTAGGAGGTTGTCTAAATTCTGCCAGTGAGAGCAAGGAATTTTGTATCTCTTGATTTGCTGAAGTTAATATATTTTCCATCTGCAAACCTAGTTTTCCCTTAGGGTTTTTTTTAGGGATGATTTGTCTAAAAATATTGTGTTCTTTGTGTTGTGAATTTCTTTCTATATTTTATTGGTGAAGTTGTAGTTGTGTTATTTTTCAATATTAGTCGTGAATTATTTTTTTTGATAGTTTAATAATCATTTACAATAGGAGATTAATAATCAGTGGCTACAATAGGAATTTTCACATGTATGAAGGTTAGATTTGATAAATACCATGAGGAAAAACATAATCCACAATTAGCTTTTGACATTTCTAAATTAGTTTAACACAAAGAAAACAACAAAAAAGTCATTCAACATATGAAGGTAAGGAACTGATACATAACATATGAATTCGATTAATTTAGAGGAATTTAGCCATCTTACTCTTGCAGAGATGCTAAAATACATGTATTTGTTAGAGAAATGAAGGAAGAATCCTTTACAACAAGCACTGAAAATAAGCAAGCAAGTGATTTTCACTCATAATAAGCAAGCAGGTAATTTTCTTTTATTTCTTTGAACAAGCTACTCTCTCTTTCATTACTTCAGCATTGGCAATCCAAATTCTCTAATCTTATGCTACATTTCAATTCTTCTCAATAAGTCTTTGCTTCCACTCCAAAGAGATTGAAGAGGTTTGGTACTTAGAAATCTCTAGCCCCACCAAAGAAGAAATGCAGCTGAAATTGCTCTAAGTGATTGAATTGAAATTGGTGTCATAAATATCTTACTCTATACCCATTCTGTAAACCTAACAGGAATTTTATAACATCCCAATGCTCTATTTTTCTCACATTTTTAAAGGATATTACCATGATCTATCTCTTCTTTGATGGGATGGACATCCATACCCTATTTGAAGAACTTTTGTTTTGATTGAAGTGGAGAGATTTTGGCAAAAGCTATTGAATTTGGCTTTGCACTTGCCATTTTCATTTGTGGCACATGAACTCTTTTTCCATAGGCCACAGGATCATAGGTAAGGAGCACACTACAAACATTTGTAACCGCTCTCCCATTGCCAAATGCTTCATTTTATGAACTATCCATACACACATGGCTTTCATGCATGTTTCTTATTTTTCTCCTTCATCTTTTACACTACATTTGTTTTCAGTATGGTTGGGACTACAGTTAGTTGAATCATATATTAGAGTTGGGTACAGGCTAATCTCCAGCAAAAAAATACCAAAGACAAAACAAAGTCAAACTTTTTTTTTCCAGATTCACAAAAATGTAGTGATTTTTTTCCAATTTTTTTGCTGTTTTTGACTACAAACTATGCAGATCATGAAGATAAAATGCTGAAATTTTCAAAAAAATCCATGATGTTTTCAATCTTTTGAAAATTGGTCAACTGTACATTTTTTTGGGAGGATAGTCACATCCTTAGAATGTATAACATATTACACTTGACATTACTTTATTGATTTAAAATTTTATTATGGAATTATATTACTTTTATTTTACCAATTATTAATTACTTTAATAAATAAATTCTAATTTTGTATTTCAAGAATTTCCCTTTTCAACTATGTTACACACTTATAACTATTTTTTGACAAAATATAAGTTAAAAAATAACCATATATATATATACACTTTGAATAAATATAAACTAGAGATTCAATTTAAGGAGTTTTAAGAATAATTTTAATTTAACTATAATCTTATGCATAATTAAAGTGTAGAATTAATTTTATTAATATATTAAATGAGATTAAAGAAATAAATTTGTAATAATTATATTCTAATACAATTAAACTCAAATAAAAAGTGAGTGTTTAGCTACTATGTGACACATGTATTCTTTGACATTTCTTGGTTTTTTTGACCCATTCTCCATTCTATTGCAAGTTCACAATTAAATGTACAAGATGACGTAATTCTTACCACCCCTTGTTAATCTTGTTACTAACATGTTGATATCTGATTGAAAAGATCATTTGATTAGAAAGATTGTTGAAGAAGACTGTGTGTTTCAATCATTGTTTTGTCACTAATGTCAAACTTGCTATTTGCTGGTAAGACAATTGCTTATATGTTTCAAGTACTATCACTTAGTTGATTGATGAGGAGGATTTGATCAATAAGATGTAACAAAAGTAACTAGAGGACAGGTTGAGTTATGATTATGTAATGAAGTACAAGAATCAATTAAGATAATGATAACATAATGTATTGATGATCTATTTGAGGTTACAAAATGGTTGGCTACACTTAGAAAGTTCAGAAGAATAAAGTTAAACAAAGTTCATTTTCCAAGCTTGACCAAGTGGAAGTAGGTGCCGAGCAAAGTTAGTTCAAGCCGAGCAAAAAGTTAGTTGGAGCCGAGTGGAAGAAAATTCTAGTGGATGTTTGAGAAAAAAGGATAGTTTAATTTCATTTATTAAATTACCTTCCTTCCCTTCTTAAGATTTTTCTTTATGCATTTTTAAGCTTTCTCTATTTAATAATTAATTAGTAATTATTAAATAGCTTTCACCTTTAAGTGACCCTTTGTAACTTATTAGGTTACCCATTTTGGGTTTTGATCTCCTTTTATAAGGATTGATCTCTTTGTAATTATTAATCTCTTGAATAATATATTCTTCTTCTGAATATACAATTTTTATGTTTTCAGATCAAACCCTTGGCTCTGCTTGTCTTTTTCTTCTCTGTGATAAGTTTTTTGCATGCAAGTATTCTTGGGCTTCGTGGATTTGATTTGCATATTTGCTCAAATCCTACATGGTATTAGAGCCAGATCTATTGTAGCTTGTTTGATATTTGGAGAAAAAGGGAGAACAACAGTTTGATGGATCAAATCTGGTGTTTTTCAGGTATTTCTTGAGAAAATAGGGGGATCACCATTTTTCAGACTAGTTTGAGGTCAAACAAACTTCACAGATGGATCCAAAAGGCGTCAATACCCCTATTTTCATATAAAGTTTATCTGATTTGGACAATGTTGATCCGAGAGGCAAAATAAATTTTCGTGGCAAGGCTGTGCAACCTCTGCACACAGTTCAAGGTAAGATTTTTATCAAAAAATTTTAAAAATTAAAAATCTAGCATTTTTTGGGCCACTGCAGTTAGATAACTGCAAGTGGCTTCGCTATAGAGGACCACCCACCTCTCGCCATTGCAAGTTGCCTCTCCCTGCTTGACCGATGCCCGTCCTCCACTCTGCTAGTGATAGCGGTGATTTTTAAATTTTTATTATTATTTTTTATTTAAAAAATAATAATTTTTATGCATTTCTAAGCACCCTATTGGTTTTTTCTCCATAACTTGAACATACAGACATATTTTTTCAATCCAAAAAATGTGTTGAAAAGTTGGTTCTAGGACGGAGACATTGCTATAGGTGATTTTGGGTTTTGATGCAGTTTGGTTGTCTATTTTGGTAGTCAAAGTTGGATGTTTAGTTTTTCACTCTGGAGGGCATATCTTGAGTGTCCCATCTTCATTTTTTGAAAATTTTATATTTTTGGAAATCTGGTTCTGTCTACTTTTCAGAAATAATGTAATTTCTTCTAGATTCTATTCCATGCTCTTTCTATCATTTTTTTTCCCTCTTTTGCTCTATGGTGGATATCTTGGATGTTTCAAGTCAGGGGATCATTTTCTTGGCTTAAGATCTCTTCTTTTGGGTTGTTCTATCTGTTGTATCAGCTCTTTTCCCTTTTTGATCATTGTTGATATCATCTGTAAACATTTTTATGCAAACACATCGAGATAAAGTGCCTCTCCTTGCTTTTTGGGATCTTTTTCATCATTGTGATTTATTGTACTTGCACTATCTTATAAAGTGCCATGGGGGGATAGTTGATTGCCATTTAGTGCCCTCTTCCTTTGTCAAGTGATGTCCCTTCCACAACATTAGCCCCATGATGTTTTGGTGACATGTGCCTTTATAGGTGTCTGTATCTCTTACTCACTCTCGATGTTCTTGGTTCTTTCTGTTTTGTAGGAGATTTTTGGCCTTCTTTCTCAGTTTCCTATCATCTCACCCTATCTGCATTAAGGGGGGGTTCTTCTATTGTTTCTAATGCTTCCTTGGCTCATTGGAGTGAGCTATGTATTTAGTATTTGATCCTATGTACTAGGCAATTGCATTGGTTGGATACCTATGCATTTTGGTGAGATGGATCATCTACCATATAGATACTCTTCTTTTCATTTTCAGAGGAGGTTCTACAAATCAATAGTTTCCTTTTGATAGAGTTTGTGGCTTCATGCTTCAATGATCTTCTTCATGATCTCTATTTGTTCCTATCTTCTAGAACATTCCTCTAGTTGGAGGCTTCTATAGTCCTTCACTAGATTTTTTTGCTATCTCTTTTTGGAGTAGAGATTTTCCTACTGGGTTTTCTCTATTTCTTCATTTTATAGAGATTTTGTTGTGATTGGGTACCTCATTAGACCTTTTTGTCAAAACCCAAGTTTTCTTTTAGCATTGTAGTTCCTTGCTCTTTCTGCATTATTTGTAGTTGCATTGTTGCTCATCTTAAGGGGGGGTATTAGAGAAAAAGGATAATTTTATTTTATTTATTAAATTACTGCCTTTTCTCCCTTCTTTAGATTTTTCTTTATGCATTTTTTGGCTTTCTCTATTTTATAATTATTTTCTAATTATTAAATAGCTTTCACCTTTAGGTTACCCTTTGTAACTTATTAGGTTACCCTTTTTGGGTTTCGATCTCCTTTTATAAGGATTGATCTCTTTGTAATTATTATCTCTTGAATAATCTATTCTTCTTCTGAATATACAATTTTTGTGTTTTCAGATCAAACCCTTGCCTCTTCTTGTCTTTTTCTTCTCTGTGACAAATTTTTTGCATGCAGGTATTCTTGGGCTTCGTGGATTTGATTTTCATATTTGCTCAAATCCTACAGTGGATGCTGAGCAAGTTAGTAGATGTCAAATAACTTTTCAATTGATGTTGAGCACCACTAAAATCCAATTAATGCCGAGTGATTTTATAGTTGATGTCGAGTAACGTAGTATGTGCCAAGCATCAGAAGATTGATAATGTTGAGCTGTTGCATTATGACCAAGATCGAAGATTCGCCAAATAAAAGCTGACAAGTTTTTTTTCTTAGAACATGTGAATTAGGAGGAAGATAAGATTGATGAGATGGTGGCACAAAATCTTATATAAACTATTTTGGAGGCAAATTCAAATGGATTCTAAGAGAAGTTTCTAGAGAAGACAAGATATGGGGTAGATACATTGTATCCTACCTAATCCATTGAAAACCCTAATTTTGATGATGGATAATGAGTAGAAAAATGTTTTAATTTCCTATATATATAGGAATGTTTGGTCATGAAGCAAAAGAGTGAGAGAGTTTTGCTGCAAAAATCTGATAAGGAGAAGGAAAGGGGTTTTTCTTCATCAAGTGACCCAAGTGAAGGAGTCTGCAATGGTGTACTAAGCAAGAAGGCTTAAGAGGATGAATTCTTGAAGGGTGAACAAGTTGTTAGAGCTACAAAAAATGGAAGCCAAGTAGAGTTGAGGATTAAACAAAGATTTATAATCTGCAAGTAAGGTCGTAAGGTGTATCAAATCAAAGCTCTACTGTTACTTTCTAACAATTGTATCAGTCTAGGGTAAATCCTTTGGAGTAAGGTTGACTTAACAGTCATTGGAAAATCCATTAACAGGGTGGCATTCCAAGTGAATGGTCTAAAGTCCTCTATCAAGGCTCACTTTTAGCAGGGTGACTGAAATCCCTTAACTAAATCATATTTAATAGTGTGTATTGTAATCTTTAACAGGGTTTGTCTTTAACAGGGCATCACTTCAGAAGACTGAAAAAGGAGTAGCATGTTACTAATGGTTTTTTCCAAATTGAGTTTTCACATTAAATCATTGTGTCAAATGTGTTGATGGATGTGTTGTGTTTCATGATTTATATTTTTGCAAGTTCATTTGACAGTAACATATAAGTTTTAGCTCATACACAATGAATGCATGCATGGATAAGAATGTTTTATGGGTTCACTAAATTGTGAAAAGTTTTATTGGTACATCTGGACCTTGAATAATTGATTAACCCTACCCCCTCTTAATTATTCTAAAAGAATTCCAACAATTGGTATCAGAGCCATCTGCTGAAGAGCATTAGTTTTAAAGTACTAGAAGCATAAAGATCAATATGTCAAAAAGAGAGGTACCCAAGCTCAATAGAGATAACTTCTTGCATGGAAAAGTTTGATGAAGCTACACTTTAGAGGACTTGGAGATCATGCAAAATCTTGCATTTTAGTAGAGCATGTTGATCCAATAGGAACCCTAACTACTGAAGATATGAAGAAAAAGAAAGAACATAATCAAGCGATGTTGGAGATTTATTCTTCCCTAAGCTATGCTGAATTTGATGGTATCAAAGGCCTTAACAATGCAAAGAAGATGTGGGATACCCTAAACACCATCTAAGGAGGAGACAAAAATGTTCAAAGAGCCAAGTTAGAGAGTCTTAGAGGTAATTTGGATGACATGAGAATGGAAAAAGGTGAGAATATTGCTCAATATATTGCTAGGATAAAAGAAGTTTTTAGTGCAATAAAAGATGCTACTAGTAAAATAGATTATGATACGGTGCTAAGTAAAGTCTTGAGGACATTATTGACTATTTATGCCATTAGAGTTTCTGCAATCCAAGAGTTAAGATGCATACTAGGAAATGATCTAACCCTTGAAGGTCTAGTAGGTAGACTCACTACTTTCGAGCTATCTAATTTTGACAACTACAAACCAGAGAGTATTGAATCAGCTTTCAAAGAAAAATTGTTATTGAAGGACTCTAAGGAGGTAAAGCAGAAGAAGAAGAAAAGAAAGATAAAATATGCATCCAATGATAGTAACACAGAAGAGGAAGACAGTGAACAATTGGAAGCATTGTTGGCAAGAAGATTTCATAGAGGAAAAGGTAAGTTACCCATCATTTGTTTCAATTGCAATGAAGTTGGTCATATTGCTGTAAGATGTACACAAAAGAAGAAATATAGAGAAGGAAACAAGCACAAAAATAGAAGAGAAGATGATGGAAGAGACTACAAAGACAAAGGCAAAAAGTTATGCTACATTGCTAATGAACATGACTCTAATGAAAATGATGATGAAGTAGTATATGTTGCAATGAAGGACGAATTTGATGAGGATGAGGCAACTGCACTTATGACTTGTGTGAACAAGAATGACAAATGGATGCTCACATCACATGATTGGAGACAAAAGTAAGTTCGTTACCATAACTTGTTATGATGGAAATAGTGTAAGGTTTGGTAATGATGCACCATGTTTGATAAAAGAAAAAGGGGTCTATCAAACTCATAGACAAGATTTCATGTGACAATGCTTACTATGTTGAAGGATTGAATTATAACTTGTTAAGTGTGTCATAGTTGAATAATTTGGGATGCAAAGTTGAGTTTGAAAATAAATCTGCCAAGATATATGACACAAATGGAAACTTGATTGGAAAAGGTGATTAAACTAGAAGTAATCTATTTTTATCTAGATATAGAAGATGCTACTTGTCTTATTGCAAAATTTGATGATGTATGGCTTCGGCACAAGAGATTATGTCATGTTAATTTTGATAATTTGATTAGTATCAGTAACATGAAAAGAATTAGAGGTTTGCCTAAGTTGAAAAAAATAGATAATATAGTATGCAAACAATGTCAGCTAGGCAAGATGACAAAGTTAGGCTTTAAAAACAAAGCTTATACCTCTAAGAAAATACTTGAAATTGTTCATACTGACTTGTGTGAACCTATTGAAGTGCAAAGCTACAAAGGAGATAAGTACATAGTGTTATTTGTTGATGATTACAATCATGTTTCTAAAACAAATAGCTGATGCATTTCAAATGTTTAAGTGGTACTTGGCAAGAGTTGAAAAAAAAATAGGTAAAAGTCTAAAATGCTTGAGATTAGACAGAGGAGGAGAATTCACTTCAAATGAGTTTGAGATTTTCTATAATGATAGAGGAATCAAAAGACAAACATCTGCACCTAGGACTCCACAAAATGGAATTGCTCAAAGAAGAAATAGGTCTATAATGGACTGTGCCAAAACACTCATGATGGAGAAGAATGTTGCTCTAAAATACTAGAGAGAAGTTGTAAGTATTGTTGTATATACCTTGAACCATGTGCAAGTCAAGAAAGGTACTCATTCAACACCTTTTGAACTATGGTATGGATATCCACCTAATGTGAAATAATTTAAGGTATTTGGAAGCAAATGTTGTATTCTTAAAGATGTCATAAGTGGAAAGTTTGATGGAAAAAGTGAAGAAGGTATATTTCTTGGTTACTCCACAAGAAGTAAAGCTTATAAGTGTTTAATTACTAACACTAACAAAATTGTGGAAAGTGCAAATGTAAATTTTGATGAGTTTACAGAAGTACATGAGGCTGAACCTACAAAGGAACCAAAAGAATACAAATCATTTGTATATTTCTATAAAGAAATGTCTTCTAAAAAACATGCTACAAATCAAGTTGTAAACCAACATCAAGTCTCAATAACTGCCAAGTCACAACCTATGAATGCCAAGTTGCATTCGAATGCCAAGTTGCAGAATGGAGAAAATGCACATTCTGATTCTGAAATTAGCACACATGAAAGAGATGTTGAAACACTTGACAGAGATGTACATAGTGACATTGAAGCTGAGAGACAAAATGTAGTTACACAAACTGAGCCTAGACTGTCCAAATATGTCAAAAGACATCATCTTGTAGATCAAATCATTGGAGACAAAGATGCAAGGCCAATGACAAGAAATAGATTGAGAAGTGAATCATGTTTGTTAAGCATGAAGGAACCTAAGACAATGAAAGATGCATTGGAAGATGATGACTAGTACAAGGCTATGGAAGAAGAAATTCAGCAGATAGAGAAGAACAAGACATGGAGTCTAGTACCAAGACCACAAGACAAGAATGTGATTGGCACCAAATGGGTATTCAAAAACAAGCTAGATGAGAATGGTGAAGTGACAAGAAACAAAACAAGACTAGTTTGCAAAGGGTATGCACAAGAAGAAGGAATTGACTATGGTGAGACATTTTTCCTATTGCAAGAATGGAAGGAGAAATAATTTTTCTTGCTTATGTTGCATACAAATGTTTCAAAGTTTATCAAATGGATGTCAAGTCTGCATTTCTGAAGGACATATTAGAAGAAGAAGTCTACATAGAATAGCCAAAAGGTTTTGTTGATAAATATAATAAGAACATGGTATATAGACTACACAAAGCCCTATATGGATTGAAACAAGCACCAAGAGCATGGTATGAGAGACTTCATACTTATCTTGTGAAGATTGGATTTGAAAGGACAAATGATAACAATAATTTGTACATGAAGATAGATAAGGAAAAAGGTATACTACTATCTAAAATATTTGTTGATGATATCATATTTGGAGGTCAAGATACTTTATGTATGGATTTTGCAAATCAGATAAAGCAAGAATTTGAAATATCAATGTTTGGTGAGATCAAATTCTTTGTGGGACTACAAGTATATCAAATGAAATATGGTATATATATCACTCAATCAAAACATGTCAAAGAAATATTGAAGATATTTGGACTAGAGGATTCCAAACCAGTAAGTACACCTATGGTGACAAAACTCAAGCTATCAAAGAATGATGATTCAGCTGAGGTAAATCAAACATTATATAGATCCATGATTGGTGAATTGCAATATGTAGTACACAATAGACCTAATATTGCATTAGTTGTGGGGATAGTTGCAAGATTCTCTACTAATCCCAGAGAAAATTACTTGATGGTTGTGAAAAGGATAATGAGATACTTAAAAGGAATAGAAGAGTTTGGTTTATATTATAAGAAGAATGAAAAGTTTGAACTAAGAGCCTACACTGATGCTAATTGAGCTAGAAATATTGATGACAAAAAGAGCACCAGTGGAGGAGCATACTTCTTAGGCAAAAGACTTGTTACATGGACTAGCAAGAAACAGAGTTGTACTTCCCAATCTACTGCTGAAGTAGAATATGTTGTTGTTGCTATTAACTACACAAACATTGTAAGGATCAAAAAACTACTTAACAGAATGAAGGAAGAAATCACAGAACTAGTGACACTTTATTGTGATAATACAAGTGCTACAATATATCAAAGAATTATGTGATGCATACAAAGACAAAACACATTGCAATCAAGTATCATTATGTAAGGAAATTGATTCAAGATAAAGAGGTGAAGATGGAATATACTAAACAAACGAGAAAATTGTTGATATCTTCACAAAAGCATTACCTAAGGATGCTTATGATTATCTAAGAGGTAAACTATCAAAGGCTATGTAAAAGATAGAGGGAGTGCCCTACATCAAACAAGCTGACACTCATTTAATACAAATTGATGCAGTGGATCTTACTTTAGGAATTACCTAAAGTAATCATAGAGCTGGAACAACAAATCAATCACAAGCAAGGTGACAGAGGGAGAACATTGAAGAACCTACAAAAGCCTATATCTACATATATTAAAGATGCCAAGTGTTGAGTATGTGTCTTTGACATTATTGTCAAAGAGGGAGAAAGTACATTAAATTGATCAAGTGCAAGAGGAAAAGTACATTAAACTGATCAAGTGCAAGAGGAACAATGAAGAAAATACATCATCATCAAAAGAAAGAAAGAGGGAGAAAGCAGAAAGCAATCAGAGGAAGGATCAAAATTCAAAGGGAGTTATTCTAAAAGAATTCCAACATGACACAATAAAACATGTAGTACCTAAGAGAAAGATCATATGATCAATAATGCACCACTGAGGCAAGGTATGAATTACCAATAATATTTTTTGGAATATAATTTATATATATGGCATTGGACATTGAACAGTTAGAATATGAGAAGAATATGGATCATTGAAGACATTACAATATACAGATTCATGTTATACAACAACCGACAAGTTGGAAGGTAGAGAGAAGGCAACTAGATAAAAATCAAAAAGAGTAAAATTATTTAGAAAGCAAGGGAATCAGGATTATCTAAATATATATTGATTATTTATTATATGAAATAATTATAATTAACATTTTTCACCAACAAAATATATGAAAAGAAACAAAAGCTTAAAAACTAATACATCTGAATTTGTTTATAATTGTGCCATTTGTTTAATAATGCACCTACATAATGGGTTCAAAATTAGGAATTCTAGTTTTGATATTCTTTTATATTTATGTTTTATAAGTTTTCATTATTGTGTTAAGGTTTTACAAATTAATTTATAATGCTACACATTAAGGGCTTAATAAGGTATCACTTAAAGGGTTTCCATTTGATTATTAAATATTTTCAATTTCATTTTCACTCTTAGAAATTAATGGTTTACTAAGTTACATGTTCTATGGTTCCTATTGTCTTGTATTTTGTCATCACAAAATGGAGGTAACAATGGAATAGTTTTCCAATTAAGTTTCACATTTCTCTGATGTAACTCATTATTTGGCAAATATTGATCGCACGATTGTCACCAATTAATATAATGGAATGTTTTACTGAAGGTTCTCATTAAGTCTTTTTCATTTTTAAAGTTTGTTAGCTATACTTGATTTTTGAGACCTTCAAAGTTCTTTTTGTATTTTTAAGTGTTTGTTTTTATTAATTTTATCATTTTATTTTCTTCAATCTCTTTCTTTCAATTTTTTCTTCAACTCAAGATATCTCGGGACTTAAATGAAGTTGATACTCATAAGATATTAAGTGCATAAAAAGTGTGGTAATCAAGCTCAAATGCATATTTAAAATATTGGCCTTATATTCTAATGTTGAGTTTCATTTTTTGAAAAATATAATTTAAAATGACTTTATTTTATGTTTTTAAGTTACTTGATCACTTTAAATTTATCACTTAAGTGATTAAAGTCATTATAGTGCACTTTATGTTATAATTTGATGTTGAGTTACTTTTTAATTTATAACTTAAGTGATTTTATCCTTTTATAGTTTATTTTGATGCTAAGATTTACTTTAATATTTTAATTTAAAATATTTAAGTGAAATGTCACTTTTTGAACATATTTACACATAATATCTAAAATATATAGTGTAAATATGTATTTGACCCCTTTAAGTAATATTTATTTAATAAAATCAAATAGATATGTGCTAAATAGAAAACTTAAGTGATGCAAGTCCATAACATGTTATTTTTGTTTGAAATATGTGTAATTGCTCCTTTGAACCACATTTTTGGCTTGCAAACCAGTACTAGTTCCTCAACAAAACACTGCGTTGGGTGGTTTCACTTGTATCTTAAAATATGTAACTAGATCCTCTAACCTCGACTTTCCTCTTTATATGTAAATGCATCACATGTAATGACATCTTGTAACCTCGATTTGTTAAAGTATTTCATTTACATGTAAATACAAGTCATGAAAATATCCATTGACTCTTTCTAAGCCCGATTTTGGCTTGGGCATCCAAATGCATGCAAGTGCATTACATATTTAAAACATGCAATCACTTCCTCTAACCCCAAATTTCCAAAGGAACAATGTTTTGGTCAAATGCAATGCAAAATGCCACATGCAATGGGCTTTCCTAAACCTGATTTTGACCTATATGTATTTTGATTACACATTTTAAATATGCAATCTCCCCGAGAGAACCCAATTTTGGACTTCAAGACTAAAAACATTGCATGTAATATCCTCTAAAGAACTCAATTTTAGTTTTCAAGTGATTTACTTGAATCTACATTGCATATATAACACATGCATTTGAGCCTAGAGACCTTGATTTTGGTCTTTCAATGAAAATGTGGCATACAAAGGCTTTTACTAAATCTGATTTTCTTTGGACATTAGAAAGAGAAAGTCTTAGGAATGCATTTACATAAAAAATGGTACATGTAATACATCTTTATAAACCCAATTTTGACATGGGAATGAATTATATGCATATTCATTCCAAGGCAAAAATGTCAATGCAATAGAGCATCCAAACCACATTTTCCCAACTAGCTTGAAAGGAAAGGTATTCACAACAAGTTTTTTGCATCAAATACATGAACATGCAATGCAACTCCTAGACCATGATTTGCATTCAAGAGGAATATTTCATGAAAATCACTTTAAGAAGTGTGATCTTCACTTAGGAGTACATTTGCAACAATGTTGACAATATCTTGCACATGCATTTGCATCTCTAGACCACAATTTGAAGCTAAGGTTTGTATCTTTCAAAGGCATTGGGCCATTACATGCAAACACAATTGTAGAACTCGGATTTGGAGAGTTCAAGTTCATTCCAACTTCTTCTTCTTCCAATTTTTTCTCTTTTCTCTCCAAGTAAGTGCAAGAATCTAGTGTTGTTTTCATTTCTTCATCACTTTGCTATTTTGTTGCATTCTTTGGCTCTTTATTATGCATTTGTCCAAAAGCAGCCCTAGTTTTTTCCTTCAAGTTATTTAACAAAGGTTGAAACTTTCATTCTTTGCAAATACAAAAAGGTCTCTCATTTAAAAAATAAAACTACATGCAAAGTGAAGTTTTGAAGTTTATCAAGGTTGAGTCAAGCAAGAGGTATGTTTTTGTTTTTGTTTTTAAGTTTTTGTATACATTTTGTTGCTTGTTTTGGTTTATTTTTGTAGAAAAGTTGGAGATCTTCCCTCAAGATTGGAAGTACATTTCCATAATTTTACCTTCCATGTTCAAACCATCATCCAAATACAACCGAAATCCATATGTCTACATATGTAATCACATTCTACAAAATCGATTACATATTTACACCAAGTAAAAATGATAAAAAAATTTACCACATGTAATTTGTAATGTCCCCACTTTAGCAGTCGACCAAGTGTGTGTGCATTAGCCTAGTTATACATGGTCCTAAGGGCTAACAAATGGTTTAAAGGGATCTTAGAGTGTTTTGGCCTAGTCATCTCTAGTTTGGGCAAAAACAGAGTTGATTTACTCAATTTCAGGCATACTTACTATTTTTAGCAAGTCAGTAGGACATAGGGGAGGCTAGTTTTGGTGATTAAAATTGATACCCCTCGGCGAGAGCTTTCTGACAAGCTATCACTCATGTTTTTTAGAGTCTGATAGCTAATATATTTGTATGCCTAAAATATTATTAATGTAACATTTAATTTAGTTGTAAAATATTAAAGTGTTACTTTAATATTGAATTCTATGGGAATGTGTGCAACTCAAAGGGGGCACCTAAGGGAGATATAAGTGATTATTCTAATATGTTTTATATTGCACATCTTTATCCCACATTGCTCATGTGAAGTTGAACCGACCCTTGGATAAAGAATAAAAGGGAGCATTAGTGGCTTCATTTGATAGTTGGAATATGAGAAGAAAATTGATGTGAAATTTGTAGATTTGTTCTTTGAATTAGAGGACATCTGTCCTCTCTTGTTACAATCTAGACATCATTCCCTTTGGGTTTGGCCTTTAAAATTCATCACTACTAGCTTCATTAATAGGTAGATTGGGTGCATTTCCAACAATAGGTAGATTGGGTGTTTCCTCATATCATTGCCACTTCTTGTCTGATACTTATGCCATTGTGAAGGGATGATTTTATGAGGGTCATGCATTGATTGAAGGTAGATTTTACTATAGTAGCATTGTAGCACAACACTATTCATATTATTGTAGCAACAAGATGGGAAGTCATTACTAGAATATTATTTTATAATGCTGGAGTAATTAGTGAGTTGAAAAGTCTGCTATGTATTTGATTTTATTAGTTTGAAAATTAATATTATTTCAGTAGTGGTTGAATCTTCAGTTGCATATTATTATAAATTCCTTCTTGTTCATGTTGTGTGGTTTCAAATCTATGCAAAGACATAAAAACAAACAAACATTTTATTTTCGGAGCCATAAAGGGGTTTAAACATTTAATAGAGAAATCAAGAGATGGATGCAAATTACTTGACTAAATTCCTATCAGCAGTTGGTTCAGTTTATGGGCAATTCTAGGGTGCCCATTATAGTGGTATCAGAGCCTAGTTCCTACCATCCTATGGAGGCCTTACACAAAATTTGGAACAACCAGATAGAGGGAAAAGTGTTTGGAAAAATGTCAAAACACTAAAATCAAAAATAAAATAGGTTAATAATGTATGATTGAGCATGCAACAAAGGCCATCTACTTCTGCCATACTAGAACAAGACAACAAATATTCAAACTCACAAAGCCAGCTGTCTAATTCATCTGTGCAGATGGATATAGAATTCAGTCATATAGACACAGAGGAGATATTCTTTGAACAAGACATTAGTATGGGTGACCAAGATGATAGGAATATAGGACTAGGAGGAGGCAAGAATGCCGATCCAAATCAGGAGGAGGTCATGTTCAAACAGTTACTGGGTACATTAGAGGAGGGACAACGTATGCAACAAGAGCATAATAGGTGAATGGATAGGATGTTGTAACTTATGGCTAGATAAATGGGTGTCAATATTAATCCAAGTGACGCAAACAATAATAATGGAGGCCTAATAATAATGGACATGGCAACAATGGGAATGAGGTTGATAACTTTAGACAGGTTGTACACCCAGCTCAGATAGTGAGCTCGAGACCTCTTCTACCCACCTTTCCACTTAGAGATCTAGTTCAACCTATAAATGAACTATAGATTACCAAGTTACAGGATTAGTTTAGGAGGGACTAGGAGACTGGTGGACCGAAGTTTCAGGTAGATATTTCCCTTAGAGATTATATGGATGTGAGGATGAGACACATGCCTAGAGCAGGAGGGAGGAATAAAAACTTTGAGTTGAGAAAGAAAGTTTGAAAACTTTCTTTACCTTATTATGATGGTTCAAGGAAGATGACTACATGAGCTTGGGTGAGAAGTAGATACATCCTTCCAGTTGAATCCTATGCTTGAGGAGGAGGCTATCAAGTATGCAGCTATTCATTTGGATGGTCCATCGCATGAGTGGTGGCACCATGGCATGGTAACCTTGGGGCATAATTAGATCACATCTTATGAGGAGTTCATTGAGAGACTCATATAGAGATTTGATATCAAAGATCTTGAGTCACAGTTTGAGGAATTGGCACAACTCAAGTAGCGAGGATCAATTGAGACATACATCAGTGAGTTTTAGAGGTTAGGTGTGTTGGTTACAATTATTTTAGAGGAGATTAGTAGTGTTATTTATGGATGAACTCTTAGATCCCTTTAAGGGTTGGGTCAAAGGGCATGACCCAGCTACATTATAGGAGGCCACTAAGAAAGCTCATGACTTAGCACCTTCTTCTTTTAAGAGCATATTTCAGCTTGGGGATTCACATATGAAAAAGGATAAGGATAAGGACAAAACAAAAAATTTACCAGGATGCACAACCAAAAGGGGATAACAAGAAGTTGGATGATGACACCCTAAATGAGTTGAGGAGGAAGAAGTTGTGTTTTCATTGTAGAGAGCCTTGGGACTTATCTCATAAGTGCCCTCTCAAGGCTAAGGAAAATCAAATGGAGTATTTTTCAGCGGAGGAGTCGCAGTCAGAGGGGGAGGATTAACACTTTGATTTAGATGAGAGTAGCACTCAAGAGGAGAATATCATTCGTAAGGATTATAGTTCGATGGCATGATTGATGAGGGCTCAAAAGGAAATCACATTTAGGGTTAGGGGTATTATCCAGGGGTAGAAAGTGATCTCTCTCATTGACACTGGGACTACACATAACTTCATAGATGCACGACTGGTAGCCATGAGAGGTTTACAAACTGAGGAACATGTTGGGTTTAGAGTCATGGTAGCTAATGGTGAAAAATTATTATGCACTCAGAAGATATCTAATCTTCACACAAATTTTGGAGATGGCTATGAGTTGGAGGATGAGTTCTATGTAGTAGACATGGGAGACTATGATGTCATCCTCAACATGACATGGATGGCCTCACTAGTTGATTTCACACTCAACCTAGAAAAATTGGAGATGAGATTCCAACATGAGGGAAGAACTATTGTACTTAGAGAACTTTTAGATGGGAGTTGCAGAGTAGTATCCCTAAGGAGAATGTAAAGACTTTTTCAATATAATGACATAGAGTGGGCAATAGAATGTTTCATTATGCCAGCTCCATAGGAGCCACAAGTAAAGAGTCATCCACTCGATATCCAGGAGATACTTGACAAGCATGCTAAAGTATTGGGTGATATCCCACACGAGGTTCCTCCTGACATGGGAATAGAGCATGTTATTGAGCTTGGGGAGCGAGCCAAACTGGTCATGATTACCCCCTACTATCATCCTAGGAAACATAAGGATGAAGTAGAGAAGGAAAGTAAGGAGCTATTGGAGATGGGGCACATAAGGTCTAGCAAAAGCCTTTTTTCTTTAGCAGTAGTTCTAGTGAAGAAGAAGGATGGGACAATGCACATGTGCATCAATTACAGGGTAGTAAATAAGAAAACAATAAAAAATAGGTATCCCATTCCTAGGATTGATGAGCTGATTGATGAGTTGCATGGTGCATGCTTCTTCACCAAAATCAATTTATAATCCAGATACCACCAAATCAAGATGAGAGTAGAGGACATTGAGAAGACAACCTTTCAATGTCACTATGGCCACTTTGAGTTCATGGTTATGCCATTTGGGCTAACCAAAGCACCTGTCACATTTCAAAGTTGTATGACATAGGTGTTTAGGGGACAATTGAGGAGATTCGTCTTGGTCTTTAGCAAGACCTAGGAGGAACACTTACAACATCTAGAGGAGGTGTTATCTATTCTAGATAGAGATTCATTGTATGCCAAGGAATCAAAATTCAAGTTTGGCATGATCGAGTTCCTTTACTTTGGGCATATATTAGTGCCGATGGTGTTCGGGTTGATCCTGAAAAATATTAGAGCTATTGTGGATTTTCCTACTCCAAAAAACCTCACACAACTTAAGGGGTTATTTGGTTTATGTGGTTTTTATAGGAGGGTTTTTAGGGGATTCACCTAGATTGTTACACCTTTGACAAAAGAAAGGATCCTTCACATGGATAGAGGTAGCACATAGATATTTTGACCACTTCAAATAGGTGATGTCATCTTATTTGGTTCTACCTCTACTTGATTTCATGAAGTCATTTGAGCTTCAATGTGATGCTTTAGGAGATGGGATAGGAGTAATATTGATATAGGAGAGACACCCCATTGCATTCAAGAGTAGGAAGCTCTAAGGAGTTGAGAGGAGTTATTCTATCTATGATAGGAAAATGTTGGCCATAATGAATGCATTAGCCAAATTTTGATCATATTTGGTAGGTGTGTGTTTTGTAATCAAAATTGATCATAATAGTATTAAATGCTTCACAAGCTAGCATGATTTTAATGACTAGCAATAGAAATGGATTACTAAATTGCAGGCTTATGCCATTCAAATAGAGTTTGTGAAAGGTAAGAAAAATGTGGTGGCCGATGCTTTATGTCGGAGACCTCACTTACGTGCTTTGGAAAAGGTTTCAAGAGATTGGAGAGATTGAATTACAATAGAGTATACAGAAGATGATTGGGCTTCTAGGATAGTGGCAGACACCATTTAGGATGATAGGTATGCATTGTTGGATGGCTTGATCAGATTTTAGGACAGGGTTTATTTGATCCCTACATCACAGTTTAGAGAGGAAATTTTGAGGGTATTTCATGATGCACTTACAGTTGGGCATCCAGGGGTCTTCAAGACCTATAGGCAGATATGTGAGTAGTTCATATGGAGAGGGCTCAAGGATGATGTTCAAAGGTATGTCAAGGAATGTGTAGTTTGTCAATAGAATAAGGGAGAACACACGTTTCCTACAGGTTTACTACAGCCCTTGCCCATTTCAGATAGGAAATGGGAAAGTATTTCTATGGACTTCATCATTGGTTTACCACAAGTGTTGGGAAGAGATTGTATTTATCTAGTGGTAGATAGATTGACAAAATCTGGTCACTTCTTTTCTATTCCTTCTACTTATATAGCAACTCAAGTGGTAGATTTATTCTTCAGAGAGGTTTTCAGGTTGCATGGGATATTGAGATTTATTGTTAGTGACAGGGATAGCAAGTCCATGACCACCTTTTGGCAGGAGTTGTTCAGGTTGTGTGGTACATATCTTACACTAGTACGAGTCACCACACTCAAACAAATGGGCAGACAAAGATAGTAAATAAATGGATGGAAGGCTATTTGTGGAACTATGTGACTGTGCAACAAAGAGCATGGGTCAAGTGGTTTTGCATGGAAGAATATTGTTACAATATCACAAATCACATGACCATCAGGATGACTTCATTTATGGTATTGTACAAGTATGAAGCACCTAGTTTCATGGATTTAGTTTTAGGGAATAGTTGAGTGCCCAGCATACAATAGGCTCAAAATTAGCAGAAATTGTATGCTAATGAGCATAGGATAGAGCATATTTTTGAGATAGGGGATATGTTGTATTTGAGGCTACAGCCATACAGGCAGTCCTTGCTCAAGAAAAGCAGAGTAGACAAGTTGAAGCCTAAATTTTATGGTCCCTATAGGGTGACTCGCAGAGTGGGCGAAGTCTCCTATGAGCTTGAGCTTCTAGAGGGCAGTCCCGTGCATAATGCATTTCATGTGTTAACGCTTAAGAAAGCCATTAGTTAGAGTGTAGTTCCTTCTACATATTTACCCCCTTTTGGATGAGGAGGGGAAGCTTGTGTTAGTACTTGAGGCCTTTTTGGACACCCAAGAGAGGAAACTCAGAACTAGGGTATTGAAGGAGTATTTGGTTAGATGGAAAGACTTGTCAAAGGAGGATGCTACATGGGAGAGTGAGCAGGTTATTCAGCAGGTTGGACTAAGATTGCTTTAGGACAAGAAATTTCAAGGAGAGCAGACTGTAATGTCCCCACTTTAGCAGTCAACCAAGTGGGTGTGTGTGTGTGTGTGTGTGTGTGTGTGTGTGTGTGTGTGTGTGTGTGTGTGTGTGTGTGTGTGTGTGTGTGTGTGTGTGTTAGCCTAGTTCTACATGGTCCTGAGGGCTAACAAAGGGTTTAAAGGGATCTTAGAGTGTTTTGGCCTAGTCATCTCCAGTTTGGGTCAAAATAAAGTTGATTTACTCAGTTTTAGGCATACTTACTATTTTTAGCAAGTCAACAGGACAAAGGGGAGGCTAGTTTTGGTGATTGAAATTGATACTCCTTGGCAAGAGCTTTCTGATGAGCTATCACTCGTTTTTTTTAGAGTTTGATAGCTAATATATTTTTATTCTTGAGGTATTATTAAAGTAACATTTAATTTAGTTGCAAAATATTAAAGTGTTACTTTAATATTAAATTCTATGGAAATGTGTGCAAATCAAAGGGGGCGCCTAAGGGAGACATAAGTGATTATTTAATATGTTTTATATTGCACATCTTTTATCCCACATTTCTCATGTGAAGTTGAATCGACCCTTGGAGAAAGAATAAAAGGGAGTATTAGTGGCTTCATTTGACAGGTGGAATATGAGAAGAAAATTGATGTGTGAGTTGTAGATCTATTCTTGGCATTAGAGGATGTCTATCCTCTCTTGTGACATTCTAGATGTCATTCCCTTAGGGTTTGGCCTTTGGAATTCATTGCTACCAACTTCATTAACAGGAAGATTGGGCATATTTCCAGCTACAGGCGGACTGGGTGTTTTCTCATATCATTACCACTTCTTGTCTGATGCTTATGCCATTGTGAAGGGATGATTTTATGAGGGTGTTGGACTAATTGAAGGCAAATTTTACTGTAGCAGAACTATAGTGTGACACTATTCATATTACTGTAGCAACAAGATGGGAAGTCATTACTAGAATATTATATTATAATGCTGGAGTGATTAGTGAGTTGAAAAGTCTGTTATGTATTTGATTTTATTAGTTTGAAAATTAATATTATTTCAGTAGTAGTTGAATCTTCAATTGCATATTATTATAAATTCCTTCTTGTTCATGTTGTCTGGTTTCAAATCTATGCAAAGACATAAAAACAAACAAATATTTTATTTCCAGAACCATAAAGGGGTTTAAACATGTAATGAAGAAATTAAGAGTTGGATGCAAATTATTTGACTAAATTTCTATTAGCAGTTGGTTTAGTTTTTGGGCATTTCTAGGGTGCCCATTACATAATTGCATCTCCTAAACCAAATTTTTCTGAAAACTCACATTTTTTAACATAAATACTCTCCTCCTACAGATTTCATATACATCCTAACTTGCATTCTTAGCCATCCAAAGTAAAAGCACAATTTTTCCCATATGTAGTCCACCATCCAAACCCTGATTTTGGTCATTTTGGCTCAATATACAAGTTGTTCCATTCATTTCCAACCTTATAAAATGTTCAATAAGTATCTAATCCATACTTTGAACGTTTATCCTTCATATATCCGGTGTTACAACCCAAATCCCAAAGCTTTGATGAATCCAATCCTGTCTTTTTATGGATTCAATCCCATTGAAATTTTCATATTGCAATGAACTATTCAAGTCAAGACATGTCAAAATTTCTTCAAAGAATAAAGACATCTTGTCAAGAAGAAATGCTTCAAATCAAAAGAAGCAATATTCATTTAGTCTCCACTTTCCCAATGGCAGCCTAAGAACCTAAGTTCATGTGGGAATGTGCCAAATCACTTTAAGGGAAGAGAAATTTCCATATTGTAGTGAACTCTTCAAGCCAAGATATGTCAAAATTTCTTTAAACAATAATGACATCCTATCAAGAAGAAATACTTCAAATTAAAATAAGCAATATTTATTTGGTCTCCACTTTCCCAATGGTGGCCTGAGAACCCAAGTTTGTGTGGGAATCTTCCAAATCACTTATATATATATATATATATATATATATATATATATATATATATATATATATATATATATATATATATATATATATAGAGAGAGAGAGAGAGAGAGAGAGAGAGAGAGAGAGATCATTTAAAGATGATGATGGGAAAGTCATTTGAAGTTTACATTAGGACATCATTGAGAAGATTTTTAAAGTGTTAGAAACACCAAAATATGCAAATCCGACAAAGGAGAATTCACAAAAATTATAGGATGAGGAAAAGCTTGATTACATCAATTTTTTTAAATGAAAACTAACAATTTATCAAAGAGAATTCAATGACACAAAATATAGGAACTCCTAATTTAGAGACCATCCATGATTGCATCATCAAGTACAAAGCCTTTTTTGATAATCTACTAGATTGATTCAATAGTTTTAGTTTTTCTTCAAGACTATTTTCATCTTTTTAGCCGAAAAAGATAGATTATGTGTAGTATAATTGCATGCAATCAGATTACACGAACCTTCAGTGCACATAATCCAATAAATCTTATTTCATAGTTTGACTTAGTCAAGGTGGTTGAGTTTCTCCTACCTTTTTCTCCTTTTTCTCACTCCTTTTTCTTATATAAAGGAGTGTCCCTAATATTAAAATTCATCTTTTATTATTTACAAGAGAGCTTGCCAAAATTTTACAAGCATAACTTTGATTGTGTAGTGCAAATGTGAAAGAAAAGTGAATAGAAAGAAGCAATTGGATTCAAAGCTTTGACTAGAAACAATTGCAATAGAAAAAATAGGAAGTTGTGAATGTGATTTTTTTCTATTATCTTTTATTCATGCTTTTATTGTATGTTTACTAGAGCATAGTGAGTACAAGAAACAATTGGAGCCAAAGCTTTGATTGGGATCAATCATGGTAATATATAGACTAGAAGCTTTGACTGTATCTTATATTGCCATCTTATACTTACGCAAATAGTTAGAATTAAGTTATAGTTTAGAAATCCTCTACTTTTGGAATTTTGTGCACCCCAATGGTATAGATTTCTTATAAATTAGGAAAACTAGACATAGATATAAGCTAGTATGCTCTCAATAAACCTTTGAGTTGGTGTTTAGTATTGGTATCATTGTGTTCGACTATTAGATAGAAGTGTAGTTATAGAGACTAAACATTTGCCTGCACTCTCTCCATGAGTAAGTGGACTCTTTCTTGAAATAAGAAGAAATAACATTGGTAACACCCCTTTAGAACATCTCTTAACTTGTTGCTTACCTTGAGGTGATCCAAGGAATAGTGAAAGGGGCAGCCTTTCCTTTAAGGTAGGAGAGAGACTCTGTCTCACATGATGTGGTTGGTCAATCTATTTTGTGATTGAATTTGCAGAAATTGTTGGTTACAAAATATCCACCCAATAGTTTCAATATTTTTGCTAATGATTTGCAAATTTATTTCAAAATTTCAGTTTTAGGTTCTTAATTTTAGTGTGAAAGGTTTGCAATTTCATTTCCATTAGTAGGAATTTTGAGTCTAATAAGTTGTTTTTTTTTTACTTCAATTTGAGTGCTAATAGATATAGAATTCATTTCAATTTGTCAGTTTTAGGGTTTCAAGTTTAGGGCTAAGGGTTTTCAATTTCAATTCCAATATTAGGGATTACTAATTTAATAAAAAAATGTTTATTAGTTTCAAGACGATTGTTAATGGATTTAACTTACTTTTCAAACTTTGTTAAAGGTTCTTAATTTTGGTGATGAGGGTTTGGAATTTCATTTCCAATTTTACGGATTAAGGGTTTAATAAGTTTCCTATCATACAGTTTCAATACAATTGTTAATGGCTCCCAAGCTCATTTCATTTTTTCAGTTTTAGGCTCTCAAATTGAGTGTTAAGGGTTTGTAGTTTCATTTTTTAGGTTAGGAAGTAGGGTTTTAGTACCTTTTTTTCTTTTTTCTTTTTTCCAATTTGACTACTAAGGTTATAAAACTTGATTCAATTTATTGATTTTAGGGTTTCAAATTTAGTGTTAAGAGTTTTCAATTTTAATTCGAATGTTGGAAATTAAGGGTCTTATAAATTATTTTCTTAATGGTTTCTAAATTCATTTCAATTTATCAGTTTTGGGTTCTCAATTTGTGTGAAGGGTTTGTGATTTTATTTTTCCAATATGAAGGATTAAGGGTTTGATAACTTATGTATTTGTTGGCTTCAATTCAAATACTATGGGATATAGATTTCATTTCAATTTATTGGTTTTAGCATTTCAAATTTAGTGTTAAGTATTTTCAATTTCAATTTCAATTCCAATGTTGGGGAGCAATTAAGGGATTAATTTTTTATCTAGTTAATGGTTTCCAAATTCATTTCCATTTATCATTTAAAGAGTTTCGTAAGTTTAAGGGATTTCAATTTCAATTTCAAAGGTTTTATAAGCTATGCAGTTTCAATATGATTTTTAATAGATTCGACTTCCTTTTCAAACTTTGTTATATGCTCTCAAATTTGGTGTTGATAGTTTCCAATGTTAGGAACGTAGGGTATAATAAGTTACTTGTTGTTTGATTTCAATATGACTATCTTTTTATTAAGTAAAATAATTTTTGAAGGGGCCCTAGAACCCAAATAAAAAGTAGGTGCAAAGCTCAACAACTTGCAGAATGAACCAAAAGATATACAATACACTCATCAAAGAGAAACCAAACATAGACACAATAGAGCATAGATAGAGAAGGGGGTGTAAAACATCTCACAACCACCACCTACATAAACTGGTGATTACGGAGATTCTATTGGGAGATAAAGCATTATCAAAACCTTAAGCTACTTATCTTATCAACAACGATAAGACTTATCGATAAAGCAAAGAAGAAAAGTTAAAAAATAGTTTATGGAAAGACTAGAAACAATAATTAGGTCATGAAGCAAGCCAAAAGGATATTAGTCAAAAAGAAGAGAGAGATGAATGAGAGAAGAAGAAGAAGAGTTGGAGAAGTTCTATTTGCATGGGGACAATGATTATCGAAACAGTAAATAGTACAACAAGATATGAGAAGGAGAACACACAATGAAGAGAAAACTGAACCAATCAAGAAAAAGGAAAGGTAAAATTTAGGTCAATTTTGTGTTATTTACACCTAACAAGTTTGTGAACAAGATTGTAAAATCCTTTGACAGGGTGGTCTTTAATAGGATTGTAAATCCTTTAATAGGGTGGACACTATATTAGTGGGATTGAATCTATTAACAGAGTAGTCTTTAATAGGATTATTGATATTCTTAACATGGTATTAGACACTTTTAACAGGTGTAGTCATTTAGAAAATGACATTATTGTAAGCTCTTAATAATGAACCTTATTGCTATAGTGATAATTTGTAGGTATCATCCTCATCAAAGTTTTTTCCCTCTGACCAAGGGTTTTCTATGATACCAAAATTGTTGTGTTGTGTGTTTACGAGTTCATGGTTTATTTTCTTACTTTACATTACTGCACATTATCTAAATGCATTAACTATCAGTAATGTTGTCGGTTACACAAAAGGATTATTAGTTCAAGTATTTGATAGACTATCATTTTATGCTAAAAAAAGAAGTTAAAACTTAAAAATTACTAGGTATTGATTCATCTCCCGTTGGCCCCTCTTAGTACCTCACCCGTATCTTACCAATAATTGGTATCATAGCTCTTGGTTCTAAGAATAAAGTTTAACATCTTGAGTAGGTTTGGGAAAATGGTGAGCTACAAGTATCAAAAGGAACTAGAAGAATATTTAGAGTATGCAAATGCACAAATCTTTGAGTTAAAGGACAAACTAGGAGCATCATTTTCAAAAAGAAAAGAACTAACTAAAAAAAGGCAAATGAGTCTTGATGATTTCGATAGATTGTCAAAGGAAGTGTCAACTCTAAGGAAGAAGATGCTGCAATAAAGGAGCTACTAGACAAAAATGACAAAATGATGGAAAAGAAAAAATAATTGAAGGAAAGGTTTAGTCTAATGAAAAAGGGATAAGAAATTTAAGCCATCAAAATGACTGAAATACTAGATAGAATGGGAGCTATCAAAAATGATAAACATGATGTTGAATCAAACTACCAAGATGTTTTAGATACAATGACTAGAAAAATACCTAGTCATGGAGAGACATCGAAATGAAATTCAAGCATGGGATGATTTAATAAACATAATCAATGAAAGGAGTCAATGTCTTGAAATGGAAAATTAGATTTTGAAAATGGAAAACAATAATTTAAGAAACAAACTGAAAGTTGAGAAGGAGATAAATATCAAAATTACAAAATTGGAGGAAAGTATGCTTGAATTAGATAAACTCCTTATGCCAAAAAAGGAACGATTGGATGAAACCGATTCAAGGACTAACAACAACACTACAAAGGAGAAAGGTGAAACATCAAAGTCTGAACAATCAATGATAAAAGATGATGAAATAGAAAGGTTGAACTATCACTCTGTTTGTTATTATTGTGGTGAATATAATCACCCAAAAGATGCCTATGAATACAAACAAGAAGTGAGTACAAAAAGAACACCATTTAATGACTACTATTATAACTACAACACACAAAGTCATAAAGCCTGAGAATGTAGGTCTAAAGATGACAGTAGGACAGTTGGAAAGAAATTCAAAGTTTATTGCTACAAGTGCAATCAATATGGTTACAAGGAAGATGTTTGTAGGATGATATCACTGACAACCAAGAAAACTTTTTATTATCTAGAAGACTATGGAAATGAAGTTGTGAAATATTACCAATGTGGAAGGCACATGCACTTAAGTACTAAATGCAAGTTAGGAATTAATCATCCTTGGAGATCACTCATACTATTGTGTCATTTCTACTCAAAGTAAGGACATTCTACCAACAAATTCTACTATCAGTGTGGCACTGACAATTGTCAAACTAGAAAAGGAAAAAGGATTGTGGAAACATAACAAGTAAGAAAGCAAATGAGATGGATATGGGTCATAAAAGGAGAAGAGATGACTATAACTGAAGAATCCTTGTCAGTTAAAACAAGGACTTCATCTGTCAACTAAGCATGTAGATGTATGTTTAGGGACATGTAATTTCACTGAGTTTACATAAGGTCCCAAAAGAGTAGAGAAGAAATTATACATAGGCATAGATTCATGAATTGGTGAAAATAAGAACAAAATCCTTTGTAATTAGTAAATGAGTTGGCTATTAGTTACTATTGGCTCACATTAAAATCTTTGGGTACAATATCGGTAGATTTGTAGGAGTAGCTATCACAAAAAATTTCATATCTAAGAAAGAGAAAGTCTAGAGAAGAAGAAACATAACAAAGTGCATATTTGTCTTATTGAAAATAGTGAGTCTTAGTATGATTTTGAGCCAAAGTCTGGAATTGAATCGCAAACACTATAGAGAGTAAGAATATATTAATTAAGAGATCAAATGAAGAAGAACATGAATATGGATTGTGTGCATTGAAACCTAAAGATCTAGATGGATTAGGAGCCCTATCAAATATACTAGATGGAATTTTGTTGACTAAGGATGTGAGTGGATACCTTCATAGCAAGGAAATAGAGATTGACAATGAAGAGATAGGTGCAATGTATGAGGAATTATTTAAGACAAAGGAACCACATAATGATCGATATGGTTTGGTACATATTATTTACATGCCAAAGAATCCTAACGAAGAATGGATCAAAATTGTACTAAGAAAAATACATGGAGAATATCTATGGTTGGAGAATATGAAAGTTCAAATAAAAAAGGACACTATGAATATTATTACAAGACTATTGGGGAATGCTTGCAAATGCATGAAAGAACTAGATCCTAAAATACAAGTTGATGGATCAGTCAAATACATGCAAGACTAGAACACATTTGATGTAAATAGTATCAATGATAAAGTTGTAAAGTTTGCATATTTGGTAATTGGGTATAAAATCTATCAAGTAGAACAAATGAACAAGATACCTAGAGGAGCTATACAAGTCACATATAAGACTATCATGGAAGGAAAGAAGTTTCATTTGGCTGAAACGACAAGAGATCAATTGATGATGAATTTAGAAAATCAAGAAGCAAGGATTAATTAGGTATGAATACTTATTGGTTTGCATATTATTTTATGTGCAATGTTATTTTCCTGGAACTGGTACAGTTAATTGGATAGTTGGAGAACCCATCATCAATCAAATTAACAAATTTATAGAGAGACTAGAAAGGAATTATAACAACTTAACATGGTTTTACTTTAATGAAGTTCAAGATAAAATAAAAGGACAAAATTGAGGTCCACCTCATCTAGTGAGCAAATATAAGAAATACCTATGCTTTCTAGCAAGCACACACTCACGTATAATGAAAGTTGTGGAGCCACGATCATCTTGGATAGCATGGTTTAGTTATGAAGCATCAGATGAAGAACTAAAGCCTATAATTTAGAGCTATTATGTGTTGAACCTAGAGATGAAGCAATTGAGAAACATGGAACCTATGAACAAAATTATAGAAGAAAATAAATATAAAGTAGAGGGAAGCAAAATGAAAAAATATGTTGATATGCAACTAATGCATGCAAAGATAAAGAAGCATAAACAAGTTACTAAGTGAAAGAAAAGGAGACAAACACGATCATCAATAACTCAAGCTTCTAGAAGAAGAAGGAGTCAAATTTCATGAGGAACATGATCAAGAATGCAAAGGAAGAAGAATGAACCACAAATCAATGTATAACCACCAATAGTGAGGCTCGAGAGAATAGTTAAAGAAATAGAAAAGGGTATAAAAGAGTATGGAGGCATTAGACACATATTAGAATATAAGTATGGTAAATGGAACAAAGAGGAGAAATCGGTTATAAAAGAAGCTATAATACATACAATGCACACATTTTCATATTTTGCAAGCGTATTGAAGAATAAAAACCCAAAATAGTTATTTGACAAAATCTTAGTAAAATGGGATAATGTTGAGCAACTAGAAAATAAAACCAGTGAAAGAGCACTAAATTTGACAAAATAGTACATAACTATTACTGAGATAGATAGGTTGTTAAAGGAGCATGCAAGAGAATTTTCAATTGGTTACTAGAAAACAAAAAATCATGGTTGGAATGCATGAAGATATTGAGAGAGATATGGAATGTGGAATATAATTCTCTATGCAAAGGGAGCTACAATAGAGGAATATTTTTCGATAGGGGCAATCTATGATTTGAACGAACAATTGAAGAAGAGTGAACATATAGACTTAATTGGGGATGAAAGCCCAACAAATACTTAAAGTGAATATGAAAGTATCATAGATTCATATGTTGAACTCAAGGAAGGAACCATATAGATGAGCATAGGCACAAAAGAGAAATTGGAAGATGAAATCAAAGTTGTGGAAGATAAAGGAGAATCTTTAGAAGTATAGGTTGCTAGAACATCACAAGATATGACACAAGAGGAAGCAACCAAGAAAAAATGAAAGAGAGAAACTAATGATGAGAAAGAGGAAATCAATAATAGAGCTGAATTTGGAATACTAAAGATGAACTATGTTAAACTAATCCATGTAGACATGAAGCTATATGCAAGGAGATTACAAGAGAGAACTGATTTATTAAGAAAAATGGAAGACAATTAGAGAACAAGGACAATAAAAAGGATAGTAAGAGCATTTTCTTGTCTACTACCTAAGATAGAGATTGATAAGGAGCAACCCATTACAAAAAAACTACAAACATATTTGGAAGAAATTGATAATGTTCATAATATCAAAAAGGAATTGATTGAAAAATTGGAGAAAGGATTAGATAAAGCTAGATTAGCTGAAATCACAACAACAGTATTGGAGAAACAAAGTAATTTGCAAGAAATGATAAAGGAAGGTTTGGAAGTAAAGAAGATAATTCTTATGGTGGATGTGACTACAACTAAAAAATCTTATCAACTATCATTGTATATGAAACTCATGCGACAATAGGTGCAAAGAACATATACTCTATGAGAACATTGTCAGTTGCAACAAAAGAAGATATTGTTGATCAAATAAGGCAAGTAAAAAAGTCATATTTTAAGCATTATAAGTTTGCAAGAAAATTGGAATAAAGTTTTGATGAATATTACTAGCAAGATGAAGTATATAGAGGTATCTACATAAACATAGTGACAAGTTTTGTTGTTCGCCTTTGGCATTGTTGTCAAAGGGGGAGATAAGTATAGAGGAGATATGTATAAGTGAAATGTATTATGTATGTGTGTGTGTGTGTGCACATATATATATATATATATATATATATATATGTATATATATATATATATATATATATATATATATATATATATATATGTATATATATATATATATATATATATATGTATATATATATATATATATATATATATGTATATATATATATATATATATATATATACATATATATATATATATACATACATATATATATATATATATATATATATATGTATACATATATATGTATGTATATATGTATGTATATATATGTATATGTATGTATATATATATATATATATATATGTACATATATGTACATATATAGATATATAGATGTACATATATGTATATATGTACTTTTATATATATATATATATACACATATATATATACATATATATACATATACATATATATATATATATATATACATATATATATATATATATATATACATATATATATATATATGTATATATATCTATATATATACATATATATATATATGTATATATATCTATATATATACATATATATATATATATCTATATATATATATATATATGTATATACATATATGTATGTATGTATGTATATGTAGAAGATAAGTTGGCTGATTAGAAAAGCATTGTGAAGGAGAAAGATCAAAGGGGGAGAAACTGAGCTAGAAAAGTAGGGATTTGTATTGTGTTATGTAATGATCAAGTTTTCTAGACCCTTGTGGTGATTTGTTAGGTTGTCATTGCTGGCAAAAAGAATAAAGACAAGTATAAGAAAAAGGATTAAAGGACAATGATAAAGATTACACTATCGACTTAGGAGACACTATCAGGCGATAAAGTGTGATTGAAACCCTAAACTACTTATCTTATCGGCAATAATAAGACATCAATGAAGTAAAGAAGAAAAGTCAAAAACTATTTATGAAAAGACTAGAAACCCTAATTAGGTCATGAAGCAAGGCAAAAGGATATTAGTGAAAAAGAAGAAACAAAGGAATGAGAGAAGAAGAGTTTGGGAAGTTTTATTTGCATGGGGACAATGACTATTAGAATAGTGAACAGTAGAGCAAGATATTAGAAGGAGAACAGTAAGTGAAGAGAAAAGTTGACCTATCAAACAAAAGGAAAGGAAAAATAAAAGTTAGTTTCTTGTTGTTTATACCTAATAGGTTTGTTAACAAGATCGTAAAATCCTTTGACAAGGCGATCTTTAACAAGACTTAGAAGTTATGGCTCCTGTGAAGGTTCCCCCTCACGATGGATTTCAAACTCCCACTCTTACTTCTCTCACCCATCATCTTCTGGTTTCTTTAGGAGAGATTCTTCATTCCCAGGGTGCGGCTCTGGATGCTCCTCCTACTGTGGCACAGATTGTTCCTGTTGTTTCGGCTCCTGTTGCCCCTATTATTTTTGTTGCTCACCATTTTTTTGGGTCTCAGGCTACTGTGGGGAGATCTGTTATCTCCTATGTAGATGTAGCTTCTTATGAGGTAGGTATTGGTGGTCCGATTGTGAAGTGGGGGAATGGTACTGGTGGTCCTACTGTAAAGGGGGGTACCCATCCAGTTGTGTCTATTTTTGTAAGTAACTCACTTGTGCTCCACTTAGATTCAAATATTATTGATGATATCAAGACATATGAGGTGGATTACTCTGGTACTGCTACTATTTTTCATTTTAGGGGTTTTTGGTCCTTTCTATCAAATCTACATGCTTGGATCTCCAAATATTGGGAACCTATCATTTTGGATTTAGTTCAGATTTACCTTATGGCAAGGAGTTTTTTTATTGTGAAATTTGCAAATGTTGAAGATAGAAAGTCTATCATATGTCATGGTTTCTCTTAGGAGGAGAGGTTCCCCTTGATGGCCAAACCTTGGTATAAGGATTTTGACCCAACTACTGAATCCTTTAATAAGATTCTTCTATGGGTTCAGTTGTCAAATCTTCCCCTTCACCTGTGGCTAGATTCAATCCTAAAGGCTATGGGGGAGGCCCTTGGGGACTTTCTATTGGTTGGTTCAGAGTCTTCCAATGTGTATAGGACAACGTATGCTCACATTCTTGTGGAGATTGATGTCTCGAAGGGGCTCCCTGAGATGATTATATTGCCCTCTCCTTTTGGTTCTTGGATTGAGCTTCTTGATTATGAGAGAATTCCCTTTAGATGCAGGAAATATCATAAGACCATCCATCTCATTGCTAATGCTCCTCTAAAAAGGTTAGATCGAAGAAATCACCTTCTTGCTGGTTGGGGATTTCAGATGATTACTACATAGTTTAGAAGGTATCCTTAGTTGGGGATGGGAAAGATAGCTCTTCTTAGATTGATCTTTCTTTGATGGAAGATTCGGTTGTTTTCTTTGATGATTCAAGTGTTGTCCCTATGGAAGTGACTCAAAATGTTCTTGTTGTCCCCTCTTTTGTTGTTGGAACTATTGTTTTGAATGTTTTCCCTTTAGCGGATCTAATTCAGAATGGTTTTGTTATCCCTTCTTCTTTTGTTGTCTAGTACATTGTTGCTAGTGTTGTTTTAGATATTTTATCTCTTGCTACGAGGGTGTTGGGGGTTGGTTGTGAGGAAGATTGCCCAGAATGGCAGAAGACTGCTGGGAAGGTAGAGGATGGATGGACATCACTAAAATGAAAATAAGTTAAGTCCTCCAAACTTTCATTTGATATGTCTTTAAAATCTCAAAAGTTGGGAGTCTTCCAATGTGTATAGGACAACGTATGCTTGCATTTTTATGGAGATTGATGTCTCCAAGGGGCTCCCTAAGATGATTATGTTGGCCTCTCCTTTTGGTTCTTGGATTCAGCTTCTTGATTATGAGAGAATTCCCTTTAGATGTAGGAAATGTCATAAGACCGACCATCTTGCTATGCAATGTTCCTCTAAAAAGGTTAGATTGAACAAATCACTTTCTTGGTGGTTGGGGATTTCAGATGATCACTACACAATTTAGAAAGTATCCTCAGTTGCGGATGGGAAGGATACCTTGGTGCAGGAGCACCCACATAAAGTATTTAGGTCAAGTTTTATGCACGTGTTGACTCGAGAAATTTATTCTGATTTTGTCAGTAGGATAAGATCTTTTCTTGGAATTTGTTCAAATCATTGTGGGGTCATTCTTCCACATTCTATATCAATCTAGAGTATTCTATAGACTATTTTTCCTATTTTGTAATAATCTAGAATTTTTCATAGACCGTCTTAGCAAGTATAAATAGAGTTTTAGGTTTAGGTTTAGGTTTAGGGAAAGTCTTTGGAATATGAAATTATGGGAAGAAATATGTAAGAGAGAAAATGTATTTACTATTCATTTGAAGAATTAATTAAGAAGAAATTTCAATATATATTTCTTGCTAGTGCTGGTTCCTTTTTGATATTGCTTCCGTTGAATTTATCTCAGCATCATTTTTGGTATCAGAGCTTGGGGAAAGCTCCTGAGGCAATTAGATTTTATGTCTAGATCGAAGTCAGAAGCCGAAACATCAAACATGGTCACCAATGCTGAACTGGCAAAAAAGATGCAAGAACAGGAGAAAATCAATAAGTGGTTATTAGATGAATTTGAGAAGATGAAGGGCCAGATGGAAAAGAAAGCGCAAGTTTCCTCAAAGCAAGAGGAAGGATGGGAAGAAGAGGATACCCCTGAGCAGGAGGTGGTTAACTTACCTGAAGACCAGAGATACTTTATAAAAGCCCTTGAAAGATTTGCTAAGAAGGATGCCAAAGGTGACCTACCCTTCTTCTCAAGAAAGATGGATGTTGATGTTGTTGTGGATTGGATAGAAGCCTTGAAGAACCATTTTGAATGTGAAAATATAGCAGAGAAGGATAAGGTAAAAATTGCCAAGTCAAAGTTGAAGGGACCAGCCCTCACTTGGTGGAATTTCATTCAAGGAGAAAGGGTCAAAGAAGGTAAGAACATGATAACTTCATGGAAAAGGATGTGTGCCAAGGTGAGAAACATACTTACTTGAGGATTATGAAATCCAACTTCATTGAAGGAGACAAAATTTAAGACAAAAGGAGCTAGATGTCACTGCCTATACTGAAGAATTCCAAAAACCAAGCCTGAGGGCAAAGCAGAGTGAATGTGAAAGTGTAAAAGTTGCTAGATATCTCAATGGATTAAGGTTGAACATTCAAGAAGAACTTAATTTATTATGTCCGGATACAATACAAAATTTTTATCAACTAGCATTGAAGGTGGAAGCCAAATTGAAAAGGCAAGAACAAAATAACAAAGGAAGAGGAAGAAATCAAAGAGGAAGAGAAAATTTGCAAGGAAGAGGACAAAACCAAGAAGATCATAAGGAGATAAAGCAAGAAACCAGTCAAAGCTAAGGAAATTTTAGAGGTAACTTCAAAGGTAGAAGAGGCAATTCAGGAGGTGGATTTGGTGGCAGAAGGGCGAGTCCAATTGTTTGTTTCAATTGCAATAAAGAGGGACATTATGCATCTAGGTGTCCAGATAGAGCTAGTTCAAGTTCACAAGGTGAAAGAAGAACACATTTGGTACAAGATAATGCATACCAAGAGAAGGAGATGGCCGACTCAGATAGTGTACCTGAAAGAGGAGAAAGTTTAATGATGAGAAGAACACTTTTGAAAATGCCTACTACCTTGGAACCACCACAAAGGAAAACTATCTTTAGGATTGCTTGAAAATCTGGAGGTAAGGTATGTAAAGTCATTATTGATTCAGAATCTATTGAGAATTTAGTTTCTCTTGAGATGGTTGAGAAGTTAAAACTTAGGAGAATACCTCATCCTTTTCCTTATAAGGTTTCAAGGCTAACAAAGGGTCAACAAACTCTCGTAAATGAGCAAGCATGGGTTGATTTTCAAATTGGAAAGTATACGGATAGAATTTTGTGTGATATAGTTGACATGGATGCATGCTACCTATTATTTGGTAGGCCTTGGCAGTATGATTTGCAGGCACAACATGATGGAAAACTCAATATATACATCATCAAGAAGGATGGAAAGGTGATTAGATTTATTCCATTTGCTGATCATGAAGTGGAAGAAAATAAAGAGAGGGAAGCCAAAATTATGATGGTTGATAAAAATGAATTCTTACAGGACATGAAGGATGAACCTAAGCCATGTTTTCTTTTGATGCCTAACCCACAACCACAAGAATCCGTTGGAAATGACAGAAAGGAGGCTGAAACAAAGAAGGAAATTCCTAATGAAGTGAAAGAACTGTTGGATAAATATAAAGGTTTGATTTTAGAAGGTATGCCAAAGTCTTTACCACCTAAATGAGACACTAGTCATTGTATAGATTTCATTCCTGGAGCTACTTTACCCAATAAGGCTGCATACAAGATGACACCACAACAAAATGAAGAGATTGCTAGACAAGTAAAGGAGTTACTCGATTCTGGCTTGATTATGAAAAGCTTAAGCCCATGTGTTGTACTTGCTATTTTGGCACCCAAGAAGGAAGGAAACTGGAGGTTGTGCATTGATTCTAGAGCCATTAATAAGATTACAATCAAATATAAGTTTCCAATGCCAAGTATTGAAGATTTGCTTGATTGTTTGGGAGGTACAAAGTATTTCTCCAAGATTGACTTAAAAAGTGGGTACCATCAAATAAGGATAAGCATTGGAGATGAGTGGAAGACAACATTCAAAACCAATGATGAATTATATGAATGGAAGGTAATGCCATTTGGACTCTCTAATGCTCCTAGTACCTTCATGAGACTTATGAATGAAATACTCAAAGACTTCAATGGCAAGTTCGTCATAATATATTTAGATGACATATTAACTTTCAGCAAGACAAAGGAAGAACACCTAGAGCACATTAACATGGTTTTGAGAAGACTTCATGAGGAGAAATTAGCAATAAATTTGGAAAACTGTTTGTTTATGCAAGAGGAGCTGACATATCTAGGTTTTGCGATCTCCCAAGGTAGCTTGAAGATGGATAAAGAAAAGGTGAGTGCTATACTATCTTGGCCACCCCCAAGAATAGTTGGAGTTGTTAGAAGCTTTCATGGTCTTGCTACATTTTATAGGAAATTCATAAGAAATTTCAGTCATATATGTGCTCCTATGTTAGAAACTATTAATGGAGGAAGGAAGTGTAAGTTTGCATGGAGTCAATCAGCAAATGAAGCTTTTGAATTGCTTAAGAAAAAGGTTAGTGAGAAGCCAATTCTTTCTTTACCTGATTTTAACAAAGTTTTCCAAGCAGAATGTGATGCTAGCAAGGTTTCTATAGGAGTAGTTCTTAGTCAAGAAGGAAAACTAGTGGCTTTCTCAAGTGAAAAACTCAATGAAGCCAAGCAGAAATATTCTTCCTATGACCTAGAAATGTATGCATTGGTTCAAGCTCTCAAAAGGTGGAGACACTACTTGTTGCCAAAGGAGTTTATTGTGTATACTGATAACCAAGAACTTAGTTTTCTAAATAGCCAAGACAAATTAAGTCATAGGCACATGAAATGGATGGAGTATTTACACGCATATACCTTCACCATCAAGCATAAGAAGGACATATCAAACAAGGTTGCTGATGCTCTTAGTAGAAGGAATCTGACTGCCTCCCAGATACAACTAGAAAGTGTGGGAATTGAAGCACTCAAGGACATGTATGTAGCAGATCTAGATTTTGGTGACATCTACAAGGTATGTATGGAGTTTGGTGAAAGGTACCATGCTGATTTTCCTAATTTTTTGATACAAGACATACTTCTTTTCAAAGGAGGACAACTATGTGTACCCAGGTTTTTCTATGAGAACAAACATTATCAAAGAGAAGCATAGTGGAACAATGGGTGGATATTTTGGTTTGGATGAAACCTTAGAATTGGTTAGAAGGTACTACTATTGGCCTAAACTTCAGATTGATGTTAGAAATTTTGTGGAAACATGTATGATTTGTCAAAGGGCCAAAGGAAGGACTAAAAATGCAGGGCTTTATCAACCTTTGCCAATACCATCTAAACCCTAGGAAAGCATAGCAATGGATTTTGTAATGGGGATACCACGAACACAAAAGGGGCATGATAATGTATTTGTTGTAGTAGATAGGTTCAAAAAAATGACTCACTTCTTACCATGTAAGTCGACCAATGATGCTTCTCATATAGTATATCTCTTTTTCAAGGAAGTCATAAGGATTCACAAGCTACCTCTCAACATAGTTTCAGACAGGGATGTGAAGTTTGTAGGACACTTTTGGAGAACTTTATGGAGGAAACTTGGAACCAATTTATCATTCTCATCAGCCTACCACCCTTAAACTAATGGCCAAACAAAGGTAGTTAATAGAACTTTGGGCAATTTGTTAAGAACACTCACAAGACAAGATGCAGCAAAATGGGATGTAATCCTTCCCCAAGCTGAATTTGCATATAATGACTCCATCAAGAGAAGTCCAGAAAAGTCACCATTTAAAGTGGTATATGGAATTCATCCTAGAGGGATTCTTGAGTTAAGAGATATGAGTTCATAGCAACAAGTTAGTGCCCAAGGAGAAGAATTTGCTACTGCCATAAAAGAAATCCATGATGAAGTCAAAGCACAACTCCAACAAACCTCTAACAAGTATAAGAAGCATGCAGATCAAAAATGGAGACACTTAGAATTTGAAGTGTGAGATTTAGTATGGGCAAATCTCAAGAAGGAGAGGCTACCAAAAGGTAAATCTACCAAACTTATGTTGAGAAAACTAGGTCCTTGTCAAATATTAAAGAAGATTGGACCAAATGTTTATGAGATTCAATTGCCACCTAAGATTGGCATTTCTCCCATCTTCAACATAGCAGACCTCACACCATTCAAAACACCCACTGAAGAAATTGATACAGGACAGATTGTTGATATAGAAGGCATTCAATGTCTACCATTTAAGCAGACACCACAACTAGAAAGGATACTTGACACCAAAGTCATTAAGTAGAGAAGAGGAAAGGAGTCCAAGCAGTATTTGGTAAAACTCAAAGGTTATTTGGATGTAAATGTTGTGTGGATGACTGAACAAGATATCAAGAAGCAAGGTACCACTCTACAAGAGCTCATCTCAAGTGGGCTTGAGATCAAATTTCCTGGGGAGTATGGTGCAGGAGCACCCACATAAAGTATTTAGGTCAAGTTTTATGCATGTGTCGACTCGAGAAATTTATTCTAATTTTGTCATTAGGATAAGATCTTTTCTTGGAATTTTTTCAGATCATTGTGGGGTCATTCTTCCACATTCTATATCAATCTAGAGTATTCTATAGATTGTTTTTCCTATTTTGTAATAATCTAGAATTTTCCATAGACCATCTTAGCAAGTATAAATAGAGTTTTAGGTTTTGGTTTAGGTTTAGGGCAAGTCTTTGGAATATGAAATTACGGGAAGAAATATATAAGAGAGCAAATGTATTTACTATTCATTTGAAGAATTAATTAAGAAGAAATTTCAATATATATTTCTTGTTGGTGATGGTTCCTTTTTGATATTGCTTCCATTGAATTTATCTTTGCATCATAGCTCTTCTCATATTGATCTTTCTTTGGTGGAAGATTTGGTTGTTGTCTCTGATGATTCAAGTGTTGTCCCTATGGCGATGACTCAAAATGTTGTTGTTGTCCCCTCTTCTGTTGTTGGAACTATTGATTTGAATGTTGTCCCTTTGGTGGATCTGATTCAACATGGTGTTGTTGTCCCTTCTTCTGCAGTTGTCCAATACACTATTGCTGGTGTTGTTTTAGATGTTTTATCTCCTGCTACGAGGGTGTTGGGGGTTGGTTGTGAGGTAGATTGTCTAGAATGGCAGAAGATTACTAGAAAGGTGGAGGATGGATGGATATCAGTAAAACAAAAAAAACTTGAGTCCTCCAAACCTTTGTTTGATGTGTGTTTACAATCTCAAAAGATGGGACCAAAATGAAAATCTTGATGGTCTATAATGATTAAGGTTCCAGGTCCTTTCAAAACCTATTGCTCGCCTACTCTTTTAGAGGTTGTTCTTTTTAGTCAGGCTCTCCTAGCCTTCTATGGCCTATTGTTTCTTTGATGTTTTTTTTAGTTTAGGACTTAATGTATGTTTCTTTTGTAAACCGTTGGATTTCAAACATCCGTTAAAACCTATTTTACTTAATCAAAAACAAGACTTAGAAGTTATTATTTTGAACTTATTGTAAATCCTTTAATAGGTTGAACACCATATTAGTGGGATTGAATCTCTTAAAAGAGTAGTCTTTAACAAGACTGTTGATACTGTTAAGATGATATTAGACACTTTTAACAGCATGTAGTCATTCAAAAGATGACATTATTGTAAGCTCTTAATAGCTCACCTTATTGTTGCAGTGATAAGTTGTGGGTATCATCCTCATTGCAGTTTCCCCCTCTAACCAAGGGTTTCTGTGATACCAAAATTGTTGTTTTATGTGTTTATGAGTTTATGGTTTGTTTGGTTACTTTACATTACTGCACACCATGTGAATGCATTAACTATCAATAATGTTATTGGTTACACAAAAGAATTATAAGTTTAAGTATTTGATAGACTATCCATTTATGCTAAGAAAAGAGTTCAAACTTAAAAATGACTAGGTACTAATCCCCCCACCCTCCCCCTCAACACCTCACTTGTAGCTTACCAACAATTAATGGTTTTCAAATTAATTTCAATTTGTCACTTAAAGGGTTTCAAATTGAGTGTTAAGTATTTTCAATTTTAGTTCCAATTGGGAATTAAGGGTTTAATAAATTATCTGTTTATTGGTTTTAATATGATTGCTCATGGATTCCACATCATTTTCAAACCCTATGATAGGTTCTCAATTTTAATGCTGAGGGTTCAAAATTTCATTTTCGGTATTAGGGATTAAGGGTTTAATAATTTACATATTATATGGTTTTAATATGACTGTTAATGGTTTCCACTTCCTTATAAGTTTCTATTATAGGTTTTCAATTTCAGTGTTGAGGATTTTCAAATTCATTCCCAATGCTAGGGATTAAAGGTTTAACAAGTTATTCATTTAATAGTTCTAATGCGATTGTTTATGGATTCCACACCTAATTATTTTTTCAACCACCCTAACCGGCTAAGTTGCAACCCCAATCAAAGTATAAGCCCTTTTGGAAATTACTTTCCATCAAGAGTTTCCATTAAAATTTATTAGTTTAACAATTTTTCTTATAGGGTTAAGGGTTTTCCCTTTCATTTCCAGTGCTAAGGATTAAGGGTTTAGGGATTGGGGATTAAGGGTTTATGGTTTAAGGTTTTACAAATTAGTTAGTTGAAACACTAAAACATTAAAATAAGTTTAAGAGTTTAATAAGTTATTTATCTTAAAGTTTGAATGTGGTTGTTATATATATATATATATATATATATATATATATATATATATATATATATATATATATATATATATTACTATTTAGATTAAGGCTTAAAGATTAATTAGTTTATCATTTTTAGTGTTTCAATTTTAGACTCAAGAGTTCTTACTTTCATTTCAATCTTTTTGCCATAGGGTTTCAACTTTAGTGTTAAGGGTTTCCACTTTCATTTCCAATGTTGGGATTTACAAGTTCCAAATTTAGTATTTTAGGAATTTCAATGTGACTACTTTGCTTTTTTTTTTAGAATTTGTTCCAATTTATCAATGTGGCTGCTCCACTTAAGTATTTCAAAATTCATTTCAATTTATCAATGACCACAAAAGGAATCACTCCATGAATGCAAGTACTATTTTCTTGGCGTCACAAACTATTTTGGTAACAATAGTCACACTCCTTCCTCAGTTTAAGTAATGGCATTTTTAATGCTTTCCTTACCAAACATATTTATGAAGTTGACCTTTCTCAACAATGCATGACAAAAATAAACCTTGGACCCAAGAGAAGTTGACAATTGTTAATGTCATGAAACTTCTAACAACACTAGTTCCCTTGTAGAACTGACCACCCTAAACCATTAGATGTGACCTTATTACCAATTGGATGAATTCTTGCAAGTAAAGCTTCAAATTGACAAGAGTACACAAATTAAAGACATTACACTAACAGAACAAGCTTGTAACATACAAGTAGACTTCTAAACTAACTCATCTCTTGCATGACCATTATGTCCACCACATTCACTGCCATTACTTTGCATTGCCACCTTAAGCTCCAAGATACAATTGCATTGACAATGCATGAACTCACCTTACATTTGAATAAGTGAATGCCTATTAAAACTATGACTATTTAATACCACTTTTTGAACTCTCTTTTATGCCACTATTGAATTCACTTTCACTTATCTATCCTTTCTATTGGTTCCTTCATGTTCATTTCTATTTCAAATCATTGCATGTTTACAATCTTACCTAATGTTTTTTTGTATTGTTTCCTTCATGTTCATTTCACTTACAGTTTCCTATACCCTTATTATTTGTTCCACATCCTCAAATTTTGATTTGATTTGTTGACATTCACTTGTCTATTGTTTCTATATAAGTGTGTGTGTGTGTGTGTGTGTGTGTGTGTGTGAGAGAGAGAGAGAGAGAGAGAGAGAGATAACTCAAAACATCATTTTTCATGCTTCGTGCATGCGCGCACGTGTGTGTGTGATATATATAACTCAAAATATCATTTTCCATACTATAGATGTTTGAGATTCACTTGTAGTAGATTATGTGTAATGGAAAAACCATTATTCTTATGTTTTATCAATTTCATTTAAGGCATCAAAAGCTCCCTTTACTTTGGGATGTGGTTCAATCTCTTTAAAGTACAAAGGCTTTTAAGCCACAACTTTCCATAGAAACAAGATTATAAATAATTGTTTGAATTTTGGAGCTCCTCAAGTGATATTTATTAAGAATAATCAACACAAATGATGTTCACATGAACGAAATTAAAAATATGGAAGTATTAACTTACAATCCTTAATATTTTATAGATAATTTACAACATCTCTAATTGTAGGGTAGCTTTTGATGCCTTTGTAGGATCACAATGCACCTTGTATAGTTGTATATATTGTTAAGACTACAATGCATGTTCAATTTTTCTTGAGTGCAGGTGTGGAGAATCCAAATCACAAATTGGTTAATTGGTAACAATAGTCACATTCCTTCCTCTTTTTTGGTTATGGTATTTTCAATCCTACACTTACCAAACTTGTTTGTGATTTTAGGTTCTTTGCATTTCAACAAGTGAACTTATGGTCAATTCAATATTTAACCACTTGCATTAATAAAAATAATGTGCAAGGCCACCAATAAACATTCTAGGACAATAATTCATCTGATTGTTGTTGTAAATTAAGATGTGATTGACCTTCAATGGTTATTGGTGGCCTTCACAAGTTGATTTTCAAAATGCATATGGTTTATTCTTGAGATGACCACAACATGTGCTCTTAAGGATGAATGAAGATATATTTTAGTTGTATCGATGAGACAAGGTTTTCTCTAAGTGTTTAGGGTGGTAACATTTACATAGGCAATACATGGCATAGAAGTTGCAAAGAGGTGGCAATTGTCAACATGTTTTGGGTCAATGTTTGTCCATGTTATACTATTTTGATTGTATCATGCAATGTGTTGAGGTGATGATCCTCATTTAATGGTTAAATGTTGACATGTAAGTGATTATACATGATTTTTATTAAAGTCAAAGTAGTTCTCTTTCTTGTGGCCCACTTTAACTCACACGAGAACATATAATTGAGAATGACATGTTGCTTATCCGACTGAAAAGGGGCCTAATTATTTTTTGAAGCATATATAAAATATAAAACTTGTCAGTATCTGATGCATTTTAATATGTCTTATGAAATGGTTCTTTTTTGTTTGACTTTTCAAATCTATGTTGCCATCTAAGGGATCCATGTGCTAATGTGTAAGCCCCTATCAGCTCCAACAATGTTGCATGTTCTAGACCCCACACACTTATGGGCTCCTCTCCCCCATGTTTTCCTTCCCACCGCCTTAATATGTTGAAATGTTTAGTGTCAACAATATTTTATTTGTTTAGTCTATTTGTTTCCTCTTTAGACATGTAAGCTTGTTTGACTTCACTGCCATGACTTGAGTTTGGTAGTGGGCATTTATAAGTTTCTTGGTATCTATCCAATTCCTTCCTTTCATATATCTTTATTCTTCTTGATTTATATTTAACATGTTCATAATTGCAATCCTTGATGTCATGCTTGTAATTATATTTGATGGCTTAATAATTACTCATGTCTTCTCCACATAAGATGGGTTATGTTAATCCAATTCTTCTTTATTCTTGATCCCTCTATAATGAGGGTCATCCAAACACTTTGTGGTTTTATATTATATTTTACTAGTTTTTATTTGTATATTTAAGTTTAATTAGTTATTAAATTATTTATTGTTATAACTTGTTTCAAAAAGGAACATCACATTTAAATAGATGAATTAGCCTAATAAAATTATTGGAATATTTCTCTGCCCTATCCTAATAATAGGGCATTAGATTTCACTATTATAAATACATGCTGATATATTGAGTTGCACTAAGGTTTCCATCCCATCATTATTTCCAAGTAGCTAGGGTCTTCGTGATTTGAAAGTGGGGATCAAGCATTGTCACACATTTGTTAAAAAAAGATCCAACGAGCAATATCTTCAATCACATAAGAGGAACGTGTACTTTTTTGTACTTAATGATTTGTGCAATTTTAAATAACTCTTTTGATTGGTAAAGTGTGCTCTATTAGAAGTGAAAAAAAGACCTTAGATATTTTGGAAAGTGGAGCTTTTGGGAACCAATAGTTCTCTAGAGGGAGTTGCTTTTAGAAAATGATTAGTGATTTTAGATCAAGATGAAATTCCTTGCTACACAAGTTAACTATTGTTGAAGAAGTTGACAATTGTATCAAAGTCTTATAGAGTGCTAGTGGATAAGGTAACTTGGCTACACGAGTCAATGTCATCTTATTGATTAAGCTGATAGCTTGGTTGAAGTTGGTCCGATTTACTAACAAGATATTGTAGCAAATTAGGAGTGTCTACAAATTTTGGTATTGGTTGATGAAGTATCTTTTTTTATTACATTGTGTTGGCGTCATTGTAAAAGAAAGCATGAAGTTGGTGGAACAATCCTTGATAGTCAGTTGACTTGGGAAAGGTCATGTCTTCACTCTCCTCATGAATAGAGTGTCATTATGGAAAAAGCCATGAGTTATGAGTGCTTTGAATCAAAAGCAAGATTATCAATTACCAAGATGGATTGTCGAGCCAAGTATACATGGCAAGCATATGCAATGCAAATGCTGAGAAGATTGTTGAATTGTCACATGTGGATAGTAATAGGTAGGGAATCATGTGTCTTGAATGGTTGGAAAAAAAAAAGCTAAATTCCTTAGTCTCGAAGAAGCATCATGAATAAAGTGTGCATGATGGTATTAATTAGATGTGTGGGAAATTACAGCCATCGAGATCAATTGAATCACATATTGAAGGTGGTTAGATGGATGGTGGTTGGAGGCAACTACCCATATGCACAAGGTTGTTTTGTCTCCTTGATGTATCAAAAAGACCAAGGAAAGAAAAATGAAATTGAATGACTTAATATATAGATTCAATTTTTGGTATGCATAGATTAATGCAATTGCCAAGTTGAGCAACTAATAAGATTATATAATTTGGAGTGGCGTGCTTGTACAATGGGGTTCTAGATTTTGATAGCCTTGATGGGGAGCTTTGTTTATTTCAAACAATAGAGTAGTGAATGGAGCAAATTGTTCTTCAATTTTTTATAGTTGTTTTTAGTGTCGTTAGTTGTCACTCAATTGATTAATAATGATGGAAGTTCATGACACTAATCTAATCGAAAAGAATTGGGAAAACATAATTGAGATGGCAGCTTGTTAAGGAGGCAAACGAGTGTGATTTAGAAATTGTGATATCTTCAAAGACCGTGTTTATGGCATTGTAATCCTCTTATAATCTTTATTAGGCAATGAATGTTAATCTATGTAGCATCACAGCTCCAAAGACCTTCATAATGTTTAAGGCATTACCAGTCGTATCTATGTTTGGGATAGTTGTTCATAGCAAGAGTTTGTGTGTGCATTTGAATCAATCACATATTATCTTTAAATACCCAAACATAGTATCATGCAAGCACTAACGTGTGTTAAAGGGGCTCCTAACTAGCAGATATGAGTGGGAAACTTTGAACTTGAATTTGAAGTCTATTTATTTGTGCCTCAGAATTGAACTGTGCTAGTCCAAGCAAATTAGAACTGAACTTTACAGCTAAATAATAGTTTTGAGGGAGGGGGCCCATTCTGAAAAAATGTCTGAATAAAGGTGCAAAAATGATGAGATAATGATGAATGTATAAAAAATGATGTAAACGAGAATAAATAGAGATGGATAGGGATGAGATCATGAGCTAAACCTAACACGTATGTTGTCAACATGTTATTATATAAGACCTTCCCATCAAGGTGGGCCCACAGCTAAATGACAAGAGTATGCTGATTCTCAGTTACAATATCAAAAAAGTGAGATAATTTAGGAAGAAAAGATTTTTCAAAGTTGTATTTGTTTGAGAAAATAAATACTCCCATTTCTTTTTTAACTTTATCAAATTCTATATCCATGCCACCTAATAGCTCATTTTAAATATCAAATACAATATTCAATTTCCCCACTTAATTACGTGAGTGGATGAACATGTTCATTGATGTTTATTTACCAAAGATGAAAACAAATCTACCAACTCTATCCTTTCATACCTTCAGAGTGGTTTGATGAGCATAGAATCTGGGTGTTTTGCCCCAGAAAAATAAATTCATTCATGTCAAGATATTTGGGAAATGATAAATATGAATGCTTCATATTGTCTTTGTGGTAGGATCAACTGGAATAGCATAAGGTGAATTCCAATCAGCATCGAAGATGTTTGTAAGCTGTGCAACAATGGATGGATCATAAGAACCAAAGCTAACTCCTGCAGTAGTGTAAAAGTAATCCCATATAAGATTGCTGGTTCCAATGTGTGCTCGAACATCACTGACTGCATATTTTCCATGGTTGACCCTAGCATACCCAGGGTAAACATTTCCCTTCACAGTTGCTGCACCTGTTGCATTGAAACCAGGCACTTGATAATACTTGATCTCCACTTTCCCAGAACATTTATTGTATGATGATGTTGAGCATAATACATTTGTGTAGAGAAGGGATTGGAGATATTGCTCTGTATCATTCAGAGTGTGAGCCCAATATGCCACCAGAAGTTTGACGGTTGCATGCTTTGAAAAAACCACCTGATAAATATGTCATTTATTGATCAGTAATTAAAACTAAATTCCTTAAGGCATGTCATGATCATCACTGACACTTGCACAGTGCAGGTAATTCTTAGCTACGTGATGCCAAGATGAATAAAATCCAATCTTACTTATTGCTAAAGCTTAAATGCTTGGGAATCTAAGTCCAACTAACATAAGGGTGGGAATGTTACAAAAACAGCTAGATCAAGGTGATTAAATTCCTCAAGCATGCTGAAAATCATGAAAATACAACACGCTATGTACTCATCTTGTGGTTGTCACTTCAGACAACATTGTTTACATTGAAACTACAGATTTCTTATTTATGTTTCTGCAAAGCCATTATATCTATGTATGAAGCTGACACATCCCAGTTCAGCACAAAGTTGTATTCCTAGATAAGGTAGTAAGATTGTTGAAAGATTGGAGTTAATGGGTGTTAAATATTGCAAAGATTCTAAAAGTGTCCAAGGGATTGATTCTGGTTGGAACGTTTAGATAATATTCTTTACTGTTACAGTATTACCTTATCTAGGTCTTTTTCCAAATTGTTACACCCCTTCTTTATCTTTAAATAGGTTTTTCACCTAGAAAATCCTCTAAATGTGTATAAATGTAGAAACAGGTTTGTATAGATGTGAGCTGCTAATCCAGCCATTTGGATATCTTAATGCTTTCTTTTTTACCCTACCCTAGTTGTAATCATCTAGATTCCACATTACTAAGTGCTTTGTATTTCAAGAGCAATTATCCGAAATGCATTATTTTTAACACAGTTATAAGGTTTTGTTTCTATTTAGACTTCCCATTGGCTTTGCAGTAATGCAGTAAGTTCTCAGGCGTGTAGTAAAAATTGAGATGTAACATATAAAGATAATTTGCTGTTCTATAGTTAAAGAACATCTTAATCTACCTCCCATACAAACTTGTTGGGTAATGACACTAACATGGAACTCATTGATGGCTAGGTGGCATCCTAGAAACAAGAAATGCAAGTAGTTTCTGGAATCTACTTTATTGGCTGACCCGACCAGAATATTACAGCAATAAAATAAGGTGTTGAACAAAAATCACCTGGATGAAAAGCCTTCCTGAGCTTTTGAGCTCTTCAATTCAGTTGCAACCACTAAAACTACTTTGCTGCCCCAAAAGTAGTCTTTTTTCCAACTTCATTGAGTCTTAATGGGATCATGTGGTTCTCAAATTGGAATACCAGTCCTTGTGCCCTAAGGACTTGCATTTAGGTTATTCAGATTGTTGTAATGAACAGAATCCAAAATTACCAAGTTTAATTCTGAGTGTATATACGTAGTATGTACAATGCTTGCAGATGAGGCATACATAATGTCACTATAATAGCTGATGAGCTATCTTGTTCTCATGGCTTCGGCATAAATTCTTATGTAAGGCAGTCATGCAGAATTTTAAACATTCTTCAAAATCTCATATTGATTGATGAACCGCCTAACAAAAATTTCAAACTACAAGCTCAAATTTGGGAAAGGCATAAACAAAATTATCTCCACCATCCAAGAACATCCATCATTAAAAATGGGAACATATTTTGCAAATAATCAATAATATCTCCACCAGAATAAAATATAGGTGTAACCATAGGAGGTATGTTCCTGTGCACTGCCAACTGTTTAAATTGCTTATTAGTTTATCACCTAAAAAAATTCATTTCGAGCAAAGATTTCAATGATCTGCATGAGTTCAAGATTACCTGAGATATTGCAGATGAAAGAGTTGGCCAGAACACTGGTTCTTTCACATACTGAGACTGGCCAAGCCAGTCCATTGTACTTATTCTCACCATTCCTTTAAATTTAGCAGATTTTATTGTATCAACCCAACCTTGTTCATCTGTTTGGTATCTGTAAAATGAAAGCTATACCAGGCACATTGCAGTTAAGTGACTAGATTGAACAGATAGTACTTAAACAAGAAAGAGTGCATCAATGGTGCTTTGCCTTCACAGATATTAGTGTACCTCAGGAGGAGCGAATGAAAGATAACTAGAATGATCTCCAGTTGTGTTCTTCTTTTTACCAGGAGTATCCAAATGCACATGAAACATGTAGGGATATTCCAAGGGAGGATAGCCTGACACTCTTGGAGTTTCAACACGGCTAGGAAGAGGTGACCTGCATGTTTGGAAATTTCAAATGATTCATAATGCCTGGAAAATCTAAATTACAAATAAAAAATGAACGGATCCTCGAATGCTCTTCTAAATTCCCGCATAATTATCAGAATCACTGATGGGAGAGATAAAACAGATATGGTAAAATATTTTTTTTCACTTTCATCCAAGAGCAGAAAGCTTATTAAATAAGAAAAAGAATATTTTCATCTTCTTCAATAGGAAGAAATGTTCATTCTTCCATTCTATACCACTACACAGTTCCATATTATTAGGTGTTCAGAGAACTATAAGTATTAATAAATTTCCATGAGTGTCTATAAATGTAATATATCAGTAGAGTGGTGGTTGATGACTAGTTGACAAGTTGTTCAACCAAGTGGAGGTCAGTTTAAACAGTAACCATGTTGCACTTACCAATGTAAAAGTAGACACTGGCATGTGAAAGATGTTGAGTTTTCTTAGGTTTGAATGCTAGCATCCCACTAGGGCTGCATTTAATTTCCTCTAGTTTCAATTATATCATATTTGACTCTATAAAAGATCATCTTATGCCTCTCATTTCCAAGATGACAACTCTAAGAGATATGTTCAAAACCTTGGAAGGTTTATATGAGTTCAACAATACAAGTAGGGGCTCTTGCATTAAGGTAGCAGCTTCATCAAGTCAAAATGGTGAAAGGAGAATCTATCATATCATTCTTGAAGAAAACCTCAGAGCTAAGGGACCAACTAAGTGCCATTGGAAATTAAGTTATGATAAAGATCTTATCATGTTAGCATTCAAAGGCCTTCCTCATTCTTGGGAGCTATTCATTCAAAGTATATGTGGGAGATCCAGCTTCCTAAGTTTGATTGTCTTCATGCTGATTAATTTCAAGAAGAATCTGGATTGACTGCAAGGGGAATAATCAAAGCTTCTTAAAATGTAGACACTCATGTTCTTGCCACTCAATTGACTAAGAAGAAAGGAGGAAAGGGAAAATTCAAGAAGGATAGAGATCATAGATCCATCTCGGCACCTAATTCTAAGAAGATGAAGAAATATCTCTCCCACATTCAATGTTTTAGATGCATTAACAAGTTTGGTCACTATGAAAGAGATTGTTTGAGGCAAACATTAATGAAGTCTCATCTGAAAGGGAAACAAAAGATGACTCCAATGTATTCCTCTTCATATCTGCATTATCAAGTAATGTTCCCAAGGATAGTGACATATGGCTTATTGATAGTGGAGCCTCTCGACACATTACAAGCTATCACGAACATCTTTTGAATTTGGTGAAAGAGTCTAATACTCATGTAATCATTGGAGATAATGCATGATATTTTGTAAAAGGGTTTAGTGCTACATCACTCAACCTAGAATCTTGGATTTCCCTCATTCAAGTGATGTCTTATTCGTACTTGGAATCTAGAGGACAAAGGCTATCAAGCAACATTTCAAAAGGAAGAGTTTTTGTCTAGTCAAACTCTAGCATCAAGATTGCACGAGTGATTGGAATCGGCATGAGAGTTTGTATAAGCTTTCTACTCATCCAATCCAAGCTCTTCTACATGACTCTTCTAGGAGACTTGGGCATGCACACAGGGCTCTCCCAACATTAGAGAAGATGGTTAAAGGTATGCCTAAACTTAGTCCTAAAAATGATAGTACTTATAAAAGTTGTGCCATGGGTAAAAATACTAAAAGTCCAATTCATGATTGTTAAAACTAGGATAAAAGGAGTATTAACCTTGTACAGTTTGCTTTATGTGGTCCAATGTCTACAACATCCCTAACTGGATTTTTGTATTATGTAACCTTCATTGATGTTTACTCTAGGAAGACCTATATTTATTTCCTAACGTCTAAAGAGTCTAATGAAGTCGTAAGTAGATTTAAAGAGTTTAAAGCTCTAGTAGAAAACTTGTTGAAAAGAGAATGAAAGTTTTGAGATCTAATAATGGAGGAGAATACACCTCTAGTAACTTTCATAATTTTTGTATTGGGACAAGAATTAAGAGGGAGTTTTGTGTCCCTTACAACCCACAGTAAAATGGGATTGGAGAAAGGAAGAGAATGTCTATTATTGAAGTTGTGAAAACCACGATCCATGATTAAGACCTTAAAACTTTTCTTTGGGAAGAAGCTTCCAATACTATAGTATATGTTCAGAATAGATATCCCTATTCAATATTGCAAAACATGACTCCAAAAGAAATCTTCTCAAGGGTTAAGCCTAATATCATCCATTTGAGAATCTTTGGTTGTCGACTGTATGTTCATGTACCAAAAGACGAAAGAACAAAGCTGGAGCCTTCTGGCAAGACATGGATATTTGTGAGCTACAGTGAAGAATCCAAGGCCTACAGGATTTACTTTCCTAGTCAGAAATCAAAAGAGGTAAGAAGAGATGTTACATTGAATGAATGAATAAATTTTTAATAGTGTCCACGAGGCCAGGCAGCCTATGGGACCATATGCATGTTCTTTACAAAGTTATCCCGCTTGCTATGCATTTGCCTCAGGATACTAGCTACCTTGTGTAGTTTGGTTCCCACAAAGAGTTGGTGTAACTAGCCCTCCTTCAAAGTATCCTCGTATTTAACTCGAATATCTTGGTATGCAATGCATTCATATATAAAGTGTCACTCTATTTCAACATATCCTTTATTGCAAAAGATGCATGTTCTTTCTTCCCATGCCTCCTTGGGTACTGTCCATCTACCTGTCTCACATCGCAGATGATGGGATCTCGTTCTTAGCTACACAATCAGCATCCTATTTTTACCTTTCATGTCTATCTGTAGGTAGTCTTTAATTTCATGACACCACGTGGGGTTGAACTCTTTCACATAGTGTCTTTTTTCTCCCCATTTGTTTTGTCCACATGGCAGTTTTAAATTTTTCCAGCACATAACCTTTTAGCCCTTCATTTGTGTTGGGTTGCTCTAGGATGTCAATGTCCCACTTAACCACTTTTCATTCTGTTTCATCCATGTTTTCTTTCTCTTGTCTATTTCCTCTTTAACCACCATCTTGAGCTAGGGTTGATCATTCATATTTTCAACCTTGTTTAGATAATTTAACAAACGAATAATCGTAGAGGCTTCCATCGGGAACATTCCTGCTTCCGCCAAGAGTATCTCATTAGCTATGGTTGATTTCACTTTAAGTGTAGTAATGATAAGGTGCTTTTGTATTCTTTCTATCTGCTTCTGTCAGCCGACTGGATGGTCCTGGCGGTGTTTCTATAGCCAACGGAATGATTGTCGTCGGTGTTTTGTATTTTGTAGCCAACGGGTAAATAGTTTGTAGCGGACATAATGTTTGTGGCCGACGGACTCCTTCGGGAAGGTTTGGCGGATAGTATTTATATCTCGTATGGGATCATTGTAAATCATCATTAATCATTGATCTTATGAAGCATATTGTATGTCTGGCATATGCGAATATAATTATAGGAGTTTTCTGTTCGTGTTCTATGGTCTGTATGCGTTCATTTTACCTGTACGGTAAACATTTGGCGCCGTTGCCGTATGAACCTAGAAGGTGGGAGGAATGAAGATTAATGCCATATTAGCTTAACAAAAATCGGAATAAGGTCAAGGGAAAAGATGGAATCCGTACTGCGCAAGAGAATTTAATTCTGGCACAGCAAGCCGAACGTCGACAGAGATTTCAGAAGATTGCCGATAGAAATCGGAGCGCCGAAGAATTGTTGGAGGAGACTTGGCAACGGGTGGAGCTGGTGGAAGAAGCGCGGGAGGAGTTCTTGAATTTGTGTTCACCGAGGGAAGAAAATTCAGATGGAGAGCATCAACTCGCATGGCTCGCAGTGCCGAGGGAGCACAAGCGTGGAGTGACCTCTTCGTCCGGGATAGACTTCCGCGGGAAACAACTTCAGAAGATCCTTCTTCTTCAACAAGGTTCGCAGCTGTCGAGACCTCCGGTGTGGGAGTGCAGACCGCCGGTGTGGGAGTGCAGACCTCCGGTGTTGGAGTAAACAGGGCCAATGTTGCAGGACCCAGTAACGCCTCTCTACCAAATTTAGTTGTGATGGCGGAACCCAAATAAAAGTTGTTGAAGTTTGAGGGCGATAGTACAGCCAACCCCATCCGACATTGTAAGACATGTGAGACAATCTGGCAGGCAAATGGAATCACAGTTGCCAACGAATGGGTCAGGCAATTTTCGGCAACCCTACAGGGTGTGGCGATTGATTGGTTTTCAGATACGGATCCACAAAAGCTAAATAGCTGGGATAACATTAAAAAGGAGTTCCTGGCGGAATTTAAACTCTTGCGGGATGATAATGAAATCGTAGCAGAGATTTTCAATCAAATAGGGGAAGCACGAAACTGTCCGCGTCTATGCCAGGAGATTAAAAGACTTAATAAACAAAATGGAAAGCAAGCCGTCGGACGGATTGCAGAAAAGATGGTTCGTGGACGGCCTACGCTCAAAGTTGCGGAGGAAAATGAAAATTGTGCCACCGTCGTCTTATGCGGATGCGTATAACAGAGCACTGGACCTTGAAAGTGAGCAAAAGACAAAGAAGAAGAAAACTAGCTCCTCTGATTCTAATGACGACGAGCCTGTCAAAGATGATAGCAACGACGACGAAGGCAGCAGCAAGAAGGTTCATGCCCTACAGAAGGATATGGTTCGCATGATGAAGGAGTTTTAAAATATGCAGAAGGAGCCAAAAGGGAGTGAACTGTGGTGCACAGAATGTAAGACCAATGGTCATACTAAAGGATCGTGTCCGAAGAACCAATTTTGTGACATTTGTCAGATCATGGGCCACTCAACAAAAGACTGTCCCTTTAACATGAAGACAAGAGGATCCCCGCAAGTGCTCCTTGCACAGGAAGCTTCCCCGTTGGATAGTAGTGAAAACACGAATATCGCTGGTGCTACATCTGGAGGATACAGGAATAACCGGCATGGACAGAACAACAACAACAATAACAATAACAATACCAACAGAAGCTGGATCTAGTATGATGCCAACAAACGGCCGATCGTACAATGTCGCGCATGTAACTTGTGGGGGCATTTTGCACGGGAGTGTCCAACAACGAGTACACCCAAACTATTGTGTCGATGGTGCGGTCCCGGCGATCACGATGACTCTAAATGCCCAAAATCCGGAGTTAACCTGATTACTGTCGGGACGGAGGAGGAAGAAGTTCTGGCAATTATGCTGAAACAAGAAAAAGAATACCCGGATCCCGCTGAAGAAAAGAGGAAATTTGCAGAAGCATGGGCAGAGGTTGAAAAAGTATCCCAAGCAGCAACACCTCCGGACACCGCCAACACTTCCGCGAGGAATTCCGTAGAACAAAACATAGTATGGCAAATTTTGCAGATGGAGGTGCGAATAAAGGTAAATGATTTGCTTCTCACCATGCCTCAACTCCGATCTGCTCTTTCAAATATTGCAGAAGAATCAAGTCAAGGGAAGGAAAAGTCATCGGGAGAACCAAGTCGAGGGAAGGAAAAGGAGATTGATGTAGGCGGAGAAGATCAGATGTTGCTGGCGCTGACATCTGGACGGCACCCCGTAGTCGTCGAGATGGGGATCCTTGGACATGTTCTCACGGACATAATCGTTGACGGAGGGTCCGGCGTAAATGTATTTCCGGAAGAAACTTGGAGGAAACTTGGACAGCCGACATTGTGGCCTCTGAGATTTCAGCTGCTGACCGCTAATCAACATGGCATTAAACCGTTGGGTATTCTCATGGCACAGCTGGTAACCATTGGCACTCAGCCGTTCTTGATGGATTTCGTGTTGATTTCGTTGAAGAGGAAAGGGTACGATGCCATCCTGGACCGCGGATGGCTTATCGAAGCAAGAGCCCGACACAACTGGAAGAACACCTTATCACTGGAAAGTAAAGGCCGCCGATTTGTCATTGATCTGCATACCCAAATGGTAGGGGAAGAGGCCATGTCATCAGATTCTGAGGGAGAGGAGGATGAAGGTAGACAACGGATGGAACCGGATCAGGAGGGCGTCCTCCGATTGGACAGGGGATCAATAGATGACGACTTGGATTCCGTCAACAGTCTCTACCACTGGCAAATGGAGGACTATGAATTATTTCACAGCTGCAATGTTTTGTCGATTGAGAATGAATATCCGAAGGAGTTTACTGAAGTAAAGGAGGGGGAGGCACCGTTGGATGTTACACCTGCCCATGCATTCAGTAAAGGGGAGACAATCAAGTATAATGAAGCTACGCTGCAAACAATGAATTTGGGGGATGAGGCAGAGCCGAAGAACATACTAGTCGGAGATAACTAGGATCCAGTACTCAAGGCCGTGGCATTCAAGATACTTTTGGAATACAAGGATGTGTTTGCAACTTTGCATGGACATACAAGGACCTCAAGGGAGTACTGCCGGAATTGTGTATGCACCACATCCCGCTGGTGGAGGGAGCCGTACCTGTACGAAAGCGACCCTACAGGATGAACAAGAACTATGCGGCACGGGTTACAGAGGAAATCAACCGGATGCTGGAAGCTGGCATTATCTTCAAGGTACAGACCAGCGAATGGGTGTCGCCAATAGTCATCTCATTGAAGAAAGATACTACTCAGATCCGGATATGCGTCGATTTTAGATGCCTGAATGCAGTGACAATCAAGAATCCTTTTCCAATTCCATTCACAGATAGCATTCTGGAGGTCGCAGGACATGAAATTTACTCCTTTATGGACGGGTTCTTCGGATACAATCAGATTTCTATAGCGGAGGAGGATAAGTTGAAGACAACGTTTGTCGTCGAAGATGGAGTCTATGCGTACAATCGGATGCCATTTGGGTTGTGTAATGCGCCGGCCACATTCCAGTGGATTATACTGCATATCTTCAACAGGATGTCCGTGGGAAACTTCAAAGCCTTCCTGGATGATTGGTCAATATTTAGCACGGAGGACGGACACCTGGCAGCACTTGGTGAATGCATGGAGAGATGTCGCAAAGCCCCGCTAGCGTTGAATCCCAAGAAGTGCACATTTATGGTTCCGCACGGAAGACTGCTCGGACACATTGTCTATAAGGGAGGGTTAAAGATGGATCCTAACAAGGTGAGAGTCGTTCTTGAAATGCAGCCATCTACTAATGTGACGGAGGTAAAATCTTTTCTCGGGCATATAGGTTATTACAGGAGATTTATTAAAAATTTTGCCAAGTTGTCCCAACCGTTAGATAAGTTAACTTGCAAGGAAGAATCATTTAGATGGGATAAAGAGCAGGACGAGGCATTTGAAGGACTAAAGGTACGACTGGCTACGGGACCCATCCTGGCATATCTGGACAGGAATAAAGAGTTTCATGTTCATGTGGACGCCTCCAACTATGCAATCGATGCAACCCTAGCATAGACTGGTAACCACGGACTGGATCACCCGATATACTTTGCCAGCCAGTTGTTATCAAAGGCCGAGCAGAACTACAGCATGACTGAAAGAGAAGCGTTGGGAATGGTCTATGCTGTGCAAAAATTTCGTCATTATTTGCTTGCTACACCGTTTGTGTTCTATGTTGATCACCAGGCCCTGTTGTACATGATTAATAAATATGTCATCCAAGGGAGGATCAGTAGATGGCTACTCCTGTTGCAGGAATTTACTTTCAAAACCATTGTCTGGCCAAGAAAGAAACATGTCAGTTTCGACCACTTGTCGCGGATCAAAACAGGGGAACCAACAAAGGGTGTGAATGACGACTTCCCTGACGCGCAGCTATTTCAGATTGGGGTACTGCCGGAATGGTACAGGAGTATTGGTGAGTACCTATCAACAGGACAGTTTTCCACTGGGATGTCATCAAATGATAGGCGCAAGTTGATAATAAGGAGTCACACGTTTCAATTGATCAATGGATTGCTCTACAAAATGGGGTCGAATCATATTCTTCGGCGATGTGTGTTGGAAGAGGAGATACCGCAAGTGTTAAAAGAAGCACATGAGGGTCCCGCGAGAGGACACATGGGGCCCGACACCACTGCATGGAAGATATTGCTCACAGGTCTCTGGTGGCCGACGGTGTACAATGACGCGCGGGAATGGGTCATCGGATGTGACACTTGCCAACAGGCGGGGAAGCCACTCAAGAGAGATTTCATGCCACTTAACCCCTCCCATGGGCAGGAACTTTTTGAGCGGTGGGGATTAGATTTTATTGGACCACTGAAGGTGAGCAAGACTCGACGGTGCCGATACATCATCGTTGCAACGGAGTACCTGACCAAGTGGGCGGAGGCACGTGCGTTACCAGATAACTCGGCCGTCAGCACTGCGAAATTTATTTATAAACAGATCATTACCAAGTATGGAATCCCGTTACAATTAACAAGTGATAGGGGAGGTCATTTTGTTAATCATGTCATCCGCTTGCTCACCACCTAGTTCAAGATTTATCATTCATTGTCAAGTCTGTATTATCCAAGAGCAAATGGACAGGTCGAGGCTACCAATAAAATCTTAGTATCCATCATCTACAAATCCTGCGCGGTTGAAGGTGCTGATTGGGAGGAAAACTTACCCACTACCCTGTGGGCTTACCGCACGATGTACAAAGTGACGACAGGGCACACACCATTCCAGTTAATGTTTGGACAGGAAGCGGTGGTCCCAGCGGAATTCATGATCCCGAGTTTGCGAGTAGCTCTAGAAACAAACTGGATGACGTAGAAAGTTTACAGCAGAGGCTAAATAATTTGAATGAATTGGAGGAGAAGCGATTGCTGGCGCAATGGGCAACAGAAGTCACACAGAACAGACGCAAGGTCTGGCATGATAAGCATCTCAAATGCAGCAGGTTCCAGCCGGTACAGTTAGTATTAAAATACGACGGCTGCAATGAGATAAAACTAGGGAAGTTCAAGGTTCGGTGGGTTGGACCATACCAGATCCGAGAGGTTGGCGATAATGGAGCAGTCAAATTGTTAACCTTGAATGGGGAAGAGGTCCTTCAGGCAGTCAACGGATCCAAATTAAAGCTCTACCATGTTAGAAAGATGCCGTCGTCATTGTCGTCATCAAATGCCCAGAGGATGACCCTGTTGTCATCGTCATTCGAAAGTGGCAGGACTTCAATGCCAAATTAAGATGCTTCATATATATTGAAAAAAAAAAACAAAAAAAGGGGCCCGTGGGCAGTCTGTCCGTGGGTGTAAAAAAAGGCCCTACGGGCAGTCTGTTCGCGAGTGTAAAAAAGGCCCTGCAGGCAGTCTATCCGTGGGTGTAAAAAAAAGCAAAGGCCCCATGAACAGTCTGTCCGCGGGTAAATGAAAAGCCCCGCTGATTAGCATCCCTTTTTAAGTAATTTTGATCATCATCCATACCATCAAAGAACTGAGATATTTCTATTGAAGTGGTCTGTGTTGCCAGAAAGGCAACGTCCTCCAGTGGAGGAGAAGGTAGTCCATTTTCATCATCAGCAGTTGTGGGTGAAACAGAATCCGTTGAGGTTCCTGCTATTGCAGCTACGGCAACATTTCCGGCAGTTTTCATCCATTCATCTGCAAGCTCTTTCCAACTACTGACAAGTTCCTTTGCCATAGAGCAAATAGTTTTTGACTTGTGCTTCCGCAACCTATTAACCTTCCTACCAATGTCAGTTGCCTTTAAAATTTCAACAGACAATTGCATCAGCTCCAGTCTCCTCAGTGACTCAATTAGCAAACTATCGAACTCATCGCGGTTCGCAAGAATGTCTTTGATCCTGAAGACCTCTCTGAGAATTTCGGATTCCTCCTCAATTCCCTCTGTCAGAGCTTCAGCCTCGTCATAGCTATAATTGCTGATCCTATTCCTATCTGTGTCATCAGCGTCATCACTACTACTGGTGACCTTAGTATTGTTGGAACCCTTACTAGTATTGTGGTGGGAGAGCAGGGCATTCAATTCGAACCTCACAACAGCAAGAAAATTGATGAGTTCACATTCTCCTCCAGACGGGATTCTTCGCCAGATACTGCAAATACACTTTGCACATATTTCTCTTTCGCAAACGGGCTGCAGGGGATTGGATAGGCAATTTTCCACGGCACTTCATTGGGTTGCCGCAGGAGTAAGCAGAACTATATAAGAAATAAGAAATAAGAGGCCACCTTGATATGGAATTGGCAGGCAAATGGAAGCCGTGGAAGAGTCAGCTAGCGGCAAATATGGACAAAAATTCAAAGGTTTTGGCATCGGGGGTTCGAGTTGCAGGTCCCTCGAGTTCTAGTAGCAAGAAGCAGAAGACCAAGGAGGAAATCACTTATCTCACCATCCAGTTCGAGAGTCTTAGTGGGAGCGAATGCCGGAGGTGGTGGCAGGAGACCCCGGAGGCAAACCAGATTAAACAGATTCTGATGCGAGCACAGGTACATTGGGCCATCCAGCTTCCCATCTTTTCCATCCGGTTGTTCAAATCAGTATTGCGCACCATGATAAAGACATATAGCGCCTGGAGCAAAACAAGTACATTCCTGTACAAGAAGCAGCAGATGACGGTGTCCTTTAAACCTAGAGATTTCACTAGGATTTTTGGCATCCCTGGCCTCGAAGGGAGGAAAGTGGAAATCAAGAACCATAAACTCTCACGGGAACGGAAGGAGCATTGGATAGATCTAGTGTGTCGGGACCTTACACTCGTGGAGCGGGAGGTAGCGGTTCAGGGGTCAAAGTGCAGAGGGCTTCGCAGGGACTTTATTCGAGAGGGTCACTGGCGGTGTATCATGGACGTCATCAAGAGCAGGTTGACAGGTGCCACTCAAGCTTCAGATATAGCATTGCCGCAGATTTTGTTTATGAATGGTATCATGCAGGGAGTGGTATATGATTGGGCCTCAATCCTGGCTAACAGGATGGAGGAGTTTATGACCCTTCAACAGCGAACATTTTTTATGCCGCACCATGCCATCGAGCTATATCTGGAGGCTACAGCTAGCCAAATTCCACTGGATGATTTTGAGGCTCCTCCAAGAGGCAAGTTGGTAGACGGAGAGCCTCCCATATTCTATTGGCGACACTTGAATACAGGAGGATCAGCAGCAGGCCACAAGAAAGTACTCCACGGACTGGATGCTTCCGGAGAGATAGATAGGGGATTGGAGGGCACTTCGGTGAGTGATGGGGCTGAGACCGTGGAAGAAGAGGCGAGCACTTCGGCAGAAGTTGGCGGTGAGGCAGCGAGTAGTGGGCCCACATTCTTTACCCCTCCTCAGCTGTCAACTTCGGCACATTTGACTACCTTTTCGACAGTCATTCCATCGTTTGGCCAGCGCCATGCCTCGGTCCTCATGACTCCTCCAACGGAGGCCGATGTCCCATGGACAATGATGGAGATGGTCCCACAGACAACGACAGATGTTGTCCCGTGGACAGTCGTCGAGATACTGCCGACAGTTGTAGTGGAGGTGATTCCAGTTGTACTAGCAGATGTCATCGTCGCAATCTCACAAAGAGCACAGTTGCCACCACTGGACCCTGAGCCGCAGGTTCGGTTGGATGTCATTGATTGTGATGCAGTTGTCACTGTTTCATCATCTATTTTAGCAGAGGCCGAGTCAGCCCAGCCAGTACCGGAGGAGAACATGGAGCTCGCGCAATCAGACCAACCGGAGGTGATGGATAGAGCTAGTGTGTTTTTGAGGCAGCAGTTCCGACTCACCCCTACCAAGTGGGATCCGTCCATTCAGTCTCCTAGGCGTTCAGGAACATCACCAGCAGTACCAGAGCCTCAGCTTCAAGAGGAGGAAATGCCGCATGCTGTGGTTGCGCCAACAGCAGAGGAGGCGGCACCGGATGTGGGCATGGCTCCCGCTGATGAAGAGGAGAAGAGTGATGTGGAATGGTCATTGGAGGACTTCGCCAAGGAGGATTACAGGTCGGATGAGGACAGGTGCAGGGATTACCTCAGGACTATGAAGTCTGCGTTGAAGAAGGGGCACGATGTGGCAATTCAGGCTCTGACTCGGCAGAGAGAGTGGCATTTGATTCGAGCATATATTCATGGGGTTTGTCCTCAACGATTTCAGACTTTTTTTGTAGACAGGGGTTGGCCGGCGGTGGAGACAGCTGAGATGTTGGCAGATTGGGCTACTAAGCCGGAGTTGGGACCCAGTGACACCCCTCTAATGAAGTTGGCACATTAGATTGTGGGATTGTACAAGGATGTTTACTATGCCCGTCGGCGTGCGAAGGCAGACAGGATTGCAGCAGAGAGATCATTGGTAGCTGAGAGAGAGGCTAGAGAGAAGCTAGCCGCCGACTTGGCCGACCAGCAGGCAGCATGGGCCGCAGAGCGGGCGGCACTACTGGCAGATATGGGAGCAGTGGTGCAGGAGAGGGACGTGGCTAGGCAAGGTACAGAAGCAGCTGTCTGAGATAAGGATGCGGTTGAGCACGAGATGCAGTTAGCTAGGAGGCAGGCTATGGATGCTGCGCTTCTTCTAAAGGAGGCCATCGAGGTTAATTCTCAGATTCAAACAGATCTCCACATCAGGACAGAGCAAGTGTATGAGTTACGTCGCCAGCAACACTCTTCTGGGATGCCCCCTTCTCTCTAGTATTTCTTTTGTTGTCTGTAAGTTGTCTCCTAATTTAGTTAGTCATCAGGAGACGACTGTTCTCTTTGGGGGGGATGGTGTCAGCCGATTGGATGGTCCCAGCGATGTTTCTGTAGCCGACGGAATGATTGTCGTCGGTGTTTTGTATTTTGTAGCCGACGGAATGATTGTCGTCAGTGTTTTGTATTTTGTAGCCGACGGGTAAATAGTTTGTAGCAGACAAAATGTTTGTGGCTGACGGACTCCTTCGAGAAGGTTCGGCGGGTAGTATTTATATCCCGTCTGGGATCATTGTAAATCATCATTAATCATTGATCTTATGAAGCATAATGTATGTCTGGCATATGCGAATATAATTAAAGGAGTTTGTTGTTCGTGTTCTATGGTCTGTATGGGTTCATTTTACCTGTATGGTAAACAGCTTCCATTTGTGAACGGTTAGGCAGCCCTCCCAAACCTCACAGCCATACAACACAACCGGAGTGACCAACAACCCAAAAAGAGTTTTTTTGGTTTTCCAATCCCAGAGTTTCGCCTGCCTACACGTGTTTTGCAACAAAAAGCATGCCTTCCATCCTCTTTGTATCCGTTTGATTCTACAAGTTTCCCAGTTGAGTTTGTTGTTAAAATCTATGCCCAAATACTTATATTCTTCCACAATTTCTAGAGTATTTCCTTCTAAATGAAAATCAACTTGTTGTTTCTTCTTCAAAGAGAAGATCATAATTTTAGTCTTGCTAGTGTTCGTTTGCATCCCCACTTCTTGGCAAAAATCCGACAATGTTCTCAGTTGTTTTCTTAAATCCTTAGTTGTTTGAGCTATTAGAATGAGATCATCTGCATATAGGAGTAGTTTAATCATGTACTTAGCAAGTTGGACTCCCCCTCCCGAAGTTTTGTTTAGCTAGTCTTCTAATTTGTCAATATATAATCCAAATAAGGTGGGTGATAGGGGGCAACATTGTTTTACACCAATATCACTGCCAAACCATTCAAATATGCCATCTTTTGTTCTGATTCTAGCTCTAACCTATTCATAAGGCCTATGGACAGCCACACAAAGCTCGATTGGTACTTTGAGGTCCTTGATGCGATTCCAAAGCTTGTCTCTGGGAACTGTGTCAAATGCTTTTTTGAAATCAACAAAACAACAGAAAGCCTCTTTGTCCTTGATAGCCCAAACTTTCTCAATGAGGTGTCTAAGGGTGATGCAGTGATCGATAGTGGAGTATTTTGGTCTAAAGTCAGCCATAGATTCTATGCTCTATCATGCCCCCAAATAATCTACCAAGGAGTGGGTTTGCCATGATCGTATAGTAGTTAGATGGATTATTGCTATCTCCACTCTTATGAAGAGGTATAACCACACTGGTGGTCCAGCTTGTTGGGAAGCCACTTTGATTCACTTTGTTGAAAATATTTTGGATGTGAGGAGCAAGGAGTTCCATTCCTCATTTCAAAGTTTCAGCTTGCAGCCCACTAATGTCTTTTGCTTTGTTATTTGCTAGATTCTTTATTCCTTACTTTATATCTCCCACTGAGAAAAGTTCAACAGAAGTGTTGATTCTAGGGGGGATGTTTCTATCTTCGGTTCACTCATATAGAGATTTTGCATATGCTAACCATTAACCGTCTGTGATATTATTTTCTAGTTGCAGCTTCTGTTGTTGGAGTTCTCTCCAAAATCCCTTAGGATTGAGTTTGCCTAGAGAAATAAGTCCCTCTCTTCTTGCAGTGACAAATCTCTCTTTTTTTTCTTTTATCAAGTTCACATAAGTTATTTTTCTCTCTTTGTCTGACTCATTTCCCTTGATCATTTTCTTTGCTGCCTTGCACTCTTCATCGTACCATGGATTGGATGGAAATGTGTTGTTTTCCCATTTCTTGAATCGGGATCTTTTGCAAACCTCTAATGCCGTGTGGATTATCGGGACAAGCATGCTGCTGCAGATATGTTTTTCATGCTCCCTTGTTTTTGTTTGTGGGTGATCATCTTTTGCTATTTGGAGATGGTACTTTAAGGCGGCCACAAATAGTTCTTGGTTTTCTTGGTTCATGATAATTTTCCCTTGAGATTTATTGTTCTTGGGCAAGCTGGCGTCTATTGTCTGCAAGTTAGTGTTGTGAATATCCAAGTTTATGGACAGCCGCATGTGGTCAGATTTCAGCTCAATAGGACATGTCCCAATCTGAAAATTCAGAATTCTAGATGTGGAAGCTTTAGAGCAAATGGCATAGTCTACCACACTGTGGCCATTCTACGTCTTACATGTGACACCCACTGACCTCGGTCATTTTTCTATACCATTACATATGATCAAACCATGTAAGCTGCAGAGACCTAACAATTCCCCCCCCGAAATGAGACACATTTGCTTGCCCATCTTTTCATACCCTTTTCCATGCATGATATGTATCTTACTCTAACCAAATAGGATTAACCTCTCCTCCACTCCCGCTGCCCAACTGAATTGTCTAACTATTTGCTGTCCTTGCATTGAAGCCACCCATTAAAACTATCTCTCCCATAGAGCCGAAGTTCAAGATGTCTTTCTTTAACATAGCATATGGATCCTCGCTGTCAAAACCATTTTTCTTATATAGTTTGGAGTTTTTTGGAGCAAAATAGCACACAACCAGCCAAATTGTTGTACCCTTGCCATTGTTGTACCCTTGTTGATGTTAGTTTTGTACCACTGCATAACATATAGCAATTGAACACTTGATATGGGATATCAAATCCTCAATTCCTCTCTTGAAAAGTTAATACTCATGAAGACATGAGAATAACTCCAATGTTCCTTACACCCATGGATACTAACTCAGTATATCGATGTGATTTGTTGGTAATCATGTAGGCGGCCTTACGTTATTCCTTCAAGGACAACTTGGATTTTGGGATGATGGCAATGGTGATTTGGTACGAGTGCTAGATGATGTTGATGGTGATGGAGGGTGAGTGTTCAAATGGCTTATGCTTTCTTAACCTTCTTCTTCAAAACCTCAACTAATCAACTACTCGCTATTCTACTCCTACTCCTATGAATGGAAAGATTAGCAAATGGACGGGGATCGAATCTAATGAAAATTTACCAGTGGCTCCACCCTCATAGATGCAATGATTCAAAGGAAACAGAACTAGTTTACCACACAAGGCTTCCCAACAAGCCGCTGGGATGCTAGTGGTCTAGTTATTAATCTCTATCAAACATCCACTAATGCTACCATGCAACTATCCATCTATTTTACTCTTACTTAACAACTTGAAATGCAATCCACTTTAACAACTTGAAAAGAAATTTTATTCTAACTATTTGGAAGTAGAAACCATGCAACAATACCAGAAGCTCTTAATCACCATGCAACAATACCAGAAGCTCTTAATCACCATGCAAGTCACAACAATGAGAAAGAAAAGTGATTTTTTGGCAATATCTTTGCAACAATTTTTTCTGACCATTACAAATGAGAGCAAATGGCCTTATATAGGGGCCAAAATGTACAACCGACGGTAGAGATAAAAAGGCAAAATCGACAATCCAAATTGAATCCTAGAAACCCTAATTAGGGTTGCCACCCCATCGGCCAATGAGAAGACGCCACCTCATCAATGGACCAATGAAAAAAGTGGAAAAGTAGCAACCAATGAGAAAGCACCAAAATGGTGGCCAATCAGAATTAGACACTTGTCCTACCCTAGAAGAAAGAGAAATTGCCACTTGGGCTTACATCAAATGATCTCCTAATATAAATCTCCCTTTTTCTTTTGTTCTTTTAGCTAAGGCAATGAACTTAGCTAGCCTTTCGTTGACTTCCTCCATGAGAGGGCAAGGTATATGCTTTATCTTGAGCTCAGCTGATTTCATCATGCTGCTTGCTGCCTGTAGTGTCTTCTCATGGTCCTTCTCATACTCTTTTGCATATCTGATAAAGGCATTGAGGTCGGAAAGGGTGCCCAAATGTTTCTTCTTGATAGCAACCTTTCCTAACTCATCCAATCTTGATCCAAATCTTGTCTCATCGATGTCCTCTTCTCTGATGTCTTCAAAATCAAGTGTCATCCCAACGTCACTCATCATAGTTGAAATGGAAGTGTTGACGCTTGGGCTGTGATGTGCAACTGCCTTCTGTATCTCCTCGAGTGTTCTCAATCTGGTAGTCAAGGCAACAAACCAAGACTCAACTGTACTCAATCCTCCTTCATCAACCAACTTGGCCCTTTCCAAACATGCCTCTGGTAGCCCAATGAACGCCTGTAGCCTGGGAATAGCTAAATCCTTGACTGGAAGGAAATCCTTCCACTCCTCTTCAAATATTTTGAATTTGTTTCTAACAGTCACTAATGACTGGAATGTCAAAACAAAGGAAGGCAAGAAATTTTGCCCGTCTTGGGCTGTATCATGGATCCAATCCTTGACTTCATGTAGTTGAGCCGATATCTCTTCTATGTTGCTCCCACTGTCTTGAGGGAGGGCTACTTGATGCAGCTATTGGATGGGCTAGCAATCTCTCCAATATTTGTTCTCGGCCTCCAACTTTATGATCCTTTCATTTGCCTTCCTCAATCTTTCTCTTATTGAAACTATGCCCTCCTAGATCTCCTCACACTCCATGTCATCTGTGTTTCTTCTCAAAATTATGTTCTACTATTTCATATTCTTGGGCAGCAATCTCATCCAATGCCTTGTTGACTATTGGTATAGTAATCTGAACCTTTCAATGACCATCATTGTCGCTCCTGATTACCTTTGCCACCGTTTTTGCCATTTGTTTTTGGTTCTCACTATCACCCTTTTCTATTAGTCCTTGGATGTCTTCAACTATTTGGGCAGTTACTACCTTGCCTCTTGGCATAAGCATTTGCCTTAACCATACTGGTGCAGTCCATTTCCCCAAATTTGGATTCGGTTCGACTAATAGAGCATCACCAACAGCCTCAGGTGCCTAACTTATTGCCTCAATATCAATCGGCCCATCTCCTTCTTCACTAGTAACTGCCATGTCATCTCTACGTTGATTTTCTGAGAGAGGAGAGTACTCGGTGCTATTACAATAACCATTTGACTCTAAATCAGAGCTCACTTCTACCACAGTCCTTTGTTCACTTATGTTATCTTCTTGGCCTCTAGCCTCAATTACACTTTCCCTTAACGATGTTGCGTGTTGTCTCTTTACTAGAGGTTCCAGATGTTCTTTGCTTTTCTCAACCTCCAAAGCTCTCTTCTTGCCTCTAATTGTTTCTTGTTGCCGGCTACTTCTTTCACCCTTCTGTCCGATTGATTCTGTTGGACCCTCTTTTGGCTTCATCTTCTCATAAGGGGTATCCTTTGACTTTGTAGTTTCCTTAACTTTCCATTATACCACGACTCGGTATGCAAATCTACCGTCCTTGTGACTACTTCCAAGGAAGGATCCTGATGATCATCCCAATCTACTGAATTCAACTCTGTTCCCTCTACTGTATCATAATCTTCTCTCATCACATCTCCATCATCTTTCAATTGATTGGGAATATCAAGGCCTCTCCATTTGATATCTCTCATCATGTTCACCAACAACCTTGAGAAAGCTAGCTTTCTCACATGAAAGTCACCCTTGGCATTGGCCCAAAAGTCTTCTATAGTGGGAACATGTTTAAATGAATTTCTGTGAGATACCTTGATAAGACCATTAGGATTGAATCCTTTCCTTGCTCTGTACCATTCCAATTCCTTCTCTGTAGCCACAAAGGTGACACGATTGAGGCAACTATCATTGCCAATTCCGAATGAGAAGGTAAATCCCTGTCTTACCTTCGAGTCTCATTATTCTGTCATAATGCTCAAGTTGCCTAGCCAATTCCATCAAAACTACCTTGTCGGGTGGGTATCTTGGAAGCCTCTTGGGACAAACTGTGCTTCCTGCTACTCTAATATAAGTGAATTGCGGAAATTGGATGAACCAACTCCCATATTTCTTTATTTTTCTTTTTCTTCCAATGAGAGAATCCTAGCAGGTGTCCCTTGTAATACCCTTACTGTCTTCATGGCAAAGGCGTCACAGAACATTTTGTAATCTTTGTTGTTGTGCAAATGAAGCTGTGGGTAGCATTCATGCACCAAATATTGCCTCGACCCACTACCAATTTCTTCTAAGGCCTTAAGTCCCGGACTTTTATACAATCTAGCAATTAGGTAAAACAGATAGGATCCCATGTAGAATTGTTTTTGGTTTTGTATGGTTCTAAGTTGCAACTCTAGATTCTCACTTATGATCCTAGCCCAATCAAATCTTCTTTTTCCTTTTTCAATTTCATCAATAAAGAAGTACATCCAATTTTCGAATTGCATAACTTGAGCTAGGCCCATGATCCGGCTAAGGAGCACAATGAGATCGCCATATTTTGATTTGAAATCTGCCACTGTGAGCTTCGATGATCTGGTTACTCCTTTCTTTCCTTCGTGTAGCCAATCCTGTTTTAGATGCATGAAATAAGCTTCTTGGTTATCCTGAAATGATTTGGCTTCCTGATCCATCATCACCATTGTCATGCTCTTGTACTGGAGAATGTTAAATGCTTCTTCGATCACCTATCTACCAATGTTGGCCAACACCCTCTTCCCTTCATCAAAAATGATGAATTTAATGATCAGATCAAACCTGGATGCGCACTCTATAACCAATTTTGGGCAAGGCAAGGTAGGAGGAAAAGCTACTGCACGTACAATTCCACTTCTGTATATCTTCTTTGCCATGGGGGATTGTCCTTCCTTTAGTTTGTCATTTATCTGTATCATATTTACTATACCAACATTGGTATCGATTATTCACCTCATTTTCGAGAAGAAAATTGTTTTGGGCATCATATCCTCTTTGTCTTTTTTAGTATTTGTTCCCCTAGGGTTCTTGCTTGCACTAACATCTACCATCCTAAACCCTTATTTCTGCCCCTTTGTTCTAAGTGATATGGACTACCCTTATCGATCTCCAACCTTCTTTTTATTGATGGATTCTACACTTACTTTTGCCTGGCCAAGTCCTATCACTACACTTATCAACCTCCAATCTTCAACCTAGGATGGGACTAACACTTATTTCTGCCTCTTCGTGCCTTAGGATGGACTACACTTATATCTCCCAACTTCAACCTAGGGTGGTCTAGCTTATTTCTGCCTCTTCAAATGTCCTATCATGGATTCTACCCTTATCAATCTCCAATCTTCTTCCTAGAATGGGATGACGAAGTGGTGGATGATGAATGCAAGAAGAACCAAGAGAAATAAAACTAGACAAAAACAAAAGAGTGAAATTCTCTTAAGGACCCCTTTCAACTCTAAATGAATTGAATTTACCTTTACCAATGGCTAGGTCTTATTTTGAATTTTGGATCAGACCTAGGAATTTCAAGCCCTTTGCAAATATTGATGTCCTAGCTAAAAAAATCAGAATTCTGTCCAATTGAAATTGCCCATGCATGTGTCAAAAAATCAGACTTTATCACTTGTTTTCTTCACCAACAAAGTCGTCCAATCTCTACGAGAAAAATCATAGCCTCTCTAGAAAATCAGAATTTTGTCTTCCACAAATTTCGGCTCCACAAAATTCGCCTTAGGGTAAGGAAAAAAAAACCAGATCTGCTTTCCAAAAGTTGCCAAGAATTGAAATTTTTGTCCTTAAACCAACTCACCAAGCATGGAGGATTTTCTTCTTAATAAAATTTGCCAAATCTGGAAGAAAATCAGACTTAGACCATGAGAAATCTGCCCTAGAAGAAATTCGCCAAGCAAGAAGAGTGCAGATCTACTCTTAAATAAATCGCCAAGCATTAAGAGCAGCTCCAAGTTGCCTAAAAAAATCGCCAAACACAATGCCAATCTGCCCTTGCAAAAAAAAATCATCCAAGGAAAATGGCAATCTGCCCTTTGCCAAAATTGCCAAACACAATGAAGAGGAAGATGGGAGGAATGAGGAGATAAGGGGAAAGAACTTCCTCTTATACCCATTTCACTTGCTCTCCTTAGCTGGCCGACTTGCACCCTAAGAGAGGAAAAACACTAATTAGAGCACAAATCTGGTCCCAATTAAATGTTTAGCCAAAAATTAATTTTGCCACAATGAGATTTGCATTTTTAAATTGCCGGTTAGACCAAAATTGCAAAAATAAAGTAAATAAAGCCTTGGAGATGTTAAATGTTTCCATTTAATGACGATTTGGTAATTAATATATCATTAAAAATTGGATTTGGCAAGCCAAAAGCAATTCTTTCAATTTTAAATTACTAATTTCTTTAAAGACTCTAAAATCTTCAAGGCAAATTTAATCCATTTAATGCCAATTTTTGCAATTTAATCCAAATCGATTTTGCTATGCAATTTTAATTTTTTTAACAAAAATAGAATAATTTCTCTAGAGTCTAAAATCCATTTTCCCATTTGACCTCACAATCACAAAATTAATTTTCTCACCGAAAAATTCAAAATTTTCCCAAAAACCCAAACCTAACAAAATTTCATTTTTTTTAAAAATTATTCAAGTTTATACAATTATATCCAAATTTTCAAAAAAAAACTTGTCTTAGTACCAAAATTCACAATTCTATCTTGCCAAGTGTTGCTCTTTGAAACTTGTTCGGCCTAAGGCTAAAATTAGTCATTCTAGAAAACCAAGTTTAAAACCAGATGAAAAATAAACCTAAACCCTTTCTCCCTCCAGGCCCGAAGACATCCAAGAAGTAAAATTTTCTAAAATCGGCAATTTTTTGAACAACTTCAAGAAATTTTGCCAAGGCAATCCAAAAAAAAGGGGGTCCCCAAATTTTTTGGGGCAATGGTGTGAAAACCTCACAACAACCCTTTGCCACTAATTTCAACCATATAAATTGTTTGTTTGGATCTTTTTTTTCAACTTTTATAGTATCTTCCCATTCTTTTCTGATTAAGACTACAATCCCCCCATGTCCATTACATGTTTTTGATCCGTTGTTCCATACTGAGACTTTATTATAACCGTCAAAATTTGGTACCTTGCAGCCCTCATATGCATGTGTCTTTGTAAGTATAATGATATCTTTCCCTTCTGCTACTGGCCCCAAACCCGGTACTTGTCTCCATGGAAAACCTCTACAGTTCCAGCTCACCACCTGTAGAGACTTCCGGGGAGGGGGCGAGGCGCATCCCTATTTATGATGGAGAGGTTTGTCATTTTTTAGCCCAGCCCAAAGCCCCTTTTCTCTTGCAGCCTTTACCTTGAGCTTTGCCATTTGAGGAAGATAATGCTCTTGGAAAAATCTAAAGGTCTTGTATACAAGAAGGCCAAGAGAATCCTCAAAACATGGACAATGATCATACTCTTTGAGATTCAAAGGGAGACATCAGGACTTGAAGAAAATGTTGATCCAATTGAGCCTTTGGATCCTAATGATAGGCCTAGAAATATAATTGTGAATAGAAGGAGACCTCTTTGGGAAAGAAACACCATGCAGGAGGCAGAAGAGTTTGTGGTGCCTACAGATACATTTAGAGAAAATAAAAGGCCACATAAACTCCCTAGCTATGTTGCATTAATGTGTAACATTATTGAGTCTAAACCTTAAAGTGTTGAGGAAGTCTCAAATCAAAAAGTACGGAAATATGCTATAAATGAAGATTTTCAATCCATTATCAAGAATAATGTCTGGGATATCGTACCTAGACTTGAAGGAAAATCGGTTGCAACTTCCAAGTGGCTATTCAAGCATGCAATTGTTAGAGGCATTAAGAAGTACAAGGCTAGATTTGTGGCACGCAGTTTCTCTCAAAAAGGAGGAGTAGACTATGAAGAAACCTTTTCTCTGATTGCTCAATATACTTCCATCAAGACTATCATTGCCATTATAGCTATTAAGGGATAGAAGCTACATCAGATGGATGTGAAGACAACATTTCTCAATGATGTTATTGACGAAGAGGTTTACATTGTGCGACTCAAAAGCTTCGTGATTCATGAGAAAGAGTCCCATATATGCAAATTAAAGAAAGCCTTATATGGTCTTAACCAAGCTCCTCGTGCATGGTATGAAAGGATTGACCAATACCTGATGAGTTTGGGTTTCTGCAAGAATGATTTCAATCCAAATCTTTAATCCCTTTCCTATATGTTCTGAGTTATTTTTTACAAGGGAAGAACATCTCATCACTAGATGCAAGGAAGAGTTGACTTTAGAATTTGAGATGAAAGACCTAGGACTCATGCATTTCTTTCTAGTTTTGAAGTATGGTAGAGGCTGAATGAGATCATCCTAAGTTAAGGAAAATACACCATTGAAATCTTAAAGAGATTTAGGATGTTAGAATTCAAGTCTATGACCACATCAATGGAAACTAACTTGAAGAAGTTAAGTGAATCTGCAACTAGTTCAGATCTTGTGGATCCAACTATGTTCAGACAACTAAATGAATCCTTGATGTATCTAGTCAACAATAGACCAGATATTTTCTATACAGTGAGTGCACTTAGTCAGTTACAGCCAAGTATATCTTGAGATACTTGCATGGAATAGTTGGATATGGCTTGAAGTATTCTTCCAGTGTGGACTTAAACTTGCAAGGGTATACTGATTCTGATTGGCAAGTTAAGTGTCACTGATCGGAGAAGCACCTCTGGTTGTTTCTTTAGTTTGGGATCTGCTATGATTTCCTGGTGCAACAGGAAACAGTCATGTATGGCTCAAAGTACAACAAAAGCTGAATATGTTTCAGCTAGTGTAGCAGCATAAGAAGCAGTGTGGCTTCAGAAGCTTCTTGGAAGATTGTTTGGACAATCTTTGGATCTTACTGTCATTCATTGTGATAAACAAAGTTATGTGAAGCTCTCTGTCAATCTTGTGTTTCATGAGAGATGAAAACATGTTGAGATAAAATATCACTATACTAGAGATATGTGCAAAGGAGTGCTATGAAGTTGAAATATATTAGCACTAAAGAAGAGACCACCGACATTCTCACCAAGCCTCTTGCCAAAGTAAAGATTATACACTTCTGAGACAAACTTGGAGTTGTGGAAAATGAAGCCCTTGTTAAGAGGGGGTCTCAGCATAAGTAATTTCTTCAGATGTATTTCAATGGGTTCTTGTCCATGAGGGAGAAGTTCGAGGTGCAATCCCTTGTTAATGAGTTCTTGTCCGTGAGGAGAGGTTTGCATTGTAGTCCCTTGTTAATGAGTTCTTCCCCATGAGGGAGAAGTTCAAGGTGCAATGCCCTATTAATAAGTTCTTCCTCGTGGGGAAAAGTTTGAGGTGCAATCCCTTGTGAATGAATTCTTATCTGGGAGGAAGAAGTTTGAGATGCAATCCCCTGTTAATGCACTCTTCTATGTAAGGAAGAAGTTTGAGGTGAAAGCCCTTGTCCCACTCTCTAGGAGTAGCCATTGTGGCTATCACTACATGACCTAAATATCGAGAAGGATTCCTCCCTAGCAAAGAGGCAATGTTAATGTTAGTACCTGTAGTCATATCCTATTCTAGCCCCTAAATCAATGTATCAAGGCTGGTCTCATCATTGAAATTCATAGTATATTTCAAATAATCCCGGTTGGCTACATAAAGAGAGAAGACATGTATCTTAGGACCATAAATACCCATGTAACTAAAGGGCGAACCTTGCACTAAACCATCTATTCAAGCATTAGCTAATTACTTAGAAGTGCCTGTGAATTATATACAAGAAGCAGCGATATAATATCCAGGGAGAAGTGAATTCATACCAGGAACAGAGGCATTGTGGATGGTCAAAGTCTCAATCAGATTATCTTCAGAGCATAGATATTGTATTCTGTATCACTGTACCAGTGACAGATAAATCTCTTTGAATGGTCATTGTATTCAGTCATCTCATATAGAAGATAATTATTGCTGGGTTTTTCACCTTTAAGTTTGAAAGTTTTCCCAGGGTATATGCAGTGTTATCTTGCGTGATTTCTTTACCTCTGCAATTTTGTTAATCTGATCATAAATTTAACATTGAGCTTCCTGAAATTGAACTTTTCAATTTTAACATCTGGAATGTTTCTTATGAATTGGACATACTCAATCCCTATATTGAACGTAACCAGTGCACTCATGATAACAAGTGATCATTCAAACTTGATAAATCATATACACTTGTTCCAGTTTCGTCAATTCTTTATACCAACTTGGTAAAAAGGTTAAGAATAATCAATCTAATAGAAAATTAAACAAAAACAACTCCAAGTTTAACAGTTATATCTAATTAAATGCACAAAATCCTAGAGACGCATCCATTATACAAATGCAAATGATCAAAGAGCCCAGTGCGCAAAGAACTACTCCTCCAATTGAAACCAGTATATCTATTTATACAAACAAATCATACGGATGCATCCATTATACTCATGAAATCGAATCAAAGAATCTAGTCCAAAAAGAAGAAAAACTCCAAACTGAACCAAGTATATCTAACTAAATACACTAAATCCCAGGGATGCATCCATTATATACATGTAATTGAAACAAAGAACCTATCACATAATAAATAAATTTCATTAAAACATGTATTCACTAACTTGACCTTGTGTTATACATAGAGGCATTCTATATGGTAGCATGGCACCATGTCTAAATGACTATATATAAAAACCAAAACACAACTGACTTATATTAGAAGGAAAAACCAAAATTATAAAAATGAAAGAGATAATCACCACAATAGTTTTAGTTACAAAACATATAAATACAAAAGTTGAAACAAAATAATTACATATTTTAATTCTACTTTGTTAGCAAAAATTAATAAATATTTGTTTTTTAAATAATTAATTTTTGCTTAGTAGAAAGCTTGCTATTTCTCTATGAAACATAAAAATATGAAAATTTTGATATACATGCATTAATGCTTATAAATGAAATCATTAAAAATAACATAAAGTTAAAACAATATCTACTACGCTTTTCAAAGCAAAAATAAAATAAAAGAATCATCGATGATTTTTTCAATAGTAAAATTAATCTACTGCCATTTTCTGTAGATGAAGGAATTAAAAATCTGCCTTAATTGTGTGTGTAAAGTCAAAGTTATCTATTTTTAGTACTTCACCATAAAAGATTGATTCAAGTAGTTACCCATTTATATTTGGACGTAATTCAAAATCATGCAAGGGGGAGCATGCTTTCTACAAATCTTAATGTCTTGGAAGCTTTTAGAGTCTTAGACAATGGTTAGGATCAAAGCAAATAGACAATGTAAGGCATTATGGTGAACCACACAATCTCCCTTAAACATATCAAATTATTAGGTGTGGTGTGCTTATCTTAACCCCCCATCATAGAAAATTGTTAATTCTAGATGATCTTAAATTCATGACAAGGCCATGCTAATAGCGCTCAAGATGTTGGGATCAACATAACATTTCAAACCATGCCTTAGACACCATAAAATGGAAAGCTATTAACTAAAGACAACAATTAGAGCATTCCATAAGGCAATGCCCCTAACGATCTAGGTGACATCCTTGACATCTTGGGGACTTGGGAGTTATAATTGGCAGTGTAACCATTAACATGAGTATCCAAGCTCATACTATTGAGTGAAACCTCACCTCATTCCAACATTGGAAAAGGAATGAAACCTTGTAAGGTGGAAAATGGGAACAAGATGCCAACTCATTTAATCCTATAATATGCTAGAGAACAAGAGGAAGCTGATAGGAGAAGCAATAGAGGAAGATAGTGACTACTCCATCCCCTGCCCAAACATGCTCAAGGAGACCTCCTAGTGGCTTGGTAAAATTTGAAAGCCCACATCCTTTCTTGCCAATGCCACCACCTTCTAAACCACATAATGTTCCACATAAAAGATGCCTATTGGATGTGGCCTTCAAAAATGAAATTAGAGAGGTTGATCAAAGTATTGCCTGTTGCATATGTGTGAATGGGCTTCTATTCAACCATGATAGATCACATTATTAGCAGGAGATAATGACTACCCTTTGCAATACACATCCTTATTATGTTACTCCTGGGTATGAAAAGTTTAAACCGTTTTATTGGTATAGGAGAAAACCTTGGTAGAGACACAATTGAGAGCAGTCTAGGATAAATGGAAGGAAAGAGGTGTGTCCATAATTTTTGATGAATGGAGAGATTGCAAGAATAGGCCTTTGATCATGTTATAATACTATCACCTCAAGGGGGGATGTTCTTGAAGGTAGTGGATTGTGAATGACAAATGAAAGATGCAAGTTCATTGCCATTAGCTTCATGAATCAATTGAGATAGTGGGGGTTGCAAATGTTGTCGAAGTTATAAAGACCAATGCTAAAAGTAGTCCAGTAAGTCGTACAGTAGAGGCCACAATAATCACATTTTTTGGACACCATGTATAGTCCACTTACTCAATTTAATTAAGCAAAAGATTAGCATTCAAATTGAATGGGTTAGTAAAATTTACACAAAGGTCGAGGAGATACAAATGTTTGTGAGTTGTGACTAATCATCACATGACGCAAGCCATACTAAGGACATTCTCTACATTGGAGTTGTGGAAGGTAATTCAAGTTTGTTTTAATAGTTAAGTTTTTAGTTTTAAAAATTTTTATAGTTGAATTTGATACATGACATGTATGTTTTATGCCACCATAGATTGCTAAAACACAATTTGCAGCTCATACAATCATCTTGAGATGGCTTGCGAATGTTGATATTCCGTGCCCGTTTACCACGGGCAATGGCTTTCCTTCCCAATCATAGATTTTCCTTTAGACCAATTAGATGTGTCTCTTCACGAAGGGACACCACTCTTCAAAATTGGGCTCCCAATAATTAAATGTTGATACAAAATAATAAGGATGGCCCCCAACAATATAATATAATAATAATATAATAATAAAGTGATATTATCACATAATATAATTATACTATCTAACAATGATATAATTATTATATTATCGATATAATTATTATTACAATAATCAATATATTTATTGTATCACAATAATTATATTATCACAACCTTTATGATAACTATGTGGGCCAGAAGGATTCCAACCATGGCTACAAATACATCAACACCCCCTCTTAGCTAGGGAGGATCTCTTCTGAACAACAAGGTCATGTGAAAATGTGAAAACAATCATCATAGCTACACCTAACAAATGGGTCCATTATGACTACTACCATTGATCGAAATCAAGTAAAACCTGTTAGAATAGGTGAAAAACTAATCTCCCAAGAACACCTGCATGCATAAACCTGTCACATGGATGAAGCAAAGAACAGAGGCAAGGAAAAATCATGGAGGCCAAAAAGCCAGATCCATCTTATGGACATGCAAAGAGCAATATCTCATATAATCCAATAAGTGAATCAATAAAATACAAAGAGGTGAATCCTTATAAAGGAATCACGAAACCCGAAAAGGGAAACTAAAGCCTAAAAAAGCTAGGGTTGCACAATATAATTAATAAAATATTAATTATATGCACCTACAAGATAGCTTAAGAAAACTAGAGTAATAGGCAACTTAATTAATTAAATCAAAGTGATTTAATTAATAGGTTAGAACAAATAATTACTCTAACACCCCCCCTTAAGCGAAGCTTGGGAGGAAACTAACCTAGCACAACTATGAAAGAGAATTGGGTCCCGGCAACAAGGCCAGATCAGGTACCCAATCACAACAAAATCTCTATAAAGAGGAGAAATAGAGAAAACCACATGGGAAAAACCCTACTCCAAAAAGAGATAGCAAAGAATGTTCCAGAAGAAGGAACAAAGAGATTAGAAGAGAATCATTGAAGCATGAAGAACCGCAAAACTCTGTCAAAATGCTGATTTGTAGAATCTCCATGGAAATAAAAGGCACGAACCATCAACCAAAGGAACCTCCATGGAAATAGAAGGCACGAACCATCAACCAAAGAAGCATAGAACAGCAATATAACCTCTCCTTAAGGCAGGTGAGGTGACAGGCAGCTAAAAAGATGGGCCAAGAATCTCCTACAACACAGGAGCCAAACATATCGAGAGTGAGGTACAAAACACCAATAAAGGCACGTGTCATCGACACTGCACGAGGAATTAGAGAAAGAGGGCGTATAAGTGGCAAACAACTATCCCCCCCATGGCACTTTATAAAATAGTGCGAGTACAACGAATCACAATGATGAAAAAGATGCTGAAACGCAAGAGTGGCACTTTATCTCAGTGCGTTGCATAAAGATGCTTACAATGAATATCAACAATGATCAGAAAAAAGATATAAGGCTGAAACAACAGAAGATAGAGCCCAAAATGAAGCAACTGAAGCAACAAAATCGATCTCTGGACCTGAAACAATCAGGATATCCACCAGAATGCTAAAACGCAAAAGACTGAATAGGATGTGCCTGGAATAGAATCTGGAACAACAACCAGCATCACTAGAAAGAGCACAGAAAGAGGTTTCCAGTGATATAAAGAAGTCCAAAATCGGAGATCGGAAGCTCAAGATACGCCTCCCGGAGTGCAAAATAGAACATTCGGCTTTGACTACCAAAATAGGCAACCAAACTGCATCAAAACTCAAAAACACTTGTACCAGCATCTCCGTCTCGAAACCAGCTTTCCGATGCATTTTTCGGATTGAAAAAATATGTCCGTATGCTCAAGTTACGGAGAAAAAACCTCCAGGGCCTCTGAAAATGCAAAAAAATATATTTTTTTTAATAAAAAAAATAATAAAAAAAACAAAAAACTCCAAAAAATCCCTCCACCGCCGGCGGAGCGGCGGACGGGCGACAGGAGGGTGGAGGGCCGCCTCGGGGTGGAGTTGCGGCGGAGCCGCTGCGGGCCGCTGGGGGAGCCACCGGTGGAGCCGCTATCGGTGGCAAAAAAATTGCCTCCCAGACCAACGGTGTCCAAAATGGACAAATTTTATATGGATTTTGACTGCAAACGGCCTTTCGAATCCAATGGAAGCGTCCGTTTGAGCCCAAAGTGCTCCAAAAAAAAAAAAATTAGTTGTTCGTACAGCCTCCCACTGCTCCGAAAAACGCAGCTTCTGAAACGCTTCAACAAACCACGAACAGCAAGCAGCAAGCTAGCTCTGATACCATGTTAGAATAGGTGAAAAACTAATCTCCCAAGAACACCCGCATGCATAAACCTGTCACATGGATGAAGCAAAGAACAGAGGCAAGGAAAAATCATGGAGGCCAAAAAGCCAGATCCATCTTATGGACATGCAAAGAGCAATATCTCATATAATCCAATAAGTGAATCAATAAAATACAAAGAGGTGAATCCTTATAAAGGAATCACGAAACCCGAAAAGGGAAACTAAAGCCTAAAAAAACTAGGGTTGCACAATATAATTAATAAAATATTAATTATATGCACCTACAAGATAGCTTAAGAAAACTAGAGTAATAGGCAACTTAATTAATTAAATCAAAGTGATTTAATTAATAAGTTAGAACAAATAATTACTCTAACAAAACCCATGTGCTTATCATCATCTTAACATGACGTTCACCACAATTATTTTGAAAGGGTGAAAAAGCACAATGGAATTTCTTCCATGACATCCACTATACCTACTTGCACAGGGTGGATTATCATGCTTACTCGTAAAGAATAAAAAATAAGGTCTTACAACACAAGCTTCTCCCAAAGAAGAGTGCATTACCACCTTGCCTATTTGCAGAGGGTGGTTCTACCATACCTACTCATAGAAGGTGGACAATGAGGGTTTGCACATCAAACTTCTTCTAGAGAAGAATGCATTAACAATGGATTGTAACTCGAACTTCTTCCTCTCAAAGAAGAACTCATTAAAAGGGATTGCCCCTCAAACTTCTCCCTCATAGAGAAAAACTCATTAACAAGGAATTGCACCTTGAATTTCTCCCTCTCGGATAAGTACTCATTAACAAGGGATTACAACTCAAACTTTGTTGGCTAAAACTTTTGTAAGTTACTAAAACCACAACTTACAAAGTTATGACTTTACACAACGATGTAGTGAGATAAATCTGTCCTCTCAGCAATATGGGAGGCTCCCTTCTTGCCGTAGGTGGCTACAATAGAGACCTAACTGAAATTAACAAAATGGTGGCTCTTCTTAATCACTTCCTTTTTTTCACAAATGATTCATACACAACTATAACTTTCAACTTAGCAAAATGTATTTATTGCTACAATAATACCAATGGCTCTAGAGTTGACGTAAGAACAACAATAGAAATAGAGGTTTACTTATATATTTTATGGATTGACAATAAGGGTCCAAAGTCTCTCACGATTAATTCATTTTGGTGAAGAATCGGAATAGAAGGAAACGCACAAAGTCTCTTGCCAGCTAATCCAAATTGAAATAATATACTCCAAGTTAAAGCATAAAGTCTTTAACTTCGAGTATTTGCAGCCACTATCTAACTATAACAATCTTGTTTCTAGAAGCTCAAAGTTTTCAAGAAACCAAACTGAATGCTCAAATGATCCACACAAACAAACTACAAATTGAATGAAAGATAAATTGATCAATGTAACATAAGAATACAATGAACAATATGATATATACCTGATATATATGGTATTTTATTTATAATTTTATTGACAAATATGGATTTATAAGTGTCACGCTTCAAATTTATTATTATTATATGTTTGAAGTTTTGAACCAATGATGGATGAAGATTGAACGTGTTACATGTATGAATCTATGAATATACATACTTATACAAAACACAGTATTAGTCTGTTTACTAATATATACATACTTGCAGCGCTGCCTGTGATGGATGAAATGTGACCAGCAAGGCACCTTTCTGCGAATTTGCCACTCTTTATCCCACAGAATTTTGGTGTAGAGAGATGAATTAAGAGATGTGAGAGTCCATAAATTGTTAAAATAAATCTCCACCTTCTCTGCTATGGTGGAACAATTGACAATATAGATTCCTAGCTCCTTTACCTGGAAAATTTAACATGTTAAATTTATTATCCTTGGTATAAAATTATATTTCAATATATATCAATGACCATTCTCCTCGTGAAGCATCTAAAATTATGGAGAATTATGAAAAAGATCTTAATGCCATTTATATGGGGAAAAACGCAAAAAGGAAAGGAAACTAAACCGCCAATCACATGTGTAGTCAGAAGTTCAAAGCAGCTCAACACCATTCACCTGTACAATATTACTAGGATAGAGACATTTAAAGTTTAAACTAAGAACAGATATGCTCAGTGTGATATAGTAAAATGGTATGTTCAAAGCTTGCAAAAGCCAGTCATCAAAGCCAAATCAAGCTGTACTTTGAAAGTTAATTCAATCAGCGAGAAACAACAGTGGCTAAGTTTTATGCATTTCCTAGAGTTGGCATTGCATGTATTCAACACATTATTTTAGATAAGTTTTTATGCCATTCGGCTTCCCAATCGCTCTCGGGTCACCACTACTCAACTGGACCTTAGGCTACTTGCATTCTTTGCATGTTCCATATCACCTCTCTGTAATGGGACAGCAAATTGGTTGTAAATTGTAAAGGAATCTTCATCATTAATAATTATGTACACATTCCTACTTTCTACCAAATGGAAGACACAAAATCAATCAGACAGATTAAAATACACTCCGCGCCATATCAACGCCCTAAACTGTATATAAACTGTTGTCTAAATTATTAACTGTAAGACTGCAGTTCTCTTGCTCACTCGCATGTGAATTTCCTCTTCAATGCCTTGCAGACATCTTCCTACTGTGGCTTTATAATGTAATGCCCCCACTTTGAAATATAATTTAATAATAAATTAAAATATGAAAGAATATAAAAAATTAAATTAAAATATAAAAAAATATAATTGAAGTTAATGAATAGTCAAAAGGCATGCAATGATAGGTTGTAACTCCCTCATATATGCCGTATAAAAGGGAGAAGAGAGCTCCATTTTGAAGGGGGGAATAGGGAATGAGAAGTAAATATCTAATTTAAATAGGAACTGGAGATCTGATTGTGAGAGCTTGTGTCCCTTTCAAAGGTACATAAATAATGAAGAGCTGTACTCTTTCAAAGGGTGCTATTTGTGAAAGGTTGTCTCTTGCCAAAGGGCATTTTTGTGAACTCTCCCTCATATTAAGATATATAAAGGAAGAATTGGTGAATTAGATTAAAACTACATCTAGCTATCATTGAAGGGCTGAAGATTATTAAACAATTAATATTTAAGGATATATTCAGTTCAGACTGGTAGTATGAGAGGTGGCGACAGTAAGGATTGCCCAATTAAAACGATTGACTGTTATTGTAGTCTAGTTTCTTCAGTACTCTGATACTTAAGTGTAGTTATGAATAAATAATGTATATAAGGTTTATCAAGAAAAGATAAATGGTTAGAATATATGTGTGTGTGTGTGTGTGTGTGTCGATGATTGAAGATTGCTACTACTCAGTAGCTGAAGAGGAAGGGACTGAAGTGTTTCCAAGGAGGGGCAGTCTAAATCCAGCCAGCAGGGTGATTCCCAAAATAGGGTAGGTACCAGCATCCCTTAAGCCTTGAGGGTATGGTCACAAGATAGGATAAGGTCCTGGATTTTTAAACTTTGAGGGAACCTATTGTGCTGCCTGCTCTCTAAGCACTTTGGTTACATCTGTATCTTGTTCCTTCTCAAGCTGAGGTACTAGTAAGATCAGCATCGACATTTAAGAATTATATCTAGTAAAAGAAACCAAGTTACTTGATATGATTGATAAGTGAACGAATTTTCTTTGCCTTGAAGTGTGGAATATCGTATATCCGAATCATTATATCTTTGTCAATTAAAATTAGGACATAAGAATATCATCTGTGGAATAATTCTGGTTATGACAGGCGTAAACCTAGCAGGAGACATTGCACAGATTTAGAAATAAACATTGTATAGGTTATATGTAACATAACTCTACTAGAATAAAATGCGTAGAGAACCTCAATAAGAAGGTGTGAATGCTTAGTTGCATTACTCCGATACGATAAGAAAAGCATAGAAAGAAACAAACAATAGACAACGAAAATCCAAAATGATAAAAGACTACCTGATTAGCAAATATAATAGGCAAAATCATTGGTACCTGTGTAAGGGATTTCCAATCATTATTGGCTGAACCAATATATATATCTTTTTCATCAGAGATCCATACTTTGGCATGGACAATACCAGATCCCCACCATTCACTCATTAGTAAAGTTCTGTTTTCCACATTAGGCCTTCCTGCAGCAAGTTGTGTAGACTCTTCATCATATTCTGGCGCAACTCCTGAGTGCTGAACTATTCTGCTCCAAAACAAATCAAAACAAAAAAAGATGAGAATAGACACAAATCACAACCTACTTAAAGTTTCAACTATTGGAAGTAACTTTTTTACGACATTAGGACATGCACATCTTCCACCTCTTTATCAAGGCAATGAAAGAGGACTGGATTTTTCAAGAAGCTAAAGATTTAGCTGAATATTGACATTTATGTCCGCATCATGTCATAGTAAATTACCATAAAATAACATTTTTGTTTCTATCACCTAGGGCTAGACATCTTCAATAATCTAAGCTATTGGGTTCACCAAATATGATGCCCATACCTTGCCCAGGTTCATCTCAAGTTCACCTAGGGCACATCCAGGATACCTACCAAGTAAATCTCGCATGACATGAATAGGGTCAAGTCCCAATCCACATTTAGAGCATGCCCAAGACATAACAAAAGATAGCTAGAGGAATTTTAAAGTAGAGGCACCCAAAAAAATTATTTTACAAAACATTTAGTTAAAAAAGGTCTTTTTATTATACAAAAGTAAACTTAAACTACAATTTAAACCCTAACTTGACTTTGAGATTGCTCAAAAGCCTCAATTGATAAGCATGACATGGGAATGTTTTCTAGGATTCCAATTTCCCATTTCCATTGTTTAATCTTGCTTCTTTGTTTTAGTGGTGAAGGATGGAATGGCATAGAGTGTGTCTAATAAGTGCTATGGGAAATAAGCTTGCACCAAGGAGACCTATCAATCAAAGGTAAGTTTATTTTAACTCTTTATTCAAATATTTTTAGATACTTTTCCAATTTTTTAAGTTTTCTTTTTCACTGATTATATTTAAACATATTGTAGTGACTCCAAGAGTATTGTTGTTGTTTCCAATGCTAACAAATCCCAAAGTTCAAATTTTATATTATATTTTTCTTATTAGAAAAAATTGTATAGAATGACTGCTATAATTTTGGTTCCATGGGCTTCAAACCAAACATCACCTCTTTGGCAACATGTTAAGATGGCTAAGAATCTTCCTAGAGGTGGCAATTTTCTTTTGCGTTGTAGTCAATATTAGAACTATTATAAGAACTTGAATACTTGATAGTGAAAGATCTCTTGCATGCTATGACCCATCAAGGAATCAAAACTTGTCTAAAGATTGCCAAGGATAAAATTATCTCATTATCAAACAACAAGAAGTTCATGATGTGAGTGAGAGAACAAAATTAAGACCTCATCCTTTATCAAGTCAAGGATAATGCAAGCCACCTACAAGGGTATCTACAATAGTGGCTGCCTTACATTTTTTCTTGAGACATCATCTTCCTAGGAAGATGATCACTCTCTTTCTCGCAAAAGAGCCCCACTAGGTAAGGCATTTCTTAATGAAACATGGGATATTGCACATTGCATCTATGCCAATGAACTTCCTTTCAACCTAGTGAGATCACCATATTGTTGGAAAATGGTGAACACCATAGTTGAAAAGCTTGCACTCTCAAAAAAATCAACAAGGCCCAAAAAAATGACTTTGGCAAAATAAACTCGACAACTTAAAAAGATTCTTATATTTAATTAGAAATGCATTTTTTTTGCAAAATTCATTGAGGAGATGCATCCAATGAGTAAGTTAAAGAAACTAGTATAATTATATTTGATTGATTAAATGCAAATTGTGTGCAAAATGACATCCTCTTATGGAATGTTGATGGTTGATGGTCTGAAAAAAATTAAAATAGCAAATTGTTTTTGTAAAACTAAAAGTAAATACTACATCTAAACGTTTTACATATTTTATTTCCCAGCTATAGTAAAAACTAGGGGAGAAGTAGAAGTGGAGGGTCTATTCCCAAGAGTCCACTATGGTTGCACCACCTCCCTAAATGAGATGGACAGTGGCTCGACCTCCAAAGATGTAGGTGCTGCTAGCATTGGCAATGATTCCTCATCATCCTCAACCTCCTCATCCTCCTCAATGTCATCTAATGTGAACACAAATCCACTCTTTCCTCCATTGCTTGCCTCTCCAAATCATAGATGTCATCCTCGAGAAACAATGGAGGTTGGTCCTAGACTGTCCAATTACTATAAGGATCTATATCATCCAAATCAATTGGACCACAAGATATTTCCTTTACCTTCCTTATGTGCAACCGAAGATTGAATCGTACAAAGACAAGGTCATTGAGGTGTTTCTAAGCTAACTTATTCATCTTCTTTATGTGGATGGCCTCGAACAAGCTCCAATTCCTTACAACTAGATGAACTATAAATCTTCACTCCATGGCACAAAATCACAGCAAATGACCTTGTAGAAGGTTAAGAGAGTATTTTCCACCTAGAGGGGCAAAATAAATTAATTGAAACGGCATTAGAATGAGCTATTTTGCATCCCACACATTATATTCTTTTGTAGCCAAGTTTTATGCAAAAAATTGATGAGTATAGTCTGAGTTTTTTTGTGGAAATCTCCAAATAAACTTGTGAGTTTTTAGATATTCACCAACATTGTGGCAAGTGTTTCAACTATGGGTGACACCAACCAATCAAATACCCTTTAGTTACATAGGTCTTAAACATAAGATATGCAAGATCTTATTGGAAAAGGAGAAACATTGTATAGTCACATCAGTACAGCCAGTCAAGGATTCATAGGTTGTTATAAGTTTATAACCCTCAGCTGGTTATAATGCAAACAAGTATCAATTTCCTTTACTAATCAACAGTGTGGCATTTTGTCAAACACTTGGTGCATATCTTAGTCACTGTTCTATATATGATGTTATTACTGTTGGTATGCATTGGCCTTTGGTTTTGATTTACACAAATATTTTGCAGATTGAGTACATTCATATGCAATTACTAAAACTATATGCCAGCTGGATAATGAATATCAAATGCTACATTTATTCAAATGGGGAATCTGGATTTGGCAGACTACTAAATTCTCCTTGCATACAACTGTTGACAATCTCCTCCTCAAAAAAAAAAAAACTTACAAAAAATAGCTATGAAATGCAACTACTTAGATATTAAATGGAACCTGATTGACATCTTGTAGCAGCCACATATATCTTTCTCAATACTAATTGCAGTCCTCTGAGGAATAAATCAGAGTGCTGCAAGTTCAGACACAGGCCTCTTATCTCCCTTGCAGGCTCCATCACAAATCGCAGACCACTTGGTAAGTGTTTGAACCCCTCCAAATGAGTTGCAGGCCAGTTATGATGAATCGTAAACCTTGTAAAATGGATCGTAGGTCCTTAGAGAGCCTTGAAATGGCATGTAGATGCGCACGGGCTGTTACGAAATAAACACCAGGCCTCCACAAAGTTGCCGCTGTCCAATTAAGAAACACAACCCCTTCCCAAATGCACAAGCGTCTCTTCTAGATTGGATACAGCTCTCTAGTTCATTGACCAAGCTTCAAAGAGTTCTTCCAATCATAAGCAATCTTTTTAGTCTCAGCAAACTTACCCTCAATTATACACTAAACAATTCCTGTCTCCTTAGCCACAGTTTGAACAGTAGAAGACACGCTAATAACCAAATCTTCCAATCACAACAAGGATAGTAGGGAAGATCTACAATTTAATCTAGATCAATTCACAATACCTCAGTTGTGAATTACCAGGCAATCCAAACCCTTATACCTCAGCAAGGGCACAAAACTTCAGACTTAAAAAATTTCACAAAGACAACAAGAGCGAAATAAGATAATCAAATGATCGGATGTCTTTCCTTTCACAATGAGCCCATACTTATAATCTCCAAAAACTACTTGTTTCCCAAAGGAAACTCCACTCAAGAAGCTTCACCGACACAACATTAATTAGAAGCTTCCATTAGATTCTTTTAAATGAATAGCAATTCCTTGCCCTTTTGTATTTAATACTTGACTTGGCTTATAACTTATTCAATAAATGGCCCCTTCCAATGATAACTCAACCCACAACTTAAGTGAAATTATAAAGTTAAATTATAACTTTATAATAAGCCATTTAATGAATTAATAATAATTTGGCCACTAAAAATATAATAACTCCCAAAATACTCATCATTTAAATATGTCATTTGAAATAGGAGTCACACCTATTATTTCTCTATGTAACCAAATGCACTTTCCAAAAATAAAAAGAGTTCATCTCAATCAATGCCCAACTTACCACAAGTAGTAAGTATACAAAACTAAGCCCAAACAAAGTCCAATCTGAGCCAAATGAAAACCAACTTGTAACTTACTGAATTGTGGAGAAGACAAGATCCTCCCAAGCCAAGCCACTACCTCAGAAGACCCTCTATCCACAATAATTAACCTACAAGGATCACAATAATAGGCCAATCTCTGAAACTCTGATGCTAACAAAAATGGGGACATTATAGTCTGCCCTTCCTAAGATTACTTGTCCCCAAGTAATCTCAAAAAAAATAACACATCAATCCATTTGGGTCCCAAATGAAGAAGTACATGACATTCCTGTCAATACTGAACCAACTACATACCACCATCATCAGGACCAACAACATGTCTTGCAGCATAGCACCCAAAACTTGTGCTGATGATGTGGAAGTCAAGATATCACAAGAGTCAAAACAACAACTCCAAAGAAGATCTCAGCATCTTCTTCCCTATATCCACCCACATAATATATACTGGACTGGAATCTTGATCATCACCAACAATCCTTGGAAAATACGTAGCTACAGGAGAACCATATGTACTTATGCCAACTGTATCAACAATATTTGTAGCCACATCAAAATCAGTGGACACAGGAACATCACCAACTACCACAATAGAAAATTGCACTGAATCTACAAATGGTGGAATCTAAGCCCAACTTCACTTGAGTGAGCAATCAACATTAATCTCAAAAAATGGATTATTGTAAGACAATGTCAAATCCATCTCAAACATAGGATTGTCCATAGAGTGAATCTCAAGATTGAGTTGATCTATAGTATAACATGACTTTGTCTCGGCATCACTCACCTCATGTCTGCTATCAACAACCACATGCATATAGCTAAAATCGTCAATAGATGGCTCAATTGGCACAAAAGTAGCTACCGATATAACTGTATCATCGCATGCTCCAACTCCCACTATCGCTACATCGCCATCAAATGCATGATCCTATGAACTCATGCCAACAACTACATCTCCAACTCAGCCTAACATGAATTCTCATCATGCTCCAAATCCACTGTGTCCAACTCATGTAGTATCTCATTAAAAATGACCTGCACATTTGTAGCCACCATGTTATCATCACATTTCTTACTTCAAAAAAGCAATATCACGCTCTGCTTAAAACCTAGTTCTGAAATTAAATTTGACATCCGCTTGTGGTGTTTCAACTCATTCACTAGCACATCCAACTGTTTCAGAATACCCCATATCTCATATTCTCCATCCCTAGGTGGAGAAGTACACCCTCTACGAATATAATATCTACCTGAAATGAATCTCCTACCACCATCCATGTCATTGAATACCAATCACAAAATCAATCTAACAATCTCATAAATAAGCACCGAACAAAATAATAACTAAGCCCAATTCCTGCAAACTGGCAGGAAACCGCTCTGATACCACTGTGATAACCCTCAACTGGTAATAACTTAAACAAGTATCAATTTCCTTTACTAATTAATAGTGTGGCATTTTGTCAAACACATGGTGCATATCTCAATCAGTATTGTATATATAATGTTATAACTGTTTGGTATGCATTGGCCTTTGGTTTTGATTTACGTAAATATTTTGCAGATTGAGTACATTCACATGTAATTACTAAAACTATATGCCAGCCGGATAATGAATATCAAATGCTACACAATGTAATCACTATTCAAGCAAGAATTGGAAAACATATTTTTTCAAATGGTGATTCCGGATTTGGCACAATAGTAAATTCTCCATGCATACAAGTGTTGACAATCTCCTCAAAAAAAAACTTACAAAAACTAACTATGAAATGCAACTAAACTAATATTAAATGGAACTTGATTGACATCTTGTAGCATCCGCATATATCTTTCTCAATACTGATCGCAGTCCTCTAAGGAATAAATCGGACTGCCACAAGTTCAGATGCACGCCTCTTATCTCCCTTGCAGGCTCCACCACAAATCGCAAACCACTTAGTAAGTGTTTGAGCCCCTCCAAATTAGCTGCAAGCGCTATAATGAATTGTAGACCTTATAAAATGGATGGCAGGTCCTTAGAAAGCCATGAAATGGCTTGTAGATGCTCACAAGCTGTTAAGAAATAAACGGCAGGCCTCTAAAAAGTTGTTGATGTCCAATTAACAACTGCAACCCCTTCCCAAATACAAAGGTGTCTCTTATAGATTGGGCGCAACTATCTAGTTTATTATTTCTACTATGGTAGGAGTCCTTCCTAGTCCAACCATGAACAACATCAGGTCTGGAGTTGGAGGGTCCTTTTGTGGAGTGAGTCCCCTTCCACCTTCTCCTTCCATGCCTTTGTCCTTTGGGATGTTACTATTCTCCTCCATGTTGGAGATTGCTATTCTTAATTGGGGTAACATTTTGAGTAAGTCCACTATCCTTACTAATATAGTGACTTGCAACATCTGTTTTATGATATTGGCCTTGGATGTTGACCGTACTAGAGCATTTATAGCCTCATGAGTTTGCTTCCGCTCCTCATCCATTGTTAAATGTGTCTCTCTTCTTGCTTCCTTCAATCTCTCCTTTTCAATTTGGGGGTCTGGGTACATGGCTTTCTTCGCTTGGAGTCTATAATTCCCATCAAGCCCTCCTCTGGTTCTGTGACTTCCAACATGTTCACAACCTTCCCCTTCAGACAATCAACATCTTCATGATTCCTTGACCCACACCATCTGTACAACATACTTCTTCTACTTTGCTCGCTTTGACATTCTCGCACGAAGTGGCCTCGTTCATTGTATCTCTTGTACTGTATCATTGGGCATCTCTTAACATCATACTGGATGAGGCTTCGTGGCGTGTTATTGTTGTTGTTATTGCTTCCATGTCTATTTTTCCAATAGCCTCCTAGGGAGGCATTCAAATTCATGGTCCTTGGTGGTGTGGTGGGTGGGGTTTCCTGATCGATGATTAGGAGTAATTGTGTGCTAGCTACCTTTAAATTGCATGGACACTCTTTTAGAGAGTGTCCCATCACTTGGTAGATGTCATAGAACGATTTCTTAGGACAATTGGCTCTTGTACGCCCTGTTGGGTGGATATTTTGCAATCGACAGTTTTGGGTAAAAACTAGTCACAAAATAGGATGACCAGCTACAGCATGTGAGATAGAGTCTCTCCTACCTTAAAGGCAAGGCTCTCCCTTCTCACCATTCCTTGGATCAACTCAAGGTAAGCAAGACATTGAGAGATTTTGTAAGGGGGTTACCAATATTCTTTCCTCTTAGCTTTCAAGAAAGAATTTACTTACCCGCGGAGCAAGTAATGGGAAAGATGAAAACTCAAACTACACTTCTATCTTAAAGTTGTAAACGGTGATACCGATAAACCAACACTAACTCAAAGGCTAGCTGAAAGCATACCAATTTGGCTCTAAGTCCTGTTTTAACCTATTCTATCAGAATAACCTCTACCGTTGGAGCACAAAGACTTCCAGAAGTAGGGAATTCTAACTATTTTTTGTGAAGATGGTAATACAAGTTACAGTCAAAGCTTCTAGTCTATATATCACCACAATCGCTCCCAGTCAAAGCTCTGGCTCCGATTGCTTCTTAACTCACTATGCTCTATTATTGAATACACAATAATAACACAAAGACAATAGGCACAAATTATAGTCAAAGCTTCTAATTTGATCTATCACAATTGCTTTCAATCAAAGCTTCGAATTCAATTGCTTCTTTTATTCACTTTTCTCTCAAATTCTTACTACAAAAACAAAGTTATGCTTGCACAAATGTGACAAAGCTTTCTTGCATACAAAAGAAGATGATTTTTACAATGAGAGGGCACTACTTTGTATAAGCAAAGGAGTTGAGAAAAAAGTGGAGGAAAAAGTGGGAGCAACTCAACCAACTTTGACCTGGTCTAACTAATGAGAGAAATTATTGGGTTACATCCAACTTGCATTACATGTAATTACATCTTTTCATGCAATGCATCCTCTTCAATTACAAACATGAAAGAAGAAGAAGAAGAAAGACGGAAAAGAATTGAAACAATCCTAGGGATTGTCTTGAAAAGGCCTTGTACTTGGCGATGCTATCCCGGATGATCATAGGATTGGGAGTTCCTATATTTCGTGCCACCACATTCACCTTGATAACCACGGTGTTATATCTTTTGATAGCCTCAGACTTTGATGAATTGTCTGTTGTCATTTGAAAACTTGATGTGATCAATTTTTTTTATTGCTCAAGTTGTTGTGAATTCTCCTTTGTAGATTAACACATTCTAGAATCTCTAAGATTTTGACTTGACAGTGTCTGGATGTAAACTCGGAATAACTTTCCATCAGCACCTTAACCTCTTCTTCTTTTTTGAAACAAAGTGCCTAGCACATTCCCACACGAACTCAGGTTGAAGATCAAATGAATTACTGCTTCTTGAGAATCAAAACATGCCCTTTTGATGGGAAAGCATATGTATTTGGATGGAAAATGGTAGGTGAGGTGAGAATGGAAGGAGATGGATATGCTTTAAGACATGAAAGTGGAACACATGGGGATGCATGTGAATGAAGAGTCTTAACTTTTAAAAAGTGACTTGGGCTTTCAATATGTCATTGTACAAAAAGTGGATTACATGTATATGCAACATGTAATGAGAAACGAAAAGTGAGATGACATGCGAATGCGGATGGAGGATAAGCTTACATGTATGTGCGTGTGAAGGATGAGATGAAATGCATAATGATAAACAAAGTGAAATGACATGTATTTTCTCATGGAGGTGTAAGTGCATGTGGAAGGAACGAATGCAATGTGCCTTAAGGTGAAGTGAACTTTATAGACACCTTTGAGGAAAAGTAAAGTACATGGGAAAACATACACATGACATTTTTGACCTTTTAAAAAGTGATTTTTAGTCAAAAACGGGTTTTAGAGATGCAATTACACGTAAGACTTTTCATGTAATCATGTCGTGCGAGTGAATAGGGAAAGTGAGATGAGTGGAAATGGAAATGAAAAATGAGATTACATGTACGTGCGAATGGTGGATGAGATGAAATACATGTAATCACATTTGACGAATGAGATGTGAAGTGTTGTTTCGTGGAAAGATGGAAATGGAATGTGATGATACTCTCAGATGAAATGGAAGGTGGAGTGAAATGCAACATGACCAAGTTCTTGGGAAAGAGCTTGCAAATTTTTTCAAAAAATGAAAAAGCAAGCAAGCAAACAACTAAAAACAAGCACAAAACAAACACAGGCCTTTAGTCTTAAACTCAAACACGTTAACAAGCAAGTTTCTTTCTAGTGTAAATTGGAATTTGGAATTTGGTGCAAATTCGAATTTGGAATTTGGGAAAATTCCAAAAGTGTGAAAATGAGAGTTTTCATCATTTTAAATTTGGACAAATGTGCAATAACAAGCCATAATATGCATGGAAATAGCAAGATAAGCATGAATTGATGAGCAAGTTTGAAAATGTCCACTGACTTGGAGATCAAAGAGCCAAAATAGCAAGAATCATTGACTTTTAAGACCAATTCTCCTCCAAATATGGATTCACAAACAATAATTTGACTTTTTCTGTACTTGCATTCAACAAATATTAATGAGCAATGAAGGGTCGAATTTGACATGAAAATGCCAAATACATGGTCTCCAAAGACAATAGCATGCATTAAAACTAAAAAATGACCCCTCTTGATCAAAGTTATGGGCTGGAAATGCCATTTTTTGAGTTTTTTGAACATAAACGTGACTTTTTTATGCAAAAATTTGGGCTGTTTTTGCAAAAACGAGGCCAAAAAATGCATGTTTTTGAGTCATTTTCGACTTGTGAATGCAAAAATGACTTCCCCAAATGCTAATACATGGATCCAAATGCTAAAAAGTGACTTTAAAATGCATAAAAGTGGATAAAAACTCCAATTTTCTGGGTGTTTTTAGCAAAAACGTGATTCATAAAAGGCATGAAACAAAAATGTTTTGACTTCCAAACACCAAAACATGAGCAAAAATGCAATACAAACCACTAAAAATGCCAAATTGATTCCTCCTCTTGCCAAAACGTGAGCCAAAAATGAAGATTTTTGGTGATTTTCTCAAAAATGTGCCCTTGAAAGGAGTTAAAAATAACGTTTTTAGCAAGAAAAATCCACATTCATTGTTTGAAAACCCATGGATTGACAAAAACGACCCTATTGGAGAAGATTTCAAGAAAAAACATGAAGGAATCTTGAGAGTTCTTTGCATGTGTTTTTCTCCAAAACGGGTTTTAGAAGGGCAAGAACATTAGATTTCATGCAAAACACACCTTTTTATGGTCAATGCATATTTTAAAAATATGCTAAGATGCAAAACTCACCTTTTGGAGGTGAAAGCATATATTAAAAACTCACTTTTAGTGTAAAACTCACATTTTTGATGTGGATGCATGTTTTAAGTGAAAACTCAACTTTTTGGTGCAATGGCATATTTAAGTTATAAAGCTCACCTTTTTTATGTCATTGCACATTTCAAGTGAGTTTATATGCAATGGCATCAAAAAGGTCCACTTTTGATGACTTTATGCTTGTAAGTTGAAATTTACATGCAATAACATGAAAAAGGTCCACTTTTGATGGATTTTACATGTAAAGACATGAAAAAGGTCCACTTTTGATGAGTTCACTTTTGATGACTTTAAGTGGTTTGATTAACACATGTCAATTTAAATTCATTAAAATATTACTTAAATGGGACATAAATTATATTTATACATCATATTATCAATATAACATGTAAATATCATTTAATAAGTAGTATTTACTAGAGCATTTGATTTAAATGATAAAAATTAAATTGAACTATATAGTTAAAGTGAAAAATCAAAAAGTAAACTCAACTTAAAAATATAAAATAAAGTGCACTATAGTTACTTTAAGTGAAAATTTAATTGATAAAGTAAACTTAAAAACATAACATAAAGTGAACTTAAGTTATATTTTTCAAAAAATGAATGTCAAATTAAAAATATAACATGATATTTTTAATTTGTGTTGTTGCATCAAAAAGGTCCACTTTTTGGGCACTAAAATGGTCATATCTTTTGATTGCCAACTCCGATTAAGCCCTAAGATAGATCAAATCAAAGGGAAGACCAAAGGATTAAAAACCAAGAAACACACACTCAAAAACAAGTAAAATGATGTTGAAGGCTTCAAAAATCAAGCATAGGCTTGACAAATAGAAAAACAAAAAAGACTTGACGAAAACCTTCAGTAAAATGATTTATTATATCAATTGCAGTCGTTTGATTGATCAATACAAACCAATTAAATAATGAAATAAGCTTAGAGAAATACGAAACTAACTTGGAAAAAGTTTTCTACTGTTACCTACATTTTGTGGTGACAAAATGCAGGACAACACGCCCCTCATTTCTACATTTTTTACACCATAGATCTTTGTTTTTGTTTGACCTCTTTTTCCCCCTCATTTCCTTCATCATCCACATCATGTCTTTGCGCAGTGCCTGGATTGTTTCCGATTCTCCTCCATCGTCTTCATTGCTCCTACCATCACTTACTTTCTTTTAATTTCTTGATGTCTCATTCTTATTTTCAATATTCATTGCCCGATAAACAAGCCTCCTTGTATGTGGGTGGAGGCAACACCTTCATTTTCTTTCATATGAAAGGAGTTGGACCTTCTATGAACCAACTCTTTTTTAATTCATCTGTTGGTTGATTTCCAACTTGCCCATAAGCTCCTTCAGCCTATGATGATAGGACCGAATAGTCTCGTTCTTTCCTTGGCGTGTATTGTATATTTCAGCTACTACCTTGTCCTCGTCCTGCAATAACCCAAACTCTGCTTCAAAAAACTTTTTTCAAATTGTTCCAAGTTGTCCTGTGGGTGGCTGGAAGGTCAATGTACCAATCAATCGCCATACCTCACAAGGTAGTTGGAAAGACCTTAAATGAATACTCCTCATCCTCCTACCTAGTAGCCTCCCTCGTAGTCACATGTCTTCCAATGCTTCGCCGGGTTGTTTGACCCATCACCACTAAAGTTGGGAAGTTTTTGTTTGTTTGAGGTGTTTGACATCCTTCTCCCTTGATTGGTACCCCGTGCGTTCTGGAAATTAAGTGGGTCGGCTATTCCTCCATGCCCACTGGTACTTCTCCAGCAACTTCAGACTAGCGTGAGTCTTCCCTTCTCCCACCTTCACAATATATACCTTGGTGGTACCCATACTCTCTCCTTCCCAAGGTTTCCACCTTTGTTTGCCTTACTCTTACTTCATCGGATATGGCCAGACCTCTTATTCTACAGACAATATTCTTGAATAGGTCGGCTACCACTCCTTCCAAACTTCTTTCTTCGTCACTCACTTCCGTGGAGTGCACAAATGGATTTGTTGCACTAGAATCACTTCCACAACTATTTGTGCCTACCTTGTTGGGGGTGGTACCTAGTAGTAACTCCGCCTTGGCAGCATTACCATGTGGCCACTCCTTTGTACGGTTCTCACTCATTTTGTGAGGGCTGAGTGACCCTTTGATAAGATGTTGCAACCTTCATCGTCTCTCTATTTATTGTTAGATTTGTAGCGATTGTCTCACTTCAGCTTTTTTTTCCTCCAATTGTGTCTCCCTCTTATGGTGCCTTCTGTCCTTATTTGGTAGAAGGGGCATTGATTGTTTGAATTACTAGATGTGTGTGCCTATTTGTGTCACAGCGTTTGTCCTCCTGCCAGTTACTTTCTTGGTATCGGTGTAGTATTTTTTGTTTTCACTATATTCTTTGGGTTGCTTCTCACTCTCCTTCTATTTCCACTAGCCTGTGTGCTAGTAACCTCAAGAGACTTTCCAAGAGATCATACACCGCTTCGTTCACCATGAGTTCGATCTGTTCCGTACTAATGGGGAGAGCCCTCTCCTGTACCTCCTGTTGTATGTAATGGTCTATCATTGTGTCCTACACCTGAACAAGGTCTTACATCAATTGATCCTAGAGGGTCACTTCGTCCTCTTCGACATAATTGTCTGTTATCACTACTTGTTGGTCAAAAGTACGACCCATCATGCCTCCATCCATTCACTTGTCACCTCGAGACATCTAGGCTCATACTAGGCAATGCTGCCAAAATGTTATATGCCAAATATGGAAGTGATATTACCACTCTAACCATTTACTAATGTCATGCAACAAGATCTACTAATAACAGAGGAACAATGTGAAGAACAATACCATAGGAAACACTCAATGCATTCAAATGGCAAAATATTACCTTGTTGATTTTACCAAAATCTTACATTAGCATCAATCCCAAGATATCCCTTATTGATTTGGACAACCCCTATATATAGCAGCCCAATTGGTAAGGATACCAACCATCACAACCCTTCAGTACAACTAACTTCTAAACAAGTCTGTGAATTACTTATTACTAACCTACAAGGATGCTGGATATCCCGAGTTGATGACAGTTGGCTTCAGCATAGAAGAATGTGCCACATCAACTTTGAGAACTTGATAAGAATAGGTTCATTGCAACTTGTTAGAGACTTATCCAGATTGTCCAAACCTAGGCATAGAAGAATGTGCCACATTAACTTTGATAAGCTGATAAAAATAGGTTCATTGCGAGTTGTTAGAGACTTACCGAGATTGTCCAAACCTAACAACACCATATGCAAAGGACGTCAAGAAGGAAAGCAGGGGAGAGAAACTTTCAAGGAAAAAGATCACTTATCAACTGATTTGCTAGATCTTGTGCACACCTACATTTGTAGTCCTACAAGAACAAGAGGCTTTTTAGGTAAAAGGTACTTTTTGTTATTCAATTATGACTATTGTAGACAAACATGGATTGGATTTCTATTTGAAAAATCTGAATCATTTAATAAGTTAAAAATTCTCGAGGCTAGAGTAGAAAATTAATGTGGAAAAAGAATTAAATATTTGAGATCTTATAGAGGATGATAGTTTACATCTGATGTATTTGAAATATATTGTGAAAACATGGAATAAGAAGACAATTATCTACAGCTAGAACACCATAGTAGAATGGTGTTGAGGAAAGAATGACAAATCAATTTAATAAGCAGCAAGGACTATGATGAAGAAAGCTAATCTACCAGAAGTCTATTGGAAGGAAGTTGCGCATACTACTATGTACACTTTGAACAGAGTTTTGTACCAACAAAGATACTCCAAAACATCTTATGAGCTCTGACATAGAAGAACATTGACAGTAAAATACTCTTAGCTACCAAATTTGTGCTCGAGAGACCGATTCGGATCCGGGTCCAATCTGGATTTCTATTCGTGCCTGGATTGGTGTCAATCTAAGCAGGATTCTTGTTTTACATTGCGGATCCGTTCGGATCCACAACCTTGTGAATCTGAACGGATCCACAGTGTAAAACAAGGATTTTGCCTAGATTGGCAAGAATTCAAAGCGAATCCTGGAGGATCCATGGGCAGGCCAAGGTTTTAAGTGGGTCCAACTTCTTTAATATGAATTTTTTAATAATTTTTTTGACTAAGGAAATACTTCAAAATATTCAAAAGTAAATGGTATGTTCAAAGAGATGAACACAATATGAGAAAATTTGATAGTAGATCTGATGAAAAAAATCTGGGATACTCCGCCAGAAGCAAACTGTATTTGTTTAGAACAAAAGGCTAAATAAAGTTGTGGAAAGTGCGAATGTAAGAGTTTAGAAGAGAGTAGATGAGAAGAAAGAAGAAGAGCCAAGACTGTCACTTGCTTCTACTGGTAAAACACACCAAGGTATGTGTACAAACATCATTCTAAAAAACATATCATTGGTGACAAGTACAAGGGTGTTGTTCCCAGAAGTAAGGCAACAAAAGAACAAGCTTTATACTATTTTCTTTAAAAAGTTGAACCCAAATACTTACCAAAAGCTTGTAATGATCATAGTTGGATAGATGCAATGAGAGAAGAGCTAAATCAGATTGACAAGAGTTAGACATGGGAACTTGGTCCTAATCAACAAGAAAGAATGTGATTGGAACTAAATGTGTTTTCAGGAATGACAAAGTTGTAAGAAACAAAGTTAGCTTGTATGCAAAAGTTATTCTCAGATTGAAGGAATTGATTTTGATGAAACATTTGCGCCTGTTACTCGGATGAAGGCCAACAAAATGTTCTTGGAATTCGCGGCTTGTAGAAATTTCAAGGTTTATCAAATGGATGTCAAGTCGGCATTCCTGAATGGTGAGCTGAAGGAAGAGGTGCATTGAACAACAGGAAGGCTTTAGATCATAAACAGATCCAGACACAGTTTGCAGATTGAGGAAGGCACTTTATGGACTATAGCACGAACCTAGAGCCTAGTATGGCAAGCTAGACAATGAATTGATCAATCAAGGATTCAAGAAGGGTTGGAGTGACAATAACCTTAACTTCAAGGTAAATATTGACATAATTTTGATTGTTGTTGTGTATGTTGATGATATTATCTTTGGTGGCAAAGATGATATGTGCAAGAAATTTGCTAAGGATATGCAGAAACCATTTGAGATGTCCATGATTAGAAACTGAATTTATTTCTTAGTTTACAAGTGAATCAGAACAGCAAAGGCATATTTATCTCTCAGTCCAAGTATGTGAAGGAACTGATAAAGAAGTTTGGGTTAGAAAACTCCAAATCGGTAAGTATTCCTATCGTTACTGCTGTAAATTGGCAAAAGAAGATCATTCACTGAAAGAAAATGTGAGTAATTATAGATCAACGATTGGAGGATTGTTCTACTTGACTGTTTCCATACGAGATATCATATATGCACTATGCTTGGCTGCCAAATTTCAGCAAGAACTGAAAGAAATCTCATGTTATGGCTGTAAAGTGGAACGTCAGATATCTGAAAGGGACTGAAGATTATGAGTTATGGTATCCAAAAGGATCAGATTTTACATTGAAAACATACACCGATGCTGATTGGATATGATCTTTGGATGATCGGAATAGTACTAGTGGAGGAGCTTTCTTCCATGGTTCTCAATTAGTTGCTTGGTTGGGCAAGAAGCAGGATATTGTAATGCTTTCAACTGTTGAATCATAATACATTGCACAATCCTCATGTTGTATACAAGTATTATGGCAGAAGGAATCTCTAAAGAACATTGGAATCAGTTTTCCTAAACGGGTTCCCATACTATGTGACAATACCAGTACTATAAGTATGTCAAAGAATCCAGTAATACATTGCAGAATTTTTTTTATTGACATTAGGTATTACTTTATCATAGAAAAAGTTGAGGTTGGATAGATCAGATTGGAATATGTACCCACAAAGGAGCAGATAGTAGAGATTTCACTAAACCTTTGTGCAAAGATACTTTTGAGTATCTTAGAGGGAAGTTGTGCATTCTGCCTCTTCCCGGTGCTCATTAATGCACCGGTGTATGCATTGATGCAGCTGTGTTACACTTTCATATCCTTATAGATCAGAGTTGGGAGGATTCCTCTCAAGGGGAGTAAAATTTGGCAGTAAGGGAGAGCAGTATGCATTGATGCAGCTGTGTTACACTTTCATATCCTTCTAGATCAGAGTTGGGAGGATTCCTCTCAAGGGGAGTAAAGTTTATCAGTAAGGGAGAGCAGTATGTGCTTTCTTGGACCTTTTTTATTGAAGGGGGAGAGTTTTTGGGAGTTTTAGAGAGATTTAGTGATCTGTGTTTCCCATTCTTTGTTATTGATGAATGTTGTCATCAATAACAAAGGTGGAGATTGTTAGAACATGAGGTTGATGCTTGTCATTGATGTCAACATCCTTATCTCAACCTCTGGTGTATCAATAGTTGTGAATCGGCAGTTTCTAGCAGGTTTTGTGTATCAGTTGGTTATGCATTGATTATTTCTCTCACTAATAGCATGTGCTTCATGTATTGTTCGTGACCATTGGTGGAGCATTAATTGCACTACTATTTCATGCCTCAGTGGTTGCATGGATCGTGTTTTGGGTCTATCCTTTGTGTAGCATGTGATTGAATTCAGTCCCAATTATTTTGCTCAGTGTGCTCATCATATCCGTTGGCATCAAAGATTGTGTTAGGGTGTGGAATACTCAAGGATCGTTGTATTTCTCAAGGTGGTGTATTTCATCTTAAATCTGTTGTTTTGGCCGACAGATTTATGGAAGATATTCAGTATGAATATACATTCCTTTCATATATTGTAGCGATGTATGCAAGTGTGTAAGCAAGCAAGTGTAATGTAAGCTTATATGTAAGATATATGTGACACAAGTGCAAATTCGCTTGGTCAGCAGATTGAGGAGGTGTAGATAATACTAAACTCTAATTGCAAAGGCTCAACACCACATCCTGTGGTGATTTCTACTTCATCCATCATATACCAGCAGTGGGCCTTCTTGTTTCGACAGTTAACCTTATTGTATTTTGAGGCGTAGCTACACAAGCAATTAGCCTATCCGCAGTACCCAAGTGAGCATTTATAGGCTTCGCCTTGTCGTACAAAATCTCCTTCACAACTTTTTAACATTTCATGGAAATTAGTTTCTCTGTGGTTTTTCCCTTTTGGGGTTTTCCAGGTAAAATCTGGTGTTGATTGTGTTGGTGTACCTGTGCTTTCTTGTTTATCATTCTTATGGTGTATTGTTGTGCTTTGACTAATAGATCTTAAGTGGTGGTTGATAATTGCTGTGTTAACTGACAATTGGAATTTTTTTATAAGTTTTGTGGGAATAAATGATTCACCCGCACCCCCAACACCCCCGCCCACCCCCCAACTGAGTTTTTCGGCTTGTTCACCACTAACTAGTTTTCAGAAGGTTGAAGCCAGCCTTAGCCAAGACAACCTAACGGTGTGTATCGGTAGCATAAGAACACCGATACAAACTGTCCCAACAACCACATTTTTTGAGTTTTGTTAGATGACCAGTTACGTGGCAACGTATTAAATTGGAAGGATCAAAATAAGGAATTCAAACAATCAACCTATTAGATTGACCCAAACAGCAAATTCAAACCAACATGTCGTGGTAGTAAATGACGTGTCTCACCTGTCTAGCCCAAAAATAATAGAAAAGAGAGTGGACTGAAGATTCGCTAGGGATTTATTTGGTCTCCATAGAAGAAAGGGGATTATGATACTCTCCTTAAAAGAAAGGATTTCATTATATGAGAATTTTTGACTCACATAATCAATTCCTTGATATCTATTTTTAAGGCCTGTTGGGAAATCACTGTGAACATGCTCTTATGTGTTACAGTAGATTATATTTTGGACAACTGATTGCTTGTACAAAATTCTATAGAAAAAGAAAGCGTTTTATGTGTCGTCATTGCATTGCTGTGACTAGAAAGGGATTCATGATAATCTCCCTTCACAAAAGGAGTTCACTATAGTCTCTCTGACAAAAGAAAGTGAGCATCTCTGACCTTATGGAAACGTTCCTATCGGATTGCAGCCATTATAAGAGAAACAGAGAATTCATTTGATCGTAATTTGCCCGAGCTTAAATATTGTAAAGCGAAATTCATTCTATTTAAACTCTTCTGTAGCAGCGAATTATGCTAGCATGGCTCCCAGCGTTTGGCAAATTAAAGTAGAAACAAAAAAAGTGAGCATCTCTGACCTAATGGAAACGTTCCTAGCGGCTGCGCGCTGGAGGGATTTGAAGACAGACAAGCCAATGGGTGCCCTGAATCTTTCCAAATCAGCTGCAGAGTAGCCATAGTCTCCAGAATTCGGATTATTAGGCTGGGCCAGAAGCTCCCAGTACTGCGCTATTATATCCAATTTGCTGCTGCTGTTGCCAGCAATCCACCGTAACACATCCCCTGCACCATTGCAATTCACAATTGTAGAAAAATATATTCCTCAACAAAGAAATGATTAGATTCTAAGCATTTACAGTCCTACCTGAAGATAGCACTCCGGGTACTCTCTTCAGCTCTGGCATGTCCGTCGGAATGGACTGAACAAGCCATGATTTGCACGTTGCCTCACTCGCAATTGAATATGAAAAGGAACACAACAACAATAGCAACCATATATACTTCATTTTAGCATGCTCGGCATGCATTTCACAATTTTGGATGCATTTGAGAACAGTGACTATATCTTAATTGGAGCTTATTCCACGATGGCATCGCAGCGGTTTTATTGCAATGGATTTAGGCGAGAATCTCAATCATAGTAATTTTCAGTTGACGAAATCTTTATACGCAATATATCATAGCAATGGACACGGCCAAGAATTGAAGTCAACTAGCCAATCATAGAAATTTTCAGTTTGGAAGAAAACTTTGAAAATAATGTTTTAGAGCGAGGCATTTTGGCCAGAATTGAAGTCAACTTTTCAGTTTCAGGAAATCTTTAAAAATAATGTTATGATTTAGGAAATTTTTAATTATTATTTTTAATTAAATAATATTAGATAAATTATTCTTAAATATACATTATTGTTTATTATGGTAATTATATTATTTTGTTTTAGATAAAGTATTTTTTTAAATCATAAATTAAAAAGAAATTGTAATATCAAATGTTATTATCATATTACTTTTTATATTTCCTTTAATTTGATTTAGTAATTTTTTATTAAAATTATTTTATGGTTATTATATTATCATATCAAATAAAGTAGATATTATGTGAGAATACTTTCAATCTTCATAATTAATAATATTATTTTTAATCTATAATTAAATTATTATGCTATTAAATTATATGTGTAAGGTATATTATACATATAGAAATATTTTTTGATTTTGATTTATATTTGTTAAGAATATATTATATATGTTGTTATATGGAGTCTAATCAAATTTAGAGGCTAATTTTTCCCTACTTCATTCAATGTGGTTTCCCCCCAAATTTTTTTTATGAGGGTTTGGGGGCACCGCCCCCAAGACAGGGTCTATGGGCAACACCCCTTGCACAGTGCACTCTCAAATGCCTTTATATTTGTAAAAGGTATCGGAAGCTATTTTCTATTGGTCAACACATTCTAGCCCTAACTTCGTAAGTGGCTAAAAACTTGTATAAAATGTCTTAAAGTTAGGGATTTTATAATGTATTATGAGATAGTATCTTCTTGTGACAGTATTGAGTCACAAGGGATTGTATATTGTAATTAGGTTGTCATCATTGAATATGACATAATACAAGGCAGGGGAATCCCCAAACAAGATGTCCTAGCCCCCAACAAATAACCACACAACAAATTATAAACAATACCACAGAGATTTAGTTCCAAAACAACACCAATTCATAAAATAGAATCATAAGATTTACATTCAACATGCCTGACTATAAGGCCTTCTGGGTTATGGCCAAATACAAGGCAATTACAAAAATAGTTCTGCAAGACCTTGCAAGATCTACCCACTAGCTAGCCCAGATCCACAATCTGGTAGAGAACTCCAAGAAGAATCTAAACTTGTGCTCGTAAGCCACTAAGCAACCTTCTTGTTTCCCAAGCCCACACTTAGCTACTAGCTCTACTCAACTTTGCTCCTCTTAGCCAGTCCATGTTGAAAATCATGATCCACTCCTCTCTCAAAACAAGAAATGACCCCCTACTCATACTAAACCAAGCCATAGGTCAACCTAGCAAGTTATATTAAATAAACACTCACATATTAAATAAACCCTCAAGCCACAAGTCGGCTTGGCAACAAACATTAAACACATGAAAAAACTAAATACTTGGGACAACCCCCAAGTTTACAATGCATAACTAACTCAAAAGACCACACAAATGTGTGTGCACTTAAACATAGGTCCACATGCCATCTGAACATCAAAATCCAAGAGCGCGCATGCCAACTCCCTCAGATCAAAGCTCACGATTACAATCTCCAAAGGTTGTTAGTAAATCAGGAACACATAATCAGGAGTCTCCCAAATTGCTCTAACTCTAAGACAATTACTCCAAATTGCATGTGCACTTAGGAAAATGTTTCCCAATATTCCTCAAACACATCCCCAACTACACAAACCATAACACCACAAATCCAAGCACAAAGCTCTTGCATATAGGATTGTTGACTACCCTAGGATACTCCTACATCAAACACCCCAGGTGTGAAGAAAGATGTTCTTAGTAGCTAGAAGAATATATTTAAGGGTTCAACGCACAAACTCCAAACTAGTTCCTCACATACATGTCCTCCACCACATCAACTTGCACACTCTTGTCTTTGTTCCACTTTTGCAAATCTCCCCTACAACAGTCATCTTCACAACTATATTTTTTTGTGCAACATGTTTGGTTTCCACGATGATCTACAACCCTTTCAAAATCCTTCCAACTCAACTCAAGTTCCTCCTTCCAAGTTTTGAGTTCTTCAAAAGAATCAGGGAATGCTTCCTACCTCCATTCTCAGCAAATAAGCACATGCTTGAAAAAATCATGCATTGCTCTGTAATCATATTGCCAAGGTCTACCAATTAATATGTGACAACTTCTCATGTCAACAACATCACACAATACTTGATCAACATACTTCCCAATCCAACAATTAACAAGACATTGCTCCCTTCTTTCCAAAGCATGTTCATCTTGCAACCAATTGGTCTTATAAGGATAAGGATGTCTTGCTTTCTTCAAACCAAGTTTCTAAACCATCTCATCGACAAATAGGTTATCAATACTACCACCATCCATAATTAAATTCTAGCATTTGCCTCTAGACTTGCAACGAGTCCTGAACAAATTCCTCATTTGACAAGCTTCCAACATCTTCTTGCTATGTAACACTCTTCAAATCAAAAAATTATCCCCCTCAAGCTCATTTATTGAATCCACATTCTCATTCACAATAGCAACTCTTTTATCACCAATCCTCTTATCAACATTGGGACATTCAAAAGCTCTATGTCCTTCTTCACCACATTTGAAACAATAACATTTAAATGCAACCTTACTTGTTCTTCTCTTTTGCTCAACATGTTTTGGTTCATCTTCAACAATATGAGTATCCTTCTCAGAGTGTTCCTTCCTCTCCTTCCCTCTAGAATTACCTTAATGTCTTCTCTTCAACTTATATTCTTCCCTTGTAGCATACTAATAAGCATCCTCAACTAAAGCAATATTCAACATACCAACCTCATCCTGAATATTGAATCTCAAACCATTAATATATCTAGCCACCTTTTCTTTAGACAATTCTCTATGTCCACATCAAATAGTCAACTTGTAGAACTCCTCAGTATAATCTTTCATAGACAAATCCTTTTGTTTCAAATTTTGTAACCTCTTAAACAATTCAAGTTCATAATCAATAGGAATGAACTTAGCCTATAATTTTGCTACCATCAATCTCTATCTAGTGATCTTCATTTCACCTTCTTCTTCTTCTATATCTCTTTGCAATTCTTTCCACCGTAAAGTAGCATGTCCTTTCAAATTAGTCTGTGTCAACCTTACTTTGAGTGGATCTCTAATATCCTCTAACTCAAAGTAGTCTTCCAATTCACCAATCTAATCAATTAGGTCTTTAGGATTCAAAGCACCTAAGAAATTAGAAACATTCATCTAATGCTTCAACTTCAAGTGAGCTCCAGATCTACTCACTGACTAGCCCTATCTTCCACAAGTCTCTTCGTATGATTAGATCTATCTTTACCACTATATCCAACAACCTCAAACTCTTCAGCAACTTCCTCATAATCATCCTCAATACCCACATTCCTAGGTACACCAGCTATAGCTCTCATGATATCAACAACCATATCATTCTTCATCAACTCCATCATAGATATGAAATTTGATCTAATTTTCTTTGTAATCCTTGACTCAACAACATCATGGAGGTTTACAATTTCTCTAAGGTCCAATCTTCTTAGAGGCATCTTCCAAGATCTTCAAAAACCCAAAGCAACAAATTAACCAACTCCACAAGATCAACTAGATTAACCAACCAAAACACAACTAGCTCTAATACCACTTAACGCAGTACAAGGTAGGAGAATCCCCAAAGGAGATGTCCTAGCCCCCAGTAAATAACCATGCAACGGAATATAAATAATACTATAGAGATTTAGTTCCAAAACAACACCAATTCGTATAATAGAATCATAAGATTTACATTCAAGATGCTTGGTTGCAAGGCCTTTCGAGTTATGGCTAAATACAAGGTAATTACCATAACTCCGCAAATTTGAACACATAGCTCCTGCATACAGGATTTCTGACTATCCTAGGATGCTCCTGCATCAAAATAATAAGAATATTGGACTCGTTATTGGTGGGCATGGCCTAGGGATTGGGTGAGCTACAATAAATCTTTGTGTCTTGTGTTCTCTTTTGTATGCTTTATCATTTTCTGATATTGATCATATTTGCGTGTAATTATCATTTCTATCTCTTTAATCCTAATAATATGTTTATATAGTATATATCTAAAACAATGTAGAAATATTTTATTTTTTATATTAAAGATAGTAAAAGGTATATATCAAATTATTAGTATTTGATAAGCAAGAGGCCAAAGCCATTGATTAAAATAATACAAAGTTACAACCCAACTTGAGAGGCACTGAGAAGAGGGAGTTGAGATGTAGTCCTTCATTTCTGCTCATCATTTGAAAGATAGAAAAGAGAGATACAAAATGTGAATCAGAATTTTCTTCCCGCATTCTATTGCTCATTAAAATCCCTTTATCTAGGACAGTTCTAAAGTAACACAACCAAACCAACAAACAGCACCTAGTCTACTTTGTTAGTATGTTAGTTTGTAATTTAATAAAATTACAAAGCTATAATTTATCATTTTTAAATCATGTAGCTTAAAAGGAGATAAGAGGACTAAGAACTATCATTAATGAAACAAAGAAGAGGAACAAAATATACAGATGAACATAAGAAGCATTTGTTTATTTAAAAACTTGAAATCAAAGTACATGACCCAGATAAAAATTCAATAGGTAGGCATAAAAGAAGGGTATTAAGGTTCTTCCTCCCTTGATATCCCTTCATCCTCTACTGTTGAGGAATCCAAACATCATTAGCAAAATAAATTGCATTTTTAGCAAGATCTTACTCGTAGTAATACCATATTTGTTAGCATAATTGTCCCTTTAGTGATGTCTTATCTTCATTAATATATAAATCTTATCTATCTTACCTTACTGAAAGATCGATTCCTTGATTAGCTAACTTGTCATCCCTCTTATTCCCTTCACAATATATATGGTTGATTAGAATTTTGTCAAAATAATTACAAAGCACCAAGGCTTTGGATAAATGGGCATCTAAGTTCCAATTAGTGAGGGAGCCTTTCCCAAGCACATTGATTATTATGGATGAATCACCTTCAATTTCTAATTTCTTAAGTCCCAATTCCTTACAAAGATCCAAACCCTCTACCAAAGCAAAAATATCTGCCCAATTGTTGGTAGCTTCCCCAATTGCATTGGCTATACATGCAATCTCTATTCCTTCATCATTATGAATGTTTCATCCTATACCAACCTTACTAGGATTCCCCTAGATGCTCTGTTGAAATTGAGCTTATACCATCCTCTCTTAGGACCCTTCCAAACACATTGTTTCATGCTAATATTACTTTGAAAGTCCCCCTTCCTCGGGGGGGAGGGGACGGTGTTTAATCCAATCCACCTACTATGCATCTTCTCATCCCAATAATACATGTTTTCCCTTTTGGGGATCCTAGATATCAATCGATGGTTTGTTAATTCAATGATTGAGGCTTCAATTTTATTGATAAGATGATCAACCTCCATCTTCTTGTCCTAAAATATTCTTCTATTTATTTCCTTCCATAGTTCCCAATAAATGAGACCTATGGAAGGAGAGGAGATCCAAAGGTTCTTATAAATGCTATTTGGTTTCAGCAAGGACCATGCTGAAAGAAAACTTATGATGGAGTTAGGGAAGGCCAAATTCTACCCTAACTTAGAATACAACCAATGCTAATAGTGATTCTAGAAAGGATAATTAAGAAAAAGGTGATCTATCAATTCATCTTCTAATTCACAAAGGGGGCATCTACTAGGAGTCTAGTAGCCCATTCTCTTAAACCTATATGTTGTAAGGGCTCTTCACTCTGACATTGTGGAAGCATAATTTATCTTAGTAGAGATTAGTAGGATTCTTAGCTAGAGAGGATTCTAAAAGCTTATAACCCATCCTAGAATTATAAACGTCGCTCTTCCATCCATCCCAAATAAGGGAATCTTTACCTCCCCGAAACAAAATTTTCCTCAAGTATAACATATTCTTCAAAAAGCCCTTCTCAGTTAAAGGAATATCCTCCTCATCCAAGCTTTTCCAATGCCATTTTAAGACTTCCTTGTTCAAAAACCGCATAATCCTTAACTCTAGAACTCCACTTGGACTCTAAATGACCCATTGAATTGAGGAGAGAAGGAAATTTTTCTAAGGCTTTGTAACCACCCCAAGAGCATGCCAAAAAAGTGCATCCTCTCCATTCCCTAAATCCCAAGTTAACTTATTCTAAATGACAATCGACATATAAGCAATAACTTCCAAATCTTTGAGCCTTTACGGGGATTGGCTTCTCTAAATAGATTATAGGGAACCAGAGAGGCAAGGTGTTTGTGACAAAGGATTCTAACCCATTTTAGATTTGGGAACTTTAGCATTCTCTATGCTAACCTAGCTCCCTGAGCCTTCCCTTGTAATTTGATATTCTTGATACTAACCCCACCTTTCTCTTTTGGTTTACAAACTTGATCCCAAGATGCAAGGATGGGGAACTTTTTCTTCTCATTAGACACCTACCAGAAAAAAGTTCTAAGAAGCCTATTAATTTTATCTAGTTTACCACTTGGCAAGCCTAGATAGAAAATTTTATAGATAGGTAGGCTTGATAAGACTGATTGAACTAAAGTAACTCTTGTTGTAGATGAGACCTATTTGCCTTTCCATCCTGCCACTCTTTTTTGAAGCTTCTCTAAAATAGGATCTCATAATTTGGTTGATTGAGTACCAAAGTTGAAAGGTATCCCTAAGTATTTACAGGGAAGGGATCCATTTCTGAAGTCAAAAATATCACAAATCTGATCTTCTCTATAATATTTGGGGTTATTTTGCAATGGCAAACTGTTACAATTGCAACATCCAACCGTCGCAATAGCAACATACTCTCTTGTTGGATCCTGTCAAACTTTTTCTATCATGTTATAATGGTGAAGACATATGTCGTAATGGTGATGATAAACACATTCATAACTTGGAAGAAGGGAGGGACAAGAGTTCATGTTGCAGACGTTGTAATTGCGACAGTCGTGCTAAACAACCATGGGTGTCCGTTGTAATTACGATGATTGGAGCTTTGATTCTTTCATCACAATTGTGATGCATCTGCGACAGCTGTGCTATAGAAGTGACAGTTATCCATTAGAACTTTCCATCATACTTGTGATGCTGATGCGATAACTATGTTGTACAAGAGACAAATGTCAATCGAAACTAATCGTCACTTACAATGGACTACTGTCATAATTGTGACGACTAGTTGAATTATTAAAAAAAAGTATTGTAAACTACTTAGTAACTAGAGCTTCTATGAATTGTAGCTTTTGTAGTCATTTTTTGAGTGCCTCATGATGAAATTATAGGGTGTACCTATTGTATAGAAACCATAATTACAAAAATCTTGATACATCATCTTTTGTACTACGAATTTCAAACCCTAGCCTTTCTAATGTCACCAATTGTAGATATTAGTGTGGAAGGGATCAAAGACACAAAGCTACATGATGTGGGGGATTATGGAATTATGAGGAGAGTGAAAGAAGATTATAGCTCTATTATTGTTGAGAATCTTATAGCACATGCATGGCGTTTTCCTTGCAGTTCTTTGTCTTAATTGATTTTTTTTGTGTTAATCATAACAATTCTAAGAGTTATGAAACTCAAAACTTCTAATGGTTTGGTGCTTGTTAAAATTTTCCTTGAAGTTGTCTCATAAGCATCAAAGCTTCATAAAGAGATTCATTAGTAGATGTATTTATAAAGTGTGGTCTGTAGTATTTTTGAAAGAGGAAGGATTGGTTTTTGAGTAAAATTGCAAGTGCCTCTCTAGGGGTTAAGAGGAAAGGCAAGTTTAAGCTTCCTTTTAAGTTTAAAAGGAGATCATTTTGTGAATGAAATTTTTGATGTTTAATTAAATTATTAAAGTCCTGTCATTAATTATAATAGTGTTCACAAGATTTGATTTTTAGGAAATGTTGGCTCTAAGTTCCATTTTCTACAAGTAAAATTGTAATGTTGTTATTGAGATTTAATCGTATAATTTTTTAGTCAACATCCAAATCACATCTCCTCTTATTTCAGATACATATATTTTATCGTAGTTTCCATCCATAAATGATTTCTTGTTGTTTGCACTTCTAGTCTCATGTTTAACATTCTTCATACAAAAAACAAGAACATCTCACAACTTCTAAATATATGCAAAAGCCACATATGAGTCTAATTCATCTACATAATGGTCATAACTGAGAAGAAGAAGAAACTATATTATTTATACTATTTCTCTTCACTTGCATGAATTCATTACAAGAATCCATTGTTGAGATGTGTGACTACAATGTCCTCTTTATTTGAAGCACAATGTGTACAATCTACAAGTGCATATCAATCTATAGATTCAAAACTTCACAGGCATTCAGTGTCCTTTGATGTAATTAGCTTATTACACCATGTCATGGGAAATGTAGAATTGAATAAATTTCATAACATGGATATGCAATTTTTTGAGAATAATGTTTTGATAGTGAATATATTGATTGGGCTAACCTGAATAGTCATTTTTTGCATGAGCAACTAGCTAGCTATGAGGAGTGGGAAGATGTGATTTCTTGTGAACTATGTTTTCATAGTTAATATATTGATTGGGTCAACTTGATTAGTCATCATTTGTATGAGCAACTAGCTAACTACGAGGAGTGCGAAGAGTTCCATATGTCTCCAATGTTGATATATGTGCTTGCTAGAAGATAAATTCCTTGACTTGGTTTGTAAACTATAGAATCTGCAAAGAGACACACAAGTATATATGACTATTTTCTATAGTTATAGAAGAAAGAAGACATGGAAAATTATGCATAGGTGAATGATGCATTTCTATGGGTGGTTACTAAAAGTTTGAAGGGTCTCCAGAAAGAAGATTTTCCCTTGAAGATGCTACTTTGGTGACTCAATATGGGAGCTATTATATTTAGTTTGATAGTTTCTTGCATTTGAGAATTGGGGGGGTTTTGAAAATGTCCCACATAGATTGCCAAGAAATATTTTTAATTATTTAGTGTTCCTAGAACTATGCTGCCATATGACAAAGGTGATATATATATATATATATATATATATATATATATATATATATATATATATATATATATATATATATATATATATATATATATATATATATATATATATATATATATATAAGGGGTTTACCCATTTCCAATTTGTTTATAATATTTGTTGTAAAAGAAACGAGGTCGCCAAGATGCCAGGCACAATTCTATAAAAGTTTAACCTTTATCTTTTATCACAAAGACATTATTGGGATAGTAAACATTATGTATATTGTCATTCTATGGAGGGAAGTCATATTTGCATGAATAGTGTAAGATAGAGGGTATAATAGTGTAGTTAGATTTATTATTGTTTAAGTCCTAACATTAATTTTGCAAGTACTACTTGTTCCAAACTAACCCTAATAGTTGGGACATTATAGTTTCCAAGATAAGGATGAAGTAAATGAGAATATTTAATAAAGGGATCGAATTAGTTATTGTAATACCCCAAAATTGGCTCATTGCCATCTCAACCAATTTTGGTATATTTCTGATCGATTTTAAAATCCTACGTCACTAGGCAATTCTCATTCTGCTACTTGCTACTTGACTTAATTGTTAAATGTAGAAAACCCTAATCTGCATTCATAATTTTTCCTATTTAATTCCTATAGTACTCACTCATATTAGCCACATTAAACCTATTTGATTTAAATTTAATTGCATTTAAATCCTTCATTCTTAGAGGGTCTGGTTGCCTACACCTCAAATCTGAGGACATTAATTAGGCAAAATCCTTCTAGATAGAAGGCGACAGGTTGCTCTATCGAACTTCTTGGATAAACAACTCAATGTTTATTCCGCGATGATTCCACAAGTAAAGACTGTGTCGAAGTGTCTGTGAGGTTTAGAGGCCCACATTTCACAGGTACATTTCACGATACCCTTCATTACACCATGAGCTTATATTGTTATATCCTTTTCCCTACCTTGGGCAATCTTGTGAAGGCTTTCTTTGAGGGTAACATTCATCGCTTCATACTCCTTGCCTATCCATCTCCACTTATCCACTAGCTTGCTACTACATCTCATCCTACACCTTGCTAGACACTAGAGTAAAATCAAGGTAATCCTTCTTGCAAGCTAGTAATCTCTGAAAAAGTTCTAAAATTTGAAAATTCCTGAAAAAATCATAAAAATCAGAAAAAGTCCTAAAAAAAAAATTGTTACCCTGGTGAAAACCTAGCAATAGGTGCCTTGGTAACACCAAAAAAAGTGAAAAATCTCAAAAATACAAAAAAAATTCCAAAAGAGAAAAATACAAAAAAATTGAAAAAACAAAAAAAAAATGCCATTGATGAAAACCTGGAAATAGGCATCATGGTAGCAAAAAAAGGAAAATCCTACCAAGAAGGTGAAAACCTGGTAAACAGGCACCTCTTGTTCCTAATGCTCCATCTTGTAGCGCATCTTCTGGCTATTCTGTACAGTCACTTTCATGCTTTCACTTTCCTGGTTTTCTTGGTTTTTGCTCATGTATCCATGGATTGAGTCTTGTTATAGCTCGAGGGCATTCCCCTTTAGTGTCACTCTTTTTGAGATTCTCCTCATAGAATCTCCTTTGCGACAGTCACCAGTGGTCCTCACTGTCACCAGTGGTCCTCACTACGTCTGCATACTGTCGCTAGTGTCACTATTTTTGAGATTCTCTTAATAGAATCTCCTTCGCGACAGTCACCAGTGGTCCTCACTGTGTCTGTCTACTATCGCCACTATACCTCGTTTTCAAGATTCTCCTCATAGAATCTCTTTTACAATAGTTACTAGTTGTTTCAGTTGTGTCTACCTACTTTTTCTTGGGTCACGTCTCTAGATTCCTTTATGGAAGATCTCTCTTGCATCAGTCACTAGTCGTTCTAGCTGTGTCCGTCTATTGTCGCTTAGTCCTGTTTAGGTTCTTCATCTTGAAGTATCCTCTTTGACCTCAGTCACCAGTTGTTCTGACTGCGTTTTCCTACTGTTGTCACCCTACTGAAGAGATTTCTTTCAAACATGTTCTGGACACTGACACCTAACATCAATCCCAAAAACATTGAACTCAAAAATGATATACTTGTTTGGATATGTGGAGCATTTTCTTTGTTTGCCTTGTTTTGCTTTATCATATCTCCTTGAGCAACTCGATGATGTCATCTTCGACTAGAGAAGTAATGACTGAGGGCATGATCTTTTCTTTTCTTTCTGTCTGTGGTTTAGTTCCTATAGGTTGATCTATTCCTATAAAAGAGGTGTCCACTATAAGAGCTTCCATCTCGTATTGGATGGCCGTGTGTACCTCGACTCCTTTTATACGAATATATCAATAATGTTGGTTCTTCTCCTTGTTTGTTGGAGTGAACTCTTCATGCTATAGTAAATACTAATACTCGTCCTGTTAAGTGAACGTATGGGTCACTACAAGTATATCTAGCACACTTTTGTCTCAGGTTATGAATGCAAGGGTCGTTGTGGATAGAATAAATACTGAATACTTAGCATAAGATGGATCTCCTGTGTGTTTGGTGTGTCTGTCATGCAAGCAATATTCTGGTCATCCTAGCATTTATGCTTTGATGCTTATGTTAACTTGCTATATTAAAAGGGACAAATGTTCTGGTCATTTTGGCTTCTTGTGCCTCGAATGCTTACATTTAATCTCGACAAACCTATAACATATGTTCTATTCATATTCCCATGATTGCAATGTCAGTGGGAATTGTATAACATACAACCTTTGTTCTATGTCCAATGATGATAAATCTTCGAGGCTTGGTAACCAAACCTAGGGTTGCATTTAACATAGTCTTGCATTGCATACTTCAATTGCATAAGCATGCGATTCAATTGCAAATCTACTTTCACCTTCTGTGATGAGGGATTGTTGATCTATTCAAAGTATCATGTTTCTTAATAACTGCACAAATAATCGATCAATCACCCTCTTGGCTATTTTGGCTATTTTGAATCCATTTTTAGGATCGAATTCGAAATTTGACACACCTCAGTGCCTCAAAAAATGCATTTTAAAATTTTGGGGACTAACGCAATCGAACGCTTGTGCAGCTCAAGTCTTTCTGATACTTTGTGATTCTTGGAATTCTTTGAACTCTACATTCCTCATGTTTTCAAAACTCATTTTGGAAATAGTCAACTAAAGTCAACTATGCTCAATTCTGGTCAACTCCTTGGTCAAACTTGGTCTTTTGGACCTTGAAATCACTTTGTATTGACTTCCAATTTTCTTAAGATCATTCTAATCTCTTCATATTTTCTCTTGATCGTTCTGATCTCTTCTATATTCTGCTAAACCTTGGATTTCTTCTGTATCTTTCATCATTCTCCTTACATCATACTTCTGGTGTGTCATCTTTCGATTTCGCTCCCGAGGGGGCAGGATGATTACATCATTGAACTTGCATTTCAAATCGATCTGAATCTTCATCGCTTAGGACATCTTGTTCCTATCTTATGTCCTTGTCACTTGGGGCATCTCATCACTCAAGGCATCTTGCTCCCTCCTATCTAGCATCTTTGCTATCTATCTTATCTTTTCATCAACTGATCAATCTTATAACAACTCTTCTCAGAGTTTGATGGATAGGTATTGTGACAGTCTAAACCCCAACTCCTGAGGATCAAGCCTCATTCTGGGGATGATTCTATGACTTATACTTCGATCTTGCTATCTTTTATCAATCTCAGGTATCTAGACATTCTGTTTGGATCCTTAAAGGTCAAGCTCCGTTCTGGAGATATTCTTTTAAATGCTATCAATCTTAGGTATCTAGACATTTTGTTTGGATCCTTAAAGGTTAAGCTCTATTCTGGAGATAATCTTTTAAATGCTTATCAATTTCAGGTATCTAGACGTTCTGTTTGGATCCTTAAAGGTTAAGCTCCATTCTGGAGACAATCTTTTAAATGCTTATCAATTTCAAGTATCTAGGTGTTCTATTTGGATCCTTAAAGGTTAAGCTATGTTCTGGAGACAATCTTTTAAATTCTTATCAATTTTAGGTATCTAGGTGTTCTATCTAGATCCTTAAAGGTTAAGCTCCATTCTAGAGACGATCTTTTAAATGCTATCAATTTCAAGTATCTAGGTGTTCTATCTAGATCCTTAAAGGTTAAACTCCATTCTGGAGATAATCTTTTAAATGCTTATCAATCTCGGGTATCTAGGTGTTCTATCTGGATCCTTAAAGGTCAAACTTCATTCTAAAGAAACCTTTTAAATGCTCATCAATTTTAGGTATCTAGGTATTCTACTTGGATTCCTTGGGATTAAGCTATGTTCTAGAGATAGTCCTTAAAAGCTTATTGATTGGTCTCCATGTCATCAACTTCGAAACCAATCTCATCTTCGCATCATGCTTTCTGATTTTCTTTGAATTGAACGTTCTGCTCCCACATTCATTCAAAGAGGGGAAAAATGTAATACCCCAAAATTGGCTCATTGCCATCTCAACCAATTCTGGTCTATTTCTGATCGATTTTAAAATCCTACGTCACTAGGCAATTCTCATTCTGCTACTTGCTACTTGACTTAATTGTCAAATGCAGAAAACCCTAATTTGCATTCATCATTTTTCCTATTTAATTCCTATAGTAATCACTCATATTAGCCACATTAAACCTATTTGATTTAAATTTAATTTAATCTAAAGTATTCATACTTTATTAAATTAAATTCTCCTAAGGCTAATGTACTATGGGGTTAAATTTATTTAATTTAATAAATATGCCTATTTTAATTAATTAAATGAAATTATTTAATTAAATGGAAAAGTTATTTCTAATTAATTAAACGAAGTTATTTAATTAAATAGGAAGTCATTCCTAATTAATTAAATGAAGTTATTTAATTAAATAGAAAAAGTGTCTCTAATTAATTAAATGATATTATTTAATTAAATAAAAAAAAGGTATTTATGAGAGCATATACCATTTTATTAAATTAAATATTCTTCCTAATTCTCCTCTTCAGTTCAAAATGGAAATTCCTAGATAACTACTGATCAAATTAGAAGTGACCCAGATCACTTGCTCTCACATTAAAGTCTATCTAAGCTGACTGACTCTTACACTCAGATCTAAGCCAATTAACTCCCTCTAATTTGGGAATCTTCCATCATAACTGAACTTTATCTTCAATCTTGTCCGTCCATCTGAATTGACCTCAACTGTTGATGGATTCCTGGGTTCTATTTAAGAGACTCCTAATTCCTCATTGCGAAGGTTGGAATTTGAATAGTATTGAGTTGCTGTTGAATTAAATACTCATTTCCCTTTCTAGCTTTCACATTGCTATTACTTTTAAATTCTCATTTAAAATAAGAATGCATACATTTAGCTTATTGTCTTTTATTTCTTTGATTAATTGCTTGCACTTCATCTAGATTACTTACATATCATATAGGCTTAATTGCATTTAAATCCTTCATTCTTAGAGGGTCTGGTTGCCTACACCTCAAATTTGAGGACATTAATTAGGCAAAATCCTTCTAGATAGAAGGCGACAAGTCGCTCTGTTGGTTCTTCTTGGATGAACTATTCCATGTTTATTCCAGGATGATTCCACAGGTAAAGACTATGTTGAAGTGTCTATGAGGTTCAGAGGCCCACATTTCATAGGTACAGTTATGATCTGATGGTGGAGATTCAATTATTAGAAGATAAATTCAATGTTCAAGGACAAATTGTGTTGACCGAGTGCCTAGATCCAATGTATCTAAGTTGGAAGATGATCAAATGGTTATGATTAAGCAATAAAGAATTACAAAATCTGATTAAGTAGCAATCACTATCTATTTAAGGGATGACTGAGATGTTTATAAATACTGATCAAAGTCATTTGTGAAGGTGAAGGTAGAAGAAGATACCAAGTAGAATTGTAATACAAGATCAAGAAAGTGAATTGCAAATTTGATGTGTGTGGGTGGATCATCCAAAGAGGAATAAACTAGGACAAAGGATTAGCAAAATGGAGATCTAAAATAGAAAATGTAGTTGTACTATTTACAAAATCATTTCACTATTATTCTCTAACAATTACAATGAAAAATCTCTTTATAGAACAATCTTTGTAAATCCTTTTTAAGGTGACATTTTATTGAATGTTTGTAAGTCCTTTAGAGTAGGCCACTCAATTGAGGAGTGATAATGTCTAGAAGATATTTGATGTATCTCCTAAAAGGGTCACACTAACAATGTGCATGTAACCTTAAATAGGGTTGGCTCCTAACCGAGCTCACTTTAGAAGAGTGACAATTTTGGGTTATCGGTCCCAAGTGGTTTTTCCCTTAACAAGGTTTCCACATTAAAAAATATTGTGTCAAAATGTGTGGATGATTGTGTTACATGTTATTTCATATTTATTTGATGTTTATTTTTTATTGTTGCACCTCAGTATATGAAGTCTACATTTAATAATCAATTACTCTGATACTTGGTACAAGCTAACCGTTTACTAGTAAAGAATGAATTGGTTATTATTGTGAAGTTTAGATCTAGTTACCAAGATTTTATATTGGAAGTTTGAGTTGTTAAGTTGTTAAAAAATTATAATAAGGACCTAAGGATAGATGATTCACTCCCTCCCCCCTTCCCTGACCACCAATTATTTAACAATTGGTATCAGAGCCCAATTCTTGAAGAAAAAAGTTAAATAAATGAAAAGAAAGGAGGAACTCTTTCCTTTTATTGCACATATTCCCTACTTTTAACATTTAAGATTGAATAGAATATTACTAAGACATAAAAGAGAATGGTAACATTGTTTAATGCAATTTGTTTTATATGATTCAAAGATGTTGGAGTATGCCAAAGTACAATAAAATCCATTGTACAATGAGTTCACCATAAGGTGTTCCACTGTAGGGTGAGACACAATTCTAATATGGTAAGATTGTGATGTGTATTGTGAGTTGAAACTAATTCCAGTATGGTGAAACTCAATATTGCATACAAGTATGATGAGATTTGATTCTTGTAAGGTGAAACTCAATCCCACATACGAGTGCAGTGGGTTCCAATTTTAATATGGTGAGATCTAGCCTCACAATAACGTACAGTGATGCCCATGGAGTAGTATTTGTCATACAGTAATGCTTGCACATAGTTTTGTGGTGACTGTCAATTGAATGAATGGAAATGATAAGTTGGTTGACCATTCTGTGAAATGATGGTTGACATACTAAATTCCACAATGAATTACAATGTTTATAAATTCCTATCGAAATTGTTAGGCTTGAAAATGGCAAAAAGTTAGGTAGATTTTAACATAATTTGAGCCTGTGAAAAAACTTGGTATTCATTATATGTAATATTTCTTACTATAATACAAAGGATTCACTTAGGTTTTTGGTGTTTAGGTTTTCCTCCTAAAAGGGTTTCCCATGTGAAATTTGTTTTGTCTTGTGTGCTTTGTATTTTATATGTTCTTATTCTCTTGTTTCATTGTTCATCTCAAGTTTCTGAAATTGATTTGAAAGTTTCTCTTGCTCACTTCCCATCTTAAGTTAGCATTAGAAAGCCATTTCCACATTGAAATTTTCCTTATAAGTGGTACCAAAGCCTAACCATTTATTGTTATCATTATTGAGTAGGGTTGATTTTTTATGTCAATTTGGTTTCAGTGGGAGTTTGTAGAGTGTTCACTTGTAAATTGAGATGGTTGGCACATCAAGAAGAGTAGACATTAAAAAATTTAATGGCACAAAATTGCATTTTTAAAACTTAAAATTGATGGTATGTTATTTGATTGAGATCTATAGTTCACTATCTTTTGCAACAAGCCTTCAAGTGTGAAGCAGGAAAATTTGGATCTAGTGGATTAAAAGTCCAGTGAATTTTCTTCAATCTCCATGAAGAGAAAACCAAACATTCTCTATGGAACAAGTTGGGAGACATTTATCAAGGAAAAACCTTGGTAAAAAATCTCTTCCTAGAAAATAAGTTGTACTTTGTGAAGATGGATGGAGGAATGACTATGGAAGATCTCTTAATGTGTTTAATATGGTGATTACAATGTTAACTTATATTGATGTGTCCATTAGTGAAGAAGAGCTTTATATGTTATTGTTGAGTTCTTTGCCTAATTTATGGGATCACTTCATAATGGCCATCAGAAGTACTACTACCAAATTTAAAATTGATAAGGTAGTGGTTGCACTTTTGTCAAAGGAGATGCAAAGGAAATCCTCTAAGGTTTACAAAGAGGCTCTCATTGTCAAAAGCATATCTAAGGAAAAAAGAAAGAAGAAGGACATGAAGTCAAAGTCTCAAGAGAGATCTTCCATTCCTAGAAAAAATTCTAAGGAAAGCTATTGGAACTATGGGTGGAAAGGTCATATTCGAAAGGATTGCAAAGAGGAGAAAAAGAAGAAAAATAAATATACTTTGAACATTGAATCTTCTCAAAGTGATGATGCTGACTTTATAACAACCTTGGAAGTGCTTTCTAATTATGTATGGCTTATCAACTTGGTAGCATAATTCCACATGATGTCTCATAAAGAGTGGTTCTCAAAGTATGAACTTTACAATGGCATAAATGTGTTTCTGGCAAGTGATTCCATACTAGATATCTTTTGAAGAGGAATAGTCAAAATCAAGTTCACTAATGGTAGAGTAATTGGAATTGATGGAGTACTCATATACTTGGTCTAACTTAGAACTTATTCTTTTTCAACAAGTTGAATGATCCTGGATTCCATGTAATATTTGTCCAAGATGGCTGCAAGATGACTAGAGGTTCTATTGTTTTGGCTAAGGGTAACACATTGGAATATTGTATAGTGATACCAAAACCATGTTCTATAATAATGTCTTTATAAAGTCTAATAATTTTTTTATGGTAACACATGATGTGAACACTATGAAAGTTAAACTTCTTGCTCAAAAAGCAATCCTCTAGCATTATAGGCTTGGCCATCTTGGCAAGAAAATTTTAAAAACATTGAAGAATAAAAACTTGGTTGAGGAGATGATTGACTATAATGTTGAGTTTGATTTATGTGAACATTTCACATATGGGAAGAAATATTGTCTTCAATTTTATTCCATTTCTAAAACATCTTCTCATTTGCTAGGCTATGTTCACTTTGATGTATTTGGTCTTGTGGATGTTCCTCCTTTGTCTAAGTCAAGATGTTATGTTTTGCTTATATATGATTATTATAAAATATTTTTTATTTTATTTTTTGAAGAGTAAGTCACGAGTTTTCAAACACTTTGAGGAATTTAAAACATTGTTGAAAATCAACTTAGGAGAAAGATTAAAAATTTAAGAATAGACAACGGTGACAAGTTTTGTAGTGTAGATTTTGACAAACTTTGTGTAGATCATGAAATTAAGAGGAATACGACTACACCTTATGCTCCACGATATAATGGACTAGATGAAAGGAAGAATCAATCTTTGATGGAGAGATCAAGGAGCATGTTGGGCAATATTAGTTTGGAGCAAAAGTTTTGGGCTAAAGTAGTGAAAGTTGTAAAATGTATCTTCATTGGCTATGACACTGGTGTGAAGGGATAAAAAATATTGAACCCTCTCAATGAAAAGGGTTATACAATAGTAGTGTTATCTTCCATGTGATAAAACCTATCTCAGTAGACCAGCCAAAGAAGACAAAAAAGAAAGAAAAAAGCAGTTGAAATCCCTTTAGCTTCCAAAAGGGAGATATTTTAAACTACAAATGAGTATAAGAACGAGGACCCAAATATGCCCCAGGATGAGGAGATCTCAAATAGTCATGCAAGTTTAGAAGAACATGATTATGAACCTCATAAAGCCTAACCACAGGAAGTGAGGAGATATACTCAATAGAGGTGGCAACCTTATAGGTATGGCTATTCACCAATGAGGTTCAATTACTTAATGTTGAATGCTAATTGTGCCTATTCTTTTCTTCTAAATGTTAATGAGCCTAAGACTATCAAAGAATCAATTAATATGCCAAATTCAGATTCTTGGTTGGAAGCCATGAAGGATTCAAAATGAATTTATTGGAGAAAAATGGAACCTAGGACCTCTTACCCTTGCCTAAAGGTAGAAAACCTATAGGTTGTAAGTGGGTATTTAAGAAGTATGGTCTAGATGGAAGCATTGACATGTATAAGGAAAGAGTGGTTGCAAAGGGGTGTTCTCAAAAAGAAGGTATTGATTATGGAGAAATGTTTTCTCTTGCAACTAAGCTAGCATCTATGTAGACATGACTTTGAAATTGAGAAGATGGATGTAGACATATTTTTTCTTCATGGTGATCTTGAAGAAGAAATATATATCCCAATTAGAGTATTTTGTGGAGAAAGGTAAAGAGCATTTGGTTTGTAAGCTTAAGAAGTCCCTTTATGGTTTGAAGCAGTCACCTAGGATGTGGTATCAAAAGTATGCTACAAATGTTTTATATGTGGCTTTTATGAGATCTAAATTTTATCATTGTGTGTACTATAAAGTTGAAGATAGTCAAATACTTATTATTTCTCTATATGTAGATGATCTGTTGTCTATAGGGAAAAGTAAGGGAATGATCTTAGATTTAAAATATCAGTTGTCCTTAAACTTTGAGATGAAAGATTTGGGCCAAGAAAATTTGTGTTGGGAATGAAAATTAGAAGGGATGAAGTTGGTAGGAAACTTTGGCTTATCTAGAAAAATTTATATTACCAATGCTCTTGAGCAATTTAATATGATAAATTATAAGCAATGAGTAGTTCCAATGTTACATTAAATAAAGCTACTAGTTAATGAAAATCTAAAATATCTAGATGAGGTTGAAAACATGAAGTGGATACCTTATACAAGTACTATTGGCAGCCTCATGTATGCAATGGTTAGTACTAGATCATAAAATTCCCAAGTAGTGGGAATATTGAGTTGGTTTATGAAAAATTGGGCAAGCCACATTAGGATACTGCAAAAGGAGTTCTAAGATATTTGAAGGGTACATTACAATATACATTAAGCTATTGAGGAAACTCAACTAGATCAAATACATTAGTTAGTGTTCAAGGTTATGTGGATGCTAATTGTTTCAGTGACATTAATAGAAGAAGATCCACCAGTGGATAAGCGTTCATGGTGAATGGCAGTGCTATCAGTTGGATGAGGAAAAAATAGAGCATAGTTGTGTTATTAACAACTAAAGAAAAGTTTTGTGGCTATTATTGTCTTGTTTTATGTTCTGCCACTTTGCTCACCTTTTGTTTGGTGACTTGTTTCTCCTTTGTTGTCTCATATAGGGTTTCAAGCACCCTTCAAAACCTAGTTGTGTGGCTGATATGTATTATTTTATTTGTGATGCCACTCTGGTCACTTCTGTTTTGTGACCTGTTCTTCCTTAGGACTGTAGTTTGTTTGGTTTGGGCTTCATTGAAAAATCTTGATTTGTAAAGGGTTTCAGGGTCCCTTCAAAGCCTGTTTATCTTATCAAAAAAAACTAAAGAAAAGTACATGGAATATACTTGTGCATGTCAAGAAGTTTGTCTTAAGTGCTTGTGTTCTAGTGTTGGCTATGACGTAGGGAGAATTATAAATCTTTATGAAAATCAAACTAAAATATGTTTGGAAAAGAATCCTACTTTCCATGTCGAGATAAAATACATTGATGTGCAATATCATTTTGTATGTGACATGATTGAAGATCAAAAGTTAAAGCTAGAAAATTTTGGAAATTAGGAGAATGTTGTAGATGCATTGTCAAAGTTAATGAATATTGTTAAGTAATGCACAAGATCAATGAGGCTTAAAGCCTCTGACTTCTATTAAACCTTGTCTAGTAACTCTGTGGATTTCAGAAAGTACTTTGTCAAGTGGGATAGTTGTGGAGTATGTCAAAGTACGGTAAAAGCTATTGTATGATGAGTCCACCATATGGGGTTCCAATATATGAGTTTCACTATAGGGTAAGACCCAACCTAACCATGAGGTATAACTCTAGTATAGTAAGATTGTATTATGTATGGTGAGATGCAACCCATTTTAGTATGATGAAACTCAATCTCGCATATGAGTACAACATGATCCAATTTTGGTATAGTAAAACTCAATCCCATGTAGAAGTATGGTGAGATCCAATCTCATAATGCCATATTGATATAGGAGCATCCTGGGTGTAAGAGCAATCTTGCATCACCCAAAAATATTGTGTTTTTGTTTCTTGAATAAGGGTTGTCTTAGTGCATAGTTGTTGTTTTTGGAGGCTTGCTACTTAGTAATTCGGTCATACAAGCTCATAATGTCCTAATTTTAGTGGTGGATGTTCATCTTGGATATATCATCCTACCAGTTGAGGCTCAGTGTCATATCATGAGTATTCGTGAAGTTATTGCAGATTTTTGGTGTGCAATTTTAGTATAAAAACTTCAGGCTAAGCATTGAAGGCCTTAAGGACCTAGGATGGGCTTTGAAATGGGGTCAACATGAGCTTGTGCATGTCATACCCTGTTGATTACAAGCCAAGGGTTCTAAAAAGTGGTTATAATAGTCAATCAGAGAAATGGTTTGAAAGTTATGACCTTCCGAAGTTGGGCCAACCAAAATTTCCATAATAAGTGTCAAAGGCATGTCAGGGTGACTCTATATGTAATTTAAAGGTTAGTCTGTCTCAAGGGTTAGAGTTTGAGGTCTAGAAACCTCTCAAGTGGTGTAAAAATACCTATATAAGGAATGCCTGTACATTGTCTAGGACAACTCTAGGTGACAATTGACAACTTTGTGTCGCAAATTATTGTAAGGAAGGTGCCCATGTGGGATTGGATATTGTATTTCAAAATTCTATAGTTCTACATTTGTGGCAATAATAAGAAGCCCATATTTTGTTCTCACCAATTGTTGTTATTTATTTGTTCTTGTTATGTGTTTACATGGTATTAAGGGGAGGACCCTTCATCACATATAGTGATGCATGTGGAGTAGTATTCATCGTGCGATGATGCTTGCACATAGTTTTGTGGTGACCACCGATTGATTGAATGGAAAGACTAAGTTGTTTGACTTTTCTGTGAAATGATGTTTGACATACCGAATTCCATAACAAATTTTAGTCTGTATCAATTATTTCCAGATTTGTTAGGAATGAAAGTGGTGAAAAGTCAAGTAGATTGTAACCCAATATAAGTATCTACACAAATCTAGTGTTCATTATATGTAATATTGCTTAGTTTTTTTGGTGTGTGGGTTTTTTTCTTCAAAGGATTTTCCCATGTGAAATTTGGTGTTTGTCTTGTGTGCTTGGTATTTTAATAGTTTATCTCAAGGTTTTGAAATTGACTTGAAAGTAATCATTGGAAAAATGGTGTTAGGAAGGCATTTGCACCATATATTTCCTTACAAAAGAAACTACAATACCTTCTAATTATTCATAAACCTTAGTGGTTGTGTAAAATGAAGGTTTTAAAAATGTAAACATCCTTTCCACAAATAAAATAAACTCCACAAATTTAAATGATTGTCAGAAATAGTATACAATATTGATTTGGGAAAAAAGCTCAAGTAAACTAACAGAGTTTGATACATTATAATAAACAAAAAAACAATGAAAATACATGATATATAGACACAGACATCAGAATTTTAAGTAAAATTTGATCCAAATTATTTGGATGAAGATGTATGATGGATCATTTCTGATATTAAATATTGAAGAAATCAAGTAAGATAATTTCAAAGATCAAACAGATGAAGTTCACAATTCTTATTTCAAACTGGAAAGGCTGAAACAAATAGACCAATTCCTTAAAAGCTTTCCACAAATTCTCTCAAAATTTTTTGAGTAAAAAGATCTCCAAACCAAAATCAAAGCATGTTAAAAAAGAGAAGCAACAAACATAACAATGCCCAAAAACTCTTCAATTCCCATAGACTAGAAGAAATACAAAATCAATCAATCAATTTATCAAGTATTTAATCTTTTAATTATCTTTCATTACTTTATTTATAATTATTAAATTGAGTTTCATGTCTACTAGAAAAATCACAATAGAAAGCCGAAATTATTAATAAATGTCAAAATATTTATAATAATAACACCATTACATTTTATTTTATATTAATATGGATTAATAGCCCATTCAATCATTTCATATAACAATTAATCAATCATAATATAAATTGTCTTAGCAATAAAATCATCTTATTACGCATAAGCAATTGATGATTAAATGTTATTTAAATTTAATCATTGAAACTAATAAGTTATAATATAATACTTTTAAACCCAAGTAATAAATGTAATAATATTAAATTTAATTAATTGAGTTATACTAATATGTCAATCAAAAGATTTTTTAAATACTTTTAAATATACTAATATTTAATAATTTAATCAGGAATAATTTAAATATATATTTTTAATACTTTTAAATATATTGATATTTAACCTTTTCACATAACATGCATCAAATACATATAAGCATAAGGAATCACGCGGGCACACCAAGAAATAATATAAACCTAAACCAACTTCAATGAAAGGTATCACTAAAACATACAAGGGTAATGTAAGTTCATAATCAACCTGACATAGAATGATGGCTAAGATAGGTAAAAAGAATCAGGCCTTGTGCTATCTCCATATCAATAACATTGATTATCATATCTTTTCACACTATAACTATACTCGATAAAGATACATTTCATATCCTTGTTCTCTAACTTTGTTCACTTCTCCTTTAGCTCATATTCATATGCCTTAGAACAAAAAATTATATGATGTTTCAATAAAGGCACTCCATGACTCGACCATGCTCTTGTGGTATTTTATAAAAATAGTTGATGTGGTAAATATGTTAATTAGGTAGCAAAAAATGATAATAGTTTCAATTTAAGAAAAAATATAGGCTAAAACCACTCAATATACTCCTAGCCTTCTCCATCAACATCATGTTCCCCCTTTCTACAACTCTATTCTATTGCAAAGAATATGAAGTAGTTGTCTTCTTCAAATATGAATGCCACAATCTTTACACAATCTATCAAAATCAATATAAGTCCTAACATATTTTATTTCCTTCCACACTACAATTCAACCATTACTTTAAATCTTTTAAGTCAATTGAAAACATCAAATTTACTATTTATTAAATATACACATGCCCTTCTACAATAATAATAAATAAATAAATAATATTATATAAGTTTTTCAATGTAAGCAATATCTACATGATTAATCACATTAGAATGAACAAGATTCAGCAAACCAAAAGGTCTATGAGAACTTGAGTAAAACTAAACATATTTCTATTTTCCACAAATCCAACACTCACAAGAAATTAAAATCAAAATTATAATCATTTAAACCTTCAGCAAGGTTTTTATTTATTTTTCAAGGTCCCTAGACCCTTCTCTCTAATATGGCCATGTCTTTGGTGCCATAATATAGTCTTACCTATAGGTAACTTTGACTAAGACGAAAAATCACTATAAATACCCAAAATATATGACCATTTGTTAAATGTGAAACCTTAACCATTTCCAAAAAAATATCCACACAATTCATCTTCACAAAAGTAGTATTACACTCATTAGTGTACGCATCCAACTTATACAACGTGCCAATTTTGATGCCTAGAGAAATCACCATATTGCCTCTCAACATTTTGGGTTCTACATTAGAAAAGACTACCACATACTTGAATCTATTAGTTTGCTCATAGATTAAAACACATTAACACTAGTGAGATGCAAAACACCATTTAATTATTCTTATTGTACCATTAGAAAACCTACTTACAGGTCCATTTCAATTTAATTTAAATTAATTTCATTTGATTCTTGATGGTTTTTGTCTATGACATGCTTAACTACCTATAGAAAATGCATTTTCATTTAATTTTAATTTGTAAAAATTTAAGTTTTTGGAATGCTAGACTAAATAGTGTGTATGTATTAGGATAATTGGGGATTATAATGGTGACGTTGGGTTGGATCACATGCACTACTAGCTTATTGTCACCACTATCATTTTTCTGTATGCAAATATCATCCTCAGGTGGCTCCGTGCGATGAAAGGGAAGCGATATATTCAATACCCTAATCTTATTGGTCATATCTATGGTCCATGTTTCAAGCTTTCTTCATTTCTTGAGTTTCAAGCTTCATATTTTAGGTTATATGTTTTGAATGCACAAAAATAGGTTTAATGTGTGTGTAGGTCCAATTAACAAGACAAGGAAAATTATATGCTTCTTCGTGGAGAACAATTTATTTTTACATAAATCATCTTTGTCAGAACAATTTGTATTTACATATATAACATTTATATTTGCATTCAAATAAGTTATTATATTTGCCGTAGGCAATATATTATTGCAATTACTTCTATCTATCTAGTGATTAATCCCCTTTATTTCAACCATTTAAATTTGATTATTTTTATTTTAAATTTTAATGTTTCATTTTTTTTTAAATTTTAAATTTTAATATTTCATTTTTCTAATGTATATATGTGAAATTTTTAGTTTTTCAAATCAATAAAATCATTTTACTTCTATTTGATTGGCTCATTTATTTGGATGTTATAGGAGAGAATTTTGAGGAATCATACCTTTATTTCAAGCAATATTTTCACAAACACAAATTTATTAAACTATGAAATTAATTTTGAGTTTAAGATTGAAATAAATTTTAAAAATAGAATGATAATTTCTGCAATCTTATAATTTTTAAATCTTTAATAAAATATTGAAGAAATTATATCAAATACTATCACCAAATTAAAATTATTAACTTTAATTTACTATCTATCTAATTAAACTATAATATTAACTTCAATGTATTATCTATCTAATTAAATTATAATTATTAGGTTTAATGTAATAATAAAATATTAATTATATTATATTAAATATTATTACCAAATTATAATATTTAAGTTTAGTATACTATTATTATCAAATTAAAATTAAAATTATCAAGAATGTACTATATATCTAATTTAACTATATTTATTAAATTTAATTACAATTATTTAATTAGACTATTATAACTACAACAAATACAAGCCACTATGTGGCACTTGTTTAAAAATAAAAACATAAATATTTTTTTTATGATTTTGACCAAGTTCATATATGAATATTTATGTTTTCATAAAAATAGTTTAATTTTATATGAAAATTTGAAATCAATTTCGAGATTTGACCTAGAAATTACAAGTTTATATGTATTTCTTTATTTTAGATTATTATAAAAGATTTGAAGATGGTACGTAGATGCTTATAACATTGATTATATCGTTAAACAAAGTATCTATTTACAAGATTATCTTGAAAGTTGGAATATTTAAATAAATAAATAATACTTCATCTATTTATATAGATATTTATTGAATATTTTGAATTTCATTTATTAATATTGATATTTATTGATTATCTTGCATTAAAGTACTAATAATATTACTATTCTTTGGTAAATTTATTAAATTTGATCTATAACAAATGATATTTTCTACTATCTTGTTCATGTCATTTAGATTATAGTGGTGTGTTTTTTTCTCTTAAAACATTTTATTTTGAATATATAACAATTTTTTTCAATAGTAATATAAATATTAATTAATCCATAAAATGATATTAATTTTAATTGTGCTTTATATTTATTATTTTTATTTAAAATAATTATAGTTTTATAGGTTGAATGCACTTGATAAGGCAAGAGCATGGTCTTTAAATGTGTAATCAAGATTTATTAGTTTTAGAAGTATAATAAATACACGATGAAATTATAATTCTAGCAATGCAACTTTGATCAAAACCCCATTATTAATAATGTCCACTCTTCTTCCCTATCAAACATATCAATCATATTGGCTTATTGTTGCATGTACAAAAACATGCAACTGCTAGTTATTCTTATTGTACCATTAGAAAATCTACTTTCAACTTTGCCATGACTAGCAATATTCAAATAAGAAACCAAAGTACAACGTACGTCTATGTCTTATACCCATTTTGAGATAGAAATTTAATAATAATTAGTAATACAATAGTATTACATAAATAATGATAATAAAGTCATATTAAAATTAATACTAAAATATACAAATAAGAAATAATAATAAAATCTATATAATCTATCATCAATGAAATAATATTTAGTTAAATATTTGAAATAACTAGATGATAATAAAATTAAAATGAATAAATAAATAAATAAAATGAAATACAAGAAAAAATATTGTAGAAAGTATGTTAACTTTTTTAATGGGATTTAATAATAAATGATAATAATAAAAATAATTAAGTCAATAAATAACATAATATAGAATAATAAATTAACTAAATCCAATGAAAAGTCAAAAGATATATAATGAAAATATGCAACTTCTTCAAGTTGAGATATAAAAAGGGAGGTAACTATCCTCCAGACAAAATGCACCTTTGACCAAAATTCAAAAAAATGAAAACACAACAAAATTTTATGAATTTTTATGCATTTGTTCTTCATGATCTGTATGTTGTGTAATAAAAAACAATAAAAAAATTGAGAAAAACCACTGCATTTTAAGAGATTTGAAGAAAAGAAAAAAGAAAAAGTTTGATTTTTGGTGCATTTTGTCTGGAGGATAGTCGATGCCTATAGGAGAGTTTATTTTAAAGAGAGAAAATGAAGAAGAGAAGATAGGAGTAAAAGAATGGTTAATGGAAGGGGAAAGCAATGAGAAGAAAATAATGAATGAACATTTTTTTAAAGGTTGCAATGATGAAAGGATGTGACTCTTTGAAAAGGTTGTGACTCTTTGAAAAGGTGGTCATTATGAAGTGTTGTGACTTTTTGAAAGGATTGTGATTATGAAGTATTATGACTTTTCAAAGGATTATTATTATGAAAGGTTGTGACTCTTGAAAAAAATAACTTTTAAAAAAAATATTTGCCTTATAAATAGAAAAGGGATATTTTTGAAAGTAAGTATAGAGTACACATAATTTATAAAAATAATTCATTGAAGGGTTGACCAAGGATAAAGCCACATGGACCAAGAAAAGAGAAAGGTATGGAATTTATGTTTATTAATTATATTTATGAATCATGCTTATGGATAATTTATACATATACATATGTATATGTTAAGGTGGACTTCTAACTGGATAACACATATGACTTAATGGTTAAAGGTTTAAGATCAAAAGAGTCCCTTTAAAGGGAAGAGAGTGATCTTTATATGGTCTCACCTCCTTTATGTCAGCATGTGAGGTTAGTCTCCATTTCACCGACATGAGTGGGAATGATATTCTTAAGGATGGAATATTCCATTAAAGGTGACATATGCATATGCGTGAAGGACCCTAGATAGAGGATATCTCATCTAGAAAGGAACTTAAAGTGAGATGACACAGTGCAAGGCAAGAGAATCCCCAAAGGAGATGTGCTAGCCCCCAGCAAATAACCACACATAAGGATAAAAATAATAATAGAGAGATCTAGGTCCAACTAATGCCAACTCTCATAATAGAATTATAAGATTTTCATTTAACATGCCCAATTGTAAGGCCTTCTGGGTTACAACCAAATACATAAATAATTACAATAGTAATTCTACAAGACCTCGCAAGATCCAACCACTAGCTAGCCCAAACCCATAATTTGGTGGAAACTCCAAGAAGAATCTAAACTTGTGCTCGCAAGCCTCCAAGCAACCCTCTTGTTTCCCAAGCCCGCACTTAGCTACTAGCTCTACCAAACTTTTCTCCTCTCAGCTACTCCATGCTCCATGGATAATCATTCTAGGCTCCAAAAGACCCTCTACTTATACTAAACCAATTCACAAGCCGACCTAGCATAATAGATATTAAATAAACACTCACATTAAATACATGAAATAATTGCTCTAATCATCATGTGCACTGTAATGACCCTCCTCAAATCTACTCTCAAAAATGCTGATGAAAGCTCAAGGAATTTCATCAAACAATTCACATGCAAGGGACATATGACTGATATAGTATTTTAGCTGGCTTTAAATGACTCTTTCTTCAATTTGCATCAATAAGAATCTTGTGCTAGAAGACTCCAAATGGACTACACAATGACCTAACATGAGTGTGCTACTAATTTTGACAATATTCAGTGCATATATATGATCTAAGCATGAGAAATGAATACTTACAACCAACTGGCATTTTTACAAATAGTTGGTATGCAAACTAACTAGTTGATAAATAATGATATTGAATTGCTTAAATGACATCAGCAACTATTATCTTCTTAATTGCAATGAAATTTCTAATACAATGCTCATGAAATATGGCCAAGACTTTTGGCATTTACATGGATTATAAAATGATAATGCTAGTATAATGCACACTTACAGCTAAAACTTATAATGCCCTAAAAACAATACTAACAAGGGAACTTGGTTGTAGATGGCTGTAATAATTTCTTTCAATGTTGCCCCTTCTGCTTTGCTTTTTCGATTTGCTTTTTTGGATCTGCTTCTTGAACTGCTTTCATGGACTGCTTTTTCAGCCTGCTTTTTTGGTTCCGCCTTTTCAGACTGCTTTTATGGACTACTTTTTCAGCCTGCTTTTTCAGTTTCGCTTTTTCGAACTACTTTTTCGTATCTGCTTTTTCAGACTGCTACCATGTTAAATCTCAAGACCATATCTTTCAATGGCGTCAAGATTTTCAGCTTGAAGGGATTTCATCCTTCAAACTATTGAGACATAATCTTCAGAAAATTTCCCAATTTCTTTGTTATTTCCAAGCATACTAAAAAGAAGCTCTTCCCTTTCTTTTATAGTGTTCTCACAAGAGCTCAATCCTTCGTTTTCTCCATGTGGGATGAAACATCACTCCCTTTATGTAACTTATGTCTCCAATGTGTTATAAAATAAAGGGGACTCTTTTAATTTAAATATTTCCCACAAACTATAGTCTATGCATTAATAAAGTTAAATATTTAAATTTAACTTTATAAAATAGTTTTATCAATGCATAACAAATCTTATCAATGATAAACAAGTCTTCTTGTCGATTTTAAACAATTACCATCGACATACCGCTGCCACTGGATGTCCGACCATATCCAAGATGACTTACTATAAATAGTAAGTATGCCCAAAGTTACTTCAAAACTCCATAGAAAGACCTGCAACTGAAACTATCTAGGCCAAATGGCCTCTAAGTCCCTTTAATGTCCTAGTTAGCCTATGGGACCGTGGGGAAATAGGCTAACAACAACATCATGCTATAAATGCTAAAAAGGGGACATTACATGCACTTAGGACAAGGTTGCCTAATATGCCTCAGATACAACCCCGACCACACAAAACATAACTTCACAAATCTGAGCCTGAAGCCCCCCGCATATAGGATCATTGAATACTGTAGGATGCTCTTGCATCAGGAGCACTCCATAAAAGAAAAATAAGTAACTAAGGATGGTGCTAGAATTGATATTTTATAATTTGGGACTTGAAGATATTCAAGAGGGTTAGTAATCCCTATTTGGATATGTCTTTAGGTTGGGGTTAGGATAGAGGGTAGAATAATGAATTTAGATTTCTTGTTACAAGTATTACTTTTCTTGGGTAGTGGACACATTATAGTGGTATCAACACATGATCATGTCATCCTGTAAGAATAAAGAGGATGTAGGAAAATAACTCATATGAAAAACTAATGTAGAAATACAATGAATATTAGAAGAGGTTCAATCATATCCATGACAACAACCTAACAATTTGGACTAAAAGACACATATTTCAAGTCAATAGAATAAATTACCTAATTGCTTGAGGATAAACAATTTGAGGAAGGACTAACTATCATATCCCCCTTTTAAGATAGAATCTTAATAATAATTAGATAATACAATATTATTAAATAAATAACAAAACAAAGTCATGTATTATTAATAGTGGCATGTTGTGATGGTTAAGTTGTTGAGTTGTTATCCTTGCCATTAAGGTTCAAATCTAATGGGGATGAGGTCTCCCGTTTGTGGCCTCGTTGGTTCATAGCTCTAGGTCAAAGCGCTTACTCCTCTTTCAAAAAAAAAATTATACTAAAATTTATAAATATGAAATAAATATTCAAATATATATAATCTATTATCAATGAAAAAATATTTAGTATAATATTTTAAATAACTAGATAATAATAAAATTAGAATGAATAAATAAGTAAAATTAAATACAAGAGAGAATAGTGTAGAAAGTATGTTAACTTTCTAAATAAGATTTAATAATAGATGATAATAAAAATAAAACAAGTAAGTAAATACATAATATAATATAGAATAATATAAATTAAGTAAATTTAATGAAAAGTCAATAGATATATAGTAAAATGATGTGATTCCTTATAATTATGATATAAAAGGGAGGAGAGTTCATTTAAAGGGAGAAAATGAAGAGAAGATAGGAGTAACATAAGGATTCATGGATGATGAAAGGAATGGAAAGAAAATAAATAATGATTTTTTTTAAAGGTTGCAATGATAAAAGGATGCGACTCTTTGAAAATGTTGTAATTATGAATGGTCGTGACTCTTTGAAAATGTGGTCATTATGAAGTGTTGTGACTTTTCAAAAAGATTGTAATTATGAAGTGGTTTGACTTCTCAAAGGATTATTATTATTAAGAAAGATTGTGACTCTTGGAAAATAAGAGACAAAAAATATATTTTATCTTTCCCTTATAAATAGAAAATGAAGAATTTTTTTAAGTAAATAGAGAGTTGGGATAATTTAGTAGGAAGAATTCATTGAAGGGTCGACCAAGGATATAGCCACATGGACTAAGAAAAGAAGAAGGTAAGGAAGATATGTTTATGAATTATATTTATGAATTTATTTATATTAATGAATTGTACTTATAGACAATTAATACATATACATATGTATATGTAAAAGTAGAATTCTAAATGGATAACACACGTGACTTAATGGTTACAGGTTTAAGATCAAGAGAGTCCCCTTCGAGAGAAGAGAGTGATCTTAATATGGCATCACCTCCTTTATGTCGATGTGTGAGGTTAGTCTCCATTTGATCGACATGAGTGGAGATGATATTCTTTAAGGCTAGAATATTTTGTTGAAGTTAACATATGCATATGTGATAAGGGCCCTTGATAGAGATTAATCCTTCTAGGAAGGACCTTAGAATAAGCACTCCATAGAAGATGGAGAAGTAACCAAGGATGGTGCTAGAATTGATATTATATCATTCAAGACTTGAAGGTCCTTAGGAGGATTAGTAATCATGATGTGGAGACATCTTTATGGTTGGGGTTAGGATAGAGGGAAGAATAGTGAATTTAGATTTATCATTGTATAAATTCTAACATTTATTTTGTAGGTATTACTTGTCCTATTTTTAAAAAATAATTAATTTAGAAAAATAATTTTTCAATTAGAATTCAAATGAAAACATGCACTCAAGTCAATAAACCATCCATCATCACATACATGAGCGGTCAAGGCTACAATAAATGCATCACCTTCATCTTTCTTTGGCTAAAAATCAAAATGAAAATTCTTCTTTTTCTTCTTACTATCTTCTTTGTAGTCCATAAAGATGTGTCTAGGCTGACCATAGCTCTAGACAATGTCTTTAGACTTTTAAAGAGATTTAGATCTCCCATTCGAGTTGGAAGTATTGCACTTATTCTTCTTCTTTCCTTTTTCCTTACGTATTCCATGAACAACTAGGCCTCATTGGCACTAATGGAAACCTTCCTTCTCATTTCTTTAGAAAGTAAAGACTCCACCACATCTTCAATCTTCAAAATTATAGAATTTGTGTTAGTGGCCATAAAAAGAAATTCTCATTAATTAAGCAAAATAACAAAGAAAATTCTAACGTTTCTCCTGGATCATCCATCTTGTAGACCTAACCGATGCTAATTGATCTACCAAAGTATAGAATGCTTCTAGGAAGTCTATAACTTGTCCACGTTGCTATATTAGCAAGGAATGTAGTTCATTTATAAAGGAAACCTTATTTACTAAATATTTGGCTTTATAAATCTCACCAATCTTCTTTCATAACTTCTTTGTAGAGGGCTCTTAATGGACATTGATTAAAATAGTGTGCAACACAATCTGATCAGACCCTTGTCTTTATGGTCTATAACACCGTATTTAAAATCCTCAATGAGATTAATAGCCCTCTCATTATATTCTCATCAACCTCATTAATAGATCTTGGTCTATTAAAAAATTACCCATCTTTAGCTTCCATGTTTTAATAATTATTCCAAAAAGGGAACTACAATTTAAATGAAACGTGATCAGACTCCAATGTCACTTGTAAAGTTATTAAAGTGTTGAAACAACTTCCTACACTAACCTTGATAGGAGGTTCATATAAAACTTTCTTAGATATTTAAAATAGTTTTTGAAAATTAATTAAAATAATATAAATAACATACATAATGAAACACAATAATTTACATGAGGGAAACCTTTCTGGGAGAAAACCCCACACTCCAAACGCTACTCAATACATTATTTAGAAATCAATGACACATTAAAATGTACTTGAACTAAAAAATTGTCATAGTAGTATAACCAAACAAATATTTTGAGGTAACTAAATAGCTATAGGACTCTTACATGTACCTTTCACCTCATGCACATAATATCTAGGAGATAAAATACATGAAATAGTCAAATGGTATTACAAAACCATGAAGAACAAAGCACTTATAAAGTGGCCCAAATCTTGTAAAATGTCTTCGATGAAACAGAAATTCTAAAAACCTTGTATAATAATTTAGTTTAAGTGGAAACATGGCTAGTGATGATAATTATATCTAAATAGTTGCAAACAATGCATCTACATATATGGTAGTAAGTAAACAATTAGAAGCAGTGTGCTCTGCATTATTTTTGGCCCCTTATGTTGCACATTTCCCTGACCTTCTCCTTAAGGAGATAAAAAAATCATGTTAGATGAAGAATATATAAGAGAAACAAGGAAGATTACTAAATAAATCTACATGCACACATGGGTCCTAAAATTTATAGATATACCACGATAATGGCATTGAGCTCGTATGTTCAAGAGCCACACACTCTATCACTAATTTCCTTATCTTGCAAGGTACATAACAACTATGTTTCTTAACCTTAGGCACAAGTTTATAAATGAAAGCTAGTAGGAGAGTCTTTTTAACAAAATGAATAAAACAAAGAGGGTTATGAAAAAACATTTTTAATGGTACATTCTATCAAGCCTATAGATGAAATCATCAAGATAAAAATAAACATCAATATTTTTCTCATTTTCAAAAACATTTACTATGCTATATTTTTTAGTGTTTTAATTTGTTTAACATAATTTTTTTTAATATCCACTTTTAACTATTTTATTTATTTTCATTTACTCTCTAAAGTGTCCAAATAATTGGTTTAGATTTCTATACTAGGTAGATTGAGACAAGTAAAATAAAGCCACGAATAGCATCTAAGTAGTGATTTAAGGTCACATGTGGAGTCTTTGCCCCTATGTGATTACCCATATTTCCAATGGTTTGTGTGGATCAAATTTTCAAAATTTTATCATTTTGAGTCAAAAGTGAGCAAAAGACTATCAAATATAAAGCTTTATAATAGCCAAGAATTTATCCAATTTTTGGTAGTTTTTTTTAGTATGAATGGAGTATTGAGGGGATATATATATCAAAAGGGGAGATTGTTCAGACTTGGATTGGTTGCATTCATATTAGGTTTGTCATTGATGTTAAACATATACATGGTTAGGATTATGATAGACAACATGTTTGTACATCATAGAGGAAATATTATTTAGCAAGGATGGCATACGAAGAATTAAGTTATGCAAGATTATAATTATATTTAGGGATATGTTTGGATGCTACATCTATATTCACAAAAATTTATTTGAAGAGTTGCATGAGTTACAATTAGATATGCGAAGACTGGTTGCAGGCTAATGTGCAAGAAATAGTTTAATTGTAATTCAATTGTATATGTTAAGCAAGAAGGAATTTGATTGAGTCAACCAAATTTTTGGTTGATATCTTTTGGGATGTGTAAACGTAAAGTAACATGTATTGTAACATCTTAATGATGTCCTATATTATCCATTGTACATTGGGCAAGCCACAATGATGACTAAATTAGTTATTAGGATAGGGTATAAAGGAAATATTGCTTCTTTGTTGATGAAGATGATGAATTTGATTTCAAAGAGATAGATTTCCTAGAAAGTGATGATGAAGATGATGAAATAGGATATGTTTCTATTAAAGAATAAAGTCCTACAAAAGAAGAAAAAGCATTAGTATATCACATGTAGAAAAGAAAAAGTCAAATTGGATCATAGATAGTATATTTTCACATCATACGGCTGGTGATAGAAACAAATTTTTTGAATTTAGTAGTTATGATGGTGGAGTAGTCAAAGTTGGTAACAATGCATCATGTCCTATTAAGGGAAAAGGATCTATTACACTTGATGACAAAACTAATTACACTAAAGATGTATATTTTGTTGGTGGGTTGAAGCATAAATTGTTGAGTGTTGGACAACTTGCTGATAAGGGATATCTTTTTCTATTCACTAAAAAGACATGCATAATTAAAAACAAAGATGATAAACTAATTGGAACAAGGACAAGAACAAATGGTAATGTTTTTTAATTGAAACCTACTGAGGTAACTTGTTTGGTTGCTAAAATGGATCAAAGTTGGTTGTGGCATAAGAGATTCTATCATATAAATTTTGATAACATTGTGGAGATTAGTGCTACTAATGCAGTATGAGATCCATCAAAGATTGTGAAACCTTCTAACATAGTTTTGCAAGGAATGTGTGATGGCTAAATAGAAGAACTCTTTTCTAAGTAAATTATTCACTACATCAAGCAAATTGGAGATTGCACACACAAATTTATGTGGTCCTACAAGAACAAGAGCATTTTATAGTGAAAGGTACTTTATTCTTTTCATTGATGATTTTACAAGGATGATGTGGGTAACATTTCTTAGAGAAAAATCATAAGCGTTTGAAGAAGAGGTTTACATTAAACAACCTGGTGGCTTTCCATTGACTAAAGACAAAGATATGGTTTGCAAACTAAGAAAGGAAAGGCTTTGTATGGATTGAAGCACTTGGATATATGTCAAAAAGGGAAATTGTTGGTGCTTGGATTGGTTGCATTTATATTAGGTTTGTCATTGATGTTAACATATGCATATTTAGGATCATGACAGAAGAAAGAGGATGGTGCATGAAGAATTAAGTTATGCAGTTACATTCATATTCAGGAATATATCTAGATGCTAAATCTATGTTCGTGGAAAGTTACTTGAAGAGTTGCATGAATTACTTCTGGATATGTCAAGATTGGTTACAGGTCACTGTGCAGGAAACAATTTTTTGGTAATTCAATTGTATCTGTTAAGCAGGAAGGAATTTGGTTGAGTGAGTTTGGATAGTGATTGAAGATATGTTGTGTCTAAGCTATGCAACGGGCTCTAGTTGTGAAAACTAGGAACTTTGTCCGACTGCTGCTTCTTTTAGGATAGTAAAATTGTAGAAGAAACAAGGTACAACGTGGAGGCAGCAGAATCACAGAAGGAACAACGAATTCTTTCAACAGCCATCCCTTAATAATCAACGCAAGTATACTGATCAACATAAATAGATCATAAGGAGGATAAACGAAGCGAGAAAAAAAACGAATTGTTCAAACAACAAAATTTGCAAGCTCTTTCAAAAAGCTCAGCCCAATCCTTGACAGTGAATTAGATTCAAGATCTACAGAATATTCAAGTCTGCGAGCGACTTCCCTCTTGTGGAGCAATGACATTGAAGTTGTAATCTGCAATCTGTGACATACAACATAAAGCCTGAAAGCTGTGCATAGAACTTGATCTTCCAACATCACAAGCGATCCACACAAACCCCTCATTCGGTGATTTGCAAGCCCTAACGGCTTCATTCATGAGATCTCTCATATCGCAGTCAAAACATGAGGCCATGTATTCCATCGGCATTTGTAAATTCTATTTTCCATTGGTGATATCACCGGTCACATTTGGAATTTTTTCCCTCCAAACTGTATGATCTTCTTTGTTCGGCAATCAATCCAGACTTCCCCGCCTGCACATTGTATGCAACAGGCCCGACCCGATCCTCGGCCACTACAAGGCCAGACATCCAATCATAGTGGTGTTCAAGTTGAGAAATACCAAGTGATGGCTCTGCTAAATAACTCCGCACATTCGCAAGTCAGGGCAGAAAGTTATTATCCGAAAACAAAATATGCGATCGATAAAAAATTTCGAACCAGGATCAGACTCTGAAAAACAGCATTTCATGGACAAGGATAATCTTGTTTTTACTATCATTAAAGCATTGGAGGAGTGTAAAAGATCTAGAGCCACAAAAGAAGCCAAGAACACTTTTCCGGCCAATCCTTGGTTTGATGAGGAGTGCAAAATGGCAAAAAAAATTGGAAAAAGAACATGAACAAAGAAAGTAGAAAAGAGTATGATCAACTGATTAAAAAGAAGAAAGAAGAGTATGTGAACAAGAGAATAATAGAGTTGATTAATCTTGGTAAAAACAACTCCAGAAAATTTTGGAAAGAGCTTCAGCAGAGAAAAACTCAGATAGTGAATAACATAACAGAAACCAAATGGCTGGAATATGCCAAGACTCTCTACGAATGTGATCTAAGAGAGCATAGTACCATGGAAACAGAGACTACAGGGGAGTTATTCAGTGAAAATGATATTATTCAAGGCATTAGGAGGTTAGCTGCTGGCAAAGCGCAAGATATAGATGGGCTTCAAACAGAATACTTAAAATGTGGTGCTGAAATCCTCACACCACACATCACTAAGATTTTCAACAGTGTCAATAGAGAAGGTTTCCCTGTAAAATGGACTACAAGTGTGGTGATCCCACTTCACAAAAGTGGAGATATAAACAATCATTCTAATTACCGAACCATCATGATCAATCCAATATTTGGCAAGTTATTTGGTAGTTTGGTAGAACAAAAAATCAACAACTAGGCTGAAACAAAAGGCAAACGTGCAAAAGGACAAGCAGGCTTTAGACCGAAACACTCTACTATAGATCACATCACTCTCAGGCATTTGATAGAGAAAGTTTGGGACACTACGGGGAACGAGGCTTTTTGTTGTTTTGTGGACTTTAAAAAAGCTTTCGACACAGTGCCACGTAATAAACTATGGGATAGAATGGTAGAGCTGGATGTCCCTAAAGAGCTTAGGTCAGCGGTTTACAGATTATATGAGCAGGTCAAAGCTAAAATCAGAACGACAGAAGGGATATCAGAAGATTTTGACAGCAACATCGGGGTTAAGCAAGGGTGTCCGCTTTCTCCAACACTATTTGGGCTCTATATTGACAAGTTAGAAGAGTGGATAAACAAGACCAATGGTGAGGGGGTGCAGCTGGCCCACTTCGTGATAAGATTGCTCTTATATGCAGATGATCTCATAATTCTTGCTAGAACAGCTAAAGGTTTGAAAGAGCACTTGAAAGCACTAGAAATTTTTTGTCATGATGTAGGAATGCAAGTTAACACTAGCAAAACCAAAATTATGATCTTCTCACTAAAGAAGAATAGGGGCATACAAAACAAGTTTCTGTTTGAAAATAGCCCCCTTGAGATTGTGAAAGAGTACAAATACTTGGGCATCGATTTTCATAACAAACTCAACTGGGATACTTGTAGATCGAAAAGGATCCAAGGGGGCTGGAAGGCGTTATACTTTTTACAAAACAAGTGTAGGAACGCAAAATTATGGGATTGGACGACCATGAGAACTCTGTTTGGTTTGCTGGTCACTCCGGTTATTCTATACGGATGTGAAGTGTGGGGCAGTAGTATGTCCAAACAGAAATGGCGGCAAGTAGAAAGAATTCAAAAACACTTTATTACATGCAATCTTAAAGTCAAGACCACAGTTTCGTATGAAATCCTTTTGGCGGAGGTGGGTTCCTTTCCATTAGAAGCCGTCGCATTGATCCGAATGCTAAGCTATTTAAAGAAAACCCAAGGTCTGGAAACACATCGTTGGCCCAAGTTGGTAATAGAGGAAAAACTTGTGAGGAGGAAAAGCACATGGATGAAACAAAATGACAAATGGATGCAAAAATGGGATATCAACATCCAAACTTGTCCGGATAACATTAAAGAAATAAAAAAATTTGTCAATGAAAAATTTCGCAATATTCTGTGGACAAGACACATAGGGCGGAAAAAATCTTATTACATTAAAGAATTTAATCCCACTTCTAGTCATGATGAAAAAGCCTATATAAGGGTACCTATTAACTGGAAAGCAAAAATGTTGATGGCACAAATTAGAACTAGTTCACATCAGCTGCGATGTGAAACTGGTAGATGGCAAGTTCCAAAGGAAGAGTGGGCAGACAGAACATGTTTATTCTGTAATATGGGAACAATGGAGACAGAGCAACACTTTGTCATGGAATGCTCAGCTTACAACGACATCAGATCTGATTATACAAAAATTCTGCAGAACAAGGACTTCAACTATTTATTTGAGGAAGATCAAGTAAAGAGAACATCGGATTTGATTATCAAAATTCAGAGAAGAAGAGACAAGTTAACCAAAACTTTGCAACTGACTAGTTTGGCTCCTGACTCGAGAGGGCGATTACATGGGTCCCATAGACTACTTTAGTCTCGTGGACATCATTAAAATCCATCATATCATATCATATCATTCGAAGCCCTAGAAAATTATTCTGGAGCAGGGAGGAGAATGGTGGTAACATTAAGAATATCACAGCAAAATCCACACATACAAATTGCATGTTAAAAGAGGAAGATTCGATCAAAGTAAGTAAAATGATGGAGGATTTCTATGCAAAAACAAAAAATGCCAGGGCAATAAGGGAAAATAGACAGGATGAGGATATAAGATAACACAAAGAAAGGGCAAATCCAATTTGATGGAAAAAGAAATACACAAAGAGATCTAAATAAAGAAGAATGGATAACAATAAGGAAGAATAAAAGAAGGCATGACTCAAAATTGATCAATTATCCAATAGAAAAATGCCAGTGACATAGTTGGTCTTTAAAAGGGAATAGGATCTCAAATTGGAAAACCGACAGAGTTGGGGTGGATAGCAATTGGTGGCATTCATCAAATCAATAGAAGACCTATCCAAATATCCTAAAAAGAAATGAAGACAGTAAAGTGTACATTCCCTCTCATAGGCAATTTGGGGAAAAAAATCAAATGACCTTTAGGTATTAAAACAACAAGAAGCAATTATAATCAAAATTGAATTAATACAACTCACATGAATAAACAATATGGAAAGTGACAATCAACCATACATTCAACGAAAAGAGATGGTTTGATTGTCAAGAGTTGGGGTCGTATGCCTTCTGGAATGGACCGGAAGCAAAGAACCTAAATTTGGCTAAATGGTTGGAAAGTCATTGTGTAGACGAGGACCAAGGTAGGTATCTCTACTTTAACTAATAGATTAATATGCATTCATTGCAAGGAAAAATTAATTAAAGATGAGTTGTTATCAAGTTCTATTTGCTTTTATAAAGGGTATTTTGTCAAATTTATAGAATGGAGCACAAATTTTAGTCAAAGTCAAGAAAAAAAACTACATATACCTACTTGGATAGTGCTAAAAGAAATTCCAATAGCTCTAGGAGATTTGGTAGGCTTTGAATTAAATTATGATAATCAGGCAAGAGTATATAATACAACAGTAAATTGTGAGCCTCTTATTTGGAAGGTCTTGGGTTCGAATCCACTTGACTTAAATAAATAAATAATAATTAATCCAAAAAAATACATAGAAATTAATCTTGGCTTCAACCTCTTATGGCTCTTAAAATATATATTGAACTCCTCATCAACATAAAATCATAGCACCATGAATTTAAACCATTAAAAATTATAACAAATAGATCCTTTTATATTATCACTGTAACCAAATATGAAGGGCATATTCCATTTATCGAGGTGTGTGGGTAGAATTCTAGAAAGTTATGAATATTGTAGAAAGTTGTGGATATTGTAGAAGGTTATGGAAGTTGTAGAAGGTTGTGGATAAGTCATGCATGTGGTGGTAAGTGCCTATTTAAGCAAGGCATATGAGCATTTTTAATCAAGCTCAAGGAGAAGCTCAAGAAGAAAGTGAAAGCTCAAGGAGTAGCTTGAGAAATGGAAGCTCAAGGAGAAGCTCGAGGAGGAGAAGCTCGAGAAGGAGAAACTTGAGTAGTGGAAGCTTGGAAAGCTTGGAAGGCTGGAAAGTGTGAAAGAGAAGAAGAAAGTGAAGAGTGAGTTTTCCTGAGTCTGTGGACAGAGTGCCGAATGTGAGGCAGTTTACAGCAGGATTATGGTGGAGTTGTGAGTGTGTAGACAGAGTGCCGAACGTGAGGCAGTTTATGCTTGGATCTTGGATAAAGTTGAAGAAGAGCTAGTGGCATTTTTGGTAAGGGTGGTGTGGCCCTTCATCAAGTGGTTTCAGAGCGGACCTTCATTAGTTGTATCAGAGCAGTATTTCATTAGTGGTATCAGAGCAGGAGATCTTGAGTGTACAAGCAGATCGCCGAAGTGTGAGGCAGTTTGTACTAGGACCTTGGTTAGGTAAAGTTTATCAGAGCAAGAGTTCCTGAGTGTACAAGCAGATCGCCGAAGTGTGAGGCAGTTTGTACTAGGACCTTGGTTGGGTGAAGTTTATTAGAGTGAGAGTTCCTGAGCATGTAAACAGATCGCCGAAGCTGAGGCAGTTTGCACCAGGACCTTGGGAGGACATGTAGATGGATTGATGGATGCAGACATGGAAGATTGGACTTGTTGAGGCATGATTGTAGAGAGCTTTTGGATTGCAAATCCGTGGTCCTAGACTTGTGATGTGGTTCCTGATTGTTCGTGCAAGGTGGCAGGTTGCGATCTGACTTGCAAACAATTCAAGGTTGTCACAAAGAGTGTGGGAAGGATTTGTTGTAGAGGGTTTACGAAGATCTTGGGAGATGGCTCCAAGAGGATTGGACCCTAGGATGATTGCAAAAATCCATGATATAGTGGAGAGAAATTTTTCTAAGATGATTTCTCGGTGGGATGCTAGATTGGTTGATCAAGCTAAGAAGGTCAAGGTGGAAGAGGTTGGTTTTGTTGATCAGTTTGTGGAGTCTGATGCAGAACCTGCAGAGCAACTAGAGGTTGTTACTGAAGATATTCCTAATGTTGTTGATGTTGGGATGGAGATTGGTTCTCGTGATACATTGGTTGAGTCTGACATGGAGATTGTGGAGCATTCGGTCGTGGATGATCTAGTTGTTGGAGGTGAGTTATGTATTGCAGAGCATCTTGTTGTGAGCAATGAGGTTGCTGGTGTTGAGAGTTTGGCATGTGTTGATGGAGATCTACATGTGGCTGTTGATGTGGGTTTGTTGCTATGGGTGTGAATTCACTAGTTCCTGATGTGGATGAGAGTTTGCTGTTGAAGCATTATATTCAGTTGGTTCCTGGGAATAAGCATGTTGATTGGATGGTTGAGATGCTAGTGTGGAGGATTTACATGGTGGTTTTGTTGTCCCTATTGAGGTGGAAGCCTTTTGGTGAAGATGAAGATGGTGGTAGATCTTTCTTTTGGCATCAAAGTGTGGGACACACTTTTCTATCTACCGAGGGAGTCTGATGCAGGAGCATCTTGCATGGGACAATTATTGGAAAAAAAAAATTGAAAATAAATAAATAAATAAATAAATTTGTGGAGGAGAGAGAAAGTGACAAAAATTAGAGGAAAAATAATATTAAAAAAATAAAAGGGGAAAAAGGAGAAAAGAAAGAAAAAGAGGATTTCTATTTTCGAGGTGCATAGGTGGCATAATAGAAAAAAATAAAAAATAAATGGTTGTCATTCCATTTATCGAGGTGTGTGGGTAGAATTCTAGAAAGTTATGAATATTGTAGAAAGTTGTGGATATTGTAGAAGGTTATGGAAGTTGTAGAAGGTTGTGGAGGAATTCTAGAAGGTTGTGGATAAGTCATGCATGGGGTGGTAAGTGCCTATTTAAGCAAGGCATATGAGCATTTTTAATCAAGCTCAAGGAGAAGCTCAAGAAGAAGGTGAAAGCTCAAGGAGTAGCTTGAGAAGTGGAAGCTCAAGGAGAAGCTCGAGGAGGAGAAGCTCGAGAAGGAGAAACTTGAGTAGTGGAAGCTTGGAAAGCTTGGAAGGCTGAAAAGTGTGAAAGAGAAGAAGGAAGTAAAGAGTGAGTTTTCCTGAGTCTGTGGACAGAGCGTCGAATGTGAGGCAATTTACAACAGGATTATGGTGGAGTTGTGAGTGTGTAGACAGAGCGCCGAATGTGAGACAGTTTACGCTTGGATCTTGGATAAAGTTGAAGAAGAGCTAGTGGCATTTTTGGTAAGGGTGGTGTGGCCCTTCATCAAGTGGTTTCAGAGCGGACCTTCATTAGTGGTATCAGAGCAGTACTTCATTAACAAGAACTAATTCTTTCAGCTCAAGTTAAAGAACCATGTACGTTAATGAAATTAGACATACACAAAACCTATGATAAAGTGGACTAGTGATTCCTCTGCAAAAGAATGGAAGCATTTGGTTTCTCGCATCAATGGATTAACCTTATCTTCAATTGAATCTCTACTCCAAAAATATATTTGTTAATAAATGGTACTCCCGAAGGCTGTTTTAATCTATCAAGAGGAATAAGGCGAGGTGATCCAATATCGCCCTTTCTCTTTATCATTATGGCTGAAGCATTTGGGAGATCTGTTAGAAAGGCTCGGGAAGAAAGGAAAATTGAAGGTGTCAAAGTAACAGAAGATGTGGAAAGAATAACACATCAACAAGTTGCAGCTGATACAATATTACCAGGAGAGAGTACAATGGTGGAAGCCAATCAATTCAAAGTTATAATTGAAACATATATGAAGGCCTCAGGACAAAAAGTGAATGCAAAGAAATAAGAGATAGACTTCCTTAATATTAATCTAGACCTTAAAAGGAGAATATGTAACACGATGGGTTACAAAAAAAGGGACATTTCCATGCAAGTATCTCGAGATTCAATTGGAAAAAAATTGCAAGGAAAGTAAAACTTGGAACCAAATATCAGAATTAATAGGGGGGGAATGGAAAGATGAAAAGGGAAATGGCTAACCAAAGTTGGAATAGAAACCACGATAAGAACAATGTAATTAGCTATTCCTACCTATTAGATGTCATGTTTGCCACTATTGAAAGGTGTTAACAAACAACTTGATAGCAAACTGAGGAATCTTTTTCAGCAAGGTATTGACGACAAAAAGAAACTAGCTATGATTAAATGGGACCTAATATGTAGACCCAAAGAATATAGTGGTTTATGCATTAAAATTTTATGTCAGCAAAACAAAGCACTTGGAGCCAAATTAGTGTGGAGGATTTATCACGAAAGTGAGAGCAAATGGGAAAAAATATTGTATCATAAATACTTGAACAATTATGATCCTTTTTCTTTATTTAGTACAAGGGATCCACCCAAAGGTTCTAAGACATGGAATTTCATGTTGCGAAGTAGGCATTTAATTACCAACAATCTCACTTGGGACATAGGTAATGGAGAGGAAGCTCTTTTCTGGGATGGACTACTACCTCTAGAAAATTCTAACCTACCTATCAATATAATAAATACATTAAAACATGTATGGGACTCAAGTGTTAAGGATTACAAAGAAGCGATAGGAGATGGTAAGTATGGAAAATGGTGTCAGAAATCAGTGATGTAAATAAAATGCAAACGAAGAAAAATTACTATTTGAACAATTTCTAAGTAATAGAAAAGTAAATCATAAAGAAAGGAGAGACTGACTAATCTAGGGAGTTGCTAAGAATGGGAAATATAGCGTCAAAAAAGGTTATAAGACAATTACTAATTCTCAAGGTTGGGAAAAAATAGAATTTATACCCCTCAATTTATGTTGGTATAAAGCTTGTCTTCCAAAAGTAGGTATCTTCCTATGGGCAACACTCCAAAGTAGAACTCTAAAAAATGACATATTCACAAAAATATTGAAGAACCATCTAGATGTGTACTATGTGAAAATGAATCTGAAACAATGAAACACAAAACATATTTTGTTCCAGTACCCTTTTTCTAATCAATATTAGAAATGGATATGTTATAAGCTTAATTGGCAAACAACCTTATCTAATAATCTCTGTGGAATTTCCTAAAAAGTTGGCTCCAAAAAGGATCTTCTAAAATCTAAAAGTTATGGAAAATTTCACCACTTATTCTTCTTTGGAAAATTTGGAAAGAAAGGAACAAAAGAATTTTTATTGATGTTAAGATGGATATTCAATCATTTCTTAATAAAGAAGAGGCAAGTATTAGTGAGGTTGAGAATAGGCACCTTAGAAACATTTACAAAGAAGGGGCATTTTCTAATTGGGATGGGGATATGCGAAAGAATTGGTATAAACTAATTAACCCTCCTTTGATCTATGCTAAAGAAAATGAGCAAGCCAGGATAATTTGTGAATGGGAACCTCCCCAAAGGGATGGATTAAGCTAAACTTCATTGGTGCATCAAGAGTAAATCCCAAAAAAGTAGGATTGGGATGCATTTTATGTAATGAGTATGGTGTATGGCTGGTTAAAAGAGCTAAACATATAGGAATGATAACTAATAACTTTGTTGAAATAGAAGCTTTAATGTAAGGAATAGAATTGAGCTTGGAGGAAGGTATCTCTAAATTAGTTGTTGAAGGCAATTCCCAAATAATCCTAAACACCCTTAAGGAAAAAAAGTACTACTTGTTGGATTCATAATTTTAAACTAGAAGAAGCAACTTAATTATTGGATAAATTTTAGGAAATAAGAATTCTTCATATATACAGATAGGGAGGATAACAAAGAAACATACACCTTGGCCAATCAAGGGGCAAATGGAGAAAACTTAATGGTTAAAAATAATCTCCTACTAAAAAATATTCAATCCTAGAACACTTTAGCAATTTCATTATTCCCAACTATATAGGTTTTAATTAGAAACAGATAAACACTTCAAAACTATCTAATGTAAAGTATTAGAAACTAAACCTATGATTCGTAATCCAGAATTTTAAAAAGAAACTATCTCTTGTTTTATTTAGGACATCAAGGATTAAAAAGTTAAGATAAGACATATTGATGTTGAAGCATAACATACAAATAGGCCAGCAACTAATAAAGTTTTCCTTTATTTTGCTAAGTACATACAAATTTTTTTCTTATCAACTCTTACCTCTGCATATCAAGTTAAGCAAGTCCAATCCAAATTGGTATCTAAATAAACCAAAGAACATACTTGATTTAGATAATAGTTTCATGGCTAACTATTCTAATCTTCAAACAAAGATGATAGTTCATTTTAATTAGATCGTTAATAAGGTGTCACTAAGAAGATCCATAGTAATCTATATTTTGTGATTTTAAAATGGCATAAAATCCTAATAAGATAGATTGCTTAAATATGTTAATGGATAGGACTTAATTAGCGTTACGATTCTTTATACAACATATTAAATCAAACTATAATATAATTAATTGAAAACCATATATTTTGAAAACCAAATAAAGCCTATATTTCAAAGATATATATAATTGAAAATTAGTTATAAAACATAAAAAGAATTTAGAAATAATTAGAAGCTAAAAGAAAGTTTATAGTTCGTTTAGTAACACTTATATAAAACAAAATTTAAAATAAAAAATTAATAGGAATAGGACAAGGTTTAATTTATCAAATCCAATGAAAAAGGCAATCACTTTTATTATATAGGTTAATATGTAGCATCAATTTAAAAACATATATCAAATTTCCTTTGTCAAAAATTGTACCTCCTTTTCTATTATATATGACAGATTTCTTTAAACAATGATATTGTTGAAAATGAGTTGAATATTACATGGAAGGGAAATTCATCAAAACTATTCACCTTTTACATACAAATAATCCAGGCAAGGAAGAATACTAACAAAATAAGGGAAACAAAGAAGGAAAAGGATGGCAAATTTCATATGGAAGAAAGACTAAATGATATATTGTCTTCATATGAAAGCAAATGTGATATAAAACAAGGAACACCTTCAAGCCAGGCATTTGTACTTTATAAATATAGCATGTTAGGTTTTTTTCCATTCATTTCTCCTTCTTTTCCCCTCACTGCTTGTACTTTGAACAAGGAAAAAACTTTTGTAATTAAATTTAATATAACATAGGGCATTATGCTTTCTACAGATTTTTTTTTTTAATTTCATTAAAAAAATTATTACAAATGAAGATTGTAAGCTGATTATTGATAATAATAAAAATTGTAAACTGGATAAAATATGTATTTTGAGCTTATACTAATCTTGCAGAGTGGGATATGAATTTACTATTAGATTAGAATTGATTATAAGGAAAATTAACAATTTCAACATATTCAATAGTCTTGCATAACAACATTTTGGAATACCGTTGCTAAATAATAAAAATTGTAAGCTGGACAAAATATGTATTTTGAGCTTATACTAATCTTGCAGAGTGGGATATGAATTTACTATTAGATTAGAATTGATTATAAGGAAAATTAACAATTTCAACATATTCAATAGTCTTGCATAACAACATTTTGGAATACCTTTGCTAAAAGAAAATTCAGTTTCAAATTGTATATATAAAACTTAGAAAATTCACTTTCAAACTGTATATATAAAACTTAAAAAATTCACTTTCAAACTGTATATATAAAACTTATTATTTATGAATAATAATATAAAAGCAACCAACTGTTTGGTATTAAAACTTAAATTTAAATAAAATTTGGAAATTTTATTTTTAAATTAAAAATAATTATATATTACGATTTAAAACTAATATTAAAAAATTACTCCAAATGAAGATTTGTAAGGTGGACAAAATACTGTATTCTGGGCTTATACTAATCTTACACAGTGGAATATAATATTATGAAATTACTATCGGATTAAAATTGATTGTAACGAAGATGTGGGTTTTTAATTTAAAATAAGAAACACCTTCATAAATATTACAACGCCTTATAACTATTTGTTATTTCTACAGACGTTATTAAAATCTGCAATTTCAACTGTGAAGGAGAAAGAACTCTGGTAATAAAAATACAACCAGGCGATCTTTTGTGCTTCAATGCCCACTGCTTCTACTTAAACACAAAAAAACAAGAATGGCTAAGGTAATAAACAAATAACGCTAAGGTAGACAAGATTGTAATGCCATCTTAAACCAAAAATTATGCTGGACGGCTCGAAAGTGCTCACAAGGATAGATTTGGACAAAAACTTGCAAATCAGTTAGTTTAAAATCAAAACCTTGACTCGATCAGAACTATCAAATGGTGAACTTTGATACAAATTTGCATTCGCAGAAAACTATGATTACAAAGACAAAATGCGATCAAATATCAGTATTTGATCCTTTTACATCCAAAAGAGAGTTCACGAAACTAGATATACAACTTGAAGTGATCACTTTTTTCCATAACTCTATCCACTCAAGCAGGTAGTGCAGATACATTGACTGAAGTTTGAATGCGGCTTCAGCAAAATGAAAATACATGAAATAAAACCATCATCTTGAATCTAGACGATTGTATTTTCACTGGAGCGGATGTTAATAGTTCTAATGCAACAAAAGATTAATACCCCAGATTCAAAAAATACAGAAGAATAACTCATATTGACCTCCCTTCTGAAGAGAAACTTCTTGTGTTGTGGGAAACAAAAGTTGTATTTAATTAATTATAGGTTACACAAGACATGACGATGCACATACCCAGGCATTACAAGTTACAACCATCGAACGGTTAGAACCAATGTTGTGGCATAGCAATGATCACATCTCAACAAAAATATCCAAATGTGTAGAATAGAAATTGCCTGCATCACAAATCAACGGAATCATAAGTCTTCAGCCGTTTTTCTTTGACATTTAATTCTGATATTAGTTTATTTGTAAATGCATTAAAAAGGAAGCAAATAATTGAGCGGCTAAAAGAGTCAAAAAGAAAATCGGTATCAAAACCAAATGCATTCCTTTGCATTTGATACCAAATGATGGTAATAGAAAAATAATATAAAACATCATTTTAAAAATTCAGGTGAGCATAAAATTATACAAGTATCCGATGATTGGTAAAAAGATCAACCAAGATTTATTAATTTAAATGAAACAAATTGATTTTGTGCAGCTAATATTGGTGGGTTGGGGTGATGGGTGGGAGGTTAGTCTGTAACCTGAACGATATTATGGTTACAGGACGAACTAGAATTCTTGACTCTAGGAGGTAGATAAAATTAGAGACGCAGCGTTGTTTCCCCAGTTAGTTGTAAGGGCCCTACTATTTTAAGGGTCTCAATTTATCCACCCAGTCCCCCCAGCTATACTCGGAGGGCTAGCAGGCATACGTGGGATTGGGTGGGGGGCATGGTAGTTATTATTTTAGCAGGTTAATTAATTAGGCCTGCATGCAGAGGTATCATAAATTAGAGAGTTATAGTGGGGAGGACCCCTACCATTCTAAGGACACATGAGTTGGTGGGTGGGAATTATAAGGCTACAAAACTGGAATGAAAAACTCCAACTGATGGATGAGATCTTTTCATACTGGAATGGAAAACTCTACTATAGATCATGGCATCACTCTTAGACATTTGATTGAGAAAGTTTGGGACACTCCGGGGTACGAGGCTTTTTGTTGTTTCGTGGACTTAAAAAAAGCATTCAACATAGTGCCACGTAATAAATTATGGGATAGAATGGAAGAGTTGGAAGTTCCTAAAGAACTTAGGTCAGCGGTTTACAGATTATATGAGCAGGTCAAAGCTAAAATCAGAAAAACAGAAAGGCTATCAGAAAATTTTGACAGCAACATCGGGGTTAAGCAAGGGTGTCCGCTATCTCCAACATTGTTCGGGCTCTATATTGACAAGTTAGAAGAGTGGATAAACAAGACCAATGGTGAGGGGGTGCAGCTGGCCCACTTTGTGATAAGATTGCTCTTATATGCAGATGATCTCATAATTCTTGCTAGAACAGCTAAAGGTTTGAAAGAGCACTTGATAGCACTAGAAATTTTTTGTCATGAAGTAGGAATGCAAGTTAACACTAGCAAAACCAAAATTATGATCTTCTCGCTGAAGAAGAATAGGAGCATACAGGACGAGTTTCTATTTGAAAATAGACCACTTGAGATTGTGAAAGAGTACAAATACTTGGGCATCGATTTTCATAACAAACTCAATTGGGATACTTGCAGATCAAAAAGGATCCAAGGGGGCTGGAAGGCGTTATACTCTTTACAAAACAAGTGTAGGAACGCAAAATTATGGGATTGGACGACCATGAAAACTCTTTTTGGTTTGCTGGTCACTCAGGTTATTCTATACGGATGTGAAGTGTGGGGAGGTAGTATGTCCGAACGGAAATGGCGGCAAGTAGAAAGAATTCAAAAACACTTCATCACATGCAATCTTAAAGTCAAGACCACAATTCCGTATCAGATCCTTTTGGCAGAGGTGGGTTCCTTTCCATTAGAAGCCGTTGCTTTGGTCCGGATGATAAGCTACTTAAAAAAAACCCAAGGGCTGGAAACACATCGTTGGCCCAAGTTGATCATAGAGGAAAAACTTGTGAGGTGGAAAAGCACATGGATGAAGCAAAATGACAAATGGATGCGAAAATGGGATATCAACATCCAAACTTGCCCTGATAACATTATAGAAATAAAAAAGTTTGTCAATGAAAAATTTCGCAATATTTTGTGGACAAGATGCGTAGGGCGGAAAAAATCTTATTACATTAAAGAATTTAATCCCACTTCTAGTCATGATGAAAAGGCCTATATAAGAGCACCTATTAACTGAAAAGCAAAAATGTTGATGGCACAACTTCGAACTAGTTCACATCAATTGCGATGTGAAACTAGTCGGTGGCAAGTTCCAAAGGAAGAGTGGGCAGACAGAACATGTTTATTTTGTAATATGGGTATAGTTGAGACAGAGCAGCACTTTGTCAAAGAATGCCTGGCTTACAATGACATCAGATCTGGTTATACAAAAATATTGCAGAACAAGGACTTCAACTATTTATTCGAGGAAGATCAAGTGAAGAGAGCAACGGATTTGATTACCAAACTTCAAAGAAGGAGAGACAAGTTAACCAAAACTTTACAATTGACTAGTTCCGCTCTGGACTCGGGAGGGTGATTGCATGGGTCCCACGGACTACTTTAGTCTCGTGGACGTCATTAAAATCTATCATATCATATCATATCATACGAATCAGAATGCTATTTAAGTGTCCTCCATTAATGTCATTAGATTTTTTGATCATCCACCATACAGAAATTTCAATAAGACTTTTTCAAGAGTAAGACTAGTATATGTCGGGTCCACCATAAATGTCATCCTCATTGGGTGCAGTCCAATACAAGTAATGAACATAAGCGCTCTAAAGCTCCAACAGATCTCTAGAGTGTGTAGTCATAGGTAACACACTATCCAGTTCAATTTTCTTGCCGACAATTGGAATCACCAATGAATTGATCACATTTATTTTAATCGCCCTCTTTGTACCCCTCTTTCGAGTGGGTAAAACTGCATTTGCTTCGATTCCTCTCAAAAGAAGATGAAAAATTCAGTCCTCAGTCCTCTACAAACACTGAAAACTCCAAATCTGAAGCCCTTCAATAATCTATAGGGTGTAATGTAATGTCCTCTTTTCCAAGGGCAAAATTTAATGATAATAAGTATTAAGTATAAGATGAAATGATAAACAATAATATACAATTAATATCTACAATTAGATAAGTTTGAATTAAAGATTTAAAATTATCTATAGATAAACAAAATTATAAATATTAATAAATATAAGTTATTAAAATTATACTATTAATAATTATGCTAATTGAGATAGTACAATAACAAAATAACATTAATAAATAAATATTATTAATTAGGTTGATATAATGACCATGAGTAGTTGGAGTGATATTGGCCAACTGGCAATCACCATCGACGATTAACACTAATTAAGAGGGTTGAGATAAGCAACAACCTAGAACAACATTAATAATAAAGTGGATCTACGGTAACAGACAATATTATCGTTTTCAATTTCCCACTAATGAATCAATTTGATATCAAATATCACACAAGAATATAAGTATTGCAAAACATATAGAATGGATTTCAGTTATTGGGTTAAAAAACTTATAAGACAATAACTTACAGACAGCAGTTATTATTAGAGATCAAACATTAGCACAATAGTCATCGGGCCTAACCTAAGACAAATACCATCAATAACTCAGCAACTATTATTTGGGTCAAGGATATGGCCATAGAAAATGTTCAAGACATACAAACTATATACTAGAGAAAATATCTACGTCAAAGATTATCATGACGATAGCATGGACAATGATAATCCAGCTGCCAAACTTCCATATTTGTAGAACAATGATTGATGGTGACCATACAACAGCTATCTACGATGATGTGAGATGACCACAAGGGTAGACTACATCAAATTGGAAACAAATGCAGTGCCGTTATCAAATGATTGAACACTGGTGGTGACCCAAACTAATAATAATATAGCTTAAGAAATGTAATATATCGTTAACTATATCTATAAATAAATGATCGATTTGTCATCACGATTAACAAATTGATCTTTATAAGGAAAACGATGTGGAAAGGGGAGTGTGTCTCAACAGTCGTGAAACTATACCAAAATACAAGATATATTATATCATAAGGCCTCAAACAGGATTCATTTCCTTTTATAGACCACTAAAGGAAGATGTAATGGGCACCCTAGAAATGCCCAAGAACTGAACCAACTGCTGATAAAGATTCTAATGTTTTTGCATAGATTTTGTAACCATATAACATGAACAAGAAGGAATTTATGCAAACTGAAGATTGAACCATTGCTGAAATAATATTAGTTCTCAAACTAATTAAATCAAATACATAGCAAACTCACTAATTACTCCAGCATCATAAAATCGAATACATAACAAACTCTTCAACTCACTAATTACACCCAATATGCTTGTAGCTGGAAATGCGTCCAAGCTGCCTGTTAATGAGTTGATAGCAATGAATTCCAACGGCCAAACCCCAAGGGAATGACGTTTAGAATGTCACAAGAGAGGATAGACGTGCGCTAATGTCAAAAACAAATTTGTAACTCACACATCCAAGTTCTTATCAAATGCCATTCACAATAATCGGATGCTAAACAATGAAGCTCTCACCCCTATTTATTCTTTTCCTTCACCCTTCTAGAAGGAAATAAAATATTAATTAATTGCATTCTCTAGAAGCTTCCCCCTTTCAATAATTAATGCACTCTCTAGAAGATTCTTTCTTGCAATACAATAATTAATTGTGCTTGTAGAAAATTAAATTACTAGAGGCTTCCCCCTTTCCAATAATTAATGCACTTTCTAGAAGCTTCTCCTTTGCAATACAATAGTTAATTGTCCTTCTATAGAATTAAATTAATTAAATATAAAATCACCTTTTAATTTTTATTTATTTAATGACTTTATAAGAAATTAATTTAATCAATTTCTCCTTTTTTCTCCACTTAGCCTTTGGAGAATGTAAAGGCTAAGAACTCCACTGAGTTGCTAAAAAGATGGGGACATTATAGTCCGCCCTCCTTGAAATTGCTTGTCCTTAAGCAATTCAACAACACAATGAACTCCAACCTCCACCTCAATCCCAACTAAAGTAGTATGTGACATCCCTATGGACATTAAACCAACTACAAACTAGCATTATCGAGACCAACCACATGTCTTGCAGCCTAGCACCCAAAACTTGTGCTAATGATGTAGAAGTCAGAATGTCACCAAAAGGCAACTCCACAGAAGATCTATGAAACCTCTTCTTCCCAATATCCACCCATATGATATATATTGGATTGAAACCCTGATCATCACCAACATGTATTGAGAAAGATGTAGCTATAGGCGAACCATATGCACTCATGCCAACTGTATCAACAATAGGTGTAGCCACATGAAAACATATGGACATAGGAACAACACTAACTGTCGCAACAGAAAACTGAACCGGATCTGTAGTTGATGAAAACTCATAATCATCAACATGTGTGCCATCATTAGAACACACATCAACAATTGCATGCATACTACTAAACTCCTCGTTGGATGGTTCAACTAACACAGAAGTGGCTGCTGATATGACAGTATCCTTGCATTCTCCTAATCCCACTATTGTTGCATCACTATCCCCTGACAAAACCCCATATGTGGACTCCTGACTCTCGGTCCCACTTGAGGAATCAACTACCGCCTATATTAGAGCAACATCATGAGATCTCACATACAAATCTCCAATAATAATCTTGTCCTTGAGAGAGCCAAAAGTACCAATGGTAACAACTACATCAACTATCTCTGCACTAACTGTAACAATAGCTCTGGGAGTCTCAACCTGTTGAAGCTCAGTGCTGCTATCCTCTGTTGCCACTGACACAACCACATGTCCCTATGAAATAAGTCCATCATCAACACTGCAGATAGGACTAGCAAGTGTAGTACTAAATATAGGTACATTTGCATCAGGGACTCCTATTGCGGAAAACTCAAACTTCCTTCCCTGCAACCTCGATCTCTGCCTTCTAAAAGCAAAAACCATATACCTTGTTGCATTTTCAATTATCTCTGGATCCGAAAAGCTCTCACTTAATTTTTGTTGATGAAGCATAAGTTTCTCCATACTCTCTTACAAAACATTCATCTTCATGCTAACTTCCTCATTACTCCACTGACTTCTAGAACTGTTAGTCCTCCTATGTTTGTCCATGGCTAGAAAATACTAGAGTACTGGTCACTCCAAATGTAATAGAAAATCTGACAATAATTAATATTTTTGTACTTCACAGGATGGCAAGAAACTGCTTTGATACCACTGTAATGGGCACCCTAGAAATGCCCAAGAACTAAACCAACTACTGATAAAGATTCTAATGTTTTTGCATAGATTTTGTAACCATATAACATGAACAAGAAGGAATTTATGCAAACTAAAGATTGAACCACTGCTGAAATAATATTAGTTCTCAAACTAATAAATCAAATACATAGAAAACTCACTAATTACTTACTCCAGCATTATAAAATCGAATACATAACAAACTCTTCAACTCACTAATTACTCCAACATCATAAAATCAAATGCATAACAAACTCTTCAACTCACTAATTACACCCAATTTGCTTGTCGTTGGAAATGCATCAATGAGTTGATAGCAATGAATTCCAAAGGCCAAACCCCAAGGGAATGACGTCTAGAATGTCACAAGAGAGGAGAGACGTCCTCTAATGCCAAGAACAAATTTGTAACTCACACATTCAAGTTCTTATCAAATGTCATTCACAATAATTGGATGCTAAACAATGAGGCTCTCACCCCTATTTATTCTTTTCCTTCACCCTTCTAGAAGGAAATAAAATATTAATTTATTGCATTCTCTAGAAGCTTCCCTCTTTCCAATAATTAATGCACTATCTAGAAGATTCTCCCTCACAATACAATAATTAATTGTGCTTCTAGAAAATTAAATTACTAGAGGTTTCCCCCTTTCCAATAATTAATGCACTTTCTAGAAGCTTCTCCCTTGCAATACAATAATTAATTGTGCTTCTAGAGAATTAAATTAATTAAATATAAAGTCACCTTTTAATTTTAATTTATTTAATGACTTTATAAGAAATTAATTTCATCAATATCTCTTTTTTTTCTCCACTTAGCCTTTCGAGAACGTAAAGGCTAAGAACTCCACTGAGTTGCTAAAAAGATGGGGACATTACAGAGGATGAAATATAGAAAGATAAAACAAAGGCACCCCAGTTATTAAAGAAATGACTCATTCAAGTAAACCAGCAATTCAATAAAGAACCATATATTCTACCGATACATTATTCGTTGGTGAAATCAATAATACAAAAAGCTTCATGCTAGCCCAGAATTATTGATGCTCTCTGAATAGAACATGCTAGTGTAGCCACACAGCTGCAAAGCACAGAACGACTCTTAAAAGGAAAATCATAACAGACATTCAATTCAGACTTTAATTATAGCCATTGAAGAATTATAAGCACTCAAGAAGAGAATCTAATAATCAAAGAGGAAAACAGAATCAACCAGTGCATAAACACAAGCTGCAGAAACAACATATAGTTATAGGTCAGCATAGTTCCAATTGCATCTATATTAGGGACGAAATTTAGATCAGCAAATCCATTGTGACCCTTGACTTGCATCAGATTATTAATTCTTTATTATAGATGGTCTCTAAATCACAAAAGTTTAGATTGATACAAGTGAGATCATTTTATTACGTCAGTTATTATACACTTCTGCAATTATTGAAGATCTCTTTTCAAATTAAACAAGTCCATCATTAACATAGAAGCAGCCAATATTTGCATTGTCCGTTCATGGGAGTAAAGAAATAAATATTTGTTTATTGGCTAATTATATTCATCAAGAAAAAATATCATATTTCTTTAAGACATTACTATAGCAGTCATATTTAACATACTTGGTGGCCAATTTAAGGATTGTCTAGATAGAAAGGGGTCTCTTACAGTCGGAGAAATCAGTGTCAGAACTCATAAAATCAGCTATGGAAAGTTACATGTAAACTCTCAAGGATGTGCAAAAAGAGCACCCAAACGTCTTTTATTTTCATCTCTAACCCTAATTTCAAATTAGGGCCCTATTATTAATAAAATAACATTATTTTATTTGTCTCCTAATTAAAATCCAACCACAAGGGACAAACCATCATTATTTTAAGTGTCCCCCCTTTTTTTAACATGGTACTGTTGATACATGGTAAACACAACATGTATACTCTTGTAAATGAGTTGATCATTGTTTGCCGTACTGGGTAAAGAAATCAACGCACAAACAATAGATATGAATAGTAGAACTTCTTATTATTCGCATATGCCAAAGACATTACATTATGCTTCCATCATGATTTACAATAATCTCGAAGGGTGTATAAATACTTTCTGAAGAACCTTCCCGAAGGAGTCCGTCGGCCACATACAACATGTCGCTACATAACAAGAACCTTCCCGAAGGGACCCGTCAGCTACATAACAATAACCTTTCCGAAGGGACCCATCGGCTGATACACAATTTCTACCGACGACAATCATTTACAAGCAAAGGATTTTTATTGGTCCCAAAATCGAGTATCAGGCAGATTGTGTTGTGAGCCTTTCATGATTCTCTATTGGTTGGACATCTTGAGTTATTTAAAACTTATAGACAAATTCAGGAGATATTCACATTGAAGGGCCTTAAATCAGATGTTCAACAATACGACAGAGAGTGTTATTTTTGTAATGTCCCCGTTTTTGGGAATTCTGTGCAGTTAATGGAGTTAGCTCATCATAGCAACCCTCGTGAGTTGACATGATGATTTGGGAGTCTTGGGTGCAGACTTACTATTTTTAGTAAGTCTATTTTTGGCAATTGCCATCTTTGACAGTACTATGGTTGGCTCTAGCGGTTGGGCATCACTTGCAATCTGATAATTAATTGCATGAGCTCTTATTTATTGATTAATTATAAAAGTTGTATTATTATAATAATATTTTATTATAATAATGATATTAAGATATATTACCAAAAGAGTTGAGTTGAAAAGTTTCAAGAGCTGAGATCTTTTGGGAAACATTCTCAGTTTCTAAAGTTGATTTCTTTTGGAAACTTTTGTCAACAAGCTATTATAAATATGAGCTCGTTTCATTGGGAAAAACACACTTGAATATTTATTTTCTTTTGTTGCCTTTGTGGCTTTTTTCTGACATTTTGAATTTTGTTGCCCTTGCTGAAGTATAAGGGTTTTAAAGTTGAGAAGTGTTTTCAAATCACTCTTGAGGTAAAGTGATTCCATTATACTCTAGTTATTTGTTGAACCTCCCTTATTGTTATTGTTTGTGGTTGGGAGTTATTGTTTCTGCTAGGGAAATTAATTGCAATCTGCAGAGTTCAATCTGGTTTTGAGCGATTTGAATTTGGGGTTTATGTGCAAATTTGGACATCTAATATAATAGCAAGGCTGGAGCATATTTATGTGATTTGGAGCTATTGATTGGAATTGTTCTAGTTCATAACAGTGGCAAACATATAATTCTGCCTAGGCGGCATTTGTTTTGGAATTTACATTAAATTGGTGACCTGTGTTGACTAGTAAAGAGCAGTGTTTGAATTTCTCTAGAAGTTTGCAACTGAAATTATAGCCCTGCCATCTGATTTAGGGCCTGTGATATTTATTCTGGAGCCCGATCTGAAGGGTTTGGGGCTCACGCTAGAGCAGCTAGGTGTGTGGAATTACCTTAGCAAGCAGCGTCCAACATTGGCCCTGAATTGAGCGTTCATCTGCTACATATTGACCTGCAATCAAATGCCATTCCTTCTTGTCTGGACGTGACTCTGTGAGGGTGCTCCTGGCAGCATTCTTCCAATTTGTGTTAGCTGGGATTTGGGTGGACAGTGGGCTTGCTATAAACACCCATATACTGGGGATAAATAGTGAAGGAGCTACTGTGGGTGAAGTCGCACCAGTTATTCTGCATGTGTTTTGGAGTGGACAAGTGTAATGTCCCCTTTTTAGCATTCATAGCATGATGTTATCGTTAGCCTATTTCCCCACGGTCCCATAGGCTAACCAGGACATCAAAAGGGCTTAGAGGCCATTTGGCCTAGATAGTTTCAGTTGCAGGTCTTTCTGAGGGGTTTTGAGGCAACTTTGGGCATACTTACTATTTATAGTAAGTCATCTTGGGCATGGGTGGACATCCAGTGGCAGCGGTATGTCGATGGTAATTGTTTAAAATCGGCAAGAAGACTTGTTTATCATTGATAAGATTTGTTTTGCATTGATAAAGCTATTTTATAAAGTTAAATTTAAATATTTAACTTTATTAATACATAGACTATAGTTGTGGAAAATATTTAAATTAAAAGAGTCCCTTTTATTTTATAACACATTGGAGACATAAGTTACATAAAGGGAGTTATGTTTTATCCCACATTGAGAAAACGAAGGATGGAGCTCTTGTGAGAACACTATAAAAGAAATGAAAGAGCTTCTTTTAAGCAGACTTGGAAATATCAAAAAAATTGGAGAATTTGCTGGAGATTATGTCTCAATAGTTTGGAGAACGAAATCCCTTCAAGCTGAAAATCTTGACGCCATTGAAAGATATGGTCTTGAGATTCAACATAGTAGCAATCCGAAAAAGCAGGTACGAAAAAGCAGTCCGAAAAAGCGGAATCGAAAAAGTAGGCTAAAAAAGCAATACGAAAAAGCAGTCCGAAAAAAGCGGAACCGAAAAAAGCAGGCCGAAAAAGTAGTCCAAAAAAGCGAAACCGAAAAAGCAGGTCGAAAAAAGCAGTCCGAAAAAGCAGTTCGAAAAAAGCAAATCAGAAGGGGCAGCATTGAAGAAGATTATTACAGCCATCTACAACCAGGTTCCTTTATTAGTATTGTTTTTTAGGGAGTTATAACTTTCAGCTGTAAGTGTGCATTATACCAGCATTATCATTTTGTAATCCATGTAAATGCCAAAAGTCTTGGCCATATTTCATGAGCATTGTATTAGAAATTTCATTGCAAATTAAGAAGATAATAGTTGCTGGTGTCATTTAAGCAATTCAATATCATTATTTATCAACTAGTTAGTTTGCACACCAACTATTTGTAAAAATGCCAGTTGATTGTAGGTGTTCATTTCTCATGCTTAGATCATATAAATGCACTGAATATTGTCAAAATTAGTAGCACACTTATGTTAGGCCATTGTGTAGTCCATTTGAAGTCTTCTAGCACAAGATTCTCATTGATGCAAATTGAAAAAGAGTCATTTAAAGCCAGCTGAAAAACTATATCAGTCATACGTCCCTTGCATGTGAATTGTTTGATGAAATTCCTTGAGCTTTCATCAACATTTTTTGAGAGCAGATTTGAGGAGGGCCATTACAGTGGTATCAGAGCTTGCTTGCAAAGTGTTTGACGAAATGTCAAACAATTGAAATATAAAGATTTTTGGTGTTTGAAGAAGTTATAACCTGTTGGGGTCATTACAACAAGGTTATCATAACCCTGGCATTTTTCCTGTGCAAATGATCGGATATGAGCAACTACAGGTCCATTCTAGATTAAGGTTTCTAGCATTGAATTGTAGTCCATACTCTGTTGTAGCAATTTAATTGAATATCACGAGCTGCTAGTAAACTCCGGGTTTGAAATGCATATTGTTTCATGAACAACCAAACTGTATAGAGTTCCAGGTATAGAATCATTAGCTAAAAGTTGTGATTGTTTGTTTGTTCTCTTACTAGATTCCACATATGATTTCTCTAACTTGGGTATGCAAACTTAGTAGAATGAATATGGAAAATAAATTAACTAGCAGAGGCTTGCTGGCAGATTTATATATAATTTGTGTTCATTAACATAAATAACTGTGAGTAGTAAATTCACATTTCAGTATAGCATTGAAAGTGTACAATATCATATGAATTGGGTGGTATAAGTTATACATGGTCTTTACACTATTTGTCAGCAAAACAAACAAGAGCATACTTATCTAGTTGGTTTGCTTCAACCACTTCCGATTCCTAAGAGGAAGCGGGAGTGTTTAATCTATGGATTTTATTGTTGGCTTGCCGAAAGCCCAAGGCAAAGATTGTATTTTTGTAGTAGTGGATCACCTCACCAAATATGGGCACTTCTTTCCTAACACCACTACATTTTTAGCTACACAGATAGGTGAGCTGTTCTTCTAGGAGGTTTTCAGATTGCATGATTTATTATGGTCCTTGTCATGTGGTTAGACGCATGAGTTAGGTAGCCTTATGAGCTTGATTTGCTAGTGGACAACAAAGTGCATAACGTGTTTTATGCACCGCACTTCAAGAAGGCACTAGGTAGTGTCACATCTTCATCTTTACCCTCATTGCATGATAAGGGGAGGTTAGAGTTGATCTCTGAGATGATATTGGATACTAGGGAAAGACACTTGCATCGGCAGATCATCCGAGAGTTTTTGGTGATGCAGATCATCACAGAGTTTTTGGTGAAGTGGTAGTGTCTTCCAGATGAGGATGCCACTTAGGAGCTTAAGGATATACTTCAGTGCCTAGATTGCAATTGCTTGAGGACAAGTAATCTTGGGCAAGGAGGACTGTAATGTGCCCGATTTAGCAAGTTCTAGGAGCCTTGTGATGTTAGTTCATTATTGCCACCCTCGTGAGTAGACACAGATTTGAGGGTCTCAATTTGTGTGACTTACTATTTATGATAAGTCAGGTGAGCAAGGTTTCCATTTTTGCCAATGCAGTGATGATGCCTTGATGACGCCTTGAGTCCAAACTTCGTTAGTATTTTATGTCAATTTAATGCATATTGCAAGTTATTTGCTAAGTTTAACTTAATAAATAACTTTATAAGCTTCATGTCCTGATTTGATGGTGTGTTGAAGAAGACTTGTTAGTGAAAGGTGTAACCAAGAAGCTACATGGTGTTTGGTGTTTGGTGAAGTTTTGGACTTTAAAATGTTATTAAAAGCACTCCATAAGAAGGATCGAATATCATTGTTGCTTATGTTTTTTATGAATTTGGAGACCAAGGGTTTTTGGTGTAGAGTTTGGGAATTACTTCCCTTTGATTGCACTTTGAATTGGCCGCCAATGCCAATGAATTGTGCACTATTTTTCTAATCAGTAATCTGCAAATCAATCCATGTCTGGGTGGTCTCAAGCTGAAAAATCAATCATTATCTTGACTACAGATTGGTAGGAAAAGGGGTAGCCTTGGCTGGGTCTTAGTATTCTGCAATTTTGGTCTGCTTGCTGACTTGGTATACAAATTTGGGCAGTGGCATGTTAAATACACAGGCAGCGTTTGACCATTTCAAGCTGCAATCTCTCCTGGTACAGAGCGTTGCAATTCCATAGGCTGCAATCTGTTCTGAAAGTGGTAGCATGGGCTTAAATGGCTGCAGCAGACATCTATACATCTCAAACAGACCCAGCATTAATCTTCAGCTTACTGCAATTAATTAAGTTATTGCATTTGTGCTCTTGCATTGTAAATATTTGCAATTTGAATAATAGCAAATAAAGTTGGGATGGATTGTTATAAATTTCTTGCATTCAAGTTTAGCATTATCTATTTTTGGAAAAAAAGCACATATTCTCAAAAAATAAAAAAAATATAAAACTTAAAAAAAACTTGAAATCAATTCTTCAGCATAGAACCAGCAGGGTTCATTACAATAACACTGTAGTGTCCCGCTCCAATGGGAAACCAATTTCTTACTTTGTCAAACACTTGGAGTGCAGTCAAATGAATGGTTCTGAATACTATCATCGATTTCATTTGTTGAACACTTTCATAAAATTTTTCCCCTTCATGAAGTTCATCTTGACCTCCCAATCAAGGAGACATTGTGACAAACAGTTTGCAATCATACCATATGACTGAATAGTTGAACTCTAAAAATAGGGACATGTATCTGACTCAGAACATCAGAATAATGGACATATAATGTTCCAACCTTAGTGAACAGCAGGAATAAAGAACTCAATAACTGTAATAGCTGGAAGAATGAATTTCAGTACAAATACCTTCTTATTATACAGGGATTGTAATATTACAACAACAAATAGTTACCCAGCTATGGGAATTCATATGCAAAGATAACCAGAACAATATAGGCGTTGCCCTAGGAGATATGAACCAAAATGAGGGTTTTGTCTAGTGTGTAGACAAAGCCATGGAGATTGATCAACTTTTTCAACCTATAAACAAAATGCACTCTTTTGATGAACCTTACATATTGCAAGAACAAAAAGACTTGCTTTCTATTTTCCTCAACGAAATGACATTACAATATTCAGAAATATAACAATCTACAGCCATATGAGTATTTTCATTACAGTAATATGCAAGCCAGAGACACCATATGCACCGTCAAAACTGCCTTGGTAACCCCTATTTGTCTTCTTTATATTGGGAAGTTTAATTGTCCTAGAAGGCTCTTGAAATTGTAATGCTGCCTTTTGATGCCAACCTTCTTCATATTATTTTTCCCTACATTGGAATATGCCGAGAATATGCCCCTAAATGGGTTTCAAGACTCACTAGAGTATTTGAAAGGTTTTTTTTGCCTGCTTAAGTAGTGCAACTTCTAGAGGCCATATCTTGTGAACCATTTACCCAATTGCTAGTATAACTGGTTTTAGGTGTTAGTTTCTTGGATCGCTGCAAATGTAATAGCACTGCCATGTAGTTTGGTATGCACTTTCCAAATGGCAACGTCCTCTTGTATTTGTATAAGGAATAAACCAAGAAAAGGGACATGTCCCTTCATGAGACATGTCTATTCATCACTATTATTAAATAATAGAAAACTTAATTATAGTTGTGTGTGTGTAATTATATTAATTTCTCTTTGATCTCACTAGCTTATCCTACTAAAGCTACCAAAACATCAACACTCGCTCTTAGCTAGGGGGGATAAACACAAGACACATAATACACCATTGGTAATATTAGGTATGGTAAAGTTTAAAGAAAATGGTCTCCAGAATACCAAAACTCTAAGTAAGTCTCCGGAATATCAACACTTGATATTCACTATGTACTCAATAAGACAATGGTCTTCAGAATATCAACATATGATATTCACAATTTTAATATCACATTTGAGTATTGATCTCCAAAATAACAATATATGATATTCACAAAATACTCTTTGATGAGTAATGGTCTCCTAAACATCAAGTTCAGTAATGGTTCTGAATACTATCATCGATTTCATTTGTTTAACGCTTTCAAGACACGTAATACACGTATATATATATATATATATATATATATATATATATATATATCGTTAAAAAATATACTTTCAATTACAATATCCATATCATATTAAACATATAAATGAATACTTCCAATATGATCACTACTGTCATCTGTAAAATTGTGTACCAGCCGACGGGTCCCTTCAGGAAGGTTCTTTTTATGTAGCCAACGGGCCCTTCGGTAATTGTCATGTAGCCGACAGACCCCTTTAGGAAGGTTCTTCAAAAAGTATTTATACACCCTTCGAGATCATTGTAATCATCATCATAAGCTTTATGTAATCTCTTGGTATGCAAATAATAAAAGGAGTATTGTTGTTGTTCTTGTCTTAAAAAATATAAATAAAAATTTAAAAAAGATTAAAAGAAGCACCGTACAGCTTTTTAAAGGTTCATTCACCGTACAGATTTTGATAGAAAGAAACTTGCAAATCACCGTATGGTCGTAAGTTCCCTGCTGACCACGTACTGATTCTAAATATTAAACTCTCTATCATGTACGGATTTTAAAGCTTGCAGTTTGCCACCGTATTGATCTTGAAGGTTAAGCCGTACAGATTTGAAGGGTTATTTTGGAGGATATTGCTTGTTGTCACCATACGGATTTGGAGATTGAGCTTGCAGTTTGCCACCTTACGGATTTCATAGATTAAGTCCTCAGTTGCCGTATGGATTCTGAAAGGTCAAAATAGTTGCAATACGGATTTTGAAAGAAAAGTTGCTTATGTGCTTCAGTATGGATTTGCAAGTTTAAGTTTCCAGTTTGTCAGATTCATCATTCTATTAGCGTAAGGATTTTGCAGGTTATTGTGTACGGATTTTGAAGGATTTGGCATATGGATGTTGAAGGATATTGCGTACGGATTTTGAAGGACTAAGGACTTGGCATACAGAATTTTAAGGATAAATTGCCTGTAGCTGCTGAACGGATTTGGGGGTTTAACTTCATGTTTATAGCCAATTCAGTCCCTAATTACCCCCATACAGATTTAGAAATTCCAACTGGATGTATGGATTTGCATAATAAAGTTGGCATACGCAATTAAGGAATAAAGTTTGGCATACAGATTTGAAGGATAAGCTACCTGATCAACACCATACGATCTTTCAAGCAAGGTTACGATATTTAAATTATCATCATTCTTGCATCCGTATGGCCACTTACAGAAGGAATGCACGACTTCTTCTGGTAGCCTAAGACCCGTACGGGCCTTGCAGTCAAGAAACAACAAAGAAAATATGCATCAGCACAGCACGACATCACAAATTATCTTCAAGGGCAGACAAAGGAGGAGGCAAGATAGGAAATCTATACGGAAATAGGAGCCATTCACAAAGCATTCAAGAAGGGGCTATACGGATCCGAACGGTCATTACGAAAGGAAAAGAAATTGTGTGAGGAAATAACTGACCTAACAATAAATGGAGTCTGCAGGGAAGAGAAGGTGGAAAAAGCAATTGCAAGAATCTGTAGCTGAGAAGGGCATGAAAATGTCAAGTGCGAGTAACCAGAATGAAGGCACTAGTAGTAGTAGCAACCAGAAACGTAAGGCTCAAGCACCTGCAACCACCAAGATCACACCACAGACTATAGCATTTGAAGAGTTGAGCGGAATGGACTATAGAAAGTGGTGGCAAGAAACTCCTGACGACCATGTAGTAAAAGCCAGTATCAGCAGGGCACAGGTGGAATGGGCGATTCAAATGCCTGTTTTTTGCATTCGGGATTACGAGGGTTTCCTCCATGCCATGATCGAGACTTATGGCAGGGGCTCTCGGAAGAGCACATTTTAGTACTTGGACAGACCTGGTCATTTCATTCAAGGCAGTGGATTTCATGCGAGTGTTTGGCATACCAGGGCCACAAGGCAAGAAGGTTTGGCCTAAGAAAATTTCTGAGGTAAAACTGTTTTTGATTAGACTGGTATGTGGAGACATGACTGAAGCTAAACAGGAAGCATTGGCTGAAACATCAAAAGGTAGGGGATTGAAGAAAACAGACATACAGGAGGGACCGTGGCGATGCCTAATTGACATGGTTAAGAGCAAACTTAGGGGATCAAGTAGGGCATCTGATATTTCCTTTCCCTAGGTATCTATGATGAATGGCATAATGAATGGAAAGGTGTATGATTTGGCATCTGTGTTGGCTGAATGAAAGCACGAATTTATGACTCTCCAACATAAGACATTTTATATGCCATAGGATTGTTCCTCGACGCTACAGCGCGGATGATTCCAGAGGACAAGTTGGAGGCAAAATCGAGGCCATTAGCTCCCGGAGAACCCCCTATCATGCAATGGAGACACTTAGACTCAGCCACTGTGCAGAAAGGTCCTACAGGATAGAAGAGACTCCGGCTTGATATAGGAGGTGATATGGATAGCAAACAACAGGAGACATCTTCCGAGGAGAACAGTGTGGGGGAGGAAGAAGGGGAGGACGACGAAGAGGAGGTTGAGATTGTCACAGCCACTCCCTTATTATTCCTGCGCCCTACCTTATCCACCACATCCTGTTTGGTCCCAACGGTTCTGCACATGACTCACATAGCAGGGTTTGGACAGACACGGCGGCCGATAGTGATGACTACAGCACCTCAGCAGGCGGTTATAGTAGCAGCACCCTGGCAGCACGGGGTAAGGCCTTCTCCAATCCGACCAGCAGTTGGGTTTTCCGTAAGGTTTGCATGAGTGGCAGCACCTTTTAGCCGAAGGAGTATGCCAACTCCTGCTAAAGCACTTCCGGTAGCAGAAACCATGGCACCTGCAAAAACACAACCAACAGCAAAAACTAGCGCACCTATAGTAGAGAGCGTACTGGAGGTGGTAGGGAGCGTACCGGAGGCGAGGGAAGAGACTTCCATGGAGGTACCTGACTTTCCAATACCAGAGATAGCAGAGAGCCACAATACATCAGGTGTACACTTGGATGTAGTAGGGTCAGATGCCGTAGTTATAGTGGATGCAGCACTCTTGGCATCACCCAAACGTGACAAGGAAAGTAGAGCGCAAAGGTTGAGTACTTACTTGAGTACGCGGTTCCACCATACTCCAGTCCCTTAGATGGCCAGCATACAGACACCTATGCGGGATGACACTCCAGAGGGAGGTACTTAGCAAGATCAGGTAGCGGAGCCAATTCAGGATGAGGAACCATCACATAGTGTTGTTGAGTGTATGGTGGAAGCAGTAGAGGCGACGATGGGTGTGCAGCAGGATCATTCAGTAGCGCAGGAGACAGGTATGAGAGAGGCATTTCTTGTTGATGTAGCAGCTCTAGCGTCTCTAGCGTCTCGAGCTCGCAAGGTGTTAGCTTCAACGGAGACTCAAGCATTGGACTCAGTCATGAAGGAGCTTGAGAGGGTTATATCTTTTATGAGATTGGGATGCCCAGCTGCCTTTACTGTTTGCTTTGAGGAGCGGGGGTGGCCGGATGTGGACTGCAGAGATGCGACAGGATTGGGCTACGACGAGAGATCCCGGTATAGAGAGTAGAGTAGAGGCTTTGATCCATGAGGCAATGAAGATATACAGGGAGGCGTATTACACTCTTTGGAGGAGTCAGGCGGATCAGGTAGTAGCTGAGAGAGCTCGAGAGGAGTTAGCTGCCAAGTTAGTTTTAGAAAGGACAGCCTAGGAATCTGAAAGGGCAGCCCTGTTGGAAAGACAAAGTCAGCTAGAGAAGTTAGTAGCAGAAAAAGAGCAGTTAGCAGCTGAAAAGAAGCAAGTGGCAGCAGCAAAGGAAAAAGTAGGAGAAATTGCAAACATGATGCAGTCAGCTCTAGAGCTTCAGATGGAGGCAGAAGCAAAACTGAAGGTTAGGAAAATAAAGGCCTACAAGCTGCAAGCAGAGCTGAACGAGTTGAGAGCGTGGACCATTACGCCAAGGACCCATCCTGCTATTTAGTATTTATGTATTGATGTACTTGGGTTATTTGTTATTTTGAGTTTTGTTGTATTGTCGTCCGAAGACGACTTTTCTTTTTGGGGGGAATGATGTTGTCGGTAAAATTGTGTATCAGCCGACGGGTCCCTTCGGGAAGGTTCTTTTTATGTAGCCGACGAGCCCTTCGGTAATTGTCATGTAGCCGACAGACCCCTTCGAGAAGGTTCTTCAGAAAGTATTTATACACCCTTTCGGGATCATTGTAATCATCATCATAAGCTTTATGTAATCTCTTGGCATATGCAAATAATAAAAGGAGTATTGTTGTTGTTCTTGTCTATTGTCTGTGTGCATTAATCCATTGATCTATGCAGTAAACAACTACCAATAAAACATAACAATGATTATGAAATTCTTATTTAAAAATAGTGAATAACCCTACATATTTAGTAATCTATTCTTTATCAATAGTAATTATATTTAACAATTAATCGTACCTTGTTCACCAATCTATAATTGGTTCGTTGTGTGAGGTATCTCCCACTTCTCTCTGTGTCTCAATGTAGGGATTCCATGTTAGTTCTCGTATCGAGAGATCACACTTAGTACATAGAACGAAGATATTCAACGAAGAACATAAGGAGGCATCAAAATACAAGGAGGATGAATGTCGAAATGTGATCGGTAAAAATGCTCAACAATCTCTTACTCATGTTGTCCTTGTCGATAAAGCGTGGTGGGCCCATACCAATTATGATGGCATGTACCTATTCTTTAATTTGAAATTCTCGTTCCTCTCTGAAATGTTTACGTCATGCCCTCATGCGACTAGATTGGTTATTCTATATACGCTTAAAATGTTCCTTCTATGTTATTTATCACCATGCCATTCCTTTCATGCTAAAAACTTTTGCAGAACTTCACATATTATATTGTTGGTATGCGAGGACCCAATCATCTTATAAGTCAGAATTGGAATATTATCTATTATCGACTAGATTTGTTTAGTCCTCCCAATCATTATCGCTTTCCTTGCTTGTTTGTCATTGACTCTGACTTCATTTTCTTTGCTAACTTAGACTTGATTTTGATGACACCTTTGCACAAACTCAACTCATCCTAAATTATTCACTTCAATCAAGGATATTTGGCCCAATGGTCTTAACATCTGGCTTGACCATGTGCCATGATTAACTCGCGACCAATAGTTATGCCATTACCACCAAACGTGTCTTTTGCAACACATATTATTATTGGAGGGCCTATGATTGACAATAATTAGTGCCTCCTATCATTTAAAACATGTCAAGTGTGCTTTCTTATCCTGACGTGGCATCAAAAGTAAATGAATTTTTTTGCAAATACTAAATAGCTTGACAACCATAAAGAATGTTATTAAACTTTCATTGTATACAACATGACAACCTATCTTGTTTGTCTCTGTAGAATATGCATGACAACCTTTGTATGCGATCATCAAACACAATAACATTTGATAACTATCATGTGATTGAAGAACTCGCAAATAATATTGATGGAAATATGAATTGAGTCGGGATTGTAAACCCTTGTTATCTGAATTAAAATTTATGAAAGGAAATATATCCGCCTGAAACAAACCATCGTATCCTTGTGAACTTTGTAGACACCATCACACACACACATATAGCATAGTTGGAAAACTCGCGAAGGTCTGAAAAATAACTTCGGGGAAAACTCGGCCAGTTTTTCAGCAAAAACTCAGCAACTTTGAAAAATGCTTAAATTTAATTAGAATGCACTTTAATGCAAAACTCAATGAGAAGGTTCATCCAATAAATGAGAACACAAAACAAACAAGCTTAGTCTATATATATTTAAACACAAAGTGGGTACAAAATCGCATTCTCCTGAGGAAGACTCATGGCTGGAAGAAAAATAGTAAATAATTTATGTAAAATTAAAAATAAATACATCAATCCAATTACATTTGCCTCTTCTCAATTCTAATAAAAACTAAGGGAGAGGTAGAACTAGAAGGTCTAATCTTAGAAGTCTGAACTCGCCATGATTTCCTTCTTGCTCGATATGTCTAACTCAGTTTGTAGCTTGCCCTCAATCCTGTATATAGCTCTGCCTCTAGCTTCTCTTGGCACTAGCAATGACTACTCATTCAATTCAACGTCATTTGGCGTGAAACTAAATGCACACCTTCCTCCATAGCCTACTTTTTAAAATCATTAATGTCGTCCTCTTCAAAAACTCCGCTGCAAATGTGCTTCAAACCCGCCTCAAGTCCACTTCAAATTGATTGAAATCAGTTTGCAAGTGTTTGGAAGATATTTCTGCTCTCAACAAAATACAAGTCAAGAAATGAGAAATGAAACTAGTTTGAGCCATTTTTTGCCTTTAACTGTTGTTATAAAACTCAGCAAGTACTCGACAAGTTCTTGCCGAAAATTCTACAAGTTTTTTGGCGTCAGTAAAAGTCATAAAAACTCGCCAAGCCAGAAAACTCAGCCAATTTTTGCAACTTGGAGAGTACTCTCCCATTAGCCATCTATGATATATAGCATGCCCTTGATTGAAGTTGATTGTTTAAATATTACAAACAGCAATAACCATTAAGTATCCTTACTTTAACAATGTTGCAAAGTTTTCCTCAAGATTTTCTAATTGTATTTGAAACAAATTATGACACACAAATGTTTTCATTTTTATATGATTTGATCTATTCTCATAGTTTACAGTTAATGACACACTAGGCAACAGATTAATGTTGAATATGATTCCATAAATTGGGAAATTGTTCATTCTTTGACATATATTTCTGAGTGCTCTTCCCTCTACTTTCCATTCTATCCTATGCCTTTTTTCACCAATTTCACAACACAAATAGGGGAAACAATTTGTCTATAGGATTTTCTTTTAAGCAGTAAGGCTTTCTTCAAAGGAACTAAGCGCTGATACCATGTTAGTTTCTTGGGTCGTTGCAAATGTAATAGCACTTCCATGTAGTTTGGTATATACTTTCCAAATGGCAGCGTCCTCTTGTATTTGTATGAGGAATCAACCAAGAGAAGAGACATGTCTATTCATCAATATAATTAATACAATGGAAAACTTAATTATAGTTGTGTGTGTGTATAATTACATTAATTCCTCTTTGATCTCACTGGTTTATCTTACTAAAGCTACCAAAACATCAACATTAGTAAACCTCTTGAAGTGCCCCACAATTTGAGATCGTGAGATGCTAACCAAGCAAAACTTGAACCCCTTTCAAAGCCTCAAGGCCTTTAAAATTGAGTTCAAGATTTTTATACCACCCCGTCATAATAGAAAATTCAATATTTTCAAAACCAGATTTGATCATGCCACAAAACTTTAACTAGAGGCTTATATGTCCAAAATGAACCTCCAGGAAATAATTGGAACAATTTGTGTTTAAATGAAAACTTTTTGAATATAGCAAATTTCCAAAAATAGTAACCCCGCCCAAAGATAACCATTATTGGAAAATTAGATAATATTTTTGGGTGACACAAGATTGCTCTTACACCCTAGATGCTCCTACATCACATTTTGCCTTCAATCCATCTTTGAATAACTGATAAACCCCATAAAGCTGTCAAACTTTGGAAAACTGAATTCTAATGTGTAAGTATAATCTGTGGATGAGATTATTAACTGAGCACCGTTGGATGATGTCTCAAACATGTTGGAACTATTCCTCCTAAGAGTTTTTAATCTGAAAAGTCTGGATCTTCAGCGGCAAACTCTTACTTTCTAAAATATATTAAACAATTTGCAAATTATTTATCTTTAAGAAAAATCACTAAATGTGCCTTTTATATGCACACCAAAAGCAACACATCATTTGGCATGGTTTTTAATCATTAAATTTTAAATGATTTTTTGCTTTATAATATTCCCAACAATGGCATCCCATTTGACACAAAAATTAAATACTTCATGATATTGATATATTAATTGCATAAGTGACCCCTTATATCCCCTTTAATCACAAAGATATTTAGTAAATATCCAAGTGACTTACAAAAAATAGTAAATAGTGGTTCCTAAAGACCTCTGAAAGGGAAACCACAAATAAATTGATGCACCAAGATGAATAGTACTGAAATAAACATTCAAAGGGTTTACTGAATAACTTTGAATAACCCTCAAATGCATATTAACCTACCGGGACCACTGATAAGAGGCTAGCCTCTCAAAATAACCGATGCTTGGGAAGGCATAAAAATGGGAACATTACAAGGACTGAACCCACTGTCATAGAAACTGTCACTTACATAACAAGAGAGTCACTCATAGAGCTGCACACTATTTGACAAACTAAACAACCAAAAAGTAAAGCTACAAAAGACTCTTAACTAATGGCATAAGAAACATAATATGTAATTATTTGGAAAAAAATAATTTTAAGTTTACTTGCTAATTCTTCTGTTGCTTCATAAGCCCAATCTTCTTTATCCAGTTTGCAAATATCAAAAAACAAAGCTGAAAATATGTTATTTCCAAGATGTCCCCCTAGGAGACCATGACACTTAAGTAAATTCTCCAATTAGAGTACAATACATATAGAGCAAAACCAGGACTCTCTACTCTGTCAAAATAGACTGTTTCAGTTGAATGGACAATATATTCATCTTTCACATTAAACTGGTTTAGTACATTAGAGTTTAGGATTTTGTCATACCGATCAGCAGAAATTTAAGACTTTGGCATCACCTACAAGTAGACATCATTAGTAGCAATTAAATGTGTCAGTGTGAAACCGGCCGGAAAACTCCATCCGGTGCATCATAAAACCACCTGAAATAGAAACAGAAATGAACTGAAGTTATCTGGGGCATGCATGACCTGCAAATCAGCATTTAAGAAAAAAATACATTTTAAATGAATATATAAATTTCAATCCCCAAAAGAAATCAACTGAGCTATATTGCATTGGAAAATTTATATTTCCTCAAAACCTAATTTATACGAGGCATGTGATTATCTGACAAAATAGACAATGATATAATTATAGCTAATCAGTCATGTTGAGTGAATAACTTATCCAAATGAATTAGCAAATAATCAAGAAACGGGAACCCGGGGAATCACCTAAGGAGTTGCCTAGAACATTTTCATTAAATATGAGCAGCGCCATATGGTGCATGAGTATTCAGTTACTCTTATTTAGCTACTTTCAGTTGTTGGTGAGTGTTTTCTTCCAAGCATCAGGTGCCACTGCTCATAAGTAAACAAGTGCCTATGAGGCCTACCAATTATCTTTAGTTTTTTATAGATGACACACAACAAAAATACTACCCAAGAGATGATCCACAAAATCATCTCAGGAGAAGCTTGAACTACACTACCAATCTATAAGATATTTATTACAATAAAATGTGCCAATGCAATGAGATGCTAGGCAGTGTAAATCAATAAATTAATATGCATCATCTAATTTATCATTTTTTATGACCAAAGACAACATATGATATAATATGAAAAGAGTTGATTGGTTTACACTATGATTTGTGGAGAGGCAAGCAGGAAATCACCTACGGCTTGCAGTGCAAAGGGAGCAGAGTTCAGCAGATTAGCAAGAGCATTGGTGATGAAGCGGAAATAGATGGAACAGAGTATGACTCATTCACTGGCATTAAAACTGTTTTCATGTCTCATGTCTAAGCCTCTTATTGATGATACACGATTTAACTTTTAAAGACTTGTACTCTACAAGTATTGACTGATTTTTATGTATGAGATCCTTGGAGGATTTTTCCACATAAGTCAGTATAATGTGGTATATTGTTTTCACTGTGTACCGTTCATTCTGACTTGGGCGCACGCTTCCTCTCATAAAGTATTGTACGATGAGTAGTCCCTTTGAACCTCAGCCTACTCTTCAAAGAACTCATTAACAAGGGATTGCACCTCAAACTTCTCCCTCATGAAAATTTTCAGAATTTTGAAATGTTAGGAAAGGGGGTCAAACTCATAAATATCTGTATCTCTTGCACATTGGTTAGAAGTGGAAAAAACAAGTTCTGTAATTCTGTTTAAGATTGGTGCAGAGGTCTATTATCTAATGAAATAAATTGCCATTGTGTGCATTCCAGAATTACTGGCTTGCAAATATTTGGCATTGTCATTTATTTCCTACATTTTCTCATTGGGTTCAAAACTGGAAAAAACATTAAAACCCCACAAAGAAACTATTTTACCACTATTGGTCAGAGAGTTTCTCCTAGGCTTCATCATAGTGGTAGTAGAGTTCGTTGGCAAAGTGTTTGACGAAATGTCAAACATCCGGAAGTAAAGCAAATTTGGCATTTGTCAGTCATCTAGCGGGCTGGGCTTGTTACAAAGGTATCGGAGCGATTTCCTACCAGCCTGCAGGAATTGGGCTTAGTTGACAGTTTGGTTAGTGCATTGCCAGTGATGCATTCAGTATTTGACTTCGTATTTTGCTATTCAGTATCATAGGAGATGATAGGAGATTTGTGTTGGGTATGCCCTATACCCGTAGAGGTCGTACTTCCCTACATAGGGATGGAGAGCCTGAGATTTAGTTTGGTTCAGTGGACAAAGGTGTTGGTAGTCCAAGTGGTTTTGTTGGCACAGTTTTTGAGGTAGATATACAGGTTTGGGCTGTTAAATCCTTATAACTTGATAATAGCAATGCTCTGATATTCTCGATCAAACAAATCTGATATGCATATAAGTTTCTCTGTATTTGCCTCATGATAAATACTTCTCCAAGCAATATGATCATCGTCTTATGAGGTATACTTATATGACTCTTAAGATAACTATTGTAGTTGATTCTAATTAACTATTAGTTAACTAATAAAGGCCGCCGATTTGTTATGAGAAAGGGATTAATTCATGCAGGGCCGACCTAGAAGGAATGTGTCTTTTGGAAAGACAAGACCCTTGGTCTATGTATAAATAGGAACATGTTTGTGGATAGAAGACACACAATTACCAAAGTCTGTTCTTCTAGCAATCTGCTCGAAAGGATTTAGACCAGAGATAAAATTATAATTTCCAGAATTCATTTCAGATTTCCTGAACAATAACATTTAGCCCAGAATTGAAGGAGATCAATTTTCAGCAAGACCTAAATCATTATTTCAATATTGATTGATCAGAATTTGTAGAAATTTTACATGGCCTAGATTCGAGACTTGCCTATAGGACAGGACCGGATAGCAGGTGTGCTGCAACAGCTTTTTGACACTCTGCAGCAAATAGCACTCGCTTGGGAATGGAGAGGGAGAGGGCTCGAGATGTTTATGTTGTTTCTCATAGATCTCAAGTTGAGGATAGATCCCGAGATGGTGATAGATATAGAGCTGGAGATCGAGTTCGAGTTGAGGATCGAGGCAGGTTAGCAAACAGAGCTAAAGGCATATTGGCACATATGATAGGCCACAAAGGCCCATGTTTCTGAGACCTGAGGTGGATGCGCTTAGTGTTGAGCCTAAGACCACTCCCTTTTTGATATACTGGTGCCACAATTTACAGAGTGAAATGCTTTACTGGAGTCAATAAAGCAACATCTGAATTTTGACAAGTTACTAACGCAGAAGCAGGAGCATTTCAGAGTGAGGCTGACACCTGAGAGACAAAGACCTTGACAAACTAATCTAAGAGAGGTTGCTAGTAAGATGAAGCTAGACCACTTTGATGGTAGCGGGACAGTTACAACTTGAGCTTGGATCCATAAGCAAGACACATATTTTGCTTTGCGTCCTATGTTTGACGTGGATGCTATCACATTTAGAGTGCTACATTTGGATGGAACTGCCCATGATTGGTGGTACCATGGGTTAGTTTCCTTGCGGCATGACCAGATCACTTCCTATCAGGACTTCGTGGATCATTTGATCAAGAGGTTTGATAGGAAGGATCCAAAGATGTACTTGAGAGAGTTGCTCAACTAAGGCAATCGGCTGGGTTAAAGAGATATATTAGTGAGTTTCAGAGACTCTTAGGTATGGTCTATGACATATCAAAGCATAGGCCAATGATGTTATTTAAGGAGGGACGTATAGAGCCACTTCGTGGATAGGTGAAGTTATTGGACCCATCTTTGTTACAAGAGGTGATAAGAAAGGCATAGGACTTAGAGCCGTCTTCTCGAAGCAAGGTTGCTTCAAAAAAAATTGTTCCCCTACCTGTTGTTGAGGAGAAGGGAAGCCAACGAGGAAGTTTGATGATACATCTAGAGAGGACCTTAGCAAGAGACAGCTTTGCTTTTTGTACAAAGGGCCTTTCTATAAAGATCATACTTGTGCTTTGAGGCCAAAGGCAGTAGCAAATCGTCGCATGTGGGTTTATACGGATATTGTTGAAGGAGAGTCCTCAAAGCAGCATGAGGTTGAGGATGGGGACTGTCATAGTGGCAGTAGAGTATATATTGTGATGAGTGTTTAGAGTTTGATATTTGACTCACATGTTCAAGATTTGCATCGGGTGCAGAGTTCATCTATGCCTATGTTGGATTTTTTGCAAGATGATTGGGTAGGTACAGTGAAGGAGAGTGTGCTAAGATCCCCTATGGTCTTGTATTCTAGTGATGCCATGTCTTCTACATCACCAACGCAAGTGTTGGGTGTTATGTTACAGGACATGTTATTGGGTTTTATGATTTTACTAGCATGCAATTGATTCGGTGATGTCAAGGATGTCACATGCTTCATATTGGATCTTGGTGGAGGTTTTAATGTGATGCTTGATTGCTTGAGGAAAAGCAATCTCAAGGAGGGAGGATTGTAATGTCCCTATTTTTTGGCAAGCTTCTGTAGATAATCGAGTCAGCACATTATAGCGAACCTCATGAGCTGACAGGATGATTTGGGGGTCTCAGTAGTAGACTTACTATTTTTAGTAAGTTGAATTTGGATAGTTGCGATTTTTGGCAGTGCAGATGGTCGCACTTGCAGTTAGTTGTCATCTGCACCGGATGAGGCTATTTATTGAGTGAACTCATATTTATTGATTAATTGGTATAGTTTAAATCAGTGTTACGGGACTTGCCGAGTCATGCCAGGACTCTGCGAGTCTGAGGCAGAGTCCATGTTTCCGAGGCAATCTGCCTCTGGACTCGGACTCGGCCGAGTCCTGGCAGAGTCCACGTGGACTCGCCGAGTCCTGGGCGAGTCCAATGCCCAGGACTCTGATTTTTTTTTTTTTTTTTTTTTTTTTTAAATAAATTTTTTTTTAAAAGATAGAGATTTCCGGAAGATGTTTTTTACAATGTATATGAATTCTGAAAATGATGTGGCATGTCAAGAATCTATTAAGGATTGAATCATAAATCTTAAATCTTCAACTTTATATTATGTTATTCAATTTTTTCCTTCAAAAGTTCGTTATTATATTTGTATGATTTTTCGAGTCCTTGCCGAGTCCTGGCCGAGTCCGGTCGCCGAGTCCAAGTCCGAGTCGGATTTTGACTTTCCGAGTCAGAGGCGAGTCCGAGTCCCGTAACACTGGTTTAAATTATTATAAAGGCACTTTATTATGATATGTTATAAAGTGATGTTGTGTTGGTGAAGCTTCTTAATTGAAGTCGCATTTGGGAAACTTTGTGCCAACAGGGGTAATAAATATGAGCTCATTGTAATGGAACCGCATCCGATTACCCAATTATCTATTTGACTTTTGTTGTCTTTGTGGCATTTTCTGAGTTTGTGGATTCTTGTGCCCTTGATGAGGTATATGGGTTTTGCATTTGCGTTTTCGGAGATTGACTAGCATCTTCTATTACTATACTTACGGTTTGGAAGATATATGTTTGTTGAAGTTTATAGTAATCAATTTTGCAAATTGGGTGTCTTCTTTCTATTTATGTTGTTGCTTGAATACATTGAAAAATTGGTGGCACAATTCAATGAGAACTTGCACTGCTCTGGCTGCAACAATCAGGTGCCTAAACTATTGCCATTTAATTGTATTTGTTAAGCAAATAATACATCTATGATATCAATCGTAACTGTGATTTGCGTTGTGAATTTGATCTGGGTTGGAGGGTTGTTACATCATAAGACAATGACTGGGATTAATCATGGGCTCCGATCTCATTTAGAAGGTTTACATTCATCAAAGGAGGGTCAACATTCAGTCTTTGGGCCTGCATTACATCCACATGAGCATTGCGAATGTTGTTGGAGATCAATGAGCGAACATTCAGAGATTAGGGCATGATTTCTTCCTGATAAATTATTAAACACTGCAACACGAGGCTGAGTGAATTGGTGAGGGGTTTCAGTTTGAGTAAATTCACCTCTGTCAACTGCAGATAGCTAACATTAGCAGCAGGGTGTTTGGAGTGAGCAGAGATTATCACTAGATTGAAATTCAATCAACACGTTCCTATTTTACATACACTTGTCATTTGCTAAACAGACAATAAAGACTAAGGTACTTGCAGTTTTTGAGTTCTTTGCCAATCAGTTTGGACACTGTTACCATTTCCCTGGTAAATTTTCAGAATTTTGAACTGTTAGGAAAGGGGTTCAAACTCATATATATCTACATCTGTTGCACATTAATTAGGAGTGGAAAAAACAAGTTCTGTAATTCTGGTTAGGTTTTGTGTAGATGTCTATTATTTAATGAAATAAATTTCCATAGTGTTCATTCCTGAATTACCAGCTAGTAAATATTTGGCAATGTCATTTCTTTCCTACATTTTTTCCTTTGGTTCAAAGGAAAAAACATTAAAACCCCATAAAGAAACTATTTTACCACTAATGGTCAGAGAGAGTTTTCCCTAGGCTTCATCATAGTGGTAGCAAGGTTTGTTGGCAAACAGTTTCACGAAATGTCAAACATAACGAAGTGAAGCACGTTGCAATTTGGCATTTGTCAGTCATATAGCCAGCTGGGGTTGTTACAGCGGTATCAAAGCGGTTTCTTGCCAACTTGCAAGAATTGTTCTCAGTTGACAATTTTCTTAGTGCGTTGTAATAGTTGTATTCAATGTTTGATTTAGTATTCTACTAGTCAGTATCCTGGGAGATGATAGGAGATTTGTGTTGGCTATGCACTATAAGGGTAGAGGTTATACTTCCCCAGATAGGGATAGAGATTTTGAGATTCAGTTTGGTTTAGTGGACCGAGGTGTTGGTAGCCCAGGTGGTTTTGCTGGCACAAGATCCAAGGTAGATAGAGCTTTGGGCTTCATTTGGGACTAGGCTGCAAGATAGAAACAAATGGTAGGTGTTTGTAGAAACTTTCTAACACTCTACAGCAAATAGCACTCACTCGGGAATAGAATAGGGAGAGGGCTCGAGATGTTTTTGTTGGTTCTCATAGATCTCTAGTTGAGGATAGATCTCGAGATGGTGATAGATATAGAGATAGAGATCAGGTTCAAGTTGACGATCGAGGTAGGTTAGCTGACAGATCTACAAGACAAACTTGTACATATAATAGGTCACAGAGACCCATGTTACTGAAACTTGAGGTGGATGCACTCAGTGTTGAGCCTGAGACCACTCCTTTTGCTGATCAATTGGTGGCACACTTTGTGGAGTGAAATGCATTACCACAAGCGATAAAGCAGCATCTAAATTTTGCCAGCTTCCTAATGCAAAAGTGGGAGCATTCTAGAGTGAGGCTGAAACCTAAGAGATAGAGGCCTTGACAGACTGATCTGAAATAGGTTGCCAGTAAGATGACACTGGACCAATTTGATAGTAGTGGGAGAGTTACAGCTCGAGCTTGGATCCATAACCTCGAAAACGTATTTGGTTTTGTGTTTTGTCTCAAGTGGACGGTGAAAGTTTTGGAGTGCTACATTTGAATAGAGCTGCCCATGACTAGCGGTCCCATGGGTTAGTTTCCTTGCAGCATGACCAAATCACTCCTATCAGAGTTCATGGACCATTTGATCGAGAGGTTTGTTAGGAAGGATCCAGAGGTGTACTTCTGAGAGTTGGCTCAGCTGAGGCAGTTTGTTGTATAAGAGGGATATGTCAGTGAGTCTCAGAGACTCTTAGTTATGGTCTACGACATATCAGAGCACAAATGAATGATGTTATTTATGGAGGGACTGATTGAGCCACTCCGTGGATAGGTGAAGTCATTGGCCCCATCTTTGTTACAAGAAGCAATGACGAAGGCATAAGAATTAGACTCATTTTCTCAAAGTAAAGTTGCTTCGAAATCTTGTGTTCCTCCGCTTGTTCATGAGGATCCCCGGCATATTGTTGAGGAAAAGGGGAAGTCAACATGGAAGTTTGATGATACATCTAGAGAGGACCTTACGAGGAGACAACTTTGCTTTTGGTACAAAGGGCATTTCTCTAAAGGTCATACTTGTTCTTTGAGGCCAAAGGCAGTAGCGAATCGTGACATGTGGGTTTATACTAATATTGTTGAAGGAGAGTTGTCACAACAACCTTAGGATGAGGATGGAGATGGTCATAATGGTAGTAGAGTATATATTGTGATAAGTGTTTAGAGTGATATTTGACTCGCATGTTTGGGATTTTCATTGGGTGCAGAGTGTGTTTGTACCTAAGTTGGATTGTTTGAGGGATGGTTGGGTAGGAACAGTGAAGGAGAGTGTGTTGAGATCTGCTATGGACTTGTCTTCTATTGATGTCCTGACTTCTACATCATCAGCACAAGTGTTGGGTGCTATAGTTTAGGTCATGTTATTGGTTCTGATGATGTTACTAGCATCTAGTTGGTACAGTGATGTCAGGTGTCACATGCATCATATGGGATCCTAGTGGACGTTTCAATGTGATGCATGATTGCTTGAGGACAAACAAATTTCGGGGAGGTAGGACTATAATGTCCCCATTTTTTGGCGAGCTTCTGCAGATGACTAAAGCAATTCATTATAGCCATCCTCATGTGCTGAAAAGATAATTTCGGGGTCTCAGTGGACTTACCATTTTTAGTAAGTCAAATCCAGCAGTTGCCATATTTGATAATGTAAATGGTGGCCCTGGCAATTGGTCGTCATCTGCATCAGATGAGGCTAGTTATTGCATAAGTGCATATTTATTAATTAAATGGTAAAGTTTATATTATTATAAAGGCACTTTATTATCATATCTTCTAAAGTGATGATGTGTTGGTGAAGCTTCTTAAGTGAAGTCACATTTGGGAAACTTTGCACCAATGGAGGCAATAAATATGAGCTCATTTTGATGGAACGACATCTGATTATCTATTTATCTATTTGCCTTTTTTTGTATCTATGACATCTTCTAAGTTTGTGGATTCTTTTGCCCTTGCTGACGTATATGGGTTTTGCATTTGCATTTCCGGAGATATTCAGCTTGAAAAACTTCACCATTGTCAACTACAAATGGGTAACTCGCCATGCGCAGAAGATAGGGCACCATAGAAGTCCACATTGGATTTCGTTTTGGGGTCTGTGAAGGCCTACAACTGTGTGGATTAAGCCATCATTGAGAGTAGGGTGTTTGGAGTGAGCAGAAATTGGTGTCAATGCTGGGGGATATCACTGGATTGAAATTCAATAGACGAGTTCCTATTTTCCATACACTTGTAATTTGCTAAACAAATAATAAGACTAAGGTACTTGCAGTGTTTGAGTTCTTTGCCAATTGGTTTGTGCACAATTACCATTTCCCTTCGAAATTCTCAAACTTTCCAATTTTTACAAAAAAAGGTCAAACTCATATAGATTTGTATTTGTTGCACATTAGTTAGATGTGGAAAATACAAGTTCTATAATTCTGGTTAAGATTGGTGTAGAAGTATATTAATTAATGAAATAAATTTCCATTATCTTCATTCCAAAATTACCAACTAGTAAATATTTGGCATTGTCATTTCTTTCCGACATTTTCCCTTGGGTTCAAAAGTGGAAAAAACATTAAAACCCCATAAAGAAACTATTTTACCACTATTTGTCAGAGTTTTTCCTTGAATCCATCACAATGGTAGCAGGGTTCATTGAACAAGTGTTTGACGAAATGTCAAACATCCAGTCATTCATATAGCCAGCTGTGATTATTACAATGGTATCAGAGCGGTTTCCTACCAGCCTGTAGGAATTGGGCTCAATTGACAATTTGGTTAGTGTGTTGTCAAAGTTCCATTCAATATTTGATTTAAAATTCTGCTATTTAGTATCATGGGAGATGATAGGAGATTTGTGTTAGGTATGCACTATACCCGTAGAGGTCATACTTCCCCACATAGGGATGGAGAGACTGAGATTCAGTTTGGTTCAGTGAATGGAGGTGTTGGTAGTCTGGGTGATTTTGCTAGCACAGGTTCCGAGACAGATACAGAGGTTTGGGCTATATTAGGGACTTGGCTGCAAAACACAACCAAATGGCAAGTGTGCTACAGTAGCTTTTAGTGACTATGCAACGGATAGCATTCCCTCGGGAACGGAGTAGGCAAAGGGCTAGAGATGTTCATGTTGGTTCTCATAGATCTCGACTTGAGGATAGATCCCAAGATGGTGATAGTTATAGAGATGGAGATTGGATTCGAGTTGAGGATCGAGGCAAGTTAGCTAGCTGATAGAGCTAACAGGAAGACGAGCAAGTATGATAGGCTGCAAAGGCTAAGTTTCTGATACCCGAGGTAGATGCGCTTAGCGTTGAGCTTGAGACAACTCCTTTTGTTGATGAAGGGGTGACAAAGTTTGCGGAGTGAAATGCTTTACTGCATGCAATAAAGCAACATCTAATTTTGATAGGTTCCTGACGTAGAAGCGGGAGCATTCCAAAGTAAGGCCGACACCTAAGAGATAGAGGCCTCAATGGACTAATTTGAAAGATGTTGAAGTAAGATGACGCTAAACCACTTTGATAGTAGCGGGAGAGTTACAGCTCAAGCTTGGATCCATAAGCTCAACACGTATTTTGCTTTGTGTCCTATGTCTAAGGTGAATGCTATCAAGTCTGGAGTGCTACAATTGGAGGGAGGTGCCCATAACTGCTGGTACCATCGGTTAGTTTCCTTGTGGCATGACCATATCACTTCCTATCAAGACTTCGTGGATCATTTGATCAAGAGGTTTGATAGGAAGGATCCAAAGGTGTATTTTAGAGAGTTGGTTCAGCTGAGGTAGTCTAGTAGATCAGAGGGATATATCAGTGAGTTTCAGAGATTCTCAGTTATGGTCTACGACATATCAGAGTGCAGATGAATGATGTTATTTATGGAGGGACAGATTGAGCCACTCAATGGATGGGTGACATCATTGGACCCATTTTTTGTTATTGATGCGAGGAGCAAGGCACAGGACTTAGAGTCATCTTCTCAAAGAAAGGTTTCTTCAAAAGCTTTTGTTCTTTCACCTATTGATGAGGAACCCCTGCCATTATTTAGGAAAAGGGGAAATCAACGAGTAAGTTTGATGATACGTCCAGAGAGGACCTTAGGAGGAGATAAATTTGCTTTTGGTGCAAAGGACCTTTCTCTAAAAGTCATACTTGTGCTTTGAGGCTGAAGGTGGTAGCAAATCGTGGCATGTGGGTTTATACTCATATTGTTGAAGGAGAACCCTCAAAGCAGCCTAAGGATGAGGATGGGGATGATCATAGTGGCAGTAGAGTTTATACTTGTATCAGTGTTTAGAGTCTGATATTTCACTCACATGTTTAGGATTTGCATTGGGTGCAGAGTTCACCTATGCCTGAGTCGGATTGTTTGCAGGATGATTAGGTAGATACAGTGAAGGAGAGTGTGTTGAGATCTCCTATGGACTTGTCTTCTAGTGGTGTCATGACTTCTACATCATCAGCACATGTGTTGGGTGTTATGTTGCAAGTCATGTTATTGGTTATGACGATGTTACTGGCATGCAGTTGGTTCATTGATGTCAGTGATGCAACATGCTTCATATGGAACACTGGTAAAGGTTTGAATATGATGCCTAATTCCTTGAGGACAAGCAATCTTGGGGAGCAAGGATTGTAATGTCCCCATTTTCTAGTGAGCTTTTGTAGATGATCGAGTTAGTTTATTATAGCGACCCTCATTAGTTGACAGGATGATTTGGAATTCTCAATGGTGGACTTACTGTGTTTAGAAAGTTGAATTCAGGTAGTTGCCATATTTGGCAGTGCAAATGGTGGCATTGGCAGTTGGTCGTCATTACATCAGATGAGGCTATTTATTGCGTGAGCTCATATTTATTAATTAATTTCTATTGTTTATATTATTATAATGGCACTTTATTATTATATGTTACAGAGTTATGTTGTGTTGGTGAAGCTTCTTAAGTGAAGTACCATTTGGGAAATTTTGTGCCAATGGGGATAATAAATATGAGCATTTTCTGAGTTTGTGGATTCTTGTGCCCTTGTTGAGGTATATGGGTTTTGCATTTGCATTTCCGGAGATTGACTGGCATCTTCCATGACTGTACTTACTGTGGCTTGGAAGACATATGTTTGCTGAAGTTATTAGTAATCAGTTTTGCAAATTGGGAGTCTTCTTTCTGTTTATGCTGTTGCCTGAAGACATTGAAGAATTGGTGGCACGATTCAGTGAGAATTTGCATTGTTCTGGCTACAACAATCAGGTGCCTAAACCATTGTCATTTAATTGTATATGCTGGGCGAATAATACCTCTGTGATATCAATCCTACCTTTGATTTATTTGCTGTGAATTCAATCTGGGTTGGAGGACTGCTGTCACATCATAAGGCAGCAATTGGGATTATTCCTTGGTTGCGATCTCATTCAGAAGACTTACATTCATCAAAGGAGGGTGGGCATTCAACTATTGGACCTACGTTTGATCCACAAGAGGGCTGCAATTTTTGTTGGATCCAGCAATCAGACATTCAGTGGTTAAGGCACGGTTCTTGCTGAAAAATCATTAAATGCTGCAATAGGAGGCTGGGCGAATAGGTGAGGAGTTTCAGCTTGAGTAAATTCACCACTGTCAACTGCAGATAGGTAACTAGCCGCGGGCAGGAGATAGGGCACCATAGACGGCCAGATTGGGTATTGTTTTGGGGTCTTTGAAGGCCTACGGCTATGTGGATTAAGCGAACATTGACAGCAGGGCATTTGGAGTAAGCAGAAATTGGCGTCAATGCTAGGAGCTATTCACTGGATTGAAATTCAATAAACAGCAGGGATATAGGGCACCATAGACAGCCATATTGGTTATTGTTTTGGGGTCTGTAAAGGCTACGGCTATGTGGATTAAGCCAACATTGACAGCAGAGTGTTTGGAGTAAGCAGAAATTGGCTTCAATGCTGGGAGCTATTCGCTGGATTGAAATTCAATAAACAGGTTCCTATTTTACATCCACTTGTAATTTGCTAAACAAACAATAAAGACTAAGGTACTTTCACTGTTTGAGTTCCTAGCCAATCAGTTTGTGCAAGGTTAACATTTCCCTTGGAAAAATTTCAGAATTTTGAACTATTACTAAAGGAGGTCAAACTCATATATATCTGTATCCGCTGCACATTAATTAGAAGTGGAAAATACAAGTTCTGTAATTTTGGTTAAGATTGGTGTAGAAGTCTATTATTTAATGAAATAAATCTCCATTATGTACATTCCAGAATTACCAGCTAGTATATATTTGGCATTATCATTTCTTTCCTACATTTTTTTCTTGGGTTCAAAATTGGAACAAACATTAAAATCCCATAAAGAAACTATTTTACCACTATTGGTCAGAGAGCTTTTCCTAGGCTTCATCACAGTTGTAGCAGGATTGGTTGACAAGTGTTTGATGAAATGTATTGGTCGGCTGTGCTTATTACACCTTGGCCAAATCCGTATTGGCTTTCAGCCCTCAGCTCGGATCCATGCAACTCCCCCCCTGCTCATGCCCCTTTAAACCCGTGATCTCCGCATAGGGGAGTCAAACTACAAAACACACCTTAACCTGGCTCGCAACATCATTGATATTTGGCAATGGAGCAAGTTTATTTTGGCTCACAGGCAATATTCTACAACCCAGGACTCGAGGCCTCCCAAAATCACAATATTCACAGAGCCGCCCAACATGGATCAAGTAAAAGCAAACGAATCAGGATCTGCGGATCCACACAACTCAAACTTCAATGCAGCCCAAAGGCTTCCACTAGGAGGATCAAATGGTCCTTACACAAATCCAAGCTCCTCTTCAATGTGAAAGTACAATTCTCCCTGAATCGATCTGCTCTGATTCCATTTTGAATTTTTGTGCTCAAATACCATGGGAAACGATTTTCCATATCAATGATAGACACTCCATGATTCTCTCCCCAAGTACTTCATCTACTTGATAAAGAAGATCGTATCTTTTTTATTTCATGCATTCAAGAGAGGAAGATTAATCTTCCTTTATACCAACCAGATGTGTGTTTTCACCATAGTTCCAAGAATCACGGCGATTCACGCGATTCACGCGATTCGGCGATTCGATTCAAGCCAAACGATTTTTTGTGAATCGGTGAATCGAATCAGCGATGAAGGGTTTATGAAATAAGTTACTCACTAAATTTCAAGGGTTTTTTTAATTTTCCGATTCATGCCCGATTCGATTCCGATTCATGGCCGATTCACGATTTGATTCGGCCTTGCCGATTTCGATCCGATTCCGATTCTTGTTACTTTGGTTTTCACAAAGGGACAGAGCTCTTTAAAGTTGGGCCCTCAATAATTAAATATTAATATAATATAAAGTTAGCCCCCCCAACAATATAAATAACAATTATTATATTACTATATAGTATATAATAATAACATAGCAAGGCTAATCACAAGAATGCAAATTGAAATACTTTTCAACCAAGGCTTATATAAATTCTTTCTTCTAAAGAAAACAAAATCCCTAGTATCAATATATTGACTCAAAGATGACATCACAAACATCTAACCGAAAATATATCTACAAATGCTTCAGCCTAAAACTCAAGTCCAAAATTATATTTACTTTGCTTGAACAGGCAAATTTGCCAAACTGGTTTTCCCATGTCATTCAAAGGTCTGCAACTTGTGTCTGAACATTTCCTGAGATGTCTGCATAACCCCAGAAACTCCTCTGAAGTGATCACCAATTCAGGCTCTGTACTACCCTGAAATTCAACAAAATCATGTTACTAAGGCACTTTGGGTTTCTACTTGACTGAGGGCAACCACTTTGACGCCATTGTTACAGCTTCTATGATGTGAATTATGAATCAGGGAGTGGGGTGCATTGTACGGTTGTACCTATCCAAAAAGGGTGCAGACCTTCAAGTAGTTGAATTGATTCACTGTCTGTATTCTCAAATAAGACAAAAAGAAACAAATGAATATAGAACTTGGAATTCCATATCATGTCCTTACTTAAATCTCCTAATCCTGTATGCAAAAATTTCCTCTTATCGCATGACAAATCAATAAGCTGAACTTTCAGTCAGCAAAAAATAAACAGCAGATTTATTCCTTCACAATAAGGGCTGATGTTTGACAGGCCTCAAAGGGAAATCTAATACAACAAAATTGTAAATCATGGTGGTGATAAATATAATGATTTCGGATTTCTTGCCTTCCATCAAGAGAAGAAAGCTGGTAACTAAAAGTAATCCAGAAATTTAAGTTTTATTGCAAACTACAAAACATTCAAATCATAGGAAATTTAGAGTTCCACAGTGGCTCTAAGGTATTCATCAAAACATGAAAGACGATTATATCTTCCCCCATGCAACATACAAAATCTTGGGTTGTGAAAACACAATGCATCGCGCTACTTATTAGGCAGTGCAGTTACATTCATTTAAGGAATAAGAACAAGCATGGAGACACCAAGGCAAAAGTTTTGATATAATTGTAGACTAAACAGCCACGGACAAATATACATATTGAAAACTGCTATTTATGAGAAGCGCTCCAAAATCCCCACTAGTTATTTTCCTTTGCCTGAATTAAGCAAATATATATTCTAAATAAAATAGCTTCATTAGACTGTATAGTTGTAGGTACTTAAACAAATATCATTTATTACAGAAGCTATCAAATTTACCACAATCTATTCTGTAAATATCATAAATTTAGTATATACATATATACACTCAAAAGTTCAAAACAAGTTTTCTGTAAATATTCCCAGTAATCCAACACCACAGTGAATAAGTTCTTGGGTTAGTTTTGGTTTGTGTGTAGATTGAGTGGAATTTAGATTTAATCTAAAAAGGGGTTTTGAATCTTGATAGTAAAAAGTTAAAAACTAACAACAAAAGGTGAAGAACATACTTGCACAAGAAGACTGGGTGAAATGCATCACAGTCATTCCCTCCTTCCATAAGTTCTCTTCTCTTCTCAATCTCTTTTGTGTACTTCTCAGAAGAAAGAACTTGACAAGGACCTTGGATAGAACCCACCAGATTGTTGTCTCCATGGTTTGATTCGTAAACCTGAAATGTGAAAACACATCAAAACTATAAACCCCAAAAAGAAGAGAAAGTTGCCAGCATAATTTTAATGTATTGAATTGGCTTTGCTTTGGAAACAAGATGTCCATATGCATGTCAATAACAGTGGATAGAATATAATACAAATCTGAGAGAAAGTTGGGTATTTTTACGTCTTTTTTTTTTAAATTCCATTGATGATGCAAAATGATTTGCTCAAAATATGTGTAACCGTGACAAAACAAAAAAAGTGGTTGACCTATGTTTCACAGGGTACCCAAAAAGCTTTGCACTGCGTGTTTGCAAGTCATTGGCAAGAGCTTGTGGTAATTTTCAAACCACTGACAATTTGAATTATCTAATCACCCTATTTTCAGAGACAGCAATCATTTTCAAATCACCTGATTGCTAATGACCCGGGAAATTTAACTAGAAAAAGGATTGTGAACTTATTCACTATGACCAATAACATTAGAATAGTTTTGACAGCCACTGGAGCTTTGTCGGTCAAGTGACTTGCAAGAAAAGATATCATTGTCAGTTTCCCTTGCAGGGACATCAATACAATGGGGAACCATGTACAAAAAATGTTTCCAGAAATGGCTTAAGACTACCCACTGGTTTACCTTGTATGATCTCTAGAACAGCACTGTATTGTTGTCAACTAGAATCCATACTATGCTCAGCTTGAGGAGTTAATTATGGTTCTGAAGCATATTTCGTAGATTTTAAACTAAATTACCAATTTCTCTCCAGCAACCCTCAATGTCTGCTTCGATTCTGTACAAAGTCTTGCCCTTATCAAATTTGCTCCAAATTCATGTGCATAGCCTCAAATTAGCTGCAAGAATTCTGTCAGAGGAACCTGGGCAGAATCTGGAGTAAACTTGGAAGAATTTGCTGCCAAGCAGCCGAACACAGGCAGAATTTGGTCTTTAAAAAAATATTAATTTTTAAAAGTGTTTTATGACTAATTTGGCTATTTGACTCTCCAACCCTAAAAGAGACCTCTAAAAAGGCTAAAAAGGATGGTTTATATGTCATTTGTGCATTTGTGAATGAAAAAAGCTTGCCTATATTCAAAATCTAAATTGACAATTAGAGAGGAATCTCTTTAAAAAAGCTATGATATCTTTGAATCTAGGGCTTAAAAATTAAATCTTAACTTTTGATCTGGCTTGATAAGAAATCTTCTATACAAAATAAAAATTCTGATTACAGCACTTATTTTCTAAGATTCCTTTCATTCTCAAACTGCCTCCTTGATCTGGAAACATGTTCCATGCATGTGACCTGTAATGTTCCGTTTTCCCTTCTTTCACAACCCTACTATTAATTAGTTACCAGAGATGCTAATAGAGGTGACCATACGTTAGTGTTGATGGTAGAACCTATTGTACGGTGGCAATATGATACTATTATTAAGGGTCATACGATATGGGAGCATGACCGTACGGTGTTGGTAATGGAGCACAGATGATGTACGGTGAAGGGGACGAGTGAATGCAAGCCTGTGAGGCCGTACAGTATTAGGATGGGCCGTATACAATGGGTCATATGGTGTTACTACGAAATGACTGTGTGCCAATCCAGAGTCTATATGTTCATGTAGTTGTACAAAAGAAGACATGGGGGTACTGGAAGTGAGTTTGAACAATACAACCATGAACAAGATGAAATCCAAATAATGAAAATTGAACGCAGGTATATTCAATTAATATTCGTAGATAGATAGTGCTCCGATTTGCCAAATCCGAGCAAAGTGTTATAGGCGACGGAATAGGGTGAAGGTTTAATCCCACTGAAACCAGACAAACCAAATAGGGAAGGTCTTTCACTTCCAAAATGGAAAACAACAGAGAACTCTAACAGGAATTCACAGTACATAGAAAATAATCCAAAATGCATACCTAAAGACTACCTACAAGCCATGCCTAAATACCCGTCAGGGAAAACTTTCCAAGGGTGTACAAAGATAGCCGATGGCAACACAAAGTATGGAAACAAAACAAAAATGGGTCTGACATATATTAAATCAATCGACCCATTAACAATAGTTTGATTAATAATCTATTCTATGACGGAGATATTACAGTCATCCTGTTCCAAAATTTGCTTGTCCTTAAGCAAACGCAATGTCAGATGCTATAGAATATGCTCGCCTTCCCAAGTTGCGTCGTCCTGCAGTAAGTGTTTCCAACGTACCAAATATTCCTTCATCATTCGGTTCCATAGGGTCTTCTCATGTACTTCAATAATCTTTGTTGGTTCCAATATGAGCTTTCCTTCTTCATTGAGCGGCGGAAGGTTTGTAGCTACCTTGACATTCTGTCCCACAGCTTTCTTCAGGCAGGAAACGTGAAAAACGTTATGAATATGGCTTCCCTCTAGCAATTCCAACTCGTAGGCGACTTCAGCAATGCGGCACACTACATGATAAGGGCCCTAAAATCATGGCTTCAGTTTTTCTTTTCCCTTTCCTTTCAATGAGGATTGTTGGTATGGTTGGAGCCTGAAGTAGACTAAGTCTCCTACTTCAAAACTCCTCTCTATTTGATAACATATCATCATTATTTTATTCATTTCTATTTATATTTTTGTTCAACTGATTTGGCATTATTCCTCAAAAAAACATCATTGTTAACAACACTTTTATTTATGTAAGTCTTTGTACATCATTATGGCCGTCTATGCGACTGTTATAGAGGTTAGTGCTCTTTTCACTCATAGCCTACTCACATTCCCATGGCCTAGGGCTCATTGGTGGGACCTTCAGTTGTTTTCATCACGCTCTTTTGTTTCTCGACGGTTGCATTCCCGGAAGTTCCAAAGGGTTTGCTACCTTCGCTGCTCCCGCTTGATCTCCTCGTGTTGTCATCTCAATGCCAAAAAGGCTTGTGCAAACAGTCTGGGAAATTGATGCAACAATCGGTTGGTGGTGAGGCTTACATTCAGTGAGTCCCAAACAGTGTCCTCTAGAACTTCTTCCCGTGCAGCTTCTCTCTGGAAGAAGGTTTCAATACTCGAGAAGAACAAAATGTGGAAGTTCTCCATCAGTTCGTGCTCCCCTTCAAACAGTTTAGGAATTTCGTTTTTGTTCGCTCACGTTCTCCTCCAGAGGTATTCCCATTTACTCTATTTGTGGTATGTCATTGGTCGCGTCACTTTCCCTAGATTCGAAATGGCAACGATGCCAAATGTTTACCCTCGTGGGGTAACAGAGACTAATTGCGTACAGAAAGTAAAGTACTCAACATGAAATGTAAAGAAAGATAATAATATATTCATTCATTGATCACCCGTACACAAATGTACGCCATTACCAACATGTCTCAAATAAGGAAATGATGCATACATATAGAGTCTGAGGGGTCGCAAGGCGAATTGTCGCAACCTTGTAACTCCCTCAATTGTGCCAACCGTCTTACTACCCAATAACCCAACAACAGGTAGCTCGATTTTTCTGCCTCAATTTTTGAGCTAGCGGATCCAAAATCAGCCAACATATTTCTTTTGGGTTTAGCTCTCTTCTAGGTACCTCTAAATTTTTTCTAGGTCTTCCAATTTTTTGCCTCAAAGTACGTGGCTTTACAGAGTTTCACGCTTTTTCACTAAAAAACATGATATGGCATCTTTGACAAGTATTTTGCTTGACCGAAATCAGAAGATCAATGGTCACAATCATAGCATGTGGAAGCAGCAAATGCTAAGAAATCTTTGAATATCAAAATACTAATCAAATTGTTCTCAGTGTTACACAACATCCGACTATAGTTGGTACTAATCAAGACACATAATTAGAATAATCGAGAGGCGGTGACACTTCTCAAATTATCCATAGATGATGATCAGCTCCCTCAGATTCCATCCAACAAGATAGTTGCCGAGATATGGGAGTATCTCAAAAAAAATTATGACACTTATGCCAAAAGCAGGACCACCTTTCTCAAGAATAATTTCTATTGTCATCAATGAGCAAAAATAGCTCTAGGAACATCTAAATAGGATTCAAGAAATCTATGATAAGTTGCTTGTCATTGGACACAAGATGAAGGAAGAGGACATTGTGGTCATAACCCTCAAAAATATACATAAGTCCTACGAGCATTTTATCGAAACTCTCAACATCACTTCTATTGGTGTTGATCTAAAGTTGACAGATCTCTGCACACTTCTGCTTCGGCAAGATTGGTGAAATAAACAGTTCGGTAGCAATTCCATCTCCACCTCCGTAGAGAAAGCCTTTGTCGCTAAATCCTTTCAGAAGGATCAGGTAAAGTCTCATTCACAGCAGTCTTCTTAGTAGAAGTCCTCTGCTCTTGCAATAAAAGGCTCCAAGAAAAGGAACATTCAATGGAACTACTACCACAATTATGGTCACATGAAGGTTGAATGTCGGAAACACTTAGCCGCCTTTTCTAAGCAATTTGGTTAGTAGCCCAAAGTGAACGGTCCAGACCACGTTGAGTAGAGAAAATCTACCTTCTACGCCTTCATGGTTAAAAGTCCTGTAGATCATGTCAAGCCATATGCTTGGTACATTGATTCAGGTGCCTCTCATCATTTTACCCACTGCAAAGACTAGTTCGCTAACTACCATCCTTTTTCAGATTCAGTTATTTTTGGTGGAGGGGAAGAGTACATTGTTGTTGGCAAAGGCAACATTCAGATTCAATCTGCTGGGAGGAATCTCATTTTCCTCGTGTACTACGTTCCAATGATGGAATTAATTCTACTCTCAGTCAGTTAGTTGTTGTAATACTCTCCACAAATAGATGTCACATTAGTGCACCATCACTAATAGGGAGACTCAATCTGTTGTTGTAGTTGGCCTTGAGGATCATGGTATTTTCAAACTTGTTGATTCTGGTGACTCTCTGGACTTAGCTATGGCTGCTCGGAGGTCTTCTGTTAATTTACTTTGGCATCAGCAATATGGGCACTTAAATGTTCATTATCTCTCTCAGCTTGTTGGGGAAGAGCTTGTCCTTGGATTGCCAGAGATTCAAACTCCGCAGCTTAGAGGTTGTGATGCATGCCAACCTAGGAAGCAACATTGCACACCTTTCAAGAGTGGTGATTCATGGCAGACTTCTTAGGTACTTCAGCTTGTTCATGTCGATATTTGCAGCCCTATGGCCACTCCTAATTTTTGGGTCCAGGTATTTTTTGTTGTTTGTTGATGATTCTAGTAGAAAATTGTGGGTCTATTATCTTAAAAAAAATTCAGAAGCGTTTATTGTATTTCAAAAGTTTAAACCTCTAGGTGAAAAAGAGTCTGGGAGATCTATTATTGCTCTAAGGACAGATAGCGGGGAGCAATTTAATTCTAATGAATTCTCTAGCTTCTATGATATTCATGGCATCAAGCATCACTTAACCACACCCCACACACCACAACAAAATAGTATAGTTGAACGTCAAAACAAAGTAATCACTAAGATGGCTTGATCCATGCTCGAACACAGACATGTTCCCAAGAAGTTTAGGGCTGAAGTAGTTAACTCTACAATTTACCTTTTGAACCGGTCACCCACTGTGGCAATCAAAGGCAAGACTCTAGAAGAGGCTTGGTCAAGTCGCAAGCCCAAAATCAGTCACCTAAAGGTTTTTGGCGCTCTTGCCTATGTTTGGATCCCTGATATGTCACACACCAAGTTAGATGCTAGGAGTCAAAAGCTCATGCTTGTTGGATAAAGTAGTCTTCACAAAGCCTACCGCTTGATCGACACTAAAACATCCTGTCTCCTATACAATCATAATATAGTCTTTGATGAGCAATGAGGACCATGGAAGTTTCTCCTGTCCCTGATCCAGCAGATCAGCCTACGAAGGCTCGTAATTTGGGAGTTCGGTTTCCATTAGGTCCACCCAATAAGAGGCCTCTAGTTGCTCCAACAGCTCCAATAATTCCTATACAAACACCTCTAGCTTCTCCTGTAGGATCACCCAGATTTGCAGATGCTTCACCTAATTTTGATCCAGATTCTTCTAATGAGGTACCTGATCATAGAGCATCTCCTAATACTAATGTTGGTCCTTCTCTTCTCTGGCCTAAGCGGTGGGCTAAGACACTTGTTGATCTTCGAGATGATAAGCTCGTCAATGGGTGAATTGCTTGAGAAAAGAGCAAACCAACAGAGATAGTTAAACTTGCTCTCATGGGCGAATGCAAAGTGACAAGTAAGGCAAGTTGTGAAGCTATTTGGCTTCGTCAAATTCTTGGAGATATATAGTTGTCACCATCAAGACTGACCACTTTGTTTGTTGTTAATGAAAGCATTATCAAGTTAGCACAAATCCAGTCTTCCATGAATGAAACAAGCATGTGGATGTTCACTTTCACCACATACAGTAGCTAGTTGAAGACAATAGCCTTGCAATGTTCCTACATCGGATCAGACTATAGGTATTCTCACCAAGCCTCTTGATCTAGATAAGTTTCTTAAATTCAGAGGACAACCTAGTGGAGTGGATGGATTAACCATTAAAGGAGGCTATTACGATAATACATAGTTTCTATTTATATTTAATGGTTATCTATTGTAATCTATTTTAAATATTACAATCTTTCTAATATTTAGTTAGCTTTTAGTTAGCTATTAGTTATATGTTAGCTAGAATAGAATGTTTCTATTCTTGACGATCGTTTCCCAAGGAAACATCATTTATTCTTTTGTATAAATTGATCTATTGACCTCTGTTAATAACAAGCAAGTATTTTACCAATTAGTATTCCCTTAATAGGCATAACAAAACTTGGAAATATAAATACTTATGGTAAAGCAATTTCTGAGCTGATAGAACTATCTAAATTTATGGAGGACCTAAACATCAAGAATTACTGTAAGACATTGATGAAACTCAAATATGAGGTACAGTCTGAATATAAAATAATAGAACCCAAAAACAATTTGGAAAAAATCACAAGAGTTCGGCAAATCTTCTGCAACATCCTAAAGTATTAGAACCTCCTTTAGAAAAAGAAAGGAGAACAAATACTATGGTAAACCATTTCACTAGTTCAATGGACAACAAAAGGCTGCGGAAAGAGCTTTATATTGCAAGAGACAAACTTGGTCACTTGTCTCTGTTAAAAGATATTTTTATCAGCTCCCTGGAGGAAGTGGTCAATTGTTTGCATACCGTGGATCAATCACCTTCCAAGTTGATTCAAATAGAAATGGCTCCAGCAGTGACTTCCTTGGTTGAGCACATGTTTCTAAGTCAAAAAGACAAGGAGGTAAGACATTGTTACTCATTTCCTAAGTGAAATTACAAGTAGAGCTACTGAAGTACCCTATAAGGATGATAAAATGAAGGAGATCTTGCAATTGATTGTTGAAAGTTTTTATTGGTTAGGTGACACCAAAAGTGCTGCTCTCAAAAAGAGGACTATGGTTTTAGTGTCAATGACCAACGTGAGATCATATGTTATCATGATTGATCATGATTGTGATGATCTTACTGTAAAGATGTTTCATGATTTCATCATTACCTCGTTTCTACCAATGTGGATCATGACAAATTTATTGATGGTTACATGAGAATTATTATGGCTTCTATTATTGATGAAAGCACTGTTATTTTCCAGCCTATACTATCTTTGCTACTGGCTGTTCTAAAACAAAAACTGGTAACTTCTACAGCTGCTTATAAGTTGGTATACAATGTTTTCAGACAATCTGAAAGGAAGCTGAAACCTTGTTTGTTTGATGAATAGCTGGTGGAAAAAGATGACATGTCTCTAAGGTTTAATCATCATTTAATTAATATATTAAAAATAATAATTTGTATAATATATATAAATATATATGTATAATATATATATATATATATATATATATAATAAGAATATATATTTATATAACATGAATAAGTATATATAGGAATTGATGATTTACCAATAACAGTAATATATCTCAGATCCAATTAATCCAACTGAAGCTACATCTTTAACACTCCCTCTTAGCTAGGGAGGATTTATAGAACACACTATGCTCTCAAGCATATGGAGAGATATCATCTCAATATGATATTTTTTTTTTTTGGAATGGCATATCAACATATATCCATCAGCTTAGATGTTAACTTTCAATATAATCCGAAGTATGATTCAACAGCAAATGTCAATCATATGATGTTTGTCATACTTATATTCTTTTGGGATGTGCTCTAGCACCAAAACCTTGATGTCTATCAAAAGAACATGTTATATCCTATTAGGAAATGAGTTATCTGATTTCCGACACTCCAAGACAACAACTTAATGAAGTCAATCAGATAACTAGAAATCGATTTGTCATGAACTCTATCATGACAAGTATCATGATATCCAGCACTCTAGGACAACAACTTAATGAAGTCTGATCATGATACGTTCGTTATCATGACTTCCAGCACTCAAGGACAACAACTTAATGAAGTATGTCATGATGAGAGGTCTACCATTTATAAGATCATCACCTTACAATGGTTACCTCCTAGTTATATATTTCAATGAAAGATCGTCGCCTTTCATTACATATCGAATAGTAAAAACCATGAACCAAGTCAGAAGGTCATACAAAGGCTTTCACCTCAATTCTCTCTCAAGGAGAAGAATGCATTACACAGAATTTCTCTTTGAACTTTTCATAGAGAAGATATCATTCACAAAGGATTGCACCTCAAAATTCTCCCTCTGAAAAATGATCCTAGGTAAGTCAGGTCCAGTAGTTACTCCCTTAGAGGCTCTCTTCGCCCAAGGATTCTTATCAAACTCACTCTGAATCTGATATTGATCTTCCAATTTTCTAGTGATAAGTCAATACTTCCTCATGATGCACTCAAGAGTAGGCCCATCAAAATCATGCAGTCAGACACATGTATTTCTAGACTCCCTCTAAGCATCAATCTTCTAAGCTCCTGCGTTGCCTTCAAAGAAGTGTCATACTCCCTCTTAATGTAGAAGAATAGTCATAATCTCAATCATCAAAGATATTTGCTTCAAGAGCCTCACTTTATCTAGCCTGATCACAAATTCTTTTAAGCTACTGTCATAAGATTGAGTCTGCACAATATTTTGTAGCATGTTCAAGTACCTTTTCCTGCAAGAACATCCACAGACACAAATGAAAAGATCAAGGCATATAGCTCTTTATAGTATATACAGAAATGCAAATAAGAAAGAGAGAGATTATAGTGAGTAGATAAACGTAATACTCAAAGATAATGAATATGTATTTGTGTATCCTTAATACAAGTTTCTTTAAAGGTCCATCAAATAAATAAAAAATGTCTTCTTAGATTGTTTGTGAATGGAACATCTCCCCTCTAAAGATGGTTCAAGTGGTAATGGAGCATTGACTATTATTCCCCCCACAATGTAAAATTCCCACTCATTCTTATATTGTTAAACAATTTTGTATCAACCTTCTTTCTGTTTAATAGATCTCAGAACCTTAGCCTATTTGTGAAAGGAGCAACTTCATCAGATCATCTATCTCATATGATAATAGATATTTTCAAACATAAACATTATTGCTTGGAAAACTGACAAATTCTGTTTTAACATTATTGGCACATGACGTAGCTTTTATGTGCAATAAGACTTTGAGGTACTACTATCTCTTTCATTGTGCTTTTGTGATCTACAACTTCTCCACACAACGAACTTTCAAATTCCTTATAGGATGCTCTTACTTCAACATATGCCTATGTACCAAACTTTATTATTGGGTATCTCACATATAACTCCTTAATGTCTTCAAGGATCTTCTATTGTACCATCCAAAACTGTAAATTTTCCCAATGTTAGAGTATTGGACTGATTAATATAAGAGCATCGAATATAGTATTTTGACCATCAAATGCAGAGTGGTAGATCCTTCCATCTCCAATCCTTGAAAACTATTGGCAACCCCGTTATATTAATGTTTTCATAATTTAAAAAAATATCATCATTCCTAAATCCAACATTTTCAAACTCGCTGAAATATTTTCAATAAAATTAATTCTCATTTTGATGTAGATTCTGTCTTATTGTTTCTTGAAATTCACAGCCTCTATGATTATCAAATGACAGTCTCCATATTTATTTTCATAATCGATATTCCTGTCATAATAACATTCCACTTAGACTGCTACTAATCAGGACTGCTAAGAATCCTTTTAACCAATGCAAACAGTCTCTTAACAGCTTAATCATGGTTATCAAAGACATCAATGATAGCCTACCACTGTTATTCCATCAAAAATATTGATATGTTTTGATCTTATGGAGACCTTTATAACGATTGGTCAATTGTAATGATGTGTCCTCTTTCACAAACTTTCAGATCTTTGAAGGCTTTGCAACGTTTTCCACTGGAATGAAATCATCATGTTCAGAGTTATGATAGCATCTCTTTAAAGACTTCCCCTAATTCCTTTGAAGACATGAAGAAATGTGTGTCCATTGATTTGGATGCTTATGGAGCTTCCTATTGTTGATTCTTGAATATCTCGTGCCTTCATACCTTCAACTGATTTATCCCAAGATGAATATATATATATATATATGTTTTAGTGTGGTGGCCTGCAACAGTGTGTATCAATCAGAGTGTAACTGAATTGAAAATATAAGATATGTTGAGCGTCTTCATTATCTCTCTCTAATGTGATGGTTGGATGAATTGAATATCTTCCACTCCACATCACCTTTGGTATGAATATATTGCAATAAGGAATTTAACGCCTGTCCATCCAAACATCATTTTTCTTTATCAGTAGTAAAAGATATTTAGTAATATGTTTGACATTATGATGCAAGATAATTGTTAAATGATGCTTAATGTGGCTCACGGATTTTCAAGACAGTACTAATATTGCTTTGGGTATTGATCCACCAATCTCCTCTGGACTGAAAAGTTCTCAAACGCCTTCATATAAATTGTGGATCAGGAAGGAAAGTCGTGTTTATTAATAGTTGAATTCTTTCAAATACTAATCACACCCGTTCATATGTGTTTGGTGTTGTCCTCTATTCACTGGCTTCATATCATGCCTCTTCAAATAGTAATTGGCTGTTTGGATAATATATTTTCCCTTAACTGATATTTGTAGCGAACACTCTCGCCATACTTGTATGGGTCTAAATATCAATCTGTCATCATCTTTTGATTGTGTAATTCCTCCTTCCACTATACCAATGACCAAATCTATTTATTTTCTAATATTGTTTATATCATTCTAATTATATTACTCTCATAGTTTGGATAGCTGAAAAAAAAAATTCTTTTTATTCTGTTTTCTTCTCTAATCTCCTAATCATATCATTTTCATCATTAATATCTTCTCTAGGAATTCATGCTTGACTGAAAAAAGGCATCGACTGCAATTCTTAAGTATCGTATGATCTTTAATATAAATAATACATATATCTGTCTTCTTTATGTTCAATGCTAAGGATATATTCCAGCTTGCGTAGATACCTTTCCTTGTGTACTTTCTTTTGTTCGTTGAATTACTTCTCTTTGCATGCCCTCCATGTTTCAAATGATTCCTCCTATAATACCAATTCCGACTCTGTAGATATTACTAGCAATACTCACAAATTAATAAATTATATACTTACATACATATACTGGCATTAACACCCTGATTACAAGAGACATTTTCACAATCGCAAATCCTGAGCTTTTTTTTATGCTCCTCGTTGTTGACTGTTGATACTATCCTCTTCCTTCTCATTCATACTCTGATTGTGACTTTCAATCTTTCAATCTTTATCTCTTTCTAGTTGGAAATTAGATATATGGAAATGGGTGTTAAATATATCACTAATGCTTAGGGAGTGAGAAATGGACAAACTCTTAACATGAAAGAATATCCAATTGGTTCAATGCAATCACAAGTTGCAATAATGACATTCTTCAGAAATCTAAGGAAATACATAATCTGGGCCCATACAAATCCCAAAACTCCATAATATGTCAGTAGATATACATGGATATGTAAATCAATTGTAATATTGAATTGCCATGACAGACAAATTGCTGTAGAGCACACCAGGATTTCACCCACACATTATCCACAGTATTACTGGAGCATGACTACAGAAGTGAAATGACAACTTGAACCATTGAATGTTTTCAAAAAAAGCTATTAAAAGTTAATCATAGATTGAATGCATTCTCAAGATTGAGCTTGAAGAGGTATGTCCCATGCACAAATTCAAAGCTCTACTCCATTCCTTACTTTGAGAAGCCAATTCTAAATCCAATTAAACCCATTCAAATATTTTCCATTTGAAATAGGAAATACCAAAAAATGAGAGTGATGCTTACAAATATGTGACAACACTAAGATCTTTCACAGTCAACGCTTATACATCACTAGGAAGGGGGTCATTACAGAATTTGAAACGTACCACAACACTAATGTGCAAGGCTACACCACAATTAGAGAAGTAAATCCCAAGTTACTAAATCAGCATGAACCCCAACAATTCCTGGAACAGAATACACTGGAATTGGAATCAAACCAATTCAACTGCAGATCCAGATGGGGTATGAAAGTTTTAAGCCAGAATCATTTAGAATTGCACCCAGCCAATTCCAGGTGCATCAGGGTGATTCTAGGGTGTTTCCAGACAGCAACGTCATTTTTATCTGCAAATCCAGGTGGGGTATGAAAGTTTTAAGCCAGAATCATTTGGAATTGTACCCAGCCAATTCCAAGTGCATCAAGGTGATCCTGGGGTGTTTCCAGACAGCATACATCATTTTCAATACAATTTAACAAGTTTCCATTGACTTTTGACCATCAAAAAGTGGCCCTAAACCTTATACTGACATTTATAAGCAATACAAAACCAAAATAAAAACATATTTTGGCCCCTCCGACTATTCTATCCATCCTCAAATTCAAGCTAGTTTCTTCCATACCAAGTTCCAACCACACAAGCGTATGTCGTGTCCAATTTTTATTATTCTGTGATACGTTCTTCAATTTTTTAATCTTTTGTGATGTTATCATGATGTAAGAAAATAAACTATAATTGTAGCTCTAAAATCGCTATATTTTAAGCCTAAATTTTTCAAATGTAAACCAAAATTAACAATTCATACACATAACCTGTAAACTGCAGTCATGGAGATCTCATCTCTGGTGCATTATGTTGACCGATTAGTAAGAAGAGGCTTAGTTTACTGACCGTTTAACAAAACATATCAGAGATGTAGTTTTCTTACTAATTGTATAACACAATATATCAGAGATTTGTTCTCTACTGACCATTTAACAAAATGTATCAGAGATGTAGTTTTCTTACTAATTGTATAACACAATATATCAGAGATTTGTTCTCTACTGACCATTTAACAAAATGTATCAGATATGTGGTCTCCATGACTATTTGACAGCTTAGGGTTGCTCTGGCTTCTGTTTCATCTGATCTACCTACACTTGTCACAGTCTAATGTCAAAGATGGTAATGATCTTGTTCTTGATGAAGACCCATACGATATTGATTAGTGATTGTATTATTTTCATATTGAATGATATATAACTACAATGACATTCAATTACACAAATTGAGATAGAGTTACAATATTGCACTTATAATATTTCTTCTAGTTTTGACAGCATATGCAGATATGTGGTACATTGAGTTTAATTCCTGTTTTAAGGCTGCATTATGTATATATTTATGACCTCTGTATATTTTTTTTGTAAATACATAACAGGCCCATAAAAATGTCATGTTGGCAAACCATAATCACATATCTGTACCAAAACCTGCTTTTGATTCAGAAGCTTGAGTAATTCATCAAATATTTTGCATCCCTGAATATTTACTAGTATAGTCATAGATATCCTAAATATATCTATAAAAATATCGAGACACATTAGTCTTGATTTATTTTATTTTCTGAAAAAAGTATTAGTGATTCTATTCACTTAAAGTTATTTTATGGTTTTAGTTTTCCTTCCAAAATATATGCCATCTATGTTTTAGTGTTTGTGTACACAATATACCATGATGATCCATACCTTGCTACCTTTGTAGAATATTTATTGGCTTTAATGAAATGGAAAAACTTGTGGGAAAACTCACCTGTACTATGGCCCTGAATAATGGTGTTGTTTTGCCAATTTGGCAGCAATGTTTATTCACAGTGTTGGTCATAACCAATCTGTCCCCATATATAGTTTGTTTTTTTTCAAACATTTAGAGATTTGAACCCTCGAAGCAATGCCCTTTAATCAGTGTTTACGGTGGAGTCATAGACCTCTATAAAAGACAGGAGTCCGTTCCCCTCATCATTTCTATACCGAAAGCATCCATCTGCACACAACCTTGTCACGGAAAGGGATTGCCTTATTGATCCAAACCTCATTATAACATAATATAGTTTTCCTTATTTGCCTTTATCGATATGATAATTATATTCTAATAATTTATGCGAATTGAGTTGATTAGGAATGTATCACATCATTATTAAGATGACAATTACCCCTGGTATCAAGGATACATACTGTGACAAGATTTTGAGATGGCACCTCTCAAAACTTATGACCATACACAATCTCTATTATGGCAACCCACATGGATTTTCTGTGCACATTTTTTAGCTCTCCTCAATGAGACATATTGTGTAGTTCCATTTTAATTATGAAATCCTCCGCACAACTTGAATTGTAGTCATCCACACTTAATTTCCTTCTCAGTTTTCCAAGGATACCGATTCATCCCCCTGGGCAATGTATTTGGAAGCTGATGCGGGTGGCACGGAGAGGCGTAAGGAAGCTCTACGGATGGCATCTAGACAGCATCCAAAGGGCTTCCGGACGCATCCGGGCACCTCCACAATAAAGCCACAAAATGAGAAGGAAAAAAAATATTTTTTCTCTTAAGTTTGATTTAAAACATGTGTTATTTTGAGTTTTAATATCTTTTTTTTTGCCCAAACCCTAAAACGATCCTAAAAGAGACTTTGAAAGCATTCAACCATCACTTTGTTTGCAGCTGGATTTGCTCTTCTCATTTGGCTTCCATTTTTGCATTTTGAAGGCAACTTGATTATTTTCGACGAACAATCATACAGCGAGAGTTGGCTTCCACAAGTTCATTAAAACAGTAAGAGGTGCGCATTTTAAACCATTCTTGAGTGTTTCAATAAATTCTTTAGAGATTTTGATGAATTTTTTCAAGTTTGTGAAGAAATTTTTCAAGTTTTTTTCTTCTTTTTTAAAAGAAATTGAGAATCAAGTTTAGGTATCTATTTGAATGGTTTTGTACCATTGTTTTTTTACTTGTATGCTTGATATTCATAGGTTTTTTATTGATTTAAACTTATTTAATTTCTTATTAAAGAAAGAAGCTACATTATATAGTGCAAGAATGGCTACCACCGGTAGTCAAAGTTCAATGGGAGGACAATGTCAGAGCTCAGTGGCAGGGCAAGTCGGGGATAATTTCAAAATTGATTCAGGGTCTTGCAATGTCCCTATTTTTGCCAGCATTGGAGTTTCGGAGAGTAGACTATTATTGTGATCCTCGTAAGCTAATTATTGTTGATAGAGGATCTTTTGAGGCAATGGCTTGGCTTGGGAAGGTCTTGTCTTCTCCACATTTCAATAAGATACAGTTGGTCTTCATTTGGATCAGATTGGACTTCATTTGGGCTTAATTTTGGTGTACTTACTATTTGTGGTAAATTGGGTGTTGATTGAGATGGACCCTTTCTATTTTTGGAAAGTGCATTTGGTCACATGGAGAAATAATACGTATGACTCATATTTCAGACGACATTTAAATGATGAGTATTTTGGGAGTTATTATATTTTTAGTGGCCAAATTATTATTAATTATTAAATGGCTTATTATAAAGTTATAATCTAACTTTATAGTTTCACTTAAGTTGAGTGTTGAGTTATCATTGGAAAGTGTCATTTATTAATTAGTTAAGCCAAATCAAGTGAGAAAATCTAAAGGAAGCTTCTAATTAATGTTGTGTGGTGAAACTTCTCGAGTGAAGTTACATTTTGATGACAAAAGAGAATTTGGAGGTTATAAATACAAGCCCATTTGTTGAGAAAAGCATGCTTGAATATTAATTTGCTTTTGTTGCCTTTGTGGCTTTTTCTGAGGTTCTGATTTTCAAATCCCTTGCTGAGGTATAAGGGTTCGATCTAAGATTTTTGCTCCATTCTTGAAGTATAGTGGAGATTGGTTTCTTGTGAATTTTGAGTTGTTCCATTGGATCTACAGCTGAAGTATTGTAGATTTGAATCTGAGATTTTAGTCTAGGTTTGCTTTGCAAATAGTTGTTGTGGTAAAGCTATTTGCTAATTCTCCTACTGCTTAATCTGTCCAAGCAGATTGTTTGTTGGAGGTATCCTCTGGATCTATGGAAGAGGGATTTTTGTGAACTGTTGTAGAAACTGATAGAGTTTGAAATTGGATCCATGAAATTGGTGTTGGAATTATTGCTGCAAGTTGACTATAGCTGGGAATTTCAGGTTTCATATTACTTGTTAAGACTCTTGTGTAAGGTTATTAAAATCATTTGAATAAGATTGCGCTTGAATTTCATTTCAGAACTAGTTGTTATTTACTCTATATACAGAACTGTCATAATGTAGCTGGCAAAAATTGATGATCATTTGTGAATTGAGCACATTGGATTTGATTGTTAACATATTTTTAGCACTGTCATTTCTTTCTTATATTTATGTATGCAAAAATCCAAAGTAGTAACACAAGCAAAAAAGATACATGAAATCTAAAATCTATCAGCATATCCAGTGGTAATAAGTTTGCTTGCCAAGTGTTTGACATAATGTCAAATGACTGAATCGTGAAAAAAATTCCAATTGTTGTGGTCATAATCGATAGGGGTTATTACAATGGTATCAGAGCGGTTTCCTGCCAGCCTGCAGAAATTGGGCTCGGTTATAATTTTGGTCGGTGCTTACTTTTGAGATTGCCAAATTAATTTTGTTATTTGTATGGTGAGAAGGATGCTGACAGGAGATTCATTCCAAGTAGATATTATGCTCGCAGAGGACATACTTCTCTGCCTAGGGATGGAGAATCTGAGATGCAGGGTATTGTGAAACAGTTGGACATGCTAGTGAATGAGCTGAATTAAAATTACAAACGGATGACCAAACTGATTTCAAATCCGAGATTTAAGCAGAGAATGATATCACTTTTTTGGAGAGCAAAATGTGATGATATAGTTGTGGCTACAGATGTGTGGGACATTTCTTATGAGACTTTGCATGAGTTGGGCACAGTTGTGGTGCAATGTGATGAGAATTTGTGTCAGGTTGAGTCAAATGATGCAGTTGTTGGCATGAGTTCCCAGGACCATACATTTGATGGCAATGCAGCGATAGTGCGAGTAGGAGCATGTCAGGATACTATCATGTCAACAACCACTTTTGTGTCGGTTGAGCAATCTACCAAGGAGTTTAGCAGTATGCATATAGTTGTAGATGTGTGCTTTAATGATAGTACACATGTTATTGATGATGAGGTGAGTGATGTAGAGACAGAGTTTGTTATACTACTAATCAACACAGTGTTGATGCTCACTTTGTGGTCAATCCTATGTTCGACATGGATGCAATATTGTCCTATGACAATCCCTTTTTTGAGATTGATGTTAATCACCTACTTGAGTGGAGTTGGACTCAATTTTCACCATCTGTAGATGGTTCAGTTTTCTATAGCCACAGTTTGTGATGTTCTTGTAGCCACAGATTCTGATGAGGATGTAGTTGAAGGTACAATTGGCATAAGTGCATATGGTTCTCTTATAGCTACATAGTTCCTGGGATTGCTGGTGATGATCACGATTCTAGTCCAATATATATTATATGGGTGGCTACAGGGAAGAAGAGTATGTTGAGATCTCCTATAGAGTTATCTTCCAGTGATGCCTTGACTTTCACATCAATAGCTCAGGTGTTGGGTGCTATATTGCAGGCGATGTTGATGGACCTCATGATATTGGCATCTAGTTGGTTCTGTGTTGACAGGGACGCCACGTACTTCTTCATTTGGGATCCAGGTGGAGGTTGGAGTTCACTGTATTGCCAGATTGCTTGAGGATAAGCAATCTCAAGGAGGGAGGACTGTAATGTCCATATTTTTGCCAGCATTGGAGTTTCAAAGATTAGCATATTATTGTGATCCTCGTAAACTAATTATTGTGGATAGAGGATCTTTCGAAGCAATGGCTTGGCTTGGGAGGGTCTTGTCTTCTCCACGATTCAATAAGCTACAGGTTGGTCTTCGCTTGGCTCATATTGGACTTCATTTGGGCTTAATTTTGGTGTACTTACTATTTGTGGTAAGTTGGGTGTTGATTGAGATGGACCCTTTCTATTTTTGGAAAGTGCATTTGGTCACATGGGGAAATAATAGGTATGACTCATATTTCAGACAACATTTTTAAATGATGAGTACTTTAGGAGTTATCATATTTTTAGTAGCCAAATTATTATTAATTATTAAATGGCTTATTATAAAGTTATAATCTAACTTTATAATTTCACTTAAGTTGAGTGTTGAGTTATCATTAGAAAGAGTCATTTATTAATTAGTTAAGCCAAGTCAAGTGAGAGAATCTAAAGGAAGCTTCTAATTAATGTTGTGTGCTGAAACTTCTCGAGTGAAGTTACATTTTGACAACAAAAGAGAATTTGGAGGTTATAAATACAAGCCCATTTGTTGAGAAAAGCATGTTTGAATATTAATTTGCTTTTGTTGCCTTTGTGGCTTTTTCTGAGGTTCTAATTTTCAAATCCCTTGCTGAAGTATAAGGGTTTGATCTGAGGTTTTTGCTCCATTCTTGAAGTATAGTGGAGATTGGTTTCTTATGAATTTTGAGTTGTTCCATTGGATCTACAGCTGAAGTATTGTAGATTTGAATCTGAGATTTTAGTCTGGGTTTGCTTTGCAAATAGTTGTTGTGGTAAAACTATTTACTAATTGTCCTACTGTTTAATCTATCCAAGAAGATTGTTTGCTGGAAGTATCCTGTGGATCTATGAAAGAGGGATTTTTGTGAACTGTTGTAGAAATTGATAGAGTTCGAAATTGGATCCGTGAGACTAGCGTTGGAATTATTGTTGCAAGTTGACTATAGCTGGAAATTTTAGGTTTCATATTACTTGTTAAGACTCTTGTGTAAGGTTATTAAAATCATAAGAATAAGATCGCACTTGAATTTCATTTCAGAACTGGCTATTATTTACTCTATATACAAAACTGTCATAATGTAGCTAGCAAAAATTGATGATCATTTGTGAATTGAGCACATTGGATTTGATGGTTAGTATATTTTCAGCACTGTCATTTCTTTCTTTTATTTATGTATGCAAAAATCCAAAGTATGAACACAAGCAAAAAAGATATATGAAATCTGAAATCTATCAGCATATCCAGTGGTAATAAGTTTTCTTGCCAAGTGTTTGACATAATGTCACACGATTGAATAGTGAAGAAAATTACAATTGTTGTGGTCATAACCGGCAGGGGTTATTACAGGTCTTCTCTATGGCGACATACAACGAGAATATCACAAGTTGCAGGTGGTGGCTCCTATATTTGGAGTTCTAATTATTGTCAAAGTAACAAAGGAAAGCCTTTCAATAGCTCTTAATCTCGAGTAAAGCTTCATTTCATGGGTCCAGCCGGTGAAGGTTTTGGAATGTGCAAAGGTGCAGATGGGAAGGGGTTGTCTAATGCACAGATAGCTTCGTTTGTAAAAGAACAAGAGGTTGCTAATCATTTGGTTAAAAGATCAAAAAAGAGTTATTATCAACCTCCTTCCTCAAAAAAGAACAAAATGCAACCACCCACTAAAATGGAACCAATTATATCTTCCAAACATCCATTCATGCAAGTACCTATACCGGGAGTGGAGGATGAATTAGAAAATTTTGCAGCAGCCTGGAAAAGAGGCCCATTGCACTCTGCATTTAAAATGGAAGCAAGAGACCATGTTGATGAAGCCATTGCACATTGCCTCTATGCTAATGGCCTTCCTTTCAACTTGGGTTGGAAAGATACAAGAAACAAGCCATTGATTAATGTGATGGCGGTGTCCCCCAAAGGAGCAATGTTTCTAAAGGCTATAAATTGTCAAGAGGAGGTGAAGGATTCACAATTCATCTCTAATATTCTCATTGAGGGCCATAGATATGGTGGGTAGTGAGAATGTGGTCCAGGATGTTATAGACAATGCAAAAATTGCAGGGGAGCCGGTGCTTTGGTTGAGGGTCGGTGTAACCATATTTTTTGGATACCGTGCACTGTACATTCCCTCAACTTGATTATGCAACAAATTGTTACTCAAATAGATTGGGTGAAGCAAATATACGAAGACAGAGACGACATCCAAATGTTTGTGACTAACCACAACATGTCACAATCCATTTTTAGAATATTCTCACAATTGGAGCTGCTGAAGGTAAATTAATTTTTTTCAATTATTAAATTTCATGGATTTGTAATTTAGCTAATATTTATAAATTTATTGTCAATTGACATATTGTTAACTTGATTAGGTAACTGAGACCCGTTTTGCATCTCATACTATTGTTATGAGATGACTTCTCAAGGTGAAAGTTCCTTTGAGCCAAATGGTCATTTGTCCTCACTGGGATGCGTGGAAGGCTTCAAATACAAAAAGAGCCCTAAAGATTAGGGGTATGATCTTGTATGAACGTCGGTGGGTTCGTGTGCAATATGTATTGGATATTACCGAGCCATTCATGTCTATGCTTCGCTTTGCCAATACAGATACACCTTGCTTGGGAGATGTGTATGATGGCATGGACACCATGGTTGTGAAGGTAAAATTGCTATACAAGCACATGAGACTAACCCTACAAAATGTCAAGCCTTATGCAATAAAGTGAAAGGAATAATTATTCATCGTTGGGAGAAGATGATTACCCCATTGCACCTTCTTGCATATGCTTTATCTTCGAGGTATTATAGTGAGGCAGTACTTTCTATGCCAGATAGAATTGCACCATATGTTGATGAAGAGGTTGCTAATGGGTGCTCCAAAGCTTTTGCAAGAATCTTCCCAGATGATGAGAAGCATGCAAAGGTAAGGCTAGAGTTTGGCTTATTTGCTTCTGGAGCAAGGTTTACACCATTTGCAATTAAGGACCAAAACAAAATGGGAGCAATCACATGGTGGTACATGTATGGTCAGCCATACAAGCATCTACAACCTCTTGCAATCAAAATCCTCTCAAAAGTAAGTTTTGATTTTTGTTTTTAATTACAACTTGTATTTTGTAAGTTTTGATTTTTGTTTTTAATTACAACTTGTATTTTGTCATGTTGTCATTTACTTTTCATTTGTATGTTTAATAATTAAATTTGTGAACACAATGCAGGTTGCAAGTTCTTCTGCCACTTAAAGGAATTGGAGTACATGCTCCAATATCCATTCAGTGAAGCACAACCAGTTGAGGTCAAAGAAAGCTAAGAACTTGGTCTACATTCATACCAACTTGCGTCTTTTGTCACATAAGGATGAAGAAATACATGGATGGGGCAGCCAAACTTTGGGATGTACTCCCTAAGTGTGCAAACTTGGATGCAACACTTCATGATCTTACTACGATGATGGATGATGGTGATGATAGGTCCGTAACACACGGTGCATCTAGCGAAAGTGGAACCATTCTTGGTTCAAATGATATGGACCTTGCAGCGGTTGGAGATGAGGAGGATCCAGATTTTTTTGAGAATCCTTATGATTCTGATTAGTGAACATTGAATCATGAACTATATTTTTCATTTTGTAGGTTGGACATGGAATCTAGAACATGAATATTTGACAATTGTGCCTATAAAGTTTTAATTTGAAGCTTGAACTATTTAATTGACATGAAATATCTTGAATCTTAATCAATGGTGAAGTATCATATGAATAATAATACTATCAAATGATGTATGTTTATATATATCTAAGTATCTAACTCCAAGTTCTTGTATTTATAAGTTTCTTAAATTCTTTGCATATATTATATATATTATTATATTAACATAAATATAGACATTTCCAAACGCATCTGTACCCCTCCAAAAAAAAACCCTGCACCCCATATCCGCTTCCGATTCCGTATCTAAATCAGTAACTTAGCAATTTTCTCCTCAACATGCAACTTGAGAACTGTACTGTCTACACTTAGATCAGGCACAATGTGAGAAATCATGTTTATGTTACAAAAGTGTAACAGAAATTGAATAGAACATTCAATTTTTTTTCTCTTTTCTCTAGAAGTTCCCAAACCGTTTTCTCTCCCAGGATAAGCATTCCATCATCAATTAGATCTTTTATGGGAGCTTTGGAGTCCTGTCAGTTACTTTCCAACTGCAATTATCTGTTGCAAGGAAGTTAAATTTCTCAAACAGATTGTTGGTGTATAATTACCTCATATTGGTGTATATATTTGTTGGTGTATTGAGACTTTTGAAACCTTGGTAAGGTATCACAAATATGAGATGGAGTCAGCTCGACAAGCCTGCAGCCTCGACCTGCAGACTCAGCCAAGTCTGACAAACAGAAAATTACCTTGAAATATTTGAAATAAAAAATAAGAAACATTTCATTTTCATATGTTTGTTTTAGTTGCCAAAATTTTGCAGTGTGATTCCACCAAATTCCAACCGAGTCAAAAGACAGCTTGCTGAGTTTTTGTGAAGTCTGAGTCTCAACATTATGATTCACAGGTTTCGTATATATTAGCTGCTATGGCATTGGCTTCAACTACAAACAAACTATGGTACAACAGCTTTCATCAAACCTGAACATAATATCCATGGATAAGATTAAAAACACTGCTCCAAGGATATTTAAAATGCGATATCAGATCCAACCCAATCTTGGAGTTTGGAAGTGAATAACTTTGACAGCAGTGTCTAGGAAATTTCAGTATATCCAGAATGAAGTGAAAAGTTTCTTCAATGAATAGATCTAACTTCAAGTCATTACTCATTGTGCATCATGTATCTATGATGTTTTTTAAACTAAAAAGGCATCAAAGAATCCATAAGTGAATAGCAGAAAAATGAAAGCATTGGGACAGCCACCTCTTGGATGAATTGTTTCTAACATTCTTGTTATAGATGGAAAAGAGTGAATATATCTGAGATAAAGGTGTCTCAGCTTCTATTTCCAAGAATTGTAGCTCTAGCAAAAAATATTAAAGTGAAAAAGGGCCAACCTCACTGGGGAAAATAGAATAGTCAGGGAACAAATCTCAGAACCAAGATGATGGAACTATAAATTTGACAACCAAAAGTCAATAATCAAATTGTAGAATTTCATCAAAATAATTGAAGGACTGCATATAACTTGATGTCTGTAGCTAAAAATAGCCTAATCAGCTAAAAATAGGCCAAGAATCAGTTCTGTTTGTGATTTGAACCATATAAGAATGCAATTGGATTTTGGCAGGCCCGCCAAGATTTTCATCATGGTGTTCTTGTTGGGCCCAATTTATGCCTTCAAGAACTAAATTAATTTATGTTTATAATTGGCAATTAGGTTGCAGGTTATTGGTTTGGGTGAAGACCAAAAGTTGATATCTAACAACAATGATGTTTACGTCATTTTCCTCATCATTTCACTATGATAACTAACAACAATGATGTTTACGTCATTGTCCTCATCATTTCACTATGATAACTAGATATTTAATTTCATCAAATAAATTAAAGGACTAATATAACATGATGTCTGTGGCTTTTACTGTATTTTTTGAGATAGGATGGAAATACATGCAGACTCTGCCATAATGAACTTCTTGGAAAAATAGAATGAAGCCAATTTTTCCTTAAACAGACCAATATGATCTCCAAACTACAAGAAAAGTGAAAAACATAAGTAACAATTACAAAAATAGGCAAGACTACTTTTACTCTTTAGGTATTCCAAAAACCAATCAGCCCACATGTAAAATGAAAATGCAGGAAAAAAAACACACCTCGTCCTTTTCCGGTGTTGTGGGACGGCTCACCGTCTGTGGGATGTCATTGGGATAGTAAAACCAGTTTACCCGTGCCCACTTTGACCCAGTATCATCATCCTCCCATAATACCTGAAAGTATAAACACAAAAATTCATAAATACATGAAATATATTTTGACAGGACATCGTAAACAAGTTTATGCTCGTGCATTATCAAGAGGCCTTTCATCCAAGCATGCATTTTAATATTTTACATTACATTCTCTTCACATTTTACTAAAATTTTATCTGAAAAAAGGAAGAGAGATTTTATATTAATACAGAAAGAAATAATATTGCCAGAGTGCCAATAAAAATTAAGAAGCATTTTGAATCTTATCAAAGTCTTAATGCTTTCAATTCATGCTTGTGACAAGAGCCCAGAGCTTCTACAAGATATCATACATTAACTATGTAAAAGAGGCATAACTAAAGAATTTCTTGCGACTTAATACTAGTAAATCTAGTGCAAAATAAAGTACAATAAAATGAAGCTGCAGAAAACCTTGCAATGTGTAAATTTAATAACTATATGTAGGGCATCATGTGGTTATTTAACAGGCTCAAACTCAATAAAGACTTGGCAGGTTGACTTTGGACTCCATCAAATTTAATTGCCTCTATGATTCCTGATGCTTGGTATCTCACAGTAAACTCCACCAGTTCCTTCTTACTGATTCCCATAAACATATGATTTACTTCATGTATGTGGTTGATTGTGTTACAAGCTAGAGTTGTCATTGCACCAAAAGATCGACCCGTCAATGCCTGATACAACCACTAGACTTATAGAACACATGAGTCGGTTAAACCATGTCACGAATCCCGAAGGGGAATGTTGGCAGTTAGTCCAACAATCCCCCCCTCAACATTACCCAAGGAGATTCGAACTTGTGACAAAGCTCTGATACCACTTGTTACAAGATAGAGTTGTCATTGCACCAAAAGATCAATCCGTCAATGCCCAATACAACCACTAGACTTATAGAACACAAGAGGCGGTTAAGCTATGTCACGAATCCCAAAGGGGAACGTTGGTGGTTAGTCCAACAGATTGTTGCCAAATGATGATTATTGATTGGCTTGGTAACTTAATCTATGATATTACATATATGCTCTTATATATAAGGGTCAGCTGTAATCCAAATTGAGTCACCTTAGCTATGTCCCAATGACCCGTGACTCTCTAGAAACTCCCCAGAAACCTAATGTTTTAGCCAAGACCCAAGTCAAGTCAGCCTTGCCAAGTCTGTGCCAAGTCCTTGTGTACAAACTATGGCGTTGAAGATATGAGCATGTTGTATTATAGTTACATCGATAAGTTCGATTGGGATCAGTATGGAGGATATTGATTATGACAAGGCACAACAACATCACTGACAATAGAAACTATAATAATTACAACCAAGCATATCAAGTAATTTCAACATTGAGTTGCTTTGTAATCGATTCACTAGTCAAATTAGCCATTGTTAATGAATGATGTGGCACCAATCAGTAAAGAAGATTAAGGATAATTCGATTATATATATGCAAAGTCAAGGAGTGACTATACAACGCTAAGTATCGATTTAATTGACAAGATCTACCACACTAATTAGAGGAAGGATTTAACCAAGAAATGAATGAACAAGCAATTATTAGTTGAAGATCATTCATATTGAAAGGATGTGATTAAGTCTAATCGATACTCATAATGGAAAGATATGTTTACAAAGGATGACAATAGCAATTAGTCATGGTTGAAAAACTCGCATGTCTATCACAAATATTGCAAGATATAGCAAGAAGTTCCTCAATATGATTATATTGCCAAAAAAATCAGTGTCTCGTTTTAGAGAATATTACTACCACTTTCAAGTCAAAAAATCGCAAAAAAATGCCATAATTCGGTGAAAAACGTCACTAAATCTGGTGTAAGTATCTTCAAATGTGAAAATGCAAATTGTTTTGGGTATTTTACTGAGTTATTGACTCAGTTTGAAAACTAGTCATTTCCAAATACAGGTTTATCTGGCTCTTTAAAAGTAAAATTTCTGAAGCAATCCATAACCAAAATCCTGTACCATGAGTTTTTGAAGCAATCACTAGGAGAAGTAAAAGAGTTGAGCAGAGGCATGCGATATTATTTATTGTTTCGCACTATTATACTATATTCCACGATTTATAGAGAGAAAAAGCATTTACAATTTCATTAATAGTTTAATATATATTTACACTTTATACATACATTTATGAAGTACTATTTACACTTTCTATATGTTATAACATATTAATTTTATATGAAAAAGTTGGGTGGATCAAGAAATTATGGTTTTGTGTACGAAAAAGGTGAACATTACAAAAAACCTAAAAAATGAATCTCTTTCTTCGGAAAAACAAAGTACTATTCTTCTGGGCGCTAACCACCGCAAACAAGTTTGAGGTTTTGAGCTCATTCCCTAAGCATGCAGGCAACATAAATGGAGAGGATATCAAAACCAGGGCCCCTCCCGTTTCAGCAGCACTTAACACAAAGACCAAAACAAAAATCTCAAAGGCATCTAGGAATCCAAATGCCATCCCAGCCCCAAATTGCATAGATCAAGAGGCATTTTTTACCAAAACCAAATACGCGAAGATCAATTTGCAAGGTAAGAGGAATGGTTTATCTTCGCCTCTGGCCTCATATCAAACTCAACATTTTCGAGGGCAAGGTAAACTTGAGTCTACTCATCACAAGAAAAAAGTATCAGATCAAATCAAAAGCCCTACCATCATAGAAATAGGGTCGATAATGTCAAAAATTAATGGAAAATTGTAATAAGCAAGCAGGATCGGAAGAAGAAAGTAACCAATCAAAACAGAGAAGCATTCAAGCACATATGACTCAAAATCAAGATCTAAGTATAATTTAGAAACTTTCAAATATGTACATAGAACATCAAATTTAAATCAGAAATACCACATAACTACAAGCAAAATATGGCGTGGGGGGAGGACTATACCAAATAGAAGTTAATTAGTTAGAGCACAGGAACTATAAAATTCATTAATAAGGAGGAAAGCAATTTGCCAAAACCTCGAGTAGCAAGTCAAATATATATTCTAAACATGGATGGGGAAGGAGAGATTATAGGGAAAGATATGGAGCAAAATATACAAGCAAGTCTTCCATGTAGTAAAAATGGGTGAAGAAGGACAATAGCAGAACATACCATCACACTCGGATAAAGAAAAAATAATAATAAAGAACTAGCACAAGAGCTAACACAAGATTTTAAAAATATGAAGTTTGCAGAAGCAAAAACTCAAGAAAGTAATAACTATGATAAATATATAAAATAGGATGGAGCAATGTGAACTATGTATACTTAATTTCCTAGGTTTGTCGTTTTGGCCTCCAGTCCACGTCTGGGTTCAAACCAGTACGTGGTTCGGGTTTGATTCACCACAAATACGGGCAAGGTACCAAAATTTGAGGTTGGTTTGAACCAGCAAGCAACTAATTCGAACTCTAGCTAATTAGTGTTGCTTAGGTCAAATTCGAACCCGGGTGAATTTCTCCCAAGAGGCGGTGTCTAAGCGACTTTTTTGAACATATTTGATAATTTTTTGAGTTCCACAACCCTAAAAAGTGAATGTAAGTGGCTTAACTTCGCTTCTAATACTCATTATGTAATATCCCGAATAAATATTCTACTAATTTTTTCTCACAAACAGATTTCAGCACAATAGATAACTCATGCAAACCAAAACAGTAATATTAACCAGCAAATAAATCGATAGATGCTCATTAAAATACCTCCAATGTTATTGCATTATACATCAGCAATACAATAACTAGATATCAAAACCCAATCATAAACACAACAATAATAGTCAAATTGGAAACATATTAGAAGAACCTATAAAACCCAGCATGAACTCTGTCTGGAATCCACTGCAGTAATAAACCAACGCAAGGTCCAATCCACCAACAACGGCCTAATGGTTTGCATCCTCAAGTCTGAAATGGAAGATGTAAACTCTCCCAATGTTTCTCCAAGAGAAACTCAAGTTCTCCAAAACAAAGCAATAATCCAAGCATGGCTACGAAAGAACGAGACTCCCTCTTTTAGAGCTCAACTGTGACTCTTCAACTGATTTCTATCTTTTCATCTTTTTCCTCTTTGTCACCATTAACTCACTCATGATTTTCAATCTATATGCTGGCAATATTCTAATCTCTTTCTTTGAAGGGTTTGATATCTATTTGTTTTAATAATTCACTTTTAATCTTATTTCAGCATTCACAAGTTTATTGAAGTAATCGTATTTTCGAAAATTAATACTCACTATTAGCAATCTAGAAGTTCATTAACCTCTTGCCATTTCGAGAAACTATCTTTGCATTGAATCTATCCACTATAAACGTCTTGGATCCAAGTTTGTTGTCCAAGATTGGGTGCACCCACCTTGGTTTTGCAGAACCAAAAGCATAGAGGATCTAGATCAAATTGATTGATCCTGTCAAGTTGGCCACAACCGATTAGATATCCCAACATCAAGCAAGCAAGGCTCATAGGATTCTAATCTATGGTTTTGGGAACCAACAGTTTGCAGGCTTAAGAAAGCTCTCTATGGGCTTGAACATGCTCCAAGGGCATGCTATGAAAGAATTGATAAGTATCTCTCCAATTTAGGATTCTCCAAGAATGAAGCTGATCCAAATCTCTATTATAAAAAGGATAAAGATGATATGATAATTTTGATACTATATGTTGATGATTTACTAATAACAGGTGATGATCATCTTATAGATCAATGCAAGAAAGATCTAATCAAAGAATTTGAAATGAAAGATCTAGGACTCTTTCATTACTTCCTAGGACTGGAAGTATGATAGAATTCTAACAGCATCATACTTAATCAAGGAAGGTATACATTAGACATCTTGAAGAGATTTGAGATGTGGAACTGTAAACCTATGTCTTCTCCAATGCAGACTAATCTACACAAATATAAAGAAGCAGCTATAGAATCACCCTCCATAGATTCTACTCTTTACAAACAGATGATTGGGTCTCTTATGTACTTGGTAAATATAAGACTTGATATTTGCTATGTTGTTCATGCCTTAAGTCAGTTTATGTGTGAGGCAGAGGAGATTCACCTAGTTGTAGTCAAACACATCATGAGATACTTACGAGGCACTCTTAATCTTGGGCTCAAGTATGAGAAAGTTGACTTGGATTTACATGGGTACACAAACTCAGATTGGGCTGGAAGCATTACTGATAGGAAAAGCACTTCAGGATGTTGTTTCAGTTTAGGCTCAATGATGATATCTTGTATATGTAGAAAGCAGGCATCAGTAGTACAAAGTTCCATAGAAGCTGAATACATTGCCGCAGCAATGGCCTCTTAGGAAGCAGTTTGGCTCATAAAGTTTATTGTGGGATTATTTGGTGAATCCTACTATTATTCATTGTGATAATCAAAGTTCCATCAAGCATTCTGTGAATCCAATTTTTCATCAAGTCCAAGCATATTGAAATTCCTTACCATTATGTAAGAGACATGGTAGATAGGAATATTGTAAAATTAAAATACATTTGCACTACAGATTAGACAACAGATATTCTTACCAAGCCTCTCTCTCGAGTGAAGATAGATCACTTCAGGAAAAGACTTGGTATGGTTGAATTGTAATACATTGATATTCTTTAATTATTAATAATTTTGAATTAAAATTATTATTGAGGCTATTGACTGTTATAGGCTTCACCATTTGTATTCATTATTTAAGAGGTGACAATCTTTGAGATAATGAACACTTGTATAAAAGACATTATGAGAGATGACGATCTCTTAGATATTGTGTTGAACAGTAGAGAACTACTCTCAGATCTAGATGAGTTTAAGATCATATTGTGATGTAGACATTTCCATGTCTATGAGTCACAACTTGGATAAATGAAAAATTTAATCATTCTCCAAATTTTATCCTGTGTTCTGGTTGATCTTAACTCAAGCTCGTGTTGTGATATAGAACTGCCAATACTTATGAGTCACAACTTGGATAAATGAAAAATTTAATCATTCTCTAGATTTTATCCTGTATGTTGTATTCTTTGCAATACTGCTTGTAATAACCCCAATAGGTTATAACTTCTTCAAACACCAAAAATCTTTATACTTCAGTTGTTTGACATTTCGTCAAACACTTTGCAAGCAAGCTCTGATACCACTGTAATAACCCTCCTCAAATCTGCCCTCAAAAAATGCTGATGAAAGCTCAAGGAATTTCATCAAACAATTCACATGCAAGGGAAGTATGACGGATATAGTATTTCAGCTAGCTTCAATTGACTTTTTCTTCAATTTGCATCAATGAGACTCGGCTAGAAGACTACAATGGACTACGCAATGACCTAACATGGGTGTGCTACTAATTTTGACAATATTTAGTGTATATATATGATCTAAGCATGAGAAATGAACACCTACAGCCAACTGACATTTTTACAAACAGTTGGTATGCAAACTAACTACCTGATAAATAATAATATTAAATTGCTTAAATGACACCAACAACTATTATCTTCTTAATTGCAATGAAAAAATACAATGCTCATGAAATATGGCCAAGACTTTGGCATTTACATAGATTACAAAATGATAATGCTGGTACAATGCACACTTACAGCTGAAAGCTTATAACACCCTAAAAAGCAATACTACAATTACCATCGACATACCGCTGCCACTGGATGTTCGACCATATCCAAGATGACTTACTATAAATAGTAAGTATGCCCAAAGTTGCCTCAAAACCCCTCAGAAAGACCTGCAACTGAAACTATCTAGGCCAAATGGCCTCTAAGTCCCTTTAATGTCCTGGTTAGCCTACAGGACCATGGGGAAATAGGCTAACAACAACATCATGCTATGAATGCTAAAAAGGGGACATTACATTGCTATCACTAGTATAAGTGATAAGTCATATCACAGGTATAGTAATATGACATGGTATCATGTGTTCGATGATACCACATGCTTAGAAGATTCAGATAGATTTAGAGTATCAATCTATGCTTATTCATCTTAATTGATGATACTAGATATGTTATCTCTCAGTATGATTATCAAGTTAAGAGGGACTGTTAATTCTATAACTTTGATCTCATACTGATCTGATTGTACAAATCGTACAGATCTAAATATGCATGGAATGCCTTACTAATAAAGGCCTATATATAATTGTCCCTTCTTTAGGTATGATCGGCGTCTCCTTTGGGGTAATGTTATTTGAGAATAAACTTGAATAATCTTAGTTAGTTTAATCACTAACAAATTATATTCCTCCTTGGACACCGATTAGAAGAAACAATTCAGGGCCGACCTAAATAGGGACATGTCCCTTCTAGGGACAATGCCCTTTCGTTGTAATATTTATATAGGTATGTTTGTGGATAAAGGACAGATGAATAATACATGGTCTACTCCTTTAGCGATTCTGCCCTATCCAAATTATTGCAAAGATAAAACATTTTCAGAATAGTATTTATACTATTGGTAACACTTCATACAATTCTGAATTATAGAAGATCATCTTCAGCAAGCAAAAGAAGGTATTATCTCAATCTGATTTATAGCAGAATTTGCAGAAACTTTACAGTTGACACTCATGATTTGAGTTTTACGAAAAAATCAAGTGATGTAGATTTTTTCCCTAGTATTGTTGATTCACATGATGAGATTGAATCATGTATGCAGCAACAAGTGATAATAGAGGGTCTCAGTTGGATGGTGTTGATACTGACGTGGGGACCTTTGATGTTTCATGCGATGACAATTCATGTTGTCGCGAGTCTAGTATATCATATCAGATGTTGGGTGATGACTCAGAGTGGTTATCAAATAATGATAGGCCCCAGGATCGTGATTTACAAGGACTTACAAATGAGGGGGAAGTAGAGACATGTGAGGAGTTTGATACAATAGTGGCTACCACTTCTTCAAAGAAGGTATTGGTAGAGGTACCCAATCGGAGTACCTTGTTGGTGGACATGTATGAGGTTGTTAGTGCACATGAGGAGTGAACATGAGGTAAGCAGTGAATATACAGCTTCCTATCACAGCGCAATTAGTGAGTCAAAGAGCTTGGGTAGGAGCCATGGTATGCAGAGACATCATGTGTCCATACTGCTGAAGATGAGAGATAGTGATAAATTTTTAGCTCTTGAGCATTATGATGCTATCCAACAGATGTTAGTTGTATTTGGTTGGGATACTCCTACATCAGATGAGCACAGTGATTGTTGCCTTTCCCTAGTAGAGTCTCATTCACTTCAAGCGGTTGACAAGATCTTAAAGGATAATTATTTACAGCTGGTAGCCAACAGGGATTCACTTCCATATTCTAATTATGTTCCATTTCATCCCATTTTACCGTTTTATGTTGCATATGCTTTAATATATATAAGTAATATTCAATCAAGTATTTAGATAAAATAGTGAATAAATATTAAATAGTATTAGATTATACTTACTAATATTTCTTCTGTGCCATGAATTTACATCTTTCAACATGCATCCTGTCATTTTTTGTGCAAGAACTTTCTCAACATTTCCATGTGGACTCTTCCTAGGAACCTTCTCAATATTTCCATGTGGACTCTTGCTAGAACAGATCAAAGAATTGTTGACCAAAGCAAATCTAAGAGGCACCAAATATGCTCATATGGCTATACACACTAATATGCGGTTCATATACTAAATACTGGTTATCGCCTCAATATTTTTTATTTATGGAAGACACCTCTTCCATATCCTCTACAATCGCCTAGCCACTTCAGCACAATACTTTCTCTACTATTAATTTCTGCCACTTTGGAGAAAAATAATAAAGAGATTGGCAGAAATATGAATCCAACTCTCTTCCATTTCTGTTGTAACTAAATCACTTTCGTGGATATTAGGCAAGGATTTATACAAAACATTATTTTGTTATCCACATAACAATACCAACCTGCAGTTTGAATATAGTGTCAAACCCTGTGATGAAGAATAGAGAGTTGTCATTTTTGTTGCTGCTGGAACAAAACCGATCTTAATGTATGGCCAACATTCACAATTATATTTGGGACATCATTTTGTAGACAACCAAACCAAATACCCATATTTTTAGCTAGTTAATGTTGAAATATTGAGCTATATATCTCAATTCAAATGTAGCATTTTAGAGGGGTGATTAATATTAAATACATAGACCTCTATACGAGTTTCCTGTAAAAGAATATTCCATGAAGTCTTTGTAATATTTGCGGATGAATATAAAAGAATTGTTCTAATCGAAGCAATGTAGAGAAACATAAATTTCCCCGACCAAACATCCTAAGGAGGCAGGATCCACTTCCCAAGATGGTTGGTGATTTGTTTTAGATTAGATGTGTGTTGTTATTTTAATTTGATTTCATACATAGAATTATTATATTACTTTACATATTTTAACTTATGTGAGATATCCCAATAGGATAATTTTTCCAAATTTTCTCACAAATTGTTTCCAGAATATGATAGATAAATTATGCAATATAACCCAATAACATAACCCAGATAATAAACTAGTATGCTTAATAAATGACTCAATTTGAACACTTTAGATTTGCTATTGTATTATAAACCAGCGAACCAATAATGAGCATAAAATCCAAACTTACAAACAGCAATAACAATTAGATTGGGAACATATAAAAAGAACCTGTAAACTCAGTGTAAACTTTGTCTTGAATTCACTGCAATGATGAACCAGGGCTACGTCCAATGCACCAGAGATGGCCTGAAGATTCGCATCCTCAGGTCTGAAACGGAAGATGTAAACTCTCCCAATGTTTCTCCAAGAGAAACTCAAATTCTCCAAACAAGGCAATAATCCAAGCATATTGAAAAAGAATTCCTAATCCTTCTCTTATGCTCAAAACAGTGACCCTTCAGTTTCCCTCTCCTATACTTTCATCTTGTTCTTTCTTGTCATCTTTAACCCACTTTATAATATTAATTTGAAAATATTTAATAAATTTGCATTAAGCTCTCTTAAGCCAAAATCAATATATTATGAATTTGACTTCAGAATTCCTAATGTCGCAAAAAATGGACATTTACAAGTCCTCCCCCCTCGAGATTGCTTGTCCTAAAACAATCGGTGCCAAGATCCCATACAAATCTGCAAGTAGCCATGTAGCCCAATCTGAAAATTACTGCTACACCCATCTATTGCGCTACTTTGATTAAAATTGCTCCAAGCCCAAGACTATATAGCAACTCGTCATAATCCTCAAGATGTAAAGCACTCACCCTATCAACTCCTGGATCCGAAACCAACCTCGGAAAAATGCTCCAAGAACCCCTTGGATCCCAAACCAACCTCGGAAAAATGCTCCAAGAACCCCTTGTCCTACTCTAATATAAGTAATGAGTCCAAAATTGCAAAGCCACTCATCAATACGCTGTTGAAGCTAAGCATCAATCGTACCAATACCAAGATCACACACTATTATACGATCACGACCATCACATATGAGAAGATATAAATGTTTCAAGGAGCTATTAATACTGGACAACTCTCTATCTATGAGTGATCTCCCATGGAAATGCATACTAATCTCCATAATAACTGTTCATCCTAAATAACTGATGAAGTAATCAAACTACTCAATAGTTAAAATCATAGTTCCAAGAATTGTGGCGATTCACACGATTCGGCAATTCAATTCAAGCCAAACGATTTTTTGTGAATCAGTGAATCGAATCAGCAATATAGGGTTTATGATATAAGTTACTAAATTTCAAGGATTTTTTATATTTGCCGATTCATGGCCAATTTGATTCCGATTCATGGCCGATTCGCAATTCGATTCGGCCTTGCCGATTTCGATCTGATTCCGATTCTCGTTACTTCGGTTAAAATTAATACCAAAGGTGCAAAAACACTATAAATTTCATCATTAGTCTAAAATACACCTGGGTACATCACTGTCATGAGCAAAGAAAGGACTAGGAATTCTTCCCCTATGATCAAATTATAACTCCTATCAATTCTCAACCAAGATTTATTAAGTTGGTGAAGCAAGGAGTCTATCCAACTCATGTGCAAGTAAGAAACTGAAACCATGTGTAAGCTGATCGGAGAATGAGAAACAGTGTTAAGTCTGAAAATCAGGTCACCACACCAATCCTGTGAATAAAACTCGCTGCTAGGAACTACAACTGGGTGCCACATCCTCTAGTCAAGATCATCCTCATTGCCGAAATTAGAAAGATCTTTCGTATTCAACTCAAAGGTGTGTTATCAAATGCCCAATCAACATCCACCTCAAAAAAATAACTGTCTACTAGCTTAATATGATCCAAGATTAATGACATAATAGTGTGCATGCGAGCCATCACATTATCTGGATGATATTCCTTGATTTCAACTAAGAAACATTGAAACATGTGGAGAATTAGATCATTACATTCAAGGTCAATCATAATGGTGAACAATCCAGCTTGTGACATAGTTTCTAAGCTTGACTTGCTAAACAAAGGCAAGGATTTTGTCAACGTGTATCCCCTAAAAGCTTTTTACTAATAGCTGTAAAACTTTCCCCAAAACATCGTCATTATATACTGCTATAGGAGTTGTTATCCTTCTAATCTCATTGAGACATGGAGCTGTTGTAAGTCTAAAATCTTTATTTGGATGATCTAGAAACTTTGGTTGAACCAAGGCAAGCATTGAGGATTGTATAGCCCAATTAAGAAGCCTCCAAACTACCTGATTTATTTTGGACAAATATGTTTCCAATTCTTCCAATTCAGAAACAAGAGCATTCATAGTTTCCATAGATTTCAATAGTAAATCAATTATCCACTTCGTGTTCTTTCTGCAAGTTTCGTAGCTGATGGTCATTGAAAGGATCATTAAATTCTTTCAAAATGATTTTGATCTTGAGATTTTCTATTGACCGGATGCACTTTGTAACAAGCCTCCTTGTTAGATGCCAAAGAAATTCTAAAATAGTGATAATGGAGCTCAATCTTCAAATTACTCTCCAAAGTATTAGAGCCATAAAGAAAATCAAATCCCTGTTATAAGTACAACCCTCTTTATCCAGTTGTGAACCAGATACCCTATGGAGTCTTCAGTCACTTATCTCAATAGATTGTCTATATACTGAGACCAGTCAATATTGGTTGAGCATATTTTCTATCCACTCCTAGTGTGCATGCTCCATACACTCAGACCATCTAATTCTAAAGTATTATCAACATGTCCTCAATTTTGGCTTCACACAATTGGGGCAACCCTGGACAATTTTCTTATGGATTCGTAGGTGCATCCTTTTTGTTTTAATGTGTCGATAAGGTGTAATGGAACAATTCATTACCCCTGAATTGTACTCTATGTGATCCTATCTCTACCTATTTTTTTAAAGGTTTTTGTCGAGTTAAATCCCAAATTGTTTGCTAGTAAGATTTTTTCTTCTTTTGGCAAACACTCAATTTTTAGCAAACTTTCGCATTTTGTTTTGTTTTTCTGTGTTGAAAATAATTTTAAATCTTGTTTTTGCCTTAAGTGAATAGTCCTTGGAATTCCGCTTGTTTTGAGCTAACTTAGGTCAAAATGGCAAATGTCTAGCTCAAGTTATAAGGGAAAAAGTGGGGTTTTTCAAGACTACATATCTCGATAAAAAAACCTCATAAAAGTGGGCTTTTTGTTGGCAATCACACAATTTAAAATTATATTTAATATTTAAAGTGGATTTTGGGGTCCACTTTAAAATCTCAACTCATTCAAAGTTGATTTGACCACAGTTTTTTATGTTTTATGATAATAGCCTATTTCTACACTATTTTTCATGTTACTATATTAAAAAGTATAGTTAAATATTAAATATAAATACATGAGACAACTTAAATGCATAAAGTGCGATTTTTATTACACATTGCATAATTCAACATGCAAATCACTGTGTGAAAACACACTTCCAATAAAATATATGTCACAGCGTTAATTTAAATAGACTTTTTCAATGCAATAACACATTTTAATGTGTTAGGTGGATTTTTAATATGGATTTAAATATTTAAAACTTATTATATCAATGTAAGTGGCAAAATCTAGCCCATTTACATATGCTTTTGCATGCATAAGTTTATTTTTTTATTTATATTAATGCATTTAAATGGGGTTTTTCTAAGCCATTGCATATACATCTTTTAAAATTACCACATAATGGACTTCTTAAATCAAATAGCATGTTTTTATAACATGTAAAAGCATGTCTAAAGTGAGTTTTCACTTAACTTAGAGATAAGTGGTGATTTTGGACCCAATTGATATGTATCTGATATAAGAAAACCCATTTCCACAAAGCTTAATCAAAAGTGGCAATTTTGGGCCTCATTACATGTGTTTTAAAATATGTTTTCGAGTATTAAAAGTGAACCAAGGCAAAGTGCCGAATATTAACCCATTTGCATATCATCCCAACACATAAATGGCTCCTAAAAACACACTTTGTAATGACTTACATCCTCACTCAAGCCAAAGTAGCGATTTTGGGCTCAATTACATGCATTCCAACATGTAACTACAACCAAAAAGTGTGTTTTACTTCATAATATGACGTTTTTTTATCAAACACCTTAGAATGCCATTTTAGCCCAAAAACACGTCTTTTGCTCTAAAATATTCACTTTTTAGGGTGTTTTTCTCCAAAAACAGATTTTGCAGCCTTCAAATGCTCATAACTTGAGTATTTCTTAGTCGTTTTTTAATGATCTATGGGTCGTTTTTGCCTAAAATCACTCAAAGAACACATTAGGCTACTCAAAAAAGGAGTTTGTTGAGTGTTTTCTTCATTTCTCAACCCATCTAGGGCAGATTTTTGCTCAAAAACGCCCTAGTTTTGAGCAATTTGCACCATTAAAATAGCAAGTGTTTGGATCAAGGTAACTTTGAAAGCATTTCCTATCCTTCCTAGCTTGCATTCAAGTCTCTTAAATCACTTGATATGCTTTGGGTGCCATTTCCCAAATTCTTTGAATATTGCACATTTCTTGGTCAAAATGGTTGCTAAAATGATGCACTTTGTTGCTCTAACTTTGTAATAACCCAACTGGCTCACACTGCTGTAATGTTTGATAAGATTGTTTTTGTTTTGAAATGTCTTGGAAACTTGTGTTTTTTTCAGAATATATGAATGTTTTGGTGTATATCAAATACTGGAATATGCAAGTAAATAACTCACAACTAATAATGTATCAAATTCTAAACAATCTTGCAATTAATGACTTGCAAATTTATTGTTTCACAAATTGAAAATAACCATTGAATATAAGGGGAACCTGAAATGTTTGATATAATTCCAATTTGCAGCAGACTGAACACATTCAACCTTGAGCTTTAAATGACACCAATCACAGCCCGTATAAGAAAGGCCCACATCCTTTAGTAGTCACCAACAACGCCAACAATGCCTCTAATACTGCAGCCCTATAAATTCCCAGAGAATGGCATTAAAACTAGACTTCCGATCAGTTTCTAGACACCCAGATTTGTGATTGCAGCAGCTTGGGGAAGTGCCAATAATGACGTCTGAAAGCTCGAATTTCCTTCACAAATTCAGCCAGCTAAACCCTCTCCTTAGAAACCGTAGCAACAGTCAAGAAGAATGACAAATCGTATACCTCAGCACAATTTGCCAACCAATCTCAGAATTGAATCTACAATACTTCAGCTGTAAATCCCAAACCCTTATATTTCAGCAAAGGCACAAAAATCAGAGCTTCAGAAATGTCACAAAGACAACAAAGAAAGATAAGATAATCAAATAATTGGATGCTTTTTTCATCAAATGTCCTCATATTTATAATCTCCAAATGGCACCGGTTTTCCAAAAGAGCTCCACTTAAGAAGCTTACTCTACACAACATTAGAATATATTAAAGTGCCATTAATATAATTTATTAATTGCTTTTGGCTCCACAAAATAACCTTTTCCAACATAACTTAAAATTCTGAAACGCAAGGCCACTATTTCTTGTTCCCACGATTTAAAACTTTTTGTCCCGGTTCCAACGAACTATGATACTGAGGTGACCAACAAAAATAGCAACCTCAGCATATTTAGATGAATAATAATAATACTTCACAAGTCTTGCGAAGACAATAGAAGAAGCATCAGATTCGAAATCTGACAACACCAAAGTGATCCTGACGATGAAAGATGATTAATGAACCTGACGGGGTGACTTACTATAAATAGACACTCCCTCCAAGATTCTTGGAGCCCAAAATAAAAACCAAGAGCATCACCCAGCTCCTCTAACTCAACTGAGCTTAAAACACAACATAGGCTGTTGGAAAGCCTATAACCACATAACTAAGACCCTCAAACCCCACTGTCAGCTCACGAGGGTCGCGATAGTGAACTGACCTGGCCAACTGTAGGAACCTACTAAAAATGGGGACATTACAAACTTCCTACACTTGGCAAGCTACAAATTTTCACTCATTGCTTGCAAGGATCGAGTCAAGATTCGAAGTCTATTTAACACTTCATGTTGCAATCTTTCTAAATCCAAGAAATCTCTTTAATTGCATTTCCAAATTTTTCACAACTATTTAAAACAACTTCTTCTCTTGCCTCTTGATCAAAAAGGGTATGATTCCTTGTTATTTTTCATCTTCCTTGGTCAAAACGGATGCTAAAATGATGCACTTTTTTGCCCTAACTTCTTACAATTGGTGAGCTACGAATTATGACTCATCTCTTACAAAGATTGAGTCAAGATTTGAAGTCTATTAACACATCATCTTGCAATCTTTCTAAATCCAAGAAATCTTGTTGATTGCATTTCCAGATTTTTCACAACTATTTAAAATGACTTCTTCTCTTGCTTCTTGATAAAAGGGTATGATTCCTTGTTATTTTTCCTTAAGGCATTTTAGATTATTTTTCTTATTGTAAGTCTTTCAATATACATTTTCAGATTTGCATGATTTTGTATATATGTTGTCTCTTCATTTTCTTTTGTCTTCTTCTGCAAGGTGCATATGCAAGGTCCCATTTACTTGCATATGCAATCGAGGAAAAAATCTCATTCTAATATGAAAGCAAGTCCCTCTTTTCCCCTCATGAGAAAGCAAGTGCAAGTCCCACCAATATGCATTCCATGAACCTCTATATGGCTACCCTATGGTTGAAAAAAAATTTCCCACATGCTTGTTGGATACACAGCATGACTTATGCCTTTTAAAGCATGCTATGCCTAAAGATCCAAACCCGTAATGTAGGAGGACCCAGCCAAGAATAACCAGTACAAAGAGAAGAATGATGTTATGGTGTGCTAAGTATTCGAACTCTTCTGTTAAGGTGATGACAATCGGGTAATTTAAAGAGGTGAAAGATATTACATACAACAAACTAAATGCATTTCATTAATCCTTAATTCAATCACATCAATTTTACTTCATCTGTATAGGAAAAGAACGTCCTAGCTAGCACATGAAACTTATAGCCACCCGACCAAAAGGAATTGATAGACATATCTCATGTTCAAACACAAGGTAATAAAGAGGAGGCATCTGTCACTAACACCCGATCACGCAGCCCTCAGAACTCCCCACTGCATACACGTATCTTGAGTTGGTGCTGCTTGCGATGAATGTGCAAGGTGAGTAATATTTGTTGCAATGCCCACATTCCTATTTACTGAGTTACAGGTCTACAGGTACTAACTGTCATGTAATCCCACCGCAGGGATGTGACTGGAGAAAGTGCAGTCACGACCTTATAGCAAACATGACCTTCCAAGAGTTATTAACTTTGTTGCTCCCTATAACCTCTGTTTGATTCTGCACGTGGTTGACTGTTCTACTGCCGCTACTTCTTGTAGGTACTGATTCGAACTCCTCCGTTAGGCCCTGCACATTACACTTTTGCTTCCCCTATGCCTACTACAGATACGCATCCCTTTCATAACTGCAGATGCAAACCATATAATTTGCCCCCACTAGAAATATGGGTTATCAAGTGATTCTATTATCCTTTCGATTTGGCTTCTGGAGTAGACTTACTGAATAAAATACACTGAAATCTCGTACCTGAACTTGGAACAATTTCGAAGAGATGTTGGGGCTACATCCAGTCTCCCAATTCTCCTTAAGGGGTTTCGTCTTTAAGAAGGTCAGTCGCATTCAAGCAACCTTGATTTATCAACAACAATATTATATTTCACGGTGACGATCCCAAGGAGCTCATTGCTTTTATAACCTCGATATGCAGGAAAGTACAAACAACTAGGTGATGTGGGATAAAAGACATTTTTGTCTTCTAGTCACTTAAGTTACTTTGGTAACTTTATAAATCCACTTAAATATTTCTACAACAAAACCAAATAAACTCATGTGACTGGCTGGCATCCTCACAATTAATGTCGTTAGCCTATCCGGATGAGGAGATAGACCAACAAGGCGCCAGTACGGTGTAGCACAAAGAAGGGGACATTACACTCCTCCCTACCTACAGAATCGATCAGTACCTACAAGCAATCTCAGTGTCAGATGCTGCAGGATTGATTCAGCATCTTCATACAACAAATCTTTCCGGCGGACTAAATATTCCCTGATGGATCTGTTACGCAACTTCCTCTCCCTAATCTCAATAACCTTGGTTGGAACCAAAACAAGTTTCCCTTCTTCATCAAGTGGTGGTAATTCAACAGGAGGTACTACACGCTGACCAATCGCCTTCTTGAGGCAAGATACGTTAAACATATTATGGATTCTACTATCATCTGGCAAGTCTAGCTCATAAGAAACCTCTCCAACCTAGTAGTGTGATAGGGACCATAAAATCTAGATCGAAGCTTCTTGGATCCAATCTTCTTCAAGGAACCCTACCTATAAGGTTGGAGACGAAGGTAAACCATGTGGCCCAACCCAAAACTCTACTTTGTCCGATGGTGATCATCGTACATCTTCTGTTGATTCTGAGCCTATAGGATATTCTTCCGAAGAGACCGGAGGAGGTCCTGCTGATCCTGTATCCAATCTTCAGCTAATGGTGTTATGCTGTCCTATAATGCCAAATCTATGAATGCTAGAGGCTCGCTTCCATAGAGGGCTCGAAATGGTGTCATTCGGATGGACATGTGGTAGGAGTTGTAGTAGTACTCCCCTAAATATAAAGATTTAATCCATGCTCTTTATTGCCCGTCCATTTTTGGGTGGTAACTCGTGCTAAGTATCAACTCTATACCTACCAATTTGAATAATTCCTACCAAAAAGTGTTGATAAATCTCCTATCTCTATTGCTCACTATGGTCTAAGGTAGACCATCTAGATGAAAAACCTCTCGAAAAAATAACTTGGCTACCTAAGAGGCCGACCAAACTACTGCTATAACTAGAAATGAGCAAACTTAGTCAATCTGTCCACAACCACAAAAATGGAATCTCTTAACTGCACTTTCAGCAATCCTATAATGAAATCTATGGAGATCCCCTCCCATTTCTGTGTTGGAATAGGGAGAGGTTGTAATAATCCGGCTTGGAAATCACACCCCAACTTGTTCTGCTAACAAGTCCAGCATTCTCTGGCATGCTGAGGGACATCATCCTTGAGGCCCTTCCAAGAAAACCTTTCTCTAACCTGCTTATAGGTTTTGAAGAAACCTGGTTTCGAATCATGAAGAGTCTCCATAATTTTTTCCCTGAGCTTAGACTCTTGCACAAGATAGATCCTATCCTTATAAAACATCACATCATTGATTACCTTGTACCTATTGTCCTGGAGCTGCCCATCCATGATTTGACAAACTTGAGTACTCTTAGAATACTCAACCAGTAACTGGGACTTCTAATCTGTCGATATTTCTGAAATGGCACAACACTCGACTACTAAAGGTCTCCTGGAAAGTGCATCAACAACTATACTATCCTTACCTTTGACATACTCAATGTCAAAATTATAGGCCTGAATCTTGCTGACCCACTTTTGTTGTCTTTCATTGAGATCCTTCAGTTCTAAGACATATAGCAAGTTGTTGTGGTCAGTCTTAACCATGAATTTTCCACCCACCAAGTACTGTCTAAACTTGGCCAAAGCGTGAATAATGGCTAGCATTTCCTTGTCATAGGTGGAGTACAAACTCTCACTGTCCTTGAGCTTCCAGCTCTCATAAGCTATCGGATGCCTATCAAGCATCAGAACTGCGCCAATTCCGCTCCCTAAAGCATCACACTCTAATACAAAAGGGCGACAGAAGTCGGGAAGTGCCAAAATCGGGCATGTGCTCATCACCTTCTTGAGCTTATCAAAGGTCACTTCTGCATCATCTGTCCACCTGAATGCCCTTTTCCATGTGAGATTGGTGAGGGTAGTTGTTGTCTAAGAGAAACCTCTAGCGAACCTCCTGTAATAAGAGCAAAGACCAAGGAAGCCCCTCAAATTTGACACATTCCTTGGAGGTAGCCAATTTGGGATTGCTTGTATCTTTTCTTGGTGTACCTTCATCCCATCTGCACCAATCACGTGTCCAAGGTAAAGAATCTCAATCAATCCGAACTCACACTTTGATTCTGTCGGAAACAATGAGTGCTCCTTCATAATGTTGTACCTCATCTGGGTGTTGCAAATGCTCCTCCCAAGTTCTGTTGAAAACTAGGATATCGTCAAAGAATACCAACACGCTCTTGCGCATCTATTTTCTAAAAGTATGGTTCATACATGACTAAAATGCGGCGATCGCATTGGTGAGCCCAAGTGGCATAACCAAGAACTCATAGCGTCCATAGTGGCATCAGAAAGTTGTCTTATGCACATCCTCCTCACGAACCCGTCTCTAATGGTATCTAGATCTAAGATCTATCTTCGAGAAATAGACTACCCCATGTAATTCATCTAGTAACTCATCAATACGAGGAATAGGGTACATGTTCTTAATGGTCCTCTTGTTGAGAGCGCAGTAATCAACACATATGCAAAGAGTGTCATCTTTCTTCACCAAAACTACTAAAGAAGCAAAAGGGCTAGAACTGGGTTTGATGTATCCCATGTCTAAGAGTTCCTTAATCGTCCTTTCTATTTCCTTTTTATAGTGCCTGGGGTGACAATAAGGAGTGGTAATGACGAGTTTGGTGTCCTCCTCTAACTCAATGATATGCTCAAACCCTCTATCTAGGGGAATACCCGGTGGTATGTATTCAAAAACCCTCTTGTGCTTATCAAGCACCGGCTGAATGTCAACATGAAGTTGTTGTCCTAAACCTAATGAACCCTTAGAGGAAATGAAACAGTGTGGTACCCACTCCATGTCATCATTCCTCATAATAGCCTCCATTCGGTGAACTAAAATCAACCTGGGTTCACTGTATGCCATGGCCTTGAGAATCACTTGTCAGCCATCCTGTAATAATTCTAGCTGCATCTTATCATGATCAACAGTGTACCTGTCGATAGTCTACAACCACTGCATTCCCAACATGGCGTCTAATCCATCCAAATCAACAACATAAAAATTTGCCTCTAGAAAAAAGTCATCAAAATGAATCAAAAACCCTGGCACTTTCCCTGTGCACCTCAATCTATCGCCTCCTGCCACTCTAACTTTGAACTCAGGTACGTCATCAACCTATAACTTCCTCTTTGAAACCCAGCACGTGCTTATGATGTTATCTGATGCACCTGTATCTAAAAGACACACAATATGTTGCCCTCTAACTACACCCTTCAAGCAAAAGCGGTGACCCATGGGATTGCCAGAAAGGGAAGCTATTATAGTAGACTGTCCCAAAGTGGATTCCTTCTTACTCTCTTTAGGAGGCTGCTTCTCACATTCTTCCTCATTGCTGCCCCTTGCTGCTCATTCTCCTCTTCCGATAGAACCTCGAAAATGTATTTTACCTTTGCCAAGGCATCTGTGATCCGATGTCCATGGCTCCCTACAAGTGAAGTATAGCTTCTTCCTCCTGAGTTCATTCTGTGTCTCAAAGTCCAATCTGGGAGGGGAAGTCTTATGTTGATTCTTGTTCTTCTGGAACGAAATAGACCCCTTATAAGGTTTCTTAGGAGGCTGTAGTATCGAAGGTGAGTCTAGATCATGTGCAATCTTAATAACATCATCCAAAATGTTTGGTTTAAGGACCTTGACCAAACCTCTAAATCTGTCTTGTAAGGCCTTCGTGAATAGCATTACCTTACGCTATTCTGTCATATCTAGAACCATTACTGAGATATGTTGAAACTCATCAATGAAGTCATCTGGAGATCCAACCTATTGCAACTGCGACAATTCCTTGTAGTAGACCTCAATGTCCTTCCTGTCAAAACGAGTGATCCGCTTAGAGCTAAAGTCTCGTAAGATGTAATGAGATCATGATCTTGGGTGACCATCCCATGATGCCACCAATCATATGTTGCTCCCTCTAAATGCATTGTGGCGAATCTAATGGCTCCTGTCTCTAATATGGGCTTAAGTGTTAGGTAGGTGTCTAGCTTGTGAATCCAAGCTCTAGCGGATGTCTTACTATTGCCATCAAAAATGGAAAGAGATAACTTGTTCATGGCGTGCATCAAGTCCCTATCATATGCCCTAGGCCTCCTGTCCTACTGTGGTCTCTTTGTCTCCCTTTTTTTATTCATGTATTGAACAAAAGTCAAATTTTGTTTAATCTGATCAGGGAACAGATCCCATTCATTGTACATAGCCATAACATTATTCGAAAGTAAACCTAGTGCCATAGATTGTGCTACTTCTTCCTTGGCATTATTCTCAGCACAAATGGGCATCAGTGGCCTATCAATGTTTCGTGCGGGGGCCCTAGCAACTCAAGGTGATCCTGCCACACTACCACCTCCATTGTGATGACTCGGTGCTCTCCTATCAGTCAAAGCTAGCTACTGCATAGCACCTGTAAGTTGTTGAAGTGTAGTAGAGATATTATTTTGTCCATCTCTAATAGCCTGCAAAGTTTCCATCACTTCCCATTCCTATTCATTCCCATCGTGTGCCATTTGAATGATCTGTATTTGTTCAACCTGTATGTTTGACCCAAAGGTTAGCTCCTCATCAACTGAGTAAATGTCCTCAATATCAATCTGGTCTTAAGATCCTGCTTGTTCAGGTCGGATGTGAATAAAATTGTATAGTTTCCTATTCATGCCTATCTGACATTTTTTCCTATTTAAACCAGCCTCCAACTTAATAACTTACCCACAAGTCGACAGGTCTTGTGGCTCTGATACCACTATAAAGATCCAAACCCGTAATGTAGGACATAGCCAAGAATAACCAATACAAAGAGAAGAATGTTGTTATGGTGTGCTAAGTATTCAAACTCTTCTGTTAAAGTGATGACAATCAAGTAATTTAAAAAGGTGAAAAATATTACATAGGACAAACTAAATGCATTTCATTAATCCTTATTCAATCACATAAATTTTACTTCATCAGTATGGGAAAAGAACATACTAGCTAGCACATAAAACTTACAACCACCGGACTAAAAGGAATTGACAGACATATCTCATGTTCAGACACAACGTAATAAAGAGGTGGCACCTATAAATAACACCTGATCACGCGGCCCTCAAAACTCCCCACTGCATACGCGTATCTCGGGTTGGAGCTGCTTGTGGTGAATGTGCAATGGTGAGTAATATTAGTTGCAACACCCACGTTCATGTTTACTGAGTGACAAGTCTACAAGTATTGACTGTCATGTAATCCAACCGCAGGGACGTGACTGGAGAAAGTGTAGTCACGACCTTATAGCAAACACGACCCTCCAACGGTTATTAACTATGTTGCTCCACATAACCTTTGTTTGGTTCCACATGTGGTCGACTGTTCTACTGCCGCTACTTCTTGCGGGTAGTGATCCGAACTCCTCAATTAGGCCCTACACGTTACACTTTTGCTTCCCCTATGCCTACTACTGATACGCATCCCTCTCATAACCACAAATGCAGACCATGTAATTTGCCCCCAATAGAAATATGGGTTATCAAGTGATTCTATTACCCTTTTGATTTGGCTTCTGGAGTAGAGTTAATGAATAAAATATACTAAACTCTCGTACCTGAACTTCGAACAATTTCAAAAAGATGTCGAGGCTACATCCAGTCTCCCAATTCTCCTTAAGGGGTTTCGTCCTTATGAAGACCAGTCACATTTAAGCAACCTTGACTTTTCAACAACAATATTATATTTCATGGTGACAATCCCAAGGAGCTCATTGCTTTTATAACCTCGATATGAGGGAAAGTACAAACAACTAGGCAATGTGGGATAAAAGACATTTTCGTCTTCTAGTCACTTAAGTTACTTTGGTTATAAAATGACTTTAAGACATAAAGTAACTTTATATCCACTTAAATATTTCCCCAACGAAACCAAATAAACTCCTGTTACTGGTTGGCATCCTCACAATCAATGTCGTTAGCCTATCCAGATGGGGAGATAGACCAATAAGGCACCAGTAAGGCCAAGCGCGGAGAAGGGGACATTACACTATATTTCCATTTCATTACACTTTATCCTCATTTGCACATTGGAAAGCTTGTTGTCTGCATATGCAATCTACTCCAAAAAAAACCTGCTATTTGCTATTCTAGGCATTTTTTAGCCATTCTGAGCTTGACCCATTTGCTCATTCGCTCTTTGCAATCATCTCATACATTTTTCCTACTCATACTTTGCCCAAGTCCGTCTTTTTACACATAAACAGCTTGTTATGGACTCCTCCTATGATGATGCTTTTACACTATGGACCTTTCATATGACACTTGCATAGGTACATCACTCTATAATGTCAAAAGAGCTTGCATCAGCAAAAGGCAAAGATAAGAATAAGTTGAAGTACCGATATGACCAATACCACATCTCCATCCCACCATCACTAGTAACTTCGTACAGTGATGAGGTTTGAGATATGAATGTAGCTCACATGAATATGGAAGATTTTCTCATAAAAGTCAATGTTGAAGCCACTAAGAATATGACTTGCATCAAACAAAATCATATTCATTTGCTATCTACCTTTTCCAGTGGCGGCTCATGAACCCGAGTTCATTCTTGCATGCACCAAACACTTCGAGGCAACCTCTAGAACTATCAAGGACTAAGACAGTAATACCATCATTAATATTGATCTAGAGACTATTAATCGGATTTTTCATGTTCCTCACACTCCATTTATCATAAGCATCACTAGACAAAAAACCTTGGAGCGGTAAAATGAGGATAGCTCTTAATACATCAAATTCATTAATGACAACTTCTTGATTCAAAGGAGGCTCAATCTTTCCCTAAACACATGTGGAGGTCAGAGTTCAAGGAGGAGATCAATGATCTTATTACATTGCTTAGTCGCCTAGCTAGCTCAAGGATTCCAATTTTCCATATGCTTTAAGTAAATAACAGTAGGAAGATTACATGTAAAGAGCCATTATATTGTAAGTATAGGATAACATATCGTTGTACAATCAGCTCATGTAGTCAAGTTGCAACTGCATTAGGTATGCAAATTTGAATAGGTCAAATTAATTAGTTAGAAGTTTGTTTGAGAATAAGTCAAGGTGATTGAGAGTGTTCCCATTTTCCTCCACCTTTCTCATTCCTATTTTCCTATATAGAGGGAGATCATTGTAAATAATCATCTTTTGGAAAGGCAAGAAAATTAAGCGAGTTTATTTGTGCACTCTAAGACTTTGTACTTGAATGTAAATCTAAATTGCTATCAATAAAAGAGGCAAATTGTTTTCAAACTTTGTGTTGCTTCAAGTTGTTATGTGACAACATTTTTTGGATATTTATTGTGAGTTTTGGAGCTTTGATCAAGAGGGATTTTAATTTAATTGTGCAAACTTTGAGTTGCCTCTTGCATTGAGAGCCAATTTGACTTTTGAAGACTTTGTGCTACAGGAAGACAAATTGTAATAGATAGTGCTAGCTGTAATCACTTAGTTTGAAGACTTTGAGCTTCATGAAAGATCCCAAAAGGATCCTTTCACTGAACTTATGTAAATTCTAATTAAAATAATAGATTTTCCTGTGTTTTCCTTGTGGTCTTAGAGAATTAGACAAAAGTTGCAAAAAGATTGTTTCTTCTTTTTTTGTATTTTCTAGATATAATTAAAACAATAATTAACAACAGCAACAAATAATATAATATTCAATCAACCAGAATAGCTACAAATCGTACCAGGCAAGATATGTAATCAATATGCCAACAAAGGTGTTTACAAACAAGGAATGAATACGTCAGCTGCAAGAATGGACCAGCCACGCACTGAAAGGTAGAGATGGCTGACGTAAGCCAACCAACAAATCATGTTCCAGCTGAAAGGCAGCCATACGACTGCTATAGTCACGCCAAGGCAGCAAGAAGATCCCAATGAGCCAAACAAGACCCTCAACGTGCAATGGACAAGCACCCCCAAACACTGAACTTAACAATCTTTATCAACTGCTGAAACAATACTGTAGAATGTTGCTGAAACCATCTATTGGGGTTTGTGTCCCAATAGCTAGGCTCTAGGGTTTGTGTCCCAGTCCTCTTGAATCACTCCTTAGAGCGAAATCGCAAATACCAAGAATGAAGATGTAAAAGATAATGAAAGAATGAGCCAACATCTCCTTTTATCTCCCTCTCAAAGCCAATCGAACCCTAAAGGGAGAATATGCCTTTTCCTTTATTATAAAATGGCATCTTCTCAATTAAAAGGCCTTTATGTATAGCAAAAACACCCCTTTCCTCAAATAACATAACTCTAGGTGCCCGAAGGTCTCCGGATGATAAAAATAAGTTATAATAATTCAAGACCTTTCCAACGAGCTATAATATATAGGCTTGCCTGAGCAGATGAAGCCAAAATCCCCTTATTACTCTAATTAGCTATATAAATAGCTTTATTTTAATTTATCTAAACGCAAACTTAGGAAATATTAACTTTTATTCAACTAGAAAGCCAAATTCAATTGGAAAGCCAAACCAACCAAATAATCAATGAATGGGTCATGTCACCTGCCTGTGACTAATGCCGAGCAATGTGGGCCAACTGGTAGTCTCATCTCTAAAAACTAGGGATGCTCCTAGAAACTACGAAATATACCCTGTCACCCTAAAATTGAAACCTTATACTGGTCCCGAGGAGCCTCAAATTTGATCACTACCACAACCTCCTGAATTTTACAAGAATCCCTAAAATTAAGGAACTGCCCCGACTGGCTCTCAAACTGACTGTAGAACCAACTCTGGTCACTGAGTATCTAGTATGAGTCACTATCCACCACTGCTAGCCTACGAAACTCCAATAATAGGCCAACTCTCATGACTCTGCTAGTCAAACTAGAGAGGGGACATGACACTTCAATTGTAAGTGTTTTTATTGAATTTGAGAGTATCCAGTAAGAGACTTTGTGCCTTACTAGTTATTTTGCTTGAGTCTTCATTCGAGACAAATGCAAGAGACTTTGGGCTTCTGTTTTTGTTTCACAAAATATAAAAAATAAATTGCTGCCCCTGGTGCTGTTCTTACGTCAATTCCAAGGTCACCGGTATTATCGTAGCAATAAGGCACTTTTTGTTAAGTTGGAAAGTTATAGGTGTATGCAAATCATTCTTGAAAAAAAGAGGAATTGATCAAGGGAACTATCCTTTTTGTAATTTCAGTTAAGTTCCTGTGGAAGCCATCTACAGTAAGAAGGGAGCCTACCTTATTGCTAAGGAGAGAGAAATCAAATAAAATGCTGGCTAAAGTCACAATTTTGTAAGTTGTAGTCAGTGACATACAAAAAAATTAAGCCAACACAACCCCAATTTGAATTTGTGGGCTTTGTGATTGAAACTAAATCTAATGTTGTACTTTCTAAACCCCAAAAAAATACCAAAATGCTCATCTATATCAATCAACTTAACCGAAAATTTATTAGGAGTTTTATTGCTCTAAGGCAATAGCAAACATGGTGCAGACTTGCATATATAAATATAGATTTATTTATTTTAAATGTAATAGCTCCAAAACACCCTAATACACTTCCCAGCCTATACAAATTTTCCAACAAAGTAATAGGAAACACTTTTCCAGAAAAATATAAAAGGCACAATTCAGTCTTGTATGATTATTCTGAGACTAACTCGAAACACTCCAAAGAGCAATGGTAATTCCACGGCAATGAATTAAATCTCTACAAATAAAATCTGTAATCCTTTTCCAGAAGTTACCACAAACGAAAATGTCAAGTGTCAATGGTGTTGTTTGCCTCCTAGTTTAATTAGCTCTCCATTTTTTGGCAACATTGGAGACTAATATTTATTCCTGTAATGGCTTCTACCAAAAACAACCATAACTGTTGTATTATAGCTTCAGAATTAATTAAAATTCATGAATTGTAATAAGTCGCACATAATTACTTCGATTCCCAAACTCAAGCCAACCAAAGATGACTATAAGAATTTGTAAAATCTTCCCACATTAAAATATCATCTATTACTCAGTGCAGGCAATCAATTTTATTAACGCCCGCTATTCTATCCAATTATGATATTCCATGTCAAAAAAAGTGCATTGAGAAGCTAGAGTCCAAGCGGTGAATTCGTCCAACAATTATATCAAAGCAAAAAATAGTCATAAAGTCCCCTTCCATATTGCTTTATCAATGATAGTAACCGACAACAAAACAAGAAACCTTGAGCAACCTTTGCCCAATTGTTCAAGGTAACCTTCAGATTGAGAAATTATTCTATAACACTCATTGATATCTTCGAGCACTCCTTGACAAGCCAAGCAATATTAATTTGCTAATATTCCGCCTATGCAAACTCCAAATATTCCACACGTTGCTTGCTAATATTAAATAAAACTTTTGTAACTCCTCCATGACAACTAACCATTTACGGTATAATTTAACGTTCCTCCTTGTTATGGTTAGGTTGGCCCAATTATATCATTCCTGGTGGTATTTAATACAGTTGTGAGAGTATTAAATTTGCGCACGACAATTCTTGGTTTAGCACTAACTTAGAAGAATCCCTTCTATCGTTTGTCTGAGATATATAACCATCAAATCGCATAAGCATCATAATATTCGTGAAGTCTTCAATGTTATTAAATTTAAGCACAAGGTTCTCGTAATTTTCATAAAAACATTATCCTGTGCCCAATTATTAAAGTGAAGACTTCTTCAAACTATATATCATCCTTCTGCGAATGAAATTGGATTATCAAATTAATAACTCCAACCCCACAGACATTTTGGCATTCAACAATCATTTTGCAAACTACCAAAGATGCTGGAAAAGACTTGCAATTATGTATTTCCACAAGCAAAATAAAGAAACCCGATAACTGTTCAGCTAACACTTGCAAAACCCACGGCAATATAGATGTATACGATCCTATTTAAATACAATGTCAATCAAAAAAATCTAAATTTCCTCCTCACGCCAATGGATTCGACCCAAATTTTATAAATCAAAGCCTCCACGACAGATCAAATTATTTTTTTATTTGTCTCTTTTTAATGAGTATTGAATCCACTAGAAAAAGATCCCTTCTCCAAACGCACGTCTGAAATATTTCAACTACAAGGCTCATGCGACTTATTTCCTTGACCATATATATTGGTGATAAAATTATTCAAAAATTATTACTGCATACGTCTCGAAAATGCTTAAATAAATAATCGGATTAGAGAAATATTATTCATTTCTCCAATTGTTTTTTCTGAACTCTGCAAATCTGTCAAACTATTAACCTTGTCGCTGGATAATATTATACTAAAGATAAAACTTTATCTTTCTCAGAATTCGTGAATAAAAATTTCATGATGACCATCTCCAGTATTCCAACCAAGTTGTTATACACTCCACTCTTATTAAACCTCACAGGCTGGCAGGACCTTTTATTCTAATACCACTGAAATATCCCAATAGGATATTTTTTCCAAATTTTCTCACAAACAATTTCCAGAATATGACAGAAAAATTATGCAATATAACCCAACAACATAACCCAGATAAAGAACTAGTATGCTCAATAAAAGACTTTGTTTATACACTTCAGATTTGCTATTGTATTATAAAGTAGCAATACAATAATATGCATAAAATCCAATCATACAAACAACAGTACAAGTCAGATTGGAAACATATAAAAAGAACCTGTAAACACAGTGTGAACTTTGTTTTGAATTCACTACAGTGATGAACCAGGGCTAAGTCCAATCAACCAGAGATCACGTTAAGATTTGCATCCTTAGATCTGAAATGGAACATGTAAACTCTCCCAATGTTACTCCAAGAGAAACTCAAATTCTCCAAACGAAACAATTATCCAAGCATGCTGAGAAAGAACTCCTCATCCTTCTTTTATGCTCAAAACGGTAAATAACCCTTCAGTTTTCTTCTCATGTTCTTTCGTCTTTTTCCTTCTTGCCACCTTTAACCCACTTCATAATATTAATTTGACCCATACAATAAATTTGCATTAAGCTCCCTTAAGCCAAAATTATTTTTTTATGAATATCACTTCAGAATTTCTAATATCCCAAAAAGGGGACATTACATTATGTAATTGTAAATAATTATCATTGATTTGTGTTTGCTTAAGATTTAATTATCAATTTAGATTTGTGTAGTTTATTATTTATTTCCTGCAATATTATATTCTAGATTAAGTTTTCATGCTTTCTAGCTTTTAGAAATGTTTGTTTTCTTAAAACTTGAGAGTTAAGTTCATGTTGCCAGGAAGAAACAGTTCTTGTTGCCAGCTCCGTTTTGGTTTGTTGTAGGTTCATTTCTGCGTGTTCTAGTTGCACCTTGGCATGCTATCTTCATCCCTTGAGCAGACAGCCACTATATCTTTCATCAGTCTATGACCCCAAATTGACATTAGATGCAAGATGAACTAGCTCATGAATTTTATCAATTATTATCAATATTAGAACTGCGGTTTGTCTCTACAGTGATCTCTAATGGGGGCATTACACTGACATTATTGATTTCAATCAAATATAAGTATTTAAGTAACCTAGGGTTTATATCAGCAGTTGTGATTGATGATATTGATCATATGCAATGATGTATCAGCAGTTGGGGCTTTGCAAAAGTGTTTTTAATATTTATTTCTTATTCAAGCTTTGCTTGTATTTCAAATTTTGGAAAAGAAAAATATAAAATTCACAAAGTTGCAAAAATATTGCATGATTTTTATGAGGGACATTACATTCCAAAACACAGGGGATGTTTATCTGTCAACCACAATGGTTAGCACTTTCCTCATTGGGGGTCAAGTAGGCATCCTTGAAATGTTGTAGCAATATTTTAGAGTGCAGTGTCCCAAAAAGTCCAGTAGGACATCTCAAAAGTATTCACTACCTCAAAAGGAGATATCCAAGACAATAGCCTTCACAATTCTATGGTCTCGAGAATGTGAAGAAATGGAGAGCCAGCAGTCTTCTGCCCTGAAATTTTCAGCAAGGATGTCAGGAGGAGAATCAAGTTGATCGGGATGCTTGGTTCAACCTCTCGCTGGATCTTATATCTTACAAAACAAAAAAAGAATTATATATGGATCCTTTTATGATAAAACATCTCATTTGAACTTTCTAATCCAAAAGGCCAGCATGTTACTATGTCACTTTAGAGATCAGAAATTTAAAAAGACAGCCTTTCATGCATCTATATCAACATATGTATTTGTATACTTTAATTTACTTCAGTTTTCCAGGTCGTCAGTAAAAGACAATTGGGTAGCTATACTTCTTGTGACTTGCTATACAGAAGAATGCTTCAACTGTTATAATCAATTTCCCATATTCAAACAAGCATAAAACATATAGGCGATAAGAAACAAACAGTGCACTTAAGTTAGACTATTAAGAAAGTGAAGTATAACCCTTTCTGCACAAATAAATATTAGTGTTCATGCTATTACTAGGTACTTCAACAGCATTTTCTTAGAAACCTAACCTTTAGATAGATCAAATTTGCCTACAAATATGGACTGAGTAGCATCATCCTCACTCTATCATTAACATTACAGAAAAACTCCATGGTATAGTGGCAAACAAAGCTTAACTATGCTCCCTACTACATATTATGTTTGAACTAATAAAATTCACTAGCCAGGATGATATCATTTTTTTATTCAAAAATAGCTTTACCAATCAGAGTTACAAATTAAAATATGGTCAACTTACCTGAAGCTTTGCAATGTATGGAGGTACATTAGGAATTTCAGGGCGAAACAAAGCATTATCATGTAGATTATATATAACCCCTTTTACAGAACATGATTGGTAATATGACTTCCCTCCTAAAACATACAGTTTGTCACCAACCCATTCCACAGAATATGCATCATCCTCTTCAGTAGCCCTGCTTGGGTCAGTCTTTTCAACTGATGACTTTGTTTCAAATATGATTGGTTTGTGCAAAACACTCTGCTGAGTATCTTCAACTTTCTCAGAAAGATCACCTTTGTCTTTCGAAGTTTGTCCCTCTACAGAAAATGGAGAAAGCCGCAACCCTTCTGCTTCTGCAGGCAATTGCTGTATTGTAGTGTCTGGCACAACATTTCTCACTGCACTAGCTGCTTGCTCCATTCTTAATCTATCTGCCTCCTGTGAATTACATAAGCTTTGAGGTTGCTTTGAAACTTGCAAACTCATCTGCGAATGCTGCTTATATTGAGAATCGTTGGACACAGCATCACTGCCAAAAACTTCTTTCTTTGGGCTGCATTGATTCTCTTTCCCTGAGAGAGATCCTGAGAGGCCAGTTAAACAGTCGGAAGTTCCTTTTGATGACTCCTGCTTTATGGGTTCATTCAATCCTCCTTCTTGCTTAACACTTTGGATTATAAGCATTTCAGACTTTGGTTTAAGCTCCCCACTGGTATCTCCTGTAGCAAGCATATGCCTGTTGTTGGTATCAGTCAGATCAACATGAATAGGAATCCCCGGGGTAGTATTTAAGCCAGCTGATACAGCTGTAGGTTGAGTAGACTTTGGATGTGTGGTTTCCATCTTCCTCCCCACAGAAGCTTGAGAGTTACTTTTGTTTACGCTTGCAGGTGTTCGACGAACAAAAGAACTCTTTCCAACACGTCCATATTTAGGAGGCAATGGGCGCCCACCACTTGCAACCAAGCACTTTGGACAATGCCAATCACCTTTAGGGATACCCCTTTGGTTGTATGCTTGAAGGCATTTTAGATGAACACCCTTTTCACAAGAATCGCAGACCAGTACCGTATCTACATCAAGAACATTGATCTTGCAGACTTGACATGTTATAGATGCATTCATGTAGGCCTTTGAAGGAGGTTCCCAATGGCGAAGATCTAGAGGCTTGGACTGGAGGATCTTCTGAACATTTTGAGCAATGTCAGCATGATTAGCACGAATTGCATGAGAATCAGATAGTTTTAAACTTTGAGGAGGAGCCTGCATTGTTTGCTGATTAGACAATGCAGTGGGCATTGATACACCTTTAAAATCTTTCTGTTCAAATTGGGCAGAAGTGCAATGAAACTCATTGAGATCTTGAGTAGTTTTGACATCCTTTGAAGGTTGTGCCGGCAAGTCAACATTCTTACCAGAGTTTTCCAATGATATGGAGGTCTGAACAAGAGCAGGACCCTTAGAAGAACCCTTAGAATGATCTCTAACAACTGTGGTTGTTGTCTCGGACGACAGAGGTGCTGATTTTTTTTCAGATATGGTACCTAAAAAACATGCACAATTACATTAAATTTCATAATTTTCCCAATTAACCTTAGACAAGCTCAAAAATGCAACTACATAATGTCATGATGCAACCAAGGAGAGAAATGATACTAAGGAACTAAAATGCAAACAGCACTATAAGTGATAGAACTATCAAAGAGAGATCCTAACTATATCTGGTAGGTTAATATATTAAATATAATGATTAAAATTAACATGTCCATAGAATGCATCTGTATAGGCGCCACTGTCTTTCATCGATAGAAATGTAGATCCAAATTTGGAAAAACACTCAGGTAAAATAACAAAACACACTGATGAAAAACTAACATGTCCATAGAATGCATCTCCATGACTGCATCTGCCTTTCATTAATATAAATATACAACCAAATTTCGAAAAAAGCTAAGGCGTTGGAAAATGATGCCAAGAATCAACAGAACATCAAATTACTAGAAAATGGTTCTCTCATTGATGCACTTCAAGCAATATCCTAAATACTGAGAAAATAGGGATGGATAAGTGTCATATAAATAATCCCCTCCTTCAACATGTCCTTTTGATATATCCCATTGCTATGTTAGATAGGTTGTATTTTAACCTTTTCTATGCTTAGTCACCTGGTTGGATGGCATGGGAGACTGATAAAATGGCAGGTTTCAAATGAGCATGGAACTTAACAATCATGGTAGACAGCCAACATTGTGTAATTGACGTGGCATGTAATCTTTATAAGCCTAAAAAGACTAGTGAACATAAAGTTAAGCAGACTATCATTACCCTTAAAAGGAGGGATATTAATTTCACAGCAACAGAAGCTTTCCCGATAATCTTTGAGAGGATTATCAACTGACCATACCTGGGAAAATTGACTTGCTGGACATTCTCAAGAAGTTTAGAAAACGAAAACTCACACTTGAGAACATGATTTAAGAGAATACTCATTCATTTTTGTCAGCCAAAATGATGAAGATTCAGGTTTTGTAACGGCCTTAGAGAAAAAAATTATAGAGTTTGGAGGATGGACAGGCATGAGATATAAGGGTTATCCCCATTGATCTATTCTTCTTCCTCGTTCTTCCTTGTTCCCATACTCATTCCATTCTTGGGATTTAGTAAATCATGAGTTTCAAGAAAGGAGAAATTTAGAGCTTCATACTAGAACTTGAGTGTGTTCAAAAGTTTAATTCGGCCATGAATCATTGGAGACCATTGGAAATGCTTGTTAAGGGCTTGGGAACCTCATTCCCACTATATATTTGTTAATCTTCTTCCCATTGAAGCATAGAAGTAAGCAACATGTCCCTGACGATTCAATATTCAGAGAATAGGTTGCTTTTCTTGCTGGAAAATGAAAAACACCTTTCTCTCTTCCTTATTTTTTATTATCTGTTTGTTCATCTTGCTGGACTTTAGAATATTAGTCATTTTATGGAGATTTTTAAAGTCAAAACAATCCTTTTTTAATTTACTGTGTTTATGGCATATTCTTAGAGGCCTGTGTATTCCATTGAAGGCATAAGGAATCTCTCTTTATCTTGAAAGTTTTGTTCTTGCCAGAGTTTGCATATACTATAAAGTATACATATTTTCTTTTGAGAGAAACAATCTATCAGAATGAAGTAGCACCTCCTTTCTTGTTAAGTGAAGGACAAGGTAACATGGCTTAAATAGAATTATAAAAGTCTTGCAGAGACTTAGAATCTTCCTGGATGTAAATTATTTGATTATTTTTATTCTTGTTGGAAAATAGGAGTTATGAAAGGATCATGTGGTTGAAACTCCTTCATTCAGCTTATCTCCATGATGGTTGTGTAGAGGACTTGAAGATGGTAGAAGTTCTGTTGCAGAAAACTTAGTGTCTTTGTAAACAGTTCAGCTGTTTTCCCGGCCTTCACATTGCATAACGAATGACTAATTTGATTATTTAAGCATTTGTACCCTTTGTAATAGGAAAATCTTAAACCTTGTAGTGCATCATACCTCAATTAACATTTCTGGGCAGTTGAGCAAAATATACTTTGATTCCAAAAGGCCCCAGGTGTTCCTTGTCTGCTCTAAAATCAGACAGATCTGCCACTTTCAGGAGACAGTAGTTCCCTGCAAGTTGCAACTCCACTTTGCAATAGACGATTATGCCTATATCAAAAAGAGAACATCTAGATGTGAACAAAATGGAATTTCAAATATTCAAACCTTATGGGACCTCCTTAACCCTGGTAGCTTTCCTAGGAATTATTTAGCACTTTTTCACAGATGGTTGAATGTCCAAATGTATGGATAAGCTTGGACATAAATGCTTTTTGGGGTGTGTTCAAAATTGTTGTTGAAGCTTACCTTGTTACAATGCAATGGAGTGTTTCTGTAACCAAGTAGGAGACTGAATTAAATGGAAGTACATCTGAGATAAGTCTTCCCTCATCTTGAATACTTATGATCATCTAGTGGACCTTGCATCATGTTTCCCCTTCTGTGGAGCACCGCATGCACATGGTAAGAAGGAATGATAAATTGATTTCCAGAGATGCACATATATGTGTACTCTTCTCTTGTGTTGTTAAACACATATTGCCTGCTTGGTGAATCAAAATTTAATATGCCACCATTCAAGGAGAGAATTGAAACATTTAGAGGCTAATGGATACTTATTATGTTTACTGGGAGAAGTATTTTAGATACTGAGGTATACTCTTCTTACTCCATATGCCGTGTATAACTGATTGGAGGCGGCCAGCCAGAGTAAGGACCTCATTTGATTAGCTTTTGGACCAAAAAGGCACCTCGGTTGATGAACTTGCTATACGATTTCTTGAGATGGCTGTACCTTAATTTGTTTGTTTAAGCTGATTGATGATCAGCAGAGGATGAAAGGTTGCTCTGCTTTTTGATAATGGAAGTATACTAAGCATATTAGTTGAATGTATTTCTTTGATGTGAAATAAGGTAAGTCATGAAAGCATATTTCAAATGGATCACATAAGCCTTGGAGGAGAGTAGATGTTTGTGGGTTGTAAAGAACCTTTGGAGCATTTCAAGGATCCCACAGATCTCGAACAATTGTTGGCAGTTCAAAACAGCACCTTACCATAGACTCCTCCATGCCCTTGTTAGACATGTGTAACCTTGATTGGAAGCCGCATTAACAGTGGTGTTTATTATCACCATGCGATAAACCACATTTGATGTAGCCTTTATTTTTTCATGCATATTCCTGTCAATGTCACTGTAGAGCTTATGAGGTTGTATATACAATAATGTTTAGACATTGATAGCAATGTATATCTCTTATTTCAAATATCCCTTGGTAAAGGATCTTTACTGTTTCCTAGACAACTCTATACAATGTTGTAATTTTCAGTATTTTTAACATTTTTTTTGAAGACTCCATTGTCGTTTGTAAAGATTGAATAATTGGATTAGTAATATTTAGTCCTTTATAGATTGCGGAAGCCAGTTCCTCTTACTGTATCTACTCATCTTATGATGCCCATTTTATGTTATTGTGTTGGAAGCATGAGTGGAGTTTTGAGGTCTTTCTTGACCTTTACCATATCTCTCATTGAATTTTGCTGATTATATGACAGCATTTCCTTCTTATGGAATGTTGATTTCCTTAACTTTGAACAGCCTTTTTCACAAAGTGATTCTTCTTATGACTTGAGATGAAGCACAACACTCCATTGCATCTCAAATATGATATGTGCTTCCTGTTGGAAATAACTTCAAAGTGACTATAGTCCCTAATGTTGCTATATGATTGTATTTAAATTTGATTTAAAGGAAGTACTTATGTTGTTACGATGTGCATGCATACATGATAGTGCATATAGATAAAACCTTTACTTAGTCGTGATTTCAAAGATGTGTGATTTGATACTATTGGACAGGAAGGGATTCTTAAATGATAATAAAGAACAAAGTTTTTCCCAATTATGTAATGTGAGCTAAAAATCCCACCTCTAAGTGTTTTACATTCAGTTTTGATGCTCTTTTCAAAGCTGTAAATGGACATCTAAAACCTGTTTCCAGGCGGCAAGTACTTTCTATAATGACTTGTGATGGGACATACAAACCTCATTTATAAGAGAGAAATCTTCATGTGCTCATCCAAGGACGTGAAAAATGGAATGATAACAGCATAGAAAGCTTTCAAGACTGATTCTAAGTCGGTGATTTGATGATGCCATTAATACAAAACAATCAAGGATACAGATTCATGTTCCAGTTCAACACGTTTTCATCCAACTTGAACACATCAATCATTGGGCATCCTGTAGCAACATGAAGACCGAAAAAGGATAATGTAGTAGAAGTCATGCCTTGTCAGACCCTTAGTCATTTTCACATGTTTTATAAATAGTAGTTTTCTTGACAAATTACATGCAATTGGGTAACAAGTTGTAATTGCATGTGATAGTATCAGATGCAAAGTTGTAACATGTAATCAAACTACAAATGCATTATGCTTTTTAGTCTTGAATAAGTCGAAGTAGTTAAGGGTTTCCCCTTCTTTCTCAACCTTTTTCTCAACACCTTGCCTATAAATCAAGAATGGTACTCATTTTAATTCTCATCTTCTGGCAATGCAAGAAAATTTTATCAGTTTGTATATACATTATTAAGACTTTATGCTTAGGTGTAAATTAAATTGCTTTCAATAAAAGAGGCAGGTTGTTTTGAGACTTTGCACCAATCCAAACAGTTATGTGACAACATTTCCTTGAGTTGATCGTGAGATGTGATGTTTTGTTCAAGAGGGATCTAAACTCAATTGTGCAGACTTTGAGATGCCTATTGCATTCACAGTTATAATTCAATTTGAGCTTTTGAGGACTTTGTGCATTAAAAGGAGGAATTCCTATTATTGATAATGGCTGCAACTACTTAAAACTAAAAGACTTTGTACTTCAATTGTAAGTATTTTTATTTAAGTTTGTGGCTTTTCAGTAAGAGACTTTGTGCCTTACTGTTTATTCAGATTATAGAATCTCTATTCGGAATAAGTGCAGGATATTTTGGGTTCTTGTATATATTCCACCCAGTATAAAGAAGATTGTTGGCTTTGGTGTTGTTCTTATGTCAATCCCTAGGACACTGATATTATCGTAGCAATAGGACCTTTTTGTTAAGTTTCAAAGTTGTTTATAAATCATTCCCAAGAAAAAAAGAGGAATTGATTAAGAGAGTTGCCCTTTTTGTAATTTCAGTTAAGTTTTTGTTGAAGCCACCTACAATAAGAAAAGGAGTCTCCCCTATTGTTGAGAGGACACAGAATCTCATGAGATGTTGCTTAAAGTCACTATATTGTAAATTGTGGTCATGGTGACTTACAAAAAATTTAGCCAACATAAAGTATGGGAAAATATTTGGTGCTACAGAAACATGTTGTTCCATGTGGAAAAGATTCTATCCTATAACTATTTGGTGACAACATTGAGAATCATAAGAAGAGGATAGAAGGTACCCTCTCCAAAAGAGTTAAGTGGGAGTTTACTCCAAGATGTTATTGCAAATACAAAAAAAAAGAATTGTGAGGTATCAAAAGATGTAGTGGCAAAGTTCACATGCACCATTCTTTTAGATGTCTAAACAAGAGGAAGGAATTGCATCCTCATCCATCTTTGGGTAAATCCAATGGTGGGCTACCATGGCTTGCAACTATCTTTCTAACATTGAAAGCATTCATTCTTTTATTACGATAATAGATAGTTTCTATTATCTCTATTTAGTATCTAATAGTTATCTATTGTAATGTTTCTGTAAATATTAGAATGTTTCTAATATTTAGTTTTCTGTTTCTAGAATACAATCTTTCTATTCTTTACGATTGTTTCTTAAGGAAACATCATTCAGTCTCTTGTATGAATTGACCTCTTGGTCTCTATTAATATCAAGCAAATATTTTCCAATTACTTCGTAATATAGTATCAGAGCCAATACTCTAAAGTTTTTCGAAAATAATTATAATTTCTTGGTTGAAATTATCTACCTTTTATTTTCAAAATTATTTACATGTGTATTTGCTTCCAACTCTCTCTATAATCCGACTAGGGTTTCCGTTCTGAGAGATCTGAATCTGCTGACTTCTAGTTTGGTTCTGCAACCCATTGTTATCCAAATCTGTCTGTTTTTCTGCACATTTCTGCCATTTTTGTGGTTTTTTTTGCAGCAAGGTCGTTTTTGTTCAAAACCCTAATTGAGTTCGGAAAAAAAATTGATTCCAAATTCTTTATGGGTTTTTTGAGAGCTCAACTGAGTGGTCAGATTTTTTTGGGAGCCTCGATTTGTGTGCCTCAATTTTCGAGCTAGTCGATCCAAAAACCGACAACATATTCTTTTTGGATTTTTCGAACTCTCTTCTAGGTCACCCTTCAAATTTTCAGGGTCTTTAGTTTTTAAGAGTTGCATGTACTTGCACGTTGTTTGCATATGCTGCTTTACCACACAAAGTCTCATGTTTTGCCTCCCTTAGAAATTAGGGTTTCCATAATTTTTTTCCTCAAAAAAAGTAGAAACTCTGATGGGTTTTCATTTTTTTTTCCCTAAAAAAAAATTCTTATGGGTTTCTTTAAATTTTCCTTTAAAATTTCTAATGCTATAATTCGCAAAGTTGTGCGGCATTCCTTTGTGGGTTTGTAATTATTTCCTCAAAACTTATTTGTTGGAATTTACCGATTTTCCTAAAAAAATGAAGCTTTGTATTGTCAAGTTTTGATTGTCTTTTCACCTCAAAAATCATGTTGGGTTTTGATTGAATTTTCACCTCAAAAATCATGTTGGGTTTTGATTGATTTTTCACCCCAAAAATCATGTTGGGTTATTTTGATTTTCTTTTAAAAATCATGGATGTTTGTTGTTTGTTTTGGAGCATTATGCTCATCTACAAAGTTTTGGAGCATTATCCAAAGTACCATCAGCAGTCTTCTTAGCAAGCATTCTATGCTCCAAATTCAGAAGGCTCCTGGAAGAAGAACATTCAATGCAACTATTGCCACAAGTTTGGTCACATGAAGGTTGAATGTTGGAAGCGCTTAGCTGCCCTATCTAAGCAATCTGGTTCACAGGCCACAGCAAACAATGTGGAGCACCTTGAGCAAACAGAATCTATCTTTTACACTTTTTAACAGCTTTGTGCTTTGAATAGATTAACCATTAAGGGAGGGTATTACGATAATAGATAATTTCTACTATCTTTGTTTAGTATCTAATGGTTATTTATTGTAATGTTTCTGTAAATATTAGAGTGTTTCTAATATTTAGTTTTTTGTTTCTAGAATAGAATGTTTCTATTTTTTACGATTGTTTCTTAAGGAAACATCATTCACTCTCATATAAATTGACCTATCGGTTTCTATTAATACCAAGCAAATATTTTCCAATTACTTCGTAATATCTCAATGGACACCCTTGAAACAGATGTTTGTGGCTCATGTAGGGCTGAACTCAACATATTCAAAAAAGGTCGATGGAGAGAGTACTCTATGCATTTTATGAAGCCTTTGTGAAGACATCAACAAAGATCATCAAATCAACTTCAAACTTCAATTTAAATTAAAAATTAAATTCTTGATTTTCACTATTTTAAACATTTTCTTTACTCATAACTTGACAATTTGTAACCATACCGCAAAAAGGATTGTAACTTTAATTTGTTTGTACTTTGTAATTATTGAAGCCATTAGTGAGGGTTATGAGCTTCACAGATGTAGAATAAATAGGATACATTTAAGAAGCCATGAATATAGCCAAAGAAGCTACACTATAATGGGTGAGGAATTGAGAGAGAGATTTGATCTCATATTGGGGGCAAAACAATCAAAAACACCAGCCCATTTATGTAGGGCCTACCTCAATCCCAAGGTTTTCATCTCTAAAAGCTTCACATATGCTAATGGGGAGATTAAAAAGGACCTCTTAGCAAGCAATGAAAGCATCACATCCAAGGTTAACGTAAAAGATCTCACTGTTTTAAAGTTGCAAAATTACAACAAAACTAAGGGAAGGCTCTTCTATTCACCTTTAGGTATTGGATAAGAGCTCTACCCAAACACCAAGAAAAAGACAAGCCCTTACAAATTACTATTATTGAGGAAATATTGCTTGCTTACAAACTTTTAAAATATCTCATTTCGCAAGCTCTTGGTGGTAAGAACGCTGGGAAAAGCCTAAATCTTCACGAGCTACTACTTTCAATATTAGGTCAACTTTGGTGTTCTTTAGGTCAATAGTGCAATTGGAGTTTCTCATGCACCAAAAGAATCCCAATACATTGACTCAATAGTACCACAATGACCTATTTTTCACGCAACACAACCTTCAACTCCACACAAGAAAGTTGGAGGACGAATCATATGGGCATTTGTATGAGACTGGTCCCTAGAATTATTACAGACAATATGCAAATTTTTCCTTGTTTACAAAAGAATTAGATTGTTCATTTCAAATAGTGAGTTGTTGAGAATGTAGATGATGTTAATGTTTTAAACCAGAATATTATAAATGCAATAATCAGAACCTTTTCCATCAAAGCACAAGAAAATAAGAGCCACATTTACACTGGGAAAATCCTCCTGCTCAAAGGAAAAACCCAGCCACACCCAAAAATATACCCTTTATTGAGTTTTTCAAAACAATAGAAGTATTTCTTGTTTATGATAAAGATAATAAAACTCTCAATCAAAAGCCTTGTACATTTTATTCATAGATTTAGCACCTAACTAGGAATGATAGAATAAAGATAAGAGTTATAAGTATTTCACAGATGCTTCTCATACAGAACAGAATTGCAAAATATATAAAGTCAATTACATATGAATCGAACATACTAAAGAATCAAGGAGCTCATAACAAATTAACAAAATTCTCTGCACAGTGATATTCACTTCCAAGATCTACTTTCTCAAACCGCAAAAAAAAGACCATTGCATACTTTTTGTTTTCCCACACTTAACCATAGAGGCAGCACGGAAGCTGAAGAGGCTCGCCGAGATGCCAACCGATAACCATTACAAGCACCAACCATATTTCAAGAGCAATTACAATGATTCAACGGCAATCTTCATATGTAGAGACTCTGACTTCACTAAAACTGAATTGCTGATGAAGAAAAGAGTTTTTTGTATGTTTTGCTGTATCTTTTTTTTTTTGGTGTTTTTCCAGAATATATATATATATATATATATATATATGCTTTTTTTGGAAATTTTCAAAATATATATAAATATGAACAAGGAAAAAATTCTACTAACAAACAATGCCAGAATTCTCGAAAATTCAATTTGCAATGAAGGATCACTATTCTTGACAAAACTTGCATAAATTAAATTCAATATCAATAACAATGGAACCTGAATATAAATAGCTGAACCGCAAGACTGGGAAGTTGTTCATCCAGCACCCTGTCAAATCACAGAGCCTCGAGCGCAATCACAGCTGATCAAATACTTAGCCATCCACTCCAAATAATGTAATGCTGGGTTTGCAACAAATTGCAGGGCTGATGTTTGGAATCGCAGTCCCAGAATGTTCAAACGCAGGCCTCTAGGGTAAATCGCAGGCCCAGCAAGATCAAACGCAGGCCTCCCAAATGCCCTCCAATCTCAAACGCTGGGCTGAATTCAATATGCAGGCTCAAATAATGATGCCGTCCAGCCTCTTAATGATGTTGGTTTTCATTTACAACCAGTTGATACCTGGATAACCAAATTGCAGACCTCCAAACACTAATTGATCTCCAAAAAACTTCAATATAGAACCTCACCAAATTCGATAGACATACCACTATGTGACCCTCCACAAATCAGGCAATATACACAATCACAATCTCCAAGACACAGTAGAAACAGTAGGAGAATTTGCATTCTGTTATACCTCAGCAAAAAATTGCATCCAAAACCAAACTCAAGCAATTATCAAAAAATATTCACAAAACCCTCAGCCAAATAATAAGATGAGAAAATATAATAATCAAGATATCTCACATTCTCCCAAGAAGTCATATTTATAATGCAATGAGCCAATTAGCTTCACCCACACACCTTTCACTTACAAATAACTTTATAATATAAAGTCCGGTCACTTTACAATATAAAGCACAATAATAACTAAGTGTACATTAAACTCATTAAATTCTATCATACTCAAAATAAATATGACTCCATTAAATAATGCATCATGAGATTGAAAGCCAAAATGCCAGACGACCACTCGAGGTGAACGGCTCAACTAAAAAGAGTAACTGGCGAAAAGTGACTTACTAAAAATAGTAAAACCCAAAATAGTAATTCCTCAACAAAGACCCCCAAATCCAAACGTCATCTCATGAGGGTTGCAATGATGAGCTGACAAAACCTTACTCCAAAAACCTGCTAAATCGTGGACATTACAATCCTCCCTTCCCAAGATTGCTTGTCCCCAAGCAATCACAACCCAAGGTGCTCTAGAATATCCTCAAGCTCCCAAGTAGCATCCTCATCTTGTAAGTCTTGCCACTTAACCAAAAACTCTTTGATGATCCTCCACCGCAACTGCCTCTTTCCAGTATCAAGAATCGCCTCTGGAATCAACTCAAGTCTCCCTTCATCATCTAATGGAAGCAATACAGGAGATGGTACCACATGTCTACCCAAAGCCCTTTTGAGGCATGAAACATGAAACACATTATAAACCCTACTATCATCAGACAAATCTAACTCATATGCCACCTCACCAATACGCCGCATAATAGGAAAAGGACCATATTATCGGGCTTAAGTTTCTCTAAACCATTCTTCTCGATAGAAGACTGTTGATATGGCTGCACCATCAAGTAAACCATGTCACCCACTTGAAAAGTACGAGTTGTTCTTCGTTGATTGGCATACTACTTCTACTAATTCTGCTCCCTCTGTATGTTGCCTCTCAAAGACCTCACTACATCCTAGCTATCCTATAACAAATCCCTTGCACTCAGCACTCTACTATCACAACATAACCAATCCATAAAGCTAGGTGGATCATATCTATATATACTATAAAGCCCTGAAGGGTGACACCTAAATGGTCATTGTCATGACCCCTCTTAAAAAGAAAATCCTACAATTATAACTGAATAAAATTATATAACTTAAATATATACTATCTTTGATTATTCACAAAGGATAAATATTTATAGCCTATTTATTCTACTTGACTATTTAATAATAGCATAAACTAATATTATTCATATTAATATTAATTATAAACATTATTAATAATATACATTAATGTGTATATATATTATAGACATTTATATAAAACAAATAAACCATACCTAAGTCAATATACTAACAAAACACAATTAATACACAAATCCAATAAATAAACCCAAACCAACTAATATATATGTATATAATTAATGCAACGAGTTATATATTAATAAAACATAAATTGATGAACATTACATAATCTAAACCGCCATCGATCATCAAGGAACACATCTACTCGCAGATGAGTCAAGGATATTTATGGGGAATTAAAAAAGGGGATGTGGAGGAATAGAGAATGAACATCGTATACATCAGTTAAAAACAAAAGACGTGGAACATCAAACAAGGAGTTACAAACTTATAGGTTGGTTTCACGTCAACATAAGTACAAAGGACATTATTGTCGTATTGCACGTAGGAACAGGACGGGGAGGAAGCCGTGAAGTATATTGAAAACCGCGAACATGTAAGTTGCAATAGGTACATCGTCTCATTGACATAAAAGCGGGACCGAGTTCCATTTTGGAGAAGATGTGGAATATCCCACTAGCAACAAAGGCATCGATTATTACATTTCATGACCCCAAATGCGCACGGACTAAGGTGATAAGGCAGAGGCATGTAAAGGGCATGTACAAGGATTAGCTTCAGACTTACATCAATATTAATATGAATGACATAGAATAAAGGTGAAAAAAGCATATCGGGTATTGTGTATGGAAGTTAAAACATACGCAAGACCCCCAAACATATTCACTAAGACATAATAAACTTTGCCAATAAGTAAATCACAATAATTTTAGGGGTCTAGTTTATAAAGGAGATTAAGAGTGTTAAGAGTAAGTTATAAGTTGATATATACTAGGAGAGATTCTTAAATTCAAATATATTTTATTCTATATACAAGCTATCATTATATATAAATATATATCAAAGAATTGGAATCTCTTGAAGATAAATACAAATTCTATATATTTTCAAGTATACAACGGGTTCTTGAAGTTATTCACAGGACCTTAAATTGGAAGTTAAGAGTGATTTAAGGTACATTCAAAACAGGACATTACAGTCATGTGGTGAGTAGAATTATAACAATACTCACATAAGTAAATCCACTTCACCCAAGCCTTCTGCCAAGAAGAAACATTGTTCCATTGATATCTCTCAACTCATTTGTTCACAATCTCAGTCTAACCATCCATTTCTGGGTGATAACTGGTACTAGGAGTCAACTCAGTCCCACATAATCTAAAGATCTACCAAAAATGACTCATAAATCTGCTATCAAATTCACTCACTATGGTCTTGGATAGACCATGCAACCTAAATATCTCCTTAAAGAATAATTCAACTAATTGCACAGCTGAATAGGTAGTAGTAATAGGAAAGAAGTGAACCTACTTCGTGAGCCTGTCCACTACCACGTATATGCATTCCCGACCTTGGGCTTTAGGCAAGCCCACAATATAATCCATGGAAATCCCCTCCCACTTCCTCTCAAAAATAGGGAGCGGCTACCACAAACCTGCAAGATAAGTGTGTTCCTATTCGTTCTACTGACAAACAAAACACTCTCAAACATAGCGTTGAACATCAATTTTCAACCCCTTCCAAGTGAATCTTTCCCGAACCTATCTATAAGTCTTGAAAAACCCGGGATGACCAGCCATAAGAGAATTATGAAATGCTCATAGGATAATCCAAAGCACATCTGACCCCAGAATCAAATATATCCTCCCCTTGTAGATGATCAACTCACCTGCAAGTGAATAACTATCATATTGAACACTACCATCCAAAATGCCTGAAGCCCACTAATCCCTGGCATATTCAACTATAATTAAATGTCTCTAGTCCTCTGAAATCTCAGTAACTACGCATAGATGAGGCCTCCTCAAAAGAGGAACTACAACAACATTTTGAGTCCCCTTAATATAGATGTCAAAATCGTATGACTATAGCTTGCTGACCCACTTCTATCGCCTCTAATTTAAATCCCTCTGTCCAAGGAAATACCTCAAACTATTATGATCAGTCTTAATACAAAACTTGTTGCCCACAAAATACTGCCTAAACTTGGCCAAAGCATGCATGATGGCCAACATCTCCTTATCGTAAACATTGAAAGATCTCTCTGGTCCCCACAATTTCCTACTCTCAAAAGCAATGGGATGTCAATCCTGGAATAGAAATACACCAATACCCTCTCGAGAAGCATCACAATGTAAATCAAAGGGCCTAGAGAAATTGGGTAAAGCCAACATCGAACATGAAGTCATGATAGTCTTAAACCTCTCAAAACACTTTTGTGACTGAGCAATCCACGAAAAAGCACCCTTCCGGGTCAGATCTGTAACAGGAGCCGCATGTCATGATAATCCTACCACAAACCTACGATAAAAGGCACAAAGACCTAATAACCCCCTCAACTGTATCAAGTTCTCTGTTGTGGGCCACTCCACAATCTTATGTTGATTTGCTGATGAAAGAAATATTTGTTTTTGTGTTTTTACTTTTTTTGTATTTTTTTGAATATATACTTGTTGGGATTTTTTTGAAACATATAAATATGAGCAGAAAATAAATTGTCCAATAGCACAACTCCAAAATTCTCAATATCTAATTTTGCAAATGGAAAATAACTAGTGCAACAATGCTTGCATAATCTGAATTTTAATTTTAGAAACAATGGTACCTAATTAATAATAGCTAGGTCTTTGCAAGGCCATATTAAATTGTAGAATTTCCAGAATAGAAAACAATCGCCAAGCTGAGATGAAACGCAACTCCCTTTCAATGCCCTAGCCGCCTATGATTCCAATACAAGTCTAGGAAAATGAATCGCATAGGTCTGCAAATTGATTGTTTGTCCCAATTGCTGATCGCAGACAATACTGGTAATGACACTAGGCCTCCCAATTAAAATCACAAATTATTCAATTAAATCGCAAGTGTAAAATTAAGAATGTTGGGTCTACAATTATGTCCCTCTATCCCAGCACTGCTCACTAATGCTCTGCCTAGCCTTAGAAAATTGGCGTCCAATCTCTGATGTTAATTTACAGCTATTAGAGAGTCCATGCACTGCCTCAAGTAGTAGAAAGGCAACCTTAGGGATTCCCAAATAGCACCCCAATTTCGATTGTCATGATGGAACGTAACGATGCAATCCGCTTCTTTAGGTGAATCAATCTCCTTAGCCACAATAATTACAATAGGAGAATTGGACAATTGTTTACCTCAGCACAATTGCCAATGCAAACCTTAGAATTTCTCAAAAACCCTCAGCCAGAACCAAGCAAAGAAAAAAAATATTATTCAAAATGCCTCACATTCTCCCAAAAAGCCATATTTATAATGCAATTTGAGCCAATAAGCTTCACCAACACACCTTTCACTTATAAGCAACTTTTATAATATAAAGCACAATAATAATTAAGTGTGCATTAAATATTCAAAATAAATATAACTCCATCAAAAATCCATAAAGAGATCAAGTACCCAAATGTCAAATGATCACCCCGCCTGAATTGCTCAACCAATAATCGTAACTGGCCAAAAGTGACTTACTAAAACTAGTAAGTCCAAAAATAAAAAATCCTTGACAAAGACCCCCAAATTCAAACGTCATCTCACAAGGTTGGCAATGATGAGCTGACAAAACCATACTCCACAAACCTGCTAAATCGGGGACATTGCAGTCCTCCCTCCCCAAGATTGCTTGTCCCCAAGCAATTGCAATCCGGGGTGCTATAGAATATCCTCCAGCTCCCAGGTAGCATCCTCATCCAATAAATCTTGCCACTTAAACAAAAACTCACGGATGGTTCTCCATCGCAACTGCCTCTCTTTAGTATCAAGAATCGCCTCCGGAATCAACTCTAATCTCCCTTCGTCATCTAAGGGAGGCAATAGAGGTGATGGTACCTCATGTCGACCCAAAGCCTTTTTGAGACGTGAAACATGAAATACATTATGAACCCTGCTATCATCAAGCAAATGCAACTCATAAGCCACCTCATCAATTTGCCACACAATACGAAATGGACCATAATATCGTGGCTTAAGTTTCTCCGCACCACTCCTTCTGATAGAAGACTGTCGATACGACTGCAACATCAAGTAAACCATGTCACCCACCTGAAAAGTCTGAGTTGTTCTCCATTGATCAGCATACTACTTTTGTTGATTCTGATCTCTGTATATATTGTCTCTCAAAGACCTGACTACATCTTGGCTATCCTCTTAGATATCTCCTGCACTTGGCACTCTATTGTCACCACATAACAAATCCATAAAGCTAGGTGGATCATATCCGTATAAAGCCCTGAAAGGTGACATCTGAGTGGTCATGTGATGAGTAGAAGTGTAACAATACTCACAAAAGTGAATCCACTTCACCTAAGCCTTCCGCTGAGAAGAAACATAGTTCCACAGATATCCCTCAACCCATTTGTTCACAATTTCAGTTTGACCATCCGTCCGCGGGTGATAACTAGTGCTAGGAGTCAACTCAGTCCCCATAATCTAAAAATCTCCTGCCAAAAATGACTCATTAATCTACTATCACGGTCACTCACGATGGTTTTGGGTAGACCATGCAACCTGAAAATCTCCCTAAAGAATAACTCAACTAACAGCATAGCTGAATAGGTAGTAGTGAAAAATTAGCATATTTCGTGAGTCTGTCTACTACCACATATATACAATCCCGTCCTTGAGCTTTAGGCAAGCCCACAATAAAATCCATGGAAATCTCCTCCCACCTCCTCTCAGGAATAGGAAGCGGTTGTAATAAACCCATAGCATACATGTGTTCCTGTTTGTTCTGCTAGAAAACAGAACACTCTCGAACATAGTGGTAAACATCAACCTTCAACCCCTTCCAAGCGAATCTTTCCTAAACCTATCTATAAGTCTTGAAAAACCTCGGGTGACCAGCCATAGGAGAATCATGGAATGCTCGTAGGATAATCCCACGCACATCTCACTCTGGAATCAAATATATTCTTCCCTTGTAGATAATCAATTCACCTGAAAGTGAATATCTATCATCCTAAATGCTACCATCCAAAATACCTAAAGCCCATCTATCCCTAGCTTATTCAGCTATAATTAAATGTCTCAATCCTCTGAAATCTTCGTAACTACATAGAGATGAGGCCTCCTGAAAAGGGCATCTGCAACAACATTTTGAGTCCCCTTGGTATAGGAGATATCAAAATCATAAGACTATAGCTTGTTGACCCACTTCTATTGCCTCTCATTTAAATCCCTCTATCCAAGGAAATGCCTCAAGCTAATATGATCAGTCTTAATGCAAAACTTGTTGTCCACTAAATACTGACTAAACTTGGCCAAAGTATGCATGATGGTCAACATCTTCTTATCATAAACACTGAAAGATCTCTCTGGTCCCCGCAATTTCCTGCTCTCAAAAACAAGGGGATGTCGATCCTAGGAATAAACTGCACCAATACCCTCTCCTAAAGCACCAAAATGTAAATTAAAGGGCCTAGAAAAATCAAGTAAAGCCAACACTGGACATGAAGTCATGATAGTCTTAAACTTCTCAAAACACTCATTTGCCTAGGTCGTCCACTAAAAAGCACCCTTATGGGTCAAATATGTAAGGGGAGCTGCATGTCGTAAATCCTACCACAAACCTACGGTAAAAAGCACAAAGACCTATAAACCCTCTCAACTATGTCAAGTTCTCAAGTGTAGGCCACTCCACAATAGCACGAATCTTATCTTGGTCTATGTGAATTCCATTAGCACCAATAATATGCCCCAAATAAAGTAACTTTGTCATACCCAGAGCACACTTGGACTCCTTGGTATACAAGAAAGCCCGATCCAATATACCCAAGACTGTATCCAAATGAACAATATGATCATCCCATGTCTTGCTATAAATGAAAATGTTGTCGAATAATACTAACACAAATCTGCAAAGCTAGTTGTGGAACACCCTGTTCATAGTAGATTGAAAGGTGGCAGGAGCGTTGGTTAAGCCAAAGGGCATGACCAAAAACTCAAAATGCCCACAGTGACACCTGAACGTTGTCTTCTCAATATCTTTCTCTCTAACGCGGATTTGATGATATCTGGATCCTAAGTCAATCTTAGAAAAATACTTCGCCCCATACAACTCATCAATGAGCTCATCACTCTGTGGAATAGGATATTGGTTCTTAATAGTCTTCTTATTCAACATCCCGTAATCAATGCATGTCCGAAGGGTGTCGTCCTTCTTCCCCAAAACAACTAAAGAAGCAAATGGGGACTTACTCAATCTAATATGTCCCATGTCAAGAAGTTTTTGTATAGTCTTCTCAATCTCATCTTTGAGCCGTTTCGGATGGTGATAGGGTATCATCATAATGGGCTTAGTGCCCTCCTCCAGCGCTATGATATTCTCAATCCCTCAATCCAGAGGCCTACCAAGGGGTAAATCACTTAACACTTTAGAGTGTTCGACTCTCAACTACTGGATATCTGGATGATAATCTGACTCCTCAACACTCTTCAAAGTAGGCATAACCCTGCACTCAACTACCCAATATATAACATCCTCATGACATACCAAATGTTGCATGCACCGAAGGGAAATCTGCTTAAGCTCATCATTACGAATTGATTTGAGAATCTACGGTTGCCTATCCTTGATGAACCTCATCTCCATCTTCTCTGTGCTCAAGTAGATATCCTTAAGCATGTATAACCATGCCATACCAAGAGCTATGTTTGTCCACCCCATGTCCTCTACATAAAAATCTGTAGTGAAAGCATATGTATTAAGTCTACCCAATAGATTTGGAATCATCTTGTTACACCTCAAAGTGTAACCATTAGCCACCTATACCCGTAGGCCCTCAAAACCCTCTGTCGACATACCTCTCTTCATAACCTAACAAGCATCTATAAAATTATGAGTAGCTCCAGTATCAAATAATGCAATAACGCTCTATCCAGCTATGAGCCCGCGCATCGTGAAAGCTCCCTCCATACTGGATAAGTAAGCTACCTTGAGGTCGGAATCATCCACCTCATCCTCAATATCATCAATCCTATGTTGATCCTGATCATAGTTTTCAGACTGCTCCTAAAAACCAGCACTGTCCTCATCATCATAAATCCACTCCATCATCCTTTTTTTGCCCTTGCGCTTCATAGGACAATCATGGTCAACATCATAGGGACCCCTGCAGTATCAACACAACTTCCCCCTCAAATCATTAATCGTCTCTCGATTCAGAGGAGTTGCAACAGGACGCTTACCCTCAAGTTTCTCCTCTCTCCAAGAAGGTCCTATCGTAAGAAGATGTGGCAGCCTTTGAGGCAAATTTGCCTCTAGGTGTAGAAGCCTCTAAGTTACGAGCCTTCTTCATAGCTTCCTGCAGTGAGACGGGGTCTAATTGTTAGGATTAACCTCAAACAAAAATAACAATTACATGCAAATATAACCAATACCAGAAAATAGTAGATCACACATAAGAGAGCACAAGACACCAAGATTTAATGTGGTTCATCCAATCCATGGGCTACGTCAACCAATAGCAAGTCTAATATTATTATTATCCAATGATTACAACCTAATTACAATCCATAATCCATTACAGCTCAACACCGCTGCAAGAAGCTACAATATCACCATTCATAATGAAATCCCTAACCCTAAGCCTTTTTATACAAGCTTTTTCCGCTTACAAAATTAGGGCTAGAATAATAGAAAAATAGTAGCCGACACCTTTTACAATATAAGGGCATTTTTGGCTTTGGGGGCGCTACCCCCGGAAAACCTCGCAGGGGCTCTACCCCTCAACCCCACCCTATACTACGACAAGGAGCGCACCTGTGGCACTACCCTAGGACCTCACAGAGGCGCTGCCCCTTGACCCCATCTTGGGGGTGCTGCCCCCAAACCCCCGTAGAAATAATCTGGAGGGAAATTGCACCGAATAAACCTCAGAGTTTGATTAGGCTCCACATCACAACACTAATGATTTAACCCAACCCCTGAGTGGTTCAGCAAGACCGTCAATAAAAAGCATAATCCTCCTCTCTTATATGTCATATACCATCACCGACAATCTCTAGAACTCACTGATAAATGCTTCCAGACCAGCTATCTGTTTCAACTGAGCCAACTCCCTAAAATAAACCTCACGGTCCTTGTCAAAAAAACTCAATCAACCTGTCAAAAAACTCCTGATATGATGTGATCTAATCATGATGGAGAGATACTAAGCCGTGGTACCACCAATCATGCGCAACTCCGTCAAGGTGTAAAACAACAAATCTGATGGCATTCTCCTTAGTCATAGGATGCAAAGCGAGGTAGGCGTCAAGCTTGTGGACCCAACCTCTAACAGTCACTCTACCGCTCCCATCAAAATGAGCTAGTCTCATTTTACCAGGCACTTGTTGAAGCTCAATGTGCCTAGGCCGTTGTCTGTCAATAGCAGGCCTACCCCTGGAATGCTCACGCTTCTGTCAAATATCTATCAAAACTCAAATTATCCTTCAAGGCCTGAGGAAGAGCATCCCACTCATTAAAATGAGTCAGAACATCGTCATCAAAGGAGGTTGCCTCGAAACTGGTACTAACTGCATCTAGCTCTGGTCTCAGAAAGGTTGGTCTCTATGGCCTGTCCTGAGCACCAATATAACCTGTCCTATCGACCCTATCATCCATCTTGCCACAATCCTCGAACCTGTGGCTGTCATCAGCCCTGGGCCCATCATCCACGTGACCTGTGGGAACCAACTGAAATATCTCGAACTCTCTCTACCCCGGTCCCAAGGCAGCTAGCAAAGTGTCAGACAGTTGTTGTAATACACTTGTCATCTATTATTGTCCAGCCGCAACATTCCTAAATGTTTGCATGGCTTCTCTATCAACCTCAGCATCTATGGCTGAAAGTCGAATGCCACCAGAACCACCTAGACTACCAACCGAACCAAACTGAATCTCAAACTCTCCTCTAGGAGGAGAATTATGACCCCTACAGGTATAGTGCATACATAGCACAGTTCTTCGATCACCATCCATGTCACTAAATGCGGGACCAAACAAAACAATCAACTTCTGAACAAACCGAGCCCAATTCCTGTAGACTGGCAAGTAATAGCTTCGATACCACTATAAAAACCCCTTCTTGTCTTATACAGATTTGTTGATGAAAGAAATGTTTGTTTTTATGTTTTTACTTTTTTGTATTTTTTTGAATATATGCTTTTTTGAATATATATTATTCAAGATGTCTCACATCCTCCCAAAAAGCCATATTATAATGCAATTTGAGCCAATAAGCTTCACCCACACACTTTTCACTTATAAGCAACTTTTATAATATAAAGTCTAAACACTTTATAATATAAAGCACAATAATAATTAAGTGTGCATTAAATACTCGAAATAAATATAACTCCATCAAAAATCCATAGTGAGATCAAGTACCCAAATGCCAAATCATCACCCCGATTGAACTACTAAACCAATAATAGTAACTAGCCAAAAGTGACTTACTAAAACTAGTAAGTGCAAAAATAGAAATTCCTCGACAAAGACCCCCAAATCCAAACGTCATCTCACGAGGGTCACAATGATGAGCTGACAAAACCATACTCTACAACCCGCTACATCGGGGACATTACAGTACTCCCTCCCCAAGATTGCTTGTCCCCAAGCAATCACAATCTGGGGTGTTGTAGAATATCCTCCGCTCCCAGGTAGCATCCTCATCCGGTAAATCCCAAGTCTTGCTATAAATCAGAATTTTGTCAAAGAATACTAGCACAAATCTACGAGGTTGACTGTGAAACATCGTGTTCATAGTAGAGTGAAACGTAGGAAGACCAGAAACTCAAAATGCCCATAATGACATATGAATGCAATCTTCTCTATATCCTGCTCTCTAACTCAGATTTGATGAAATTTGGATCTCAGGTCAATCTTCGAAAAATACTTTGCCCATTCAACTCATCAATGAGCTCATCAATCCGTGGAATAGGATACTGGTTCTTAATAGTCTTCTTATTCAACATCTGGTAATTGATGCACATCCAAAGGGTACCATTTTTTTTCACCAGAACAAATGAAGAAGTGAATGGGGACTTACTCAACCTAATATGCCCCATGTCAAGCAGCTCTTGTATGGTCTTCTTAATCTCATCTTTCAGCCACTTCGGATGATGGGCTTAGTGCCCTCCTCCAGCTCTATGATATGCTAAATCCCTCTATTCGGAGGTCTACCAAGAGGTAAATCACAAAACACTTTAGAGTGTTTGGTTCTCAAATGTTGGACGTCTGTGTGATAATCTAGCTCCTCAATACTCTTCATGGTAAGCATAATCCTACACTCAACTGCCCAATCTATGACATCCTCATGACGTACTAGACGTTGCATGTGCCAAAGGGAAATCTGCTTAAGCTCTTCATTACAAATTGCCTTGAGAATTTTTCGTTGCCCATCCTTGATGAATCTCATCTCCATCCTCGCTGTGCTCAAGTAGTTATCCTTAAGAGTATGTAACCATGCCCTAACAAGAACTGTATTTGTCCCACCCATGTCTGCCACATAAAAATCCACTGTGAAAGCATATGTATTAAGCCTCACAAGAAGATCCAGAATCATCTTGTTACACCTCAAAGTGTAACCATCAGCTACCTTTACCCGTACGCCCTCGAAATCCTCTGTCTACATACCTCTCCTAGTAACCAAACGAGCATCTATAGAACTATGAGTGGCTCCAGTGTCAAATAATGCGATCACACTTTGTCTAGCTATGAGCCCATGCATCCTAAAAGCTACCTCCTTCATGTTGGACAAGTAAGCTACCTTGAGGTTGGAATCATCCACCTCATCCTCATCATTACCAATCCTATGCTGGTCCTACTCAAAATTCCCAGACTGCTCTTGAAAACCAGCATTGTCCTCATCATCATAAAACCACTCCATCATCCTTTTTTTGTCCTTAAACTTCATAGGACAGTCATGGTCAACAACATAGGGACCCCTACAGTAGAAACACAACTTCCTTCTCAAATCATTAATCATCTCTCGATCCAGAGGAGCTGCAATAGGATGCTTATCCTCAGATTTCTCCTCTCTCTGTAGAGCTGTCCTATCATAAGATGAAGTAGCAGGCTTTGAGGCAAATTTGCCTTTGGGTGTAGACGCCTCTAAGTTTTGAGCCTTCTTCATGGCTTCCTACAGTTTGGGTGGGTCTATTGACCTAACCCTACCCCTAAGTGGCTTAGTGAGACCCTCAATGAAAAGGATAACCCTCCTCTCTGATATGTCATATACCATCACCGACAATCTCTGGAACTCATTGATAAATACCTCCAAACTAGCTCACTGTCGCAACTAAGCCAACTCTCTAAAATAAACCTAGGGTCCTTGTCAAACGCTCTATCAATCTATCAACAAACTCCTAATACGATGTGATCTGATCATGATGGAGAGATGTGATCTGATCATGATGGAGAGATACTAAACCATGGTGCCACTAGTCATGCGTAACTCCATCAAGGTGTAGAACAGCAAATCTAATGGCATCCTCTGTCATACGACACAAAGCAAGGTAGGTGTCGAGCTTGTGAACCCAAGCTCTACCAATCACTCTACCGCTCCCATCAAAATGAGCCAATCTCATCTTACTAGCCACCTGCAGAAGCTCAATTTGCCTAGGTCATTGTCTATTGGGGCAGGCCTACTTTTGGAATGCTCACGCTTCTATTAAAGTACCTGTCAAAGCACAAATTATCCTTCAATGCCTGGGGTAGAGCATCCCACTCATTAAAGTGAACCACAACATCATCGACAAAGGGTGCTGCCTCAAAAGTGGTACTAATTGCATCCAACTTTAGTCTCAAGAGAGTGGGTCTCTTTGGTTTGTCGTGAGCACCAATATAACATGTCCTATCCACCCTATTGATGCAGAGCATCCTACAAACTAAATAAATAATAGGATCATCTCTGATCCTTTTATCATCAATTCAATAATTTCATTATATAGACACATCTTACCAAGTAAAACACATGATGTTTTAACAAAAAAAATCAACCTTTCTCCATTTGCATATCCTGATTTATATATCTGATTCCATTACTCATAACTTTTGTTCTAAACGTCTACTTGAAAAACCCTCTGGTGGAATTGTTCCAAATTAGACCTATTAAAATATATCCAAATCTCAGTACAATTCAATACACCAATTACAAATTATGTTGTCTACACTGAGACCCATTTTATCTGTCAAAAAACAGAAGTAAAATACGTAACCCTATCTAGGGCATCCAATATCTTTCAGAAACCAACTTCAAATGACACAAAACCAATTCCACATTATCCATTTGTGAGTATAGTTTCCAAATATGTAAGCCATTAATTTTTCCAATACATAAATCATTGTATAAGCACAAACCTTTGCCTGCAACACCGCTGAAGGCATTTAAAAACCAGTTTTCACTCAAATCTTCATAACTTTCACAAATCTGCATAAAAACGTCTCAAATAAAAAAGAAATGGAAGGTAATTCACATATTTTTCCAATGAATCCATTTAGAGTTCCTTAACTATCCATATGTTTCCATACCAAATGCTGCAACATGACTATTAGCAAGAATTCTCAAATCTGAAAAACAACAAATTTCACCAAAATGATCATAACTTCCTCAAAACTGAATGAAATTAGTCCAAACCAAAGGGAGAAGAAAGATAATTCATACCACTATCCAAATATACAAATTATAAAGGGTTTTCAGGCCGTACATGGCTGTACAAGGCCTCGAACCAACTCAAATCCAAAAAAACCAATCAAAATAGCAACAGTAGAAAACACCAAAATTTCTCCATAATGATTCCTCCTTCTCCTTATTCTCATTTATTTTCTTTGGAACGACCATTACAAAACCAACTTGTTACATTCTTTAACCCTTTTTTGCACTTTTTGCATAGTTTTAAAGTTGCAACATTTAAGCAACTTTTACATTTTAGAAATGACCTCACAACTTTGTTCCAACCTTACAAACATGTCATAATGGAATATTAATCACCATTTACAATATTTCTACCATTCCTTGGGTTTACAAACACATTTTGACCTCTTGACCAATTCATGACATTACTAGGGCAACTACGGCAAATTGACAACTTTTACAATTTATGACAAAATGGCTTCATAACCTTTACCTCTTGACCCAAATACAGCATAAATGACTCAAATGGATTTAAGTATCTCAAATAAGGAATCTTAACCTTCTCATGTTCTTGTATTTTAAGGTGCTCCTACACCACCTATCATCCATCTTGACACGGTCCTCAACCCTATGCCTATCGTCAGCTCTAGCCCCTCATCCACTTGTGACCTATGGAAACCAACTGAAACGTCATGAGCTCTCTCTACTCCGGCCTCGTGGCAAAGTTGACTGTTGCAGGGTATTAGATAGTTGTTGCAGTACACCTGTCATCTACTGTTGTCCGACTGCAATATTCCTAAATGTCTGCATGGCTTCTCTATCAACCTCAACATTGGTAGCCCGAAGTCCAATACCACCCAAACCACTCGGACTGCCAACAAAACCAAACTAAATCTCAGGCACTCCTTCTCTGGGAGGAGAATTATGACCCCTACAAGTATAGTGCATACCCGGCACAAATCTTCAGTCACCATCCATGTCACTAAATGCGGAACCAAACAAATACAATCAACTCTTGAACAAATGACTGATCAAACTGAGCCCAATTCCTATAAGCTCGCAGGAAACCGCTCTAATACCACCGTAAAGACTCTGACCTTACTGAAAATAAATTGCTGATAAAGAAAAGATTTTTTTGTATGTTTTGTTGTACCTTCTTTTTTTTTGGTATTTTTCCAAATATTTTTTTATTTTTTTGGATTTTTTCAAAATATATATAATTATGAACAAGTAATTCTACTAACAAACAATAACAGGGTTCTCGAAAATTCAATTTGCAATGAAGGATCACTATTCTTGACAAAACTTGCATAAATTAAATTCAATATCAATAACAACGGAACCTGAATATAAATAGCTGAACCGCAAGACTAGGAAGTTGTTCATCCAGCACCCTGTCAAATCACAGAGCCTCAAGTGCAATCGCAGCTGACCAAATACTTAGCCATTCACTCCAAATAATGTAATGCTGGGTTCGCAACAAATTGCAGGGTGGCTGGTGTTTGGAATCGCAGTCCCAGAATGTTCAAATGCAGGCCTCTAGGATAAATCGCAGGACCAGCAAGATTAATTGCAGGCCAAGCAAGATGAAACGCAGGCCTCCCAATTGCCCTCCAATCTCAAATGCTGGGCTGAATTCAATATGCAGGCTCAAATAATGATGTCGTCCAGCCTCTTAATGATGTTGGTTTTTATTTACGACCAATTGGTGCCTGGATAAAGAAATCGCAGACCTCCAGACACTAATCAATCTCCAAAAAACTTCAATAAAGAACCTCACCAGATTCAATAGACTTACCACTACGTGACCCTCCACAAATCAGGTAATATCCACAATCACAATCTCCAAGACAGTAAAATCAGTAGGAGAATTTGCAGTCTGTTATACCTCAGCAACAAATTGTATCCAAAACCAAACTCAAGCAATTCTCAAAAAATATTCACAAAACCCTCAAAAAGATAATAAGATCAGAAAATATAATAATCAAGATATCTCACATTCTCCCAAGAAGTGATATTTATAATGCAATTTGAGACAATTAGCTTCACCCACACACCTTTCACTTACAAATTACTTTATAATATAAAGTCTGGTCACTTTATAATATAAAGCACAATAATAATTAAGTGTGCATTAAATACTCATTAAATTTTTTAATTCTACCATACTCGAAATAAATATGACTCCATCATGAGATTGAAAGCCAAAATGCCAGGCAACCACCTGGCCTAAATTGCTCAACTAAAAATAGTAACTGGCCAAAAGTGACTTACTAAAAATAGTAATTCCTCAACAAAGACCACCAAATCAAACATCAGCTCATGAGGGTCGCAATCATGAGCTGACAAAACCATACTCCAGAAACTTGCTAAATCAGGGACATTACACATAATTACAAACCATGAACCAATGAGCTTAACAACCAAAAAATTATGTTGCTAAGATATAACATTTGTGGTGCCACATCACCATATTGACAGTGCATAAGGAGGAATAATTAAAAGAAGGAACCCAAAGATAAGAATGATCGACCACAATAGGGAGCCAATGAATATTCTTAGCTGGACAGAGGAAACAACCTGAAGCAGGGCAAAAACTGTTTGAAAGAATATGAAGCAACTCTCAAAAAGAAACAGGGAATAGAAACATTTACACAGATGAGTTAATGTTCCCGCTAATACAAATAGAGAGACAGGAATAAGAGAGGCAACATTGTTAGTAAGGAATTTCTCTTGCTGCTAACAAAACTTTAACATATACAACAAGCACAAGGGAGAATGGATTGAATGACATTAATTGTAGATGATGTCAAGCATGACGGAAAGGAAGAATCAACAACATCTAGTAGCAACGGAGCTATGAGTGAAAGCTTCTTGGCCATGCAAAGAGCCATAGTCAAGTGCAGTGACTCGCTCCTCTCCCCAATTATTCCTAAAATGAGGAAGAGGAAATTGTAGAATCTTGTAATTTCTAAATTGCTTACATATGCAATTTAAGCTAATGATTTTCAGAGACAATCATCATAGATCCAATATAAACTATCAGGTAGGTACTGTATGTACCTAATACTGAAATTTTGTAATTTATTTGCACCCAAATCTAATAGAATATGTTTTAGATTCATTCAATACAATTTTTAGATTAAGCTTTTTTAGCTTGAACCAGAAAATATATGTATGGAACAGTAGGAGATACTCAAATAACAAATAATACAAAGAAATTATCCTAGGAAAATCCCTCCTCACCAAGGAAAACAACCCAGCCCACCAAAAGATTGTTCAGCTACCCCGACCAACTGTGTCTAGCACTCTACCTCCACGAGACTTCATAGCTCCGCAACCACACTTTACAGCTTTTGCTTCCTCAAAGTCAAGCCTCGGATCAGCTTATCACTGCCTTTTTCTGGTCCATGTCACCCTCTAGGAACATGAAGCCACCACTTGCTACGCCCGACTCCAGACATACCAAATCAGTTAGACCTCATCGCGGACTCACCCAACAGTAGCACCATACTTCCAGTTCTATTTAAAGATGGGCCTGAACCTCTAGTCACTCTGGGCCTTATGCTACTATGAAGGATTTTTTGTTACCGAGAAAAGATTTCTAGTGCTTCTCTTTTGTGTTGCTTGTTTTCTTTCTTTGCTTTCTTGTCCGCTCTTTTTCGAACACCATTTGGTGCTCCCGTTGGGTTGCTCTTGTTCCCTATTGTATCTTTCAATCCCTTGGACCCTTTTGTTGGTCTCTTGTTGGATGTTAATATTATTATCTTATCTTATCTTTATTAGATTTGCAAAAACTAGTTACAAAAACTGTGCCTTTCATTTAAGTCCTCAACACTTACTAATCACTCATTGATTAGAATAAAATATAATCAATAGAGAGTTCCTCATAAAGACACGATGCTTTTATATGAAAGACACATGACTCTTAAAGAATATTCATAAACGAGTGTCTAAGCTGCTTATATGCAAAATGTCCAACAATCTCCAGAAAACTGATGATAAAAATCTCTCAAGACAATAATATTGAATAACCAACCCTTTCGACTTAGCTCCAGATAAACAATAAGCACGACACACACCAAAGAATACCAAAACACATATAACGATAATCAATTCACATAATCAACGACTTCATTACAATCAAGATTTCTGCCATTACAAAAATGAATGGTCTCCTTAATAAATGAAGTAATACCAACATAAGCCAATATACGTTGAAGTAAGGTGAACCGATAAAGGCAATGGAAAACAGAAGTCTTCATGACTGTGAGCATAACCAAAATGACAAAGAATCCAAAACAATGAACAAATGTCAGCAGCAACGATGCCATATAATCACAACGCCAAGTATGCATGATACCAACTAGGCCTGATACCATGCACACAGATGACACAATGCTAAGACATCACGCTATCTCATATGCACATACGAGCGAAAATAAGAACACAGAAGTCACAAGGAATTTGGCTCATCAAGAATGAGGTGTAGAGAGTATGAAGGAAGGAGCTAGCAAGACATGGGATTGATAAGATAAAGAAGACCGCACGGCTACTACAAACAATAGGAACTATCAAAAGAGAAAGGGGAAGATTTTGTTGTCGGTAAAGTTATAAATAGCCGACGAGTAGATTAGCACGTTGTCGGTAATCATTATGTAGCCGATGAGTACAATTAATTATTTCCGAATGGGCGCGACGGTTGAGTCACCCCTTCGGAATGGTATATGCACACCATCCGAAATGGACTTTGGATCATTGTTGGAATCATCATTGGAAGCACTATGTAATCTCTTCAGCATATATGCGAATAATAAAAGAAGTACTGCTGTGTTATATGTTCTTGTCTATTGTCTATATGCATTAAACTATTTATACCCCATACGGTAAAAATTTGGCGCCGTTGCCCAATGGACCTAGAACGAAGGTAGAGGAATGAAGACTTATGCCGAATCAGCTGAACAAAATAAGAATAAGCTAAAGGATAAAGATGAAATACGCATTGCACAAGGGAATTTAATTTTGGCACAACAGGCAGAGTGTAGACGGAGGTTTCAACAGATTGAGGACGAACACCGAAGCACCAAGGAATTGTTGGAAGAGACTCGACAATGGTTGGTTTTAGTGGAAGCAACAAGGGAGGAATTTCTTAACCGATATACGCCAAGGGAAGAGAATCCAGACGAAAGGGAATTAACTCACACGGCTCGGATTGTCGAGGGAGCACGACCGTGAACTCTTCGTCCGCAATACACTTTCGAAACGGACTTCGCTTAACAAAGACCCTTCTTCACCAAATAACACGGCTGTGGGAAATAAGACGACTGTCCAAAACAATGCGGGTGTGCAGAACAACGCGAGTGTGCAAAACAATGCGAGAGTGCAAAACAACGCAGGTACACAAGTACCTCCAACTCGAATAGTAATGGCTGGACCAAAGGAAAAATTACCAAAGTTTGATGATGATGGAACAGCCAATCCAATAAGACACTGTAAGACATGCAAAACAATTTGGATAGCAAATGCCGTAACCGACACAGATGAATGGGTCTGACAATTTCCAGCAACTCTAAGGGGTGTAGCAATTGATTGGTTTGTCGATGCCGATCCCCAAAAATTAACTTCTTGGGCAGCAATTAAAAATGAGTTTATCATCGAGATTCAATTGTTGCTAGACGACAATGAGATCGTAGCAGAAATGTACACCACAAAGCAAGGGAAAAATGAAACAGTCCGTGTATATGCTAGAAAACTAAAAGAATTAATAAATAAAATGAAAAGTAAACCGGCAAATGGGCTGAAAAAGAGATGGTTCCTTGAAGGACTACGCCCGGAGTTAAGGAAGAAAATGAAGATTGTGCTGCCATCATCATACACCAAAGCATACAATCGGGTGATGGACTTAGAGAGTGAACAGAAAACGAAAAAGAAAAAGAAAAGTAGCTCATCCGACTTAGATGACGCATCTTCAGAAGAAGATAGCAATGGTGACAAAAAGAACAGTAAGAAGGTCTGAGCTCTCCAGAAGGATATGATCAAAATGATGAAAGAATTTAAAAATATGCAAAAAGAGACGAAAGAAAACGAGCTATGGTGCACAGAATGCAAGATAGAAGGTCACACAAGAGTCCTGTCCGAAAAACCAATTCTGTTATATCCGTCAGATTAATGGGACATTCCACAAAAGAATGCCCCTTCAATATGAAAACAAGAGGGCATCAAAAAGTGCTCCTCACACAAGAGGCGTCCGCGTTGGGAGGGAACAAAAACACAAGCAATGATGGTGCCACTTCAGGTGGGTACAAAAATAATAGAAGAGGGAAAAACAACAATACCAACAACAATAATACCAACAATAATAATCCAAAGAAGAAGATGAAGGAAAGCAACGAATGGAACCGGATGAGGAAGGAGTCCTACGGTTGGAAGGTGGATCGACAGACGATGATTTGGATTCGGTGAACGGATTGTTTCACTGGAAGATAGAGGATTATGAGCTATTCGAGAGCTGCAACATACTAACGATAGAGGAAGGGCACAATGAAGACGGATTTCCAAAAGAATTCAGGGAAATAAAAGAAGGGGACGCACTGCTGGATGAAACACCTGCACATGTATTTGGTGAGGGAAAGCCGATAAAATATGACGAAACCACAGTACAAACCATAAATTTGGGAGATGAGGCCGAACCAAAAAACATACTGGTGGGGGATAACTGGAATCCAGTACTAAAAGCAACAGCATTTAAAATATTTCTAGAATACAAAGATGTATTTGCTTGGACATACAAGGATTTGAAAGGAGTATCATCGGAGCTGTGTGTTCACCGCATTCCACTAGTCAAAGGTGCAGTGCCTGTACAGAAGCGACCTTACAGGATGAATAAAAATTACGCGGCACGGGTTACAGAAGAATTTAACCGAATGTTGGAGGTCGGTATTATTTTTAAGGTTCAAACAAGTGAATGGGTGTCACCCATAGTAATATCCCTAAAGAAGGATACCATCCAAATCAGGATATGTGTCGACTTCAGATGTCTCAATGCAGTAAAAATCAAGGACCCCTTCCTGATACCATTCACAGACAGTATATTGGAGGAAGTAGCTGAACATGAGATTTATTCATTTATGGACGGGTTCTCAGGATATAATCAAATTTGCATAGCAGAAGAGGACAAACTTAAAACAACATTTGTGGTAGAAGGCGGGGTATACACATACAACCAAATGTCATTCGGCCTGTGCAATGCACCGGCTACGTTCCAAAGAATCATATTGCACGTATTCGACAAAATGTTTGTCGGAAATTTCAATTCATTCCTAGATGACTGATCCATATTCAGCACCGAAGACAAACATCTGGTGGCGTTGGGCGAATGCATGGAAAGATGTTGAAGGCTGCAACTCACCTTAAATCATAAGAAATGCAGATTCATGGTTTTGCAGGGAAGATTAGTGGGACATATAGTCTATAAGGAGGGATTGAAAACAGATCCAGACAAAGTTAGAGTAATAATAGAAATGTAACCATCTACAAATGTAATGGAGGTGAAGTCCTTCTTGGGACACATAGGATATTATAGAAGATTCATCAAAAACTTCGCCAAAGTATCATACCCGCTAGACAAATTGACATGTAAAGGGGAACCGTTCAAATGGGAGAAAGAACAGGATGAGTCATTTGAAGGGTTGAAGGCACGATTGGCCACAGCACCTATATTGGCGTACCCAGATTGGAACAAGGAATTCCATGTTCATGTCGATGCATCCAATTATGCAATAGGAGCAACTTTGGCACAAATAGGTAACCACAGGTTAGATCACCTAGTGTATTTTGCCAGTCGACTACTGTCAAAAGCAAAGCAAAATTACAGTACAACAAAACGGGAAGCCTTAGGAATGATCTATGCAGTGCAGAAGTTCCGACATTATTTGCTGGCGACACTGTTCATGTTTTATGTAGACCATCAGGCTTTGTTGCATCTAGTAAATAAACCTATCATCCAAGGAAGAATCAGTCGGTGGCTACTTTTGTTGCAAGAATTCACCTTCAAGATCATTGTACAGCCCGGGAAAAATCATGTCAGCGCAGACCATTTGTCACGAATTAAAACAGGTGAACTGGCAAACGAAGTAAATGATGATTTTCCTGATGCACAGTTATTTCAAATTGCAGTACTACCAAAATGGTAAACGAGTATTGGGGAGTACCTTTCCATGGGACAGGCACCGAAGGAGATGCCCCAAAATGAAAGGCGGAAATTAGTAATGAGCCGCACATTTCAATTGATTAATGGATTACTATACAAAATGGGGCCTGATCACATCCTGTGACGGTGCGTGTTAGAAAAGGAAATACCGAGAGTATTGAAAGAAGCACATGAGGGTCCAGCAAAAGGACATATGGGACTTGATACCACGGCGCGAAAAATATTGTTGGCAGGACTGTGGTGGCCAATAGTGTAAAACGACGCACGCGAATGGGTCGTCGGGTGTGACACTTGCCAAAGGGTAGGAGAGCCGCTAAAAAGAGACTTCATGCTGCTTAACCCCTCACATGCACAAGAATTATTCGAACAATGGGGATTGGATTTCTTGGGACCCCTGAGAGTAAACTGATGTCGATACATAGTCGTAGCCACGGAATACTTAACGAAGTAGGCAGAAGCACGGGCCCTACCAGATAACTCAACAATTAGTACAACAAAATTCATATATGTGCAAATAATCACTCAGTATGGGATTCCACTTCAGATAACAAGTGATCATGGAGGGCATTTCGTTAATCACGTCATTAAATTGTTAACCACGAAACTCAAAATATATCTCTCTATCAAGCCTGTACTACCCAAGAGCTACGAACAAGATCTTGGTGGCAATCATTTACAAGTCCTGTGCAATCGAAGGCGAAGACTGGGAGGAAAAACTGTCATCTGCCCTCTGGGCATACCGCACGACATACAAAGTGACAACGGGACACACCGTTCCAATTAATGTTTGGACAAGAGGCAGTGGTACCAACAGAATTTATGATACCGAGTCTAAGGATCGCACTGAAGAATAAGTTAGGCGACATGGAAAGCCTGAGGGAAAGGTTGCATAATCTAAACAAACTCGAGGAGAAGCAACTATTGGCACAATGGGCCACAGAGGTGATGCAGAACAGGCGCAAAGCGTGGCATGATAAGCACCTAAAACTAAACAAGTTTCAACCAGGACAGCTGGTGTTGAAATATGGCAGACGAAACAAAATTAAACCGAGGAAGTTTAAAGTCAAATGGGTCGGGCCATACCAAATCCGAGAAGTAGGTGATAACAGAGCAATTAAGTTATGGACATTGGACGGGAAGGAAATTCCAAACACGATGAACGGTTCCAAGTTAAAAATATATCATGCGCGAATTGTTTCATCATCGACGAATATGGAGGAGCAGTAAAATTCAACAAAATGTTTTTTTTAAAAAGAGAGAACAACAAAAACAAAACAAAGTTATGAAGTCACCGTACAGTCACAACAAAGCTGAAAGCTACCGTATGGCCAGGCAGAACAATTAAAACTTGTGGACCGTACAACGTACAGAGTCAGGAAGGAGAAGAAAATAAAGCCATACGATGCACGGCAACAAGCCAATGTAAACTTATTAAGGTTAGCCCGTACGGTAGTAAGTTCAAACCGCACGGTAGAAAAGAAGAGGGCAACTAATAGCAAAGACCATACGGTGAAGAAGAAATAGAAGGAAACTAGGGAAAAGCACAGCGAAAAGAGCAAGTGAAGGTTAAAACAAGGACCGTAAGATGTACGTTAAAGGAAGGAAAGTCTGAGGCGAGATAAAATAAGGGTCGTACGGCGTAAGGCATACTGAGAAAGAGATCATGCGCACATTTTAGTAAAGAGGAGACTGGTGTATGGTTGTTGGTTGTTCGTACGGCCAGCCTAGGAGAGAGTGAAAGGTGCATAGTACGAACGGCTTGGGAAAGAGAGGGACACAACGTATGGCTATGAATAAACACCGTACGACCAAGGTAGTTGTAGTACCGTGCGAGCATAAAGAAGGAAAAAGAGGGAGAGAGTAAGGAGTATACAACGAAGGCGTAACATAAAGAAGTAAGGAGCCATTTTTTACACCAAAACAGGAAGCCACTTTACTGTACGGCTAAGACAATTATAGGAGGAATCGATAAGTACAACAAAAGCAGAAGTCGTTCATAAAGCTTGAAGAAGGGCCATACGGACTCCAGGGAAGGAAAAGAATGTGTGTATAGAGGGATAACTGACCTAATTAAGCAGAAGAATAAATGGACTCTATAGGCAAGAGAAAGTGGAAAAAAAAAAATTAGAAGAATCTATAGCTAGGAAGGGGATGAAAAAGTCGCCCACAGGTAACTAGAGTGAAGGCACCAGCAGAAGCGCAAGCCGCAAGCACATGCACCTACAACTGCTGAAATCACACCACAGAATATAGCATTTGAAGGACTGAGCGGTATGGAATGTAGGAAGTGGTGGCAAGAAACTCCTGACAATCATCCAATAAAAGCCAGTATTAGAAGGGCACAAGTGGAATGGGTGATTTGGATGCCTGTTTTTTGCATCTGAGACTACGAGGGTTTCCTGCGCACCATGATCGAGACTTATGGCAAGGGCTCTAGAAAAAGCTCATTCCCATACCTGGGAAGAGACCTGGTAGTCTCATTCCAGGCAGCAGATTTCACATGTGTGTTGGGCATACCAGGGTCGTTAGGAAAAAAGGTACAGCCCAAGAAGATTACCAAAGAGGTAAAAATGTTTTTGATTAGGCTGGTATGTGGAGACATGCTAAAGCAGAACAGGAAGTATTGGCTGAAACATCAAAAGGTAGGGGATTGAAGAAAACGAACATCCAGGAGGGACTGTGGTGATGCCTGATGGATTTAGTCAAGAGCAGACTTACTGGATCAAGTAGGGCATTTGATATCTCCTTTCCACACGCATTCATGATGAACGGCATAATGAATGGGAAGGTGTACGATTGGGCATCTGTGCTGGTTGAACACGTGCCTGAATTTATGACACTCCAGCATAAGACATTTTATACGCCGCATTATGCCATAGGCCTCTTTCTCGATGCTACAGCGCAAATGATTCCAGAAGATAGGTTGGAGGCAGGACCTAGACCATTAGCCCTCGGGGAACCTCCTATCATGCAGTGGAGACACTTAGACACAGCCACTGGGCAAAAGGGCACTGCAGGGCAAAAAAGACCTCGGCTAGATACAGGAGATGTTACGGACAGCGGACGGCAGGAGACATCTTCCGAGGAGAATAGCATGGGAGAGGAGGAAGGGGAAGAGGATAATGAAGAGGTTGAGATTGTCACAGCCACCCCCTTGTTATTTCTGCGCCCTACACTGTCCACCACTTCCTGCCTAGTCCCAGCAGGTGTGCACATGGCACATATACCAGGGTTTGGATAGACACGACAATCGATAGTGATGACTGCAGCACCACAGCAGGCGATTACAATAGCTGCACCCTGGCAGCACAGGGTAAGACCTCCCCCAGTCCAACTGATTGGAACAGCAGTTGAGTTAGCCGTGGGGTTTGCAAGAGTGGCAGAACCCGTCAACCGAGAGAGTATGCCAACTCCTGCCGAAGCACAACCAGTAGTAGAAACCATGGCACCTACAACAGAGAGTGTACTGGAGGAGAGATAGGAGACTACCATGGAGGTACCCAAACCACTAGTACCAGAGATAGCAGAGAGCCAGAACACGCCTGGTGTACACTTGGATGTAGTGGGTTTGGATGCAGTAGTTACGGTGAATTCAGCACTCTTAGCATCACCTGAGCGAGATAGGGAGAGTAGAACTCAGAGGTTGAGTACCTACTTAAGTATGCGGTTCCACCGTACTCCAGTACCTCAGATGGCCTACATGCAGACACCTACGTAGGACGGAATTCCGGAGGAAAACACTCAGCAGGCACAGGTAGCGGAGCCAGTACAGGATGTGGGACCATCACATAGCGCTATTGAGCATATGGCAGAATTAGTAGAAATGGCTATGGGGGTACAGCAGGAACATCTAGTGGCGTCAGAAGCAGTGGAAGCATTCTTTGCTGATATAGTCGCTCTAGCGACTCGGGCTCAACAGGTGGCAGTGGTGAAGAAGCTAGAGGGAGTGGTATCTTTTATGAGATCAGGATGCCCGGCTGCCTTTACAGTTTGCTTTGAGAAAAGAGGTTGGCCAAGCGTGGAAACTGCAGAAATGCATCAGGATTGGGCCACCACAGGGAGTCTGAGCTTGGGGAGCCAGATAGAGACATTGACTCAGGAGATTGTGCAGATATACATGAAGGCATATTACACCCTTCGGAGGAGCCAGGCAGATCAAGTACCAGTTGATAGGACTCTGGAGGAGTCAATTGCCAGGTTAGCCGCGGAAAGGGTGGCCTGGGAATCCGAGAGGGCAGCCTTGCTAGAAAAACAATGTTAGTTACAGCAATTGGCAGCAGAGAAAGAGAGGCTAGCAAATGAGAAAGAAAAGGAATTGGGAGAGATTGCTGCAATGATGCAGTCAGCTCTAGAGCTTCAAATGGAAGCGGAAGCCGAATTGAAAGTTCGAAAGGAGTAAGTCTACAAGCTGCGTGTTGATTTGAGTGAACTAAGAACACGGACACCTACCATGCCAGGGACCCATCCCCCTGCCTAGTATCTGTATATTGATTACTTGTGCAATTTTCAATTTTGAGTTTTGTTACATTGTCGTCCGAAGACGACTTTTCTTTTTGGGGGGATGATGTTGTCGGTAAAGTTATAAAATAGCCGACAAATAGATTAGCATGTTGTCGGTAATTATTATGTAGCCAACGAGTAGAATTAATTATTTCCGAATGGGTGCGACAGTTGAGTCACCCCTTCAAAATGGTATATGTACACCATCCAAAATGGACTTTGGATCATTGTTGGAATCATCATTGGAAGCACTATGTAATCTCTTCGGCATATATGCGAATAATAAAAGGAGTACTGTTGTCTTGCATGTTCTTGTCTATTCTCTGTATGCATTAAACTATTTACCCCATACGGTAAACAAATTTGTCTTGCAACTATCTAACTCGAACAAGCTTAAGTAAAATTATAAAAATTGTGAGTTGTAATATCCCCAATTGGGGATATTGTATGTTCTAATGATTTAACTCCACATGGGACCAATCACTAAATCTTGATTCCAGTCAGATCTAATGCAACAGGTAATACACCTCACAGAATATGTAGAAATCAATAAAAATTGTCGCAAAAGAACAAACATGATGGAAACTCGCAGTAACCGATTACTCCTCTTATTAGAACAATAACTGCATTTATAATAAATTAATTAAAAATTTGCTAGGAATTCAGGAACAATAGCAGAAATACTATTATCAAGGAATATGATGAATCTACAACAATGAGGCTACAAGAACCACCTCAGTATTATAAAGCCTAGGTGCTAAAAGAGACGTCTTATCCTTAGACAAGTAGACACTATAAGAGCTTCCCAAACAGCAAATCAGTGAAGCTCAATAACAATCCCAATGTGGAACCGCTCATGACTAGTTGACGGATTTTGTTCACTAACCAATTATGAAAATCAAGAGTTTCCATCCTCCAATCTCCAGTGATATACAACAAGGTGTCCAATTTATTCGAATAAAATTAATGGACAAACAAGCATACCACACTTGATCCCAAGCTTTGATTAAATAGGCGACTTTCAAATTCTTTAATTTTTCCCTCCTAAATAAACTTGCGCACAACTTTTTGCTGACACCACTTTAAAATTATAAACTTTATGATATAACACTTGTGTCCCCTTACCTTGAGCACTCACATCGCAAATAATATAAAGTCACTTGTAATGTCCCCATTTTTGAGTTATCACAAATTTAATTGATTCAGTCTATCATTGGCTCCTTGTAGGCTGATATTGGTGTTTAGAGGACCTTATTGTGGAGTTATTAGGCTCTCTTAGCGAATGGTGAGTTTTGGCTCCATTTTGAGGGACTTACTAGTTATAGTAAGTCAACATATGTTTCCAATGAGCTCAGATGAGTTAGAGGAGTTGAGTGATGCTCTCAATTTTCATTTCTGGCTGGTTTGGACTCCAAGAATCTTGGAGGGAGCATCTATTTTTAGTCAGCTACCCTGTCATGTTCATTCATCATCTTTCCTCATCACGTCACCCATGTGTTGTCAGATTTCAATTATGATGCTTCTTCTATCATTTTTGCAAGACCAGTGGATTATAATTATTAGTTAACTAAATATGTTGAGGTTGCTATCTTAGTATCATAGCTCGTTGGAACTGGGGTTGAAAATTTTTCAATCTTGGGCACAAGAAACAATGACCTTGTGTGTCAGAATATCATGATATTGTTGAAGTTGTCATTTTTGGAGCCAAAGGGAATTAATAAATTATATTATTCAAATATGTGCCTAAGTATAAAGCAAAGGGAATTTAAGTGAAAAGTGTATTCATGAAGCTCTTAGGCATTTATGTGTGGATGAAACCACACTTCATTTAATGTTATAGAAAGAACTTCCTTAGGAAGATCAATCATTCCTTTGGCATTTGATTTTATCTCATTTTGTGAATTGCTGAGGGTTTCTACATTGGATTTTTTTGAGGATTGATTTCTCCATCTGCTATTACACTTTGAGCCATTGAAATACATGGTGAATTGTGTCTCAAATTTTGAAGATCATTTGTAAATGTTTTTAGGATTCCTAATAGAGAGAATAGATATATGTGTGTTTTATTCCTCTGAAATAGTAAGCCAGAGTTCTGATATAAATCTGATCCTTATCTATGCAAGCTTAAGTTCTGATATAAATCTGATCGTTATATATATCTGTATACTTGACATATTTATCTGTGATTACCTTTAATTACTTTGTAAATAGGAAGAAAGCAGATGTAACAACGCAAATGTATTCAAACAATTAATGATATTGATATTGATATTGTCTTTCGACATTGTGCAAGTGGGAATATAAACATGTAGAGATCAGTCCCCATAGGGACACGACTCTGTGTGACCAAAGGAGCCACGTAGAGTCATGTCCCTACATGGACCTTCACACAACCTAATTCTCCTTTATAGAGTCGGCTAATGTTACTATAAACACAGCCCGATCTTACAAGGATACTTTCAGCATGATATATTATAATATATCTATTGTTATGATCATGGTGGGCGGACTTCACTAGCACCTCGGGGTTTCGGTGCAATGGTTTGTTCCATGTGGTATCAAAGCCTCCACCTAGATTTGAGTCTCAAAGCAGGTGGCAATGCTGGCATTGCAGTGTTTGTTCGAGGCTCATACAGCCAAGGAAGGGCCTACTGTATGGGCGCACATCTAGCCCAAAGTCTAAATTGTAGAGCATGGTGAGATGTTATGATCCTAGTGGGCAGCCTTCTTTAGCACCTCGGGGTTTTGGTCGAATGGTCGTTCCATATATATATTACAATTCCATATACTTGTATTCTTCACTTCTACAAAAGCTATAATTTAACACTCCCTCTTAGCAAGGGAGAAGTGAAACACCAAAGTTTCTTATATTCTCTTGATATGTGCACTAGTATCATCTTCAATGATACCTATCAGGAGAATAGGTTATCTGATTTCCGATACTTAGAAACAATGATCTAGAGTAGTCCATCAGATAACCAAAATCACAATGTCATGAACTCTATCATAACAAGTAATATGATCTCTTGCACTCCGAGACAACAACTTAATGAAGTATGATCATAATACGTTCGTTATCATGACTTCCAATTACCCGGAGCAACAATGTAAACTTGTCATAATAACAAATCTACCATTTGCAAGATCGTCACCTTACAATGGTTACCTTTTGTTTATATGTCAATGAAAGATCACCACCTTTCATTATATATCATATGCAACTGTGAGATAGTAACAAAAATAAATATACATATGTATTTCAAAACTGAGATCTGATTTCAGTATTTACAATCATAATTGAATTGTTCCAAGTTTACCTCTGAAATATTCCACTTTGGGCTTGGAAAGAGGTTTAGTGAGTACATCTCAATCTGTTCATTTGTACTTACATATTCTAGTTTGATAACATCTCGATCTACCATATCTCTAACATGATGATCAGGGATTTAAATATGCTTGGATCAATTGTGAAAAAATGGATTCACAAATAGCTTGATGCAGCTTTGATTATCACAGTGGATGACTGTAGGCTTCAAGGGTTTTCTGAACAATCCAACTAGCAATTTTTTTTATCATTCTGCTTCTCTGGCTTCCATGGAAGAAGTTATGTATTCCGCCCCAATGGAGCTTAAGGTGACTGATGATTGTTTTCTGCTAAACCAAGAGATAATTGCTGAACCAAGACTGAAACAACATCCTGTAGTACTCTTACAATCAGTAGAGTTGCCTACCCAATCAGAATGTTAATATCCATGAAGATTAATCTCAAATTGATTATATTTGAGGCCCAAAGCAATTGTACCACGTACGTATCGTAAAATGTGCTTGGCTGCCATGAGGTGGATCTTCTTCAGCTCACACATGAATTGACAAGGCATTGGTTTCCTAACAAATGTCAGGACGAGTATTCACCAAGTACATTAGTGATATGATAATTTGTCGGTGGTGAGTTGGATCAGCAGGTTCAGATTCAAATCCATCGTTCTTCAGTTTGTGTAGATTTGATTCCATGGGAGTAGTTAAGTGTTTGCAGTCCATCATCCCAAACTTAGTCAGAATGTCAACAGTGTATTTTCCTCTATGTTGCCGAATTCGTCCCCTGCTGCTTGGATTCGGGTCCGGGTCCGCAAGGGTCCGGATTCGTCCCCAGGTTCGCTGCGGGTCCGGGTAGGGTCCTTAGTTTTGATTGTGGATTCGCCCGGGTCCTTGCTGGAGCAAACCCAGCGAACCCATAGTGAACCCAGGGCTAAAACAACTTTAAAGAGTGTTTTTTTAATTGTTTTCTTATGTAACTCTCAAAGGAACTTAATAAAAAACATTTCACTCATCTAATCCCTTATGTCAAAGAGGATGACAATAATAACGATGACATAGCAGCATATGGGACTAGTGGAACCAGTTTAGGTTCCAATGATGAAGATCTAGATATAGTTGCAGTTGGGGATGACGCCATTGATCCCTCATTTTATGATGATCCATTTGACCCTTGAAGGGCATTTGATACTATGCTTATTGATAAACTACTAAATATTTGTCATCTATCATCATATTTCAAACTTTATTATTTGATGAGCTAGTCTTTATTTTGCAATTTAGTAATTCAATGTATTATTTGATGAACTAGTCTATGTTTTGCAATTTCATTTTGCAATTTAGTAATTCAATGTATAATTTTCTTTACAATCATGAAGATAGATTAATGAGCGAGTATTTAATGTTTTTAGATTCAGGTAAAAACAGGTTTTGAAGGGACCCGAAACCCTTTGGCATTTGGCATCGATCAATGATCAAACAACAATTGTTCATATTGTGAAATAACTTTGTTTTGCAACTATGCATGTTTCTCTTCTCTGTGTGTGCACGCTCACGAACCCACCTATGAACCCAAATAGGGAAAAAAAAATTGCCCAAATCCACGAACCCGAACCCCGAATCCGAACCCGAATCGGCAACTTAGATTTTCCTTGATTTAGAAAGATGTAGTTCTTCTTTTGCTATACTTCTAAGCCTAGAAAGTAATGAAGAAGTCCTAGATCTTTCATATCGAATTATACTGCCAGATCCTATTTGCATTTTTCTATAAGATGTTCTTCACCTATTATTAGTAAACCATCAACATACAGTACAAGAATAACCATATCACCATTAACTATTTTGAAAAATATATTACGCTCAGCTTATTAAGATAATATCTTATACTTTCTATAATAGTCAACTACTTGTCTGTAGTCCGTCTTTCAGTCTAGATAGGAATGTTTCCTATCCCGTCTCTTTTTTCTTCAGTCCAGATAGGAATGTTTCCTATCCTGTCTCTAGTTTTGTTTCTAATTCCGTCTTCAGTCTACGTTGTTTCTTTTAGAAACAACGTCCTTGTAATGCTTTATAAGGAACACATTTGTTCCTCTGTTTATCAATCAATCATCCGAAAATCCGTTAATCTACCAACTCTTCTTGAATCTTGTAACATGGTATCAGAGCCAATACCTGAATTTTTTTGAAAAAATTTATAATTTCATTCGAAATTATTTGCTAAATTTTTTTGAAATAATTCCTAAGGTTTTTCTCAAACAGCCCGTCTAGGTTTTTTGATTTGAGAAATTCATCCGTGCAGCTAGGTTTCTTTTTTGAAAATCACGGAAGTTTCTTTTTTTGGAGTTTTTTCCTTGCAAAGTCTGCAAATCGCGGGAAGAATTTCATCTGCAACTCCCATTTTTTTTCAAAGAGACCCGTCTGCTACAAAACATCTGAAAATCATTCCCTTTTTTTTTTTTTTTTTTGAAGAAATCGCGGATTTTCTTTGACGACAAACTGCAGTTTTTTGCATTAGTTTTAGGAGATCCGCGGCCTGCACTCGCGACTGGTTGACATTTAAACTCTGCAACCTGTGAGTTTTTTTTTTTTTTTTTAACTGCAAACTCGAACTCACGGATTTGCGTTTTTTAAAATGCCTGCTCTTGCCACATCCGCCACCGTTTGGAGGTCACACTCTGTGTCTAGCGTCGTCTCAGCCTGAAGTCGCGATCTAGGAAACAAATCTATCTTTTTTTTCTTCACAAAAATCAACATTTTTTCTATTGTCTTTGACCTTCCAAGCCGCCGGCTAGAGTTTTGCCTGAAACCCTAATTTTTTGGGGTCGGAAAAATTTTCTGATCACATGATTCTTGGTGGGTTTTTCGAGAGCTCAACTGGGTTGTCCGTTTTTTTTGGGTGCCTCGATTTTCAAGCCAGCAGATCCAGAAAACGACAGCAGATTCCTTCTGGGTTTTTCGAGCTCTCTTTTGGCTCATTCTCTAATTCTTCTGGGTCTTCCGTATTTTGCCTCGAAAAACATGCCTTCACAGATTTTCACAGTTTTTCATTGAAAAACATGCCATGGCATCTCTAACAAATATTCTGCTCGAACATAATTCCAAATTCAATGGTCGCAATTATGGAACCTAGAAGCAGCGCATCATCGCAATCTTCGAATATCGAAACACCGATCAACTTGTTCCGGGTGTTACGCAGCATCTGACTTTTCCGGGTCCTGATCAAGATACATGGGATCTGAATAATCGAGAGGCAGTAATGCTTCTCAAACTATCCGTAGCTGATGACCAGCTTTCTCAGATTCCATCAGGCAAGACAGCTGCCGAAATCTAGACACATCTAAAAGGTCTTCATGAGACTTCCGACAAGAGCAGAGCCTTCTTTCTGAAAATCACTCTGTTTTCTATTGTCATGGATGAGCGCATCTCGCTCCAGGCACACCTAAATCGGATTCAGGAAATCCGTGATCAGTTACTTGCCATCGGTCGCAAGATGGACGAAAAGGATATTGTGGTAATCACTCTTCGGAGTTTACCAAAATCCTATGAGCATTTTATCGAGACTCTCAACATCACATCTACTGGTGTTGATCTAAAGTTCACTGATCTCTGCACCCTATTGCTTCAGCAAGATCGGTGGAAACAACAATTTGGTAGCAGCTCCAGTTCCACCTCCATTGAGCAAGCCTTTGCTGCAAAATCCTTTCAACAGAACATTGGCAACCATCAATCTTCTCAGCCTTCCCAGCATCAACCTTCTGCTCAATCCTTGGATGGCTCTATGAAGCAAAATGTACAGTGTAATTACTGTCACAAGTTCGGCCATATGAAATTCGAGTGTCGGAAACGTTTGGCTGCCCAAGCAAGGCAAAATGCTTCCTAGCCAACAGCACAAGTTGTCGAGCTCCCTGATCAAGGCGAAGCTTTTTTCTACGCCTTCTGATTTTGTTTCTGTTTTTCTAGGTTTGTTGATTTTCTCCTCAAAAATCATTTCAAGTTGTTTGTAATATGCAAGGTTGTGTGAGATTCTGGGTTTTACCGTTTTTTCCACAAAAACGAAGTTTTGTAATTGCAACGTATTTTGAGTCATAGCACTCTTCTGGCAAAGCTTCTTGGTTTCAACATTCTGTAGATCTAGGGAGGGTCTCAGCTAGCACAGAATGTTCCGACATCCATACGTTGACCATAAGGGAGGGTATTAAGATAATATCTTATACTTTCTATAATAGTCAACTACTTGTCTGTAGTTCGTCTTTCAGTCTAGATAGGAATGTTTCCTATCCCGTCTCTTTTTTCTTCAGTCCAGATAAAAATGTTTCCTATCCTGTCTCTAGTTTTGTTTCTAATTCCGTCTTCAGTCTAGGTTGTTTCTTTTAGAAACAACGTCCTTGTAATTCTTTATAAGGAACACATTTGTTCTTCTGTTTATCAATCAATCATCCGAAAATCCATTAATCTGCCAACTCTTCTCGAATCTTGTAACACAGCTTCATTTTCGGAATATCCTAATTTTGAAAAGTAGTTGTCTATCCTTTCGTACCATGCCTTGAGAGCTTGTTTAAGACCATACAGTGCTTTCTTCAGTTTACATAAGAATTTTTGTCATGGGTGTTAATCCTTCTAGTTGTTCGATGTATACTTCTTCAATTAGACCGTTTAGAAATACATTTTTAACATTTATTTGATGTATCTTCCATCCTTTGGATACTGCAATGTCTATGATAGTTCTAATAGAAGTATGACGAGCAACTGGAGCAAAAGTTTCTTCATAATCTATTCCTTCCTTTTGTGAAAGTCTGCGAGCTACAAATCTGACTTTGCATTTTCAAAACTACCATTTGATAAATGCTTGATTTTGAATAACCATTTAGAGGAGATTGATTTATCTTTAGGTCTGGGTACAATATCTCATACATCATTTTTTAATATGGATTGATACTCTTCAATCATCGCATCTTTCCAAGGTTGACATGATAATGCTTCTTCGACATATGTCGGTTCTGTTTTAATGAGTTCGGATATTTGTTCTACATAACATGAATGGTTCCTTGTTCTCTTGTTTTCTTTTAATACTTCATCAGGTTCTAATTGATTTTCTTCTATCATTTTTCTTGCCCAAAGTGGCCTCTTTTTGTTGTTAGGGTTTTCAGTGTTTTCTGTAATAGAACTTGTGGGTGCAACATGTTCATAATAAATCCCCCTCTGATTCTATACTAGAGGAATCTCATCTAATTTGGTAGTTGGTTCTGTGTATGATTGATCAATGTTCTTCAAGAGATTAAAAGCAATGTCTTCTTCAAATAGAGATTCAATGGTCCTTTGACCAAGGACGTAAATCCTGTAACCTTTGGATGATTCACTATATCCTATAAATATGCCTTTCTTTCTTGATGGTTCGAGTTTAGTTCTCTTCTCCTTGAGTATATGAATGCATACAGGACATCCAAAGATTCTTAGATGACTTGAATACTTCTTCAAGTGTTTTGTTCTCTAATATTGAATGAGGGCATCTATTTTGGATGTACACTGCGGTGTTAGAAGCTTCAGCCCAAAATGAAGTGTGAAGATTCTAATCATGCATCATGGCTTTGGCAAATTCTATAATAGATCTATTTTTTCTTTCTGCAACTCCATTATGTTGAGGATTATATGGTACAGAAAACTCCCTCTTAATCTCAACAGAGATGCATGACTCTTTAACGTAGTTTGGTTTTCAACTAGGGCTTTACACTCTTTAAATTTGGATAATACTTCAGTTGATTCTTTAAGTTTAAGAAAGTAAATCCAAGTTTTCCTAGAGAAGTCATCTACAAAAATTACGTAGTATAGAAATCCGCCTAGGGAAGGCACGGACATTGGACCACACAGGTCAGTGTGAATGAGATCATGTACAAATTTGGATTTGTGTTCACTTTTAGGAAAGGACCCTTTTGTGTTTTTACCTAAAGCAAATCCTTTGCAAGTTCTAGAATGATCAAGTTTTAGACTAGGTAGTCCGGTTACTATTTTCTTTATGGATGGTAAGGCGCGAAAATGGAGATGTCCAAGTCTTCTATGCCAGATTTTGTTAGAATTTGAGATTTCATGATTTAGGGCTAGATTTTGATGATTACAGAGTTTGTACAAACTTCCATCTCTGAACCCAATGCTTATTGCATTCCTAATGTTGGAGTTCTTGGCCCAAGATAGTACTTTATCCTCTTGGAATGTGATTTGATACCCTTGGTCTGCAAGGCCAGAGATTGAGGCCAATTTTCTTTTTATGCTAGGTACAAATAAAACATTCTTTAGTTGAAGTGTGAAACCTATTTTCAGTTATATTGAATATGATCCAATACCTTTTACCGGATATGTAGAATTATCCCCAATAGTTATTTCTTCAAAGGAATACCCTTCAAAACTTTCGAATTTGTCTTTAAACCCTGTTATATGACAAGATGCTCCACTGTCTATTATCCATGTATTTTTAGTGGAGTTGAGTTCACTTGAGAGAGCTATGTAAAATGTAAAGTTTTCATCCTTTTCATCTTTGACTTCTGCTAGTGCTACTTGAATTTTCTTCTGTTCCAAACAGACATTATGAGTACAACAAAATTTGTCACATTTGAAGCATTGAACTTTTGACCAATCTCTTTTCTTGCATGTTTTGTTAAATTCCTTTCTTTTTCGTTTGAATTTAGCTTTCTTTCCCTTATTGTTAGCATTGGCTTGGAGGGCTTGAATATCTCCCTCTTGATTTAGGCTGATTCCTCTTAAAATTAATCTCGACTCTTCTTCAATACATTCATTTTTTAAGTTGCTCAAATTTTGGAAGTTCAAGTTGAGAGCTTAGTCCATGAATAAAAGTTCGTTTTCCCAAGATAAAGGCAATCATTTTAGTGCTATGATACAAAGTTCTTTGTCATCCACTTGATTTCCGACAGTTGCAAGTTGATCTTTTAACTTTGAGATTCTTTAAAAATAAGACGTAATAGACTCTCCATTGTTTATTTTGATGTATATTAATTATTGCTTCAGTGTCAACAGTCTACTGGAATTTATTAATTTTGAATGTATTCTTAATGGTGGTGAACATCTCATAAGCTGTTTTTAGGCTTGATATTGATGGGAGAATGTGATCTTTGACAGAGTCTATAATGATCTTCATAGCTTTATTATTATGTCTTTTCCAAGATGTTTTGTCTTGATCATTCTCGGGCATCGACTTATCTTCCTCTATGTATCCTTCTAATTCCATTTCTCAAAAAGAATGATCATTACTTATATTTTCCATGATGCAAAGTTGGAGGCCCCATCAAGTCTGTCTTCCAGTCTTACATGATTCACCATAGTTTCAGATTGAAGATAGTTTAATAAATTTAAATCTGTATAAGTTGACTGTGAATATCAGTTCGTCTCTGATACCATGTAAATGTTTTTAGGATTCTTGATAGAGAGAATAGATATACATGTGTTTTCTTTCTCTGAAATAGTAAGCCTGAGTTCTGATATAAATCTGATCCTTATATATATATCTGTATAACTGAAATACTGATCTGTGATTACCTTTAATTACTTTGTGAATAGGAAGAAAACAGATGTAAGAATGCAGATGTATTCAGACAATTAATGATATTGATATGGACATTGTCTTTCAACATCGTGTGAGTGGGAATATATACATGTAGCGATCAGTCCCCGCAGGGACATGACTCTACGTGGCCAAAGGGGCCACATAGGGTCATGTCCCTACATGGACCTTAACACAACTTAGTCATCCTTTATACCTTTGGCTAATGTTAATACAAACACAGCCCGATCTTACAAGGAAACTCTCGGCATGATATATATATGATTTATTTTTTATTATTATTATTATATATATATATATATATAACATTATTTAAGTATATGATTAATAACAGAAATGATAATGAATATATATATATATATATATTACAATTCCATATACTTATATTTTTCACTTCTACAGAAGCTATAATTTAACAATCATCTCTGCATTCTGGTTTGGTAAGCCGATGCTGAAGTATACCGATTTTGGTGTTTAATTGCTGCAATTTTTATTGGAGGGTTTATTGATTCGAATGCCACACATTCAGCCTTCAAATCTTGTCATATACTGTTCCTATGAGGGTGATTGGTAGTTACAAATGAGGGTTTATGGTCTGCAATTGTTTGTCTATCTTGTGCAGCCAGATTTAATGAAGATAGCGTGGGTTTCTAGGAGCTGCATCTACTCATACAGAGTTGCAATTTGCCTCTGCTAAGCAGTGTTTTGCATAGGGCTTCTACAAAGATGTTGGCATGGAGTTTTCTGAGACTTAGTTGCAATATATTGGATGCCAGCAGATATTCAGGTTCCCTATTTGAATTGGTCTTTCATGTGAATTGTTTGTAATAATTTAGAAGTGTTATAATTGCAAATAAATAAATTTATCCTGGCATTGTTAGTAGTTTCAAATTGTGTTATTTTTATAAGCATTTATATATTCTAGAAATTGTAAAAAAAATCATGTCTCACAACATAAGAAAATATAAAACTTGCATAGTATAAACAACACAATCTTCAGCATTGCTATAGTGTAAGCCAGCAGGGTTCTTACGATAGAATCAACGCTTGCATGATAAGTGTTTGAAAAAATGTCAAATCACTAGAATTTGTAGAACTGGTTGAGACTCTTTACATCACTTCCCTACAATATTTCCTTGGGAAATGTGTTTTCTTATCATCATAAAATTTTATTAAAAAGGGGACATTACGTAAGTTGCGTTCAAGCATGCAAATTAAGGTTCGAGGCATGCTTTGAGGGTTGTATGATGGTAAAAGGAAACTTGTAAATAACCTTAGCAGGTGCTAGGCCATGACATGTAGCTATTTTCCATGGTAAGATACCAAATAGCTTTTTTCCATAGTGAGACAACAATTTGTAGGTTGCAAAAAGCTACTTGTTTGTAAACTTATTTGATGCTGGGCCATGTAAAGTAGTTATTCACCATGGTGAAATACTATCATTTCATACAAGTCTCAACAAATTTTAGATCCAGGCTGTGAATGAATCTTGGTTTTAGTAGTTTCCAGTAGCAAGGCTAAAGTTTGTAACCATCTTACCATTCAAAATGATGCAAGGATGATGCTAAAGGTTCAATTTCCGTATTGTTAGGTATGCATAAAACAATGGCAACCGCTTCAATTTAGACCACACAAAACTTTTTGAACATATTAACAGAACTTTGAAGGTGAATTTAGTTTCAAAAAGGTTACCGAAATCAGAAAACATGTGATTTGTTTGTGCCATCTTTTTATTTTCTAGGGTTGGACCAAGCTGTGACTATTTTGGAAGGAATCCTTTTATTTTTTTCTGATTTCTGCCACTATTGTATTTTGCTTTTTACCCTAACCCATTTTTTTCCAAATTTGAAAAGAAAAAGTTATCTTTTAGTTTCCTGATTTAATCATGACAAATTTATGTACTGTGCTTTTAACCACAATGACATGATTATGCAAAGGAATTGTTACAACTGTAGATAATTGCTATTATTATCATTGAAACTATCCATAAGAAGTGCACCGAATAAGAGGAAAAAAAAAAGATCTCAGCATTTCTAGCAGAAAACTCTTAAAAACTATGCCTTGAGGACAAATTGGTAAAAATAAGAGCATGAGCAACAGATTAACAACATTCTTGATGATGCACTATTTCCTTAATAAAAATTAAAACGCAATAACTTTTATGTCAACAGAGCCATAGTAAGAGAGATGTACATAAAGTGTCTTTTGACTCTCTGATGGGTTCAAATTATACTTGTAGAAATTGTACATTAAGTTTCAAGCTTGGGAAACCATGCATGGGAATAAATTGGGATTGGAACAACTACAAGATGAAACTGAAGCAGAACAAGCAATTAGATTATTACACAATAACTGCAGATAATATTTGATCACACCATTGACTCTTATTTGCTGCACAAATATCTCAAATCAATGATTCTATGCAAACTATGAATGTAAGTTACAATTTCATCCTTACCAAGAACTGCCACAGGCTTCAACACCGGCCCACGTATTTTAGAAGATGTTGCATGTGCCTCCAGGACAGATGACATCATTGTTGTTCCTGGTAGACCAACAACTGTCGACCGTGTCTCTGTTTGGTCATCAGCTTGTAAGCTAGGAGCCAATGCTACAACTGGTGCCATCTGTGAAAGCTGATCCTGGGAAATGATAGTCGATGGCAGTGCAGTGATGGGATGTGGTACAACGGCAGCTGTAGATACATTAGAAGTCCTTGCCTCAATTTGATTGGGTTGTGAAATTGGAGTCTGTGTGATAGCAGATATAGCTGGCATTAATGGTTGTATAATGGAAAGTGGTTGTGCAATTGATACTGAATTTTTCCCTGAACCTGATTGGGTCACTTGAGCTGGTAATGCAGCTGAGTTGCCATTAATTAAAATGTTGGCAGGTTCATGGTCTGCTTTAGACAATGAAGGCAATACCATGGATGTATTCACTGTTGACAGCCTTGCTTTTTCAATCTGCAAAAGCACATAATTAGCCTAGTCTCTTCACAAGAGAGACAACACATGAAGTAGCTTGTCTTCTAAGCATTTATTACATCTACTTGGGGAATGAGATATATAGAATACCTAAAACCAGAAATGGGATAGTAAATAATTTTCATAGAACAAACAAGAGTGCAGAACTTTCCTATTCTTCAAATTCATGAAAGCTACAGCCTCCCTCTTAACACTCATGAGTGAACAGAGATAACTAATGCCAAAAAAAGTGCTGGCACAGATTTAGGGAAATTGCTACTACAGAAGTTGTGGTTGCAGATTTGCTTGTGACTATAATTAATGTTTCAATACACAATGCAATCCCTCCCTAGCCCCAGGCATTAAATATTAGACGGAATGAACCCTTGATACCTAAGCTCCTGAATCGCATAACTTCAAATGCTTTTGAGAAAGAATGTGAAATTCAGACACAAGTGTAGCTACAGAAGAAACAGCATTACCTTGACAGGCATATAAACACAATGCTGGCAGGTTATAAAGTTTAGTATATTCCAATCTATGATTCTCCAATGATGTAGGGAACAATAATAACAATCACATGGCAATTGTGTGATTGGTAGATAAGGATACAAGAAAAATAGTAAGTGAAATTAGACAGAAACATGCAGGAAACTTCAATTCAATCACAGCTTGCTACTTTATTCAGACCTACATGAAAAAGATGCTCAAATGGCAAGGAATCTTTTCAAATCTGAGAAATTATGTCACAATTTCAAAGAGGTTGTTATCTACAAAGAGTGTAATAACCCACATTTACAGAAAAACGAAACCATGATTTGGAAAGAAGACTTAAAGAAAGAGAAGCCTGGCAGTGGCACAAATCAGTGAGGATATTGTTTGCTTACATAAGAGACAAAACAATGAAAGAATCTACAAAATACATACACTCTAACAAAGAATATAATAGCTTATGAGGATTGATTACATAAACAAGTAAGCCTTAAAAGGAATATTAGCTTCCTGCCATAGCAAAGCATACTCTCACTAATATTAAAACTTAAAGGTGCCTATGTCAAGAGAAAGGGAAGAAAAATGGAAATCAAAATCAATAGAACAAAGAATATAATAGCTTATGAGGATTGATTACATAAACAAGTGAACCTTAAAAGGACAATTAGCTTCCTACCATACCAAATCATAGTTATCAAACAAGCTAGGATGTAATCTAACACAATAATGGAGGTCATTAAAGAGAATAAAATCTCTTATTAAGGTAGCTAGAGGATATGAAAAAGAAAACAACTTTACAAAAAATCATGGTCACATTGTGATCATAAAAAAAAAAGAAATAATTTAAAAAGACGCTCCTTTTCCCAACAGGGAAGAAGGTAGTGCTGGCCAGTACAAAAAATAAGTCTTGAGGAAAATTGAAAAGCATATTAATAGCAATCAAGCATATTTGTCTGAATTAAAATTTAAAAAGAACCAAGTCATTGGAACAGTAAAATGGGCACAAAAATCAACAGGGATTATCACCATAACATTAAAAGATCAGGTAATTTGTGCTAATGATATTCATATAAACTAACTACTCTCAATACTCTTAAGATAGAGAAAAACAAAAATCTATTCCAAAGGATTTATTCAACACACACCACCAAAGACTTCCATCAAATACATTGCAAACTAATCTTCAAAATTGGAAGCAGAAAAAAGTCTTAGTTACCGATTCGGGATACGAATCCGATTCGGGCACGTGAATCGGATCCATGGATTCGTGATTTTTTTTTTCCCGATTAGGATTCGTGGAGGATTCGTGAATATATATATATATATATATATATATATATTACTGATCTTGCCCAAAGCCCCAACTAGTAACAGATATATATATATATATATATATATATAGTTGTTTCTCTCATTTATTAGTATATATAATGCATAAAAAGGTCATTTTAGCACTAGAAAGCAAAAAAATATATTTAAAAAAGTCATATTAAATAACTTAGACTCACTTAAACCTGTCGATCCTTGAGGATTCACACTGGATCCTTGAGGATTCGTGCCTGGATTCATGCAGATCCGGGCAGGATCCTTGTTTTACACAGTGGATTCGTCAGGATTCGTGGGCCATGAATCCGGACGAATCCACTGTGTAAAACAAGGATCCTTCTTGGATCTGCACGAATCCAGGCACAAATCTGGATCCGGATTGGACCCGAATCCGGATCCAGCCTCTAGGGCACGAATCCGGTAACTAAGGAAAAAACCCATAAATCTTGGATCAACCAAACATGGGATAAACATTTGTTGGATAAATTAAAAGAAGATAAGCACCAAGGGGAGGAAAAGGCATAAGAACAATTAAAAGTGTGTGGATCATTCTACAGTATAGTTGTGTAACCTTGCAAAAGTTGAGTAATCAAAGAATCAGGGTCCCTATTGATTTTTCTTGATTTTAAGAAGTTTTTTGACAACATCTCGAAGAGCTACAAAAGAGCACGTGACAAACATGGGTATCAACTGCACAAATATCAATAATAATCATATGAGAATAAAAGTCAAAACAAACTATCAATACAAAAGTAGTTGTGTGGCACTGATATGCAAATAAATCAAGGCAACTCCTATCTCATGCACCTTCTTCAGGAACTATTTTGATAAACATGATGTCTAAATAATCCAAGACTGCAGTTGAGGCATCACTATAATAGGATACACCAACAACCAGTTCTTTACATAAATGATGAAATATTCATGACTAGGACCACAAATAACTTAATGTAATGTCCCGTTTTCCACAGAGAATTTAATAAGAAAAAGAATTAAATACAAGATTAAATAATTAAATAATGAAGAAATATATAATTATAAATAAAATCAATAATAAATATAATATATAATTGATTAAGTTATTATTATAATAACAAAAGAATATCATTGTCATATCCCCATATTTATAAAGATTTTAATAGAATAAATTATAATATAATTTATTATTATATATTATTAATATAATAAGGAGTTAATAATATATAATACATATATTGATCAACATAACCATATTAGATGATTATAGTATCATTGATATGATTATTAAAATATATAAACAAAAATATTATACATATAATTTGTAAAAACCTTCACTTGGCTATAACTTGAACAACTCTGATTTCACCAACTTTTCTCACAAATCAGATTTTTGACATTTTGTTGAACACTTGACAACCCAACTCTCCAGTGAAGTAAATGGAAGTGCATGTATATTTAATACTCTTTGATCTATGCACCTCCCCTATTGTTTGTGCTGGATATATTATTTTTCTATGATGGATTTATATAAATTTTTGTGTCTTTTACATATCATATAAAAATACTGAAACAATAGTGAAGTAGAGTTGTGCAAAGCAATATTTTTCTCAATCGAACTTAACACCAGAATTTACTTTAAAATTCACAACCTACGAACTTGGAAGAATAAGATTTGTTTATATTAATAGTAACAGAATGTCTATCAATAGCAGATTCAATTATTTGTGAAACCTGTTGCTTGAATATGCAATCCACATTTGAAACCTGTTGCTTGATTCTGCAATCCACATTGGCAGACTGAATGCCAACTTTTCCCAGAAATTCTACAGCAAGCCTGGTAAATTAAATCGCAGACCGAAGGAACAAAATGCTGATCTTCATAGGTGAATTGCAGGCCCAAATAGAAGATCGCAGGTCCAAGTAACTTGAACGCAGGCCTCCCAAAACACACCTGCGACTGATATTCAGGTCTCCACACTGAGAATTATGAATTGCAGGTCCAAGACAAGATACCGCCCAGCTTCTATAGAGATGAATTGGCTAGGGGATCGTGAGTAATACAAGTAACACCATAAACGCTGCCTTCCAGATGTAAATCAATAACTAATAATGCCCAATTCCCTCCAAATGCAACAGCAAGTTGATAATAATTCCCTCAGTGAATTCACTCCACAGATCCACAAACTCACTTCCAGCAAAACAATCTCCTTAGACACAGACAACACGGTAGCAGAAGAAGGCAAATTGTTATACAACAGCAACAATTGGCTATAGAAATTCTCAGAATGACCCTTATACTTCAGCAAGGGCACATAATTCAGAAAACTCAGAGAAAGCCACAAAGGCAATAAAAACAAATAAATATCCAAGCATACTTTTCCCAATGAAATTAGCTTTCATTTATAATCCTTCGTTGAGCAAAAGTTTACTAAAAAACTTCATTTCAGAAATTGTGGAAGTTTCCCAAAAGAACTCAACATTAGAAACTTTCCAACACACTTTTTAGAAATATCACTTAATTCCATCATTATAATAATATAAATATTATTATAATAATGCTACTTAATAATTAATGAATAAATAAGAGCTCATGCAATTGTTAACTTTATTTACTGCAGGTGACAACCAACTGCTGAAGCCACCCACTGCACTGCCAAAAATAGCAACTGCCAAAAATAGACCTACTAAAAATCAGTAAATCCACAACTGGGACCCCCAAAACACCCTATCAGCTCACGAGGGTCGCTATGATGAGTTAACTCCATTGACTACATAGACTTGCCAAAAACGGGGACATTACATAATTCAAATAATTATAATAAATATATATCACTTAAAGAACTAAAGGTTGCAACCTAATTTGAATAGGCACAACCCCATATCAAGTACACTATATAAGAAAGAAACATGGAAAAAGAGGACAACCATATCAGATTATAATCTGAAAACTATATCAAGTACGATAGACATACAAAGTAGAGAACAATATTCCCTTATTTTAGATTCAGAGTAGGAGGCTACAGTTCAGTATAAAGATACAAAAACCCAAATCAGTGCAGACAAAGAAGAACCATGTATTATGAGTAGAGCAGCGACTATAATCAGACTGGAAAGAGAAAGAACGGCATGAAGTTTCCCAAGTTGTTAGACAATCAACCTTTAATGGACAAACAGTATCGGTCTTTAAAACCAATGCACCATTTGTTTTCGCATCGATACACAGTCATAATAATAGTGAACGAGACTACCTATGATATCAGAGGAAGAGGATAGATTCAGCACATCACATTACGAACTAGGGATGGGATCACCCTATCAGTCCCTTCTAAGCAATCAATTATATATGTAACAGATACTTAACTAGCAAAGGAGAGGGAAAAACAAAAAAACATATCGGAGACCATAATAAGCAGCAACAGACAATATAGTTATTGCAGCCTATACTGGAGGGGGGCATTGAACAGATTATGAATAATAAAATAGAGACTACAGATCAACAAAGTGGAGACCGTCACCACCTAGTACAAAGCATGGGAATTAGTTGCAGTCAGATTGACGAGGCCATGATATAAGTCAACAGTCCTGTCCAGTCAGGAATTACCTAACTATTATCCAGTAGGTAGAAACTCAGACAGATGCATTCTAAGATATTAATGAATAGAGAACAACTACAATTAGTAATTGGTGATAGTGAAGAATGGACAGAAGCCATATAAGAACAAATATGTTCACAGCTAAGTGTGGTAATCAAAAGAATCACCGGATATATAGTCAACAATCAAAATATAGATGTCTACTTTGTTAAGTTTAATAACCTGATAATCTCCGAGTCTGAAAGTGCAGACCACACTTGCTCTTCTAAGTCCTAAGTATCTATGTATGGCCTTTTGTATGTATTCCTACCTCTCTCTTTAGGTGGCGACTTTCCAGAATTAATTATGATATTAAACAAGTGACACTAACACAATGTGTTAGTCACTAACTAATATTGGATTAGTTTGCATATCGCCGGCTTTAGGAGGAGTCATACAAGCCGACTTAGGGAAGAGACATGCTCCTTAAGGGTCATGTCTCCTAATCTAGATACTTAGAGGGATGGTGCAGTTTTGAAGGGCACACAAACAATTCAGTCTGCTCCTCCAAGCATCAATATCCAGCAAGTTATAGATCAGAGATATTCTCAATCAATATCATATCAAAGTAGATTATTTATTCTTGCATTGGCATTGGAGAAGTACATAAGTTCTGATCAAATATAGGTGTCAAACTTCCTCAATATTCAGATTATTAGAAGACTATTCTCAGCAATCAAGAATTGAAATAGAAGTCTGATTCAAAGGATACTGAATTTGCAGAATCTTTACATTCTTTCTACAAACATATATTCTATAAACATTAACTATGTAGAAATTACCCAAATCTCTACTAACACAAGAGGACATGAATTCTCTACAATAAATTAGAAGGAATCAGCATTGGCAATGAGAGTATCTAGGAAGACAACGCTTTATCAGCATAAGACAATGACTAAGTCCAATAATGGTTACTAAAGCAAGAAGATATTTTATATTGGTACTAAATGTAAGGCAAGGTTGTTATTGCTCAGTTGAGGACTGGATCCCATCACCTCAGATGCGAGACAAGCAGATGGAAGAGGCTGAAGGAGGTTTGGGAGGAGAGGATATGCGTGTCTTGTAAGACGGGAGCTATTGAAACAGAATAGCATTTTCTCTCCGAGTGCACAGCTTACGACAACATCCAAATATACTATAATTTCATACAAAAGGCGGTCAACATGCATAGTTTGTTTGAGGTTGACAGGATCAAGCAAATGGCAGACTTCTTGATTAAGATCCATATCAGAAGATTGGAAATGGAAAGAAATATGGAATCTGTTTAGCGTGTTCTGCTGGTCCCATAGACTGCTGTGGTCTCGTGGACATCATTAAAATCGCATTCATTCATTAATTCATTCATACTCAATCAACTATCTTTGTGTCAGAAACTCCAGAGTCAAAAAGATTATCAAATGTATATAGACCAAGTTGCAAAGCAAACTAAATTGAATTATATATAAGAGGGGAATAACTAATAAACTATTGCTCCCTAAGATGATGTCTATGCAATCATGGATGGCCTGATATTGGGGAATTCAAGTGAGATAAAAAATGGTGTTGATGGTTTGTAATGAAAAGGCTAATTAAGAGTAAGTATTTAGCGATGATGTGAAAGACATGATTATCAATAGAAAGATAAGTACAAGAAGGTCGTTGGAATAGGGGACATTACACTTAACGACGAGTAGCTGTCAGCTCCCAAGTTGTTAATGTAGGATAGTTCTTTATGATGATAAGTATTGTTCTGCAATAATGATGATCTTTGAACTGTAGAAGTATATCACATTTATTGATTTCGATGTATATCTTCCCATCACCGAAAGCATATATATATATATATCTTGTATATGGATCGATTATATTGGATTGAGTTAGCAAGTGAACACTAACTAATCGTGACCTTTCATTATTAAGAGTCATGACCAAACATTATTGCAGAACAATACTTATCATCATAAAGAACTGTCCTACATTAACACAAGTCAACCAGCAAAGAAGCAAAAATTAGTAGAATTACCTTTGGAACAGAAGTAAAAAGATTCACTCTAAGAAGATAGAAAAGGAAAATAAAATATGTTGCCCTCTCGCCCCAACTTATAAATAAATGGCTAAAAATTGTGAGATTGAAATGTTTCTTAGCTGAAAATTCTTGTAGCACAAAACTTCAAGGTATTATTTGAGCTCGTAGATAAGTTTGCTTAGAGATGATTATTCTACCATTGTTTCTCCTCATTTACCTACCAAGAAAACCTGACACACTACGTCATATTAACTATTTTTTTTAATCCCAGTGCTGCTCTTTTGAAATGCACATTGATAAAACGCCCTATTCTACTACATTTAATGCAGTAAAAGCCCACGGAAAAACTTGTCTTCAAGCTAAAGAGTTTAAACTAAATAGCAGTCTTGATCAAAATATTTTAATTCTGATTTCCAATAGTTCTGTTATCGCAGAGTGTCACTCCATTTGACAGCATCAAAATTAGAAAGATGAACAGTAATGTCTGCTGCGCTCTACACTGATCCTGTCTATCTCAAATAAAAATATATTTGTCACAATAATATTTTAATAAAATACATTTGTAAAACAGTCCTTAAGCTATGTTACCAGATTTGTCCCTGGAAGCCTGGTAGTCGAGTTTGATTCACTGGTAATTCGGATCCTTGTCAAATTCACCCAAAATTCAGCCACAGAGCTCTAAATTCTGTCAGCTGGGCCCATGCAGAATTTGGAGGAATTTGAAACAAATGTGTCACTCAATGGCAGAACCCTAGCCAACTTTGGGCTAAAAAACAATTTTTTTAACTTTTTTTTTTTTTAAATTGCATTGTTGTCTTGCATTTTGTCACCACAAAATGTCGGTAACAGCACAAAACTTTTCCAAGCTAGTTACACGTTTCTCTAAGCTTGAATTTGATATTTAATTGTTTAATGTTGATCGATTGATCCATTTCAATTCAAATATCAAATTGCTTTACCGAAGGCCTTCATCAAGTCTTTTTTGTTTTGCCTTCTGTCGAGCCTTTGCTTGATTTTTGAAACCTTCATCATCTGTTCTTTTCTTTTGAGTTTGCGTTTGTTTGTTTTTAGTCCTTTGGTTTTGCTCATGTCATGCCTTTCATTTTTCCCTTCAATTCAATCTAACTTAGAGGTTAATCGGAGTTGTCAATCAAGAGTTATGTCTGTTTTAGTGCCTCAAAAATGGACATTTTAGGTGCAACAGTACGAATTAAAAATATGATGTTATATTTTCAATTTAGCATTCACTTTTTGAAAAATATAACTTATATTCACTTTTTGTTATGTTTTTAAGTTACTTTAACTTTAAATTTATAACTTAAAGTGACTATAGTGCACTTTATGTTATAATTTTAAGTTGAGTTACTTTTTAATTTTTCACTTAAAGTAACTATATAATTATATCATTTCATTTTAATTTTTGGTTTAAAAAATCAAATATTTATATAAATGTTACTTTAAAAAGATGTTTATGTATTATATTTCATAATATGATAAATAAATATTGTTTATGACCTATGTTGTAACATTTTTATAATTTTAAGTGAATTAAATGACTTAAAGTCTTCATAAGTGGACATTTTGTATGCAATAACATGTAAAATCCATCAAAAGTGAACTTTTTACATGTCACTACATATAAAATTTGCTTTGGTGGACCTTTTTTATGTCATTACATCAAAAGTTCATCATAACTGGACCTTTTCAATGCTATGGCATGAAAAATGAAGTTTTATGTCTAAACATCTAAAAGGAGAATTGCATTTCAAAATATACTTCCTCCTCCAAAAGCTCTGATTTTACCTATAAGCATATTTTAAAATGTGTATACGACCCAGAAAGGTCCAATTTTAACTTGTTGCATATTTTAAAACATGCTATGCACCCAAAAAGGTCTGATTTTGATCAAAGACATGTTTTAAAATGTGTTGTGCCCTCCAAAAAGTCTGATTTTGAAAGAATGCATGCATTTGCTCTCTAAGAACCCGATTTTGCTCATTGTGAGAGATTTACTTGGTGGATTTGCATGAAATCTTCTCCATTAAAGGCGTTTTTACTTGGAAACGTAAATACCATTGAAGCTTTTCATGACAGAATCTTCTCAACATGTTCCTATGCCTTCAGTAGTACAGACTGAATCTTGCTTAGTCACTACGGATATACAATTTGGACCAATGCCAATGGTCTCCACTGTGCCTGCTTCTTTGGATGAAAGTTTCGGCCTACCTACATGGTTGAGTAAAATAACAACAAAGAGAAGGAAAGTGGTTGTTCCTCCTGACAATCTTCTTGTTAAGAAGACTAAATCCAAATCTTTGAAAGATAAAATTGTTTCCAGAATTTTGGTTGATTCTAATAAAACCAAATTTGTTGAGGTTGTTGAGCCCTTGGTAGATAAACTTGTTGAGGAACTTACTCGTTCTGATTACAAGTTTACTAAGGTTGAAATTGGAAAGCAATCACGTTTGAGTTGCTTGCAAAATGCTCAAGATGCATTGGCTAATGTATCAAAGAACAATCATGAGCTTTGGGAAAAGAGGACCCAACTGAAATAGGAGGTCTCTCGTTTAAATGAGGTTATCCAGAAACAATCTTCTTAGAATGTTGTTGTTATGTCTCAAACGTCTAAAGAGAGAAGGTTGATTGAAAACGCCAAGTCTTGGATACAAGAAATCATTTCTGAAGGAGTTTGAGCCATTACAGAGACATTTGCAATTCTTAGGCATGTCAAAGAGATGAATGAAATGGAGCAAAACTTAATTTCTTCTTTGACTCGACAAGCAGATAACTTGAAGGAAATCCTTGATGATTGGGATGAAATGGTCAATTTCGATTTGGATGCCTTCGTTTCATGTGACATTCTTTCGTCATGTGAAATGTTCTTCAGATTTCAAGGGCTCATTGGTTACAAGGAGGAGACATTAGGGAAGCTGATCACAAAGTTGCAAGTGGCCTTTGGAGATCGTCAAGCAGTCAAAACAAGTGTTACTTGTGATTTGAAACAAATGAGATGTCATGTTATTGATGAATATGGTAATCTTATTGCAGCAAAGATAGTAAATTCAGAATATACCAACAGGATCAATGCTGATGTAGATTCTGATGATTTTGGTTCACATACGATGAACAAGTTTGTTTTGTATAAATCTTTGACAAAACACTTGCTAGATACTACGGCAACAAGTTCCAAAGTTGTGCAATCAGCATATGAAAATGCAATAAGAGTTGAAGCTATATCGAAGACTATGGAAATTGTTGATCTTCCCACATTGCGTGACATCATTGTCAAATTCAAAGCACTGAGAAACAATCTCTAAGATTGTGGTTTTGTTTTTATTTCTTATTAGTAGTTGTAAAGAATGCATTACATGAAAAAGCATAATTACATATAATGTGAGTTACATGTATGTAAAAGAATGTAATGCAAGTTGCATGTGCGAGTTGCATGTAACCCTTTATTTTCTCTTGTAGTTAGACTAGGTCAAAGTTGATTGAGTTGCTCCCACTTTTTCCTCCACCTTTTTCTCAACTCCTTTGCCTATATAAAAGAGTCCCCCCTCATTGTAAAATCATCATCTTTATGCAAAAGAGCTCTGGAGAAATTGTGCCAACAGAACTTTGTTTGTGTAAGCACTATTTTGAGAGAAAGTGAATAGAAAGGAGCACTTGAGACTTAACTTTGATTAAGTGAGATTGTTATTTATGTGAATTGTAAGCTTTGTCTATAATTCATCCAAGTTGTCTTTGATTCCTATTATCTTGTGTTATTGGTAATTGTATCTCGTGAATTAAATAGAAAAGAGTTAAAAAGCAATTGAAGCCAGAGCTCTAACGAGAAGCAATTGTGAAAGTGTATATCTAGAAGCTTTGCCTGTAGCTTATATTTTCTTCCTAATTCGCAAAATAGCTAAATATTCTTACTTTTAGGAATCTTTGTGCCCTAATTGTAAAGTTTTTCCATATAGAAATACGCCCGGACTTAGAGCCAAACCAGTACATTTTTAGCTAGCCTTTGAGTTAGTAAAGGTTTATCGGTATCATTGTTTCCAACTCTTGATATAAGTGTAGTTAGAGATTCACCTTGCCTATTACTTGCTCCCTAAGTAAGTGGATTCTTTCTTGAAAGATAAGAAGAAAGGATATTGGTAACACCCATTATAAAACCTCTCGACTTCTTGCTTACCTTGAGTTGATCCAAGGAATGGTGAGAAGGAGGAGCCTTCCTTTTAAGGTAGGAGAGACTCGGTCTCACATGCTGTAACTGGTCATCCTATTTTGCGACCGGATTTTTACCCAAAACTGTCGGTTGCAAAATATCCACCCAACATGCCTAATTTTATTAACAAATGATCAAAGAGATCATTATAAAGAATTTACAAGGTAGTAAGAATAGAAAGTTTCTAATAAGAAATTCAAGAAACGGTCTAATCTACATAGATTTACAAATATACAAAAGATGACCATTAAAGTAATAAAACAATAATATTCTAACACTCTTCATCTAAAAATACCTCAATTACCTTTTGAAACTCATCTTTCAGCTCTTCTATAGAGACATCACTTGCATTGTCTTTCTTCTGAAGTTCACACTTGATGTCTGTAAACTCCTCGATTATATCCACTAACATTCTATTGCAATCCCATGGGAGCCTGATTTGTTCCTTGATATTTTGTTTGAGGAAGGTGTCATCCATTTGATGCTCTCCCTCCACATTATACATCCATCATCATTTGCATTTTGGGGAATCTTCTCTGCTACAGCCTTATCCATACCCATATCTATAATTTCTTTAAATTCCAGATCAGTTTGTATCAATACAATCTCTTCTTGCTTTGTGCCTAATTATTTCAGTGTTGACAGCATTTCTTATCAAAATCAGATCATACAAATTCTTCTAGGTCTCTCAATAAAAGGGTTCCCTTTATCTTTTAGATTTCTTACCCATTCTTTTGTAGTCCCATCAAAACAGTTGCCCACTTGCACCTTATTCACCACATATAAGTATTTCCCAACCTTAGAATTTGAGACAAAAGAAGCTTCTGATTAATTGAACAGTTGGGCAGAAGGATCCACTAATGACTTCAAACAACTAATGAACTGCTCCACAATTTTCTTCAGTTCATTTTTATCTTGTCCATCTTTTTATTTCCTTCTTAACAGTCTAAAAGCGGACAGCTACGAGTTATGGACATCTCCATCCCTGCTTGGAGGTCCTAAGGCCATCTAGACAAATTACAGTCAGCTTCAGTAGGCTGACTGGAAATTTTCTACACCGATGGATGTGCAATTTCAACAAACAAAATCTCAAAATTTCCATCTTCAATGAGCCTAGAATTAGCCTTCAACTTCTTTTGGTCTGGAGGACCTTTGAAGATGTTGTCTCACTAGGTTATTCACCTGCGGACTGACTGGCGTAGTTTTTCTCTTTTTAGTCAGGGTATTCTCCAACTATGATGGAGAATTAGTACCTCTGTTTTCTCTGGACATGGCACATGCTTTTAAAAAATTTGCCCACTTTGGATGTGTAAGTGAAGGCCACTTTCAGATCAGCAATAAGCTGAATCAATGAGCTTTTATTGCATGTAAATTATGTTGAATGCTGAAAAAAGCACCTTGTAGCTTTTATTCTCATTCCATGCATAGCTAATGAAGAACTAGGAGAAGAAAAATCAAGTGCTCTTTTGAAAGTTGGGGTTTTGGATACACTTTGTAAAAGAAAAGGAAGCCTTACCCTGTTGGGGGATCTTACCAGGTGCACCAGATGCATTTTGGAAAGAATCTTGCATGAGAATGGAGGAGGCAACATCTATTATCTATATCTCTTTCTTGTTCATCTGCTTCCCCCTTCCCTTTATCTTTCTCATTCTCTTTATCCTTTTTGTTATCACTTTGCTCATCTACATTGTGGTCTTAGGTGAGCCATCCCCACAAGTTTTTTCTGGAACATTTTCCTTATCGGCTGGCTGATGTCCAGCTCCAGTTCCTTCTGAAGCGGCATTATGTTGGGCAGATGCTGATGTTGTAGTTGATGAGGTAAATCCCTGACTGGCTAGGGTTGGCCTAACCTCCTACTTTCTGGTCTCCTCCTGTATACACTTTGGAGGTTTTCACTTTCTTTTCGGCCAGCCAAATGCAAGTCCATTTCAGGACCACTGCACTTCCAATCCATAGATCTTTATGCTCTTGTAATCTCCAATCAATTGGTACAAGACGTTGAGTTCAAATATGATTAAATAAAGTGGATCAATCAAGTTTCATTTATAATCTTATATACCATCAATACTCCAACCTAGATTGGAAGTAACAAATTGTCTCAGAACTATTCTCATCCAATCCCTCTTCCTTCCCTCATAATCTGTAATGTCCCCTTCTTGGCTAGAACTCCTTCTCCCACTATGGTAAATGATTATGAATTGAGAAGAGTGATGGTAGACAATGAAATATCAATGCAAAACAATATGTATTTAATACAGAATGATAAGTGCATATTCTATGAGGCCAATAATGCCAAAGCAGTATCTGATATGCTGATGTGTTACATAAAATGTAACATTATTTGTTACTACTTAGAGTGATAAACAGATTGCACAGGCAATCGATGCTGATGCTTACTGTTTCTGATAAATATGTTTAATACATGCAATGTCCAAAGGAGATCTCACTTACAGCGATATGAGTTGTTGTGCCTAATTTATAAATATGATCTTGCAGTGATAACAGCGTTGTTTCTGATCTTATCAATAATTTCATGCAATGTTTTGGATGGCATCTCTGATTGATTCTTTATGTGCTTGCAACAGGTGTCCTGTAAAAGCAGATTGCTCTAAACAGAGCCAATCTTGGGATATAAAGAAATAAGATAATATGTTTTCAATGTTCCTCAAGTGATCTGTTTCTGATAAATATGTTTAATACATGCAATGTCCGAAGGAGATATCACTTACAGCGATATGAGTTGTTGTACCTGATTAATTTATATGATCTTGCAATGATAACAGCACTGTTTCTGATCTTATCAATAATTTCATGCAATGTTTTATGGATGGCATCTCTGATTGATTCTTTTTGTGCTTGCACCAGGTATCCTGTAAAGGCAGATTGCCCTAAACAGAGCCAATCTTGGGATATAAACAAATACGATAATATGTTTTCGATGTTCCTCAAGTGATCATTATTCTCTAATATACTACGTACCCCTGGGATGCGTCCCCAGCGAAAAAGCCCAAGTTTCCGAGACGGAGACATCCCCAGGACGGGAGGACGGGTATGGGACGTCCCCCCACCATTCCCAAAATGCCAAGAATTACAAGTGACATTTCCAGTACTCAAGGACTCCCTAGCAAAAAAAAAGGGGACAGCTAGCCGTCCTCGATACAGAAAAGGGACGTCCAGATGTCCCCCGACCGTACCGGGGACGATCGGCCATCCCCTATTCGTTTTATGCAAAAAATAAAATAAAAAAGTCAACCAACAAACATGAAAAAAATGCTTCCAACTTGGTCGCCCAGGTGGGCCCCACCCCTCCAAATGCCCTAAAAGGTTAAAAGAGACCACATTTTGGTTGTTTTGTCATTTGTTTGGTTTTGGTAGTGAAGTTTGAGTGTGTTGCAGCTGGCTAAGGTTTTTATTTTGCAAGAAGAGGAGGTGATTTTTTTGTTTCCAAGAGCTTGAGCAGGGGTTTGAGGTTCCATTTTGTGCACCAAGTATGAAACTCTTTATGCTTCCCTTTCCATTTTTTTAATAGATAGATTTGCAGTTTGAAAAGTCTGATTTTTTTTTAAAAATTTCCTTGTTTCAACTCATATTTCCATTGCATATTTAAATCTCAAAACAAAGCACAATGAGCAACAATGGGAGTACAAGTAGTAGTGGTGATGAGGAAGAAAATGTGGTTGGGGGTGATGTTGCCAATAATGGGACTAGGAAAAGAGCTGAAAAATTTTGCAAAAGGTCCTTTCAATAGAAAAAAACCTCTTTTCCAATATGTCACACCTAGGCCAAAAGATAAAAAGAATTCAGGAGGGACTAGGGTGTGGGTTTGTCATGTTTTTCTTGATGATTTTAGGGGCAGCTATACAAGGGTGAAGCCACACTTTTTAGGTGTTGCATGCCATGGAGTCAAAGCTAGTCCTAACTTGATTGATGAACAAAGATTAGAATGTCAAAAATTGCACAGAGGCTGAAATGGAGGGGCAAAAAATGACAGTGACATCACCATCTATTCCGTCACAATTATCTACGCATATATCATCCCCCATTGGTACTAGTGGCGCCCTACTAAGTCTAGAGGGAAGAGAAAGATGAGTAGTGGTGATAAGGGCTTGGTGGAAAATATGTTTATTACACAGGCAAAGGAAAAGTGGGAGGTATCCATTTGTAGATTCTTTGTTGCTAATGGTATCCCATATCATGCAGCCCATTCCACTTAAATTAAACAAATGGTGAAAGATATATTGAATATGAATCCCTCATTTGTACACCCTGGTGAGCATAAGCTATGAACCACCATCCTAGATGAAGAGTACTCAAGGGTTGCTTTGTTGTTTGAGGATATGAAACGCACTAGGGTTAGGACGGGCTACTCTATTGTGATGGATGGGTGGACCGATGTTAGACTTCGGCCACTCATCAATATCATTGTCACATCCCCTGTTGGCTCTTATTTTTTGAAAGCCATAGATTGCTCAGGAAAAAAGGATGCAAAATTCCATTTCACCATTTTGAGAAATGCTATAGAGGACATTGGGTCGGCTAGTGTAGTACAGGTTATCACAAATTCAACACCTATGTGCAAATCAACCAGTTTGATGATAGAGGGTGCTTATAGGCACATCTTTTGGACCCCTTGTTGTGTTCATGCATTGAAGGATATAGGGAAGATTGCATGGGTGAAACAGACGGTGTTAAAAGCTAGAGAAGTGCAATTTATATGCAACCACCACACTTCATTTGCTCTACTCAAGTCCTTCTCTAAGGACTTCCTCAAACTAGCCGAGACAAGGTATGTCGATTTTAATTATAGGTTACTTTTAGTTTGTTTTTAGTTTATTTTTATTTATAATTGTTATAAAATTCCATGTGATGTTTTTAATCATTAATGTTTAACTTTATTTTAATTTATAATTGTCTCTATATGTATTGCACAGATTTCATCTTGATGGAGAGGATGATTGAGGTGTACGAGGCCCTTCAAATGATGGTGGTGAATCCAAAGTGGGGACGATGGTCCAATTCTAAGTCCTCTGAAGGAAAAGCGGTGAAGCAAAGGATCCTTGATGAGAGCTGGTGGTCCACAATGAGGTAAGTTGTTGATTTTAAAATTTAATGTTAGTCTTTTGCTTACTGATTTTCATACTACCAGTCTTTAAAATTTTATAATTCTAATTTTGATTTTAATTTTTGTGTGCATCTTGCAGATATATTTGCTCTATCATAGCACCCATTGTAAATGTCATTAGATATGTTAATATTGACGCTCCTAGTTTGGGAGAGATATATGAGACTATTGACAGCATGTTGGGGAAGATGAAGAGAATTGTTGCAACAAAGGATCCTACATTGGGTTTTTATGAAGAGCATATTACGCCTATTGTGATGTGGAGGTAGAACATAATAAGTACCCCGCTTCATATGGCAGCTTTTGCTCTAAATCCCAAACGATATGCACAGTTGGGTGGAAGGGGCCTCCCATGTGATGATCCTAAGATATTGGATGGCTTCACAAGAGCCATTGATAAGATGTATTCAGCTCAAGAGGCCTCTACTCTTCATGCACAGTTTCTTGACTTCACCAACCTTCGTGGCCCAAACTTAAGTAAGCCAAAAGCAACGTTGTATACAGTGATTTTGGCACAAAGAGATCCTATTGGATGGTGGACCTAGCATGGGAGAGATACACCCAAGTTAAAAACAGGTCACTCGCCTCCTTGCACAGGTTCCTAGTTCCTCAATTGCAGAGAGGAATTGGTCCACATATTCATTTATCCACTCCATCAAGAGGAACAGACTTACCTCTAAAGGAGCAGAGAAGTTAGTGACAATGCATAATGCTCTTCGACTTGCAGATCGTCAAACTCCAGAGTATAGGCAGACACCAGCTTTGTGGTGGGATGTTGAGCCTAAGGATGTGGCCCAGATAGATGAGGATGACACAGCACCAGGAATGATCGAGGTTCCATTAGATGATACTACACTTCCTGTGGAGGATAATACTGAGGACTCTAGTTTTGATGTCATGGAGGCAAAGGTTGAATAGGAGCAGCAATCTACTTCATGATTCTATGTTTTGTTTTCTATGTTGAACTTGAACATGATGATGATACATTGATACTTTATGGCAGCCCTCTAGCCTTTGGGCATATTTATATTTTCAGATTTTTATGATATTGTTTCACTGTTAAACTTCTATTTAAATATTTTTGTTCACATATTGATATGCATATTGACAATTGAGTACTGAAATCGATTATTATTTCCTAGATGGCATTCAACTATTGTATGTTAAGGTTCTATAATGTTTAAATGACATGCTTTGTCCTTAATTTCATATAAATGACATGTATAGTTGCAAACTTCAGTGTATATTTTAAAATTTCCTTATATATATATAGCTGTCCCTGTTTGCCATCCCCCCCATCCCCAAAATCGCAAAAAACATTTGCCGCCCCAGAAACTTGTCCTACCGTCCCTGTCCCAAAAACTCAAGGGAACATAGGTTATTAGCAACTTAAATCACTCTTAACTAATGATGTCATCCATGCTCATTAGATTGATTAATAACATTAGTCTTCATACTTATGAGAACAATTCATACTTCTCCATTGTTGATTGGCACTTATCATATTCGTTGTTATAATTACTAACAAATGTAAATGCTTTCGTAAGTGGTGTCTTCATTTACTTGGGGGCGCTTACTATATAGCCTCGGTTAGAAGACTTGTAATCACAACATTGCCATTCAACTAAGCTCATGCATCATTAATCTCTCCTTTCCGAATATTGTTTTTGTGTGAGCAAATATCAACTATTGCCACTAAGGAATTGTACCATTGTTTTATACCCATACTATAAACTTGTTAATAAAGGTTTAACGTTGATATCAATAAGTTTCGATATTTATTATAACTTATTAAATGCTATATCCTTTAGGCTCTACATTGGGGAAATTACAATCTCCCCCTCTTGAAAGATGCTTGCCCACAATACATCGCTTGCTTGATGTTATTGAGCTCGTTATGCAAGTCATTCAATCCCCAAAGTTATAGCAACAATGTTTCTTAATGTAGATAGGTTGCTTATTTGGCAATTGTCCTATAGTGTTTGACCTTAAGGCAATTCATTCATTGTTCCCTACGCTCTGCGCAAAGATCTATTTTGATGATCTTAAACTCGTATCTATTATTGAATATCTAGTTTTCATAAATCTTGGAGCTCCCCCTATAAATTGAATTTCAAGTCATCTTCATGAGTGTACACTTTGTTGTTGTTGTGCAACATTGAATTTGATAAGTTGCTTCTTATGCCCAAGTGGTAAACGCCTCTATGGAAATCTTCGGAAGTTTGTTTAAGGCCTAAACTCATGGACTTGATCTTCATTGATAATAAACGAGCATTATTCAACCAAAGAATCAAAGTCCTTGTATCTCTCAAATGTTAAAAGGAAAATTCCAAATCTGAATTGCAATATCATTAAGTTTGATTGAAATAAGTTTAGTGATGATATTGCTCAAGCTTGCCATATTATTCTGGGCAGATCTCAATGTTTTCTTGATTGAAGATGCACCTGGATCCCAAAATTTGTTTTCATCCTTGGTGTGATTTTAGATCAACCTCATCATTCTGTTCAAAAAGTGAATCACTATATGTCTTGTCCATTTCAACTTCTAACAAGGAATTATGAATAAGTCAAGACTGATCTTGAATTCTTCCAACTCTTCTCTATCTGATTTCTTTAGGTAACTTTCCAAGTCACCTTTATTTCTTTTGTTATGATTCGTGGTTCCATGATTTGTACGTGTTCTTCTACCTTTATTTACCATTTGTATTTCATCTTCCCATACTATTTATGTCAACTTCACTTGTTTATCAACTCCAAGATGATGAAGTGGGATACATGACAAGACATGACTTTTGGTTTACTTGAAGTAGAAGCATTATTTATCTCATTCACAACTATGGATGAAAGAAAGTCATGGTTGATATCTTTTAACAATTCCACATAGCCTAAATTATGATTTATTGCTTCAACCTCTCTTACACCATCTCCTAAGCATGATCCTTATGATGATGTGAGGTCATCCTCATCGTATTGTGACTCCATGTACTTGATCTATTTGTGATACATGACAAGTCAATAGCCTCTTTTTTCTTTCCTTGCACTTGTGGTGTTTGATATTCATCTCTCACTTTGTCATCTTCTGGGGTTTCATGTTTTGCAATTATACATTCTTTTGACGTAACCACTTCCAATGCCTCTCTTTTAGGTGAGGACTGGATGGGTGAGACTCCTAGTGCAATTGTTTTATTACAATTTCACCACATGTTCCTTAAGGTGTCTTTCGATCTTTACTATCCCTTCTTACGTTTGAATGTCGACTTCTTTGCTCCTTAGGTAGGCACTTATATCCATGATCAACGCAATCCTCTATAGACATATCTCATTAAAGACTACTATTTAACCAATCATGCCAAATTGATCATGTAGATCTACTAATATAGGCTCGCTACTTTCTTTCCTTTCAACTTCAGATAGGAATGTGTGTGTAGGTGACTTGGAATTTGTTGGAGGAGTTGGCATGAATTGCTTTTGTTACCTCATTTGTTGCTATTCTTGTATATGAATGTTAGCTTTCTCAACAATTGATTCAGTTTTCCTTCGTGTTTCTTTGCTCCATCGTGCATGCCCTTGTTGAGTTCTTCATTTTCTCGTTTTTTAAGCTCCTTGTTAAATTAGTTCCTTAATTGTCTCCATCTTCATAATTCACTAATTCAGAAATATGTTCCCCACTAGCTGGCAAGCTCGTTAGCTCTGATACCAATTGTAATGTCTCCTTTTTGGATAAAATGGGACTGGACTTCAATCTCCCTACTTACACTACATTTAATGATTGTAAATTGAAAATAGTAATGGTAGACAATGAATGCAAAACAATATATATTTAATAGAGAATGATAATTGCATAATCTGATAAATGTCTATGAGGCCAATAATGGCAATTGCAGTATCTGATATGCTGATGTGTTACATAAAATGTGACATCTTATACCACTAACAGTGATAAACAGATTGCACAGGCAATCAATGTTGACACTTGCTGTTTGTGATAAAGATGTTAATACATGCAACATCTGAAGGAGATATCGCTTACAGATATATGAGGTGTTGTCTCTGATTTATGAATATATTCTTGCAGTGATAGCAGTGACGTTTCTGATCTTATCAATAATTTCATGTAATTGTTATATAAATGCCAACTCTGACTGATTCTTTCTGTGCTTGCACGAGGTGTGCTGTAAAGGCAGATTGCTCTAAACCCTGCCAATCTTGGAACATAAACAAATAAGAAATATGGCTTCAATGATTATCAAGTGATCATTCTTCTCCAATATAAATATCTTCTTCAGCAAACGGATGTGTCCCTTGGATGTCCCAAAGATGTGTCTATTCATAATCGCCTCTTTCCACACACTAATTGCACCTTTCCATGAGGATGATGATTATCAATTGGACTTCCTAATCACTGTCATTAAAGAGTCTATCCATAATGTTAATCACATTGCTTCGTGGTGGTTATAATTTAGATAACAATAATTGTTAGTCATTGATTGCACTCGTGCCTCTTTGTATGTGGTATCTTCATAACCTTAATCAAGTGGATGGATGTTGGTTATTAGCAACTTAATCGATGTTAGTTAATGATGTCGTCCATGCTCTCTAGATTGATCAATAACAGTAGTCTTTAGACTGATGAGAACCATTGACACTTCTCCATAGCTTAGCGGCACTTATCATATTCGTTGTTATAATCACCATCATATGTAATTGCTTCTGCAAGTGGTGTCTTCATTTATTTGGGAGTGCTTACCATATAGCCTTAGTTAGAAGACATGTAATCACAACATTGCCATTCAACTAATCTGACACGTCATTAATCTCTTTTTTCTGAATATTTGTTTCTGTGTGAGTAGATGTTGACTGCTGCCACTAATAAATTGTTTTATACCCATACTATAAATTTTTCAATAAATAGTCAAGGCTGATATTAATAAGTTTCAATCTTTGATTAAAACTTATTAAATCCTATATTGTTTAGGCTCTTAACTGGGGACATTACATAAGCATCCACAATATCAGCCCAATAATATTTCACATATGAAATGTGCTGAAAAAAGGGACCAATTTTTCTTGAAATCTCATTTCATAAGTAGAGGTAGTGTACTTCACCAAGTTCCTTTCAATGTTGAGGGCATCTGATTGAGATTCAAGGAGCTGATACCCAAGTCCAATGGGGAATGGGATTTCAACCTTCTTTCTTTCTGCACACCTCTTATTGACCTCTGAAACTTGCATACAGATCTCTATCAAAACGAATTTATCTTCTGCATATTTCGGCAACTTATGAGGTAGCCCATCATAACCCCCAACACTAATTTAAGTAAATCTCTGGAACTAAATGAAGTGGCTGCCATAATGATTTACCAACTAAATAGCCTCAAGAGAGATCCTCTGGCCTATATCTCCTTACAGCTCCCTCAACAACCTCATGGTGCACACATCGTTTACTCTTCTGAATTTATGACAATGTTTCTCCAATTGAAGGTCGTAATAATAGTTGAAAATCTAAATATGATTGTCAAAATCTTCTACTAGTCTAAGCCCTGACCATGGTCTTCTTCAGGCCAATGCATAGAAAAGGTATGAGGATATATAGCAAAACCTAATAAGGACAAAACTGAAAATCATAGAATGGAGCCCATCACAAATTAGGCTTGCCCAATCCAAATATTGTTTTCCAGCAGAAATGATTTGTACAAAAATTAACATCCGTTCTTCAAGCTCATGGGCATTTATGTTACCTCTACACCTATGCAATAATATCATAATACCTACAATTTCCCCTTTGAAATGTGATTCGAGCAGATTTTTAGGTAGCTGAGACCTGCCCTTTTTGGGCATTGCTAACCATTCTCTAGCAATTATGTTCCTGTAATATCCTTTCTTTTCACTGAAATGCCCTTGTGAAGGGGGGAAGTCAAAGTCAAGATAATCTTCTCTTTCACGCAGTCTGAAACTACTACTAGCTGTGGCCCTATCTAGAGTTATTAACAATTTGTCATCATTTCTTTTGATTTGTCCCGTATCAAGATTGTAATGGTTGATACAAGCAACACCAAACCAATGCATTGCACAGCTAATAGGAATGCAGCAGCTTCAAGGATGCTGCTCTCCACAAACCTGGGTGATAGGATGTCAGTCTAGCCTTTCACCCACTACCAATGTTCATCCAGGTTGATGTGCCCTAACCTCATATCTCGCATCTAGGGCAACCTGCAATCTAAACTAGAGAAATGTTCATAGCCTGCATTTATACTCCATTTCCACCAAATTTGGCTCAAAAACATAGTCTTCAAATTCTGATAATGGCCAAGGCAAATTCACGTTAGATTTCCTTGGTTTTAGCTTTGATTTCTTTAAAAAAAGAATGCTCAATATAAGCGATAGAGGCTATTGCTAGGTAAGTGTTGTCACAAAAGCTTGCACCCTTGCCCAAAGTCTTACCTAAGGACAGCCTCATGAAACATGGAAACAACCTCCCAGTTGTGGGACTTGAACTATGAGGTTGAATCTCCGGAGAAGGTCGGCTTCCTCTACTATTAGAATACACCTAAACTATTCTTGAAGAGAAAAAGGAGAAGGAATACATGAAAGATGCACCAAAATAGGGTGTCCAGATCAGTCTCTGCCCATACATGCACAATGTTATTATCATGACAGTCTAAAGATATACGGATTCAACTATGCTTTAATCTATAAACTACACACAGATCAAGCAACCATGTGATCGACACAAAGAAGATGCTTCATTTTAATCATTCACGGGTCAAAAAGATACAGAAAGTGCAGATTACAGAGATTTGCAGTACGTCGAAGAGAGGCAAGCAAATTTGCATAGTACAACGATGGTCGAAAGAGATAAGGCAAGAAGTCATATAACTCAAAGGCAACAAGGAATTTACAGTAGCATGCCAAGGGAGTACTAAAGAAACAAACAAAAAAGTACAATGTTTGCCTTTATAGTGCAAGTATAACTTGGGTGACTTCCCTCATAAGACAAAATTCAACCACTACAATCCAATCTCTAGAGGAGAATCACTGTAAAAACCAAAAAATCTAACATTTACGTAAATCTATGTATGCAAGGATCACTTCTTCACCAAAAAAATCCCTGAGAGGTCAGGAATGACAGTTATTTAATATCTGACTGAATGAATGGATCAACAAATGGCGATGGAGTATCTCGTTGCACTTATCAAGCCTAAGGATCAATGAAAGTGGTTGCTGGAAATCGGAAAGATCGTTCAAGGAAATGCTTCTGCTGCTACTGACATCCAACTCGATCACGATCTTTAGTCAACTGAGATTTAGTCATTAATTCTGCTATGTGGACCAAACATTTCTTATTGATATCCCAACCTGTCAGCATCCAATCTTTATGCCTTGCATTCAACTATCCACAATCGCATCCTCGCCACCACTTTCCCTGAATGACTATCTCTGCTTACGAAACCACGATTTGTTGGTCATCACAGCCTTGCCACCTTGAACTAGCATTATTGACTGACCTTTGCAACCAAGCAAAACAAAGGGAATCGCTTGATCACAACTTGAAGCTTAACTGCCTCTCAATCTGCAGCGATCATGCGCTGGTCGTAGATCAGAAGGATCTAACGGTGTAGGATATAATTTGGACTTGCTTTGCCACATCGTCACAACTCAAACTATGGCATGTTAACATGACCATGCGATTGGGCAAAATCAAAGCAAAACGCACCTTCCTTAGTCAATGCTCGACCGCCCACGACCATGCGAATCGCACAATCACAACTTAAATTATTAAGGCAAAACATGAAACAGCAAATAATGATTTAGGGTTTTATCACTTTGTGCACTTCCTCGATGACCATTAAAACTGATCTTTATTTGAATTTGATTTTTTGGCGGGAGGCAATTTTGGACTAATAATAACCAAGAGTGAATACTTACTCATTTGATGTCTGAGGTGCCACTCTAAGAGAGGACTTCTCTTTAGTTGTTGGTGGAATTTCCCTTCAACTTTGCTTCCAATGCTCTCCAAACCTCAAACTCCCATTTGCATTTGCTTTCAAAATGAGCAATTTCAATGTTTTCAACTTTATTATACCCTTTCATTTATTTTACCCACATCGGCTTTGATTGTCATTAATGCAGGTTAGCCTCATTTGCTTGCACTAATTTTGAAATTTGCCTTATAAAAAGAAGTCAAGAACTCTATCAGAGTTTGATAGAGGTTTCAAAACCTCTCTTGTTTCTTTGCCTAGTTCTTTTTATACTTAATCCTTTTTTGGCCTTTGGTATGCATTGAGAACCTTTGGGGGCTTTAGTTATATGTCAGGGATCAACCAAGTTGTGGAAACCTCATCGGCCTGTGAGGGGGTTATCACAAACCTTAAAACATCCATCCTTAATTATTCATTGCCTTTTCACAATGTGCTTTTGGGAGTTGTGACTTCTGTTTTGGAGCCTGACAAGGTCATGGGAACCTTGTCGACTCCTACCATTAGTTTCAAAACTAAGTTTTTTGCCACTTTTTGAAGCAAGACTTTATATTTTGAAAACTTTTATTTTGAAGCAAAACTCCTCGGAAAACCACTTAGTTGAGAAAACCTCAGCAGCTCATAAAAAGGTTTTGGGAGTCTATCCTAGGGCCGACATTTTTTTAAAAAAGACATTCTTGGGATGCGACAAAGAGCTCATAGGGTCCAAGGCAGATTGTGAAAACATCGTATTCTAAACCAAGACTAAAGTCTGTTGAAGATTGTAGCTGCAATAAAGATCTTTATCTCTGGTTTTAGAAATATGGTCGTTATAACCATTATGGTCACCTTCAACTAAAGAGGACATTTGTGATAATAATTGAGATAATATTAAATGTACTAACATGTGCCATATGTCATGTGTAGAGGCATGCATTTGGAAATATGAAGAGACTTGTTTTGAGAATTTCATGAGACCTTCCGTTGGGAATTGAAGAGTCTCTCAAACTCTATATGTTTGTATGATTACTTTGTGTATGTACACATCAAGCAAAAGTTTTGTACTTGAACATTTTATGATCAATAAAGTGATATTTTGGGTATGTGGCTAAGTTTTCCCCTTCAAGTGAAAGGGTTCCCAGGATAATCTTGTGCGTTTCTTGTATCTATTTTGTTCTTTCGTGTTGCTGTTTATCTTTCTAACCTGGGCAAAACTTAACATGGTATCAAAGCGAGGTTGATAACAGCAATTTAGGAAGTTTCATTTGTATAGAACAACCTTTTCTCTTAGTAACTTCAGTTTTCGTTATATATTGCTTTCTTCATGCTATGACATGTCTTTGGTCACCTTGTCTATCATAGATTAAAATTTCTGATCAGGGTATGGCATTCGATGCTTGAGTTATTCTAGAGAAAATATGTATTCCGAAATGCGTTCTCAGATGGTTTAGTAAGCCTCTACTTGTATCTTTGTGTTTGGCCTCTAAGGCACATTATTCTGCTAGAACGTGGTAGATTATGCATGGCTTCCAGTCCCATTTTTATAAGGGCCCATCTGATAATCGCAAAGAGTGGCCAAAGAGTGTCGAGGTGAAATCTCTGATAAATCCATTTGGTAACGTTAGTTCTGTTCCTTACTGTGCTCGAAGTCGGAGATAGCCACAATTTGCTTCATAATTTCTCTTCAAATTCGCCATGATGCACACAATTTCAAACTGCTAGTGGCAAATTTGTTTTGCCGGGAACCATTTACTCACCGCGAGGTGCCAGCTGAAAAGGCTGAACACTAACAGAAACCAAGTAATCCCTCTGAATTTTTCTAGCACATGCCCATCGTGGCCCGCCCTGCTGACTCTAGCGTGGGTATAACAATAAGCAAACAACATGGTATTTTGGTTGTGTGGCTGGGTTTTTCCCTTCAAGTGAAAGGGTTTCCCCAAGATAATCTTGTGTGTCTCTTGTATCTATTTTGTTCTTCCATAATGCTGTTTTTCTTTATAACCTGGGCAAAACTTAGCATGGTATCAGAGTGAGGTTGATATAAGCAATTTACAAAGGTTCTTTTGTATAGAACTAAGTTGCCGAATTGGGAATGGGAAGGGATATGGGAACTGAAGAAATTTTTGTAAGGGGTTGGGTATGTTTTTGGTGCGTTCATACACATATATACGTATGTATACACACATATATGCATATGTATGTATGTATGTATGTGTGCGTGTATATGTATGTGTGAGTAGATAAGTTCAGAGTTTGCTAATAAGCAGTCTAGGTCTTGAGAATATCTAAAAGATCAAACTAGAATCACTAAACATTTCAGCATTTAAAAACAGAATTCCCAGATGTGTACCACAGGAGATTCGTTTCAGAATCAGATTTCAATATGTTTCATATCCAGAAACACCAAGAAAAGTCTCATGATTCAGCAACTTAGGTATAGAACAACCTTTGCTCTTAGCAACTTCAGTTTTCGTTACATATTGTTTTCTTCATGCTATGGCATGTCTCTGTCCACCTCGTCTATCATAAATTAAAGTTTTTGATCGGGGTATGGCATTCAATGCTTGAGTTATTTTAGAGGAAATCTGTATTCCAAAATGTGCTCTCAGATGGTTTAGTAAGCCTCTACTTGTATCTCTGTGTTTGGCATCTAAGGCATGTTATTAGGCTAGAACGTGGTAGATTATGCATGGCTTCCAGTCCCATTTTTATTAGGGCCCATCTGGTAAAATGGCAAAGAATGGCCAAAGAGTGCCAAGGTGAAATCATTGATAAATCCATTTGGTAACGTTTGGTCTGTTCCTTACATTGCCCGAAGTCGGAGATAGACATGATTTGCTTCATAAGTTCTCATCAAATTCGCCATGATGCACACGTTCTCAAACTGCAAGTGGCAAATTTGCCTTACCGGGAACCATTTACTCACCATGAGCTGCCAGCTGAAAAGACCAAACACCAACAGAAAACAAGTAAACCCTCTGAATTTTTCTAGCACATGCCCATCGTTACCTGCTGGCTCCAGCCTGGATACAACAATAAGCCAACAACAATGCCTGACTTAATGAAAATTAATTAGGTGCTTTTCAAAGGACTTGATATAATTTTGACACCATGAGATGACTTCTAAAAACCCTGGACGTTGACTTGGCCAATTAAAAAACAGAATTATGGTTTTTGAAATAGGGTCCTAAAAACCAAGGCAGCAGATGGCAATAGACATTTTACATCAGCCATACAATTATTCCACTTACAAGCATTCTTGGAGTGTATCTGAACATATCTATTCTAAAAAATACAACCACTTGAGCCAAAAGCAAATGAATGATTTGGTCTTCAACATGCAACAACCTTTATCTCCACCTTAAGAAAATCTAATGCTAGAAATTTAAATGCCAAGAAACTTTAATATATTTTAATGGTAATGAATAACTTGACTTTCTTGATTATGATCATTGATTCTAAGTAGTTTAGATTCAGTTGATTCAATTTGCTAGCATATGCTAGTGAGTGGACAACTTATGTGTTGCTCATCTCCAGTAATGTCAAATATGATCAACCAACTAATCCTAAATCAAAATGGATCACAGCCAAGGAAGAGCCCACATTTAATGCAGATGATTTGGCTATCTTTTATTAATTGTGAGCATAGTCATCTAAGGGAGAACGGGGATCCAAGGGCATTGACTTCCACTTCAAAAATCTGTAATCTAGGAGCTGTAGAAGCCAATTGTGTTATTGACTTTTCCTTGTACTCTTAAGACAAAAAAACTGATAGGTATCAAGAACTTGAGATTTAATGAAAACATTGATCTTTACTTATGCTACTACACATTTAAGCTTTGAATTTTGTTTCCTTTCCGTGCACCATATTTGGCACAAAACAATGATTGCAGTTATCTGTTCATGTTTTATGAGTATTTTATCATTTTTTTAACTGCCAGTTTTCAACTGTTTTAGAATTGTGTAATTGAGTTCCATTTGCACTTTCCGTGTGACATGCCAATGTCACACAAATGGAATGCTACTATAGTTTTGCATATTTCAGAAAATAATGAATTGTTATAAAAAGTCATAATATGGAATATCATACTGTATATAAGAATACGATCTGAAGGTAAGACATGAAAATGGAAATTTGGAAAAAAAATGGTATATGACTGCTAACAATGCATAAATGAAACAATAGGCTAACTATTTTGTTTTCCAATGGAAAGTAAATGCCATTGCAAAGAAAGAGCTTCCTCGCGATCAATACAGGGGAACATTTTCAGTGCAATTATGCCCTTAGACATGGCTTTATCTGGAAAAAGCCAGCTTGATTCCATTGTTTATGTCTGCTTAACTTCATAAGATAAGGGAGCATACTTATATTGTAGAGGCAAAGACACACAGAGACCATGGTACTCTACCTGTAATTTTACCTAAGAAGCCTAAACTGAATCAAGGTACACACTTTGTCGTTAGAATTACACAGTCAGACTAATTTTATAATAAAACAGGGTACTAGATTGGAAGTTTATTGGAAAAGCTTTAATTCTCCATAAAGACCCCAAATTGCTTTAATTATTGGACCCCAACACAGTTATTATGTATCCTTGCTTAAGATCCTTAACAATTGCCATAAATGAACACATCCAGAATGCCCCTACCCATAAAAACAAAGCTAGCCATAATCCACATGAATAATTAGAGTTTATTTTATTTTCGAATGCTTTCAAGACTTCTCAACATTTCAGTTGAAGTTCATTGCAGAATTTCATTGTTTTGTATTTCTTATTCTTTTCTTGGATTCTTGACTTGACTCGGTAAGGCATTTGGCTTGCACTTATCCATTCATACTAACATTTAGATTTTAAGGGAAGGAAATAAGAAGTTTTAATTTATGGATACAATGTACAACCAAATCAAATGGAATGCCACATCGTGAAACTTATTGGCACGTTTCAATGCGTCTTGAAGACCAAATTAGTATTAGGGACATTCAAAAAAGACGCTGTCATCATCACCATCACCAACAAACAAAGAATACGTTGTCATCGCCACCATCATCAACATAGACAAAAAGATTTATAAAGGAAAATAAACATAACGCAACCTTTTTCGTTGTATCTGAAGCTCTTTCTGCTATTGATTTCCGTGGGCCTGGCGTTACTTGGTTACCCTGCTTCAACTTGTTGAGGCCAAGGTCATCTATCATATTCCCAACAACTTCCTTGGAAACTAAGTCTTTGGGATGTAGCAAATTTCCAGCCAAAAGTCCAATTTGGTGACGTGCTTTGGCCATAAGTTCTCTTTCAATCTCTGTGGGGGGTCTGCCTGCCCTCATCTGTGCCATTCCAGAAAGAATTAGCACCACCTCCGCTGCCTGCTTTATGCTCATATCAACTGAAGATAAGCTCAAACTTGCGCCCCTTTCCCCGCTTGATTTTAGTCTTTTCGCCAAATGATGTTCATTTTCTTCTTTTTCTTTCCTCCCTTCATTTTCTTCTTCTTTTTCCTTGTCTTCCTTTTCGTCTTCTTCTACCTTGTCTTCCCTTTTTTCATTCGCGTCCTCCTTCAAAATGGGTTTATCAGGGGAGACCTTGGCCAGCTCGGGGGCTTCTGACTCGTTGACAATACCATCTACATCTGTCATATTCACATCCTCTGTCCCTGTCTCAAAATCACCGCCCATTCCGTCCACATTGAACACAACCCAATTATTTCAGTGGCTACACAACACGCCTGCTGAGCTACTCGTGAGCTATTGCCCAGAAACGAAGTCTGGCAGCTAACTCAATTTTCCTCCTCTTTCAGTACCTGCATTCCAGCAATTAGCATTTTCACCTAATTGGCAGAAAGAGAGGTACCCACAAGCCAGTGGGATCTTGTAATATCAGCGATTGTACAATTTGAATGTGAGATGCATCACCTTTCTTTGGCGCCTCCTCTCTCGCAAGTCCGTCGTTTCTTTTCTTATCAATCTAATCATATGAAGTGGATCGTCAATCTCCCGCTCCTCCTCACTTGCTCTGCATATATATTTAGCTATTTTATTGGAATAATTCGCATCGGTACAAAGCTTAAGCTTATGCTTGGGCGGAAATATGTTACGAAGTAACTAGTTCATGGCGGATCGATGATTTCTGATGTGTGTCTTAATGGAAGAAAAACAAGGAAAATGAGGTTTTGTGGGAGATATTTAGGGCTTCCCACGCCTAGGGGATGGGGTCTAATCCTTTGTTGAATTCCACCCCCTCTTTCTCTATTGTCTACATCTTCATACCAATTGTTCAATAAATTAAAAGTCTCATAAATAATTGTTACTAATATTAATTTGTAAAACTTTAAATGAAATTATGTGAAAGCTTGGTAATTAGTGCTTTCATCACACTTTTGAAAGCATTTTTAAAAAATATTTTATTAAAAAAAAAAAAATTAAAAATAGTTAATTGAGATTGACCATTTTGTTAAAATTTGTGTGTTTAAGGTTCTTACATGAATAGACCTAACATTAGTTTAGTAGTCACTTCTCTAGTTACATCATTTGTAGATAATTTCCTTAAATTCTTTAAACTTAAATCAAAGTGGTCAAAGAGATTTGCCCATCCCATAAATTTGTGCTAGCAACAATTGCATGGAAAAGTTTGATGCCAATATAAGTGATAACATAAAATTCACACGTGAGTTATAAGTGATAACATAAAATTCACACGTGAGTTAAGGCATTTTTCAAAAAGATGGGTGGTCCACTTACTAACATAATTATACTAAAAAGGTAAAGCATCCAAATCTTTGTTATCGTGCTATATTACATTATCATCTATAATATAAAATGGGTTTTTGAAATTCTTGTTGTTAAGAGTTTTTTAAATGTGTGGTATGATGTTTTACAATTAAATAGATAAAATAAAAAGGATGGTTAGGGATGATATTTATTTGAAATCAAATTAATTGTTTTGTATACTTTAGTTTTCTTAATCAAGTCTTACCTCTACTTGATCTATTTAAAAGGTTTGGCAATATATTTGTCACTTCTTATAATGAGAGAAAATGGATGCAATTTTTCCACTTCGTCTATTTGGTAGGACAAATGTATCTTTTATTGGGAACAATCCTTTGCTTTAAGGTTTATAAAATAGTTCTCTTTAAAAAAAATGAAGGAATAATTATTATTAGAGTTTTTTAAAATTGTGATCTTAAAATCAATTTAAATATCAATTCTTGAGGTAGTTGAATAGATTATTAGAGTTTTTAAAAGGTGTAATGTGAAGAATCTTCGTAGGAAATCAATTTAACTTGTCTTGCCCAGTGGCAACTAATAAGGGTGGATAGATAAAATCTTTTATTTATCATTTTTCTCAATCAAGACACGACCTCCTCTTCAGTCTATTTAAAGGCTCGGCAACATATTTGTCATTTCATAAAATGGAGAGAAAATTATCTTCGACATGAATTTAGCTTCTTTGCCACATTTATTTGATGAAACAAACATATACTTTATTAGGATCGACCCCCCACTCTAAGGTTTACAAAATAGCCATATTTCATGTTTAAAAGTGAGTCTATAATGTTGGATCCCTTTAGGATTTTCATTTGATGAGCTAATTACCATTGTATATTGTTAAATCGCATTCGGTTTGAGCAACAAATATAAAAATCGTGTATCTCTTATTGTAAGAATTTGGCCTAGGCCAAAATTCACCCAAGAACTAAGAACTCAAACACAAGCACAATAGTAGACCAAGAGAGAGAGTATGATCAGAATGACGATATATTCATTCAATATGCCATATATGCCATATCAGAGTACACTAGGAGTGCCTGTATATAAAGGCCTTTGGAGAGCCTCTAGAATGCATAGAAGTCAGCATCATGATAAGTCATACAACCAGGCACATGTCCACCAGATATGGGTTATCCTCCATTAAACACGGAAGTAAGTGCAATGATGTGAGGATAAGCCTACAATGGTGTAGCATGCAAATCAGTGGTGTAGAAAACATGTGCTAAATTAGGAGTGCGAATAACTGTGTTGTCTACATGACAACTCAGTGAATGATGCAAACTCCAGTGTTGTAGACACGTGCTGAAATAGAGTTGCATACTTCTATGAGAGTACACAAACTCCTAAGTGTCTCACCTAAATAAAATGATAAAATAATGCATTAACCTAAGTAAACTTAAGTAAGTGTAAATAGTAATTACTTATTTACACCAACAACCCCCCCTTAAGTGCAACTTAGGGGAATGCCCTTAAGCTCACAAAAACTAGGATGCAATGCATAATGGGTCCTGGCTACAAGGTCATGTTAGGTACCCATGTACATAATGATATGCAATCTCTCATATAGTGGAGAAAGAGGGAAAACCTCATGGGAAAAATCCTCCCCCAAAAAAAGAGATGAAACGATGTATGGATGGATGGAGCAATCAAGACCACCACCACCCCCCCCCCCCCCACCCACCTGCCCCCTCATTACGACATACATCTAGTATATACATAAGAGAATGATGAGAAGAGGAAGAGAGACTGGATAGGCTCCCCCCCCACAAAGAAGAATGTCTACCAGTGACAGCTCCAAGGAAGAAGATGATCCAAGACTGCAAAATGGTGTTCCTCCCCTTAAGAAAAAACAAGGCCAAAGGTACAAATGAGACACTTTCGTTGTGCGTGGAAAGAATCCCATAGGTAAGTGATGTCTCTGAAACCTACTCAATTGATGAAAAACCCTATCTCAAAGAATTGTTTGTCTTTGCAACTGATGAAGAACCCTTCTACAACTATTGCTCACAAGTATCCACAATCATTTCAACCTATAACGATTGATCATGTAGAGAATGAACAAGAGAGCAGATGGAGCCCTCGTGACAACTGAAGAAGGTGCTACAACATCAAGAAGAAGAGGCAGATCATCAATATTGTCCCCCAAATCTATCATTGGAGTTGGACCTAGAAGATTTGATGTACCATGTTGTGTTGGACCTGTCACTATGGCTATGTATGCATGTGGACTAAACTAATGTAGTGACCTCTCGTTGTAACTGTCAATAGAACCCCATGTGTTTGAATCTGTTGAAGCACTATCACTGGTGTCACTATTAGTTTCCACACAGTATGATGTGTGGAGAGGATTAGAGGACAAGCTTGGTGAACTTTCCTCAAAGTGTACATCCTTCTCCACAAAGATCTAATGGGTCTCTAGATCTAGAATTATGTATGCCTTCACACCATCTTCATAACCAATGAAAGTACAAGGCCAAGGTGACTGTGCCTGGCATTCCCTGGAATATATCTTTGCCCATGCATGACAACCGAAGACTCTGAAGTGTGTCACAATAGGTTTTCTGCCACACCATGCCTCAAAAGGAGTCTTGCCATCTAAAGTTGGATGAGGAGATATGTTAAGAATGTGAGTGGCACTACTAATTGCTTCGACTTCAAATGATGGATCGAGAGACTTGGCTTGTATCATGCAACTTGCCATAGACTTAAGAGTTCAGATCCTCAAAGCTGCAACATCTGTCTTATGCGGACTGAATGTTGCTAGAGTCTAAAGATCAATGCCCTCAAGTCTGCAAAAGTCTTTAAGTCTTCTGTTCACATACATGCTTCCATTGTCCATTCTGAGAACTTTGATGGCTTTCTTAAATTTCTGTTCTACATGAGTCTTGAAGGCTAGAAATGTGTCCAACACTTCATTCTTATTATGAAGAAAGTAGACCCAAGTTTATCTTGAAAAGTCATCAACAAAAGCAAGTATGTAGCGACCCTGGCTAACTGCAAAAGGACCTACTAATACCATGTGAGTCATCTGTAGAACACCTGGTGCTCTTTAAGATTTCCCTCTCTATAACTTCCCCTCTGGATACATATCCACTGAATCTATTGAACATTCACCATGGGAAAAGTTGAGTTCAGGTAGACCTTTGACCATTTTGTATGTGTAAAATTGTTGAAGATAGCGGAAGTCAAGATGACCATACCGCTCATGCCATTATTGGATTTGAGAATTTGATTGTGATAACAAGGCCTTTGAAGGAAACTTGGGCACAAAATGGGAGAAAGCGTACAACCTCCTGTCATGATTTACTTTCCCCACTGCAACCAATGTGTCATCTTTTAGATTGTGCACCTTCACTGAGTCTGGAAGAAACTCAACTCTATGTCCATCTCCAAGGTGAGTGATTTGATAGATTGATAGGAGATTTGAACTTAGGTTTGGAACATAGAGAACCTCTTGAAACTCTCCATTTTCCATTTCCACGTTTCCTTTTCCTTCAACTTCCATTTTGGTATCACCTCCCACGAAGATGTGCGGTACCTTTGACTGCTTCATCGAAGAAAAATCCTCCTTTGAAGAACCCATATGATATGAGGCACCTGAGTCAAATATCCATTCCTTTGAAGAATTTGAATTTTCCATGAGTGCTTGCCCTTTGCCCTTTGAATCTGAAGAAGACCCTTTCCCCTTGTAAGCATTAGGCAGTGGAACATTATGTTTCTTCATGATGTTGATCAACTCATCAATCTGCTTAAGATAACATTCATGCTCTTCATGACCCATTTTCTTGCGATAGGCGCACTTTTTCTTCTCCTTATTGTTGTTTTCCCCCTTCTTGTTGGAATTTGAGGACTAATTGCCTTGTTGATTGGATTGTGGTGTTGTTTTTTTCTGCATCCTCTAATTTGTTCTTCCATTTCTTCTTACCCTTTCCTTTATTTGAAGACTGTCCAGCTGAATTTTGAGAACCCTCATTGTTGGCCACCAATGCTTTAGACTTAGGTGATTTGAGAATCCCCATTGATTTCAACTTCTTTTCTTCAATATCCAACAGATCAACATATTCATCAAAAGTGACTTTCTTATAGGCAGACCCTAAGGTAGTATTAGAGGTGTTAAAAGAAGAGACAAATGTGGAATACTCCAATGGTAGCTTGTTATGTATGAGATAGATCAATCTGTCATCTTTGATAGAACTCCATAATCAATAAGCTTCGTCCTTAGTTCATTCACCTTGATGATGAAATCCTAAATAGAGTCATATGACTTAGGATCTAAGGAGACAAACTCATCTTCAATTTTGAAAACATCCTCTTCAGGCACTTTACCATATAGGTTTTCGAGGGTATCCCAAGCTTCCTTGGATGTAGAACACTTCTTAATTTGATACATGATCTTATCATCAAACCCCAAACATATATCACTTAGGGTTTTCCTATCCATTGCTACCCAAGCTAAAATATCACTTGTTGATACATTATCACCTGCTGGTTTAGAAAGAGCACCATCTACATATTGAGAAACTTCATTGTGCATTAAATGATACCACATTTTGATGGACCATGTTGCATAGTTATGAGGAGTTAATTTTGGAAACTTAAAATTTTCCATAATGCAGAAAATGAAAGAAAAGTGCATAAAAGAGAGAACACAACACCAAGAAACCCCCCCCCCCCCCCCCCCTTTCACTAAATCAAGAAACCCCCTCCAAAAGAGATTTTTTTGGCACTTTATCAGTAGTGTGATTACAATGGGCCACTCGCCAATTTTGGCTTTTGTGGACTTCTAATTTTTCTTGTTACAACTTCTTAATGGATTACAAATCTAGAACTTTACAATGTACAACAATTTTGAAGCACTACAAAGTAAAGAAAGGCCCTATTGCTGAAAGTGACACTTTTGTCCATACAACCTTACAATCTAACTATGGATTTGGAAATTAAACAAACAAAAAATAAAATCTATTTTCAAGTCCAAATGTGCCCGTACGGAGCGTTTGAAGTTGCAAAATGCAGGATTATGCAAGTACAGTCACCAAAAAATGTAATATTTGAACAATCAGTGCACCAAAACTAGAAAAAAGCTGCACCACTGAAAAGTTTAAGAAATTCTACCCAATTTCAAAAAAAATTACACCTAATTTGGAGTTCGGATGACTGAAATATGGCCTCCCAAAGTTGGACAGCAAAATCCAAAATCAATCTAGAGAGGGGTTGCATCAACAAAAGACAAGGTTAAATTTGACGATCATACGGTTGTCACAGTTGTTCAAATTTATCCAGGAATGATGATCAGACAGTCGTCAAATTTAGGCACGTGAAAAGATGATGTTAGCATCCTCTTACCCCTCTGATGACATCAACATGATGTTAATGTACGGATTCGTACATCCGTATTGTACGGATTGTATAGATAAGTGGCAAAAAAAAATGAAATGTCTACTTAGTTAGATGTGACGTGGATCCTGCGTGTCAAGGTACGAATTGCTAACTTGGAGCACTGACTGTATGTCAACACGACTAATGACTGTATTTCAAAGATCTAACAGAATTGTGTCGCATGGACTAATTGAGGTCATTCGCATGGCTAGCTTGGCAGATTTTTATAATGCCACATGTCAAAATATAAAACATGCGGTGGATGCCAAGCGTGGGAGTTTAAAAAAACTTTGACGCCAAGAAAAGCAGCGATGACCTAAACCTTTTCCGTTCGCCAAAAAACTTATAATGTCATCGCCAAGGGAACAGCAGAGGTTGCCAAGACTGTTGAATGATGATGTCGAAATCTCATTTTGCAACGCCAAAAAAATGGTAAGCGGTGCCGGGATTTTTAAAATGCACGTTAGATTTTTCAAAATGCAGGCACCGGCTATGGATTTAGGGTGGCCGAAATATTGTGGGAAATATCTCACATTCATGGGATATGCGTTGTGAGCACTATTGAAATAGTTGTTGTTGCGAATAGGAAAATGAATTGAGTCGCCAATTAGCGATGAGACTCGCCAGAATTACGTCGGTAATGTTGTGTGCGATGCTCGAATATGTTGTGATCACCAAAAAATTGTAGGCCGAATTTGATGCAGTACGGCCAGTTTGAATAAAATGCCCGCATAATTAATAATAAGCCCTACGAAAATAAAAATTATGAAATTGCAGAGCCAGGGTGTGACTACCCAGTTCTACAATAAAAAATTCTTCCCCTGAACGCCCGACTGGACAAATAATTCAAAAAAAAAAAATTCGAAAAATATGTAAAGATTAAAATTAAGATCTGAAAAAATAATTAAATAGATCTAAAAATGACCATACCCGAACTGCAAATCGAGGCCTCCGGGTTCTGACTTGCAAAAAAAAATTGCCTCACGATCAACTTTCGCCCAATATAGGAAAATTTATAGTCAATCTTCACTAAATCAAAGCTCCAAATGTAATGGCGAGGTCAGATCTAGCTCTAGACGCTCCCAATTTATGTGGATTCTTTGAATCTGGGTCAAGGTGTTGAAGCATTAACGGTCTGGAATGGCTATGTGTAGAGAATCTCCCCAAGGGCTCTGATACCATGTAAGAATTTGGCTTAGGCTAGAATTCACCCAAGAACTAAGAACTCAAACACAAGCACAACAGTAGACCAAGAGAGAGAGTATGATCAAAATGACAATATATTCATTGAATATTCCATATCAGAGTACACTAAGAGTGCCTGTATATAAAGGCCTATGGAGAGCTTCTAGAATGCATAGAAGTTTGCATCATGATAAGTCATACAACCAAGCATGTGTCCACTAGATATGGGTTATCCTCCATTAAGCACGGAAGTAAGCGCGATGATGTGAGGATAAGCCTGCAATGGTGTAGCATGCAAATCAATGGTGTAGACAACATGTGCTAAATTAGGAGTGCAAATAACTGTGTTGTCTACATGACAACTCAGTGAATGATGCAAACTCCAGTGTTGTAGACACCATGTGCTAAAATAGAGTTGCGTACTTCTGTGAGAGTACACAAACTCATAAGTGTCTCACCTAAATAAAATAATAAAATAATGCATTAACCTAAGTAAACTTAAGTAAGTGTAAATAGTAATTACTTATTTACACCAACACTTATAAATATATATACATCTCCTAATAATGTAGGAATTAATGTGTTTCTCTTTTCCCAATTAGTATCACAACAAAATAATGGTTAGAACCACAACATTAACAAAACTAACTATATTATTCTACTCTCTAATTTAACCTCAATCTTAAGGATGTCTCCATATCAGGCTTCCTATCTCATAGCTACCTCATCATCTTTCTGAGAGTGCACCCCTTAAGATTCTTCTTGGACAGGCATCCTCTATCCAGGGTTGATCACATATGCATATATTGACAACAACAGAATATTCTAGCACGTTGATTCTCGTCCATGGCAAACAATGGAGATCTTAATATCTCACATGCTCCATGCTTCGAGTCCACATTGATTCTCGGTCATGATGGACAATAGAGATCTTAATATCTCACATGCTCCATGCTTCGAGTCTCATTAATATCCATGATGCTAACCCCGTAGATTAACACAATATTATCCACAAGTAAGATTCATTAATTTTTAAAAAATCATAAATATAATTCATAAAAATATCTTTCTTATTTTCTTCTTTTCTTGGTCCATGTGGCTCTATCCTTAGTTGGCCCTTCAATGAATTATTCCTTCTAGAACTATTTCAACTCTATATTTACTTTCTAAAATTCTTCCTTTTCTAATTATAAGGAAAAGAAAAAAAATATTTTTTTGTTTCTTCTTTTTCAAGAGTCACAACCTTTCGTAATATGAATCCTTTGAAAAGTCACAACACTTCATAGTTACAATCCTTTCGAAAAGTCACAACACTTCATAAATAAAATCCTTTAGAAAAGTCCTAATACTTTATAATCAAAATATTTTTGAAGAGTCGCAACTATTCATAATTATGACCCTTTCAAAGGTTCGCATCCTTTCAATATCATTGATACCTTTTTAGAAAGTCACTTCCTTATTTTCTTCATATTACTTTCCTCTTCTATTTTTCCTTTTTGAACCCCTCCTCTTCTTTTTTCTCCTATTTAAAAAAACTCTCCTCCCTTTTGTAGCTTAATTTTAAGGAGCCATGTCTTTTTGTTAAACATCTCTTGCCTTTTCATTGGACGGTAATAATATTTTATTATATTCATAAACTTTTAAAGAGACATAAATAGGCTAAATTTCCAAAATAGCCTTCACACTATAAAAACCACTTACAACTTACTATATATCCAACTATTACTATCCAACACACAATCATCAACTACTTCCCATCTTTCTAAGGTTTTTTATGGCTACAAAGATTTATATATCTCTTTTCACAAACATTAAAACTAAAAAAGCCCTAAAATTACACTACACTCAAAAACCTACTTCAGCTTTGTCCAATGCTTTAGACACTATGTCACCTTTATCGCTCCCTTTCCCACCTTCCTCGCCTTTTGCATTTTCTTTAAGCAAATTGATCCTTTTTTCACCCCTAGATCTAAGATTTTTTTGGCTTTCGACCCCTTTACACGATTCTTCATGGTAGTCAGCTCAAAAAAGATTCATTTCTATAGCTCCTTGCCCTTCGTTGAAGCTTTAGACTTTAACTTTTGCATTCGTTTATAGAAGCTTAACAACCCAAAACTCCTATCATCCACCTTAAACAAAAATGTAGGACTATTTTCCTTCAGGCTATCCTCAAAAAGAAAAATTTGGTCATTTTTCAATTTTCTACCACTTACTCCTTTACTAGAAAAACTACCCTCACCAACATTCACCTTTTACGGCTTCGTATAGTGCAACGTCAACGTGGATGGGAAACCAGAAACCCTTTAACCTTTCTTCCCTCCTTCTCCTAGAAAGAGTGAATCTCCCCCACCAATTTGAGTCATTCAACTCTAATTTTATCCTTATAAGCCTCCTTATTCACACCAATTGGCCACCAAATAAAGCCAAATTTCTCTCTCGCCTCCCCTTCTACTTCATCTACATAACATTCACTGTAAATGAAGCCCTTCCTTGACCATGCCCACTCTAACAAGGATTTAATCCCAATAAGCAGGTCTTTTGGAAACAATGATATCATCAGCTACTCCACTTCTTCTTCCAAGAAATCCAATTCCAACCCCTACACCATAACCATTGAAGCTCCATCAACATTTATTTTCCAATGGTGGGTCAAATTTTGAAATAGTTCTCCAATTGTTCCCTTCGCTGCCTCCATCACTCCTAGCGATGGGCGTGGAAGCAACAAATGGAGTTGGTGAATTTGGACCAGACCAAAGAGTGCCTTTTGCTATCTAATCATCTGAAAGGTAAAGGTAGCCTCCATTCCAGCTCTCAGTCGCTTTTCTTACCTGTCACTATCCAACAGTTCTGCACTATTACTATTCTTTTTTTGTTAAAAAGGGCCTTTTTGGCTATCATGTTTTATAGTAATGTGACCCCCCACCCCCTACTTGCACCCACATCAAATTGACAATTCCTCCTACACTCATCATCATTCTATCCTTTATTGTTAAAACCCGCCTTTTACATTATGTGGGCATTGGTTGAAATCACCCAAATCTTTTCATCATTACTCCATTCTGACATTTCACCTCAATTGACACCTTCCATTTTATCATTAAAAATGATGGTTTTTCACTATATTAAACATAAAACAAAACCCCATCCCAATGGCTACACCATTCAAAACACCCTTTACCCACCTTTAGACAATCTACCGCCCATTTTGATAACTAGCCAACTTCCCCATTAGCCTCTCTATAAACATGACAAAATTTAAAATCTTCCAAAGATTTCAACTCCTCATTAACCACTATCAAGAAATTTTCTAAGTGCCACACCAAAATCTTATTTCTTCTATTCGCCTCAACCACCACTATTGAGTCACCTTCCATGATTACTTTCACCCCACCCACCTTCTTAGCACACTAAATTGCTAATAATGTTGCTTGGGATTATGCTTCATTATTTGTGCAATTTATTAATCTATTTGCCCCAAAAGCCAAAGTTTCTACATGATGATCCCGCGCTATTAAACTTGCCCCCGATTTACCAGGATTACTCCCCGCAGCTCCATCAAATTTTACCTATATCAAACCTTCCTCTAGAGCTTTCCACACTGATTTTGTCTCTGTTCTTTCTTTGATTTAAACCCACTTAAAGTTATAGCCTTTCTAATTTTAATCCCTGACCATTCTCATTGAATAACTCTATCTTCTCTCATAAAAACACACTTCAACTTATCCTTCCTAAACATCACAACACTGACAACTTGTTCAATAAAATGGTCAATCCTTCTCAGGAGTTGTTCCACAAATTCATACACCTCTTGAAAGTTTCTCCTATTTCTCTCCTTCCACACCTCTCATATTACAATTGATGGGCTTATCCTCTGCACACTTTCAAGCATATTTCTTTTACTCATTCATGGCCAAGATAAAAAGAAATCAGCTAAAGAAGATCTCCAAGGGTCATACCATCCCAACTTATCTTGCACATGACACCAACATTTCACTACCACTTCACACTGTAATAGTAGGTGGTCCAACAATTCTTCCTCCTTACCACACATCACACATTTAGTTGAACCTTGAAATCCTAATTTATTTCTTCTTTCCCTAGTCAAAATTTTGCCTTTGATAGCTAGCCAGGAGAAACTCCTTGCTTTAGGTAGAATCTCTTTATGCCAACATAAATCCCCAAATTCAAAGCTTTCATCCACTCAGTTTGCCATCAACTCATAGCCTAACCTTATAAAAAACTCACCCAAGGCAGACACACACCACCTAATCTTGTCCTTTCTCTCAATTAAACATACTTTCCTTCAAGAAAAGACATTATTTAGAGATTGTTTTTGTTCTAGAGAAAGGCCCTCCACTTGTCAATCCTTCCAAACCCAAGTGTTACCAAACACCCCATCAAACTCTATCCTGTAGTCTCTAACCTTACATCCCCACAAATCACATAATTTTAGTTTTAGGCCTCTATCTTGACATTCTTCATCTAGAACCTAATATTTATTCCATGATGCCACCTAAAAATTTGCTTTCCTTCCATCCCCAATCTTCCATGAGATGTGGTCTATATTAACATGTCGACAAGAGATGATAAAGTTTCATATAGTCGATCCTTTTAAGGGAATATGAACTATCAAGATCCTTGTTTCATCATTAGAATCCAAATATTTTGCTCTTAAATTTTTAGTCCACAACTGCTTTGAGTTCGAGGCCATCTGGCACACCAATTTAGCACCCAAAGCCACATTCATTTGATTCCAATCTCTCAATCTTGCTCCACCATACTTTTTTGGTCTACAGATCTTATCCCATCTTAACAATAGAATTGTATTACTTTCACCTGCTCCACTCCAAAGGGACCTATGCATCTATTTTACTACACTACGAATTACCTTCTTAGGAATTTTAAGACACATCATTGAGAAAATTGGGACTACAGACACGACTAATTTTAACATCAGAATTATTCTTGTTGATGAAAGCCACTTCCCTTTCCACCCTTTCATCTCCTTAAAACACTTTTTTGCTAAACATTTCCACGCTTCACCTTTATTACTAACTTGGAACAATGGGATCCCTAGATATCTGCTTGGTAGCAACCCTTATTTTATATTTAGAATTTTGCTAATAGCCACTTTTTTACTTACAGGGGTATTAAAGAAGAAAATCTCATATTTTAACCAATTTATCTTTTGTCCTGAAACTTTTCCATAAAGCTCAAGCATACTCTTCATCATCCTAGCCTCCTGCTCTAAAGTATCCCCTACTAAGAAAGTGTCATCTACAAACTGAAGGTGAGACACAACTTCAACTCCATTAGCAATTCTCACACCCTTCCAACGACCTCTCACTCTTCTAACACTGATCACCCTTCCCAAAACTTTAGCTAAAATGATAAAGAGAAAGGTGGATAAGGGATCCCCTTCTCTAATGCCTTTTCCAATTCTAAAAAAACTTGTGGGCTTCCATTGACCAAGACAAAAAATCTTGTTGAGCTCATACAACCATTGAGCAAACTAATCCATCTTTCATTGAAGCCAAACTTTTTCAAAACCTTTAGCTGAAAGTTCCTATTAAGTTCATCATGAGCTCTTGTAATATCTAACTTTACCATCATTTCACATAGTTTCTTTACTCTAATAGAATGAATTATTTCATGAGCTATAATGACACCATCAAAAATAAATCTACCAGGAGTAAACCCACTTTGTTCCCTAGAAATCACTGCACTTAAAACCTTCTTTAATCTATTTGCAACCACTTTAGAAATGATTTCATAAAGAGTATTACATAAAGAAATAGACTTGAACTCCTCAAAGGTCCTACATGCTTCCTTCTTAGGCACTAATGCTATGAAGGTGTTGCTCAGGTCTTTCAAAACAAAACCCTCTTGTCTTGATTCCTCAACAACATCCCAAACTTCAGCTCCCAAAAAATCCCAAAAAAACTTGAAAAACCTCTTTCAAAACACATCAAGCCCAAGACTTTTATCATTTCCTAACCTCTATAGAGCACTTTTAACCTCTTCCTTGGTCACTACTACAAACAACATTCTATTGTGCATATTTGAAACACAAATAGGAATATAGTCTAGGACTTCATCCTCTACATCCCAACCTTCTGCATTCAACCTTCCTCTATTGTGGAAAAAGGGTGCACCCTCTCTCTTTATCTCCTCTCGGTCCTTCACCATTAGCCCTTCAATATTTAAAATAGAGAAAATCTTGTTATGAACTCTTCTTATTTTAACTGAATTATGGAAGAACTTGGTATTTCTATCTCCTTCCTTTAGCCACGTTTCTCTAGATTCCTATCTCAAAAACACTTCCTCTCTAGATAAAATATCCTCATAAGCCTTTTTCAACTTTTTCTCTTCTCGGAAGTCCTCCTCCCTCATTTCCCATAGAATCACTCTATCACTTAATTCTTTTAAAAATTTCTAGCTCCACTTTCTTCCTAAAAATGTTTTTGAAGGATTCTCTATTCCAAACCTTCAATTTCTCTTTAATAAATTATAACTTTTTAAAAACAATAAAAGCTTTATTTCTAGAAAAATTTGGGGCATTTCTCCACCATTGTTTAACCAAATCTTCAAAACCATCTACCCTCAACCATAGTGCTTCAAATTTGAAAGGGCACCAATTTGGTGAAGAATCTTCCTGGATTCTCAACCTAATTAGGAAATTACCTGAGCCATGTAAGGCAAAATTTCAACTTCCACCATCCAATCAACCTAGGTCTAGTCCTCCCAATAGAAATCGATCCAATTTTTTCATAATATTTACAAACCTTGGCATTCTATTAGTCCATGTAAATTCTCCTTAATTAAAGGGGATATCCACTAGATCATTACTTGTCAGAAATGCTGAGAAATCTTCCTGGTTTACCAATCTCCATCCTCTACCCCCTTTTTTTCCCCAGGGTAGAGAATGACATTATAATCTCCACCTAACACTATCATCTCATCTTGTGTGACCTTCATTACATCCACTACAATATTTGGGGTCAAATTGCAATGACAATTTGTGACGGTGGTGTAATTTGTTGTGATTTTCATTTTTTTGGCAATTGTCCCTGACGTCATCACAATACCGATGCTGGCATCGTAATTGTGATAGCCGCGTGAGTACAAACAAAAAAATGACATAAATTATTCCCCATTTGTTTTGATTGTGGAGAGTTTCCCGTGAAAAAGGTTGAAGAGCTATGAATGGGGGTGGAGATCTTTGAACATTGTCATGCCCTTGTGATTAGTGAATTTCATTGTTGTGACCTTTGCATTTCATTTTTGTGCCATTGCTCTGCGATTTCATTGTTGTGATCTCTGCATTTCATTGTCGTGCCCTTTCTCTGCAATTTTATTGCCGTGTCCTTATGATCTCTACATTTTATTATCTTACCCTTTCTCTACAATTTCATTTTCGTACCCTTGCTTTTTGATTTTGATGCCATGTCATGCCCTTGTTATCTCCATGCCCTTGCTCTGCAATTTCATTGTCATGCCCTACCTCTACGATTTTCTTCAAGGGTTATGTAAATGTTCATTTTTTTCCTTGTAAACAAGTATCTCTTTATATTTCCTTCTAAACATGTATATTTAGATATGTTTTTTAAGGTGCTTATTACATCTTAGCACAATAGAAAAATTGATTTAGCTACATACATATTCCAGAATCCAAATAATAAAACAATAAAACTCACTCAACCTGTGCTAAGTGACTTACCTCAAGATCCTCCACAAAAATAATGTAGACTAGGAAAAATGGGCAGAGTTCGCAGGAAATTTTATAAAAACATATCATAGCAGATATTTTTAGAAAGAAACTAGCCATAACCCAGTTAAATGGGTCTAATTATTGATTAGTTGGGTTGATTAAAAATTCTTGTAGAACTGTCATCAGATTAGGTACAATAAAATGAACAATCAGTTGTTCTTAGGTAGTAGGATCAAATACAGTTTTCCAAGGTGATAAAATTGCATATGCAAGGAATTGAAGAATAATTTTAGTGAAGAGTTGAGTATAAGGAGTTGTTTCTTGTTGTTATTTTTGTCATGCAATCTCTTTCTAAACCTACTTCTTCTCCTTCGCTCTCGTGCCTTAAATTTTGAATATCAAACTTTTCAATATTTGCCTCTACATTATCTAAAATCAACTTCACATTGTGTTGTAACTCTGGCATAGGTGTTTGAACATTGATAGCTTTTATTTCAACATTGTTTTTTTCATGTATGTATGTATATGTATGTATATGTGTATATATATATATATATATATATATATATATATATATGTATGTATGTATGTATGTATGTATGTATGTATGTATGTATGTATGTATGTATGTATGTATGTATGTATGTATGTATGTATGTATGTATGTATGTATGTATGTATGTATGTATGTATGTATGTATGTATGTACGTATGTATGTATGTATACAAAGAGATCTTGTGGATTGTGGATTTTAGATTATAAACAAAAAAGAAAAGAAAACTTGACATTAATCATTCCCCACTTGTTTTGATTAATTTTGGAGAGGTGCGCACGAAAGAGGGTGGAGAGCTCTGAACATTGGTGGAGATCAATGGAGATCTAGGATTTTGTTGTCGTTCTTTTGCAATCGTTGCATTTTATTGTTGTCTCATTCTCTTGTGATCTTTGTGCTCTTGCTTTGCAAATTTCATCAAGGGGAAAAGAGGTACCTATGTAAATGTTTTTTTTTTCCTTCTAAACATGTATCTCTTGTTCATATATAATAGCTTTGGTCAGATTCAAGGATAACTAATTATGGTGTTTGTATCCATATGCACATGTATGTATGTATATCAACTCACTATGTGAACTGCTTTACATGCTAACATACACACTTGCATAGTACTTGTGCTAAATTAAATTAATAATTCATGTCTTGAATTCACACAAGCAATTTAATGAAGCACAAGGCAAGAGAATCCCCAAGGGAGATGTCCTAGCCCCCAACAATATAACCACGCAACAGAAACACAACATCAAGAAGCAATAACACAAGATCTGATACTAAATCCCAACTCTTTATTCATAAAATAACTGTTACATGCAATGTGTCGGGTTGTAAGGCCTTCCTGATTATGGCCAAATACAATAACAATTACAATAACAGTTCTACAAGATCTCTCAATATCCAATCCAAACCTGAGCTAGTCTAGATCCACACTCTTGTGGAAACCTCCAAGATTTCAACTTGTGCTCGCAAACCACCAAGCAACCTCCTTGTTTTTAAACCGCAACCACTAGCTCTTCTCTAGCTTTATCTAAGATCCAAGTGTAAACTGCCTCACATTTGGCACTCTGTCCACACACTCACAATTCCATCACAATCCTGTTGTAAACTACCTCACATTCGGTGCTCTATCCACATACTCAGGAAAACTCACCCTTTAGCTTCCTCCTTCTCCCCAAGCTTCTACTAAGAAGAGATCACACCTTGAAACTTTCACACCTTGAAGCCTTCACTCCTTCTAGCTTGACCTTCCAAAGCTTGATTATAAATGCTCATATGCCTTGCTTAAATAGGCACTTACCACCCAATGCATGATTTATCCACAACCTTCTAGAATTCCACCTACACAATATCCACAACCTTCTAGGATTCCACCCACACAATATGCACAACCTTCTAGAATTCCACCTACACACTTTGATAAATGGAATGACAATCATTTTTTTTTTTTTTTTCTATTACGCCACCTATGCACCTTGAAAATAGAAATTCCTTTTTTTTCTCTTCTCCTTTTTTTCCGTTATTTTTTTAAAATATTAATTTTCCTTCTATTTTTGTCACTTTCTCTCTCCTCCATTTAAAAAAAAAAATTACCACTCAAGATGTTCCTGCATCAGACTTCCCCGGTAGATAGAAAAGTGTGTACCACACTTTGATGCCAAAAAGAAAGATCTACAACCATCTTCATCTTCACCAAAGGTTTCCACCTCAACAGGGACAAGAAAACCAACATGCAAATCTTCCACATCTACATCACTCTGTCAAACGCCAGAATATCAACCATCCAATCAACATGCTCTCTCCCAGGAACAAACTGAACATAATGCTTCATCAACAAACCCTCATCCACATCAGCAACTAGTGAATCCATACCAACAACATCGAACTCCATATCAGTAGTAATATGTAACTCCTTAGCAACATATGCCAAACTCTCAACATTAGTGGTCTCATTGCTCACAACAAGATGCTTTGCAACACACAAGTCACTACCAACAGCAACTAGATCATCCATGACTGAGTGCTCCACAATATCCATGTCAGACTCAACCAATTGATCATGAAAACCAATCTCCATCCCAACATCAACAAGGTTAGGAATATCTTCATCAACAACCTCCAGTCGCTCTATAGGTTCTGTATCAGACTCCACAAACTGATCAACAAAACCAACTTCTTCCACCTCAAATTTGTGATGCCATCTTCTCTCTCGAACAAGTCTCTTAACCGACCAAAAAACTCTCTTCCTGATCAGTAGATTCCAGCTCCACAAACATTCATGAAATTCCTTCCTCACCTCTTTCTTAGCTCTATTAGCCAAGCTATCTTCAAGCTGGGCAGTCATCTCATAAAACCTCCTCTCCACCACATCACGGAGATTCGCAATCATCTCAGGGTCCAATCCTCTTGGATCCATCTACCAAGATCTTCGTAAACCCTCTGCAACAAATCCTTCCCATGCTCCTTGTGACAACCTTGAATTATTTTCAAGTCAGATCACAACCTGCCACCTTGCATGAACAATCTGGAATCACATCACAAGTCCAGGACCACGGATTTGTAAACAAACTCTCTATGATCATGCTTGAACAAGATCAAAATTCTATCTTTGCATCCATCGATCAATTTGCATGTCCTCCCAGGGTCCTAAAGCAAACTACCTCACATTTGGCAATCTGTCTGCATACTTAGGAACTCCCACTCTGATACCACTTGATGAAACACAAGGCAGGAGAATCCCCAAAGGAGATGTTCTAGCCCCTAGCAATATAACCATGTAGTAGAACCACAACAGCAAGAAGTAATAACACAAGATCTGATACCAAATCACAACTCTTTATTCATAAAATAATTGTTGCATGCAATGTACCAGGCTGTAAGGTCTTCCCAGTTATGGCCAAATATAATTGCAATTACAATAGCAGTTCTACAAGATCCCTCAAGATCTAATCCAAACCCAAGCTAGTCCAGATCCACACTCTAGTAGAAACCTCCAAGATTTCAACTTGTGCTCACAAGCCACCAAGTAACCTCCTTGTTTCTAAACCATAGCCACAAGCTCTTCTCCAACTTTATCTAAGATCCAAGTGTAAACTGCCTCACATTCGGTGCTCTGTCCACACACTCATAATTCCACCACAATCCTGCTATAAACTACCTCACATTCAACACTCTATCCACAGACTTAGGAAAAATCACCCTTTAGCTTCCTCCTTCTCCCCAAGCTTCTACTAAGAAGAGATCACACCTTGAAACTTTCACACCTTGAAGCCTTCACTCCTTCCAGCTTGACATTCCAAAGCTTGATTAGAAATGCTTATATGCCTTGCTTAAATAGGCACTTACCACCTAATGCATGATTTATCCACAACCTTCTAGAATTCCACCTACACAATATCCACAACCTTATAGGATTCCACCTACACAATATCCACAACCTTCTACAATTCTGCCTACACACCTTGATAAATAGAATGACAACCATTTTTATTTTATTTTTCTATTACACCACCTATGCACCTTGAAAATAGAAATTCCCTCTTTTTTTTCTCTTCTCCTTTTTTTCCCTTATTTTATTTTTTATTATTTTTCCTTTCTATTTTCGTCACTTTCTCTCTCCAAAATTTTATAATAAAAAATAAAAAATTTACCATGCAAGAGGCTCCTGCATCACAATTATCCTTGCATTCAGTCGAAACTATTCATACCAAACTAAGTATGCGAAAATATGTACTTGCATATTATATTATCTCTTGGTTATTGAGTAAAGATCTAATGCATAATATCATCCAAGTAATGATCAGATGCATTCACATTAAGTCATAATAGGATCAAGCAGATGATCCATTCATGTCACTTCATACTTGTTTTATTGAACATTTTGTTTAACATAGTCAATAATACTAGAATTATACAACTACAACCAGTACTATTGTTTATTTTATTTAATCATATACATTTAAGACTATTATTTTTCTTAAAATTAGACTATATATTTGTTATCACTAAATCACAAGTATAGATCTTTGATAGTTGTCTTTTTTAATTTCAAGATCTTCATGTCTAATGTGAAGAGTTTCCACTATTGGACAATGGAATAGCCACAATGTGGAGCCACATAGCTCATGGTTTTTTCCACCAAATTATATTTTTGTCCTTCAAAAATATTATAGGTGAATGTTCTTATGATTTTTCATACATTTAACAATTTGTCGCTTATTGTTTGAGGTAATTTTCTATTATGAGATAGAGACATTGATCATAAGGTTGGACATGCCAATTTTTATCATCCTTATTTTAAAGTTGGTTCCCTTATCAAATTAATGAAACTACTTGCAACTAACACCCTAATTTTCTGCAACTTGCTCGATCAACCATTCACACAACCATCTTCCTCCTACCCCACCATAGCACACAACCCTTGTTTGAGGTTTATATCTTAGTCCCTCTTGGGTTTTGAACTTCATTGAACCTATTTCAAAATGGTTCCATTGGTTAAAGGAGGTTCATATGTTTGCTAAGTTCAATGTCCTAGGCAGTTTAGTGGTTTCAGTGTTCAGAAGGCTCTTGGCTTGGATCAGAGTATTGAGATTCAAAGACTTTGTAATTTAGATTGAATATTCATTTCAATTATTCATTGGGGAATAATCATATTTTATTCCTTGATTTTGGATGTAGTAATGAGGGTTTTAGCTTAGGCCGTGGGAGAGCATTTGAGTTGTGAACATAAAATTGGGAACATTTGAGCTAGAAACAACATCTAATCTTTTCTAAGTCTCATGGAGTCATTATCATCATGAGTAGACTCACTCTCCTCAAATGAATTCAATTGAAACTATTCATACCCAACTAAGTATGCATAAATCTATACTTATAGATTATATTATCTCTTGGTGATTGAGTGAAGATCAAATACAAATTTCCAAGGTGATAAAATTGCATATGCAGATGTATGTATGTATGTATTTATGTATGGATGGATGTATGTATATATGTATGTGTATATGTATGTATTTATGTATGTATATACATATGTATATGTACATATGTATTCTTATATATACATAGATACATACACATATGTGTGTTTGTGTGTATGTATATATTCAAATACATATACATAAAGAGAAGCTTTTCTAATCACCTGCTTGGGGAAATATAAAGAGATACATGTTTAGAAGGAAAAAAAAAGAAAATTTACATAGGTACCTCTTCTCCCCTTGAAGAAAATCATAGAGAAAGCACTACTACATTTAGGCCTGAATTACACCACAAATTGCAAAAAACAAACATGAAAATTACCACAAATTACACGATATCACAAATTATCGTCGTAATTTGACCCCAAATGTTGTAGTGCAAAGGGCATAGAGATCACAAGGGCATGAAATGGAAATGAAGTCTCAAAGTAAGGGCACAAAGATCATAAGGGCACGACAACTAAATGCAGAGATTACAAGGGCACGATAATGAAATGCAACAATCACAAGGGCACGACAACGAAATCATAGATCTCCATTGATCTCCACCAAGGGCACAACAACGAAACGAAGAGATCATAATGGAATGAAAATGAAATGAAATGATCACAAGAGCACAACAATAAAATCTCCACCAAAATTTTGAGTGTAGAGCTCTCCACCCTCTTTTCCGCACAACTCTCCACAATCAAAACAAATGGGGAATGACTTATGTCGTATTTTCCTTTCTTTCTTTTTTATATATCTAAAATCAACTTCACATTGTGTTGTAACTCTAACATAGGTGTTTTATCCTCAATGGCCTTTATTTCAACATTTCAACATTCAACATTCAAGTTTTCAAGTTTCCTCTTCATTATATGTTTGGTTTATTAATGATTTCCTCCAGTTCAATTACAGTGCATCTCAACTAGCTGCTCCAACGATGAAATCACCCATCTATCTCTAGATTATGCAAGCACTTGTTGTTTTACATAATCTAGATAGAAACCAAGAGTTCCAAAGCCATAAACTTGAAGACCATCATGTGTGCATCCCAACAATGGAAGCCAAGGATGTAACCATGCATGTACTAGCACGCTCTCCCTGTGAGGATCCCAAGTATCTACTAGTCCTGTTAATTTTGGCATCATTATATGATCCAAAATTTTATGAAGTACTGAAGTTTTTAGTAACTTCTCCTGTGTCTCCAAAAAATGTAGCATAGGTTTAGAGTCCCCTGGCTCCCAGGAATTTGTAGCATAGGTTGAGGGTAGTAACTCCTTACACTCAACTCTTCACTGAAGTTATATATTCAACCAATTTTACATTTGAATAGAGGGTCCACTTATAGAATGAAGAATGTATACTTGTGGTTTATCTCAAGACATTTCAGTAGATGCAACCTAGTCTACCTGGCTTTTGAAAATAGAAGGCTAAACTTTGAGTTTCAACATTGACTTGACTGGTCTATTTAGACCCATTGATTATTGTCACAAGATTTTAAACATAACTATATAAGGAGTAAGTTAGGACATATATAGGTTAACCTTACATTAACTATAAGCTACAACACAAAGGTTGCACCATGGTATTATAGTGTTGTAATTATAGAAAATTGTCTAATTTTCCTAAGTGGGTGTATGATGGCGAAGAATTGTATTAGGTGAGTAAAGCTCACCAATGGTTATAGGAATACAACTACATCAAAACAATTAGAAACTAGAACTACATATTTATTAGAGTGAGTAGTTCAAGGTTCTTGATCTTGTGTATATGGGTATGTAGGTAGCCTGGTAGGTAGAGTATGCCTCCAGTGTGTAGATGCCTTCAACATAGTTAGGTAGCACTTAACTATTTTAAGACATTATATGTTAACTCATGAGGCTCATTCCCTTTTAGGAGCCTCTACCACAATGACATTACCTCTCAACCATGCAAACGATGTTGAAGTGGTTACCAATCTTGAAATACTCTTATAAACAATGGCAAAGAAAATGCAGATGTAATACATATATTACTATTATTTATGTATATGTATGTATGTATGTATGCATGCATGTATGCATGTATGTATGTATATATATATAAAGGTATATGTATATACATGTGTATATACACATGCACACACACGTGTGCGTGCCTATGTATGTATATATAAAAAGAGATCTTGGCACAAGAAGCTCGGGGCAAAATAGTCCTTTCCACCCTAAAAACCTCTTTATTACTTACATTAAAATCAAGAGTTGAACAAAGCCAATGATACAAAACCTATTGCCACTTTGGAAAAAATGATGCCTCCAACATTGCAACCATATGATAATTGGGAATAGCACATGCCCGAGCCATATCCTAATTAAATGAGTCTAGTTGTTGATTAGCTTGTTTGATTAAAAATTCTTGTAGAATTGTCATTAGATTAGGTACAATAAAATGAACAATAAGTTGTTCCCAGCTAGTAGGATCAAATAAAATTTTCCAAAGTGATAAAATTACATATTTAGATGCATCACTTGAATGTCAGGCATGAAGCACATTCCCCAATCTATAACAAATGGTTTGATATGAAGGCTCTATACGTTGGCCCAACAATGGAAGCCAAGGATGTAACGATGCATGTATTGGCACGCTCTCCCTATGAGGATCCCAAGTATCTATTGCTGCTATTAATTTGGGCATCACTATATGATCCATGATGTTATGAAAACTCCTCCTATGTCTCCAGAAAATGTAGCATAGGTTTAGGGTCCCTTGCCTCCCAAGAATTTGTGACAACTATTCTCAATGCTGGAAGAATAACTTCAGTGAAGAATTGAGTGTAAGGAGTTGAAGAAGCAAGTTCTACTTCTGTGTAAATGCCATAATCACAAGGCTCATTCCATTGTAGAAGCCTCTGCCAAAATGACATTACCTCTAAACCATGCAAAGGATGTTGAAGTGGTTCCCAACCTTGAAACACTCTTATAAGCAATGCCAAAGCAAATGCAGCTGTAATACATATATTACTATTATTTATGTATATGTATGTATGTATATACATATATACGAGCCATAGCCCAATTGAATTAGTCTAGTTTCTAATTAGCTAGGTTGATTACAAATTCTTGTAGAACTGTCATCAGATTAGGTACAATAAAATGAACAATTAGTTGTTCCTAGCTAGCAGGATCAAATACAATTTTCCAAGGTGATGAAATTGCATATGCAGATGCATCACTTGAATGTTAGGCATGAAGCACATTCCACAATATATAATGAATGGTTTGATATGAAGGCTCCATATGTTGGCCCAACAATGGAAGCTAACAATGTAACCATGCATGTATTGGCATGCTCTCCCTGTGAGGATCCCAAGTATCTACTACTACTATTAATTTGGGCATCACTCTATGATCCAAAATATTATGAAAAATCCTCCTATGTCTCAATAAAATGTAGCATAGGTTCAGGGTCCCTTGGCTCCCTAGAATTTGTAGCATTTATTCTCACTACTGGAAGAATAACTTTAGTAAAGAGTTGTGTGTAAAGAGTTGAAGAAGCATGTCCTACTTTTGTGTAAATGCTATAATCACGAGGCTCATTCCCTTCCAGAAGCCCTTGCCACAATGATACTACCTCTAAACCATGCAAAGGATGTTGAAGTGGTTCCCAACCTTCAAACACTCTTATAAGAAATGACAAAGAAAATGCAGATGCTATATATATATATATATATATATATATATATATATATATATATATATATATATATATATATATATTACTATTATTCATGTATACGTATGTATGTATGCATGTACATATAAATATAGACCAGGAAAAATGGGTAGAGTTAATGTAATTGTTAATGGGCATTATATTTTCCCTACACACATACATTATATATATATATATATATATATATATAAACTCTGCATTATTTGTATGCAAGATTTTGAGATAAGCCACTTAGCACGGGTCGAGTGAGTTTTATTGTTTTATTATTTGGATTGTGGAATATGTATGCAACTA